>OX346716.1:12556637-14956637 GCA_947063395.1 Hemistola chrysoprasaria | reverse complement strand
GGAATTTTCTCAATGACGATTTGGAGTCTGGGAGAGTGCCATGTAGATGACAATAGGCAAGCTATTACATGGGACCTAAGAAAACATAACTGGCTAAGTGTGGGAACCTATTATGGAACTGGGTCCTGGCCGGGCACACCTACTCCTTGTGGAAAAGGGCGTGATGTTATATTGTGTTATTATAATCTATTGATAGTCGTATGACTAAAAAATTTTGGGTCACTAATAGTTTTTATTAAAATAAGGAAAACAGTAGTAACCATTATTTTTATGCCTTGATAGCCAAAGTACAATGATTCATTTTCTATGGTCTGAATTGTCTATAATTGATAAATTATTGCACATTATTAGTAACAAACCACAAGAACCTAATTAAAATGCAATGACTCAGCCAGATAAATGTTCAACAGTCCATAAGTACGGCAGATAATTGCAATTTCCTTATTGCAATAAAAATACCCTAACATTTGTTTAAATTGTGTCGTATAACATTATAATATTTCGCCTGGTATATTTGTGTGTGACTTGGGCTTATGTTTTCTTTATCTTATTTTTCTTCTCCCTGTCCCTATCCTACTCCAAGTGTGGTGAGTAGGTACAGCTACACGTCTTCTTCATCCATTCTAGTCTATCATCCGCCATCTCTGCACTCATACTTTTTCACGTCATTCATCTCTCACGTAATTCATCCAAGCCTTTTTGGTGCATCAAAAGACAGTCTTTTTAGCTACATGACTTTCATCTCCTCGCATAACATGGCATATCTTCCACTTCATTATTTCCCATTCACTGGTGCTATATTTAGACTTCCCCTAACAATACCCTATTTTTCTTCAAACGTAATGCTGGAAGGGAAAGCATCCAAAGCCATGGTCAGACGTAGTAATAACCTTCTTTGTAAGTACCAAATTAAATTAGCATATTAAGGACCTAGAGATTACTTCTTACCGGTCCACTGTAGTAGACCAGGAGCTCCTATTATGAAGCTACCGTTATCTGAGACCTTGACCGACATGCCAGCTTGACCATAAGCAAAGAAGTTTAGGTGAGTGCCGTAGTCGCCATACTCCGGTCGTCTGCCGTCAGTCAAGAAGGCTTCACGAGCTGAAAACATATTCAAGATTTCTGATAACGCTGAGATAATTCTGTAGATTTTATTAAGGCAAAGAGGAAATAACGTAGAAATAATCCAATCGCGAACAGATAGACGTGTCGGGAAAGATTTAATTTTTTATGTCTTCATATCCGCTACGTAATGAATGGGCCTTAAGTAAATTAGATAAAATCTACTTCTCAAAAGCCTCAGCAAATAGTATCGGTGGTCTCCACAAAAAGTTTAATCCACACACGATAACTGGTTGATACAATAGAATACAACTAGAGAATGAAGGGATTCATCTTTAGATAAGCAGATATAGTATGGGATATATTTTAAGTTAAGGGATATAGCAAAAAGGCCACTCAACTCTCCTTTTCATCAACATCATCATCATCATCGTCAGCCTATACTTTCATCCCACTGCTAGGCATAGGCCTTCTCCCTGTTGTGCCATTTCTCTCTGTATTGATTAGATCGCATCTAGGTTTTGTATCGCTGTCGTCAACTTATCGGTAACGGCCTGGTGGTCTGCTGACGCTGCGCCTTTTCAAGGCATCCATTCAGTTAACTCTTCTCCCATCGATGGTCGGTAACTATTAACTATACTCTTATGTGTCTAAAATTATGCCAGTAATTTATGATATAAACACTGTATTTTTGGATTACCTACAATTTTCACTGAGCGGTTTAATGGAGCTGTAATCCGTGTTCTGTCCTTTGATGTAGCATGCCCCGTGCGCTAGTAAATGCCGGTCCCTATAGGGTTCTGTGAATCTTGGTGCACATATCTGAAACATGAACATTAATCGCAAGCGATAAGGCCGCTAATTGTTACATCCTTCTTCTTCTTTGCCTTATATTCCGTTTCGTTTGAGGTCGGTCTTCCTAGTCTTTATGTGCCGTTCTGGGCGTAGTTGTGTTCATGTCTGGATGCAAACCCATCGTCTTCATATTTCTACACTGTGGTTAGTGGTTAGTTTAATTTTTTGCTATCCAGCAGTGGACATCCTACAGCTAAGATGACGATGACGCATAAGTGTATATTATGGACAGCAGCTATTTGAAATAAATGAATGAAAGAGTAACAAGAGTCGTGTAAATGTTCACGGTTGTAGAATTACAGGAATTACAAAAAATAATTATGTAATATTATTGCAAGGTATCTGTGTATGTATAAGAACTTACTATTATTTTGTCATCAGTAACGGAGGCGACACTAGCTCCAAACCACATGTCGTCTTTGAATAAATAGCTGTCTCCCTGACGAAACCTTCGATAGATCGAATTTCCTAAAAAAAACACATAACATTTGCATAATATGTCGTCCAATACACGATAGGTTTTGCTGTCAGCTTTTCCACAGTCACGGCCTATATACTCTTTATCACGGTCTTTTTACCTAGTCTAGCAACTAAGCTCAACTTCAGTGGTTTGTGTGCAGTGCGCACCGCGCAAGCCGTTTAAGTGACAAGCGATTGTTCGTGTGATAGAAAACAAGACATGCTTTAATGCTGTTTTTGTTGCAGCAAATCTAAGATTCATAAATTTAAGAGAAAAAAGCGTAACCTACTATGCTGACATACCGCCATTACTGTTGCTACACCTGCATGTAGGCCATAGTTAATATCTCCCATGATAGATGGCACTGAATAACCTAATAAATGCCTTATTAGGTTATTCAGTGTCTATTATTATATGATAGGTTATGGGTTACTGAGTGATGTCCCATAAGAAGGTAGGTTAACTCATCAATCATACTAACCGCGACTGTGGCGAAAATGATAGCATATCTATCGTGTATATAATGCCTAATAATATGAATTGAATTTGAATATAATAAATTAGGGTTCTGATTTGTCTTGTTTTTATGATAGAGAGCGACAAGACGAGCAAATCAGATGCCTGATGGTAAGCATCATGATTGCCCATACCAGACACAGTGCCACCCAGTGTTTTAAAATTCAATATTCTGCGCGGCGCTGCACTGCGCCCGTCACCTTGGGATATTAGTTCGTAAAACTTGCAATGCCCAGTAATTTCGCTGGTAACATAGCCTTTAAGACCGAAAGACAGTAATGTTTGCACATTACTGCTAGGCGGATGAATAACTGGCAAAGATGTGGTACTTCTACAGGCGACCCCTTGCAAAAGAGGCCTTCCACTTTAAAACACATTTTTTATTTAACAATATATTTTTATTTAAAGTACCTACATTATAATATCTCTTGAAAAAAGGACAAAAATACGGAAATTATATTATGTAGTTCCTCAATTTTCTTCAGAGCCCTTATTAATATGCAAAATTTTAGCCTCTAAGACCAAGAGTTAGGTCTGGATGTTTTATACAAATACAAAATACAAATACAAATAACTTTATTTGACTCAATAAAACATACAGTGGTCTTAAAAAATAGCTATAAGGCTCGAAGCTTATATATATGCTCTAGATAGAGTTATTAAAGAAAATTTTACTATGAATACAACAATAAAATTTGTCCTACAGACCCACATTAAGATAACTCTTGTGCTGTGGGCCTGTAGTCCCTTCCAGATGCAGCCAGAGTAGGAGTTGTACATGTATATGTATATAATAAGAATTCTTGCCCATTCTTTGTGTCTTTTACAGAGGGAAATACAATAACTTACTGGGTGACGTAACAGCAGGGCATATTGAAGATTTGGAGTCCAACCTCAGACTGCAGTTGAAAACTTGTCCGCTGGCTACTTGAGGTTTTTGTGGTTTTGTAGATTTTGGTGCTCCCACTATGAGACTGTAAATGAATATTTGAAATAAAATAACATAACATCACGCCTTTTCCCCAAAGGGGTAGGCAGAGGTTTACCTAGGGCCCAAGATCTTGGCGACCTCTGGGCTGAATTTTGGACTCTAAAAGTGTAAAAGATATATATTTATTTTTGATAAACATCTTTAATACCTATACATTAATTACACAGTTGAAATGTCTTGCGTTGGAAATTGCCTAATATTCATAAATAGTATCAACATATTTACGTCTTTTGGTGTCCAAAATACAATATACAATAATATCTATCGTAACATTGAAATAATAATAATAAAAACAAATAAGTAGTATAAGCACAGGTATAAGTAATAAGCTTTACCTGTCGATATCTTGGAGCAACGCGATCTTCTACCTCTGCCATCACGGTAATAATCTAAATACCGTGACTTTTAGCACGGCAGAGGCAGAAGACCGCGTTGATCTAAGATCAATATAGATTTCGATATCTTGAGCCTTTGTGCTAGTCGCCCTTAAACTTTGGGTCGAGTGCCTCCTGCGCTCACCACTGCCCGGTAAAGCTGTAGAGGCCATCTGAGGCCACAGCATAGGTCATTTAAAAAAAAAAATCTATTTCGTATAAACGTTTCATAAGCAGGGGTTTCACTATAACGATAGCAGGACCAAGTACGATCGACATTTCTGCTACAAGAAATTATAACCATAATTCATAATATCGTGTAAACAGCGCACTCGGACACTGGCATTCCCGGTAGTACTCGTATAGTGGAAACCCAGCTTTATTTTATCATAATTTATGAGCTGCAGCTATATTTGAACTAGAGACAAATGCATTGATAAGGAATGTAGTGATGACTCAGTGTGATATCTTGAACCATTATTACTGTCATCATACACGGTTTTTATAATAATAATAATAATAAAAAAAATGGTCAAGGCGGACGTAGACTTATATAACAAAAATTGAAACACCGTAGTAAGCCAGCTTGCTAATACAAAAATGACGGAACGCACACATTCACTCCATAGAAACAAGTTCATGTAAAAAAGCCAAGGGATGTGCGCGTGTTATCATGTTTGTATTAACAAGCTGGCTTACTATGGTGCTTCAATGTTTGTTTTATAAGACTCCGTCTGCCTTTTCTTCTAGGTTCATACACTAATACCACAGAACAGATAAAATATATATATATTTTTTTATAGACTAAGCGGTCTACTCGCATGAAATACAATAGGTGCGAATAAGGAAAAAAAAAAAATGTCACCCACTTCATTTTTGGGTAAATTGCGAAATGCATCATCTATAGATAAACACAAGTAGAAGGAATAGAAAAATTTAGCCGACGGCTAGTACTTCCATGGTAGCTCAAATGGTAGAGAGCCCACTACGGTGAATATTTTCGTTTCTTCTTCGTATTTTAGATAATATATACTTCGTACTATTATTATTATTATTATAATAAGCCTGGTCTGTCCCACTGCTGGGCAAAGACCTCTCTACCCTCAATCCACTTGCGGTTCATAGAGGTAAAGGTTTGGGCTTGTCCAATGCGGGTTGGTGAATGTGTGTGCAGAGAGCCTGTAGAGTCAAACGTTGTGGGTGCGTAGTGCTCAAGTTACTCTTAAGACGCCCACGAACAACTAACATCCTGCACTAGTGATGGTCGCTATGGCTAAGATGTTAAGATGTTGTATATGTCATGAGGTCCATCTGTCGTCTTCTACGACATGCTAGGTAAGAGATTCAACCGAACTATTATGTCCCGGATTGGCACGGGCTACCTACTACGTCCTAATACTTAAAAAAATTATGTAAGTATTTCACCCTAAGCGCGCGTGTTGATAATAAGTATAATATGCAGAGGCTCTCTAGAGTGTCAGAGTTTTAGGTCTCGGAGGCGTTTGACATGATGTCCTAACAGCTGTTACGAGATAGATAGATAGATAAACACTTTATTGTACACCATACATAGGACACAACATAAAGGAATAATAATTATATTAATCTTAGGCTAGTACAAGTGGCGGTCTTATCGCTTAAAGCCGTCTTATCGATGCGTGGCGGTCTTATCGAGTATGTGGGTTCGCGGTAGTGCACCCGCCAAGTTAAGCACAGCCGTAGCATACTTTTCAGGACGCAACTCTAGGCACTCCAGGCCCTGTATTTCGTTGTGGATAAAACTAGAAGCCTGAATTTTCTGAGTGAAATGTATTTCTTTTAAACCGAGATTAAATTCAATATTTTAACTATTTTACGGAGAACTAAGATTAGTTAACTATCAATTTTCATAAATTACATACATACATACATTCATGCCTTGTTTCCGTAGGGATAGGCAGAGACTATTTCTTTCCATTTGCTACGATCCTGACATACAACTTTAAATCAACCTTGGCATATTATTTATTTTTTTATTGTAATCTGATTATTTTTTGTCGTTGATTCAAAAGCCTGACGAGACTTACAATTTTTTGACATAATATATGTTTTCAGACACTTATTTTGGTTTTTTTTCGTGATCATATAATGTTATGAAGGCCCTTTGCAATCCTACTAATATTATAGATGCGAAGGCTTGTGAGGATGGATGGATGGATGTTTGTTACTCTTTCACGGAAAAACTACTGAATTGATTGGGCTGAAATTCGGTATGTAGATAGTTTAGACCCTGGATTAACACTTAGGGTAGGTACTCCTTATCCCCATATTCCCACGGGAACAACGACTACGCAGGAGAAACCGCGCCTAGTATTTTATAATTTAGATTGTAACTAAAAATCAGTTTTGAGATAGAATTATTTGACAGAAAATTGGCGTTGAGTACCAAAAATCTCATTAAATAATTATTATTGGTAATACACATATAATTATTGACCGTAAAATTTGGTTGGTTTGTTTACGTATTCGAGTTTATCCAATAATTTTTATTGAAGATTTAGTTTAAGAAGATAACTTACCCATAAGGATTTAAGATCACAGAATAACCAAAATAATCAGCTTCCATAACTGCATCAGGTTTGTATATAATTTTGGTATTCTCGTGGTATATACCACTTGCACACACGCATACTATGTACACGCACACTATTTTAATCTTTATTAACATTTTCACTGATTTATCACAATATTTTGTAAAAAAAGATACTATTTTATATTGTCAAACGCAAATTAATGCCTGATTTACATCTGCACTTTTAAATAAAACGATTAAATTTATGATGGTTATCGATGTTTTTATTTTACGAAAGTGTTATTTTATAAATAAACTGCGTTACTAAGATTAATGTTAGTTACATTAGTAGTTAACATTTAAAGTTTTGTTGTGATGTTTGTTGTGAGGTATCAAACATCATACTGAGGGAAATTAAATAAGTTCTTATCTACGAAACAAACGGGATGATAGCTTATTACTTTGTCATAGCAATTTGATCTCTAACCTTATGTGATAAAACTTATTTTACTTTATATTACATACAATCACGCCTTTTTCTAGAAGGGGTAGGAGGTACCCAGGATTCAGTGCCATAGTAGGTACACCTACATTTCACCATGTTTTTAGTCCCATGTAATACAGGGCGAGCTATTTTCCATCTAAAGGGCACAGTTCCAGACTCCAGACAAATATTATAAATGCGAAAGTTTGTGAGAATGAACGGATTGGTCAATGGATGTTTGTTACTCTTTCATGCCAAAACTACTGAACCGATTCAAATTCGGTATGTTGATTGTTTAGACTCCGGAATAACACATAGGTTCTTTTAATCTCGATATTCCTACGGGAACGAAAACTATAGACTGCCTCGGTGGCGTCGAGGGCGCATGCTCGACTGCCAATCAAGAGGTCCCGGGTTCGATCCCCAGGTCAGGCATTGTTAAATATTGGATTTTTCCATTAGGAATTATCTCAATAGCTGCCTGGAGTCTGGAACTGTGCCCGCTAAATGGCAATAGGCTCGCCCCCTATTACATGGGACCAATAACATACTGGCGAAATGAGGGTGTACCTACTATGGGACTGAGTCCTGGGTACACCTCTGCCTACCCCTTCGGGATAAAGGCGTGAATGTATGTTTTACGAAAACTATGCGGGTGAAACAGCGGGGCACAGCTAGTAAATTATAATATTAAAAGCTCGTGGAGCGATTTCCAACATTTCGTTTCGAGTGGAGTGGCATAACAGTACGTGCGTTTTATCTTGGCGAGTCTGATCATAGGCTCTGCGAACTTTAGCGCATAATGAAAACTCGTAAAGGAAACTACTGTAATAACATGATTGAACTGAACTGAACATTACATTTACAATAAGCATTTGTTCTTATATTTGTTTATCTGGGAATAACAGTTTTCTTTACGAGTTCACATGCGCTAAAGTTCGCAGAGCCTATGTTCAGACTCGCCAAGATAGAACGAACGTACCTTAATTTAACTAAATAGTCCGTCCCTTGCCAAAAGTCCCCATAATTAGTAAAATACATTATCATAAGTATATATAATATATTGTTCAGAAAAGTGGGTAATTATATGTAATTACTTTACTTTCATAACAGATATTGTTATGACGAATCTAATGAATGTACATAAGCGGCATTTCATTATCATTTCCGCCAGTGGAATGATTACAGGGCAATGAACTGTTATATTGTATTTGGTTATTGACATAGTACCTATATCACAAAAGTATTCAATGCAAATCAAACGTCATTTTCTTACTTAGATATTATATTAATAATATTTTGATGTTAAACTATGATATTATACTATGTATCTATAATGCTTAGCAAATAAGTATACCCTCTCGCTCACACGTACCCACATTTTTGAAGATATAAAATATACTACATGTAATTACGTAATATAGACAACTAGAGTCTAGAATATAATAACACAAAGTATAAAAACCTGCACAAAGAAAAAAAAAGAAAGAAAAAGAAAAAAAATAAGAAGGCAATAAAAACATGTTTGGACTAAATTGGATTTTTACTGAATCTTTATATTGCTATTTTTAAGATCCCAGTTGTCTTTATTTTACATAATAACATGTAGTATATTTTATATCTTCAAAAATGTGGGTACGTGTGAGCGAGAGGGCGAATTGACTTAGCACGCGCTAAAATACATACCTAACATTCAGAGTTTAGATGTATTTAATAGGTTATTTCTGAGGTAGGTACATACGCTTTAGCCTTCGGAGAAAGACATGATGTTATTATTATGTAATCAGTACTTAGAACTATTATTCTGTGTCAGTACTTAATTATATATTATAAATTAAAAACGTGTTTTAATTAACATATAATCCCAAATAAAAAAATAATACTGCTCAATAAAATAAAATAAAACTAATCGTTATTAATTTTAATTAATAACGATATTAATTTTAAATACATTTAATAAAAGAAAAATAAAAAGCTAATCACTTAATACGAAACTAAAATGTAAATTCTCAATAATAATAATTAAGGTTTTTCAAGTAGTTTATAGTGAATATAAGCTAAGGTAATAAGGTTATTTAAGTTAGTTAAATTAAGGTTAATAATATCCATCTAGAAATGACACCTATAGCCTAATCAAGTAGTTTCCATCCATTCACAATAGTCCTTGCACCTAGCGGGGACTGTCTTCGAGCTCATATTTTGTGGATGGTTTCAGAGATGGACCCCGATAGGTGCTATCCATAACCTTTAGATTAAAAGCTCAAAAGGGACTCTTCAAGTTTGACTTAAAAAAATAGTATCCGTGCACGCCTTTCAAAAGACCGGCATGTTTTTGAGCGAAATAAGGGATTATTTTAAAGATGAAAACAGCTATAATAAAATCTTCTAAATGATAATACTTTACTTAAATTATACAATATAAACATATTACAACATTAATACACTATGCAGACATAGCAACTTCAGTAGCTAGTTTCGAGGATCCAAAACAGTTTAAAATTGCCGCAACTAACAACTGTCGAATTTGTACACAAGTTGTCTAGTTGTCTAGGTTGTTAGATTCGGGGTGCGTGCAGGAAACCTCCCCGTGGTGCACCCTGGGTAACGGCGTCTGGCAACAGACATCCGTCTGTTCTTTTGTTGCCAGACGCATGCCGATATCCTGCCAAATGGGCTGTCGTGGGCTCGGAGGACCAAACGCCGTTGGGGCTGAGGATGAGTGCTTCGGCGTGCCCGCAGCCCCAACACATGGCGTCGCTAAGGAACACCCCGGGGAGTTTTTAGTGGGTATACCGTAGGGTAGTACCCGTCGCTTCCACGGGCGCGGGTGGTATGCGTCAAGCTTTCCCCCGAGCAAAAAAAATAAGGTTGTTAAATTCCCCAATCTTCTATCTTAACAAGTCGACCGGCTTTAAATAATTTCGGCAATTGTCCACTGGCAATTTAATTGCTACAACTTTTTTTATGCCATTTTTATGTTTGCCACCAAACACGTAGATGGGCCGCCTGATGGGTCGCGGTTACCGTCACCTATGGATACCTGCAACACCGAGGTATTGCCAGTATGTTGCCGACCCGACCAACATTCTATTCACTCTCCTTGTGAAGAGCCCCATGTTGTAGCTCAACGGGAAGACCGCCGTACAACTACTACAACTAGCAACTTCTAATGAAAACTTTCAAAAAGTTGAAAGCGTCCCAGAAAAGTTGATGGTTATTTCAACTGAAGTAGCTCTGTTTGCGGTGCGCCTAACTAGGTAACGAATATTTTCCCAGAATTATCTTAGTAAATTATTTCACAATTTTATCAGTCGGAGTCTGAATTTACATCATTTAAAGGTATGGATTCTTCTGGAGTATCAGACACCTTGGCGGAAGTCCCTGGTTGCGCTGACGTTTGCTCCTGTAGTTTTTTGAAACCCTCCCTCTTGGGTCTTGAGAAAAAACCAAACTGTAATAAATAAATATGAATTAGGAGTAATAAATTTTTTAAGACTTTCTCAATCTAAGACCTAAGACATTTTTGCCAGTTTTATTCATCCGCCTATCAATAATGTGCAAACATTACTGTGTTCCGGTCTGAAGGGTTGTATAAAAGTGCAATCTACTTTCATAATTGTAAAAAATGTTTACATTTTATAACATAACATACATTCACGCCTTTTTTCCCGAAGGCAGAGGTGTACCCAGGACTCAGTCCCATAGTAGATACACCCACATTTCAGTATGTTATTGGTCCCATGTTAAAGGGGGCGAGCCTTTTGCCATCTACCGCACAGTTCCAGACTCCAGGCAGTTATTGAGATAATTCCTAATGGAAAAATCCAATATTTGATACTTTGCCTGACCTGGGGATCGAACCCAGGACCTCTTGATTGGCAGTCGAGCATGCGCCCTCTACGCCATTACACATACATACATTTTATAAAAGTGAAAAATTTATATGACACGGAAAAGATGTGTTTACGGAGTACGTATACCGCAGTAGTGGTATGAGAGCGGTATGGCAGGATAAAGTGAGAGATTTCAGACTTACTCTATGAAACAGATAGATTATAGCAGCAAGAACATTCAGACCAGCCAATACTCCAGCAATCAATGGCCATATCGGCGCCGCTCTTAACATGATTGTGGTCGTTATCTTTGCGGTTCTGAAAAATATAATAACAAAATAAATAATAATTGTAACACCAACAGTTGATCAGTTTTTATAATTTCACTGAACGCGTAAATTTTAAGAAAATGGGAACGCATCCATAAGCCTCCACCAATGACGACTCACACAATTAGCTTCGCCGTGTAAACGTAGGCCAATGAGAGAGTGTAAAAAGTCTGCCTATGGCCGCGCGCAAGAGAAGTTTTGTTTTGTTAATTATTTTCTGGAATAAAAGTTTTTACAAGCTTACATAATATTTATTTTATTTGTTAAGAGTATAATGAAGTTTCAATGAATTCGTATCATATTAATATAAAAATAGGTAAAGAAGCACGTAGAAATTATAGTCGATTGGGCTGTAGGGTTCTGAAACGGAGGCCACGGACCGGCTAGCGCAGTGTAGGACGTCCACCACTTTAATAGATGACCTGGTAAAAATAGGGGTTGTTGTCAGTGTGACGAATTTACACCACACATTGAAATGTGACAAATTTACGTCACTTACATTTAAAAATATGTGTGAAATCGTCACAGGTAAATAAAGTTATTGCAATAACACGCTGTACGCAAGCCGCTTTTAACTGGACTAGATCGAAATCCAGCAGTGGACGTCCTACGGCTGAGATAATGTGGTAAGCAAGACAAGCTTTTACAAAATAACATTCGTAAATCTACTTCCTTCCTCCAGAACTTAGATTAATTATTCATAATTTTTTACTTTAGTTTTAGACTTACGTGTTTCCATTAGGCACGTCCAAAGTAATCTGAGTTGTTACGTTAAGAACAGTTTTTTCTAACAAAATATCGCCTAAAAAGAAAAAGGAATATAACTTTAGTTTTTTGTTCTCTTAATAGCCTGCGCAAATTGGCGGATGAGACTGCACAGGATTTTATTGAATTTAACAGTTATTAAATCGAAATAAGGTAGATATTTCAATGCACGGTGATTGGCCTCGGAGCATCGCGAAGCATCGCAGCACAGGTTTTTTCCTGCGCACAATGGCGGACTCCCTCTCAGTCTGCCAGTGTGCGCAGGCCCTAATATTCTTTTCTTTCTCTATAATATGGAGACACCCCGATGGTGTTGTGGTCGCAAACGCCACTACTGATCAAGAGAACCTGAGTTCGATTCCCAGTTCTTGAAAACGTGTTATTGGATTTTTATATTAGGAATTTTCTCAATAACAGATTGGAGTTGTTAGACTTGTGGATTATGTGCTCATGATGGGTATCAAATTATAGGGTTTTCTGATTTCTAAGAAGAATGTTTGTTAAAAAAATAATATTGAAAAATGTTTTGCTTGTCAGCGTCAATTTGTGAATATTCTTACCAAATCTAGACAAGTCTAGTTGTACTGCTAGATCAACAGATCGTGTATCTTTTGCGGGTATATACCAGTTGCATAACAATACTGCTGTTGTAGAATTCAGGTCGCAGCCTTTGATTTGACTTGACAATATCACCACCTCTGGCAAAGTTACGTGAACGCCCAGAGAAATCCAATCTGATGGACCGAAATTCGTGATCTGTGAAAACGATAACAGCATAAACATAAACTTAGAAAAAAAGGCAGACGGAGTCTTATAAAACAAAAAGTGAAGGACTGCAAGCAAGTGAGGTACATAATTCAGCTCCCTAATACTAACATGACGACATGCACACATTCTCACCATAAATGCAATACTAGTCCATGTAAAAAAACAAGGGGATGTGTGCGTGCCGTATTAGCGAGATGGCTTACTATAGTCTTCACTTTTTGCTTTAGACTCGATCCGCCTTTTTTTCTGAGTTCATGAGTATAAATCAAACTATTATTGTGCCTGGGTGAAGGCAATAGGCTCGCCTCGAATCTACTATGGGACTGTGTCCTGGGTACACCTCTGCCTACACCTTCAGATAAAAGGAGTGATGTATGTCAATGTTTATTAAGTTTTAAAGCAAAATAACAAATTTACAAATTTGACACAATCCTAAGAGAAATGTATCAAATCCAGGTTATGTATTCCCCTGTTTCCTCCGAATATTATTAACCCATTCTATAAATTGATAACCTGATAACAACACACGTTCACGCCTTTTTCCCGAAGGGGTCGGCAGCGGGGTACCCAGGACTCAGTCCCATAGAAGATACATCCACATTTCGCCAGTATGTTATTGGTCCCATGTAATAGGTGGCGAGCCTATTGCCATCTACCGGGCACTGTTCTAGACTCCAGGCAGTTATTGAGATAATTCCTAAGGGTAAAATCCAATATTTAACACTATGCCTGACCTGGGGATCGAACCCGGGACCTCTTGATTGGCAGTCGAGCATGCGCCCACTACGCCACCGAGGCAGTCCTATATCCTGATATTTTTATAGTAATGTATAAACCGTGTCCATGTCATTTTAGTTTCTGTTATAAACTGTCAGTTTTTTTATAGTAAACTTCTTAAAATCCCAGTTTTACTAGCTTATTGATTGGACCTTCACTCCTAAACATTAAGAGTTTATAAACGAAAATAAAATAATAGTGACATAGTTTACTTCATCTTCAAAATATCAGGATATAAATATATCAAATTGGTTGTCTATATTCGGAGGAAACAGGAGAATACAAAACATCGATTTGGTAAATTTTCCATGGGATTGTGTCAAACTGCGAACCCCTTTCCTGATCCCCTTTCCTGTTAAGCATCAATATATTTGCAATGTACAGGTATAATAAAGGGAAATCAGTGGTTTAATAGTTAATATTTAAATAGAGCACAGGAAAATAATATAAAATTGCATTATTGGTATATTGTAGCAGACTTTACCTCAACATGGTGTATAAATGGTACATATTCCGCCTCATACACTTTAGAAAATCCTAAATAACTCATGACTGTTCTTGAAACTGCTACAGTATCGTTTGGTAGAGATTTCCTAAAACAAAGACGTTTTTTTAATGTTATTTTTTGCAGTTTTACATAATTCTGAGGCATGTATGAGGTTTTTAACGATGCTACGTAGTGGCCACACCGTTCAAATCAACCAAGGGCCGTTCTCAAATTTAAATGTGCATTACACAATGCTAGTATGCGTAAAAAACAGTTCGCAAGGAGTGCTAGTGAGTATGAAAAATTGTATAGGGTCGGGTTAGGGTACGTTGATTTTGCGTAGTTGACAAGTATGACAGCGCATCATATCGGAGCGCACGCGGAGACCTGTCAGTTATGTGTTATATGTATATATCAGTTAGTATATATCATTTACATATTTTTATATCAAATTCACTTCTTACTTACCCAATTACATTAAAAACAGCCTCAGGCGTAACTTTAATCGTCAATTCCTTAGTAGCTTCATCAGTAATATTTCTATTGAATCCGTCATAAAGTTTAGCGACAATTTTCAACTCTGTTTCTTCACTGTACTTGTACTCCAGATCGATATCATAAGATACTTTTCTATTCATGTGCAAAGGTGCTGGAATTTCGCAGGTCATGACTAGGTTTTGCAAAGAACAAAGGCTAGGAAGACGTATGGGAGCTGTTGGTAAAGTAATGTTGACTTTGGTTCCGTATGCTGGCTCCGTAGCTATATTAAGAATCGTTAGATTGGCTCCTAATATTCCTGAGGCTCCTGGAATGTAAGGACTATTTGACCTTTATTATCAGTAGAAATGAGGACAAAATATTACAAGTCAATTTGTTTCAATAGCTAGATTTGGTTAAATTAACAAGGTGTAATGGGTTGTTAATTGTGTTGATACGGTGTTTGTAAAACTATAATGTAATTTGGTTATGAACAGGCGTGCGCAAGCCTATTAGTTAGAGCCAACGTATCCTATCGTCATTTTAATAATGACATATCGTGTTGGTGCCGTGGAGTTACCGGCTTTACAATAGTGCTCCACCATCTCTACCCGTGGTTGCCGTAAAAGTCGGCTAAGGGTTAACAGATCCAGAGGACGGGCAGCAGCGTCCTCTGCAAAAAAAAAAATAACCTACGAACTGCGCTCGACAACCCGCCTGCCAAGCGTGTCGAGTATTGGCAAAACCCCTCTCTATGGGGGAGGCCTATGTTCAGTAGTGGATTACCAACGGCTGAGATGATGTGATGATGATGATATCGTGTTGGTGAATCTGATGAATCACATGCTAACATGACTACAACCGATTCATATTTTGAATTCATGAATCTTATTTACAATATAATAAAGAAAACCACCATTGATTTATGATGTAAAAAGAAACGAGGTGTTACAAACAAAAAGCAAAATGAGAAATAAAATACTCACTCATTGAAGGATTGTAATGTCATAACAAGCCATGGCGTACAGAATTTATTGTCTCCACAATCTCTGGTCATTTGGACGAGGAATGATGAATGAAGCACTGAGTCTTCAGATACTCTTGCTGCTTCAGTGTTAAATACTTTGGAGTCTTCTAAAAAGCACATTTATGTGTCAGGATATTACAAAATGTAATGTGGCCAAAGGGTCCATTTTAGTGTGCGGGAGTCTCGAGTGATAGCCCCGTCACTATCCATCTAGAAATCACACCTATAATAGCCAAATCAAGTAGTTTCCATCCACAATAGTCCTTGCACCTAACGGGGGCTGTTTATGAGCTCATCTTCTGTAGATGGTTTTAGAGATGGACCCCGATAAGTGCTATCCATTACCTTTAGATTAAAAGCTCAGAGGGGCCTCTGCATGTTGGACCAAAAAATGGTATTCGTGTACTCCTATCAAAAGACCGGGTACAGCCAGTGTTTTTGATGACATAATAATCTAATGTTACAAGGACAGGAAGATGACCCTAATATTACAATAGTCGCGGTTCAAATTGAACTACGTCGGCAAATGATAGGACCAGGTGCAGTTTTGCGCTTTTGACCTCGTTTTCCATCTTTTATGGCGAACAATGGAGACTCCTCAGATTATTTAGCCAGTTGGGAAGATCCCTTTCTTTCAGGTCCCTTTCCATCACGACTTAGTGGAGCCCTGTCTACGTAAAACCAGGTATGGTTAAAAATGTGGGATTATAGGAAAAAAAGATCATGCACAGCAAATAATAAATGCGATAAACTATAATAGGTAATGAGTGAATATAATATGAATTATAATAGATGAGTGAATGTTGATTTAGATAAGCTTACCTTTTAATAATTCATCGGGTTCCAAATTAAAGTAAATCGGAATTGGTTTTGATAGATCCGCAATTGGCTAAACATAAAAAAATACTATAGAATAGAATACTCTTTTCTATCACCAAAATAACATAATACATATTAAACTAAAGTAATATAAAATTAATTCTTGGTTGACAATGGGCGGCCTTATCAACAATTTACAATGTTTAAAAATAACATAAACATAACATACATTCACGCCTTTTTCCCGAAGGGGTAGGCAGAGGTGTACCCAGGACTCAGTGTCCCATAGTAGGCACACCCACATTTCGCCAGTATCCCATTGTCCCATGTAATAGGGGGCGAGCCTATTGCCATCTACCGGGCACAGTTCCAGCCTCCAGGTAGTTATTGAGATAATTCCTAATGGAAAACTCTATTATTTAACACTTTGCCTGACCTGGGGATCGAACCCGGGACCTCATGATCGGCAGTCGAGCATGCGCCCACTACGCCATCGAGGCAGTCATCGAGGCATCGAGTTTGAAAATAATTTTAAATTAATTATGAAATTATGTTAATAGTAAACTACCTTAATGTTGACAAATATTTCAGTACATTCTTGGAACCCTGGTGTAACTGTGATCCGATATTCAGCTTCTCCAGAAATATAACCTCGTTTCCCCACTGGGTCTATCAGTATTCTGGCTTTGAAATCTAAACAAAAAATATCATATAATAATATTAAATCATCCTAAATTTAAAACATAAAATAATTATTAAATGCAGAAGGGAGTCGAGTGAAGATCTGAAGACTTGAGTGCTGGCACTCACTGAAGACCTGCAGCTAGTATGCTAAAGGGAATTTATGTAGGTCATGTTCAATGGACAACGTCTTCCGATGAATAATGATGAAAAATAATCGCTAAATTACACTATGATCATTTAAAATATTGAGCCATAAATAAAGAGCCGTGATGCTTTAGAATAGTACCACGCCTTCTTTACCCGTAGCAGCGTCGTCTGCGTAAAAACCATCAAACTGAACTGCTGACCAACTGATGAGATGATAATGATGCTTATAAAAATTTGTGACGCCCGTGCCCTATGGGAATATGTATTGTGTCCAGCTTCCAACCAGAAGCAGGATAGGTACAAATCTCATACTATGTGGGTACATCTCGACGCTATCGTGCTTTGGAAGTCTTAAAGACGCTGGGTCTGGGTTAAGACTGGGTGGCTGCCTGTCGACATAAATGATAGTCACAGGCCTTATTTGGGCTACCAACAAATTACGACACGACGGTTGGTAAAAGGCCTAATTCATACATATAATACTTATTACTAGACTATTATAAATTTTACCAATTTTTACACGTGGCCACAGAAGTTGTTTATCCACGGTAGTGCAGAAGAAAGCAGAGAACTGATTACTGGTCGCGTTGGGTGGTAAATTCACAACATTCGGTGCTTCGATGGAAGTGAAGATGTTTACGGATGGAACACACCTATACAAGTATACCGATGAGTTTTTAGCCGCACCTATTGCTAAATCTAAAAAAAATATACAAGCAGTTTTAAATGGTGTAATAATACTTAAGGTGTCTACTGTCTACCACCACCCAGTAAACAATAAATAGCAGAAAAATAATAATGAGATTGGAAGAAAGTACGATTTTCTATACACAAGCTGATCGGTGATAAATCTAGTTATGATTGAAGGTTGATTGATTTTATGTGAGTAGAATTTTTTTTGTAATGAGAAATTTAGTTTGACGTGTCCGTTATGCATCCCTCCTCTAACTATTAATACTATAATTTATCGTGAAAGACATCTTAGAAATATTTGATGAAACAGGTGAAAAAGGATGATGACGTATAATAAAGCCCAAGTTAGCTAGCATATTATGTTAATCCTCCGCATTTATAATTTTTTCTGTTTTATAATTCGTAAAATGAGAAGAACCTTGAAGAGGCAATGGTGAATGACAAAGGCAATGGCAAAAGATTGTCACGGAAAAAGCCATCCCAATTTCCTTAAGATGATCATGGCCTCGGGCATGAAAGTGGAGGAGATAGAAAACCTCACCATTGCAGTGGTTGTGGTCAACATCCATTCCGTTAGATAATGAAATGCCAAAGCTGCTGACTCCTTCTGCGACTAATTTCTGTACGTATTGGCTCTTGAGACCTTTCGAGGTTCCTCTGTAGATGTAAACCACTCCTGATCCATCGTTCTCCCAGGGTGCAGCAATCGCTACATCTGAAATAAAAATAGAAAAAAGAAATGAAAGAGTCATCATCACATTTTGTTTTCCTACTATTTTATCCATCATGGATAATCAGTAACCTAACATCACCTTTTTCCCAAAGGGGAAAGCACCCAGGATATAGTCCCTTAATATGTACACTTACATTTTAGCAGCTATGTTTTTTTAAGTCCGGTGTAAAAGGGGGCGAGCGTTGCCATTTTTCACAAAAAAGTCTAGTCTATCAATGAGAAAATTCCTAATGGAAAAATCCAATGATACTACTTGCCTGACCTCGGGATCAAAACCGGGACAGCCCCCAGGCGGGGCGATATTTCCGTTCATCCTCATGATTGAACCGGACCACCACGCCACCGAGGTAGTAATGTTTCAGATTATATAGGCATTACAAGGCTTTTCGGAGAGATAGACCTCGTCAGCGTTGGTTCGCAACCTATCTATAGAAGGAATACTCGAACAAATCCGGATGGGGACTACGTCAAGCACGAGTAGGGTATAACCAGAAATAAGTGGCAGTCTCCTGCAATCAAACTGGCTCTGCACGTAACGGTATGTCGTTATTGGGTTTCAGCCAGTGAGGTCAAGAAGGTGGTGTAGGCTCTGGTCAAATCTACGTTTTCTTAAGTCGTCCCAAGCGACACATTGTCTGTGGATAGTGTTCTAAAAGCTCTATACGGACTTAAATTTGAATCGTCTTCCAAAGACGCCAAGGCCAATCAATATAATATTGTAATAATATTACAAGGCCGTTACTCTAATTGAAGTACCCACATTCGCACTGGGCTATAGAGGCTACTTATCATATAGGGAATTATGTTGTAAGTAACATACCATTGAATCCATCCCCATCGATGTCACCAAGACCAGATATAGCTGTTCCAAATCTAGCTCCACTCGCTCCTGATCCTATCACTTCACCTGATTGTTCAAGGATAAACGATTTGTCCTATAAATCAGAGAATATGTTATTCAACATATTGGCATGGTCTTCAACAAAGTTTCAACAATTTAAACTTTTAATAATTCTACTTTTTGTCAAGTTTGTCTCTTGACTCAACTCTGACGTCTATTAGAGAATCAACATTAAGCGCAAGTACTGACTTATACATAGGGGTGTTGGTTGACTTATACATAGTGTTAACAATGGTGCAAATAAATCAATGAATGGTCGCCACATACTGACGATAGTATTATAATAATTCTACGTTAAGTAAGTTATTGAGATTTTACCGTTTGCTTGGTCATGTATACGAATACAGCGCCTTGATCGAATGGCAGACTACCATCTTTCTTCACGTAGTTAGGAGCTCCGACCAGTAAGTCTGATACTCCATCTCCATCTATATCAATGCAGCAGAGACTTGCTCCGAAATATGCTCCGAGTTGAGGACCAGATACTTTTGCTATCACATCCATAGGTTCTTCTTGGGGTTTTTTAAGTCGCTGGGTGAAGATTAACACCTAAAATTTTAAATCTATTGATAAAGAATAACCATGTAAAGGCAAATGACCTTTGCTTTTATAACATTCGTTGCAGGGTGATAATAAATTGGTAAGTATAACCATACCTTGGTAAGTACTCGTACCTATGCTTAGTATAGAATTCCAAACCAAGATACCGCAAACATGTTACAGCAATCACAATTTTTTTTGTTAAATTTGATGGTATTGGATTTTTTATTTGTGTTGTAAGATCTTGCTGCTTGCCAACTTTCATAATGCTAGGCCTATGAGGGAGGCCTATGTTCAGCAGTGAACGTCCAATGGGGGATGATGGGATGATGATGAAAGGACCGTGGACCTGAGTTGTTGATATGAGTTCCAACTTGATATCTCAACGCGTTCCAACTTGATATCTCAACGCGTTCCAACTTGATATCTCAACGCGTTCCCGGAAAAAGGATCTTGACAGATAGACAGACAGACGGACAACGAAGTGATCCTTTAAGGGTTCCTTTTGAGATACGGAACCCTAAAAATGAACAAAGTTTGACTATAAATAGGATCTACTTTAAAGATCCATCTACACGTCATATCTACACCAGATTATTTGCACACCTTGCAAATAATCTGGTGTAGATATAGCTATTTAAGGGGATCTATCTGAATTCTTCGGATTGAAGACCATATTAAGTTTACTTATTATAATATATTAGTTATACCTGTCCATATCCTTTCTTTGATCGCGGTGCTCCTCCCACGAAGAGTGTTTCACCGCGAGGTTGGAATACTCCAGATTCTACACTATATCCTGCAACATGGGGAAATGTTCAAAGACAATTTAATTTGTAATCATCATCTCGGCCGTTGGTAATCCACTACTGAACATATGCCTCCCCATAAAGGGGGGTTTTGCCAATACTCGACACGCTTGGCAGGCGGGTTGTCGAGCGCAGTTAGATGGTTTGTTGCAGAGGACGCTGCTGCCCGTCCTCTGAATCTGTTAACCCTTTTAGCCGGCTCTTGCGGCAACACCGGCAACAACTTATAATTTGTAATAATTATGTAATATTAGGCAAATTACTTGCACATAAGAATGAGTACTGTGTGTATCATCGTGAATATATTTGCATGCATAATATTTTATCAACATTATTAAATAAGTAACCAAAATTAATAAAAAACTTTATCAAAAAATATTGTTGCATAATTTGTTGGCAAAGTTGTGGTGGCACCCATAAAAACTACAAACTTGGAATTATTTTTGTGATCCAGAAAAGTGTTAACGAGGCGGCGACCGGAGAATTCCCCATACAAACGTAATAGTCAAATCATTGGAAATCAAAGCATATTTCCAACTTTTAATGATGTCATTCGGAATGTGACATTAGTTATTTAGGTTTCTAATTATATTTTGGTATAAAATATTTATAATTTGGAGTTATATTTAAAAATACCTAGGTATATTTTGGATTTTTATCATATTTTAACCCAAAGTACTTCTATTTTGGATTGAAATATAATTAAGACCCTAAATAACTATTATCTCATTCCGAATAACGTCATAACAGAACATAACATACATTCAGGCCTTTTTTCCCGAAGGGGTAGGCAGAGGTGTACCCAGGACTCAGTCCCATAGTAGATACACCCACATTTCGCCAGTATGTTATTGGTCCCATGTAATAGGGGGCGAGCCTATTGCCATCTATCGGGCACAGTTCCAGACTCCAGGCAGTTATTGAGATAATTCCTATTGGAAAAATCCAATATTTAACACTTTGCCTGACCTGGGAATCGAACCCGGAACCTTTTGATTGGCAGTCGAGCATGCGCCCACTACGCCACCGAGGCAGTCAAAGTAATAACGTCATTCAATCTTGGAAATATGCTCTAATTTCAAATGATTTAACTATTATTACGTTTGTATAGGGAATTTTCTAGTCGCCGCTCCCTTAATATATTTACATACCAAAATATTCGTCAGGACCCAAATCTTCGGTGAAATAAGTATTTGTAACGATGTCCCTCTTGAAACTAGGACTCACTGAATCATAGTCGTAGTAATACCGCAGGATACCCCCTAAAACCAGTCAAAAAATTTAACCCCTTACCGAATTACTGAAGCAACAGGGTGTTATAAG
This sequence comes from Hemistola chrysoprasaria, assembly GCA_947063395.1. NCBI lineage: Eukaryota > Metazoa > Arthropoda > Insecta > Lepidoptera > Geometridae > Hemistola > Hemistola chrysoprasaria. The sequence continues at coordinate 14,934,229 of OX346716.1, read as the reverse complement.
CTTGATCTGTCTGTATATCTACCTGTCTTTGGTATTGAAACGAATGGACCGCTTAGATATTTTCAGGGTTCCGTCATCATCATCATCATCATCATCATCATCTCAGCCGTTGGTAATCCACTACTGAACATAGGCCTCCCTCATAAAGGGGGGTTTTGTCAATACTCTACACGCTTGGCAGGCGGGTTGTCGAGCACAGTTCGATGGTTTTTTTTTTGCAGAGGACGCTGCTGTCCGTCCTCTGGATCTGTTAACCCTTAGCCGGCTCTTACGGCAACCACGGGTAGAGACGGGTGGAGCACTATTCTAAAGCCGGTAACTCCACGGTGTTTCAGGGTTCCGTACCTCAAAATAAAATAGGAACCCTAAGTGATCCTATAGGATCACTGATTTCAAATGATTTCAAGTGATCCTATAGGATCACTGAGCTGTCCCTCTGTCTGTACAACCGTCTGGCAGTCCGTCCGTCAAGACTCTTCTTCTCGGAAACGCGTTGAGGTATCAAGTTGAAACTCATATCAACAACTCAATCTACAGTCCCTTGCTACCGTAAAAACATCAAACTATGTCCACGCAATCAATAAAAGATACGGCTATTTTTCCGCACATTTCCATACTTTGCGCAACGGACTTAAAACCTTAGAGTTCTTCCTTTGGCCTATAATTATTAACATTATGTTTTCTTACCAGTCCACTGTAAGAGACCAGGAGCTCCAACAATGAATGTATCGTTTGCAATAATCTTGACTGACATCCCGGCTTGTCCATAAGCGAAGAAGCTAAGCCCTTTACTAAATTCCAAAATAATTTTATACTCCTGGCGCGTAACATTTTTTAAGAAGAAACCCTGTAGCTCTGAAAGAATAAACTTTCAAATTATTTCGATGTTTTACCACCAGAAAATGTCAAAATTACTACCTATGTCCTTAGTTAGAGCGAGGCTACCAACAATCTGTAGCGGCGTCGCAACGCATATCAAGAAGCTTAAATTTAAGTAATTTAATTTATATAAAACTATCAATATTATAAGTAAAATTGTTATTTAAGGATGTTGGAAATAAATAGGTTTATTATTATTATTATTATTAAATTTAAGTAAGAGTGAGGCTCCATTAGTGCGTTGCGCTGCGTTGCGTCGCGTCGTCGCTACGGATCAACGCATTGTATGCCGCAGTATGCCACCACTGCGTTGCGTCGACAGCGAACAGCTCAGCGCATCACCCTCCCAGCGCTTCGTCTCTTGGCTGTCGATCCGTTGAAATGTACGGCGTACGGCGACGCGACGCATATACAAAAATAATGACGCATCATCAACGCTGGGCCTCGCTCTTAGCATACAGTTCTAAAGGTGCATATTGATGCGACGTCGCAACGCAGTGTTATTGTGACCTCGCCCTTATTATAGTCCACAAACACAAAACCTAATAGATGACGTAAGGTGGGTAGAATAGAATAGAATGGAATACTCTTTGTTGACACCAAATTAAAAGTAATAATTATTATTATGCTATCGCCAAGGACGCGGCTGAAAGGTAATCTGGACAATTCATTTACGCTAAACCGTTTCTCGTATAAGGACACAATAGACGCAACCTTGAAGCCTTCGAACGTCCGAAAGCTATCTGGCAAGCCGGATTTTCGCTTCAGCTGAAAGAACGTCCGAAGCTACTGATTAAACTGCAGTCTAATCCGCGGACAAATTGGACGCGACTGATAATATAATTCACAAATTACTTTTATCGGGTAGAGTTTGAAGAGTCACATCCCTTTGTTGACTCCAGATGTAGCAAGCACCATGTGCGTATATATTAGTATGACTGGGCATTGGCTCTGTAGATCTCGGAGCGCATATCTAAAATATAATAAGTATCATGTACAACTTGGGAAAAAAAGAAATTCTAGTTGAGACGCTAAATGCCACAGGCGTCTTTTTGGTGCTTCGAACTGTATTTCTTTTTCGAATATATATAATACCTAGTAATATGGAAATGCAAGCCTATTGTCATCTACCAAGCACAGTTCCAAACTCCAGGCTGTCGTTGAGATAATACCTAATGGAAAAATTCAACACGCTTCGCCTGACCTGGGGATCGAACCCAGGACCTCATGATCGGCAGTTGAGCTTGCGCCCACTACGCCACCGCGGCAGCCTAAATATGAAAATAAAAGCACACCCTGTTATTTACCATTTGATAGTGTCGCTAAAATGGACCAAGTTCTGAAAAGAAACATTACGTGGAATAATTAAGATTATTCCACGTAAAGTTTCTTCTCAGAATGTTTCTTCTACTTTCCCTTAGGAAATGAGTTATTTTCAGAACTATTTCAGTTATTCATAGCATATCTCGTGAGTGTGCGTGGACGAGCACAGCATTCTCCTTGATGATGAGGAGAGCCTCAGCCACCGCACTCTAAGACGATTTAATTCGTTCAAGACCGCACCGCCCCGCGCCGATGTGTTAAAAACTACTAATTTCCTGCAAGCTACACTATCAAAAGGTGTTTTTGTTTACCATGTACCATTACCATGTATGTAGTGGTAGGCCTCTTTTGCATGGGGCCGCCTGGGGAACCACACCTTTGCCAGTTATTCATCCGCCAAGCAGTAATGTCCGAACATTACTGTTCCGGTCTGAAGGGCAATGTTACCAGCAAAATTATTGGGCATGACGAGTTTCAACAACTTATATCTCAGGGTGACAGGCGCAGTGCAGTGCCGCGCAGAATTTTGAATTTTAAAACACTGGGTGGCTCTGTGTCTGATATGGGCAATCATGATCCTTACTATCAGGCACCTGGTTTTCTCGTCTTCTCACTCACTATTATAAAATATATAATATATCAAACGTGCTCACCAATATTTTATCATTAGTCAGAGAAGCAATACTTGCCCCATTCCACATGTCGTCTTTAAAGAAAACTTCAGGCAGTTTTCGACTGTGGGATGATGATTTTCCTAAAACATCAACATAAAAAGAAATGTAGATCAAAGGTGGCATTTCCGCAAGCAGAATATTGAGCATTCGCCGTTTTTTCAGTTTTGTCGAACTGAACATAGAGCACGACGATGTTTTGCTCACTAACTGTGAGCATTTCAGCGAGCTGAGCATTGATCATTCACAAGGACAAAACATAACAAGGAAATGTTCTTCGACACTGAGCATTTCTGAATGGGAAAATACTATAGGAAAAGCTTAAGTCTATCACCATCTTTACACAAATTACTGTAATCATTCAACCATTGAGTGCTTACGAAGATGATTTTCTCAAAAAGTAAAAACACGAAAACACAAGCTCGCGGGAAAAGGTTTGGATGGAAAAATTCAATCATAAAAGATGTATTTTTAATTTAATCGCAATCTAACTCATAATATGGTTAGATTTTCAATTTAGTCTCAAGAAGACATTATTATTACTAGAAATCACACCTATAGCCAAATCAAGTAGTTTCCATCCATTCACAATAGTCCTTGCACCTAGCTGGGTCTGTCTTTGAGCTCATCTTCTGTAGATGGTTTCAAGGATGGAGCCCGATAAGTGCTAACCATTACCTTTAGATTAAAAGCTCAAAGGGGCCTCTGCACGTGGGATTAAAAATGGTCTCCATGTACGCCTATCAAAAGACCGGGTATACCGGATCGACCTGACCGACCGGACATAATAAAATATTATAATAACTTACTAGATAAGATAGAACAGGATTTAGTATTTGATTCCAAACTGCTTAAACTGCAATTGAAAACTTGTCCACTTTTCATCTTACTCTGATACTTCGGTGCTCCAACTATTAGGCTGAAATAGTTATGTTTTTTTATTAACTCCTAGAACAAGAATATTTAGTTTTTAATTCCGATTTTTTGTGTCAAAAACAACATGCACAGTACACTGCCTTCCCGCCCGCAAAATTACATGCATGGAAGAAATGCTATTAGGTATTATTTTTGTTAGTGACACCATTCATATATAGATACGTGTTTCGCGTCTACACGACGCATCATCAGGAAATAAATAGACTCTGACTCCGCACTGGCGACAAATGTTAGTACGACGATACTTCTCGAGATGTTATGTCTGTAACATCTCGAGTGTGTTGTTTTTGACACTAAAAATCGAAACTAAAAACTCAATTCTTGTTCTAGGAGTTTGCAATGGAGTTCCGAACAACGCCAAATTCAATCAATTGTTTTTTTTATTAAACTAGCGTAATTCCCGAGACTTCTTTCTGCGGATCTTTCGAAAATGTAGGCGTACACAATAATAATCATTGTGATTTACCTGTGCAAATTACTATTATATCTAATTATAATATTACGTATTTATATTTTAACTAGCTGTGCCCCGCGGCACCTCGGCTGCCTCGGTGGCGTAGTGGGCGCATGCTCGACTGCCAATCAAGAGGTTCCGGGTTCGATCCCCGGGTCAGGCATAGTGTTAAATATTGGATTTTTCCATTGGGAATTATCTCAATAACTGCCTGGAGTCTGGAACTGTGCCCGGTAGATGGCAATAGGCTCGCCCCCTATTACATGGGACCAATAACATACTGGCGAAATGTGGGTGTATCTACTATGGGACTGAGTCCTGGGTACATCTCTGCCTACCCCTTCGGGAAAAAGGCGTGAATGTATGTTATGTTATGTTATGTGCCCCGCGGGTTCACGCGCGTAGTCTTCATTCCGGTGGGAATATGGAATTCCAGCCCAATCGGTTCAGTAGTTTTGGCGTGAAATAGTAACAAACATCCATCCATCCTCACAAAATTTCGCAATTTTAATATTATTAAGGATTAGTAGGAATTAGAATGATGATAGTATAATTCTTATCACTATTTTTTTAGTATTTATGATAAGCTCAGAGTAAGGATACCAAAGAGAACCAGTCGTGCAAAAATCTGTTCCAAGCCTCGAGTCTGGTACCGCCACAATATAGTCTGGTACTATGTGGTTAGTTGCATGGCAACCGTAGGCCGACCGCGTGATGCCAGTGTTAGGTAAAAAGCTAACCGAATAACAACAGATACGTGCGTGAAAGGGATAGCTTTTCATAATTTAGGCATGTATTTACAATAATTTTAGGAATTTATGTATCCATATTGCGTGTTTCTATTTTATTTTAATTTTTTTAACACAATAAAATGGACAACAGCGCTTTGTTCGAATGAAAAACTATGAAGTCGATTACATTTTAAATATTTTTGGATAATATTATGCGAACATAAATATATTTTTTTACATAAATTAAGGTTTGGCATTAATTACCTAGTGGATTGAAAACATTTTAAACATTGAAATAAATATTTGTTTATTTTATCTCAATAACGCACTGTGCATTATAATATTATACTTTTTGTTTCTAATTGGTTTACATTGCGTAGACCTCGTTAATTTTACAATTTATGATAACATTTTAATACTTTTGTGACTTTCGACTATTTATTAAGAGTATAAAAGTAATCATATCACGTAAAAATTTAGAATAATATCGTCAAAGACCCTTTCTATGTGCTAGAATCAGGCCCACGAACCTGTATTCACCATTAAACCGAGATTCTATCATGAAACTTAATTATCTTTACAAACATAAATTTATTTTAATTTTAAAACTTTTTAACCCTTTTAAATTTTATTTCTTGTAATATATAATATTTATAAAAGTTTAAAAGTATAAGTGTGATTAATTTATTTAAAAAAATTAAATATTTAAATCACTAAATATTTTAGTGCATATAAGTCTACTCCAATGCTCCTATGTTCGCCCGCGTCGCTTAGTGTCAAATTTAACATTGAACTTCATAGGGTGAAAAAGGACTTGAACTTCATAGGTTCAATCCAAATTAGGCTTTAAAACCGTCAGGTAAATAGAGTTTAAATTCAAATAATAGAAATTCAGTAGATGTCAAAGCGCGTAATTGTCAGTGATGGACACCTTATTGTGAAGCTTGTTCAGGGATTGTGCGTCTGTAGAAGGAAGCGATTCAACATCATTGATGATAAGATATTAATGTATCACGGATTCGTCATTCGCCGTTCTATGAATGACAATTTTAGTGCAAGATAATTTATTTATTCATCATCATTATCTCATCCATTGCTGGACATAGACCTCTTCCATATATTTCTATATAATATACAGCTTATAAGAGGCTTACATCCAGCGTATTAATGCTGTCTTTATTAGATCGTCAGTCCACGTTGTGGGTCTTATGCTGCACTAGTCAGCCCGAGGCCTCCATTCGAGATCTTTACAGCCCCATTGGCTTTCAATTCTACGTGCTATGTGCCATTGCCACACCCCGGACACTCGACTCAATTCCCATAAAAAAGTCGCGGTATAACTACCTACACAGACACTGCACACATGGAGTTTTGTAGACGCGCAACAGTGTGCGTAAAGTGCGTTCCGAGCTCACGGGGTCTCGAGTCTCGATTAGGTCTAGATTAAGTCGGATAACAGTGTCCATTCTATACATAGTATTATTATCTGTTCTGTGACCAAGTTTTATGCTATTCAACGTGGCAATGCCGCCAGCATCTTAGGTACACTGCCATCTAACAAAAGTAAGAGCAGTTGTAATTTCTATATCCTGTCATGTCAGCGTGGCCACGTCAACGTGCTTATCCGCTGGGCTATTAAATGTCGGTAACTTTCAGATCTCCTCATTTCTGATTCAATTTATTAATAATAATAATAATATAATAATATGGGACAACTTCCACACACGGTCATCTGGTCCCAAACTAGGCTAGAAGCCTGTACTATGGTAACCAGATGACTGATATACATACTTAAATACGATTATAACACCCAGACACAGATCAAACAGACATGTTCATGCACACAAATGTTTGACCTGGCCGGGGATCGAACCGGGGGCCTGCGGCACAGAAAGCAGAGTTACTACCGTCTGCACCAACGAGGCTGTCAATATTCATTAAATATATTTATTTGAGTGCAAACAATAACTCAAATTCAAGTTAGGCCTTTCATTTATAAGAAGCTTTACTTTTATAAGGTACGTAAATCTCTATAAACTATAAACTTACCCATGAGGATTCAAGATAACAGAATAGCCAAAATAATCAGCTTTCACATCAGGTTTATATAATATTCTTGTATTCTCGTGATATATACCACTTGCACACACGCATGCTAGGCACGCACACACTATTAAAATTTTTGTTAACATTTTTGCTGAATTCATTTTATGAACAAAGCCAAAAAATGAAAAGAAAGGTCAGTCAAAATCTTCATATCAATTATATATATTACACAATCACTGTTTCCTGTCTGTTCACTGTTCACCTAAGTCCGATAAAGCACACAAAATTTTTTTAATGTAACTATTTGATGAATCAAAGTGAATGTAAGAAAATGAGACAATAATTTATATAAATTGTTGCTTAATAATACAGTATTAATTGTCGTATGACTAAATACTTACTAAGGAATATCTATAATGGACAAATCTTTTATGTATACGTTTATCCCTAAGCTCTGGTTCTGAGTCATCACAGAGTGACAATAATTATGATAAGAGCGGATATTCCAAGTTCGCTAAATAGAAGAATTGAGTTAAAATTTCCTGGTAATTCTCATTAGAGAGTAATATAATCCCTTTTTTTAAAAATTGCTATTTTGAACCTAACTCCTCGGTACGCGTCTGTATTGGCCGATATACTTGGACGGAAAACAAGTCGACACATAACATAACATACATTCACGCCTTTTTCCCGAAGGGGTAGGCAGAGGTGTACCCAGGACTCAGTCCCATAGTAGATACACCCACATTTCGCCAGTATGTTATTGGTCCCATGTAATAGGGGGCGAGCCTATTGCCACGGGCATAGTTCCAGACTCCAGGCAGTTATTGAGATAATATGGAAAAATCCAATATTTAACACTGACTGACCTGGGGATCGAACCCGGGACCTCTTGATTGGCAGTCGAGCATGCGCCCTCTACGCCACCGACGCAGTCAACACACAAAAGTCGACACACTACTCCTTATCTCTTCTGTGACACTACTAATAGTTGGACGTTTTTCGACATATACGATTTGCTACTAAGACGTGCTTCTAAATAGATATCTATTTATAAAATATTTTGAATACTTCAAAATTTAGCAATAAAATTTTTGATTTAATGTGAAGGGTCTAATTTTTTTCAATTATTTTAAAGAACCGAGTGCCTTCATTAAAGAAATACTAATCAATACTGCTACCTACATACTATCTACTCTTACTAAATATACTATGCCATAGAACACTTCGAATATCTACTGACATGTCAGCCTATAGAAAATCCAAGTGCTCTAAATCACTGTTAGATGGGTACGCTGCGTACCCAAGATGCCGGCGGCATTGCCACTTTGAATGGCAATGCCACGAATGAACGTTGGGTTAGATAAATACCAGCATTTTGATCACGCGTTGCCTCAACCAAGCCCTCAGTTAGATTATTGAAAATGCGGTGAGCTCCCGGCCCCCACGGTCCCCGAGTCCCCGAGATTAGCATATTTGCACCGCTTGCGTTGCTCGGTAGAACCCGCTGCCGCACCAGCCATACCTTGGGTATTCAATGTGTCAACGCGAGTATAGAGACTTACAACAGCGGCCGCTCCAGCTTTCAAGGAACGAGGGTCATACAGTCTGGACCGACGTCAAGCATCGAACCGTTCGATTCGTAAACGACTGGTACGAGCAAGCGTAAGTGACAGCTACTGTGAAAAACAGATGGATCTAAAAGATTGCAAGTATTGAAAGAAGGAATTGCTTGCAACCAAAAACCAGATTTTTATATTGAATATTTAATATTCTGGCAATTTTATATGTTATTATTACTACCAAACAATATCCTATCACTAGATAGATATTGGGAATACTTCTAGAGGAAAAATCACGCGGGATTAGAGTCATTAATTTGATTTTGAAATACCATTTATTATAATGTACTTAAATATATATATAGATATTATGGTTTTCCTTATGAACAACTTAGGGTTTACATTTATTTTCATGATAATATTAGGTATACAATAATTATTATGTATGTTTATGTTAGTATACTTAAGTACAAATTAGGGTTACTACATAAACATAATATAGGTAAGTTTTGGTAGCCTTTCTGGTGCCTCGACAACAAACCAGATTGTACCATACAGGAAACAGATGCCGGATGAATCGTTTTTACTAGTTATCATATAGATTATGTCTATATTAAGTTAAAATATGGATGATAAATAAATACTGATTAATTGTGGGAAGTGTGTCATCCATAATATCACCGTTGTGTCGCGTTGTGGCCATCACCTCGCAATCTCCCATGTATAGGGGAGCTGATTCGAAGCTGGGGCATTCTGCAACGAATCTTATTAATCAGGTACCTATCGTACGTTATATTATATACATAAGATTACCTACAATTTTGGAAACCACCAGTTTGTTATTTATATTTATCACGGCTTTACTTTTGCGAAAGCATAATTTTTGTTCGCTGCTGACGCGTCCGCATGCAGGCGCGAGATGGTGTATGATTATCGAGTCAATCCATAAAGTTTCAAAGTTCAACTTTCGGTATTCTTAAACCAACTTACGGAGTACTTACTACAAGAGAAACTCACTCTTCTTTCGTAAGAAGAAAAGTCTTTAAGATTCCATTGACATGACCTGCTCATACTATTAAAAAATCCAGGTACCTATTATGATGTTCTGATGACATCGGAAGCCAGGGCTCCGGATTTGAAGCTGGACATAATACAATATTGTTATAATAATAATAATAATATGGGACAACTTCCACACACGGTCACGTGGTCCCAAACTAGGCTAGAAGCCTGTACTATGGTAACCAGATGACTGAAATACATACTTAAATACGATTATAACACCCAGACACAGATCAAACAGACATGTTCATGCACACAAATGTTTGACCTGGCCGGGGATCGAACCCGGGCCCTGCGGCACAGAAAGCAGAGTTACTACCGTCTGCACCAACGAGGCTGTCATTATTGTCATTGTTATTATTACTAAGGGCTACAGAATTTACACGAAAAACGTCACACTAGTCGTCATCGAATGTGTAAGAGAGTTAAGAATGCCCCTGTTCAGTTGAATATATTTTATTGTACTTGACATGCAGTAGTTCATTGCACACCTTGATCTCTTTATCAGACACCAACACGTAGTATGAAAAATGTTTTTTGTGAATACGTGGCCAAAAGTCTTAAGTTCCTAGTGAAATGAAAAAATCTATGAATTGAAATCATCATACAAATATTAATACGAGAACTCGGAACAAGGTTTGTAATTAGAATACTATTGCTCTTAAAAATATTCTATATGTTCAGCTTAAAACTCGGCGACTGCCTCGGTGGCGTAGTGAGCGCATGCTCGACTGCCAATATAGAGGTCCCGGGTTCGATCCCCAGGTTAGGCATAAACATAACATAACATACATTCACGCATTTTTCCCGAAGGGGTAGGCAGAGATGTACCCAGGACTCAGTCCCATAGTAGATACACCCACATTTCGCCAGTATGTTATTCGCCCCATGTAATAGGTGGCGAGCCTATTGCCATCTACCGGGCACAGTTCCAGACTCCAGGCAGTTATTGAGATAATTCCTAATGGAAAAATCCAATATTTAACACTATGCCTAACCTCAAAGTGTTAACATACTGGCGAAATGTGGGTGTATCTACTATGGGACTGAGTCCTGGGTACACCTTAGAATGTGAATTTTCAAAAATCCTTAGCACACGTCCAGACAACGAAAACAACTTACATTCCAAGTTTCATTTGTCTAGGATCAGTGGTTTTGGCTCTGCCTTGCATGTGAGTCAGTGAGTCATTTAGGATTTTATAATCTAAAGTGATTATCCCAAAACCTAATATATGTGAGTGTGTGTGTGTGTGTCTTCAAGTTACCTCTTCTCCTCAAAACTTGAGGATTGACTGCTATTAAAGTACCTAGTGTAAGTAAAACGTGATAACGAACTATTTTTAGTACATCAGGATTGACTGCCTCGGTGGCGTATTGTGCGCAAGCTCGAATGCCGATCTTGAGGTCCAGGGTTCGATCCCCAGGTCAGACAAAGTGTTATATAATTTTTTCATTTGAAATTATCTTAATGAGAGCCTGGAGTCTGGAGCTGTGCCCGGATGGCAATAGGCTCGCGTAGTAGCCCCCGCAGTTTGTACCACGTCGTCGCACCACCTTCTCCGGGGACACCCTCTTTCTCTCGTCGCATCTCTAGGGTACCAATGTACCATGTGGTCGCTGCCGTCAGTAGCTCGGGCTATGTGTCCGGCCCATATCAATCCCTGAGCAGGCGATCCTCTAATGGGATTTGTGGAATATGCCATGCATTTGAGTCTGCAGAGCATTGTCACTACGTCTATGACTTTCCTCTTTTGTCGTATTTCTACATTTTTGACCCTGTCTTTAAGTTTGAGATCCAGCATCGAACGCTTTGAAAATTAGCTATTTTATTTACCATTCTTGTCGTTAATGCCCAAGTCTGACAGCCATAGAGCAAGAACGGCATTATGGTTTTTTTTTAATTTATTGGTATCCGGCTTTTGAATACGTCTTTATTAGCCCAGTACTTCTTCCACGAGATGGCTATTCTCCGGTCTATCTCCTTGGCGGTGGCGTCTTCGAATGACATAAAATGAAATAAAACCACAATTTATTATATGAGATTATTGAGTTTATTGAAATAAATACACTCTTAGGTATCTATATAATATAGGTAGATATATTGTATAAGCTATATTAGAAATACCTAATATTCTCGTATTTGCAGGACAAATAATTGTTTTTGTAATAAGTCGATTTAATATAATATGTATTGTTATAATAATAAGTAACATTTGGATAAATAGTTATATTTAGAGCTTTGCAGTAAATCGTATAATAATATAGATTATGTCATGTAGGAGGTAGTCATTTATTATTGTTCGATTGTATTTTAAAACAATAGGTTAATATTATTTATAATAGCTAGTTAACTTTATATATAACCAGTAATATAACCAGTAATATATAACCAGTTAACTTTAACATTAATAACTAAAGCTTAAGGGCGTTCGATTGTTAAACAACATAAAACATACATAAACATACATTCACGCCTTTTTCCCGAAGGGGTAGGCAGAGGTGTACCCAGGACTCAGTCCCATAGTAGATACACCCACATTTCGCCAGTATTGGTTATTGGTCCCATGTAATAGGGGGCGAGCCTATTGCCATCTACCGCGCACAGTTCCAGACTCCAGGCAGTTATTGAGATAATTCCTAATGGAAAAATCCAATATTTAACACTTTGCCTGACCTGGGGATAGAAATAAACAACATAATATTACACATAATATACGAAGAAATAGAGAACAACTATATTTTCCACTCATTTGTCTGTGGTTGGCTCTTGATCTGGCCTTTATTTGAGATAATATATATATATATATGTATATGGTTAAATAAGATCTGCGGGTGTCGCCGCTGCGGGAGCCGAATCTTTTTTATTTGATATTGAATTTATTTTTAATAATATCACTTTTATAAAACTCAGAAGATTTTATTTCAGTGCAATCTTTACGATTCTCTACGAACTAGCTCGTCATGGTAGCTTTCAGTTCATATTTTTACAATAGTTTCCGCTATAATATAGAGATGGCGCCACAATCAATCATGAAATGATGCTTTTGTGAAACGTATTTGCTCGAGATCCGAAGAAAATTTTGGTAAGTTCCCACTTACCACATTTTTTTCTAAATTGCATTTAAAAAATTATATAAAAAAAAAGTGAAATATATGAATTTTTGGTGTATATTTGGGAATATGAAATCAGGTGCCTGATGGTAAGCATCATGATTGCCCATATCAGACGCAGTGCCACCCAGTGTTTTAATATTCAAAACTCTGCGTGTACTGCACTGCGCCTGTCACGCCCAGATATTAGTTGTTGAAACTCGTCATGCTCAGTAATTTCGCTGGTAACATTGCCCTTCTGACCGGAACACAGTAACGTTTGCACATTATTGCTTGGCGGATGAATAACTGGAAAAGGTGTGGTACTTCCCCAGGCTGGCCCCTGTAAAAGAGGCCTACCACTACAAAAATTTGCATTTCAAATATTTCAACACATAAAGTCTGGCTCTGAGAGCAAGATTTAATGTGACTCAAGAAAAAATAAGTTTTACGTATAAATCTGATTATGAAAAACACGAAAAATCTCTCAAAAAGAAAACCAGACCACGTTTCATCCTAAGACGTCTCATCCCACTCAGTATTTTTCCTCACTCAACTCACCATAGCATCTATTTTTTGAAACAACGATGTTTGATAACTATTTTTTTTTTATATTATATAATTATTTTTAATGTTCATTGAACGTATATAGCTAGCACTATATCGCAAAAAATAATTGGCTCTCCATTCGACAAATATGCCGATCAGCCGATCCATTAAGTATGAAATGAAAAAATAATCAGGGGAAAACTTATAGGGTACTTTTAGTAATAATACTTGCGTCATTGATTGGTATCACGTCAGAAGTATATGGAAACTTACAACAAGATTGCATAACCCATCTATTTACTTATAGGAAGCAAGCTTCATTATCGAATGACATGAGTTAGGTACCTATACCTACGAGTAATAAATAAAAGTTCACGATACGACGGGTGCATGATTAAAATAACCTTGGAATGGATGCACCAGCAATTCGATGCAGTTGCCAACTAAATACAGGCGAAATAAGTTCTTTAATGTTATCTAATTAAAATGAGTTTTTATTCAAAACCAGAATCTCTTTTTGCAATGACCAAAAACGTGCTACTGGCATAAAACAAAATAAAATAAAAATTAAGGCCGAAACGCGTCAGTGATAATACTGGCAGGAAATTTCTTTTTCGCGCGTTATTTTCTGAGTGGGAAAAATCGGTGTCAATCTTGCTGTTAATTGGTTTTAAAGAGGTTAATTAAATTTATTAGTGCTTAGTTTGATAATAGCTGCCAAAATTAAGCATTTAAAAGGTGAGTTTTCTGATTTTTTTATTGTAATGTTTTTGTTTGCATTGGACGGTCGTTTTTTCTGAAGAAAATTAATTATTTAGTTATATTGTGTAGGTACTTAATAAATTCAATAATTATTAATTGCTAGGAGAAAATGTAAGTACTTACTGGTATTTTTAAGCGATATTGTAATTATTTTTTAATTGTGTTAACCTTTTTCCTAACATATGTGATAATAATAGGTGTACAAAGTTAACACTTTGTAACCTTTTTAGTAACCTAAGAAAGGTGAAATATTACTTAAGTATTTATTTATATAATGTACAATAAGGTACCTTACACAAAACACACACATACACACCCCTTTCACTACGTAAACAACACCTTTGAATTTAGGTTATATGCAAGTATTTAAGGTAATATGCAAGCTTACTTCTGTGGGGTTGATCTTTTGATTCATAATAAATCAAGAAGTATATTAAGATACTTAATCAAATTGAAGTAGTACCAGTTCATGTTTAATCTTTTCAAGCCGAAATAACTATTAAAATGACAAGCGTAACTTCAATAACCTTCGCCGTAAAACCATTTCATGAATTATCTGACTTTAATAACTGTCATATTTTATTTTATTATTAATGTGACAATATTGAATAAATTATCAATAAATAGATGGATACAATATCCGTGCACTATTTGTACATATTGGTAAGTTGTACTACTAACCCCTAGTACATTACTTTATTCTACCAACAATATTTTTCTCAGCTTTATTGTGACTAAACCAACTGTCAAACGGTACTTCTTAAGACTTGATGGATTTTAAGTACCTCTACAATGTTAAATTCACTAGGAAACATATCTCAACTCAAATAAAAAACTTAAAAGTGAACAGTGACCATGCTAGCCTTCATCATCATATATTATTATCGATAGCTGCTACGAATGGGTGAAATGTAGTGGAAAATGCACGGAACCGTAACGGTTTAATTTGATTGAAAAAAAAAAACACCTGATTTGAATATTAAATTATGCAATGCAATATAATAAATAATAATTTCGTTAATAAATATAATATTTTAATTCTTTTTTGATTTTTTTTTTATCATTCGTGTTTTTCTTCGAAAATCGACGACCATAGAAATTTTTCATCGAAATGGTAAGAACTTAGTATCTTGCCAATCTAAAGTAGAGACGAGTTACAAGACGAGTTTTACATTAATATTGTTATTGTATTGGTACCTACTTAAAGCGGTACCCTGAACAAATAAACTTGAGCATTCGTTTAGGAGAATTAAACATTAAATTACTTAAAGTAAAATTAAATTTACCATTTTGTTGTCAATTTTATGTAGAAATTTTAAATCATATCTTTTATTAGTTGGTATTTCTCTTGGATAAGGAAAGCTCCAACTGCACATAAAACGGCTAGCGATGCGTTTCGCGCCTTAAAGCGATCTAATTAATTATTTTAAATTGGTTATGATTCTTAACTTTTTGAAACCAATATAATCTGATTTTCTTATCCCGCTCTCATATCAAAGTTGCATGTTTATGGGATTTCTCGTCGATACAAATTCTCCCAAATATGTAGAAATATTTGAGACTAATAATTTTCCACTCAATTGTTTATGCTTAATCTGGCCAGCAAAAGAGAGCAAAGTTATATTTGGATGATGAAAACTGAATGGTTTTTTAACATATAAAAATTTGCTATATAGGTATTTGCTTTTTTTTTTTTTTTTTTTTATTCCTGAATAGCCAAGCACTTGACCGCAGTCTCACCTGATGGTAAGCGTCGCTTAAAAGTATGGTAAGTGGCTTAAATGTTTTATGTGTCTAATAATAAGTAGACACATAAAACGGTACCTTTACCGTTATTTGTTATCTGTACCAAATTAAACTATTTATTTTTTTAATGATTTTTGCGCAAATAATGGCCACATTAAGAGCCAACCATAAACAATTGAGTGGAAACTTTGTCTCTATTTCTCCATATTTGGGAAAATTCATTTTGAATAGACGAGAAATCTCCTTAACCCGCGCATTATAATATCTAATAGAAGCAACTTCAGTAGATACGTTACTATATAAGTAGGTTGGTATATATATCGACTGACGCGATATATCTTGGCTTGAATTAGACACGCACGTGAGTTCGTCGGATATTTATAGTCTTGAGACAATCTGACACGACATACTCTTATATTATATAGTTTATATTGGATATAATTTTTGCTTTGTTTTTAAGTGGTGAAACACATCTAGTTACATAAATAAGCTGGGCCGGAGTTTAGAGGAGATGCCGAAATGATGACGTATTCAATTTTAAACGCGTCTTAGTAGACGATAGAAAATGGTGCGGCCGTAACACTGTACTACGTAGTATTTAGTATTTACAGGAACCGAGACCTCTTAGAAATTTGACAATCCTACATTGATATAAATAACAGGGGAGATAGGGTACGTTCTTCTAGTGCTAACTCAATAACAGGCACGTGCAATTTGCTGTGTGAAGTTTGCACAGTGACATATAATGAACAACAAATATAAAAAGACGTACCCAAGACTGAAGTGCGATCGAGACAACAATATTATTCGCTCGTACTACCTTACTTTACTGACGTACGTGGACCTAATGAGACCTAATTTGAGCTTGCCATTTTCGAGAAGCCGGTACCTCATCTCCCCTTTTTTTTATATCAATGCAATGCTATGGAAAATTTACCAAAGCAATGTTTTGTATTTCCATGTTTCCTTAGATTTATAATAAACCTATTTGATATATTTATATCCTGATATTTTGAAGATGAGGTAACTGTGAAAACTCTGTGTCTGTCATTTTATCTTCTTTCATATACTGTTAATTTTTTGGTAGTGAACGTCCAATCACGCGATAAAACTGGGATTTTTAGAAGTTCATTATGAAAAAACTGAGGGTTTATATGAGAAACTGAAATAACAAGGACAGTTTATTTTATTATTAAAATATCAGGATATAAATTTATAGAATGGATTAATAATATTCGGAGGAAAAAGGGGAGATACAAAACATCGATTTGATATATTTTTCAAAGGTTTGTGTCAAACCCTAAAAGGAGCACACCTTAGGACGAACACGCTAAAATAATGAATTATTTAATTTATAGCTCTACAGAAAATGAGTGAAAATGGAACTAATTTAAAGTGTAATTGTTGATTAAAATGGTCTCATTGTTGAAAATACAGTTGCGCCCCTATTATTTTCTACTTTTTTCTGTCAAGCTATACACCTCAATGTCAACTGTTTCAGTTTTAGGCGTAAAATACTTCAAAAAGATGACTAGCTGTGCCCCGCGCTTTCACCCGTATAAACATCACTCCCGTGGGAATGTCCCGTGGGAAAAGTTTTAGTTTAGTAGTTTATTGCGTGAAAGAGTAGCAATCCATCCATCTTAACAAACTTTCTTATCTATTATATTAGTAGGAAGGATAGGATGTTATAATGACATTATATAAACTGAAACATAAGGGAAATATGAAGAATGTTATATTATTATTCTTATTGACATTGAAAAAAATAATCTAGTCGAAACAAAGTAGTAAGAAAATAGGTTTACTTTAATTATTATTATCATAGACAATACTTATCTTTGGTAAAATATTTGATAAGGTCGAGGACAGCAACTTAATAAAGTTAATAAGTTATATCCTCAAAAAGCAATTTAAACTAAAATGCATACTATATTCAGTATTTCCGCTAGAAACAGCATTTTACACCCGTGGTGCACGCTACCATGACGTTAGCAGATAATTACGATTGTTTTTATCTATTCAAAGTTAGTCAAATTTTTTAAATTATTTTTAATTTTATAAATTTATGTAGACTTAAAATTAATAATATAATTATGAGTAGATAAATTTCACCCACGAGCTGGATTTGAACGCGCACCTTCCTCACCAATCCGCGTGATGGTGGAGGTTCTAGTCATCGGTGATTTTTTTCTATCCCACCTACCTAAAGCCTACGAGGGCCTATATGCGAATAGACCGCTTAGTCAACAAAAATATAAAATATTACCGTAGACTTGGCACGAATTGTTGATAATCGCAATCGTATCGAACTTTTCGTATCTTCGTTATATCATATATAAAATTTTGGCAGAAAACTCTGGAATTCAATACTATTGAATTCAATCGTCTTTTTCCCGAAGGGTAGGCAGAGATGTGCCCAGGACTCAGTCAAATATAATATAATAAAAAACTAAAAACAAACTCAAACTCAAACAGATTTATTCAAATAGGTCATAATCTGACACTTTTGCACGTCAATGAAGATAAACAGTACTGAGTCTACCGTGCGTACAGGATGTAATATCCAATATCATTTCTTGTCTGACCTGGAAATGGAACCCATTCCGCCTCACCGAGGTTCATAGCCAGGAGGAAAGAGAGACTTAAGCAAGTTCAATTCAGAAGTATGAATGATTATTTTTTTATCAATCTGTAAATTCTCCATCGACCTCTCGAAAATAATGATTATGAAAATCATGGAGTTATAGAGATCTTATATTTCAACTGCTTTTAAAAAAATTTGGTTTTGTTTAGTTTTTTTTATATTTTTATAGACTAATCGGTCTAATCGCTTGATACAATCTGCAATGAGAAGATAAATTTCACCCACGGGCGGGATTCGAACCACGCACCCTCCGCACTATTCGGGGAAGTGGGCACTCTACCACTTGAGCTACCATGGAGGCACTATTCATCGGCCATCTAAGTATCTATTTAACGCACTATAGGGGCGTGTGTGTTTATCTATATAAAAAATAAATATTATGAAAAAGGAAGTGTTTATCAATTTCGATATGAATTCTAATCGTAACATCCAAGATTTCACTGTCGAGGCTGGAGTCTACGCGGACGCAGAATTTCAAGTCCTACGTGCTCCGGTTTCCGGTGAAATTTAAGGAGACTCTCCTGGCGCCAGAATTTTGGCCGGAAGGCATAGTGTTCCGGCGCTTTAGGGAGGCGAGACCGAAACCTATCATCCCTAAAGCATAAATATGGTTAATATAATATTATTATGTATGTTAGTCTGTAAGGTATTTATTAATATGGGCCTCTGGTGCGTATAATTTATTTATATATATAATTATTAATATTATTTATTTATATAATAAATTCATCTATTGCCTGAAATAAATGAACTTATTATTATTATTAGACTTATCGTATAGTATTAGACTTATATATATTTATTAATATTATTTATTTATATAATAAATTCATCTATTGCCTGAAATAAATGAACTTATTATTATTATTAGACTTGTCGGTAGGTAGATGCAAAATGCATCACCTATAGATAAACACACTAAGTAGTTAGGTAGTAGTTAGTAGGTAGGTTAGGTAGATGGGATAGAAAAATTTCGCCGATGATTAGTTTAATTTGCTTGGAGGGTACCAGTTGGTAGCAGATGCCATTACATAACAGGATGAAAGATGACCTGTAGATTACTATAATGCCCACAATTTAATAAGCTATTTATAGTTTAATAAAACTAAGTGAATGGAACTAAATCGATGAGTGCGCGCGCATCTCAACATGGCTTTACCCCACCACGACGTTCTCAGCGAAATTTCAGCTTTTGGTATCATACATTGCAGTATTGAATCAAGACGATATCTGGTCTACGTAGCTAAACCGGCAATGTAAACAATGTAAAAATATTGACATGTGACGCATTGTTATAATGCAAGTCTAGTAGCAACCTGAACAAAACCTGTAGGCTTTAGGTTAGTGATGCTACATGCATCGCAAAGAACGCCGGTTGAACGCCATTACAATAAAAACCACCGCTGAATTAAAACTTATTGAAACAATCGTCTTAATTAATACCATTAAATGAACATGTGAATAAGATCTTTGGCCGGTTGAAGATTAATTCAGTCCACATCTGGTGGTCTGAGTGATAAGTCCAGGATCTCTTGTAATGGAGAGGAGTGAACGGTTTTCAGAGTACCTGTTTGCGAAGATGGGCCCAGCTGATAGGGGGCCGAAGACCACCGAAGACCGGTCGGCTCATAAAGAGCCTACTGGATGGAAGAAGTGTCTGGTAGACAATACTATGCTGGTGGTGACTTTGGCTGGAGTTCTCACTGGGATCGCTATTGGTAAGTTTATGATAAAACTTTTTTATCAAGCTATTTCTGGGAATTTCATGATTATTGGAATTTAAATATTTTCCCACTGGATCTCCCAATTTCTTATCCAGAAATGATAGCCACCTGTTTTTAATTTTCTACCATCCTCACATTTGCTTCACCTGTCTTTGTTTTAAAAGGATTTCAATATGCATTGAATTTGACAACTTATTTATATATAGAATTAACAGTAGAATTTATTACCAGTTATCCTAACTAGAGAATATATAATAGAAATTCGGTGAAGTGCAGCAAATATGAAACGTTACAATAACTAAAAGTACTTAAATTATATAACAAAAAATAAATAGCTTATATCACCACTATTAAAACATACAAAGACAAAAATAATCTAAACTATATATATCAAATACAATATTTATGTATATACGTCAGGTTTCAATTATATTATAAACTTGACGTTTCAAAAACGTTGCAGCCTCGGCAGCATAGTGAGCAGTGAAAACAAGGTCCCTGGGGGTTAGAACGAGATAGCAGATATGAATTGTACGGGCGCGAAAGAGAGAAAATATGGGGAAAACTAGTTATCCCCGTGCCATGCTAGGCAGGCTGCTGCATTCGTGTTCAAGGGAAGATTAGATGGCATTTGTTCTAAACAAAGACAAAGTTCAATATCTTAATGTATTTCCATAGGTTTCGGTCTCCGTCCATACAACCTCGGCGCAGACGCACTTATGGTAATCTCCTATCCAGGAGAACTCTTCATGAGGGTCCTGAAGCTCATGATCCTACCCCTCATCATCGCCAGCTTGATCGCAGGGTCAGCCAGCCTTAATGCCAAGATGAGCGGGAAAATAGCCGTCAGAACTTTACTCTATTTTATACTAACTTCAATGTTTAACGCGTTCTTGGGGATTGTCCTGGCTATGATGATACATCCAGGAGAGCCCGAGTTGAAGGATATGAGTGGGAGTATGGTTGAGGGGAAGAAGGATCACAGTATTCTGGACAGCCTTTTGGATATTGGTCGGTGAGTTATTTTTTTTAAGTTATATAATATTTAAACTTGGTAATTATCATTATGTGCAGTCTGTGGTATCACCCGTGGAAAGCTACCTATATATTTACTTATATATTTAAAAATCTTAGTTACATATATTTATACTAAGAATATTGAGATGACGGATGATAGCATAATATGCAATCAGGTCAATCGGTCCAGTAGTTTTGGAAGCACAGTAGTTAGTAGTTTGTAAGTGACAAAACTCCAATGCTTATGGTGAAATTGCAGCACCAACAGTGATAAAATTGTCTTTTTTTCATCTGCTCTTAGCCCATGTTAGGTGGGGTTGGCACAGCTCGTCTTCTTTCATCATTCCAGTCTATCATCCGTCATCTCAATATTCTTATTACGTATTAGTTCATGTATAGTATTATATAGGTATTTTTCGGTATGTATTTTAATTATTTAAGTACTTGTGTTTGAAACCACCGTCCCTTCAATATCTGTATTTCTGTCTTTGCATGGTTATCTGGAAGAGATCGCTCTGAGCGATAAGTCCGCCAATTCTTGTTATTGCTGTGTTATCGTGGTACCAATAAAGAGTTATATTCATTCATCTGCACTTACTCATTCTTCACCCATATCCTCATTCACACAGTTCATCCAAGTCTTTTTAGGACGCCTTCTCCTCACATAACCACTTACATTTATCTTCATAGTCCTTTTGGCTCCATGATTTTCATATCCCTCCGCATAACATGTTAACTATGTTAACCGGATAGTCTTCCACTCCTTAATGCCTCAGTCACTGACGCAACTTTTAGACTTTCCACTTCCATACTCATTTCTAATTTTTACCTTTCTTGTCATTCCATACATCCATCTAAACATTCGCATGTCTGCCGCACACATTTTACTGATGTAATAAATATTATCTCTATACCCAAAATTCAATAAAAACATAATTTAGCAGTTATTGGAGTCGGCTTTGTTGTTTCAAAAATACTCAATAGCTGAAGACTGCATTCCGAGGAATAGGCATGATGACACTATAACAGAATAAAATTATAAATGGTTTTAGTGAAAAATATATATCAAAAGGATTCTAAAAAACGACCCAGTATTATTGAAAACATTGAGATTAATAATATTTTTATTAAAATAAACAAAAAATTAAGTACAAAAAATTGCAATCGGCCATCTTAACTGAAACGCCAATCAGAGCGAATGACGTCACGCCTAAGTAAACAGAGGGAGTACAAGAAGTATCACTATCCGATTGTCCTTCTTGATTAAGTATTCTTCTCGATACACTTATACTGGATCATGTTGGGTTACTATTAACACAATGATCAATCTTAAATGTCGATGTAGAGACAGATTTCTGGTACGGCTTCAAAGGTGATGTCATCTGATTTACAATTCTGACTCCTGTTTGGCTAGCTTTACTTCTGAATGTTTTTGTCATGTGTACTTGAATCGATTTATCTAACACTTTTAATGTTACTTGCTGAGCTTCTTCAATATTGTGCTGAACTGTAAAAAAAAATATCTTATTCAAGTATAAAAATAAATCAAATAGGTAATAAATTAGCATGCTACAATAAAAAAAATCAAGGTAAATAGGTATGTATTATTCAGTAATAACATTTTAAACTTTCTTGTTGCTTAATTCGTGACAAAGCATGAAATTTCATTAATCTTGAAAAAATATGTAGGTAAGTATGTAGGTTTCTTCATAACCAAAATGTTCTGTAACCATACTACTTTCTTCAAATTGCTTTTCACATTCTTCAAGAGCCATCATCTTTCACTTCTTACGTACTCGTATATATTATGGTCGTTCTATAGTGTCAGATGTTCTTGTTTTTCTGTCTGGTTGGCATTCAAATTTTGTGGGAATACATCCTGGTTTCATACGCACTTGTGATACAGACCCCATCAAATGATACTGCATATAGTTTTCCATATCATTTGGCAGCTGAAAAGATAAGTAGTATATAGAAATTGATAACAAGGTTGCTAAGACTAAAACAAACATAACCTCAATCTGGAACCTCTTGCTTTTTATCATAATATAATCTCAAACAAAGATTTGAGTTACATACCTATTAATATATAGTAAAATTAGTAAATACATCAAAGTGGTCTTCACAAAAATAAATCGGCGAATCGTGACTACGCCTGCGGAGTCTCGTCGTGCGAGTCTTAGCCACTTATCTCTCACTAGGTATTTTCTTGTTTGGAACATAAACAAACAATTTGTTGGGTGATGCTATGGATGTGTTTTTACACAGTGGGACCGCACACCACTTGTAAACTTTGGAATTAATTTTTAACACACGAATAACAAAATATTTCGTTGATTATCTTCTTTGAGCACAGACACAATAAAATATTTACTTAAGCGTGACGTCAGGATCCGACGCCATGACACATACGAGCGTTTTCGCGCTCATTTTAAATTAGAAAGTTAAAAATGCATTAATTTGCGGTAAAATGTAATTTTATTCTGAAAAAATGTTTTATTCGGTAATATTAGACGATAAGAATTACATTAAGAAACGGGATTTCAAAATCTGTCACCATGCCTATTGTACTCTTAGTACAATACAATTATTATTAATGTCTCCGATATTACGAATGTATTCGATGAGCGTTCCTTATATAGTTTATTTTATTTTCTTGCTATATGTATCATGTCGTGTGTCGTGTAACGTAGCAAATTTTATATATTTTACATTTTTTTTTGTGGACATACTTTATTATTTTGGAATTAAAAAAATTTCAACGGATTTTATTGCGTATAAGAAAAATAACTATAAAAATGACATAAAAATTTAATTTAAAGTGTTTCTTTAATGTAACGCAAATTGTTCGAAACGTCACGTTTATATTATAACGCAACAAATGCGATATCATACGTTAACAGGAAAAGGGACCTCTTAGCAGTTTGACACAATTCTATGCAAAAATTTACGAAATCATTGTTTTGTATTCCCCGGTTTTCTCCGAATATAGTCTATTTCATTTATTATTTTATATCCTGATATATTGAACATGAAGTAAACTGTGTCTTTATTATTTTATTTTTGATTGTAAACTCTTAATTTTTTGTAGTGAACAAACGTTCACTCAGCATTCTAAACGTGATTAAATAATCACGGGAGCAAAACTGGGATTTTTAGAAGTTCACCTTTAAAAACCAAGAGTTTATAATAGAAACTAAAAGGACAGGGACATGGTTTACTTTATTATAAAAATATTATAAATATCAGGATATAAAATCACGGAAAGGGTTAATTATATTCAGAAGCATCAGGGAAATACAAAACATTGATTTAGGTTTTCATCGGATTGTGTTTCTTATAGCTAAGATACGTCTTTGTTTAATTTAATGGGAATCGCGTAAACCTAAGAAATGACTAATATTATATGTATGGTAGCATAGTCAGCAAATAATGTAATTTCAGGAATATTTTCCCCGACAATATAGTTCAAGCAGCGTTCCAGCAAGCGCACACGGTGTACGTCGACGCTCCTAAATTATTCGCGAAAAACGTCACTGAGAACGATACTGTGCCTAATCTAGTGAGGGTGGTTTCCTACAGGTAAGCTATAGCTTTTTTTTATTTATGATAGTGAGTAACAAGACGAGCAAATCAGGTGCCTGATGGTAAGCATCATGATTGCCCATATCAGATACAGTGCCACCCAGTGTATTAAAATTAAAAAGATATTTGGCGTGAAAGAGTAACAAACATCCATCCATCCATTCATCCTCGTTGGCTCAGATGGTAGTAACCCTGCTTTCCGTGCCGCAGGCCCCGGGTCCGATCCCCGGCCAGGTCAAACATTTGTGTGCATGAACATGTCTGTTTGATCTGTGTCTGGGTGTTATAAGATTATATAAGTATGTATATCAGTCATCTGGTTACCATAGTAAAGGCTTCTAGCCTAGTTTGGGACCAGATGACCGTGTGTGGAAGTTGTCCTATATTAACCTCACAAAAATTTCATATATTAGTAGGATTTTACCATTAAATCCTTAGTCTTGCTGCCTATACTTACGTGACTCGATAAACCTCTTCGTGTCTTCGACAAGCCTTAAAAGTAAACAGCCAGAAGGGCTCAAGGGCACAGTCGCGTGTTAACTTCCGATTAGCACCCATATTACGCTGATCCTCAATCTGCAATGTCATGTTGCGTGAACCTTGCAAACTTTCGTTTATCGTCTTTGAAATCAATCTACATGATAATTTTGACTTATGTTTAGTGAAATTGATTTTCTTAACATTGACATTGATTTGACAAAGTTTTATGATTGCAATTGAAAGGCCATAATAATATTATGTTAGTTCTGCTTTGCGGATGTATCGATTTGGTAAGGGTTGAGAGTTGTAATTGGTATACCTATAGGTAAATAAAGTCGGAAGAGGTCGACCTCGGCGTACTTTTCATTAACAAATTGATGTTAATCTAAGAAAAAGCCATGAAAAAAGGCCAAGTGAAGAGTGCCTACAACCGACGAGCATGTATGAAGAATGTCATGAAATGTCGTATGTAAGGATCGTAGCAAGTAGAGAGATATCTACCTTTCCCAACGGGAACAAATAAAGTATATTGTAAGATAAAAAAGAACCTATTTCAATATTTTTTATTTATGGGACCACCTCCCAAGTATCACCTACCAAACATGAAAGAACCATCAAAATCAATCCGGAGGATCTAATTGGCGAAATAATCGCGTAACAAACATAGAATCTAATTGAAAACCTCCGCCTTGTACTAAGTATATATAATATGTTACGGTTTTTTATTTAGCCTTACCTTGAGCTTCTGGGAGCCAGGAGCATTTTATAAAATAATAAACTTGTCAAATGTGAAGAGCTCCTCACTCTCCACCGTATGTACTGATATAGCTATAGAAATCACATCTCCTCATCAAATTAATGAAAAAACAATTGTCGGTCAAGTAAGTCACATAATAAATTCTTTTCAAACGTCAATTTCTAAAGCAAGTATCATAAAAAATCTGCGGGTGTATAAACATCGCACCAATCCATATTAATTTTTCCTATCCAAATTCATTTCCATTCCACATTCGAATATTCGCGCCAATGTACCAGTCGCCAACGCCGCGACGGGTGAAACAAGAACTAAGAGTTCGGAAAAATATGGCCGCCTGAGTCGTTTTTCTGTGCGTATAAAAATAACGATAACTTATGTAAAAATACAAATTACCGCCTCGCTAAAGATTTACTGACTGTGTGTATTGTGCTCCTCCTGCCTGATTATCATCGAAGAAAGGACGTGTGTGGATTTAGTGTGTTTTACTAGCCGGCCGGCACGCGAGCCCCGTCGTTGGTGACCCTTCAAATCCTGTCCATCCAGGTGAGCGTTTGTGGTTTTTTCTACATTTGAAAGTCACAGGGATCGAAGCGCAATCCTCGGAGAATGCAGTAGTCTTTTCAGCGAGGTCCCAACATTTCGTGTTTGGTGCCTCCTGTGAGGATCAATTTCCTCTTCGCGGGGATCAATTTCCTCACAACTTTTCATATAAAATCTTAAATTTACTCATTTAATTTCTAATGTCATACTTAAAACATTGAAAGTAAATTTATAACAAGTCTGTGAATAGTATAAGTGGTTATAAAAGCCACGATTTCATCATTTTATTCATAAAAATCATAATTTGTAGGTACACCTACCCTACACATTTCGCTCGACCGCGGTCGCTTGCCGCGCCCGGTCGCTGCATACCTAACTATACTGTATGTTCTGTGTACTATCTACTCCGTAACGTCGTAAGTCGTAATTATATTCAATTCAATTCAAGTTGAAATTCTGTTATATTCTTGCCTAAACATTTTCAACATTTATTATTATTGTAGGTCTACTGCATTCACTGATGATTGAAGTGTTGTTGATGATTTTAGTTGTGCTCGAAAATTAAGTTGTGAATTCTTAAACTGAATTATTGTTATTTATCGATTACGAATATACCTACGAGTAGATACCTACGTCTACATAATATTTACATACTTAGTACTTTTACGTTTATGCACGAACAATCAATTAATAATAAAGAAATATCTCATAACATTAGGTACTTACTATAATTAGCAATTAGTTACCGTTCGGAGATTATCTTACCTATCTACCAGTCTGTCTGCTTTCGTTCAATTTATAACTTTTATTTTTTACGCTAATCGGAGAGGATGGCGGAAGATAAGGTACAGTCGTGCATAAAAAGGCGTGAATATGAGTTTAAATGTATGCAGATTATTTACGATTTGACTATTGTTGCTCAGAAAGATAAAACGAAAATATCTTCATTTAAGGCTAGGTTCAAGAGTATTGATAAAGTAAGGAACAATTTTATTGAATCGCATGAGAACGTAAACAGACTGCAATCAAGCCTTGATCCGACGTACGAATATGACAATCAAGCATTACTATCGTTCGATGAATTGTATTATGCGGCTGTTGAATTCGCCGATTCTCTCGGCGCTAGTACGAGTTCTGCGTCAGAGCCTGGAAATGGGTCTTCTTCTCATACTCGAGTAAGGTTGCCTAAGTTGGAAATTCCGAAGTTTGATGGAAGTATTGAAAACTGGCAGACATTTAAAGATAGTTATGTCCCATTGGTACACAATAATGTCTCACTATCGGACGTTGAGAAATTCCATTATCTGCTTTCATGCTTATCGGGATCTGCGTTGACGCTTGCTAAGGGTGTTCCTATAACTTCGGCCAATTATGAAGTAGTTTTTGGTGCGCTATTAGGTAGATATGATAACAAACGTATCTTAGCTACAACTTATTTAGAAAAATTATTTAAACTTGCGCCGATACAAAAGCCGTCTCTTACGAATTTGTCTGAATTTACGAACGTGCTTTATGAAAATATAAATGCCTTGCGCGCCTTAAATATTAAAGATTTAAATGAATTCATTTTATTTTACATCGCGTCTCGACCGCTCGACATTGAGACTAAGAAACGGTTTGAGCTGCAAAATACAAAGGAAATACCGACATTTAATGACCTTGTTACGTATTTACAAGATTATATTAAGGTTCTGGAAGTGAGTCAACCGAATATGACATCCCCATCGAATCCTACTAATAAACAACCACGTAATAATAATAAGGTCGAAAGCGGTACTCGTTCTCAGAGATCCTCATTTGTAGTTTCAAATAAACAATCCAACATCAATAATAACAAGTTCAGTCCGATGGCTTGTTTATGTTGTAATGAAAATCATTCGATTTATCGGTGTGGTAAAATGCATTCTATGAATATTGAGCAACGACAAAAATTTGTAAGTGAATTAAAATTATGTTCAAATTGTTTAAGGCCTGGTCACAATAGCGACAATTGTAAATCAAAGTCAAATTGTTTTGTGTGTCAAGGAAAACACAATACCATGTTGCATGTCGAACAAAAACGTTTATTAACTAATGCAGTTAATTCAAACGCCTCTGACAACCCTAGCACGAGTACCGCTCTCACCTGCACGACCGAGCAGAAGGTTTCTATCAGTCCCAGTAGTAGCACAAAAATATTAGGTTCAGCGATAGTTCGAATACATCATGCTGATGGTTCGGTTCAGTATGCTCGCGTCCTTATAGACAGTGGGTCGATGGATTCTTTTATTACGAGTGCTTGTGCACGTCGATTAGGTCTGCATATTAAAAAATGCAATCTGAGTGTGACAGGGTTGGGACAAAATAATGTTTGCAACATAAAGGGTTACACCTTCGGGTCGATAATACCTCGTTCCAGTGAATCGCCTAAGTTTGACCTTCCGTTGGTAGTTTTACCTAAAATTACCGCGATGATGCCTTCGGCAGCGTTACCGTTGTCCGTCAAGGATTCTTTCAAGCATCTAGATCTCGCCGACTGTGATTTTGATAAATCTGGTCCGATCGATCTTTTGTTAGGAGTCGAGTGTTTTGATCAAATATATACAGGGTCACGTTTCAGTCCCGGTCCCGGATTACCTTGTGCGTTGTCAAGTGTTTTCGGCTGGGTGATTAGTGGTCAATATTTTCACAGCACGGAGCCTAACATTCCCAAAGAACCTGTTACGTCACTTCTCGCGTCTTCTTGCTCGCTCGAGAGTCTCGTTCAACGGTTTTGGGAGTCCGAGGAACCTCCTCAATGTTCAATTTCCGTTCCCGAGGACGAGATTTGTGAACAAAAATATAAATCCGGTACATACCGAACTCCCGATGGTCGTTATGTCGTACCTATCATGTTAAAAGATGATGCTCCGTCTTTGGGGGATTCGCATCGCCAAGCGTTGAATCGTTTTCTCAATCTCGAGAAACGCCTCACTCACCAGTCTGAGTTAAAAGATGAGTATAAGGAATTTATGAACCAGTACGAACACCTAGGACACATGCAGCCTGCAGATGCTTCGTCTACTGATCGTTACGTTATTCCTCATCATTGTGTCGTGCGTCCGGAAAGCTCCACCACGCGTCTACGAGTAGTCTTCGATGCTAGTAGTAAGACTACTAACAATGTTTCTCTAAATAACATTGTCCATGTTGGCCCGAAACTTCAAATCGATATTATCGATTTAGTTACCAAATTTCGCCTGCATCAAATTGTTTTCACCGCGGACATTTGTAAAATGTACCGGCAAATTCTAATAAGACCCGAGGATAGACGTTATCAACATATTTTCTGGCGCACTGACCCCAGTGATACATTAACCGAATACGAGCTTAACACTGTGACTTACGGAGTCAGCAGCTCCCCATACTTGGCCATTCGAACTCTTCGGCAACTTGCAGAAGATCATGGCTCCGAGTTCCCAAGTCGCGTGTCTGAAGTTTTAATTGAAGATACATTCATGGATGATATTACAACGGGCTGTTCAACTCTAGATGAAGCTAAGCAGTTGAAAGCAGACATTACGTCCTTATTGTCTAAAGCTCATTTTGAACTTCGTAAATGGAGTACTAATGAGCCGAGTCTTTTGTCAGATGTTCCTCCAGAACATTGCCAAATCCCCAAATCCTTCGAGGAATCAGGAATTGAGGTTGTCAAAATATTGGGAATACGATGGGATCCATCCAATGACATTTTCTCGTATATATTTTCAGACACGTTTGACGTTCAATTTACTAAGAGGTCGATACTTTCCATAGTAGCCCGAATTTTTGATCCTTTGGGTTGGATTTGTCCAGTGGTCTTCGCGGCAAAGACGCTGCTGCAAGATATGTGGCGCTTAAACTTGAACTGGGATGAATCTATTCCCAAAGATCTGGCGAAAAAATGGCATTTCCTTGCGGCCAATTTGTCTGACTTACAAAAAATCACGCTTCCAAGACTTGTAATACCTTCGAATCCGATCGATGTACATTTAGTGGGATTTTGTGACGGTTCGTTAAAAGGATATGGTTGTTGTGTTTATCTTTGTGTTGTCGCCGATGATGCACGGAATGTCACTGCCACAAATCTCTTAATAGGGAAGTCTCGAGTAGCTCCCTTAAAACCTACAACTGTGAACAGACTCGAGCTAAGCGCAGCTGTGCTTCTAGCTAAAGTATTATCTCACATGTATGGCCTTCTTAAAGAAAAGATCTTCATAAGCTCTGTCCGAGCTTATTCAGACAGCACGACTACATTATCGTGGTTGAACACAGCGCCCCACTTGCTAAAAATGTATGTTGCCAATCGGGTAGTTCAAGCCACAGATTTAATTAGTCCTGAACAGTGGTACCATGTCTCGACTGAAGACAATCCGGCTGACTGCTGCAGTCGTGGTATCTCTTGCCATGAAATTATTGACCACCCACTTTGGTGGAATGGTCCCTCTTGGCTGCAAGCCCTGCCAAGCTCATGGCCTTGCAAACGTAAATTTCTTGCAAGGGACGAGTTACCAGAATTGAAACCTCAAATAACAGAGAGTTTTCACATTGTTCAACAAGAAAACATGCTTCTGAGTCTAACTGCTAGATTTTCTTCCTTGACGAGGCTTCAAAGAACATTAGCGTGGTGTTACCGTTTCATTTGCAACGCTAAGTCAACCAAATCCAATCGCAATATCTCTGCGCTATCTAGTTCTGAGCTCGATAAATCTATGAAGACTCTAGTCCAGTTTACCCAAGGCCACTTCATGGCGTCACCACACAGTCAAGTAGAAAAACAGGAACAATGTGAAAAACCCATTCAGAAGTTGTCTCCTTTCTTGGATAACGATGGGTTGTTGCGAGTGGGGGGACGGATAGATAAAGCAGATCTGTCACCGTCCGCTTTACATCCTCTTCTCTTACCAAAGGCTTGTCACCTTTCTCAACTTATAGTTGAATATTATCATTTAAAATATCTGCATTGTGGTCCTCGTACACTGCAGTCTCTAATTCAGAGAAAATTCTGGATAATTGGGTTAAGACTTCTCATACGTACTGTCCTTTCAAAGTGTGTTCGGTGTTTCAAGGTAAACCCGGCTTCCAGGCAGCCAATAATGGGCAAATTGCCTGCTGTTCGACTTCAGCCTTCACGGTGCTTTCAGACCACTGGGATTGATTTTGGTGGTCCATTTCTGGTTAAGGAGAGTCGTCGTCGAGGGGCTAAGTCTCATAAGGCGTATCTTTGCCTCTTTGTCTGTTTGAGCTCGAAAGCCGTCCATTTGGAAGCAGTTACGGAATTAAGTTCAGAAGCTTTCCTCGCGGCATTGGATAGATTTGTTTCTCGCCGAGGATTGTGTCAAACAATTATTACCGATTGCGGTACCAATTTCGTAGGTGCCAATCGGTATCTTAAGGAAATTATAGACGAACTTCGTCAACATCATTCTGACATATCTGATGGGTTAGCTAATCGTCAAATCAAGTGGCAATTTAACCCTCCAGGTGCACCTCACTTTGGAGGTATCTTTGAAAGCGGCATTAAGTCGACAAAATACCATCTAAAACGGGTTGTAGGTGCCCAGGTGCTTACTCTTGAAGAGTTTTTCACTATTCTGGCTAAAGTAGAAGCAGTGTTAAATTCCAGGCCACTTTGTTCATTGTCTCCTGATCCACAGGAATCAGATGTTTTAACTCCCGGACACTTCTTGACGGGAGGTCCCTTAGTCTCCTTACCTGAGGAACCTATATTAGAACACCGGTGTCCACGTTCTCGTTGGCAAATGATTAAAAAGATCACGCAGAGTTTTTGGCGAATTTGGCAACGCGACTACCTTCACACGCTTCAACAAAAAGGCAAATGGTTTAAGGATTCTCCTAACCTAAAATTAAATGATCTGGTAATTGTAAACGATCCTAATCTTCCGCCTCTGCTTTGGAAATTAGCTCGTGTGGAACAAGTTCATATAGGTTCAGATAATGTAGTTAGAGTAGTTACTCTCCGAACTGCTAACGGTAAAACTATGCGGAGACCTGTAGTAAAGGTCTGCCCTTTACCAATTAATTAATTAGTTTATAAAAATATAATTTTATGACCAATATTGTCGACAGCAGATAATCTTGGTCAAACTAATGTTAGATAATTTAAGTTTATTGTCTTTTATTTAATCGTAGCATATTTTCGAGCACAGCTATTGTTCTATTGACAGCTCTTTTGCTTATGAAATCCTTGTGAATTTCAAGTGGGGGGAAAATGTATAAACATCGCACCAATCCATATTAATTTTTCCTATCCAAATTCATTTCCATTCCACATTCGAATATTCGCGCCAATGTACCAGTCGCCAACGCCGCGACGGGTGAAACAAGAACTAAGAGTTCGGAAAAATATGGCCGCCTGAGTCGTTTTTCTGTGCGTATAAAAATAACGATAACTTATGTAAAAATACAAATTACCGCCTCGCTAAAGATTTACTGACTGTGTGTATTGTGCTCCTCCTGCCTGATTATCATCGAAGAAAGGACGTGTGTGGATTTAGTGTGTTTTACTAGCCGGCCGGCACGCGAGCCCCGTCGTTGGTGACCCTTCAAATCCTGTCCATCCAGGTGAGCGTTTGTGGTTTTTTCTACATTTGAAAGTCACAGGGATCGAAGCGCAATCCTCGGAGAATGCAGTAGTCTTTTCAGCGAGGTCCCAACAGCGGGTCTACCACTTTTATTGAAAAACACGTTCCTTGTACTATTAGGACTCTATTGTTCCTCTTGAAACCAATCTTCACACATTGTTTGTCCATTTTTATCTGTCCATTGAAGTGCCACTTGACTATGAACTTTTTGTCCTAGACTCAATCTTAATGACCAGCTTCCAAAAAAACAAAGAGCAGATGTTGTGGTATTTTACTAAATTCATGATTTTATTATACTTACTTATTTTGTTTTTAAGAGGTAACTCATCGTTTTACAAAAATACCAATATGTGGCTTAGATGTAATATTATGTTATGTATTCTTTATCTATTTATTTAACAGTTCCTAAATAGGTTAACCTCACTGCTCCTGTTCAATAGGTACTTTGTTTATCTATGATTTTTACGTATTGAAAATATTTAGAGATATGGTATTTTAAGGGTTGTTAGTTAAGGGAACGTAGGTGGCAATGATTTTGTTAAAACATGAAATAATATGGAAGACTGTAAGTAACCGGCAGTCTCATCACATTAAGGAGTTTTTATACAGATAATATGATGATGGTATGCAATAGATATCTAGATTATAAATATTACACAGGATACGGTATCTTACTCGTATAATATAAGGTAAATCATGATAATGTTATAATATGTGTATTGCCAAATATTGCTTGAAATCTTGACTGCCTCGGTGGCGTAGTGGGCGCATGCTCGACTGCCAATCAAGAGGTCCCGGGTTCGATCCCCAGGTCAGGCATAGTGTTAAATATTGGATTTTTCCATTATGAATTATCTCAATAGCTGCCTGGAGTCTGGAACTGTGCCCGGTATATGGCAATAGGCTCGCCCCCTATTACATGGGACCAATAACATGCTGGCGAAATGTGGGTGTATCTACTATGGGACTGAGTCCTGGGTACACCTCTGCCTACCCCTTCGGGAAAAAGGCGTGAATGTATGTTATGTATGTATGTTATGGAAAAGTGTCTTGTATGGGAAAGTCATTGAATTTTTGAATTTTTTTTTTTAGTATTTGTTGTTATAGCTATTATAGTTACCCATATTGTGTAAGATTTTCAAGTTGATAACTATTGCCATTATGGTGTTACAGCGTGAAACGTTGAAAAAAAATCGTGATTTGTATGAACGCTCCAGTTATTTATTAATTTTATTTAATCATAATTATTTCATATTATAGCAATCATAATCATTAACGTTCGGTGAAAAAATCAAATACCTAGCTGATGCCGTTTTCACGATACACGAACGAAATCGAGAAATAAATTTTGAGCAAAAACACGTTTCTTGTATGGAGAGTACCTTTAATTATAAACTTTTTTTAATTTTATTATTTGTCGTTGTAGCGGCATTAAGGATACATGTTTTGTGAAAATTACAAGTACCTAGCTATTACGGTTTATGAGATAGAGCCCTGTGACGGACGGACGGACGGACAGCGGAGGCTTAGTAATAGGGCTCCTTCGGCACCCCGTTAGGGTTCGGAGCCCTAAAAACGCTCTAGAGTGTGAGCCACAATATCACGTGGAGTCGGGGTGCACTGTGTCGGTTTCGTCACATTTACCGACGAGAGTAGTGAATTAATAATAACTACTATAGGTAAGTGATAAGTTTCAATTTTATATTCACATTTACCAAATCATGAGGTAATTTTTAATAACTAGCTGTCCCGCGCGGTTTCACCCGCGCAGTCATTGTTCTCGTGGAAATATTGGGAAAAAGTACCCTATGTGTTATTCCAGGATCTAAGCTATACCTACATACCAAATCTCAGGGTAATCGGATCAGTAGTTTTGGCGTGAAAGAGTAACAAACATCCATCCATCTTCACAAACTTTCGCATTTATAATATTAGTAGGATTTTATAGATAGTATTATTAATTTTTAAAGAATCACATACCGCAACGTAATATATAATTTGAAAATCTGAGCAACCTGCACATTATTTATTTTTCGAATTTTATTATTTAAATATTCGAAACTTTCCTGTATACATTAGCAAATTCAGTGAATTAAAACAAAATCTAACTTTTACACAGAATACCAAACAGCCCAATCGCTTCAGTAGTTTTGACATAAGAACTTATAAGCAACATAACATAATATACAATCACCTTTTTCCCAAAGAATAGGCATAGGTGTACCCAAGACTGTCCCATAGTGGGTACACCTACTTTTCGCCAGTATGTTATCGGTCCCCTGTAATAGGGGGCGAGCCTATTGCCATCTACCGGGCAGTTATTGAAATAATTTCTAATGGAAAAATCCAATATTTAGCACTTTGCCTGACCTGGGGATTGAACCCGGGACTTCATGATCGGCAGTCGAGCTTGCGCCCACTAACTAAGTCACCGAGGTAGTTTTAAGCAACGCCAGTATAATTTTAATGTAATCTTCGTTATAATGTTCGATGGGTTCTAATTGAGAGCAGTTGATCTGTAGCCTTTTTAATGAGATCGTTAAGATAACATTGTAGTTGGCCATTGAACGGCACTTGTCCAGGCAAATGTATATAAAAGGGACCACGCAATTGTATCACAGTCCCAGATTTTGAATTAATATAAATGTTTGGAAATAAACGAGCTTTGCTCGGTGACAAAAATCTCAGGAAAAAATAAAAAAAATGAAAGAAAAACTATGAAATTTCATATAAGTCGGAATATTTCGGAAACGGATTTCCGAAATATACGGTGTAAATAAACATAGTATTTTATAGGTATTTATTTATTTAATCAAAACGCTTTGAACCAGTTACATCGATTAAGAACTAATAATAACATAAGCTCAGCTTTGTTATTTCTGCACAATTTATAAGTTTATCCTGCCTCGACATTTTTAGCGGACTGTACTTAATAACCTTTGGAGGAACAAGGATGAATGAAATAATTATATAAAAATATGTCGTGGAGGAACCGGGAATCAATGTATGAATAATAATAATTATTATTATTATACTCGTATAATGTTACTATTGGGTTTTTGGTTTATTTTATGTATGGTAGGTATTTATGACATTAATCTTATTAGATTAGATTATAGATAGCATTAAAGTTCATGATTTTTATCATGAAGGTTGTGATACAGTATTCTATCCTATAATAATATAATCTAAGGCTAGTGGTCTGGAAGCGATTGCTCAAAGCGATAAGGCCGCCCATTGTCGACCAATAAGTGTAATATTATTATTTTTATTAGAAGATGTTATTTTTATGTGACTCATTGAAGAGTCTATACATCTAAATAAATAAAACTGTAGGTAATAGATATTATTTGTTAAAATAATAAATTCATCATCATCAGCCGGAAGACGTCCACTGCTGCAGTACCTGTACTACGAGTACGCACTAGTGCCTTTGACTTCACGTTATTGTATAATTTCCGCTATGAGTTTATATATTATATATGTATATTATATATTATGCATATATAAATAAATAATAAATAAATATTATATCCTACATATAGTATGTGTAGTTTTTAAAATTTTTATGCCTAAAACAGTGATATGTTTTAGTGATACCATCTTCTGCTTAATGTTTAACTTTGTATCATAATGTACTATAGTGCCGCACAAAAGAGCTTTTTAAAACCTATTAAAATAATTGTATTTCAATCGGATTTGACATGATTTCAGATCAGGCACCAACACCTTAGGGCTGGTGTTTTTCTGTCTCGTCTTTGGAAGTTTGCTGGGTACATTAGGAGCCAAGGGGCAAGTGGTGATCGACTTCTTCCAAGCAATATTTGAGGTTATCATGAAGATGGTGACTGGTGTGATGTGGTTCACTCCGGTAGGGGTCAGCAGTGTCATCGCGGGGAAGATTCTTGGTGTTAGTGACGTTGGTTAGTCGCATTTTTAATTATTACTCCCTATGAATTAATTATAAGTATACTAGTTCTGCCGTGGGGTCACCGGCTTTAGAATAGTGCTCCACCCTCTCTACCCGTGGTTGCCGTGAGAGCCGACTAAGGGTTAACAGATCCAGAGGACGGGCAGCAGCGTCCTCTGAGTAAACAAACTGCGCTCGCCAACCCGCCTGCCAAGTGTGGTGAGTATTGGCAACAACCCCCTCTTATGGGGGAGGCCTATGTTCAGCAGTGGACTTCCAACGGCTGGATGATGATACTAGTTGTGCCCCGCGGTTTCACCCGCGAAGTCTTCGTCCCTGTAGGGACATCGGGATATAAAGTACCCTATGCTTTATTCTAGGGTTAACTATCTACCAAGTTTCAGCCTAATCGGTTCAAGATTCACTGTCATTTAAATTAACGCTTAATTATTAATCTTTCAGCACAAGTTATGTCTCAACTGGCGTGGTTTATCGCCACGGTGACCATCGGCGTGTTCCTCTACCAATTAATCGTGATGCAGCTCATATACTTCATGTTCCTCAAGAAGAACCCCTACAAGTTCTACTGGGGCCTCTCTCACGCCATGCTCACTGCTTCGGCTACTGCTTCCACGTAAATATTTTTTTACTATTTGTATAATTATTAATTCTATCAGTATAATTATCATCATTCTTATCCTTATCATTGTCAGTGTTATATTCATTATTATCCATGTCAGTATGTTTAGCATATTCATTTAGACTCATGTCATTATTATTATGATTAGGTTCTCTTATTAATAATACATAATTTTAACCTGTTGTTTCCTAGATTTTTATATTTTCGTGATGTTATGTTTCCTTTATCTCCAGTGCAGCAGCTCTTCCAGTGACATTCCGTGCAATGGAAGGCCCACTCCGCATTGACCCACGCATCACTCGGTTCGTCCTTCCCATCGGGTGTAATATCAACATGGATGGGACTGCCTTGTTCGTTGCCGTCTCAAGCGTCTTCATCTGCCAGATGAATAATATGCCGTTGGGATTTGCGCAGCTGGCCACTATATTGTGAGTACTTTATAATAAGGCTTACGTTTGGTATTAAA
Source organism: Hemistola chrysoprasaria (assembly GCA_947063395.1). Taxonomy (NCBI): domain Eukaryota; kingdom Metazoa; phylum Arthropoda; class Insecta; order Lepidoptera; family Geometridae; genus Hemistola; species Hemistola chrysoprasaria. Next base: position 14,896,050 of record OX346716.1, on the reverse strand, counting down.
GTTAGGCTTTTTGCAAAAGGGAAGCGATTGCTCTTGTTAATATGTTGTTAGTATCACCATCCAAGTACGGCTGTCCGTGTACGTGTATAACGAGCTTAATGATGTCTTAATTCCTACTATTCCTACAGATAAGTACCTATTATAAATGCGAAAGTTTGTGAAGATGTATGGATGGATGTTTGTTCCTCTATCACGCCAAAACTACTGAACCGGTTGGGCTGAAATTCGGTATGTAGATAGATTCGGACTTGACTTTGACTTTGACTTTGACTTTACGCGTGTGAAACCACGAGCACAGCTAGTTAATTATAGGTCTTGAATATTTTAATCAACATAGTAATAAACACCACAAAATATCAGTTTTTAATAATTATTTATTCATACTCTGAACAATACCACGCTCATAAGAGGTTCAAGGAATACTGCCCACAAAGGCCCGTGTTACGCAATAGAGATGGGATATACATCGGTAATATAATGAAAAATTAGAAGTGTTCCTAATCGATGGATTCCGCTTAACAATAGCCAATAACCGTTTAAGCCGATTAATAGTTTCCCAGTCAAATATTGAAGGAAATCCAAGTGTCCAATTTTGTGAAAATAATGACAGCGCGGCCGCGCCGGCGCAGGGCTCGAATTTTCGCCGCCATTTTGACACGATCGTATACAGCCATTACAACATATGACGACCGAGGAGATATGTTATGCGCGGTCAACCCTCCAATTAAAAAATGGTCAGTGTTTATCTATTTATCTAGCAATAAAATATTGTTTCCAGCTTAACATCGACAGCAGCATCAGTATCATCAGCGTCAGTTCCATCAGCCGCGCTGGTCCTGCTGCTGGTGGTGCTGGCGGCGGTGGACGCGCCCGCGCACGATGTCTCCTTACTCTTCGCTGTTGATTGGCTCGTGTGAGTAGCATATCATTGAAATTTGTAGTGATAGGCCTCTTGCAGGAAGCCCGGCTGGGGTAGTACCACACCTTTGCCAGTTATTCATCCGCCAAGCAGTAATGTGCAAACATTAATGTGTTCCGGTTTGAAGGGCAATGTTACCAGCGAAATTACTGGGCATGACGAGTTTCAACAACTGATATCTCAGGGTGACAGGCGCAGTGCAGTGCCGCGCAATATTTTGAATTTAAAAACACTGGGTGGCACTGTGTCTGATATGGGCAATCATGATGCTTACCATCAGGCACTTGATTTGCTCGTCTTGTTACTCACTATCATAAAAAAATATATCCCGACGTCTAAAATAGTACCAGTATCATAGCGTTACTTTGTTTTCTTTCTCTTTGCTGTTATGCTCGTCGCCAGCCTTGTGTTAGTATATAAAAAGGTACTACTACTATCTATAACTATTTATTTTATAAAGTAAAGCGATGTTTGAAATAAACTTGGTTTGCTTAAAATTTTATTGGTTTATTTGAAAATTTTATTTTGTTTATTTGTACCTTAAAAGCAAGTAGAGATTGACTGTTTTCAGTTAATATATGAGCCAAATCCAAGCTTGGTGGTGTAGAAATGATGTCTCAACTGGCAACAGCAATCAACACATTTCTCAAAATCAATAATTTTTTGATGCAAATGGCAATCCAATGCAAACCCACATTAAATACAATCACAACTTTTTCCCGAAGGTGTGTAGGCAGAGTTGTACTCAGTCCTATAGTAGGTACACCACATTTCACTAGTATGTTATTGGTCTCATGTAATAGGGACGCCTATTGTCAGTTACCGGGCACAGTTCCAGACCCTTTGTCTTTAACAATTTGCCTGACCTGGAGATCGAACCCGGGACCTCACGATCGGAGTCGAGCTTGCGCCACTACACCACCGAAACAGTCAATCTTGATGTACTAAAGTATACTTCATTATCACATTTTATTTTCACAACTTTAATAGCAGTCTATCCTCAAGTTTTGAGGAGAAGAGGTAACTTGAAGACACACACACACACATTAAGGTTTTGAACGAAGGAGCGCAAAACCATTATGGTAATTTTCCATTCTAAAATGGCCTATATTCAGGATATGTTATGGGTCAATGCTCATGACGTAATTGGAAAAGATGATGATGATGATGATGATGATGATGATATTGATATCGTTTATTCCAGTGATAGAATACGAACAACAAACAACATGTTGGGTGATTGTTACGCGGCCGCTGTTGTTGAACATCTTTCTAAGAACGAGCTGATGGCTTGCGACGCCGTCTTTACGGTGAGATACTTGTTCATTGATTAGTTAATCATCATTACCATCGTAGGACGTCCACTGCTGAACATAGGCCGCCTTTATAGATTTACATTGAGTCCGGTTGTAAGCGGCTTGCATTCAGCGTGTTTCTGCTTTATTAGGTAATCCATACGTACTAAGAAATTTGCTAGGAATTACTCTGAAAACATGGCTGGGGTATTTCATTTCTGGTTAATTCGACCAATGGTAAATTGTTTGATAAATATTTAAAATTCGTCAAAATCCGTTTTTTTATCCCTAGTTAACTATTTTTTTCCACACGATATAACCATTGGTTAGAAATTTAACTATAGTTAGTTTAACGAATGGTTAACTTAACTGCTTAATATATTAAGTCCCATGTAATATGGCCGGAACCTATTGCCTTTCACCGGGCACAATTGCAGACCCTAGGACGTCATTAAGAATATTTCTAGTTGTTAAATCCAATAACACTTTGTGCCTGACCTGGGAATCGAACCCCGGACCTCATGAGCGGCAATCGAGCTAGCAAACACTACGCCACCGACGCAGTCAATATAGTCAAAAGAGTATAGAAGTAACGTTATTATAGTCATATTTTTAACCATTTCAGGAATCCACAGCAAATGGCATGACACCAAGTTCTGAAGTGGACATAGTGAGCCCCGGTAAGAAATCTCTAGCATCTGATGACGTCATCATTGATATGCATTTACAGAAACCACAGATTCAAACTGTCAAGCGGATTTAGTATTTGTTTACCAGTATTTAGTTTGTATTAGGGTCCAGTTTTAGCGATTGTTTAACTGATGGTTAAATATATGTTTTATGTGGGTTTTATGTGTTTAAGTCTTAATTTTTCTTTAATCTTCTCTTTAATCTGCCGTAACACCGTTACCCTTTTTATATATAAATATTATATGTCTTTGCATAGTTGAACTAAGCACATATATTTAAGATAATGATCTTTAATATATGTGCTTAGTTCAACTTTGCAAAGACATATAATATTTAATATTAATATTTTTTTAAAGGCAAGCCACAAATGTGTGGCTTGACTTTAAAAATAAATTTAAAAATTGCCATTAAAAATAAAAAAAAAAAGCTATACTGCTCTATATTTTGTGAAACTTCTTAAACTTTCTACTTTCTTTTTTTGGGTGATTAATTGAGAATATATTCGTATCTCTAACTTAGGAATACAATTAATTATACTTGGCTATTAATAGCATCATGTACGTTTTTTTATTGACAACGCGCGGAATCAGCGCGTATACACGTTCAAACGCAAATCGAATGCAGTCCAGTACTCATTTTTTTAAATCTACGGTGCCATAAGCGTATTTGTGAAAGTGCGTTGTCAGTAATGATAAAAAAGCCATGTGCAAAGGCTCTAAATGTTCATTAAACGGTATTACAATAAAAATACTTAACCATCAGTTAGTAACTAGTTAGTGGAACCGAACCTGAAGAGGCCTAAGTCAATTGTATTTTCCAAATAACCCTATCTACCCCTAGCCTTTGTTAGTTCTAGGTATAATGTGTACGTAGGCATTTTTAGCTGTAAGACTTAAATATAAAGGCCTGTTCACACTTACCTGCATGTATAAAGGTAAGCGCACACTAATTATTTGTTAAATTAAAAAAGAAACAAACTTTATATATTTTTTTCGTTCATTTTTATGATTTGGAACAAAAGTGTATGTGATTTATGAATTTTGATAGATTTTTTGTGAATATCATTAAATTTTAAGTAGAACAGTAGAATTATTATGCGTTATTTTACGCAGTATAGTAAAATAAATGTTTACGGCCACTAAGTAGTTCATTTCATAAAAATAATCATATTATCTTATGAAAAATATATGTATGTATTGTACAATATTATTTAAAAAAAAATTATAGGGTATATAGCCTATACATATTTGGAAAACTATTTGACCTTTTATATAGGTACCTACGCGTATATTATATCTACAGTTTACGAGGAAGCTCGTTATAAAGTGTTCTTTATAAATTATCGTAATAATATCTAAGTCATATTATATTTAAATACTGTGGTAATATTATCAAAGGTCTTTGTCCATTTTAGGCCCTCACTGAAAAGGATGCTCGCTAACATAATATCTATTATCACCAAAATCTAACTTTTCAAGAAATGATATGTCGTCGGTTATTTAACTCAAACATTAATATACTTCCGTACTTCGCAAGACAATTTAATATTCATTTCAGGCCGAAGGCTCATTAATACTGGTCGTTTTTTTTTGACGTGCTTTTATAATAATATATTATATAGTATACCTATTACCTAACTAGTATTTTATATGTCACAGTGAAATTGTAAAAACCGTAGTTAGAAGTTAGTTTATGATTCACTTAGTCAGTTTATAATTTCGCTTAGTTAGTTTATAATTTCACCAAATTAATTATAAACTAACGGTTCTTACAATTTCACGGCGACATATGCATACTGTTAAATGAAACTTTTCACTCGTTAAATAAACTTTTTATCAACCTGAGCTTGTAATAAGTAATAAGCTTTTGTATTTGTTGACAGCCTCGTTGGCTCAAATGATAGTAACTCTGCTTTCTGTGCCGCAGGCCGGGTTCGATCCCCGGCCAGGTCAAACATTTGTGTGCATGAAAATGAACATGTCTGTTTGATCTGTGTCTAGGTTTATAAGCTTATATAAGTATGTATATCAGTCATCTGGTTACCATAGTACAGGCTTCTAGCCTAGTTTGGGACCAGGTGACCGTGTGTGGAAGTTGTCCCATATTATTATCTACTATCTCAATATAGTCTCAATACAGATCTATATAGTATCTCAATATAGTGTATCTATATAGTCTATTATTCGTATAGTGAATATTTTGTCGGTGATTGAATTCTTTTCATTTCTATTCCAATGTTGTATGATACAATAATTAATGTTGACTATGAAACAGTTTTTTTTTCTTTCACTAAGTATTCTAACTTTTGAGTTATAAAAGCATAAGCGTTGGATAAGTTAAGGTAAATTCTTGACAGTTTTTTACACCCTTCAGATATTTGATATTACCAATAATTATATTATGATAACTAATTATGATACTTAATACCTACAGACTGTAAAAGCGACTTATTATAGTATAATATTTAATATAATTTAGTATCAGGGCCATCTGTGATAATTGTAATCAATTATATTATTTTTCATAATATTATTTGGAGCCATTTAATGTATTTGTACATAGTAAAATGTAGCAATATTATAAACGGACTCTGTCTTATAAGGATTTTGAGATTTTAAAACCTTTTGTCCAATTAAAGTTAGTATTATTATACTAATTATTATTAAAAACTTATTGAGACAGAGTTTAATGCCCGAATGATCACTTTCTTAGACAGTAGTTTACATAAAATGTTATGAAAATTGCACGGAAGTCCAATATTGACTGTAGAGTTACTGTTGCCTTATATCAGATAATAATAAGAAATATTATATAATAAAACATTTCCATTTTATGACAGAATTTCATTTTTTGTTTCTAATGAAATCTTATCTAAATCATGTAATAATATGGTTTTAGTATAATTTTGACTGCCTCGGTGGCTAGTGGGCGCATGCTCGACTGCCAATGAAGAGGTCCTGGGTTCGATCCCCAGGTCAGGCATAGTGTTAAATATTGGATTTTTCCATTAGGAATTATCTCAATAACTGCCTGGAGTCTGGAACTGTGCCCGGTAGATAGCAATAGGCTCGCCCCCTATTACATGGGACCAATAACATACTGGCGAAATGTGGGTGTATCCACTATGGGACTGACTCCTGGGTACACCTCTGCCTACCCCTTCGGGAAAAAGGCGTGAATGTATTTAGTATAATTTTTATTTAATCAGGGGAAAATAAATAAAAAATTGGTTATAAATAATTACATTTTTAATTTCAGTTTTTTCATGTAAACACTTCAGACAGTCTCTGGAACTTAAATTAACATTTTACAAAAATATACATTTAAAAGACTCGTGTTATTAAAATAGTATAGAATTAATTTATCACTTTGATATATAATAATAATTGTAATATGTGTGGGTACGGTAAAAATCGGAAATAAACAGGAAAATGGAGGCAGTGATAAACGGCAATAATAGCTATTGTCATAATATAACTGATTAATAATTTACACGTTACAAACATCACAGTGAAATATACCTAAATAGAATTTATTATCAAAGGCACATTTTGTTGGCGTACATTGGTAAAAATAATGTTATTATAAAACAACTTTGTGACTGCAATTCGAATGTACTATAATAGCTTAAAATAACAAACTTGCTAAAATACTTATAGCTTAAAGTAAAGCTGATTTGTTCTACAAAAATACAACATGGCAGTCTTGGTTTTATTTTTTACAAGAACCTAGTAATGTACAATTTAAAACTAGTATTCACAATTAAAGTTAAACCCGAGTTAAGTTATATACATTTACCGTAAAAATCGGTAATAAGCGCTTAACAAATCACTTTGAGCATAATCAAGACAGTCAAAACAAATGATATGCACAAAATGAAAAACAAAATACGTATAGCAAGTAAGAGTGACCGATTTTATCGATCAATAAATACAATAATGAATACTCATAGGCAATGTCGTTCATATTTACAAAAATACAAGGCTAGCTAAACTTAATCGTATAGTTCATATTCTCATCGTGGAGTGGGGAAGTTTTCTGCCAGCAGGGGCTGGTGGGAGGCCAGGACCTACTAAAGGAGACATTGATGGAGATCTCGTAGCAAGAGGCGATAAAGAAGGGGAAAACGATGGAGACATAGCTGCAGCAGCCGAGAAACCTCCAGGAACATCGTGGCTTATTGGAGACCTAGGTAATAATAACTGTGGTTGTCTACACGACAAAGAAGGAGCAGGACAACTCCTTGGTGCTACAGTCGTCAATAATGGAGGAGGCACGCTTTTCCCGCCTGACATTGACGTCCCTTTACTTTTAGCACTGGAAGCACCACTGTTACCGCTTTGAAGAGAAACGGCGTCGTCTTTTAACCGCGCTATTTCGGAGAACACGTGCGCTAAGGGCTGATACTGAGGCCCCCAATCCAACAAATAGTCCCAATTATAGCTGCCCGTTAACTCTTCTTCAGAGTGGACTATGGAACTTAAGCTTCCTGTCATAGAAGGTCCGGCGGTAGGTACGGCTGTGTTTTCTCCCGGAGCGCTCGGGAACGCTCCTAAAGCCATAGCTCGATCTACTGCACTTGTCTCATCAGCGCTGCTCGCTCTTTCACTACCTGTTACTTCGTTTAATTTTGCGTATATTAAATTAGTAATATCATTTTCGTGAGCTCCATCTTCGTCAAACATATGAATTGAGTCTATAGGAGCGTGGTGTAACATTGTATCTTTTGCCCCAATATTTTCTGAGCACCGACGGGATGAAGTTGAAGCCCCGCCACCCGTTCCAGTATCAACAATACCAAGCCTCGCTAAATATTCTTGAGTATTATGAACGGACACATCCGAGAGATTGTCGTCATCAACTCCATTGCGCAAACCTTCTCTTTGTAATGGGCCTTCATTTATCATTCTTATTTCCTCATCTTCTCCATCTTCACCGTCCTCTGCTGAACCTCGTCCACTGGATCCTGATCGATCAGATCCTGAAAGCTCTGATGTGGTAGCTGCACCAGAATTCGAACTAGCCGTGTGCGGACCATACGGTGGAATTTCGTCATACTTTGGTGGAGCAAATTGATTGGTAGAAACGTTTCCCGTATTTCTGATAGGAATCGTATCAAAGGCACTTGGATCAACGTAGCTATTTGTAGCACCAACACCTTCGGAGTTTAAACCTGGCTTATTTTCCTTTTTATGTCTCTTATTCTTCATTTTAATAAATAAGATTGCTGCTGCGAATACGATTATAACCACAATAAATGCAATCAGTAAACCTAAAGCTAGGTCAGACAATCCACCGCTCGGTGCTGCAGCATCAGTCACGTGGTCTATCTCAGCAGCAACAGCTAAATCATTCAATCCTATTTCTACAGCAGTCTTATTAGTCAGTGAGCCTTGCCTTCCTGAACTTGCAGTTACTACTAAACTAATAGATTTATCTCCTCCAAACATATTAGGAACAGAATCTATCTTTTTCTTTACAATAATCACGCCTGTAGTTCTATTTATTTTGAAGAACGGGTGAGACGTTGATAGCTGGTAGACGATTCTTCCATCAATACCCTTATCTCGATCTGTCGCTGTAGCTTGCCCAATCACATAACCAGCGGGTAAAGATCCTTTTTTAGGTATGCGGAACTTGTAAGTTTTCTGAGTGAATTGAGGATAAAATTCATCTCGGCTCTCGATGTCTATTCTCACTTTTACTGTTGAGCTTTTGCCGCCAATATCAGATGCTTTAACGGAGAATTCGTACTTATTTTTCTGTTCATAATCAAAAACAGCATTGCTGTTAACTAAACCAGACGATGAATCTATCTGGAACATTTTCCATGAATCATCGTTTCTGTTATAACTGTTTGATAAAGGAACGATGGAGTAATTTAACGTTCCATACTTTCCTTTATCCAAATCAGTAGCTCTAGCGGTAAAAATAGACGTGCCCACTCTTTCGTTCTCGGCGATAGTTTCAAAATACTCATTAACAGGGAACGTTGGGGCATTGTCGTTCTCATCTAATATACCAACAAGAATGTAAATTGAATTACAAAGTACTGGCACTCCTTGGTCACATGCTACGATTATCAATTTGTATTCTGTGTTACCTGTGTCATAATCTAAGGTTTTGTTAACACTTAATATTCCTGTAATAGGATGAATGAAGAACAAGTCTTCGTCATCACCCGAAGTTATATTATAAATGATTGCAGCATTAGGAGTTCCGTAAAGGTCAGCATCCGTGGCAGCAACCTGTGTTAATATATATCCAATTTTGACTTCCTCACTGACTGTTAGTTCGAAGTCATTGGTGGAAAATATAGGTGCGTTATCGTTAGCGTCAGCTACCGTTACGAAAATAGTTATAGACGTTTTATTTTGATTGTAACTGAACATTTTTCCTTGTTCCACAGCTGCTAGGCCTAGAACGTAAGAATCTTGAGTCTCTCTATCCAATGTGCTTATCAACATTAATGCGCCTTCGTAAGTGACATCGAACATTTCACCATCGTTTCCAGATATTAGATGGAAGTCCAAGTTATATTTCTTTAGAACGTCGTTGATGCCGCCTATTTGAAGCAATGAAGATCCTTTTTTGGTGGCTTCGTTCACTGTGATCCTGAAAACAGGAAAAAATATTGATTTAGTATTAAATTAAAAAATTAATAAAATTGGGCCTGAGGAAGTACCACACCTTTGCCAGTTATTCATCCGCCAAGCAGTAATGTGCAAACATTACTGTGTTCCGGTGACATGACGAGCATGACGAGTTTCAACAAGAAATGTTTCTTCCAATATTGATAATGTATTGTCATATAGTTTTACTCATGGGGCCTTATTGATATAATATAGGTAAGTAACTAGTTATGCCGCGTAGTTTCACCCGCGAAGTCATCGTTCCCGTAGGTATATCGGGATACAAAGTATCCTATGTGTGATTTCAGGATCTAATCTATCTACGTACCGAATTTCAGCCCAATCGGTTTAGAAGTTTTGGCGTGAAAGAGTAACAAATATCCATCTATTCATCCAACTATCCTCACAAACTTTCGCATGTAATTAGTAAGAAGTAGGATATCATATAAGGGATTAAACAGATATTTTGTTAATTAAAATCGACAGCCTCGTTGGCACAGATAGTAGTAACTCTGCTTTCTGTGCCGCAGGCCCCGGGTTCGATCCCCGGCCAGGTCAAACATTTGTGTGCATGAACATGTCTGTTTGATATGTGTCTGGGTGTTATAAGCTTATATTAGTATGTATATCAGTCATCTGGTTACCATAGTACAGGCTTCTAGCCTAGTTTGGGACCAGGTGACCGTGTATGGAAGTTGTCACATATTATTTAAAAAAAAAAAATCGGAATTACCTGTATGTATCCTGCCCAATAAACGGCTTGATCTCAGAAGTAGCTCCAGTGCTGATCCTCACAGCTGCTACAGCACTTCTATTCGGCTTCCCGTGATCGGTGGCCACTACAGTCAGTTGCGTGTCTCTCTGGCTTCCAGACAAGGCGCTGTAGTTGACGAATATAGCACCAGACGTTGCGTCGATGTAGTAGCCGTTGGCTGGACGGAGGAGGGAGTAGGATATCCGGCCGTTTTCTCCGCTGTCTCGATCGGTGGCGCTTACTAAGCCCACCTCTTGGGAACCGGTGCCCTCTGTAAATTTAACAAAATATTTGTTAGAAAAACTTAATGTTAGGAGAATATTTAAAAGATAATTAAATGACGTTTTCACATAATAGATATTACGGTGACCACTTTCAAACACTCATCTGGATCCAAACTAAGCTATAGCTTTGGTAACCAGAAGATTGATATACATACATATCATAATAAAAACTAAATACTAGCATATAATAAACACCCAGACACAGATCAAACAGACATCCATATGCGCACAAATGTTTGACTTGGCTAGGAATCGAACCCGAGACATGCGGTTCCGTAGATAGAATAAAATAATATTTATTATTCTTATTGTGCGACGAAAATTTGAGAACAGATTTTCATGAATCAATGGAGGCCGCATTAACAGCTTACCACGGTTATGTAGCATCACTCCTCAGCTATGGCCTAATAATGTGAGGCCACTCGGTTGACGCTGACAGAGCATTTAAGATGCAAAAACGCTGTATCCGAGTTATTAACAAGGCCTGGTTCTTAGATAGTTGCAAACCCTTGTTCAAAAAATGTAACATTCTCCCTCTTCCGTGCATCTATATTAGAGACATATGCATTTTCGTTAAGACACACCCCGAGTACTTTGAAATGCGTAGTGAAGTTTACTCTCGACAAAAGCGAGCAAAGTTTACTAGCCTATTATATCAGCGTCCTTGTCGCAAAGTAATTTATAAAAAAAATGTATTTAACATGAGTATATTAATTTATTATAGGATACCTGATGACATAAAATTATTAAAAGGCAATTTATTTAATAAAAAATTAAGTGACTGGCTAATTGCAACTGCTTTTACAGTATTAAGGAATTTTTTGGACATTAGTGGAGATTTTAAATTTTTAATAAATAATATTTGCACTTCTGTTTTTATCGCAAATCTGTTTGTTCTGATATTTTTATCGCAAAGCTCAATCAATAAAGTCTTACCTGGTAATATTCTGTTGTAAGAGATGTCATCAAACTCCGGTGAATTATCGTTGATGTCGGTTACTTTGATAGTCAATGTTGTTTTGGCAACGTGCTCGCTATCTGAGGCGGTAATGTTCACTTCATACTGCTTCTTGGTCTCAAAATCTAGTGGTTTGTTCAATACAACTTTCCCGCTGTATCTGTCGATGGAAAATCTATCGTCCCCTTGCAGTAAAGAATATTTGAGAGGCGGAAATGTATCGACATCGTTCGCCGTAACAGATGTCAACACTGACCCAACTTCCGTACCTGAAAAATAATAAATAACAACTTTAAACGCTGACGTTGCTCGTCCGTTCGACTGCCGCTTTAACGAACCGCAAAAATAAATTCTAAAACAAAAGCTTCGTCGACGTACAATGATACAAAAGCAAAGCGAAGAAAAAAACCGCAAACGAAACGCGAACCGTTGCGTTGGGGAGGCACCGCTAAAACATGCACTCGGAAAAAATGTAATACCGTCCAATAAATATTGATCCCGAAGGAGTTTTATTTAATCTCAGAGCCGGAATCGGATAGTCCCAATGTAAGTCGGCCGTGGAGTCGAGAATACAAATTATGTAAAATGCCTTTCCGTGAAACGCTTTTTGTTCTACCGATTTATTCCCAGTCGATAGGCCCGGCAGAGATTTAGGGCTGAATATAATATTATAACGTGGTGAAATAACAACGTACCTTCTGAGACGGAAATGACGTTTGGCAGCGGGAACGTCGGTTGGTTGTCGTTGACGTCAATGACGTTGATGCGCAGCGTCGCAGTTCCCGTCAGCTGTGGGTCGCCTTCATCCGTCGCGATCACCGTCAACTTGTACGTCTCGCGGATCTCGCGGTCCAATACGATGTTAGTCTTCACCGAACCGGAGAACGCCGGCTCGATAATAAACGCGTTATCATGGTTTCCGTCCACGATGTGGTATAATATTCTCGCGTTAGCCCCGCGGTCGCCGTCCTTGGCTGCGAGCTGCACGACGAACTCGCCCTTAGCATTCCCCTCCAGAACGTTCGCGATGTATTGCTGCTGCGTAAATCTGGGAGCGTTGTCGTTTCTGTCGAGCAGATTTATTATAACGTCGCAGTAGCCGTATAAGATGGGCGCGCCTTCCGTGCGTGCGACCACGACGAGTCGCCGCCGCGGCCCGGGGTACGACTCGTAGTCCAAATTGGCCGAATTGTTGACCCTTATCACTCCCGACATAGAGTCGATTTCGAACGCGTACTGATCGTTTCCGTTGCCGATTTCATAAATTATTCTCTGCCGCCGGCCATCGCTCCTGACGGCCGTCACTTGCAACACATCTTTCCCGGACTCCATATTTTCCTCGATGGTGACGTCGTACGTCGCGTTTTGAAAATTCAACGTCGGCGTCTGATCGGAAAAATCTCCGACGCGAATTTCAATGAGACCGACCGAGCTCTGAGGCGGGTTACCTTTATCTTTGGCCATTACTTTCAAATGTATGAGTTTCCCATTCTCACTGGCCAAGCTCTGTGTAGCCGTTAGTATTCCGGTGGTCGGGTTAATGCGAAACTTGTGGTTGGTGGTGTCTAACAACTCGTAAATGATTTCCGCATTAATGCCGATATCATTATCGGTGGCCGACACCCGCAACAAGCTCTGACCCGGCGGTGTCAGACTGGCTACTTGTTTCTTGAATGGGTACTTTGTGAAAATAGGTTTATTATCATTCACGTCGTTTATGGTCACTTCGACGGACACTCGTTGGGATCGAGTGATGTAGCGTCCCTCGTCTGTAGCCACCGCTTCGAAATGATACACGCTTGTCTTCTCTCGATCGAAAGTTCTGAAAGGAAACATACATTTTAGAAAACGTTAAAAGTATAAAGCAATGTAGCAAGGCCGAATCCCAATTAACTTACCCAGTGGTAAAAATGATTCCAGTTTTGTTGTCGATCCTGAACAGTCCCTGACTTTCGTTCGCTAATGAATATACAATGCGCTTATTGAATCCCAAATCAGCGTCTGTTGCTCTCACTTTTATAACTGAAGTATCAATCATGGCGTCCTCGGGTATCGCGGCTGAATAATGGCCAGTATCGAATACAGGATCGTTATCATTCTGGTCTTCTACTATGACTGTTATATTGCATGATCCTTGCAGAGCTACGGGCGATCCGTGGTCGAAAGCGGTGATGGTCAAAAGATATTTCGATTGAGTTTCTCGGTCTAACATCTTCGCTGTCAACTTTCCTGATGTGGAGTCGATAGAAAACTTATTGCCATTATTTCCAGATGTAATACTGTAAGTAATGACCCCGTTCGCTCCGATATCTTTATCTGTAGCGGCAACTGTATGTATAACTTCGGGATCGTTGTTCTCGGGAACTGCTAAAGGGTAGCAAGAACCGGTTTTGAATGTAGGAGAATTGTCGTTGACATCCATTATACTTATCGTCACAGTAGCGACATCAAAGTTTGACGTCGATTGAAAAGTACTAGAATCTGTTACATATACTGGGAATACATAGTTATCTTTCTCCTCGCGATCGATAAGAGTTTTTACAGTGATAGTACCTAGTCGCTCATCTATTGAAAACTTGTCATCTGCTACCCCAGCTGGTATCGTGTATGTAAGATTACTTGCGCTTCCTCTAGAAGATTTTGCTGACAATCTAGTAACAAAACTACCAGGTCTCATATCTTCGCTAATATTTGCTCTGTAAAACGAGTCTGTAAACCGAGGAGGCAGATTTGTAGACTCTTGAAGATTCAATAATAGCGTCATATGACTTTGTCTTGGGAACGGGGTCCCATGGTCTGAAGCTGTCAAATTTAATCTGTATTGACCAGGCCTGACCCTTGAAATATCAGAAGCGTATTTGCTTGACAGAGTGAGCTTTCCGTTATCATACTCCATTGAAAAGTACGCGTGGTCGTTTCCATTTGAAATGTAATACGATATTTTTCCATTGTTACCAGAATCTGCGTCAACAGCTAAGGCTTGATATAAAGTTCCTGACAAAGTGTTAAGAGACACGGTGACTTTATTCGCTGAGACGAAAGTCGGAATATTATCATTTGCGTCAAGGATAGCTATATGAACAGTAGCTGATGTAGCCATCCTTTCAGACAAATTAGTAGCAAGATCTGTAGCTTCAAGCACCAACCAGTATTCTTTGAGCACTTCATAATCTAGAGCTGATGTTAAAGTGAGAGTGCCAGTCAAAGGATCTAAGTTAAAAATATCTTTGGTGGGTGGAAGAGACGAGACTACACGAAAGTTTAGTTCGCCATTCACACCTGCATCTTCATCTTTGGCAGTAAAATTGTAAACTGTTGTTCCAATTGGAGTGATTTCAGATATTTCAATGCTGATGGGATCCTGAGGCCACTTTGGTGCGTTATCATTAACATCGATGATTTCTATTTTGACTGTCACAGCACTACTTTGTGGGTTGTTAGTAGCTGAAGTGTCTAATGCTCTGACTTCAAGTCTGTATTCATCTTGGATTTCTCTATCCAATTGTCTCGCTACTACCAAATTCCCTGTTCTTCTGTCTATTTCAAAGGTGCCTGGTGAATGATCAGAGGTAAGGGACATGAGTACGTATGAAATCTGTTTCTCTTCTCCATTGTTTATTGAGTTGTCATCGATATTGCTGTCGCAGCAAGCCACGGTTCCTACTACGTGTCCTATTTTGGCGTTTTCTTTTACCTGAAACAATTATTTCATTAGGGACTTCATCATCATTTTAGCAGTCAAACCTTTCAAGTTTTCAAATAGGTACTTTTCAATTAGCAACTGTTTCATGTGCTAGATATTTTTTTTAATGGAATAATGACTTGTAAATCTTTCCTTTTTTTTAAATCAAGTTTGATCAGAAAAGTAGACATAATATAATGTTTTCTCATAATAATAATAGAATGGAATATAATAATACTTTATTGCATATCAAAAAAGAAAAAGTCCGTTTTCTATTGGGAACGCTTGTATGGAGAGGTATGCAATGTGGAGTACAGCAATGTCATTTGGTACTGGTGTTATAAATGTCCACCTGAGCCCTTTTGGGCTCAGGTGGACATTTATAACACTCGCCCGGTTGCCAGTTTGAACTCCGCGACAGTAAAAGTAAAAAGCTCCCGACACCAAACTTGACTCAAAGGTTCAAACTTCAAACTAATCCGCGAGAATTTTGTTTCTTAATGCTGGGAGATACTTTTACTGTCGCGGATTTCAAATTGACTACTGGGCGTTTTGGGCTTAAGTGGACGTATATAACATTTGTACCAAATGTCATTGCTGTACTCCAAAATTTCATACTGTTTCCCAATAGAAAACGTACTAAAACAACCGGCGGTCTTATATAGATAATGGTGTTTAAAAATTAAACTTACTTTGAAAGATAAACTGGAGCTGGTATACGTAGGTCTATTATCATTCAAGTCTAATACTTCAACTTTCAACTGTCTCACGGTTTGTTTTGGTGGAGTGCCACCATCAGTGGCTGCTACCGTCAGACGATAGATTGACCTTTCTTCGTGATCTAGTACTGTAAATAAATACACAATTAGAAATTCTAATTACTTTTGTTTTTTTTTTATAATTTAAATTGCATATTTTCTATTGTTGATGTAGTTTGGGATGACAAAGGCTGGTTTCAAACAATCTCAATGTTACTTCAAAAACTCTTCCTTTCGTTATATTTATAACACAAGTAAATTATACAAGTTTTAGAATACTAATACTAATTACTTAGATACGTAAATTTTCCATACCTGTACTAGTTTTAATAACTCCAGTAGTAGGATCAATAACAAACACTCCAAACCCATCCATATCTCTTTCATTAAGTATTGAATAGGTTATCGTAGAGTTGACTCCATTGTCCCTGTCAATAGCCTTGACTCTTGCCACTTCAGCCCCCGGTTGCTGCTCTTCCCTAACGCTGACGACATCTTCCCTTGGATCTATGATCTCTGGAGGATTATCGTTTACATCAGTGATTTTAATAGACACAGGTACTCGTCTTGATCTTGGAAGAGAACCTTGGTCTTTGGCCTCAGCGAAAAGGGAATAAGATGATTTAAACTCGCGGTCTAGAACTTCTTTCGTTGTTATTACGCCTGCAAACAAAGTTTCTTGTTAAAAATATACTATTAATAAAATATACACTTTCTTGATTTGATTTTAAAACATTAAAACCCTTGTACGTTCTAAGTTAATTAACTTTTGATAAATACGTCACTATTCGTTTTAAATTTTGTCAATTTCAAAACGATTATCGTGATTTCCAAACCCTGAAATTACACATTCATAAAAGAGATCGCCTGAGGCAAAATACCTATGATTATCGAAGGTAGATTCCTTATTTGGAACCCTAAACTCATGATGACAGAAACTGCGCACGAAGAAAGAAATTTTATAATGCGGGTGCAATCGATAAACGTCATTATAACCGTCCAGATTAAAGTTGATATTACAACAAAATATGAAGTCATCTTCGTATAATAAGATGTGGTAGGGTCGCTGTAATGAGCAGTGTGCAACGAAATCTCTAGAAAAAATTCATCGTTACTTCCTCGGTTCACAAATATACTGATTTTCTTTGGGTGAAATATAATACTGAACATTTACGAGAAGACAAATGTTACAACAGAACGACGAATTTCACAAACAGCCGGGGACCGAGAATTTCGTATCTGCAAATTCATTTTCAATGGCGTCACCTCGTCCCTTGATCGCAATTACCTTTTTTGTTTCAACGCCCGGTATTATTGCAATTTATAGTCTCACAGTCGAGACTCAGATTCCAACTACATTTTACACCTATAATTCATTTGCGAACATATGAAAATAAAAGGTATCCGTCAACCAAACGAGTTGTAGGACCGTGGAGAGTCCTACACGTACATTTGTAACGTATGAGCTTTAAATACCCGACGACAGTATCTGGCCGTGGTAACACTCGTAATAAAACATGAGAGAGAATAGCGAGGCTCCTACATAGCAATATTTTAATAATAGTTAATGGCGGGTCACGACGCAAGCGCGCGCGACGACGTTTATAACTTGCAATTGACGCGCATAAATTCATTGTGCGCTGCCTCCCGGAGCGGGGCCGAGTACCTCGACTAGCAGCGTGACCTTTACAATAAAAATTGCCATATGTGATTAACAGTCACCAAGTGTTTAGATACTTGACGAATTCCATCAATGTGAAGGAACCGTTCGATATTTGAGTCGCCGACAAATAAGATCAACGAAGCGGTTATGGTCATAAAAGGCTAAAGTTTTTGCCACCGAAAACATTGTATGCACCTGTTGAAATCTGAATCCGAGATCGGAGCCGATCAGGACCACATACAGACGTCGCTGCGAATGATTTACGAATTTAGTCGAGACGCTAAAAGCTGAGCTCCTCGGTAAAGATTCGCTAACTAGCTCGCGGGGTGTTGATCGTCGATAAACCGAATTGAGACGAAAAGATCCACCATTCATCAGTCAGTTATCGTTACGATAACGAAGTGCCAACCCCCCTTTTTGCGAACGCCCATATTGAGTAGCGAAAAACTCACACGATTCTGTCGATAACCATCGACGCGATTAAGAACCGGTGAATCATGAGAGTTCAGATTATGCCCATTTATGAATAATAATCCACTCGCATCGGCGACAGTGAGGGCATTACCAAACTATTTTATTATAACGCTCGGACCTTGAATCTGATTAAGCGATACCGAAAAATAATACGCATAAATGTAAGGGAATACAAAACTGATCTTATTACGGGATGGAATGCGACAGATGGCCGTGGAGAGCCGTTCATGGGAAGGCCTCAAAGCAAATATATGCGCCATTGGATCTGCTCCCTATCCATTTGAATTGTGCAGGTATTAAAGGTTTTGTTTGACCAAACTGTTTGTTCAGTCGATGAGTATTAAGGCACGACACACTTTGGGTTTTAGCTTTCAAAAGAGCCGCCGGTCTAAACAAAGCTTCGAGTGGCCTGTTGGCTATTGGTCACTGGAATAGTTCCTCTAGGATAAACATAAGACTGGAGTCGGCACTGTGGCATTACGGTAAAATTGCATTATTCAAAGTAGGTACGCGTTGTAATGACGCGTGTAGCGCCCTCGTATTTGGAGTTTTAAGAAGTAACGTAAACAAAAGTTGTGCTGCTATAAGTGAAAATAAATAACCGCAGCAGTATTGATAAACAAACCCGCATTTCAAAGAAGCGCCTAAGATTCGAAATCGTCTTGTTAAACAAAAATACACATACTTTGGGTACCTGGTAAATTAAACTTAAACCCTAAATTAAACTCAAATAACAGTGGATAAACAAATAAATATGCACCAAAATATCAGAAAATGCTTTTAAGAAGAGTTTATAAGCAAATACAGACCGATCATAATAAAAAATTATACCTGTAACAGGATTGACATTGAAGCTCGTATTGGAAGGAAACAAACTATATCTAACGACAGCATTATCTCCCAAATCAGCATCAGTAGCGGCTATCTTTCCAACAAAAGCTCCTATCCTCTGGTTCTCTTCAACTTCAAATTCGTAAGACGCCTTTGAAAATACTGGATCGTTATCGTTCGCATCTATCACGTTGACGACCAGGCTTGCAGTAGCTGATAGAGGTGGCATGCCATTATCTGTGGCTGTAATAATCATCTTGTGTTTATCCAACATTTCTCTGTCTAAAGCTTTTGCAAGATACACCCATCCAGTAGAAGGTTCCACTTTGAAAAATTCTTCAGTTCCATTAGTCAGTATTCTATATGTTATTCTAGCGTTGTTCCCAGTGTCCTTATCTATGGCTTGTATTTCTAATATCTGCAAATAGAATTTTCATTACACGGATTGCTTGCAAAGGGAATGCGACTGTCACCTTATTGGGATAGTCGCCGATCTAAACTGAACCTTGTAGATGGTTATCAACGTATGTTTAACCATCTTTGTAATAAATTGTGTTACGCATTTTCTATGAGCTGTCGGATGAGCACGAATTAAAGGCTAGTGCAGACAAAACGCGGGTGCGAGACGGGCGCGTTGTTGTATCCTTCTATTTATATTATGGAAGACAATACGCTGACTCTTTGCGCCGGTCGGACGCTTTTCCTTGTCGTACTCCAGACCCGCTTCGCATCCGTCCCGCGTTCGCGTTCTTTCTGCGCTAAGCTTAACTGTCGTATTATTCAAGAAAAACTTGAAGTGTGTTTAATATGTTGTTTCATCATAGTGTATTAATATGGTAGTAAGCATCCACATGAAATGTAGCTATGTAATGACTTAACACTTCAAACTAATGACTTCCTATTTCAGTAACATTGTTAATAGCTTGTTTGAACAAATTTGCTATATCTGACTGTATTTATTTAAGTCAATGATTAGTATTGTGACATTGAAATATGGGTATCTCTCATAAAGTATATTTTTCTAGGCTATTATTGTCATAAGATAAGATTTGATTAGCCAATAAGAGAGAATTATTTTAAAAAGAGTTGAAAGAACCTATTTGAAACTAACCCAACATGTCAGATGTTTTTAGGTTTATTATCAATACTCTGGTTCGTTTTAAAACAAGCAGGTAATAAAATAAACTCTACAAGTTTCTTGTGCGTTATGCTTGTAAAAAGTAAAGAGGCGCTTCGTCTACAATGCACCGGATTCAATAATTAAATGAATTATAAAGCTTAAGATAAAAAAAAAAAATTATAATTTTAGCTTCCTTGACATAGAAAAGCTCTTTTAAGGCCAATTAATAAATGAAATTAGTTTGAGTTTTGATTCTGAGATTAAAAGTACCTACATACATTATAATAATCCTTACCTTAGTATTAACAGGTTCCGATTCAACCACACTGGCTGTATAAGCATCATGTTCAAAGACAGGTGGATTGTCATTCACATCCTGGACATCCACCACCAGGGTCAAGTTGGCGCTGAGCTGCGGGATTCCATTGTCTCTTGCTGTGATCACTAGATTGTGACGTACTAGGTTCTCGTAGTCCAATGACCTGGTGGGCAGAATTCATTGTTTAGTGTTAACTTGGAAAGATCATGCGGAAATATTAGATGTACCAATTTTTACAAAAAAATAAATGACTGGCAGAAAGTATACGTGCTAAATCAATGTGGAAATAGGCATACCATAATTAATACAATATAGGTTGAGTTTAATAAATATATTATTGTATTTATATTGTGCAACTTACTAACTATTATCCTTAGTCGAAAACTTTCATAAGTGTCGATTCGGAACTCAAGTGTACTTAACCCGAAAATGCAGTCTGCGTAAATCTAGTTAATTATGCAAAAGATAAAGCAGATTTGTAAAGACGTCCCTCTTTGAGAAAAGGGTGCATCTTGCGACAAAATATCGACGTGCTCGGGAAATAAACGTTTTATTTATTTATAATTCTGCACAACGCTAGGACTAACTTAATGCTGGCGTAGAATTTCCTACCAGTTATCCTGTTAAGTACTTGTGCGTAGAAAACGTACTTATTATTTATACATTTAATAATGTTACTGGTAGTGGTGTGTTTGTAGTGGTAGGCCTCTTTTGCAAGGGGCCGCCTGGGGAAGTACCACACCTTTGCCTTATTCATCCGCCAAGCAGTATTGTGCAAACATTGCTGTGTTCCGGTATGAAGGGCAATGTTACCAGCGAAATTACTATATATCTCAGGGTGACAGGCGCAGTGCAGTGCCGCGCAGAATTTAGAATTTTAAAACACTGGGTGGCACTGTGTCTGATATGGGCAATCATGATGCTTACCATCGGGCACCTGATTTGCTCGTCTTGTCACTAACACAAAAAAAAAACTTATGTCATTTTCGATATCTATTAGTCAGGATACATATTACTTCCATTTTTTTTTCAAAGTGGGTCCCTTTTGGTTTATTTTTTGTAAAACGTTATAAAAATAGTACCAACCTCAACAACGTCACCAGTCCATGTTGAGGGTTCACAGCGAACGTGTTCGGCGGTCCGCTAGCCGATACCAAGTGATAGCTAATCTGTCCATTCTTCCCTTCATCCGCATCCGTTGCTTTAGCCGCGTACACCACGGAGCCGATACTCGCTGACTCAGCAACTGACACTCGAACCGATGAGGTGCCGAATTCTGGCGCGTTGTCGTTCACGTCTATTAGGGTTATTTGAACCTGGAACAAAATATGCTTTGTGGTAACTTCATCTAGAACTGAAGGTATTTTGACAATGATGGAAGATATTGATCGGATAGTAGAACCGGATTTTTCCATGTTCATATTTAGTTTCAGCTGTCCAGTTTCTGTCGTTAGTTTTTACAAAATCAAATAGGTCTATTTCAGTAAATTTTATTTTTCACTGTTACTCCAAGCGTCACAACATCTTTAAGTTTGTTTACTGTGAGGCGGTAAGATTATTACGAACTTTGCGAAAGCAACGCAACAGTAGCGCGACAAGCGGCTGCTGTCACACATCAGTTTTTGTACGTATTTCATACTTACATTGGACAATAGTAATTTCACAATTTTTCTGCTACTACTCCACGATTGCAAGTCAATTGCCGGACTTAATCAAAATTCATATTAAAATTAGTCATACCTGTGTTTGATCAAAGTTCTGTGGATTTCCATTGACAGCTCTGACGTTGAGTAGATACGACGCCGTCGTCTCCCGGTCTAGTTGAGCTGCAGTCATGATGGTGCCAGCAACTGGATCCAGGGTAAAGTGGTGGTTTGGATCGCCGGAGACTATGCTGTACCGGATCTGGTGTTTACCTGGCGAAGGAGGAAATTTTGTAGATACGAAAATAAATTTGGACTAGATATGTTTTTGGCTGAAAGAATATAGATAAGTACTGATTAGCGTTGATAAATGATAAGTCTTCGGTCGCGCTCTGACCAGATTCCACACTACCTAAAAGCTTTGCATTGCATTTTCAAATTGTAATGCGCGTAAATCTATGATAGTGTGCGTAAAAAACAAGTTCGCAAGATGTGCCAGAGGTATTCAGAGTGCGTGAAAAATTGTGTCGGACAGGCACGGTTACATTTAACTAGTATGACAGCGGTATCTTGTCGGAAAGCACGCGGAGAGACCTGTCAATATCTGTATGTTCATTCTAAAAAAATATTTAAAAAATATTAAGTCAACTAAATTAGTGGCCACTATATAATAGATGCGAAAGTTTTTCGGTATAAATATATATGTATATTCACGCCAAAACTACTAAACCGAATGGGCTCCAAATTTGTATGTAAATAGCTTAGACCCAAAAATAGGACATAGGGTACTTTTCAGCGGGCGATACCAGTAACATTGCCTATATTATTTAATGTATCTATATATTAATTGAAACATCGCACGCTTTAACAATTTCTAATATAATAATATTACTATAAAATGAAGACCATACCTAATAGTTTACCCATCTAATATTGACCCTATCCATCTCAATTTCGCCTGCATTCTAGAGAAATGCGTGCTCGACTATTTCACGATCGTCATAAATCTTAACGCTGACGTGTCTGTATCACTTTTCTGCTGAGCTTTATGAATTTCTGAGACTTTTATGATGATAAGAAAATACTTTGATCAAAATTATGGTTTCAAAATTATTTGTTTCATCAGAAAACGAGTTTTATTTTATTTATTCCTTATTTTATAAATTATATAAATATATAAAATTTAGATGCTTGTCACACTTACAGAAAAATCCAACGCGCGCAGCAAGCCAAAGGCAAAATAGTATACTTATATGGTAATTTAAAAAAAATTAAACTTACAAAACATAATAGATTAGATATTTTATTAGATTAGATAAACACTTTATTGTACAGCTTACAGCGAACATAATAAAATAAAGTAGGTACAGTTAGTCTTAGGCTAGTACAAGTGGCGGTCTCATCGCTTAAAGCGACTTCTTCCAGACAACCCAACGGAAACGAATAGAAATATGAATATTACTTATTAATAAAAAAGTGCACGAAGCGAAAGTTGTATGTCAGGATCGTAGCAAGTGGAGGGAAATAGTCTCTGCCTACCCCACCGGGAACAAGGCGTGACTGTATGTATGTATGTATAATAAAAAAATTGAATACACGTATTTGAAAACATTTTTAATTTGGTGTGAAATATATCACCTTCAGATTGATTTGCGATCAGGGCGTTGAGTAGACGTAAGGCCTGTGCAGTAGGTGCATAATGTACGGTTTTTGTTAGTATTATCTGTGTCATAAAGTCATGAGTTGCAACCAGTAAACGATAATAAAGGACTACACAGAAAACTAAACGTCCGAAAATATTAATAAAAGTGCGTAAATGCATATTGAAATGCAATATGAAATAAATGTAATATAAATGCAATCGAAAAAAAAAAATACTCATATAAAATCACCTGGCCAACAAAAAAATCCTACAACCTTGATCTATTTCCTTAGGTCCTGTCTATAAATAATTACATCTCCTTTGAGATAAATTAATATAGAGCATGTCTTCTGCGTTCCCTAACCGCCATTGTTATGTCTCTCACCCACTGTTTTGGTCTCTTTATGTGGCATTTGTTCTTATTGCTAATTGTGTTCGATCCTAACTCGGTTCCGAATTACCATTTGTTTGATTTACATTATGAATAAAACTACATATCGACGATGAAAAGCCAGAACATCATAAGCACCCGAAAAAGGGTAAAATGACGCTTAAAGAGCGTACGCGACTTTTTACGAATTTGACACAATCCTATGAAAACTTAATCAAATCGAGGTTTTGTATTCCCCTGTTTCCTCCAAATATTATTCAGCCATTCTATAAATTAATATCTTGATATATTTATGGTAAAGTAAACCGTGTCCCTGTCATATTAGTTTCTCTTATAAACTCTCGGTTTTTTATAGTTAACTTCTTAAAATTCCAGTTGTAAACGCTTGATTGGACGTACACTACTAAAAAGTAAGGGTTTTTAAACAAAAATAAAATCATAGAGACATAACTTACTTCATCTTCAAAATATCTGGATATAAAATATGAAATAGGTTTTCTATATTCGGAGGAAACAGGGGAATATAAAACATCGATTTGGTATATTTTCCATAGGATTGTGTCAAACTGCTAACAGGTCCACTTTCCTGTTAACTTAGGAAGCTTTTTATTTTCACTGCTTAATGGTTTTTATAGTTTCAGTGCATCTTTTAAAGTTTTATAGAAATTTCACAGGAAAGTGTCGTGTGTGGCAACGAATACGATTCTATATCTATCAGTTTTTAATTGGCAGTTCTCACAACGATTTAAAGGGTTCATTGTCGATTTTTTTTCACGAGCGCTGATTTTTTGCCATCGTTTTTTCACCGGTCGTTTTGGGCAGATCCGTTGACGGGAGATTGATATACAGTCTTATTCGTGGACATGCCCGGCAGTCTTTGTTTGTGTAACAGGTCCTGGCCCCCGCCGCCCGCACTGCCCCGTCGTCCCGCGCCGGCCCTTTGTCTCTTCTCTTTATACACCCGGTGACGCGCAACCTCGTCTTATTTCGGCTGGATTCGGCATCCCTGTTCCCTCCGCTTTTTGTCTGATACATCGCTATTTTAGAGGCTTTTTCGATTTTACCTCCATCGCGAAATAACATTCCGTTTTCCGATCTTAAAACACCACCGTGATAAATTTCGCGATCATCTCTTAATCCCAGTCACGGTAAATTACAACTTTATTTGATTTAGAGTGTCTTGAATCTTGAATTCATGGGCATTAAATAACGCGCCCTCGTAGGGATTACGGCGAGACATTGGCGTTCATATTTCTTTAATCGTTGAAGGCGATAAAGAAGGGATGTCGAGCGCGCGTGTTGTAAGTTTCGGGCGTGGTGTTCGGCCGATTCATTAGCGGCAGAGTCACGCGGACTGTGGCGTGGCGAGAGCCGTGGCATGGCATACCTGCAGCTACTACCACATCTCGCTGTGCCGTACCGGTCTACACTCCACATTACAAAATAAATTTGCATCCTGCCCTTCTAAATTGAAATCATTAATGGCGTACCGATTATCTCACTCACGAAAACCAAACGCTGGTTCAATTAAGTGTTGTAAAGATTTCCCTATGTGAATTGTTAGCGATTCCAGATTTAATTTAATGAATTAATTTATCTAATGCAATGAAGTTACGATTATCTGAGGGCATTCTGAATAACATGGCTCGACAGAGGACCGCTTTTAGTTATCCTATTGTTTATCTAGAGACCTTTATACTGACTCTAATGCGATGTGAAAATACATAACACACTTTTCGTTTAAAATGCTTTGTCATTTACAATTTGCAGCGACAGCGGACAATTTATGGTAAATTCAAATCGTTAGTTTATGTAGGTCGCCGATTTAGCATTGCAAAGTCAGTTTCTCCTATCTAAACTTCATTATTTGGATCTTGGATCTAGATTCCTGGAATATGGACAATTATCAGATAACAATCAAACCATTGATTTGAATACCTTTTGTTTGTTTACTTGGGTATGATAATATAATATATTATGACATTGTTAAACAAAGTTCAAATGTGAACATATATTTTTGAATTAAAATAAGTTTTTTATTTTACTTACGACATCTTTAACTCAGCGCTAAATACAAAATAACTGGGCGGAATTCTGTCATGATGGTTTTTCGAACAACAGTCAAATATCAGGTGTAAAATTGCGCTTATTACGCGTAACAACACTAAAAAATTCACCACATAAATCGTGTTAACTCACAGTTGAAAAAGTTTAAAATAATTGTGGACTTTTAAAAAAGAAGCTCCTAAAGTTTTGGGGGCAAAAAGTGTCGCGGGAAGAGGTCGACGACCAAAGAGGATTTATTCGACTGCGGGGCGAGCAGGCCCGAAATGCATCCTTGGATTTCGAGATTCGAATTTCAAATTTTTCAGTTACTATACGATTCTGCGAGCGTGAAATAAAAATGGATTTTTTATGCGAAGTAGGTAGTTCGAATAAAAATGTTCCTTATCTTTCATCTAGGTTCGGATTGTTTACACGTTGATTTTTTCGAAACTCGTTTTTTGTGTCTTTTGCATCATGAGTATTGAGTATTATACGTACCCTGAAACTTTAAAAACCTTAAAAAGAGAATAATTCTACGTTCATAGGAACAGGAATTTACACTATTACAAATAACTTCTTAAAAGAGCAGAATTGTATTTATTCCTTTAAAAATGCTAAGTATATTTAACATTAAATCCTGTGCAATGAACCCACACGACGATGGATATTAAAATATCTTCGAACTAAATAGTTCTTATTGTAGTGGTAGGCCTCTTTTGCAGGGGGCCGCTTGGGGAAGAGTACCACATCTTTGCCAGTTAATTCATCCGCCAAGTGTTCCGGTCTGAAGGGAAATGTTACCAGTGAAATTACTGGGCATGACGAGTATCTCAAGGTGACAGGGGCAGTGCAGTGCCGCGCAGAATTTAACATTTTAAAACACTGAGTGGCACTGTGTCTGATATGGGCAATCATGCTTACCATCAGGCACCTGACTTTCTCGTCTTGTACTCACTATCATAAAAAAAACTACCTACCTTTTGAAACCTAACCTTCTATAATTTTATAAAACAATTGAAAGGTAGTCCAAAGGTGACCTTTTCCTAACCACAAAAAGACCTTTAACAACTAACGGCCAAGTCCTTTGAGTCCCAAATGGGATTGGACAAAGGAAAGCGCCCTATTGCCTTTTATTTGCGTGTATTCTACCCATTGACGTAGAGATGTTTAAAATAAAACGTATATTTATATAAATACTAGCTATGCCCCGCGGTTTCACCCGTGTAGACGTCTTTCCCGTGGGAATATCTGCAAAAAGTACCCTATATGTTATTCCAGGGTCTAAGCTACCTGCATACCAAATTTATTAGTAGAATATATTATACATACATACATACATATTATTAGTAGAAATATGGCAATCAACTTTACTGATATGAAAAAAAATTGGTATTTTTTTTTCAGTATTTTCTATGTATGCGTAGCACCTTCATGTAAAAATACTTTATCCTATTTATATAAACTCGTATTTTAACTTTACATGCACTTTTACATACATTTTTCAAAAAAAGCTATCCATTAGAAACATTGCCAATCAAGAGGTCCCGGGTTCGATCCCCAGGTCAGGCAAAGTGTTAAATATTGGATTTTTCCATTAGGAATTATCTCAATAGCTGCCTGGAGTCTGGAACTGTGCCCGGTAGATGGCAATAGGTTCGCCCCCTATTACATGGGACCAATAACATACTGGCGAAATGTGGGTGTATCTACTATGGGACTGAGTCTTGGGTACACCTCTGCCTACCCCTTCTAAGGCGTGAATGTATGTTATTAGAAACATAACTTTTAAAATTAATTTTGGGAATGTAATAAAATATAATAGGAATACGCTGGATGCAAGCCGCTTATAACCATATAATAGCTGGAAATCTATAGGGGAGACCTGTGTCCAGCTGTGGGCTTCCTAGGGCTGAGATGATGATAAGGAATGAATGATAACACTTTATTGGTACCACAATAATACAGAACATGCCAAAAAGAAAACCTTAAACTAGAAAGAGTAACAACTGGCGGCCTTATTGCTCAGAGAGATCTCTTCCAGGGTTCCCTATTCATTCGCATACTATTTTTAGCCATAATTTTACAACTAATAAAATTTTAAGCCATAATATATGTAATAGCTAATAATCACCAGTCATAACGTCAATACTCCTATTATAACTTGTTATAATTTTAATTGTCCTAACATTTGAAACCTATAACATTATATGCCCTAACCATTGATAACCATATTATTTTATGCCATAATCCTAACATGTCCTAACTATTGATATCACTAAAATTATGTGCCATAATCATATATTGTTCGAATGTTAACTTTGTCATAATATAAATTAAACCTAACCTAACCTAACCAATAGAATTTTGAATGTTCTTAACTCATTAACGTAGTTAAACATCTTTTTTATGTAGCAAACTGTTGATATATCACATTGCTATAAAAAATAATATAGTAAGGCGCTATTACTGATTATGAATAAAAAAGAAGGCAGTTTCATTATTATTATAAAAATAACACTAAGTCAAATTTTAGTGTTAATATTTGGAACAAAGTGCTTAAACTAATTTTGAAATTATAATTACAATGGAAAACGAGTGCAAAATATTTACAAGAGAAAGAGGAGCCACAAATTAAATATCAGTGGATTTACATATGAAAAAAATCGAGTAAATAAAAAAAATATTATTGGGTATGTGAGTTACGGCGAGATCCTACTCCTACCCATAAATGCAATACAACACTACAATATTCCTCACTTGCAAAAATACGTACACTACCGATTATATACAATAATAATTATGAACAATGAATATTAGGACATACACCATTATTAACTATAAAATTATACATAACAACCATTATGACAACTAACAATAGGAATAAAAACTATTATGCACAAAAATATTATAGCAATTAAATTTTAGGACAATTTATCAGTATTACTACAAAAAAATATGTATTTCCAATATTATGACTAGAGGAGGTTATGACAAATGATGTATGCGGAAAAATTTTATGACAAAAGAATTTATGCGAATCAATAGGACACCCTCTTCCAGACAACCATGCAGAGAAAGTAAATACAGATACCGAAGGGACGGTGGTTTTAAAAACAAATAGTTAAATGATAAATAAATAAAATACATACATAATATATAAATACCTACTTATAATACCAGTCTAGGTAAAACCATTACGTAATATGCTAAGATAATGTTGATGATTGTGTTAAAAAGCAAAGTCACATCAAAAAGTCATGGATCTATCAAAATAATGTTATAATATACGAATTTCTAAAAGTCACAAGCCCTTCAGTAGCACAATTTTTTTATAATTATTATTATACAACTTACATAATTTTATAGAGTTTTAAAGCTTAAGTGATTAAAAATGTATCGTTTTATATTTATTATGAGCTGGACTTAAATTATAATCCAGAAAAGCTGTTTAAAAATATTAATCTCACATAACGGCAAAAGATATTATAAGACATTAGCTACACAACGTATTCTGTCATATTATGATAAATCTACGCACGTGTCGTGTGTGGTCTACAGCATACCATATGCATATTATACTGGCTATTTACATAGCTAAACTGGTATGCGTGTTTTATATGTGTTATACTGATTTTTTTTAATAAAATGGCCCACAAATGTGGCCGCTACAATTAAATTTAAGCAAACTTACACCAGTAGTGTTATGTAATGTAGACTCCTTTTCCGCACTTATTTGGTTCGCTGAAGGGGAGATGAGGTACTGGCTTCTCGAAAATGGAAAGCTCATATTAGGTCCAATTAGGTCCACGACTGCCTCGGTGGCGTAGTGGGCGGATGCTCGACTGCCAATCAAGAGGTCCCGGGTTCGATCCCCAGGTCAGGCATAGTGCTAAATATTGGATTTTTCCATTAGGAATTATCTCAATAGCTGCCTGGAGTCTGGAACTGTGCCCGGTATATGTCAATAGGCTCGCCCCCTATTACATGGGACCAATAACATACTGGCGAAATGTGGGTGTATCTACTATGGGACTGAGTCCTGGGTACACCTCTGCCTACCCCTTCGGGAAAAAGGCGTGAATGTATGTTATGTAGGTCCACTTACGTCACTAAAGTAAGGTTGTACGAGCGAATAATATAGTTGTCTCGGTCGCGCTTCAGTCGTAAGTACGTCTTTCTAACTTTGTTGTTCATAATATGTCACTGTGCAAACTTCAACGTGGGCAACCGTTTCTTCAGCCATGAAACAGTCTCCGCATAGGTTTACTTACAACGGTATTCATGAGCAATACTATGGTGGCCCGAACGCATAGGGCCGGTGAATCCAATTAGAAATAATTGCCATGACGAACGCCGCGAGAAATTCCTTACATAAATATTGTTCTCAAATCTGGTGTATATAATATTATCAACCTGCTAGATGCAAATACAATATAAATATATAATGACATGGAGTTCATAATATATAAATAAATCAAGTTTGATTTGTTATTTTGGATGCTTTCTCGTTATGTAAAAAATATGTAAAAAACTTATCAGGTTTTGTAGTGGTAGGCCTCTTTTGCAGGGGCCGCCTGGGGAAGTACCATACCTTTGCCAGTTATTCATCCGCCAAGCATGTGCAAACATTACTGTAATCCGGTCTGAAGTGCAATGTTACTAGCGAAATTACTGGGCACTACGAAATTCAGCAACTAATATCTCAGGGTAACAGGCGTAGTACAGTGCCGCGCAGAATTTTGAATTTTAAAACACTGGGTGGCACTGTGTCTGATACGGGCAATCATGATGCTCTCTTTCATCTGTGATGCTCACCATCAGGCACCTGATTTGCTCGTCTTGTCTCTCTATCATAAAAAAAGTTTTCATTCTTCGCTGACGAAAGATGCTGAGAGTTGCGCCAAAAGATAATTTAGCGATATAGATTTTACAAGTCAATTTTTAAATTTTGTACAAAAAAGGAGCATTGAGTATTAATAAATATTAAAAAGCATAATATAATAGACAATATTGATTATTATAAAGTAGTTTCACACTACTATGCATCCATCACCCGCAAAAAGCTCGGTGCAAAAACCGCTTTTTCTCATTTTATCAAACGGTAAGCAAGAACTGGTTAGTTCCCGTCCAAATATCGAATATAATATGTATTTTTTAATTAATCGCTGTTTATCTGCGAGCTAACCGCAATAAATCTAGTGGGGGCGTGCGTTTGTACACCGCACATAAATGTTATGGACCTCTTTCTAATTAAACTTGAGAATGGGTGGAAGCCACACGGTATGAGAAACTAGCGTTATTTTATGAATTTTCAGGAGAAATAATGATGACGCAATATTATGTCTAACATAGACGTCATTATCAATCTAATATATAAATCTCAAATTTCAGTAAAATTTAAATAAAAATAACGTTTTTAACAAGTGAACAAAACGCTTGCGAGTTTTTACTCACCTCCCCATCTAGCGCGGTTTTGGTTAGATTGTTGGATGGATGGATGTTTGTTACTCTTTGACGCCAAAACTACTAAACAGATTTGGCTGAAATTTGGTATGCTAGTACCTTAGACCTTGGAATAACACATAGAGTACTTTTTATCCGATATTCCCACGGGAACGATGATTACGCGGTTGAAAAGTTTCAAAAATGCCTACTCTTGTATGTAAGATAAAGATAGAGATACATTTATTGCTAGTATAGGAAAAATACAAGAAAACAAATACAAACATATTACAAAAAAAGAAGTTAAAAAGAAGAAAAGAATAGATTTATATTACTAGCAATTGGGATATGCCCAGCTTTGTGCTGCACAAGGTGACCCTGTGCAGCGCTGGTTTTCAGCATATCCCATGCTCGAACACAGATGTTAGCCGAGTAACGAAAAAAATGTTATTAGCGGGATTACAAATTAAATACATTAATTTCATTATGCCAGTGATGAATTTATACTGCATATTATGATGGTTACAACACTATTTCAATGTGTGTGCGTGCCTGAGTGTGTAAGGGTGTGTGGGTGGTAAGGTATGTAATCGATATTTCTTTTATTACTTGTACCACACATAAAAAGCTACAATGTGATTTTTAACTGCGATATCTTATGAATCTAAAGATTTCATTCGCAATACCGACCGTAAGCCGTAATATCGCTATTGTCGGACCAACTAATTACTTTATAATTTATTTGCATTGGGGTCGACTACCAATAACAATGCCAACTTAATATTATCTAGCTATATTTACGATGTAAATTGCAAATGGTTTTGCCCACTACAATAATGATAAATAAAAAAATATAAAGCCGTGGAGTCACCGGCTTTAAAATAATGCTCCATCCTCTCTACCTGTGGTTGCCGTGAGAGCCGGCTAAGGGTTAACAGATCCAGAGGACAGGCAGCATCGTCCTCTGCAAAAAACCATCGAACTACGCTCGACAACTCGCCTGCCAAGCGTGTCGAGTATTGGCAAAAACCCCCTTTATGGGGGATAAGCCTATGTTTTATAGTGGATTACCAACGGCTGAGATGATGATGAAAAAAATATAATTTCAAATGAAAATTAGGCTTTGCAAAATAATAAAATAAACAGAAATCTGAAAATGAGTGATTTGACTTAAAGTGTTGCTAGGTAGTGCAAAATGTAAATTAATTTACTACGCACCGTTGCTTTATCATCATAACATCACCTCTTTTTCCCGATGGGGTAGGCAGAGGTGTTACTCATGACCGGTCTCATGGTAGGTACCAATACCCACACTTTACCAGATATAATTCAAGCCCCATTTAATATTGCCGTTGTTTTAGTTGCTTATGTTAAGAATTCTCTTTGTACATATTTATTTTCACTAGCATAATTTCTGTGACTTCGTACCTATGGGAATTTTGAGGATTCCTTACTTGATCCATTTCTACATCATAATGAATAACTATGTCCAAAATTGCTGCTTTCAAGGTTTAGACCACAGCTGAGGGTCGATGAAATGCTGATGACTGACAGTGTGAATCCAAACTTATTCTAAGATGCCTTCATATACCAAATTTCAGTCCAAGCGCGGTTTGGTAGTTTTAAGAAGTAAGATTAAGTTAAGAAGTACAAATTCAGCATTCGTAAACCTACGCAATGTCTTCTCGTCCAAAATACTTCAGTGCCTCAAGTCGATGGTCTTTGACCAGTGTGTTACGCAGTGATCCATGAAACGTGGTCTCTGACTGTGGCCCTTATTAGTAAGCTCAAAATAGCGCAACGAGCTATGGAGAAGGAAGCGCAGCGTAAGACGTCCACCCACAAGGTGGACAAACGATAAGGACGGCAGGAATACGCTGGATTCAACTGAAGGAAGGCTGCTTTCAACCGGACTAGATGCAAATCTTTGGGGGAGGCCTATGTTCAGCATTGAACATCCTATGGCTGAGATGATGATGATGGTGAAGAACAAATTCCAAGTAAAAAAACCATTAGTTTGATTGATTATAGAAAAATATCGTGCAGATACGCGTAGGTAAAAAGCCATAATATCTACTATATTTAAAGGTATATCAGATATCAATTTAAAAGTGATGTCCATAAAACATGAACAAAATTCAATCGATCTTTCAATCGAACAAGAATTTACAATATTTAACTCAGACGTTTAGATACGAGTCCAATAAACACGTTCGCTATCTCATTCCCGGTGCGTTTCACCAATATTTATACAGGCTTTCCATATTTGGCCGTCTGTCACACCGTCATGTAACGTCTACTGATTGACTACGTTTTCAAATCTAGTTTGTAGCTTCGCATTCAGTTTCTGCGAGCTTTAGCAATGTACAAAGTTGCATTCACGAATAAGAAACATTTACATAAAATTCTTGGATGTGCATTTCAGACATTCTGATCTGGTACAATGTTCTTGATAAATTGACTGTGTATTTCTTGAATTATATTAATCAATAGTTTATGAGTGTTAGTAATTCCCATGACTTCATTGCGTTCGTTCGAATTTCTGATATTAAAATATTTATTCTTGGTAGAGGTACACATTCTCCCAAGAGTCATTAAGTGGTTATGCTACGACTGTCAGTGCGTCAGTATTTTTTAAGACAAAGTTTTATATCCTTTATAATATTTTATAGATATAGGAGTAGGTATATGGGGCAGATTAGTACAAAAAAATCAAATATCATGTGATACGAGTAAAACATAACATTTCTAATTTATTTTCAACTCCACAAATAAGTAGACTCCATCTATGGAATTCTCTTCCCGTTGCCATTAGGTGTGCTAAGACACCAGATAGATTTAAGCGCTTGATTAAAGAACACTTTCTGTCGCAATCATAGTACCTATTCTCTGTCTCTGAATAATGTTATGTATGTTTTTTATTTTACTTTATGTATGTGTGCACATATATGTATTATTGCCATACCTAAACTTTATCAACTATATATACTTAATATATTTTAATACTGTATCTTATTATAATATATATGTATAAATGTGTATAATGTATATTTATATTATATTATGGATGTATGTAGTATATTTATAATATATAAGTATAACCCTTATTATGTATAGTATAAATAAATATGTATAATAATTTTTGTACCTGATCCCACCCCTACTCTTCCTATCATACATCTTTCCGTTCAGACTGGTTGCCTGGAAGAGATCGCTTAAAGCGATAAGCCCGCCCTTTGTTGACCAAACACTTGTTAGTTATAGCTTTGTTTTTAAGTTATTATGTTGTACTGTGTATTTTTATGAAAATGGTCAGAATAAAGAGTAATCTAATCTAATCTAATCTAATCTAGACTATTAAATTATTCTACGTTTTAAATTAAAAAACTCTAAATTATTTTTCCATTGAATAGCAAGGACATTATTAAGCTCAATACGGTGTAACAGTCAGCCAAAGCAGGCAACCACGTTTATTCTGTTGCAAGTTCTAGGACTGTAAATCACTGGATCGCAAGCCGTACCGTTACGGGCACTTGTCCATGGGAATATACCCCATGACTGTACCATTGTTACGCCATAGACGTTAGAGAGAATTTTAAATTTAATTTAATAGACGTAGTTTATTGTAAAATTGGTGTTATCCCACTACCTACTTCGTTCCCGTGGAAGTTTTAGTAATTACTTTCCTTGTATATAATATTATCATAGTGAAAAACTATTTTTCAAGTTTCCATGGGTCATAAAACTGGGCATTGATGAGTCAGCATAACTCAATAAAGTCAGAGCTTTGATTTTCTTCTTCATTGAAGAGACTAGTATTCTCTGTTAACTGAGAACTTACACCCACATCTTTGCAAACCCAAATCAATTTAGTTCTAAGAATATTATATAGTAAACGGTTCACAAATCATCATTGGACAATAAAATAAATATACTAGCATTCACCATAAAAATGAGGATGACTAAAACCGAGCGAAGTGCAGAAAGAAAGTTGGTAGCCAGACTCTGGATTATAATTGCTGAGAAGAAGTAGTCTAAGAAGATTTATTTACCATAGTGTATGTGCACTATGTGATTTTATTTTGAGTTACCCGAAACTTTAATTAAAGAAAACGAATGTAACCAAACCAAATATTGTGAAACTATCTGTTGAAAAAATTAAGTCCTACAAGTTTCTTGTGCGTTCTTCTTGTAGAGGTATCTTTCCTAACGCACGGTAGACTCAGTACTGTTTATATTCATTGACGTGTAAAAGTGTCAGATTATGACCTATTTGAATAAATCTTTTTGAGTTTGAGTTTGATTTTGAATCGCAATGTCAAAAATTCATGAGGTACACAGTATGTGAAGTTTTTTCACATTATGAGTCTTTAGTACTGTTTTCCATTGCTCACCTAAAGAGATTCATAGTTCTCTAGTGGTATATATTAAATGTTGAAACATAGCTATGCTGTTTGTGAAAGGTATGGAATTATGATATTACGAGGGAATCATTTCAGTAACTGTTATCTGCTGACCTCATAACAAGTTAGAATTTAGCTTTCGTTATTTGGTGAACGATAATTATAATAATAATAATATGGGACAACTTCCACTTTAGTGATCTATATTATTGTCTATTGAGTGATATGTTTTATATCTTGTAGCATAAAAGAGTTTTTTATCATCGGTAATATTGACCATGCGAAAATTTTTGTTTGAAATTTCAATTATTTTTAATTTTTTAAAAATAATTAAATACCGATAATTTTCTAACAACATTAAAAATTATGAAAAGAAATTTTCATATTTTGTTATAATTTTATAAAAATAATCATTTTTGGTTTGCCATGGTAAGGATAAATGAACAAAGTATCAAAACTACTCATACACTACTACTACTTTCTCGAGTGGAAAAATGGGATAAAATTATGATTTTTAAGACTTTTTTTAAACATAATTTAGTGGACACTAAAGTGACATCTTCTCAAGTTGTGTAATTCATTTAATAAGGTTACCTTTATAATATATTATGATAAAATAAATTTAATGAATTCCTTTGATATATTTTTTTACACTCAAGACCAGTTTAATTAAACAGCTTCATTCCAATTTTGCTAATTGCTTAATACATCGGAAACATTTATAGCCCAAAATTATGACCCGAGTTACCGAATTTACTCGAGAACCTGGGCGTTGCCATAACGGCATGGGTTACCATTAACTACCGATGGTTTTATCCGTATAATATATTATATAACTATTGTTTGAATCAAACTTCAAAGAGATTCACACAGAAATTAACATTACAATATTGATTACAATCTTACTGATTCACACGTCGCATAATAATATTATTGTAAATAAAACTAAACGATTCAATAATAATTACAATAACTCAGTAAACGACTGCGTCGTTTTCAAAGGTGTTACTTCTTATGTGACACTTATCTTCTTATGTATCACATAAACTATATATAACTAATTTTATGCTTGTTCAAAATTATTATTCCGAATATGTTATTTATTTTTAAAACGCTCCCTGCATATAATACGTAATTAACTAGATTTATAATCCCAACAAAACCGCGATACGTATCATCAGCGGTTAATTACGGCGAAATGACTGAATAAATTTAAAATGGGAATGCTCACAGGCATACCTATTTATTGGAATCTCTTTCCGCGTTTATAATTTAGTTGTCAATTATCGATTTGGGTTACGCAACGGTGTGAGTGGCGGCCAACGGTGCTTCAAAGAGAAGGCGATTTGGTGCGTTTAATTGTGAGATTTTATTGATACCATCTCACTTTAAGAGTTTAAGGGCTATTTCGGGAGGGCGGGGTCGATTAAATGGTGTTACACGCCGATTAATGTGAATGGAACTAATCACAATAAGATTTACTTTTACCATACCACGGCAAATCTGAATAGGAACCTATACGTTTATCTTATCACTGATCGAACCAGTTGATTTCAGAAAGAAAAAAAAAACGCTTTGCAGTGGTAGCATACTCTTAGGATATGCTGTGGTAAAGGACATGAGAATTTCAGAAACGTAGTCGAGGAAAAAGCGAAATATAGACGTACAATTAGAAAAGCTGACCCCACACCGTGTGGGATACTAAACCAGGAAAAGGGAGAGTAGCTTAATCTGAAAATGTCGCTAGTAAAAATCAAATTCAGGGTAATATTACTAAGTAGCAAACTAATGGAAATAACTATAATAGTCAATAGGTATTTATGTACACTCAAAACAACGGACTTTACCATATCATGTACTACCGCTATAGCAATAAAATCCAAAGGAACTGTACAACTAACCCAATATCGTGAAAAGAGTAGAAACGGGTAAAGACGATCATGTAACGGTGGAAGCGATGGCTACAGATCAGATAGTCGTGATCGAAGAAGGAGACAATGGACTATTACTGTGTGCACACATAGTACCTAATAAACCGGGGTTTATGGTTGGCGCAAATAATAAGATACATCTATTGAACGAGCATAGTTCTCGTCCAATTTTTATGTAACGAAAAAGGAATCGCTTCAGATAGATGACAACTAAAATTCGCACGAACATGCAATGATCGCGTAGCCGCGTTAGCTTCATAGCAGAAGTAAAATGATTTAACATTATGTGTGATGAAGGCATATCAACAAAATAGTAAAAATTTCATGATATTTTGTAAGTAAGAATATTCTAGTCAAATTCACTGATTACTAACAAAGTTACTATGATTTATGTCTCAATCTCCTCACATAGCTCCATCGATCAATAGTCAATGTAGCATTTATGGAGATACACTGCTACTTAACCTCTTACAACATTGTATGTTAACATAATTTTATATACACGAAAAAAAGGCAACCTTTTATAAAATTGAGAGAATTTAGAGATTAATATTATAAACGGTCGCTTAAAGTCTTAGTTATAACATAATATAATATAACATTACGCCTTTTTCCTGAATGGGTAGCCCATGACATGTACCCAAGATCCCGCACACCCACACTTCGCCAGTATGTTATCGATCTCATGTAATAGGGTGCAAGCCTATTAGATAGAGATAATTATTCCTAATGGAAAAATCCAATATCACCTTGCCCTACCGTGGGATCCAACCCGGGACCTCATGATCGGCCACACAGTAAAACGACTACTACGCCACCGAGCCAGTCAAACGAGACCAGAGAACCAGAAAGATGACTGTTAAATAATCGGTGGCTTAAAGTGTAGTTCAGTCAGACTTACACCACTTAAATCGATTATCCATTTCATCTAGAGCGGGTGTATCTTCTCTAATAACGCAGATCTCATTCCTAGCTATTTTTTCTTCATACCTGCCTTTGTTCTCAGCCAGCGTTATCTTTCGTTAAAAATACTAATTTCAAATAAAATCTGAGTCAAGTCTGTGGTTATATCTGGTTATATTTTCGGCAAGCTATGGATTTACCCGCTAAAAGAAGGTTACTTTTATGTATAATTTAAATACAGCCAAAATTGAGTTTAGTTCAAATAAAAGGAAACGCGTCAACCCCGTGCCCGCGTTGACGTGAGAAGCTTATAAAATAAAAAAAACTATTCGCTAGTCACTCTTCCTTCCACCGCTAGCCTTATTTGAATACAAATCGCCTTGCCACGTTGCAATAATTTAATGATCAGAATGAAGTTATACGGCAATTATAACGGTAGTTCTATGACGATATTTGCTTTCCCTAAGTACGGTATGATGTACGTAATTCTAAACGTTTGTATTGTGCGCTTTCTTTCTGAAGAAGTCAATAGTAAATTTACCTACGATTATTAAGAATAAATATACGGTGATTTTAATGATAGAGATATACTATATTATGTCTCTCTCTCACTCTTTCTAGCTTGCTGTACTAAGAACGAGGGTTGTGCCAAAATTAGCCAGTTCTTCCAGTGCTGACAATAAGATGATTATAATCTAAAAATTCATCATATAAACATAAAATTATATGCAAAAAAGGAAGCACTTACCTCTATCCCCAACAGTAGCATTGAGGGTTCCAACGACGCTTCTTATCCGCACATCTTCTTTCACACGGAAGTTGTATCGTGGTTTATCGAACAAAGCAGATCCCACGCTGGCTGGCATGACTGTCACATGCACCATAGCTCCTGGAGCCGCTGTGAGCCCTCCACCATCTGTCGCCGACACTTCCAAATCATACTTCGCATTAGTTTGCACCAACGCTGGCTTCGTAACCAATATCTCTCCAGTAGTCCTATCTATCCTGAATATATCATTCTCGTTTCCATTGACTATTCTGTAAGTAACGGTCCCAAATCTTCCCGAGTCTGCGTCTGTCGCTGATACCGCAATTATAGGCTCGTTTGATATCCTCCCTTCCTTCAAGGACACATTGTAGTCTTTAACAGTAAAAACCGGCACGTTGTCGTTGATATCAAGCAGTTGGATCTTCACCATTGCAGTCGTCGAGAGGCCCCCTGCGAATATATAAATAATTGGTTACCTGATTGTTTGTATTGTTGTAATGCTATGTTTAATTGACAGACACTTGATTTATGCTGATGTCAATGCTTATGCCGACAACGTTCTGCCGATAATAATTGTTTGAGCTTTGCTTGCATGTATTTTGTCTGGAATGATCTAAGCTCTTCCTGTGCTTTTCGAAAGGTCAAAGCCATTGTTCTGTAGATTAAGTAATGCGAAGTTTATTAAACCAACAAATAAAAACCAAAAAATTATAAAGACGTGTAGCTCTTTTATATAATCTAGTAGCTATATATATAATCTTTGCGAATACTAATAGTTCATCATGCATACATATTTTATACATTTTCAATATAACATTGAACGAAAACATTCGGGTTAATATCATAAAATTCTTGTAACATTGCCGATATCAATTTCAAGTTTCAGAATAAAACATTACGATCCTTACATTATTTTAAAAGGCTTGCAATATCTAAAGAATTACGTTACCTAATCGTTCAATAACTGGATGTACCACATTTAGAGTCAATCGATACGATCATTCGAGTGTTTATCTCAAACGATATCCACAAATTCGGTCGAATTTCGTATCCCGAGCGGCGAGTCAAAGTTACCGTCAGCAGTTCAAATAAAAACGAGAAGTAATAGTTGACGTTTCTCGCTCCATAAATCAGTGGGGTTGCCGACAAACATTTTCGGAATTTATTCTGTGCACTTCTGCCTTATTTCGAGCAATACTCTATACTTTTATATCGATGAGTAGAACGTAATGGTGGTGCGTTTGACGCGTCACATCTTTTCCAATTAAGGTGAGGAAAACGAGTCAACGCAAAAACTGAACCAAATTGACTGATGTGATTGAAATTGCAGCTTTACATGCCCAATGCTTGGCATTTTAATCCTTATCATTGTTATTTCTGAGGTGACTAACCTCTGCGTAGTAAGGAAAGGATGGATGATCTAATCGAAAAATCTAATAACAATTTGCCCGACTTGGGGCTCAAACCCGAAACCTGGTTATGATCAGCAGTCCAGCTTACGCCCACTACGCCACCGAGGCGGTCAAATTTTTTTTCCTAAAGTAGGAAAACTAATAAGGAGTTTTTGTACTTTATTGATTTATGATTTATATTATTTATCAAAGTTTTATGAAATCTTTTACTTACCTCTGTCTGTAGCAATGACAGGAAACTCAAAGTCGCTATTAGATTCATAATCTAAAGGGGCAGACACACAGAGCTCGCCACTGTCCGGCTTTACGGTGAACTGGTATGTGTTAAGGGTATCTCCGAGGGTGTAGTTCACGATCGCGTTGACGCCGCAATCGGGATCGATGGCTGACATCTGTAAAATAGAAAAGATATTGCTATAGATGGATTATCCTCTTTATTGCAACCAGTTTAAAACATTCAGAGAAACTGAACATTACAGCTAGACTTATTAGTCGACAATTAGCTGATTTATCACTTTAAGCGAGGCAGGATGGTGATTGCAGTTAGGAGTTGCGTAGAACATCGTTTCGAAGTCTTATGCAACACTACCATTGAATAAGCTGGTGCTTAATATCAGGCGAGTCGCGTTCGTCTTGTTTAATAATATGAGAATATTTTTTAAAATTAAATATCAATAATGTATCAAGTCAGAAATGCGTAATAACTAATTAGATAAAGCTATTAATTGTAATGATAAGGAAACACCCGCTAAGTATAGACCAAACTCATTAAATATTATAACAAATAATAAATTGTCTGAAGCATTTACTAGTAAATGTTAACCTTTAAATGAGACATTATCTATCAAACAGTGTTTGACTGATTTATTGTTGCAATGCTAAATTCCAATCTCCAATGCTAGAAATAAATGCAATACTTGAATCTGAATACCTCACAGTAAAAGGAAACTCGAAGCAACTAATTGTTCGAGCCACCAGAAGCTACGATAACTATCGCAATTAATTACTGGGATTTAATTCGATTGAATAGATGGACCCATGTGAGGTCTCTCAAGACATAAAAAGAATATCAAAACCCCTATGTTCTTAAGTCAAACTTTAAGCTTAACTTATTGATATAATACAAAAATGATTAATCACTTAATTGAGAAGAGGGGTCAAGCAGATTTGCAACACCTTCCTTATAACAGTTATCTCATACGAGGCATCCGTGTAAGGAGATGAGCCAAAAGAACCAAGACTAAAGCTGACCTTTGCACGGGCTCATTATAAAATAAACAATCTAAATGCATCCGATATACGATGATAAATGAGAGTGAAAATGCCGACCAGAGAATAAATCAACACCATATAAAATACATATCTCGCGAGTGTCAGAGAGGTATGCACAGATAAAGCCGTTAACAGCCAAATAATACTGAACCAGGATTGAAAAGGCGCCGAAAGTTTGAATACCAAAAGAGAACAACCGACAAATTGGCCCAGTAGGTGTTAAGTGGCCAGCAAAAAAAGAATCATACAACAACGTCGATAATTAGCTTGAAATCATCTTTTTCTCTTTATCTTCTGTATATTACGTACGTGACAACGGCACTTGATTAATTGCGGCCACGTCCAATGCCAAGATAAATGGCAACGGCGATGCAACATGAACACTCTCTTAGTTGGGAATTTGAAACTCCGAAACTCTGTTTCTATGGTGTAGAATGGTTTGAACGTTTCTTCACCAATCTAAGTGTTAGTTTTAGTGATTTCGCTAATGGCTTCATTCTCGTATCTTGCCTTATTAACATTGTTGGTCAGTCATTGATATAAATTATTCCGGTGTTCTATATTATGAGGTTGGTTACAGATCATCTCCAAATCGGTATTTCAATAGCCACGACCATAAAATCAATGGGTAAATGTTGAAAGTATCTTATTGTGGGACCACACTTTCGTCTTCATTATAATGACTTTGAATGCTAACTTAAATGGTAATTTTAAGGTTTTATCAATCTGAACCCTTTTCAAAATATACGCGAAATCATTATTCCGTTTGAGTTTAACATTCATTAAAACAACTTCACTCCGCTATATCATTCATCTACCGCGTCGCAACTGCGTTTTTGTTTTGTCAATCATTAAATACGTACACGCAATGGAATTGGATACCAAGAAACACATTTGTAGGTACGATTCCAAAATCAGATTGGTTACTTTATTGTTATTGGTATTTTGGTCTGTTGATTGATGCTCGATGGAGTGGCTCATGCAAACCTTCCGCTATCTCTTTCCTCGATGCCTTATAAAAAAAGAACTGAGTCCTGTATCGCAACGACCCCGTATTTTAGTTTTTAATGAAGAGATCTCCGATAACTTAGCTTTCGTTTTAAAGCCACACACAATGATCTGAACTTTGGTGTGTTAAATGACTCTATTCTAATTTGTTTTATCTACATCTATTTTATGTCTATACCATATCCATCAGAAATAATAATTAGAAAGATATTCAGCGATGTTAAAACTTATGGCGAACCAAGACTGGTTTTAAAGTTCTTGGTTTTCTAAAGGGAGCTCAATAAAAATATAATGTCAGTAAAGAAGCACTTTGAAAATATGAGAGTAGTGTGTGTAGATAGAAGTTATCTGACCGTCAGGTACTTAAGATGTTTTGTATTTAAATTTTTCAATCAAGTTGTCACAGGTTATATCGGCTACCACCGAGAGGAGATAAGAGTGGTAAAAGGAAGATTTATAGCGAATACCCTGCAACAAGCTTCGTCAGCGCGTCTTCATATGACCACAAGATTGTAAGTATATCTCAATTATTAATTTTATACAAAGCCGTAATGCGTGTTAATGAACTATAAGTACCCGACTATTAAATCGCTGTTGATTAAGATTGAATGTAGTACAGTAAGGAAAGGAATTCCTTAAAATATATTAAATGGGGATAATTGCTAAAACCTCATTACTGAAAGCCGTCGAGGTCACAAATATGAAGATAATAATAACAATGTTTAACATAAATATAAAAGACATTTAATCAATCGCATTTTGCGATTGATTAAATTGCGAGCTTTACAACTTTAAATTACTGATGGGAAAATGGGAAAAATATTTAGCGTTAGATATTATGTCAGCAAAAATGCAGTTTTTTATGGAAAAAGACCGTTTTAAAAGTAGAAATGTTACTCACATATTATATCCAACAAACGTCAAACGCTTATTTAAATTCAAAAAGCCTCATCTAAATAAACCAACCGTCTTGTTTACTCGAATGAAAAAATAACCATAAAAATAAAATGATTTGTAACAAAAAAATAGAAACTGTTGCCGAGTTCGGCCGTCGGTAAAGGACATTGTAATTCAAGCTGATTGGCACACAATAATGGTATCAAACGTAAACCATTTAAAAATTGTCCGTGTTAAAAGGAAAAAGGTGACCGGTCCGACGGTAGGCCAGAAGCAAATAAAATACTCCCCGGACAATACCAGGACCCGACTTCAAAGGATTTGTAGACCCATTAGTTGAACACCTCTCACTTTATATCATTCTAAAATAAACCTTACTATGAATAACTTAAAGTCAAAGATTCTAACACAAAATCATGTGTTGATAATTAAAAAATAAATCGGACTTGTGACCTGCATACCAATGCTACTATCACTTTCTTTGTAATTGGTTTTAATTGAAGATATTTAGAGCGATCAGTTTTAAATTATATTTATAAGCGGTTTTTCTGAAAGCAAATTGATCATAAAGC
Source organism: Hemistola chrysoprasaria (assembly GCA_947063395.1). Taxonomy (NCBI): domain Eukaryota; kingdom Metazoa; phylum Arthropoda; class Insecta; order Lepidoptera; family Geometridae; genus Hemistola; species Hemistola chrysoprasaria. The sequence continues at coordinate 14,851,340 of OX346716.1, read as the reverse complement.
AAAAAACACAATAAAAGTTATTGCTAAAAATATTATTCGATTGGCACTAGTTAATTTTTATTCGATTAGAAAGTCTTGTAAAATGGTTTTAGTACGTATTCTGTTTGGCAATATCCTAAGGGCGGAAGTCGACCATTTTAAATTATAAGACGAAACTCTAAAACACAGGTGTAATAATATAGGTGTGTGAAATTCAGTAGCAGATAATTGGCTAGATTTTCAACGAAACCAATAAGAGTCATTAAACCAATGCTCAATAATTTGATTACTCAAGTTTATATTATTATAACAGACGCCCAGAAAAGGCTTGCACAAAAGACCAGATTTTAATGCAACAGATTCCAATTCACAGACCTTAATCGGAAATTCTTTAATTGAACTCGAACACTCAGCTTGACCTTTGCGTTCCTTCGTTTATTCATTATTCTCCTTATTGTTCACATTGTTTTATTTCTCTTTAAAGAATTAAAAAGATAATTTGATTTCAGCCACAGTTAATAGCGAGCTTTAATCTGATTAAGAATGGGATCTTATTGGCCCTTTTAATTTAACACTTGCATTATCTTCGCGATTGAATTTATTCTATTTAAGTATGCAGCCCTCTTTCGACTTTATTTCATTTTGTTGGGAATGGTGATACCTTCTTTTATATTTTATTAAGTTACATTATGTTGAGATTTAGTTTTCACTATTTAAAATATTGACTATAAACTATTTTTTTTTCTCTTGTAAAGTTAATATAAAACGGCTTAATAAGTTTTGTGATTATCATCCATCTATTTCAACCTTAATCATAATGGTAATGCAATTTGCAAAGAGCAAAGTTCTATTTGTCTCCCCGTGTAATACAGGAATTGCAGGCAATAAACTAATATCTAGATAGACATCAAAGTGTTCCGGCATGAGTACTTCGAAATTAACTATAAAATTATCTTCAATTAAACCAGCACATGCATAATTAAAGTTGCATATTCATAACATTGCGAGTTGAGAGTCATCTAAATACCAATCGAGTAATGGGTATCTCAGATGGAGTTACCAGTTTTTATAATATAATATGAGTTCGTTCAAACGTTTCAATGCAAAAGTCACTAGAGTTCGAAAAAGTTTTTATTAAATTCCATAGGCGGTTTACTGCAATATACGCATGAAAATTTAGTGCAATAATTCATTGTGGTTCCATAATGAGTGCTAAACAGGCTGAAATAAGACGTGTATCGTCTTACTTCACTGTTACTGCACCAGTTTCGTGACCGTTTCGTGCAGATGTCTGTTTTTATTTACTATATCTGTGTAGTTTCTTTATATTTGAGCACGAATAAACATTTCATTCATTCATTCATACTGTTGTCGAAAAGTTCGGAAAAACAGAAAAGCCATGACCACTGGGAGCTCTACTGGCTTGCGCTGCGGAAACCAATAGAGTTGTAAAAATGTATGACTGAATCATTGCCCTTAAAAAATATATTTTTAGATATTGTGCTCTCATAATACCTATACTCAACTATGCTGCTATCGGTGCAAGACCGGGAAAGTTGGTATAGTAATAATATAAAGGTGGTCTTTTATCCCAATGTAGCGGTAATCGACTAGTCTTCAATGTAATATAATATGCCGTGAATAGACTCCACAAGGCTCGATAACTCCGGCATTCGCAACAAGTTCTATTCAGATAGGCGCAATGAAATCAAGACGCGGATATGAAATATATTATGTAAGTTAATAAATATTTAATAAAATAGTGGATAGGGATAGTAATCGAACGTAAATTAAACGTTAAAAAATGTATAAGTCAACTAAATTATCGAAAATTACACTTTTTGTAGTAGCAGCATATACACTAGTATATGCTGCAGCTTAATTTTGATAATATTGTGGGTATTATGTAATATAATATTATGAATCCTTTTTACTTAACAACGTCGAATGTTTGGAATTTATACTTACTTAATAGACCTTTGTAGTTTTACATTTGGTATAATATGCACTCAGCAAAATATTTTTTAGGTTAAAACGTCCAGTTAGAGACTTCAATTGACAAAAAGGAAGTCTCATTAGTCTATTAGGTCAACAGTGGTTTAAAAGCTTTCAATTCGGCCGAAGGCCTCTCATGCGACTGAAATTACAATTTTTCATGTCAGTCAACGGGTTGACGTGCCTTCATTTCATGCAATCACGCCTTTTTCCCGAAGGATTAGTAGAGGTGTACCCAGGACGCAGTCCCTTAGTAGGTACATATTGCAGTCCACCAGGCACAGTTCCAGACTCCAGGCAGCTATCGAGACAATTATTAATGGCCAACATTTAACACTGCCTGACCTGGAAATCGAACCTAGGACCTTATGATCGGCAGTAGAGCTTATGCTCACTACTCCACCGAAGCAGTCAAAATATATGAAAATATTGGTATATGGCGCCCAAATATATATGTAGGTAATTGATGGCCTAAACCAATACTTACTGAAAAACAAGATTATTTTTACATCTTATCGTTTTATTTTTCTATGACAATTTGTTGTATTTAGAATTTAAAATAAAGCTTCTTTTCACAGACTTTAGTTCGATATAAACCCCAACAATGCGAGTAAAAACTTACATATTTTAGCGAAACGACCAATGTGGGAGTACGTGGCGAATAAATACACGAATTTTATCGTTGTATCAGTGTGTGAGGTGTCAACGCATGTCGGCGCAGACGCAACGAGGTGGTACATAAGGATAGCAGTACGGGTACTTCTTCTGATAGAGTTGGTCTGTGGGTCCGTGGTGACAGTATTTACAGGTCAACCGTAAGATCCACAGATTCTCACTGGGCCACTATTCAAACTCAAACTCAAACAGATTTATTCAAATAGGTCATAATCTGACACTTTTGTACGTCAATGAAGATACAGTACTGAGTCTACCGTGCGTTCGGAAAGATACCTCTACAAGAAGAACGCACAAGAAACTTGTAGGGCTTAATTTTTTCAACAGATTGTTTCACAATATTTGGTTTGGTTACATTCGTTTTCTTTGAAGGTGCCGCGAGGCGGCTATGCAGAAGTTTCCAGGCATCTTTGTCCTCTATGTACTGGTTGACTTTATAATAAGCCTTCTTAAGTAAAGTAGATTTTATATAGGTTTTGAATTTACCCTCTGAGAGCCCAGTTATCTCTTTTGGGATTTTATTATAGAAACGTACACTATTTCCTAAGAATGTCTTTTTATTTGTTTTAGATAATCTAAAGCTAGGTACAGCTATTTTGTCTTTATTCCTAGTATTAAAATTATGAAGGTCACTATTTAATTTTAATTTATGTAAATTTTTACGCACATACATGATGTTCTCATAAATGTATAAGGATGGTAGGGTCAGTATGTTTATTTCTTTAAATAATTCCCTCAGGGATTCGCGTGGACGCATCTCATAGATGGCACGAATCGCACGTTTTTGTAGTATAAAGATAGTTTCTATATCTGCAGCTGACCCCCACAACAGAATCCCATAAGACATCAAGCTATGGAAATATGCAAAGTACACTAATCTCGCCGTGGCTACATCTGTTAGTTGCCTAATTTTATAAACCGCGTAAGCTGCAGAGCTTAGTTTCCCTGAGAGCTCGGTGATATGAGTGCTCCATTGCAGTTTAGAGTCTATATTTATGCCAAGGAACAAAGTTGCATTGTCAATATTGAGTCTTTCACCGTCAAGAACTATGATTGGTTCTATACTTCTGACGTTAGGCAACGAAAATTTCAAACATTTAGTCTTTTTCGCATTCAATAACAGATTGTTTGCTGTGAACCATCTGGATATACTTGCTAAAGTATTATTTACATGTACTAGTGAAGTATCCTTCCTATCAACTTTAAAAATCAATGACTATAATTAACATCTGGTATGTCAAAGGTGCACACAGTCAAAAAAAAGGCGTTACATAAAATGGAATGAAAATGTGCATGAAATAGCAACACTGCAATGATAACAGTGATGACACCTGTGAAACGTGTATTTATTACCGTTGCAATACTTTGTAACTTTGCATTCGCTGACGGCATAAGTCATGGTGTTTGTAAAATATATTTTATTTTATGTATAAACTTTAATTTTATTATAAGAATACAATCGGCCCAAACGCTAAAATCGATCAAAGCAAAAAAACATTGTCATACTGTCAACACTGACATGTGGTATCACTATCTCTATTTCTCTCGTGGTGATATGTGCTTGATTTCTCGCTCTTACTCGCCAAAGTTCCCACCATTTTTGGTCTTTTGAGCATAGCGAAAATAATGCTAAGTCTATGATAATAATGTATTTATAGATGGAAACTATGGAAATTGGTAAAATATTGATAGCTAATGAAAACAAACTACAAACATAATAAATGCTTAAATGCGAGATTTTATAGAAGATCCTTACTAAAAAGGCATGGGTTAGAACAGTTAGCACCCATCGCACATAGTTCAAGAGAAAATGTAGAAGTTGTGCTACTGCTAACACTACCATTCTGTGGTGTTCATGCAGTTGCGGAAGGATACCCGATACGCTGCGGTTGGGCTGCGTACTCACTGCGGTTGCGTACCGACAGCGTAATAATCGCTGGGTGAGCTTTTATTGAAATCTTATTCATTTATTTTTTGAGTTTTGTTTACAGTGTGTACCATTGTAATACGAGATATCATGGGAATCGTTTTATATCTATTTTTGTTTTAATTAGAAAAGTCTTCGGGCCAAACTAAACTAACCATAGTTTTATGATATCCATTGTAAACAATTGATGTGATGAAGCCGCATATGATTTTCATAACCACAATGCAAGATTTATTTCTTTTGCTGATTAAGATTCTAAAATTGCCATTTTACGAGACATAATGAGGCAGTTTTTTCATCGACTGTACGTAAATTGTGGTCATTTACACCAAATCCGAACCGGTGGATGTGTGTAGGGGGGAAACTCGTTTATTTTGCAAAAGATTTAAACACGTTTCCGAATTCCCTTAACGAGACTTGTAAAATTGTTAGCCCTTTTTATGGCACTTGTAAAATTGTCGATTGAATGTATTAATGTACCTACTTTTATGTTTTTATATCGTGTTTCTTGAACGTGCGTTGAAGAGTGACAAAGTACTAGTCGATTGGTCACAAAATTCAATAAATATTATATACTTATTATTTAGCTGACAGTTTCGACAAGCGTGTAGGTGTCAACAAAAATTAATTATTCCGTTTTTATAATATAGGTATGTATAATATTATATTTTTATGTTTGGTGAGGAAATACATATTTATTATCGGTGTATCAATATTTGAGAGGTGTATCGTGAGGAATTATTATAAGCTCTCTATTTAATAAGTATAATCTCTCTTTATTACATACATACAAACTTACATAATATAGTCACGCCTTGTTCCCAGTGGGGTAGGCAGAGACTATTTCCCTCCACTTGCTACGATCCTGACATACAACTTTCGCTTCGTTCACTTTCATGACATTTTTCATACATGCTCGTCTGTTGTAGGTACTTTTGACTTGGCCTTTCCTAAGAACAACGTCAACTTGTTCATGAAAAGTACGCCTAGGTCGACCGCTACCGACTTGACCATTCACACTAGCCTTATAAATCTCTTTTGTTAATCTCCTTTCATTCATCCTCTCCACATGTGCGAACCACCTCAGCATTCCTTTCTCTATCTTTGTCACTACATCTAACACGCCACAGCGTTCCCTTATCGCACTATTCCTCATTTTGTCCATCAAGGTCACTCCAGTCATGCTCTCTTTATTAAATTTTTTTTTTCAGATATATAGCTGTTGATACCCCTATAATTTAAATAAATAAATATTGTGGACCCCCATCCATTGTGGACCCAAGTGAGGCAAAAATGAATTTGTATTTTTTAATCAGGCATTTACTACAGTGTTCCGGTCTGAAGGGCAATGTTACCAGCCAAATTACTGAGCATGACGAGTTTCAACAACTAATATCTCAGGGTGACAGGCGCAGTGCAGTGTCGCGCAGAATTTAATTTTTTTTAACACTGGGTGGCACTGTGTCTGATATGGGCAATCATGATGCTTATCATCAGGCACCTGATTTTCTTGTCTTGTCACTCACTATCATAAAAAAAGGTTAGGATAGTAGGATTGTAGCAAGTACGATTAGTAGGATTAATAGGAAGTTTAGTAGTAAGGTCTGTGAATTTTGTGAAGTAAATAATAATATTAATTTCTATTGAAAATACTTTTAATGTCCATATGATATGCGTAGGTGTCACCACAGTTAAGAAACAACAGTTATATCTAGTGATTAGACAATCAGGTTGGGATTACTGTCAACTTAATCAATCGAGATTATTGTGGGCAAGTTCGCGGTTGTGCAACAATAAGCTGGTCCGAGATATTGGGCAACTGGGCAAGATTTACAAATTATAACTGTTTTAATTTTAATCTCACTGATTTTGGACCTTCAGAACTACGCAGGTTTCTGCAAATATACGCTCTGATGTAACTGTACTCAGTTAAACCTGCCAGTTACATTTGCTTTACCAGGGGATCGAACTCGGAACCACTAGTTGCCAAGCACTACGTCGCGCCAACGAGGCAGTAAAATAAATAGCAAATACCTAGCCCTGGCAATATTTAATGTAGTCATCATAAAATTATGATCACTCCGATCATAAAGAAAGATGTCTTCACTTCTACATAAAACCAAAACACAGCATCATCTCATCAAGCTATTCCAATTTTATTTCAATTTCCGACAACGCAGCCTTATCGCTACCTCAATTCAAATTAGTGGTGTAGATGAATTCAAAACTATAATTCCAGTCATAAAGGTCAAACAAAATATGAGTTTAATAGGTGCTTATCTACGAAGCAAGTTGCATTTGAGTCCGTTACGCTCCCACAGAACTGGTATGCGGGTAACAGATAACGATTGGTGTAAAGGACAGGAGTTAGCGGGCGCGGATAAAGCCATGCGACCACTTGAGGCAGCTTCGGGTTGAGAAGTTGTCTATAACAGAAAGCTGTGCAAGTAGACACCATGCCACGCCAAGAAAAAACGACCAAAATACGGCTTATTTACTAAAAATAACATAGCATTACGCCTTTTTCCCGAAGGGGTAGGCAGAGGTGTATATGGGACTGAGTTCTGTTCCATAGTTACGTAGGTTAGGTCGGTACACCCACACTTTGCCAATATTATGTATTTTAAGTTTCATGTAATAGGAGGCGAGCCTATTGCTATCTACAGGGCACAACTCCAGGCTCAGAGTCTGTCACTGAGAAGAAAACCAATCTTTTTATTAGCAGAATAAAGAATCCTTTTTTCGAAAAAAAAAATCATATAAGAGGTCCACGATATAAAAATAATAGTTAAAAATGCAAAAATGGAGGGTCACTGTAATATAATATTATTTCACTGAGCTTGGAAGTGATCGAGTGAGAGTTTTTATATATTAATATATAGTGTAAATAAATATAAGTAATTTAAATTAGTCTTCTTGCTTTCATGTATACTTTCATAAAGCCCATGATTTCAAAACTCACAACAATGTTATGTCTATATATTGTCACAGTTACTGTTGTCATAATGTTTTTAAAGGAAATGTAATCCGCTCCCGCTTCATCCTCTAACTTGGTTTGTAATCCAACCGTAATTTTGAAATGAACTCTTGTGTCAATTAGCAGAGGTATGAGCCGGTCTCATTATCATCACTTTTCGAGGTTTATTGCTCGGATAATTTCAATGGCGGCCAATTTTCAATGGTCTAGTCGCGGTCGGATGGACCTGCTAGGAAGGGCACTTAGATAATATAGATAGATAAGATTCTTCGAAGAACGATGTGAAAGATTTCCGACGTTATGCCAAAAGACTAGCTTGATATTCGTAGTTTTCTTAGATTATGATAGGTCTCCGCGCGCGCTCCGACGGTAGGTATATAGAGGTACTCGTCTGGACCTTTTTGGTCAGAGTCAGATATATCCATAATCTTAGGAAGTTTGATTGCAGAATCCAAACCCTATCTCTTTTAAGCGCTAAAAATTTTAATATTTTCTCTGCACCAATTGATTTACCAATTCGTCTAAAACAATCACTAGATCAAGTCGATATAGGGTTTAAATAATAAAGGGATGAAGCCATAATATCGTCATTATAATTATTATACTCTTCAGACCAGCGCCAGATTTTAGCCGGATGAAAAGGAATACGAGATGGATTATAGAAAAATTCCATAAATGACGAATTTGAACCAGTTTTCAATTGAAAATTACTTTTCAAATTAACATTATCTCTATTTTAATTGATCATGTCTTACGACTTCTTCTTCCTTCACACATGTCGTGTCTATTTTTTGCAAATTCAATCCCATCAAGATTACATCTAGCTTCACGCTTCGCATCTGAAGACCAGTTCATTTTTCATTGCAATCCGGTAAAATATCCTTTGAATTAACCTTCATTTCCATAGGAAATATAGCATTTAGTGGTAGGAATCCGCAGGACACGGAGAGTCATTAGCTTATCTCATTATTCACTGCTAGGTATAAATCTCACTAATGCTTCCATATCTTATAAATCTAGCCATTTGCTTAATTAGAATGAGCTGGGATGTGAGAATATGCGCGTGCGCGAGTAAGTGACAACTGCGCTTTACTGTTTTCCGCTGAATTTTAATTTATTTTCGCTTAGGATTATGCGCTTCTCGTACCTACTAAAAGCACATTATCTTTTTTAGAGATATTTTTTTTTTGTAAAATAAATGTAAGTAGAATAGTGAATAATAATAGCCTTTTGATATTGCAACAAAAATAATTTAAACGAATTCATATTCCCATTTACTTATGCACAAATTCAACTTCTCATATATACAATTGAATATTATTTACAACACCATTATTAGCATACTTTTTAAGACGAAAATTGAGACTAAAAATTATGTACATGCTTTTTATTTAACAAATTATAAGTTAGTGTTATCGTGCCATCAAAAGCCTAAATTAGATGTATTATGATAATATTTTTCACTCACCTTGCTCAAAAAAGTCCGCCATTGCGTACCAGAGCGAGGCTAAAATAACTTTTCAACCTCAAGGGGAAAAAGCAAATTTCTTTTTTAATATTTGTTTTAGATTATATTTTTTGGTGTCGCAAGGATATTAGACAAAATGGTAAATTAATAATATTATATCCTCATAATCGTAGTGCAAGTATCGTGTAACACACGACGCTAAAACCCTTCATAACTCGGTCTCTTTAGCCCCTCGGGTAACAATGTACTTAGTATTATGCTACTAAATCTAAGCTAAATCTTTTTGAAAGTGCACAAAGATTTTGAAAATTTTATGACAAACATCACTAAGAAGTTAAATCTCTAAAAAACCAACAGACATTTTTATAGTTATTATAGTACCGTATCCAAATAGATACTTGATTGCGGGTGTATGACAATGAAACATTGCTTTGCTCATGAAAGATGGCGCGGCCACCAGCGCACGCGGAAATGATTGAACAATTTGAACCTTATGGCCTACTTAATATGATCTATCGAATTAACTTCTATTATGCAACGATGAATATCTAGAAATGAGCTTCTATAGTGGATTTATTTTAAGTATCTATGTATACTAGCTATCTATGTAAGTTTGAAATGAACGAAGCTGGGATACTTGATGTGTATCTGGAATAATAGGCATAGAAACGGGGCGAATTTTGTTGGGTTAACAGAAATATAAACTGATCATGTTTTTAATCTTTACAATGACAACTTTGACGTTCCTATTTGAAGGGGGCCGTTTGGAAGATTTTTTTTTTATGGTAGTGAGTGACAAGACGAGCAAATCAGGTGCCTGATGGTAAGCATCATGATTGCCCATATCAGACACAGTGCCACCCAGTGTTTTAAAATTCAAAATTCTGCGGCACTGCACTGCGCCTGTCACCCTGAGATACGAGTTGTTGAATCTCATCATGCCCAGTCATTTTGCTGGTTACATTGCCCTTAATACCGGAACACAGTTGCACATTACTGCTCGGCGGATGAATAACTGGCGAAGTTGTGGCACTTCCCCAGGCGGCCCCCTGCAAAGAGGCCTACCACTACAAAAAAAGAAAAAAAAATCTACAAAAATTTTGTTTACAAAATTAAAGAAAAGATTCCAAAGATGTAGGTAGTTGAAAAGAAATTACTCGTTATAAAATCGATCAGTTTGACCCTGTTTTACTGCAGTATATCGCAAGTTTTAATTCTCACGTCCAAAGAGAAATCTGCTTTTTCTTTACACAATGCTGCTCATACTAGACCTAAATTTCTAGAAACTGTCTTGTGGCTGGAGGTTATTAATATCCAATAGTTATTTTATTAAAATTACAACTAAAGTTCGTAGAAAAATGCGCCAGAACTCCAATTCGGTAACGGAACCGAATTGTTTATACAAATATCATAAATAAAACATTAGACCAATTTATAATTTATTGCGACGTAATTCTCAATTAATATTCAGTTTTAGTCGTATATTTAAATAGTTCAGGTTAAACACCTTGGCGTTTTAATTTTAATTTTTGTCTAGATGAAAAATGGCCAGACAAAATATTATTATGTATGCACAAAAAACTGGACGCTATGCGTTCTTTAATCTTAAATAATATTATGTAATTACATTAATTATGGGTGTGCAGTGTGCAAGTTCAAAGCTGCTAACCATGTCTAGAAATAATAATAATAATATGGGACAACTTCCACGCACGGTCATCTGGTCCCAAACTAATTAGAAGCCTGTACTATGGTAACCAGATGACTGATATACTTACTTATATAAGCTTATAACAGCCAGACACAGATCAAACAGACATATTAATGCACACAAATGTTTGTCCTGGCCGGGGATCTAACCCGGGTCCTGCGGCACAGAAAGTTTCTACCATTTGAGCCAACGAGGCTGTCAAAAAATAATCATTATATACAACTATTATAAATTTATTAAAAAGGATTAAGGAGTTTTCTGTCAGGAAACAAAATTTTATTATTCTTTTTTTCAATACAAATTTTTACTGAAGGAATTTCGATATGACATTTTGATGATATCATAAAAATTTAGATGGTAGTAGGAACTTAAGTCGCTAAGAATAACATCAGTAACAGCTGCTAATTTTAAAATGCCAACCTATTTCAAAGTCACGTCAAGTTACCTAATTGAACTTAAAAAAAGGTAGTCTCATCCATCAAAGCAAATAGAAATCAAACATTTAATTGAAAAGGCTGGAGGTAGCAATTACATTATTAAATATTGTGAAATTCTAAAACAACAATAAAACTTGTTTTATGATAGTATTATTGAATGATGGTTATTAATGGCATCGATATTAGATCATAATTGGGTGTCAAAAAGTTTAATAGCGTACAATCGCATGGAAAATTCATATCAGTTTTACGAATTGCATTTTTCAACGTAAAGAAAAATAAATTTTTATTTTATTTATTTATTGACATAAATGTTACAGCTTTATTGTATGAATCCATAGGTCCCCGAACTAGTTAAAAACTGTATTTCAGGGACCAGTGGCTTCTCCCATTGCGTGTTTTTTTTTAAATATTTTGCTAAGATATCAGTATAATGAAAATAAATATATTTAATACAATATATTACATATATATATAATAATACAATACTAAAATACTACTACTAATAATAATAATACAATAGATTTAATTATGAAATTATGCAAACTACTTAAAATAATTTACTGTATGATTATGGTGTGTGTATGTGGTAAGAGGGTGTGTGTATGTGGTGAGGGGGTGTGTGTATGTGTGAGGGTGAGGGTGTGTGTGTTTTAAAAATATAGATTACTCAGCATGCTTTCAATACCGTCATAGTCAAACTCTTTAAGCCAGGAGAGTACTGATGCTTTTATTTCCCTTGAACTAGCAGTCTTCACTTTATATTTTTGATTAAGTCTATTGTAAAGATGTGGTGTTATCACAGAGTAGTGTTTGTGCAAATTTTTTTCTTACACGCGGTACTGGACAACGGTCAACTCTCTTCGTGCATGGAGGTAAATTTGGAATAACATTTTTATGATATCGTCGTATGCTTTCAAAAATAAAAAGCTTTCTTACACTGAGTACATTGGCTTTTTCATAGACTGCCGACGTGGGGTGCCTAAAAGGTAACCGTAGGAGTACTCTTAAAACCGCACGTTGTGCTCGTTCTGCTGAAATAAGGTGTGTTTTAGCCGCACTACCCCAAACGGTTATGCAGTACCTGATGAGACACTCACATAACGCCCTGTATACTTGAATTGCACAATTTTACTTGAAATTATGTACTTACCCATATTTATTGGCCACTACAAAACATTTTGAAATTATATTGTGTTTGTGTCATTTTGTAGATAGTCCAAATAATAATATTAGGGGATAAAATTATTGCTTCAATAGTATTTTTTTAATACAAAAAGTATAATTAGGTTTGAATATAATATAATATTTTACGAATATGATGAAGTTGTAAATTACAAATTTTAATGTACCCAATATTATTACATTTATTATTATAGATTGAATAATTATGCATGTTTTCGACTCGTCAAAAACCCCTGCTGTTTTCCACAAGTTTTAGAATAGTTTAATTACGTGATCTAGCCTAGTTTTCCATATAAAATGTGATGATAAATAGGTTTTTTACAATAAAAACTTGGTTTTATTGCATTTTAGATCGTAAATTTATATTAGATTTACGATGAACAAATAAAAGACAAATTTAATTTCCACACTTGTATATTTAGAAGTTCGATATTGTTAAAGGTTTTTAGTGAGATATTAATATAAATGATGTTTGAATTTTTATTATGACGATAAATAATAATTCTAGTAGACTCGTTTGGCAGTAAAATGAGGTGATGTCATGATTTTCTTCTATGTTTTTTTATTTTATTGATACACGTCCAAGATAGGTAAATAAGACAAAATTTCCTTATTTTAATTTCACAAATAATCATATGAATCAAACTTATGACCGTATCCTCCTAGCTATTTGAAATTTTAGACAATCCTATGAAAATTTTACCAAATTATAATAATAGTAATAAAGCTTTGTTTCAACATATATATTACATATTATATATAATAAATAATATTAGACTAAAATTGAATACAAAACAAGTTAAATCTAAAAAAATCTAAATCTTTAATAAACTCTCGGTATTTTCGTAGTGAACTTATATAAATCCTAGTGTTACTTGCGTGATAAGACGTTCACTACAAAGAAATTAAGAGTTACTAAACAAAAATAAAATGACAAGAACACAGTTTACTTCCTTATAAAAATATAAATTAAGTAATCATATAGGTGAACTATATTCGAAGGAAACAGGGGAATACAAAACATCAGTTTGGTAAATCTAAGTTTGACACAATCCTATCATCATAAAACGAGAATCTGACACTTTCTCCAACTGAAACAAATTTCGCAATACTCTGCGGCAGTCGGACAGTATCCCACGGTTAGTTCACTTAAATAATTGCTACTAACTACTAACATTTAATTACTTATCACTATTTCCTAACACTGAATTCCGTTTAGAATGTGGGCCGCTACTGCCGGTTCTTTGTTTGAACTTTTTAGTGCTTTAACTTATTACTGGGCAGGTCATAAGTGAAACCACATGGTCAAGGTGAAATGAATAATTATTCTTGTCATGGTTAAATTTTATAACTTAATATGAAACACATTTTTCCATTGATCAAATTATGTATTTACATAGCTGAAAAAATTATCAAAATTCGATTTGATATGCCTAATATAATATTATTTTTCAGCGTCACCAATAGTTATAATAAAATAAGCAAATGTTCTACTAAAATTGGAACGTGAGTCGCTATTTAAATATTCTAAACCTTTTTTTAACAACTTTTATAATACTCGTATAACTTTCATAAGAAATAAATAATTGATAATTTAAAACAATTTCCTTCGCGACAGTACATGAATAAGTCAGCCGGAGGCTACAAAACAAACCATGCTACCGTTCCGCATATCTAGGCTATAGTTAATACCTATAATATCTAGGCATTATAGGTGTGAAAGTCTAGATTTAGATTTATGCGGTGCTGTAACAGTTGACTTTGTATTATTTAGAACATTTTGCTGCGAGAAGAATAAATAATGATTGACATGAATGCAAAAAGCACTAATTTATTATTTTGTTTTTGTTCAAATGATAATAGACGAAGAACATAACATACAATCACGCCTTTTTCCCGAAGGGGTAGGCAGAGGTGTACACAGGACTTAGTCCCATGTTATAGATGGCGAGCCTATTGCCATCAACCGGGCACAGTTCCGGACTCCAAGCTGTCAAAGAGATAATTTCTAATTGAAAATCTAACAACACTTTGCCTGATCTGGGGATCGGACCTCACGATCGGCAGTCGAGCTTCCGACCACTACGCCTCCGAGGCATTCAGTTAAAAGTACCTACTAGCAATTCAGTGCGACTAATTAAATGCATTATTACAACTAAATTAGGTTGTAAAGTATTAGTACAGTTACGATCATAAAATAACGACATCGTAAAACCACTACCTAAGTACTAGAATAAAGAATAGTCCAAAAAAATGAAACAATGCAAAAACAAGCATAAAAATAGCACAGAAGTGCAGAAACTGGTTGTAGAGTTAACGATTAGTAGTTTCGATTTACATGCCATTACAGTTATGGGCAGATAATTTCGCCACATAAATAGCCTATTTTACTCGGAGCTTCAATGTTAAAAGTTACAATTTCTCTGACATTGACATATTATCTGACAAAATTCACAAATTCTGACGGCACATTTTAAACAATAAATAAATTGTTAAAATTATTTTTGACATTATATTTTTTTCTGTATTTCATATTATTAATTATTTGGTATTATTATAATTTTGTTTATTTTAATTTTGCCTGCTACACTAGATTTTTTTAAGGATATAATTATTTTTTAAGTTCATTAAAATTTTATATTGTTCGATTGTTATTAATATTTTAAGCATGTTGTCTTCATCCTTAAATTATGTTGTGACATTTAGATTTAAGATAATGAATAATGTAACTAATGAAATAAGAATTAATGAACACAATGTGGATGATCTTAAATAAATAAATAAATATTTTTTTCCATTGAATAGATGTAGACAAGGAATCAGAAAGGAATTCCCGAAATTTCTACGAAAACAACGTTGCAGAAATTAAGCTAGTCAGCAATGAATTAGAATACGATTTGCACCAAAACACCCAAACTTTCCTTAATTCCGTTAATATAGCCAATTTTCTGTTACAATGCATATAAATCAAATTAATCTAATTGAGCCACTAAAACGAGCACGCAAACCTTACTAGTTCTCGTCAAGTAATTTACCGCGCGGAAAGCATTCGTGGTCTGACGGCCGGGCGGCCAGGCTTGGCCATATCCCTATGGTAATTCCGTACGACATTTTTGCGTGTGTTCGTTTGCATCTAATATTTCACTAGGAGTGCATCTTATTTATGCGTCGTCCGTTGAATAAGACGTATCTGTCCGTATACAGGTTTCGATCTCTAATGATGTGACATGGGCCCCTTTTTTGCTGTGTCTAACTAAATAATGCAGACGTGAGTTGTATACTTAATTTTGCAAGTTAGTGTAACGAGCGCGGGGATTTTTGAGTTTAAGGTTTTTGTGAGTAAGAAGTGACCATTTATGGGTTAGCAAATAATAGGCACAGAAGGGAAACAAGTTCTTTCACTAGTAAAGTATATATATAATCGTCGTCACAATAATTTATATATATGTACGAGTATAATAATGTTACTGTGTTCCGGTATGAAGGGCAATGTTTCCAGCGAAATTACTGGGCATGATGAGATTCACCAACTCATATCTCAGGGTGACAGGCGCAGTGCAGTGCCGCGCAGAATTTTAAATTTTAAAACACTGGGGGGCACTGTGTCTGATATGGGCAATCATGATGCTTACCATCAGGCACCTAATTTGCACGTCTTGTTACTCACTATCATAAAAAAAAAAAAGAAAAGTTAGCATATACTAGTGTAAGAAAGAAAGTAAGTAAGGCTTTGCCCGCTCGCAATTATGATATAGGGGAGTTTTATACCAAAAGTTTGACGCCCTTTTTGGACCTCTTAGAATGTGAATCTTCAATAATTATTTCTTAGCACACGTCCAGATAACAAAACAACCTACATTTCAAGTTTGAAGTCTCTAAGATCAGTGATTTGGGCACTGCTTTGCATATCTGTCAGTCATTTAGGATTTTATAATATATAGTGATTATGCGTGATGAGGTCACATATCATAAACACGCTTTGAACTTTAATATTTATCATAATGTTATCACGTATGACTTTGCACTCAACCTGATTAGGTAAAACTGGATTTTCGTGGACAATTTTTAAGTGAGTAATTTTCCTTTTCATCTTGGGACCCGTGAGACCCGGCAAAGGGACATATTCTGAGAGTGAGCAGCAGCGCTTTGTGGTGACGTCGCTCATACGTCAATGAAAATGCAGTTACTCCATATTATGCGTGTTTATTGTTCTACACTTAATTACAGACTGTTCTCTTATAACCTGCTTATATCTATGCTTACTATAACAATATGTGCTACAATATTATATGCTTACTAGTACACCACAGCTCTCCAGCACCAAGTATTCCAACTACTGCGAACACCAAGCCGCAAAACAAGCGTGGTGATTACGGCAAATTTCCCCATATGAATAGTTTATGGCATTCTATGGGAGGCCTATGTTCAGTCTTCCAGCTGTTGATTATAAAGTAACAGATATAGAAAACATGCCTTCCAATTATACACCTTTCATTTCGAGCGAATAATTGTAATTAAGGTCTTTGACGGTATAAATCAAAATTGCAATAAAACATCCGAATAGTTAAGCATTAATCATGAATGTTAATGAGATGACCTAGACAAGAACACTGAGACTGTGAAACTATTTGATTCTTGCCTCTTAAGATTTAATGGCTGTGAATAGACTAGTCTTTGAAAGTCGTATTGGTTCTATTAAATTTTTGTAGTGGTAGGCCTCTTTTGCAGGGGGCCGCCTGGGGAAGTACCACACCTTTGCCAGTTATTCATCCGCCAAGCAGTAATGTGCAAACATTACTGTGTTCCGGTCTGAAGGACAATGTTACCAGCGAAATTACTGGGCATGACGAGATTCAACAACTCATATCTCAGGGTGACCGGCGCAGTGCAGTGCCGCGCAGAATTTTGAATTTTAAAACACTGGGTGGCACTGTGTCTGATATGGGCAATCATGATGCTTACCATCAGGCACCTGATTTGCTCGTCTTGTCACTCACTATCATAAAAAAAATTATAGGACAACTTAACTGCGGGGTTAAAAAATCTGACCAATATAATATTATGAAAAATTTACTAGGTCAATTGGTTCGTATTCTGGCTGGCTCGGCCACGTTGAACGCATGGGGGAGGATCGGGCAGTAAAGAGAGCGTACTTGGGACGCGTAACCGGGAAAAGGCCAGTCGGGCGTCCTAAGTATCGTTGGAAGGATGAGGTCGAGAAAGACCTGAAGGCGCTTCAAGCAGATTCGTGGCAAGCTATAGCGCAGAACCGACAGGAGTGGCGTCTTCTTGTGTCGGAGGCCAAGACTCACTTTGGGTCGCTGCGCCAGTCTAGTTAGTTTAATTGGTTCGTATTACCTTATTTCCTTCAAATATTATTAACTTATGAGATAAATTATTTATAACCTGACATTTTAAAGATGAAGTAAACTATACCAAATCATAGCATACAATCACGCCTTTTTCCCGATGGGATATGCAGAGGAGTATTCAGGACTTACTCCTATTGTAGGTAAATCCGCATTTTGCCGGTATGTTATTTGTCCCGTGTAATATGGTGCGAGCTTATTGCCATCTACTAGATACAGTTCCAAACTCCAAGCTTTGCCTGACCTGGGGATCGAACCCGGGACCTCATGATCGGCAGTGAAGCTAACGCCCACTACGGCAGTCATTGGTGGCAACACATTATTGCACCAATGTTAATATCGTTTCCAAAACCGGCTTAATAATTTAGTCAATAATTAAAGAAACGAATCCGCGATCAAACGTACTTAAGTGGTTGATGTCATTGAACGCGACTGCGTCACAAATAGTACACGTAGTGGTAGGCCTTTCGTAGTAGTAGGCCTTCTTTTTTGCAGGGGGCCGCCTGGGGAAGTACCACACCTTTGCCAGTTATTCATCCACCAAGCAGTAATGTGCAAACATTTCTGTGTTCCGGTCTGAAGGGCAATGTTACCAGCGAAATTACTGGGCATGATGAGATTCAACAACTCATATTTCAGGGTGACAGACGCAGTGCAGTGCCGCGCAGAATTTTGAATATTAAAACACTGGGTGGCACTGTGTCTGATATGAGCAATCATCATTCTTACCATCAGGCACCTGAATTGCTCGTGTTGTCACTCCCTATCATAAAAAAAAAACAAATTCGTGCGAACTTGCTACAATCAGGTATTTAGTCGCGATCTATTTATTGGTGAGATGTTCTAGTCTCGACGATGAAAGTATATTTTTATCAATGATGTTTTATATTAACCAAGGTAGATGCGTTTGACCATGCTTTGCGTGGCGACAACAAAAAAACAAAAGTCAAGCTAATTGGCTTGCCTCATACCAGTCACACCTCGTCTTGCGCCGATGTTAGACGTATAAATAAGGCTTGCTGCTCACGGAGCTGTGAATCTGTGTTTATCTCTTTTTGACAACCGGTTTTTATATTATCTCTGCTATAATTTACTTTTATGAGTGATGGAAACTGCGTATATTCTACATAAATAGGTACAACAGAATTTCGCCACGTTTTAGGGCTGTTTTTAATTATTATAACGTCTCTAATGGGTATTTAACTTTTAAAATTTAATTCGCGTCAGAATCAGGACTAGACTAATAATTATAGACCGGATATTTTAAAGCTGATACTTGAATAATGTTTTAAAGTACTATCCGAGGGCATTTATGCATAAAATTCAATAGATACACTATATCAAAGAGCCCTAGATATTGGAATAGAGGACCTTAGGCTGTCATTATAATAGCCATGCATTTAGATGGCGACAGATACCGGAACTTGCAAACCCTAAGTTATTAATATTAGATTTCTGAACTCATTTGTGAGCACACAACTAAAGACTATCACTTGCGTGTATAGATGGAATTTTATAATGAAACACATAACATCAAGCCTTTTTACCGAAGGGGCAGGCAGATGTGTACCCAGAACCCAGTCCCGTAGTAGGTACACCTATACTTATGTTTTTAATAAGATACATACATACAGTCACGCCTTGTTCCCGGTGGGGTAGGCAGAGACTATTTCCCTCCACTTGCTACGATCCTGAAATACAACTTTCGTTTCGTTCACTTTCATGACATTTTTCATACATGCACGTCGGTTGTAGGTGCTTTTGACTTGACCTTTCCCAAGAACAACATCAATTCGTTCATGAAAAGTACGCCTAGGTCGACCCTTACCGACTTGACCATACACACTAGCCTTATCTCTTTTGTTAATCTTCTTTCATTCATCCTCTCCACATGCCCAAACCACCTCATCATTCCTTTCTCTATCTTTCTCTATACCTCTAACCCGATCAGTAGTTATAAAAATTGCAAAACCTTGATAGCAATTGTGGACGAACTTTATAATAAGCAGTCACATAGCATTTACCGAGATACAACTATTGAATAAGTAAGAAATCCAGGTTATACAAACCTTAAGGCTTTACAAAGGTCTGTAGGACGGAATAAACCCGCCCCGAGTTGATATGAAATGTTAACCGACTCCAGTTATAGAGAAAGTTCATTGTGGAGCATTCACCAAAGATTTATAGTAGAAATGTATGGGAAATGAATAGAAATGGATATTATATTTTAATAATAATATAGGTTAGTCAACAAGTGATTTTACAGTCAAGTTATTGTACTGAGGTCTGACTGTTTATGTGAAGATTTATAATTTTGTATTCTTATGCGACAGCACATGGATGTTAGATCCGATATTAACATTAGTGCAAATATGCTCAATGTGTCACAAGACCCAAGAACGTACCGGCGACCTCACAACAGCAACAAGACTGCCTTTTTAAGGTTCCGTACTTTAAAAGGAAGAAAGGAAGAAAGGTAAAGGAAGAAAGGAACCCATAAAAGACCACTTCGAATAATATTGTTGTCTCCGTCGCACTTCGGTCTTAGTACGTACGTCTTTTTATCTTTTTATTATAATATGTCACTGTGCAAAAGTTCACACTGAGCAAATTGCACATGCCAGTTGTTGAGTTAACGCTGGGAGAACGTACCCTACCCCCCTTTTCTTTAAATCAATGCCTTAACTAGTTCGCCACCGAGGCCAGACTGCCTCGGTGGCGTAGTGGGCGGATGCTCGACTGCCAATCAAGAGGTCCCGGGTTCGATCCCCAGGTCAGGCATAGTGCTAAATATTGGATTTTTCCATTAGGAATTATCTCAATAGCTGCCTGGAGTCTGGAACTGTGCCCGGTATATGGCAATAGGCTCGCCCCCTATTACATGGGACCAATTACATACTGGCGAAATGTGGGTGTATCTACTATGGGACTGAGTCCTGGGTACACCTCTGCCTACCCCTTCGGGAAAAAGGCGTGAATGTATGTTATGTTATGTTATGCTTAACTAGTTATTTTATTACTGTAGTCATAGAAGAAGTAGTAGTTAAGTAGAGTCCGGTAAGACAACCTTTTTTTCTTTATGATTTTGAAAGTTATTTTTTAGTTGCTTCAATATTTTAAAATCATTTTAGAAAGTAAATTAAAAACGGATCGTAATTCCTAAGTTGAGACATTAGGATAGATCATCATCATCATCTTCTCAGCCACAGGACGTCCACTGCTGAACATTGGCCTCCCCCATAGATTTCCATTCAGTCCGGTTGTAAGCGGCCTGCCTCCATCGTGTTCCTGCCGTCTTTATCAGATCGTCTGTCCACCTTGTGGGTGGACGTCCTACGCTGCGCTTGCCGGTCCGATAGGATAGATAATCCTAATTGTTGTAGACAAAGTGGTTTTCTTCCCAAGACAGCCTGCAACCTATGCTAGCAAGGCAAAGGTTGAACACTCATAAAGACTTTCTTAACTGACCCCACACCGTCATCTCTTAGGTATAAGCTCGTTTTAAAAGCTGTTTTATCACATCACTCTTCACTTATCAAGAAAAGCTTCCGTTACTTTCAAGCGGGTAATATTTTTATGACTTGTTTAATGGTAAAACGGTAATCGAAGGTTATAGACAGCTCTTCTAGGAGCTAGAGATACCACCTCTCTCGTCAGAAAAGTGACGCTTGTCTTGAAGATAATGTGAAACTTTGGACGCATATAAACTTATTTCCGTTTGATTCCATGGAACTTGTGCCGACCAAAGTTCTACGACATTGTTTTCAAAACTTTGTTGACAATCGTTGTGAATTTTTTAACCAGATGAAATAAACATAATAGGAAGAATTTCGTCGTCTCAGCCGTTTGTAATCCACTACTGAACATAGGCCTCCTCCATAAAGGGGGTGGGGCTTTGCCAATACTCGACACGCTTGGCAGGCGGGTTGTCGAGAGCAGTTCGATGGTTTTATTTGCAGAGGACGGTGCTGCCCGTCCTCTGGATCTGTTAACCCTTAGCCGGCTCTAACGGCAACCACGGGTAGAGAGGGTGGAGCACTATTCTGAAGCCGGTAACTCCACGGCTAATAAGAGTTTAATTAATGAAAATTTAGACTTGTAAGAATCTTTATTAACTGATCAGAACTACAATAGAATAGAATAGAATAGAATAATACTTTATTGCATACCAAAAAAAGAAACAATTTTACAAAAATACACAATACAAAAGACACGGTAAACAACAGACGGTCTTATCGCGTAAAGTAATTTCTTACAGACAACCTGGGGATGGTAAAGGACAGTAAACATGTAACGATGGCGATGTGCAATATATAGGTATTTACATACATAATATAGCTACTTATATAAACAACTAATTATGCGGTAACCAATTTGGTACGCATTGGTGCAAAGTGCAAATACAGTAAAACTCGCTTAAGACGATTGTGAAGGGACCTAGCCAAAAACTCGTCTTAGGCAGGTGAGCGAATTATTCTGGATAAGGAAAATAAAACATAAATATTATTCTCCTTAAATGTGACCGCAAGGTTTGATCAATCGGAAATCGGACTACGTGAACTTTTTTCCAGTTGGTTCGATTAATCGAACCATGTGTTCTTGCAACTCCTGATAGTTCGATCAATCAGACTTCGTGAACATTATTCAGAGTCAAACCAAAGGGGCAACGGAACCCAAGGGGACAGAAGCTGGCTGATGAGCCGTGAGGCTCTTACTTATGGACAGTAGTTTTAAAGGTCGTAGTTGACGAAGCCATACCACTATAATTAGTAGGATGTTATGTTAAGTTTTGACGTATAAAAAATGTACGCATTCAATTTATTATCTCAGGTCAGTTCACGTTTTTTATTATTCGTAAATTAAAAAATAATTAAACATATTTTTATCAAACATATATTAACATACATTCACGCCTTTTTCCCGAAGGGGTAGGCAGAGGTGTACCCAGGACTCAGTCCCATAGTTGATACACCCACATTTCGCCAGTATGTTATTGGCCCCATGTAATAGGGGGCGAGCCTATTGCCATCTACCGGGCACAGTTCCAGACTCCAGGCAGTTATTGAGATAATTCCTAATGGAAAAATCCAATATTAAACACTAACTATTAAAAATTAACACTATGCCTGACCTTGGGATCGAACCCGGAACCTCTTGATTGGCAGTCGAGCATGCGCCCACTACGCCACCGAGGCAGTCGAGGCGATATTTTTATCAATCAGTATATTTCTGTGTTGTTAATTTTACGATTACAAAGGCAAAGATCACCAACTACCTATATGATTAAAAAGGTTATCTCGGTACGTATAAGTTTTTTCTTGCCAAAACACTTCTTTTATCTCAACTTAAATTTTTTTTGTAGTGGTAGGCCTCTTTTGCAGGGGGCCGCCTGGGGAAGTACCACACCTTTGCCAGTTATTCATCCGCCAAGCAGTAATGTGCAAACATTACTGTGTTCCGGTCTAAAGGGCAATGTTACCAGCGAAATTACTGGGCTTGATGAGATTTAAAAACACATATCTCAGTGCAGTGCCGCGCAGAATTTTTTTATTTTATAACACTGGGTGGCACTGTGTCTGATAAGGGCAATCATGATGCTTACCATCAGGCACCTGATTTGCTCGACTTGTCACTCTCTATCATAAAAAAAAACTCAATAAAAAAAAATTACGATGACATTATATTTGATTTCGAGAAAGTAAATTAATGAAACCTATTACAGTGAACAATTATATTTGAGCGTTACAGGACAAAAGCGAACTGACTCTACTCGTGAGTACTGTGACCATGGTTTACAGAATCTGAGAAAAGAATTTGGATCTTCATATGAATTAAATTGATGGGAGGTATGTGCTCTGAAGCTACAGAGATATATCTAACAGAAGGCGTCAGGTGACCAGAATGCTGACTTGTATTTACTTACCACAAATTATAAGCATGTGTGCATCCAACGGGACTATGCCGCCAGTATTCTGGCCGCTTTTTCTCCGCTTGCACTTGGCAGATCTAGATTTTTAAATAGCTTTTAGTATATTTAAATTTAATTATTTTGTAAATAAAACGATAGTTCGTCATTTTTCTCTATAATTAGAGTAAAAAAATTTCGTTACGGGATATGGCTGTTCACATGACTAAATGTCCAAATTTTGAATGGGTACAAAAAAAAATCAATGTAATGCAATATGAAATGTTTAATTTAGTTTACGAGTTCTTTTCCAATCATACACACAATTAATATTGACCAAAGGACAAATAATTATGATATTATTATGCCAATCAGATCACAAAATATAACCAGAAACATTATAAAATATTATGTTTTTAACTTTTCTATATCTATCTATCGCTTCCTTTATTTTTAATGGTTCCGTACCTCAAAAGGGAAAAAGGAGCTGTCTGTCCGTCTGTCAATACCCTCTTTCTCGAGAATGCGTCGAGGTATCAAAAAACATACATTCACGCCTTTTTCCCGAAGGGGTAGGCAGAGGTGTACCCAGGACTCAGTCCCATAGTAGATACACCCACCCGAGGTATCAAGTTGAACTCATATCAACGAGTCAGGTCTACGGTCAAAAAAACAAAAAATACGCCCATTTTATCGCACATTTCCATACTTTGCATATTAACCCGATACTAATCATACATACCAAGATATACAACAATTTATTTTTACTTTGGAGAACAATACCAGCGAAATTACTGGGCATGATGAGATTCAACAACTCATATCTCAGGGTGACAGGCGCAGTGCAGTGTCGCGCAGAATTTAGAATTTTAAAACACTGGGTGGCACTGTGTCTGATATGGGCAATCAACATGCTTACCATCAGGCACCTGATTAGCTCGTCTTGTTACTCTCACTATGATAAAAAAAACTCAGCAATTGTCTCGATCACCTAATTATATAAAATAACCTTCCTCAGCTCAGCTTCCTCCCAACAAACTCAGCTTTAGCTGGTATAACATTTTACCTATAGTTTTTACTGTGTGACATTTTATTTTCTTTTTTTTTTTTGATAAGGTAGATTTTTCATCAAAATCATGGTGATCCCACAAACTAATGCGAGGGCGGCCGACTACCGTCTCCGACCTGCTTTCTACGCCACGAAATAATGAGCTCCAATTAATATTGCTATACATACTGTGTAAGGAGGCAAACATCATAACTTGAGCCATGTAAGTTGCAATCTGAACTCAGGAATTACATTGGGAATAGTTTCTGTGAACGCACGAAAATAATAACATTTTCGTGTGTTTTCGTGCCTATATTTTAGGTAATTAACTAAAATATAGGCATGTAGTGTAATAAACATGTAGTATTTTTTTAATATCTTCAAAAATGTGGGTACGTGTGAGCGAGAGGGGGAAATTGCTTAGCACCCCGCCTTAAATGAAATAAATAAATTATAAACATATTTTTTATAAAATCACACGCTCACACGTACCCACATTTCTGAAGATATAAAAAATACTACATGTAATTACGTAAAATAAAGGCAACTAGGATCTAGAAAATAACAGTACAAAGATTCAGTAAAAAATCTATGTACTTTGACGGATTTTACGGACACATCATGAGGTATTGGTTAGGCATGCATAATGCGTGCTTGTCTAGTGCATAGTCATGCACTAGACAAGGTTTGTTTTTTTTTTTTGGGAATTTAATAAGTACTATGGACTCAGTCTGAAACCAATCAATTTAAATTTTTTATTTGTTTTATATTTTTATGTTTTTATATCTGTAAGGTATTTATTAATATGGGTCTCTGATACGTATAATTAATGTTTTGGGCCGCCTGGGGAAGTACCACACCTTTGCCAGTTATTCATCCGCCAAGCAGTAATGTGCAAACATTACTGTGTTCCGGTATGAAGGGCAATGTTACTAGCGAAATTACTGGGCATGATGAGATTCAACAACTAATATCTCAGGGTGACAGGCGCAGTGCAGTGCCGCGCAGAATTTAGAATTTTAAAACACTGGGTGGCACTGTGTCTGATAATATGGGCAATCATGATGCTTACCATCAGGCATCTGATTCTGATTCTGATTCTGGGCAATCATGAGGCACCTGATTTGCTCGTCTTGTCATTCATAATCATAAAAAAAAATCTCCAATGCCAATGTACATACACCTACTTAGGACAACCCTTTTTGGAATAACATTATGTTATTATTTCCACGTATACTTTGAATTAATTTATTTTTGCAAAAAATTTGAAGAGTACTTTCTCCGCTGGATTAAGGTTTTTTTTAATAAGTTTTGGTCAAACTTAGATCAAATGGAGTTTCTAACTATGACATCGGAATTCCTAATTGTTTTTATCTAATAAAAACTATTATATAAAATGATTTTATTAAAAAATACTTATTTGACCTTTTTAAGTGGATGTTTGGTCTAATTTGAGTACAATTAATATATCTACAGCTATAACAGTAACTGCAACTATAACAGGAATTACATAACAATAATAAATTCTATAAAATATATTTAATAAAATTTAGATTGAAACCAAGATTTATTTAAAACAATAAGGGTTACTGTGACGATCACACAACAAAACTCTCACGCGCAATCCGCATCAAAAAAGATCTAGCACTAATTAAAATTAAAAAATAAAACAATGCCATAAAATGAGCAATTAGAGTGTGAACAAGTTGAGCTTCATGTTGAGGTTATAAAATATTTAAAGGTGTTGAAATGACGAACGGAATTATATAATAAGTTGAATTCACGAAGTTATCGTAATATTGGTTAAAGTGTTTGTCTTATTTTTTGGTATTTTTTTGTATTATTTAAATGTAGTAGTAAACTCAGGAGAGAGCCTAGAATTTATTTTAAAATAATAATAATATGGGACAACTTCCACACACGATCATCTGGTCCCAAACTAGGCTAGAAGCCTGTACTATGGTAACCAGATGACTGATATATATATATATATATATATATATATATATATATACTTATATAATCTTATAACACCCATACACAGATCAAACAGAGATGTTCATGCACACAAATGTTTGCAAAAAATAGTATATAATTAATTATTAAGTACCTAAAACTTTAAGGTGAGAGCATTTGGAGCGGAAGTTTTTAACCAATCCTATAGCTTTTTGCCTGACCTGATATCGAACCCGGGACCTTATGAAGTAGCGCTTAAGCACTTCTCCACCGAGGCAGTTACGAGTAGTTTTGACACTTCTAATGATCTATGAATAATATGTTTAATAATTATATTATTATGTATTACTGTGCATGTTGTTTTTGACACTAAAAATCGGAAGTAAAAACTAAATATACTTTTTCTAGGAATTTGCAATGGAGTTCTGAAAAGTAACGCCAAATTCAATCAATTATGTATTATGTTATATTTAAATGAAAATAAAATAAGTGTTTATTACCACAATAAAATTACATACAAAAGTAGAAAATTACAAGGCAAACATAATCCCAAAAAGATAAAACATACATTCACGCCTTTTTCCCGAAGGGGTAGGCAGAGTTGTACCCAGGACTCAGTCCCATAATAGATACACCCACATTTCGCCAGTATGTTATTGGTCCCATGTAATAGGGGGTGAGCCTATTGCCAAGATACAAAATAATATTCTCTTATTTATCTGCACAATTCCTAATACCTTTAATAATATATTACATATATATACCTATTAAATACGCAAAGTAATTAAGCAGGGAGGGCCAGTTTCTCAATGATCGATTCCCCTTCGGTCAGATGATCGATCCTAGCGCCGGTTAGTCTTCCTGTGTCATTTTTCTCGGCTCCCTTTAACCGTAGTTTAGCTCAGTAAAGTTGGCTTTGATAAATAATAATAACTGGTTAAGATGCAGCTGGGAATTTACACGATTTGTTACGTCTACAATAGGGCTGTACTCTATGAGAAAAAAAAATATGTAGGCGACAAGCTTTTGCTCAGAAATAATCAGACTGAAAATATTAAATTTTGTGTTATGTTCAGCAAACGCTAATGTTACTGCAGCCATTTTTTACAAGTTTCTCTGACGTTCTACTGTGTGCACTTAAGCCATTGGACTTTTACATTGAATGCTTAGAATAACGCATAGAGTTGGTATTTTTGAGTAGGTAAAATCGCGAGGCGTAGCTAACACGAATTATCAAAAAAATATCCATCATTTTTTTTTGCCATAGGTGGCAAACTAGCAGACGGGCCGCCTGAGGGTACCACCGCCTATGGATACCTGCAACACCAGTATGTTGCCGACCCGACCAACACTCTATTCACTCTCCTTTTGAAGAGCCCCATGTTGTAGCTCAACGGATAGACATACATACATAGTATAAAATAGCTGAATCTTTAAAAATACTGCTGAATGATTCAAAAGACTGCCTCGGTGGCGCAGTCGTCCCAAGCTTGACTTTCGATCATGAGGTCCCGGATTTGATCCCCAGGTCGGGCAAAGTGTTTTGATTTTTCCATTAGAAATTATGTTAGTCAACTGGAGGTTGGAACTGTGCCCGGTAGATGGCAATAGCGAAGAATGGTAACTATTACTAAAATAGCAATAGTCTCTTCTTCTATTCCATGATACCAATAACATACTAGCGAAATGTGGATGAACCTATTATGGGGCTGAGTCTTTCTACCCCTTCGAGAAAATGACGTAATTGTATGTTATGTTATGTGATTCAAGAGGAATTGAAGTAGGAAGGATATCATATAATTGTACGTCGAACGAAGTGAGGGCGGTTCGCTAGTCAAACTCTCTCAAACTCAAAAAGATTTATTGAAATAGGTCTCTCGCTTCTCTGCTTAATCTGACACTTGCTCGTCAATGAAGATAAACAGAACTGAGTCTACCGTACGTTCGGAAAGATACCTTTACAAGAAGAATGCACAAGAAACTTGTAGGGCTTAATTTTTTCAACAGATTGGTTTCACAATATTTGGTTTGGCTACCTTCGCTCTGAAGGTGCCGCGAGGCGGCTATGCAGAAGTTTCATCTTTGTCCTCTTTGTACCTACTGGTGAACTTTATAATAAGCCTTCTTTAGTAAAGTAGAAAGTAGTTTATTAAAAAAAAACAGAGGCAACCTTAGAATAAACCGGATCGAAGACGGGCGTCATCAATATCCATTATTAGAAGCATTAGTGTTTTCGGAGTGAACGTGTGAAAGTCAGTTAATTTCGTAGAAAACAGGAAGATAATAAGTCTTTTGGACATCTATACTAAGGCCATAATGGGTACATTGAGACTGAGTTAATAGATTTAATCAGTTTTAAAAAGAGGCAAGAAGCCGAGTGTTCACTAGAGCTAGTCTTGGGTTGGACGGTAAGCGGCGGTCTCGATCTACGGCTACTCGAGTTGAGACGCGGCTTTAAGCATGTTTATTGTGGTATGAAAGGATTTACCGAAATTCCGACGGGAACAAGCGCGGGAATTGCGCGAATCCTACTAATATTATCAATGTGAAAGTTTGTAAGGATGGATGGATGATTGTTGGATATTTATTACTCTTTCACGCGAAAACTACCAAACCGATTGAGCTGAAATTTTGTATGTAGATAGCTTAGAGTACCTACAACCGACGAGCATGTATGAAAAATGTCATGAAAGTGAACGAAGCGAAAGTTGTATGTCAGGATCGTAGCAAGTGGAGGGAAATAGTCTCTGCCTACCCCACCGGGAACAAGGCGTGACTGTATGTATGTATGTATGTATGTAGATAGCTTAGACCCTGGAATAACACATTTTTCCCAATATTCCCGCGGGAACAATGTCCACGCGGGTGGAACCGCGGGACACAGCTAGTTATTATATTATAATATTGTAATAGCTACGTCCGTGATGGGCTTTATTCTTAATATCTACCTAGTACAGATAATGACTAGACTATCTATATTATATTATTAATATATTATTATTATATTAGTCTATTATATACTATATTATATAGTAGATGTACGTGTTAGTTGGAGATATAATTTCATAATTTGCAGACCCAAGTGCACGCACTGGCTGAGTGATATTATTATATAAATTTTGGTATTAAACTTATACAGTTATTTAAAAGTTGTAAATATGTAGTAATCTTAAAATTACGCCTCTTGCCATGTATAATTGAAAAATATTTTTTATTAACTTAAATATGACCCTAATCTTATTAGTATTCTGTGCCCTAATATCAAGTTTAAGTGATATGCGTCGATAAATAGTCAGGACATGTTCTCTTATCTCAATTTTGGTTGTTGATCAATCAATGTATATTTTTTTTCTAACATTATGCGTCGTGAAGATCCAGGACAATTCTGGATTTTTATTTTTTGTTCTGAACTGGAGTGGCGACGTGGCGATAACTTTATCCTTATTATCATTTGGATCTCATTAAATGTGATATAACATAACACACAATACCACGCCTTTCTTCCCGAAGGAGTTAGACAAAGGTGAACTTACCAAGTAGGTACCCCGCACATTTCAACAATTAAGGTTTTAAGCCCCATCTAATATGGCATCTATTGAAATCAAATGGGCAATTTCAGACAACTAATATCTCAGGGTGACAGGCGCAGTGCAGGGCCGCGCAGAATTTTGAATTTTAAAACACTGGGTGGCACTGTGTCTGATATGGGCAATCATGATGCTTACCATCAGGCATCTTTTCATCATTTGCTCGTCTTGTCATTCATTATCATATAAAAAAAAGACTCCAGGCTGTTATTGAGAAAACCCCTAATGGCCCAAATAACACTTTTAGGTGATATTTTGGAAGGCACGTCAAACCTGTTGTCCTGGCTGTCGTCACAGAAGATACTTTTAGAGGCCATCGGGTTATTAGAAAAGTGATACCGCGATTGAAACAGACCTACTCGATAAATCATGATGTTAATGAATGAAATTAAATTAGGTTTTTATAAATAGCTCCAAATCACTGTTTTAATAATGTACAATAAAAAAACGGATCGAGTATGACACCTTGTAGGGCGCCTGACAAATTTTCTATAAACGAGTAGTCACGTAGGTATAGTTCGACACAAAAGGGTAGAAAATAATGGGGGCGCCACTGTCTCTTACTAGAGTAAAAACAATTTAATCAACACATACACTTTAAATTAGTTCCGTTTCTACTCTTTTGTGTCGAGCTATATAATATTCCTACCCAAAACTACTAAGAATTTAAACTTGCTTCTACTTCTGTACCATGAAGTAGCAATTATTGATAAAACATCTCACCTCAATTATGGAAGACCACAGAAATATTGTTTAGGGATGCTTGTCCATCATCTGGAACTTATTAGCATTTTCTATAACTGTCTAACTAATTTTAGTCGGCGGTGTAGAAACTGTGTTTACTAAAGATGAAACTTAATATGTAATAATGCGCATAATCAAGTAAACGAGACGAGTAAGTAAGTAGGTCGAGCAACATGATGAGGTACGTGATCGCACGGATTGTCATCATCGCTATTGCGAGTACAGCCGCTGATGAAGGTCCGGTGCAGGCTACAAGCAGTGATCCTGTTAACAAGCCCGATCCAGCAGCGCCTTCAAATGTATGCTTCTTAGACAGACTTCAGTTTAGTGGTCTTGGCACCTGTGAAATCGGCAGTCGCGCAGGATGTGAAAAAGTCAACTACAATGGTTACAAATCGAGCACTCAAGTGGGATCTAGCGACATGTATAAGTGTGCATGTAAAGTAAGGTGAATGTTGTAAACAGTGGTATGTATATCCGTCAAGATCGAAATATGTATTAAAAACGCAGTGTTTTTGCTTTTAAAGAACTTTTTATATCACACATAATATAATTTATTCCACTTACTACTATTAATAATTTCAAAATACCATATTATTATTTATGAATATTTAATATGTTTGTATGAATATTTAAGAGAGGTTGAAAATAAATTGTCTTAACACCTTTCCCAGGATGGTTACCTGTCTTTTTGTGGTTGAGGGGGGTCAGTAGCTATGTGGGGGGTACGACGACAAATTTAAGAAGCCGAGGTGGTCGGCTACTCCACTTTCCATAGGAGAGTGTTAGTGGCAGAGTAGCATACGGCGCGTGATTGTGGAATAGGATGCACCGCAACTGAGGTGGGCCGCGATGTGTTATGCATACCTTTATTTAGGCTCGAAATATTACTTGATCGTAATTGTTTTTTTATCGGCGACCATTGTGGAGAGGGTGAGGCACTATTCTAAAGCCGGTAACCCCACGGCCAAAGGTAGGGACATAGTTTCCTTCATCTTCAAAATATCAGGATATGAATATAATAAAAAGGTTTACTTTATTTTGAGGAAATAGGGGAATACAAGAGATCGATTTGGTAAATTTCCGAAGGATTGTAATATGCTAAGAGGTCGCGTAAGAAGTCCCAGCCATCTCTACTCTCTGCAATGGCAGGGCCAGCAGGGAGCAACCATAGCTGGCAAGACAAGGTCACCCCCTATAAGCACAGCATGACTATCTTAATATAGTTAACCTCTGTACCTATCAGAAATGAAGATATATTTTAATAATAAGTAGTTGTTATATCTATTTTATATGAAAAAAAAAAAAAAATTATCATATATAATAAACTGACCTTTATATCAACAGGTGAAGTGATACACCGCGATAATTATTGTTGAAACAAATAAAGTCAAAAAAACAGAAGTATGTCGCGTCGGGTCATATTTTCTTGCCTTCATTTTGAATGCTGATCAATCAATGTATGAAATATTTTTTCTTACAATAAATGTTGTGGAATTAAACCCTGGATATTATTTTTTCTTTCAAACTGGAGTCAACGCGGCAATGTGATAATTAATACTTTATCCTTAGTACCTACCTACCTACACAAAACAATATGTGCCCTGATCGATGACTGCGCGGACAACGAGTCTTTTGATGAAAAATAGTTTCAATGTCATTCTCACTGGTCCCCACCTTCTTGGTCACTCCATCGAGTTTCTCAACGGGTCGGTCTTAAAATGTACATGGAGAAGACGAAGGTCTAATGTTCATGGTGTGCCGACCCCAGTATCGGTTGGGAACTAGAGAAGAACTAGAAATTCTTGACTCATTACGTCTACCTAAGACGCTTGTCCTAGGTGTCCTTGTGTGGACTGCTTAGTCCAACTTGGTAGGCCCAACTTTGAGAAAGAGGTCAATCGTTGAATTCAATTGGGCTGGGCAGCATTCGGAAACCTATGCAATGTCTTCTCTTCCAAAATACCTCAGTGCCTCAAGTCGAAGGCTTTTGGCCAGTGTGTGTTACCAGTGATGACTTACCTTATCAGCAAACTCAAAATAGCGCAATGATCCATGGAGAGGGCTATGCTCGGAATTTTTCTGTGAGATCGAATCAGAAATGAGGAGATCCGTAGATGAACGAAAGTTACCGACATAGGCCAGTTAAAGTGTAAAACTCTACATCTCTTATATATAATTAAAATTACTTTAAACGGGATATTTACAATGATTCGACGTTTTGTAAATTTCTAGATTTTATTGGCAGATAAATCGGTATATATCCCGTAAATCAAAATCGAATGTATATAACCATGATAGTTTTAAATCACCAAATATTATGTCTGATGATTTCATGCTAGCGACATTTTAGCTCAAAACTAGCTCGGCTGCTTTAGAATAATTAAGGATTCGCATAAATTAACATTTATTTGATCCTATCTTTAAGTTTAACGAAGGGACACTTGTCAATTTATCTAAATTAACAAAATGTTTATTGTGACAGTGTTTGTCGATGTGTTTTTTATTGCATTCGCTGGTATTTCACACGGATTTATCTCTATTATACTGATCTCTTCCATGTAATGTGGACTGTTCTCCTGGAAACCACCAGTTTCTGATGGAAGACTATACTGCTGTAGGTTCTGATTTTTTCTTATAAGACAATAATATGCGTGGTTTGAATATATTCATCTACCCGACTCATGTATTCTGCGCACAACAAATGCAGCGGCTGATGCAGCATACCTTGCCCAGCTCTCAACATATGATAAGTCGTTTACAGTGCGAGCATTTATGCTGTGGAATACTTTTCCTGTATCCATTAGGCATGCTACATATCTTAAAAAAATTGTAAAATAACACTTATTGCACACCTCTGGCGTTTAATGTTCCAACTCGCCTTTTCTATCTTCAGGTTGTCTGTGAGAAATAGCTTAGTGCGATAAAACTACCGGTTCATTACCTCGATATTTTGTTTAGTTTCTTGTATATTTTTAACTTGGTATCCAATAAAGAATTATTCTATTTGAATATCTTATCCAAACGGGGGGCCTTGGTGGCTGTATTGGGGGGCACAGTTTAATTACTAGTGCGGTCACCAACAGTCCTACCTCCATTACATTTGTTTACCTACAGATTAATTTAAAAGACATAAAATATCATCATAATATTATATAACAAATCTTATTTAACAAACCATATAAAGAATAATATTAATATTGCATATGATTTTGTCTATTTTTAAGCCTATTTAAGAGACCGTCGACTTGAGGCACTGAGGTATTTTGGACGAGAAGACATTACCTAGGTTTCCGAACGCTGCCCAAGCCAAGTTGGACTTCTTGTTCTAGGCAGTTAAATATACTCTATTATTAATATAATATTATTTGTGGACATTGTAGTCTTCATTTATGGTATAAATGTTCAGGGATCTATTTTAATCACAGGTTTTCAAACTATATAGATATATCTTTAAAAATTTCTCAGGGGTATAAACTAGTCAAGGAAATGTAAATTTTCTAAAGTATGAGAGCTGATGCTGGGGCCCAAACCAACGCCGCAACTTCTAAAACTGCCCTTTATAAACTTTATGAAAACGCTTCCCTTTTATCTGTAGAAGGTTATCATAATATATTTATCATTCTCGGATTTGTATATAAAATTGAACTCGCACTGAAACTATAGCATTTCTTCGTTAAATTCTACACTGCACACTTGAGAGCAACATGAAGAGCTTCATTTTCGCGCTGTTTATCATCGCCATTACATTTGGCGCCACGTACGGCGCCGGAGGGGTGTCAAGTATAAATGACAACGACCCGTTTAATCCTCAAGAAGCGTTCTTATGTTTCGTGGATGGCATGAGGTTCAGCGGTATGATCTCATGTGAACTTACCTGTCGCGTGGGTTGCCTACAACCTGGATGCGGAGGATACAGGACATGTGAGAGTCAATCAGGCGAATACATTTGCCGTTGTGTTGACTAAACGTTACAATAATATGTGTCTAATGAATAAATATGTATCATTAAATTTATCAGGATTGTACATGCCTTTGAAATAAATATTTTTCTTTCAGTTCTTTTTTTGTTTTATTAATCTTTTGTCTTGTTAAAGCACACCACACATATTCCTATTGTCACATTCATACCCATCTATATTTAAAATCTTATTCTAATGCGACGGCCACACGTCGGGCATAATTATTGCTCCAATTTTTTATAAGATCCAATGTCCCATTATTAAAATTAATAGTATTTAGTGCATATTATACATATATAATACTTAATAGAGTTAATATACCTAGTATGACCATTCCATAAGTTATAATAAAAAAATACGACATAGATTGATACACCTTAGTTATTTTATTGTTGAATGAACCAAATGTTGGATATATGTATTTTAAATATATTAAATATAATATTATAACTGTGGCGCTCAAAATACGGGCTATACCCGGTCTTTTGATAGGGGTGCACGGAGACCATAATTATTTACTAGCTGTGCCTCGAGGTTTCACCAGCGTTGTCGTCGTTCCCACGGGAATATCGGGTAAAAAGTACCGCATATATTATTCCATGGTCTAAGCTACCCACATACCAAATTTCAGCCCAATCGGTTCAGTAGTTTTGGCGTGAAAGATTAAAAAACATCCATCCATCCATCAATCTAACCAAAACCGCACTAGATGGCGCTGGAGATGAGTTAGAACTCGCAAGCATTCTGTTCACCTGTTTAAAACGTATTTTTTTTACATTACATTGAAATTTGAGATTTATAATACGTATTAATAGGATTGTCATTTGCATTTTGAAATAACTTTTAAATTAGTATTTTTTAATATAGCCACGTTGCTGCACTGCCTCGGTGGCGTAGTGGGCGTAAGCTCGGCTGCCAGTTGTGTGGTCCCGGGTTCGATCCCCGGGTCGGGCAAAGTGTTAAATATTGGATTTTTCCATAGGAATTATCTCAAGAACTGCCTGGAGTCAAGAACTGTGCCCGGTAGATGGCAATAGGCTCGCCCCCTATTACATGGCACTAATAACATACTGGCGAAATGTGGGTGTATCTACTGCTATGGAATTGAGTCCTGGGTACACCTCTGCCTACCCCTTTGGGATACAGGCGAGAGTGTATGTATGTATGCAGCACCGCAACGCCGAAATCTGCTCCTTTTTGAACTTTATACTAATGCTACCCTTTTATCTGTGCGAGGTTATCATAATAATATTATCATTCTCGCACTTTTATATAAATTGAACACTCACTGAAACTATAGCATTTCTACGTTAAATCCCACACTGAATACTTGTGAGCAACATGAAGAGCTTCACGTTCGCGCTGTTTATCATCGCCATTACATTTGGCGCCACGTACGGCGCCGGAGGGGTGTCAAGTATAATACAAGACAACGATCCGTTTAATCCTCAAGAAGCGTTCTTATGTTTCGTGGATGGCATGAGTTTCAGTGGTATGATCTCATGTCAACTTACCTGTCGCGTGGGTTGCCTACAACCTGGGTGCGGAGGATACAGGACATGTGAGAACCAATCAGGCGAATACATTTGTCGTTGTGTCGATTAAACTTTATAATATTATGTATGTAAAGAATAAATATGTATCAATAAATTTATCAGGATTGTACATGGCTTTGAAATAAATATTTTTCTATTTTTCCAATATGTTTTTGTTTTATATAACACACCAGACACTACCCTAGTGTTACATTAATCAATAATTAAAATTTTATAATTATGCTAATGGGCTGGCAACACATTGGGCATAATTATTACTCAATTTTTTTAATTGGACCTAATGAATAAAAAACTGATCAATAATTAAGCCACTACATAAGTTATAACAAAAAAAACGACAATACATTGAGACAAATATTTTATTTCATTTGCATTTGAATAAGCTCCTAATAATTATATAATTTATATGGTATAATAATAACATAGTAGGTAGGCCTCTTTAGCAGGGGGCCGCCTGGGGAAGTACCACACCTTTGCCAATTATTCATCCGCCAAGCATTAATGTGCAAACATTACTGTGTTCCGGACTGAAGGGCAATGTTACCAGCGAAAAACTGGGCATGATGAGATTCAACAACTCAGGGTGACAGACGCAGTGCAGTGCCGCGCAGAATTTTGAATTTTAAAACACTTGGTGGCACTGTGTCTGATATGGGCAATCATGATGCTTACCATCAGGCACCTGATTTGCTCGTCTTGTCATTCATTATTACAAAAAAAAAACATAGTTATACTTTAGCGTAACTGGAGTGGTAAAAGAGGACGAGCTGTGCAGACTCCACCTAATGTGGGATAAGGGCAGGAAGAAGAAGAAAAAGTTACACTATGTGACAAGGCCTTTAGTATGGAGCTGTGACCGGCCGGTTGGCTCAGCTGGTACTGCCCCTCCCTTCTGAGTCGCGGGTCCCGGGTTCGATCCCCGGCCAGGTCAAAAATCTGTGCGCATGAGCATGTCTGCTTGATCTGTGTCTGGGTGTTGTAAGCATATATAAGTATGTATAACAGTCATCTGGCTACCACAGTACAGGCTTCTAGCCTAGTTTGGGACCAGGTGACCGTGTGTGGAAGTTGTCTAATATTACTATATTATTATTAATATTGTAGAATATCCAATGAATGTTCTATATAGGTACCATAGATATATATATTATTATATATACCTACCCCTTTGGAAAAAAGGCGTAATTGTATGTTATGCTAAATAAATTAAAGATAGAGAGATAAACACTTTATTGCACACCATACCAAACATATAGGAATAATATTGAAATTAATCTTATATAAACAAGTAATGTTAATTTATTAATAAGTTAATAAATCTACAAATAACGTAAGTTATTTGTAGATTTTGTGGTAAAGATTAGATGCAAAACTAAGAAAAATGTAAAATATTATAAAAGATTTTTATTTACTGGCTTATTTTAGTTTGGACCGATTTAAAATGGCCTATGATAAAATTAAAAAAAAATGTCAGTATGACATGCGAACATTATAAAAAAGAACAGCTAGACTAAGTTTTTGGTTGATTGAACCTTAAACCCAAGTTCATTTCAAACCTCATAAAGTGGGCCTTATCATAAACCTATTTTCATAAAATAGCCCAAAGACGGATGTTTTTAGGAAACGATTTTTCGCTTTGAAAACGTACGTTACGTAAACGTAAACGACGTCTTGCCAAATTAGATATTATTTATCTAATAACAATATAGTCAAGAATCTTATATCACAAGTATATGATAAATCCCAAAACCAAAAAAATCCAATTAAAATATATTTTAATTGCTAACATGTTTGCTCTAGTTTGCAACTAGATGGCGCTGTATATTCTTAGACGGCAGTAGCGTTTTGTTCTGGTATCTAGGTATGGAACCCTACTGTTACACTATGCATACATATGTATTAAAATTCATTTACAATAAAATCTACTGTTATTTTTTACAATTCGTTAAGAAGGCATCAAGGCAAGTAACAAAGACAAATTGTTTTAGATAACATCGAAATTAACAAAAATAATTCAAAATTACCTTCTTCATTAATTACAAACTGCCTCACTGCTGACTGACTGCCTCGGTGGCATAGTGGGCGCATGCTTGACTGCCAATCAAGAGGTCCCGGGTTCGATCCCCAGGTCAGGCATAGTGTTAAATATTGGATTTTTCCATTGGGAATTATCTCAATAACTGCCTGAAGTCTGGAACTGTGCCCGGTAGATGGCAATAGGCTCGCCACCTATTACATGGGACCAATAACATACTGGCGAAATGTGGGTGTATCTACTATGGGACCGAGTCCTGGGTACACCTCTGCCTACCCCTTCGGGAAAAAGGCGTGAATGTATGTTATGTTATTAATTACAAAATTCTCTTTTCTCAAAATTTCTTTATACCAGTTACTCAGAGTAAGGATACCAAGGAGAACCATTCGTGCAAAAATCTGTTCCAAGCCGTGAGTCTGGTACCGCCACAATATAGTCTGGTACTATTATGTGGTTAGTTGCATGACAACCGTAGGCCGTGCGCGTGATGCCAGTCTTAGGTAAAAAGCTAACCGAATAACAACAGATACGTGCGTGAAAGCGATAGCTTTTCATAATTTAGGCATGTATTTACAATAATTTTAGGAATTTATATATCCATATTGCGTGTTTCTATTTTATTTTTATTTTTTAAACACAATTAAATGGACAACAGCGCTTTGTTCGAATGAAAAACTATGAAGTTGATTACATTTTAAATATTTTTGGATAATATTATCCGAACATCAATATATTTTTTTTACATAAATTAAGGTTTGGCATTAATTACCTAGTGGATTGAAAACATTTAAAACATTGAATTAAATATTTGGTTATGTTATCTCAATAACGCACTGTGCATTATAATATTATACTTTTTGTTTCTAATTGGTTTACATTGCATAGTCCTCGTTAATTTTACAATTTATGATAACATTTTAATATTTTTGTGACTATCGACTATTTATTAAGAGTATAAAAGTAATCATATCACGTAACAATTTAGAATAATATCGTCAAAGACCCTTTCTACGTGCTAGAATCAGGCCCACGAACCTGTACTAACCATTAAACCGAGATTATATCATGTAACTTAATTATCTTTACAAACATAAATACATTTTAATTTTAAAACTTTTTGACCCCTTTATGTTTTATTTCTTGTAATAAATATATTTATAAAAGTTAAAAAGTATAAGTGTGATAAATATATTTAAAAAATTTAAATATTTAAATCACTAAATATTTTAGTGCATATAAGTCTACTCCAATGCTCCTATGTTCGCCCGCGTCGCTTAGTGTCAAATTTAACATTGAACTTCATAGGGTGAAAAATCGTTCAATCCAAATTAGGCTTTAAAACAATCCGATAAATAGAGTTTAAATTCAAATAATAGAAATTCAGCAGATGTCAAAGCGCGTAATTGTCAGTGATGGACACCTTTTTGTGAAGCTTGTTCAGGGATTGTGCGTCTGTAGAAGGAAGCGATTCAACGTCATTGACCAGATAACAATCCTACCCATTATAAGCTAATTTAAAAAATTAGATGAATCTATAAATAGAGGCGCTAGATTTTTTAAATTTCTATGTCATTTAAGACGCGGGTTTCCAAGGAGGTTTAAATGAATCAAAATATTAATAATATTTTAAAATGTAATATTTTACAATCTTTTCATAAATCTAAGGTGAGAAGTTCTTAGTCAATCAAGTTAATCGTTTTAACTAATTTCAGTCAAGTTATTGAAATTAGTTAAAACGATTATCTGGTATCAATAGCACATTTCACCTAACTTCTTAGAATTTATTTTTAATGACAAAAACAACTTACGCAAAAAATCTCATTAGCAAAACAATAACATAAACTAATTAAAAAGTTCAAGTTACAAAAAATATAATAATTGATAACGACATGTTTGTTTTTGACACAAAAAAATTATCTTGATGTTTATTAAACTTTAACCCATAATATTGAGTATTTACATTAACAGTTCATATATAAAGTAGACAGTGTCTTAGTTAACTTCATTAACTCTCTAACTTACCCGAGAGCAACATGAAGAGCTACACGATCACACTGCTGTTCGTCTTCGCCATTGCATTTGGCGTCACGTACGGCGCCGAAGAGGCGGCGCCAATCGGTAGTGGTGACGACATATCCCTCCAACAAATTATTGATATAGGATTTTTCTGTGCTGTAGACGGAAGGGAATTTAACGGTAGAAGGACTTGTGAAGTCGGCTGTCGTTTGGGCTGCCTGCAACCGGGCTGCGGTGGTTTCAAGAGATGTTCCCAAATACCAAATTATCAAGGAGCCGCTGGACCTCTCACCCTACACAAGTACAGGTGTTCCTGTAAGAATTAGTGTGATCGTATGTTCCCTACTAACGATCCACATTCACCGGAATTCATTATTCAAATAATATCTGTATCATATGAGGTTTTTCATTCCATATAATGAGATTTATCATGCTTTGTAATGTAAAACCAAGTAAAAGTTTGTAAATTAAAAGTTCAGGTATACATGTGATTTTTATTTATCATAATTTACTCCTCCTCCATAGCTTTAAGGCCTAAATATTATAGGTTAAGCAAATAGTAAGTAAGTAGTTATAATGAGACCGGGATAAACCTAACCTTTTCCTATATGACCGCTTTGAATGGGGGCTGTGAAGTTAGATACAAGCACCGGTCAAAACCTACAAGACCTTGGTGCGAACCACTGTGGTGCACCACGCGCCTAACTTCTCCCACGCCATTGATAGGTCTAGGATTCTGCTTATTGATATATACCTACGTAATATTGTTCTTTACCTATGAAAATGTTGTTTTAAATTAATGGCCTGTTATCAAAATAAAGACGATTATGGAAGCTATATTTTATTCAAGATAAGATATTTAATTTAATCTGCTGCTGAGTTAACAGCAGCTTTCGATGTTTGTATAAAAACAATTGGCCATGGGGATACCGGCTTTAGAATCATACCTCACCCTCTCTACCCGTGGTTGCCGTAAGAGCTGGCTAAGGGTTATGAGATCCAGAGGATGGGCAGCAGCGTCCTTTGCATAAAACCATCAAACTGCGCTCGCCAACCCGCCTGCCAAGCGTGGCGAGTATTGGCAGCAACCCCTCCTTATGGGGGAGGCCTATGTTCAGCAGTGGACTTCCAACGGCTGGATGATGATGATGATGATAAAAACAATATTGAACTATTTGCGTCAAAAGGATCTATGTCCTTACATTTTTTGGTAAGGATCAAGCCACAAACTGAATGATGACCAGCTCCCCGCACAGACATAGAAGCTACAGAATTTAAAAATTATTTCAGATTTATAATGGTTAATTATCATAACATAACATTGCGCCTTTTGCTCGACGGCGTAGGCAGAGGTGTACCCAGGACTCAGTTCCATAGTAGATTCATCTAACCCTTAGCCGGCTCTTACGGCCATGTCAGGTCAAGTACTCCACGGTAACACCACGGCATAATAAATAATAACTAGGAATAATAATAAAATACCAATAAAATATTTCAATTAATACATATTAAATAAAACTTTTAGATACATAAACATTAGGTAATATTAACCATCAATATCAATCATCATCAGGATATAATCATCAGGTTTTTAAGGGGGTACATCTACCCATCCTCTCCTCTCCTCTCCCTCGCATGCTCACAGCACTCAATGCTCTCCTGGACAAAAATACTGAGTGTGATGTGTTCGCTGACAGATGGACCTCACTTCTGTCCATGTCTCACATACTGTGAGCTACATTTTAAATATTTTTAGTATGTATTTTGTAAGTATTTTTTTTTTATGTTAAACTTTGATTCTATTTTATTAGTCATTTTATTTTTTTATTTCTATTATTTTTTATTATTGTACTTAGTTTTAATGTTCCTAGCATAATATTATTTTTAGAATTTATTACTCATAGATGTCAATTATTGTAATTGGTTCCGGCCGTTATAATTGAAAATAAATAAATAACAAATTGTAAAATAAAAAATTCTGAAACAAGCTAGAAAAGGTTTTCCATCAATGTCTTTGAATTGCTAGCTTTCCATACAAATTTGACGATCAGCTGATCCATTTTTTTTTATGATAGTGAGTGAAAAGACTTATTTCAGATTGCGTATTTAAGAATTTGTGTTCAAAACCACCGTCTATTCATTATATGTATTTTTCCTTTCCCGCCACGGTTGTCTGGAAGAGATTGCTCTGAGCGATAAGGCCGCCAATTGTTACTTCTTTCTAGTTTTAAGTTCTCTTCTTTGTTATCTATTATATTGTGGTACCTTTAAAGAGTTATCATTCATTCATGTCATATTCCATAACTGTAAATAATTAAAAATTAAATAAACCCGTCTTCTTTCTTTCCCGCTCCGTTATCAGACTTTGATGAATATCTATCTATCCGTCTTGAACGCGTTCACTAGCAAGCTCCAACATGTCGATATTTTTGATGATAGTATGCGGTCTATATCAGTTAATATTAGAGTTTATTTAAGTCATTTGTTACTAAGATAGTTAGAGCTTTGGTATCTATACTGTAAGCTTTCTTTCATTATGTTATTAAATAAATAAATAAATCTATCTGCGATTATGTAAATTATACATTAAGACGATCCCAATAAGCCCAAATATGAGACTATGACCTATCTGAACTTGACGCTGCAGAAAGGCTGACCCCCTAAACGGGAGATCCGACAATCCGATCAAAATGGCGGTCTGGCGGTAAATGTAAACGGGTTTAGCAAGTATAATAACTGACACTTATATAAGTGTTATATAAGTGATGCCATGAATTTGCTCATAACTTTTAATTAGTCTTTAATTAATCTGTGTGTTTACAATTAAAAATATGTTTTGTTCTCCAAATTTGAGTTGAAATAAACAAAATTTTGTTTACTTTGAGATATGATTAAGACAACTGATTTTCGTGGTCACCGTGATTTGACCCAAGTATATCAATAAACTAAAATAAAAAAATGATGTACTTATCAATTAAAAATGCTGTTATTTTTCAAATTATGTGATAAGTATACTGTTTTAACAGATTACAGTTTTATACTAATAGCTGTTCCCCGCGGTTTTACCCGCTTAGTCATCGTTCCCGAAGGAATCAAGGGTAACAAGTACGCTATGTGTTATTGTTAATCAACACGGTTACAACTAATTACGTTAACTAACATAAAATTACAGACTTAAATGTTAGTGTTATCCCAGGATCCGTTCAGTAGTTTTTGCGTGAAAGAATAACAAACATCCACACATACATCCGGTATATTATCGTTATCGTTATAATTTCGCTGGTAACATTGCCCTTCAGACCGGAACACAGTAATGTTTGCACATTACTGCTTGGCGGATGAATAACTGGCAAGGGTGTGGTACTTCTCGGCAAAAGAGGCTTACCGCTATACTACGGGCAATCGTTGTAGCTCTAGTAGTAAGTACAATTTTTGTCAAAAAAGTTTATGTGACATAAATTATACATTCATACGAGGGGAGGTCAAAAAGTTCGCGGAATGGAGGGTTTAGAGAGGGTAGGGGGTAGTTAATTTTACCTGTCGCTACTTGTTGACTCAATACAATTATAAATACTAAGTTTCAGCCCAATCGGTTCATAAACCTTTGAGATATCGCTGGATAAACAAGTCAATCGGGTAGAAAATATCAACTATGGAGAAAATTGAGTATCGTGCTGTGATTAAGTTTCTCACTAAGCAAGGAAAAACGCCTCAGAACATTATGGAAGAAATGTCATCAGTTTACGGGGACTCCTGCCCTGTAAAAACAATGATTTACAAGTGGCATAGTCTTTTCAAGCAAGGCAGAGACTCAATTGAAGACGATCAGCGCTCAGGTCGGCCAATTGAAGCAACGTCCTCA
Source organism: Hemistola chrysoprasaria (assembly GCA_947063395.1). NCBI lineage: Eukaryota > Metazoa > Arthropoda > Insecta > Lepidoptera > Geometridae > Hemistola > Hemistola chrysoprasaria. Next base: position 14,806,946 of record OX346716.1, on the reverse strand, counting down.
GACATTGTTGAAAAAGTTGAAAAACTTGTTCTTGAAGATGCACGCCTAAAGAAGAAACAAATCGCAGAGATGACTGGAGTATCATCTACGACCATTTTGAATATTCTCCATGACCATCTTGGCATGTCTAAGGTCAGTGCAAGATGGGTACCAAGAATGCTCACAGCGCTTCAAAAACAGCAGCGCGTCGAGTGTTCGCGCGAGTTTTTGGAGCTGTGTAGTAAAAACAGGGATGAATTTCTGAACCAAATTGTGACTGGAGATGAAACTTGGGTTCATCACTATGAACCTGAGTCGAAGCAGGAGTCAATGCAGTGGCACAAAAAAGGCGCAGCACCGCCCAAGAAGTTTAAGGTGTCACAATCGGCCGGAAAGATTATGGCTGCAGTTTTTTGGGATTCCAAGGGGATTTTATTGATCGATTATAAAGATAAAGGTGTCAATATCACGGGGAAGTACTACGCTACACTACTGGAATTAAAAGTAGCAATTAAAGAAAAGAGAAGGGGAAAATGGTCTCGAGGTGTGCTCCTTTTGCACGACAACGCACCCGTTCACAAGAGTCATGTTGCGATGGCTGCCTTACACAAGTGCGGCTTCGAAACTTTAAACCACCCTCCCTATAGTCCAGATTTGGCCCCTTGTGATTATTATTTGTTCCCAAACATTAAAAAAGAGCTTCGTGGAAAGAAATTTACGGATGACGATGAAGTGAAGTCGGCAATATCTGCTTATTTTGAAGGCCTTGACGAATCATTTTTTTTGAAGGTATAAACAAATTATTTGAAAGGTCTGAAAAGTGTATTAGGGTTAATGGAGAATTTATTTAAAAGGAATAATAATTTCATGTTTTAAACCCCCCTTCCCTTTCATTCCGCGAACTTTTTGACCTCCCCTCGTATATACTTATACATTCATATATATACATTCACGCCTTTTTTCCCGAAGGGGTAGGCAGAACCCAAGACCTCTTGATTGGCAGTCGAGCATACGCCCTCTACGCCACCGAGGCAGTCCTTTTTTTTAACTTGGACTAATGTACGGCACTCACTGCCGCACTCAAAGATTTTTTAAATGAATAAAAAACGAGGAGTAAAAAAAGAGAAATATGCTGTTTCCCAAAAAAATTCAAATAAAAATTTATGAAACGGCTGATTTTTACTTCACTACTTTATAGTTAGTTTAAAAGTAAAGTTGTTTCAAATGATGATTACCTATACAATTACCCTTTTATTTGATGCTGACCTACCTACCTACCACCTACTACCTACTGATTACCAGTATCACTGTATAGAAATCACTATATTTAACTTCATATCTCTATGGGTTTTTTGTTCTTAAGAGGAGAACCGACTGAGAGCTAGACATCCGATGAATGAGTTCTTGTCCGTCCAGTGTGTTAAAGGAAACATATTATACCGACCCCACAAACCCCTTAAAGTGAGATAAGTTTAAGATAATGATGAATCTTGGTAGCATTCAAATGTAATATGTACCACATTTCTTTGAGATTCAAACCAGCCCGCCTAGCATGGCACGGGGATAACTTAGTTTTCTCCGATGTTTCTCTCTTTCGTGCCCGAAAAATTCATATATGCTATCTCGTTCTAACCTCCAGGGATTTCGTTTTCCCTGGTCACTGTACTACCGGGGCAGGGGCTCCAGATTCCAAGCCGGATATATTCTCACTAGGCTATATCATAATGAAACCAGTACAATAGTAGGTAGGTAAGTAACAGATGCATCTAAAACCAGCACAAAGTTTCCGTTATTCTAGATAGGCCATCATAAATACCCATTAAATACCTTATAGCGGAGGTAAATGTCGGTCTGTGTGTTTGTTTGTGTATTACTCCATTGTTGTAGTGGAATCAATCAGATATACGACCGCTTGGATTAAACCGTTGAAATATAGAGACGCTGTTCTCATCGATCTCCGTTTCGGACTACTCGAAAGTGATTCAGTGAGCTGGATCAGACAGTTACACAGTTATTTAGAATATAATCTCTTTTTCAATTACACTATTAACTTGTTCAATTTAAATCTAATACCTTAATATTGAACACTCTGACACAAAGCTTCTATTTTCTATTATTCCATAATAATATAATATACTAGTGTAAATACAGCGGCTTTGCCCGCTCGCAATTATGAAATATGGGAGTTTTTTTACCAAAACTTTGACGCACTTTTGGAGCCCTTAGAATGTGAACTTTCAAAAATCCTGTCTTAGCACACGTCCAGACAATGAAAACATCTTACATTCCAAGTCTCACGTCTCTAAGATCAGTGGTTTGGGCTCTGCGTTGCATGTTTGTTAGTGAGTCATTTAGGATTTTATAATATGTAGTGATTAGCTGCCTATATCGATGGACCTGCAACATACTGAAAATACCCCTGGGTATTGTCAGTATGTTGCCGACCCGGCCTTTATGACTCTATTCACTCTTCTTTGGGAGAGCCCCATGTTGTTGCTCAACGGCAAGACCGCAGCAGAGAGATAATTCCAGCTCTTTTATATAAAATGACTAAAGAACTATTTCAAGTCGCATAACTCCACCAAAAGATATAAGAGGAAGACGTAGCGCCTTCATAAATCTTCGGATACAAACAAACCGCCCCATTAAAATACTACAATCGGTTATAAACATTCACTTAGAATAACATTAGATCACTCCCCGAAGAAAAAACCCTGGAAAAACTACTTCAAATGTAATAATTCTAAAGGCCATGCGTGTGCGCAAGTAAAGACGGCGGCAAAAAAAGATGGCGTACGCATTTCTATATTTACGTTGTAAATGTGAGTTTTTACGAGCACTTACGCTTCGCTACTGATTGTCGTGTGGGTTGAGATATAAGCTAGAGCGTTTACAATAAATACACCAGAATACAATTACAGTTCTTAATTTGTTTTTTAGCGTTTTTAGTTCCGATTTTCGTAATAAAATTCTAAATTTATCATTATTACTTGTAAATCAATCAAGAACAAACAATTAATTACATATAAGTTAGGGATTTTCTAATTGATTATTTTGAAAGACGTAATATATTATGCTTGTATAAGATTATAGTTTAAAACGTCACGTAACCTTTATGACACAATTATCTTTGAATTTGATGAAAAATATCAAGATTTTATGATGAAGTATTAATTAATTATAAGATGAAGGGATTTTAGACGTTCACTAAAATAAGAGTTTATAACTACTATAAGAAAATGAAAACTAGTCAAGTTCGCTTGAAAATTAAACAAAGCCATTACGTTTGCAACGTGAATCGCTACCTCTGATATCATAGACCGAGTAACATATGCGCGCTGCATTGACATTGCAAAATGGGTCTGTGAAAGCCTTATTCAAGCACGTATACTTGGACTAAACTATTTCTAATAATACACAATAGCAAAGTAAGTGCACTGGCCACTCGTGCATTTGAAACTTGAGCCATATTATTTTCTAGACTTTTATTTGAGTCGACATTTTATATTGGCTACACTTTTTTCTATATTTACTGTGGTATGGATGAAAAGTTCGCACAAAAACGAGTACCATACATATAAAACAGCTAAAGATGCCGCGTAAGGCTGTGCAGGAATTTGTAAAAATTTACTCGTACGTTGTGATTCTTAAGGCGGAAACTTTTTACTTGGGAAAACTTATTAGATTATTTTTATTTTATATTGTGATAGGGTCCAAAGTACCTGGGTCTAAATCACATTATATGCGGATTTTAAAGCACGTCGTGTTTTAAATATTCACACATATCATAAATAAAAAAACTATAGATCCTGGTTGTGTGCGGTATGATATGATTATGTAATGGGGTAATTTGGTCACATTGATGGCCTTGTTGAAGTCTTGGCAGTCTAAATATCGCCACCAATAATCCTTTTAGTGGGGATTTTTTTACGAAAAAGTATTTATTTCACCACCGAGGGGTATTATTTTCGGTGTGGATTTTTTGACTATGCCAAAATCTTGGCGATCTGAAACTCCTACGTTTGGGCAATGGCTTGATCACACCCATAATAATTTTACTCAAGCAGTGCAATTGAGGATACTCGATCTATGAGAGGATAATTTTGCCATGATATTTATTATATACGAAGCTAAATGACATTTTAGCAACTTATCTTTTTTCTATAAGATTTTGCACACAAATGCTCACCGTCAAACAGTCAAGCCATATCCACATAAACGGAATGCAAAAATACATTTGCATAGGTTTACAGAGGGCAGCGGAACTCTCAAAGTGATCAATTAGCATTTTCCAAGTTAGCGATACGTCCTGAAGGATGCCGTTTGTTAGAAATTCCTAATTGATTGCGGAAATCCTTAGCTTATAGTATTTTAAACATATTTAAACGCTGCCGCAGTTTTGAGATGAAAACATGTTTTGTTCTCTAGATGTTTCGAATATGTAGAGTCAGAAAATATGCTTATAATTAGTAAAAAAAAACTCATTTTTATCTTCACCTGTACCTTTTATTGGTTTTGTAAAATTTTCGAAATATGCGTGTAGCGGGACCTTTTGGTAGGTATTTTTTAATCAAAGGATAGCGAAACTTACCCTAATTATGTGCCTACTTGTAATTTAAATTAGTGTAATAATTAGTAGGTAGATTTCTAGTCTAACCACTAATTACGCTTATCTCTGCAATACATAATGTAATATTGCAGGTTCATTAGATTTTATTTATTTTTAATTAGTAAATTTCAAATATAATTATCTATGAGTGCCACAAAACTAAAAGATAACAACGATTTCACAAACAACTTACAAAATTATCAATTTGCATAACCGAAAGTTTTTTCGAATGTCAAGTCAACGCCCTATCAATACATTTTATTTTAGCTAATTAAGTCATTATTTTTATAAATCTCGCTACGGTTTTTTTGTAGCCGAGTGTAGATAAGTCTCGCACACTCATTTTCAAAGGTGCCGGTCGAATATATCTTTTATAAGACATATTTATCTTAGATGTCAAATTTGAAATAGGCTGATAAGTATTATAATTACGCGGCGATACGTCCGGCTTTACGGAATATGGAATGGTGGATAATTAATATTTGATCAATTGAATTGGTTACTTTAGGTTATGCAAGAACATGTCGATCAGCCGTGTGGTTCCCGGCAATTTAATAGGGCCCCTTTCTCATCCCGTGGAAGCCGTGAGACTCGGCAGAGGGACATATTCGGTACGCAGCAGCGCTCTCCGGCACCAAGTATTCCAACTACTGCGATCACCAAGCCGCCAAGCTTGGTAATTACGGCAAAATCCCCCCATATGAATAGTTTATAGCATTCAATGGGGGAAGCCTATGTTCATTCTTCCGGCTGTTGATTATAAAGTAATAGCTATTGAAAACATGCCTTCCAATCACACCTTTCATTTCTAGCGAATAATTTTAATTAAGGTCTTTGAAGGTATAAATCAAAATTGCCTGCGTTCAGCAGTGGACGTGTTTTGGCTGATGATGATAATGATGATGATGACAATACACAAAGATTTTCAAAGCACTTTGCCTGTATAGAAATGTATGAGTGATTGCCCACTAGACACACTTGCTTTACGTGTTAGCTCTCCGAGTCAACAATGTCTATGAGATCGGTTCATACGTTTTTATTTATTTTATCAAAACGTTTTGAACCAGTTACAAAATTATTAAAATTATACGTCACGCTAACAATACCTCAGACACTCTGACAATAACTTCAAGCATCCGTCCACAAACAAATCAAGTTCAGGGTTGTGGTGCAAGAGTGTTGAATGCTGAGAGTGCGTGGTATCGGCGAATAGGCGCGCGCGGCAGTGCGACACTACGGTATGTCGAGTGACTTATGCTTCCTATTCCTTTGGTAGTTACTTGGGGCAGACAATCGAAACAGCTCATCGTGCAGTCCTGGTGTGTAACCTATCCACGAAGAATTTTCCACATAACTGCCATCTGCTGTATGCCCTTTCTAACCTCTAATGAGTTATACTGTAAGCACCCTAAATAGAAATTTCGTCGGGTAAATGAAGGGGCCGTATTACAATATATATGATACATTGCTCGCTAAACACCGTTCCGTATCCGTAGGCTGGTCATATACGTTCATATTACGGTTCTATATCGCACCGGTTTAATGGACAAAAATATTATGTATTTTTTTACATTACCAATCGTCGAAAACGTGACTGCGTGAAAAAATTCGGGATTCATAGTACCTGAAATAGAAAATCTTGATTATTTTATATATTATTAAAAAAAACTTTCTAATAAACTAATTAAAATTATGCAAAATGCGAAAAATGACTATTAAATCCTAAATGACTCACTGGCTGACATGCAACGCAGAGCCCAAACCACTGATCCTAGAGACGTGAGACTTGGAATGTAAGTTGTTTTCATTGTCTGGACGTGTGCAAAGGATTTTTGAAAATTCACATTCTAAGGGGTCCAAAAAGGGCGTCAAAGTTTTGTTATAAAACTCCCATATTTCATAATTACACACACACATACATAAATACACTAGTATTAAGTATATAAACTCTGTGAACAGGGGCGCATGTTTGGGACGTGTCTCTCTTGTGCTTGTGGGGACTCTCGTAACATGAGATACGAGGTTGTCCTTATTTCAGAGAGTGAGGTCTCTTCACGTGCGGTTCAAGTTATTGGGGTGCGTTACTGCTCATACTAAATTGTACTTTTTAAACTATTTTCGTATACCTATTGTAACTCTACTTCTGATAAGACCTTTTACATATTCAGAATAATAGAATCTTCTGAAGTCATATCGTATTCTGAACCTTATCATAGTTTTATTCGTAAGACGTGTTTGTAATTTTGTAAGGTTCTTATCAAAGTTGGACAAACGGATGTGTTTTATGAATAATAAGAATATAATTATGTACTTAAACAGCGCTGTGCACGGTTATCCGAGCGCAGCACATGCTGAGCATTAGCTGATTACCACAACCACTGTCTAAATTTATGTTCTAGCAGATTGTAATATCGTATTTGTTATTAAGATAGGGTAATAAACGCATTTTTCTTTCTTTCTTTCTTCTTTTCTTAAACCTAAATACATTGAATGTTATATTTATTGGTGCATGGGCACAGGCAATTGACGAGCATTAACGCCCGTAACAAAAAGAAATAGTCACAAACCAACAATTTAAATAAACAAATTGAATTGAAAGAATAAATTGATCCTAAATACGCTTGAATATGAAATATTTCACTTTATTTGAACATTTCATTGCAATAAAATCGATTATAATACGCAAATGACACGGCTTCTATTTTTCCCGGGGTTAAAGTGGAGAAGTCGAGTTATAACTCGAAAATAAATTTTTCAATGGCGACTATAACTCTGGGTCGAACTAGATTTCACGCCAATATACTTTTAATGGTAAACACTTCAGCCTCAATGGTTTATAGAAACGATAAAACGGTATCGCTGATCGAAACCCGGATTTCGTCCGAAGCTCAATCGAAAGCTTTTTGGAAATGTCTAGAGCATTTAATATGAGTGGGGTTAATCGAATTTTTATAGGCATCAGGAAGATGAGTCTCGATTTTTCTGCTTTACAGATATGACTTCTCATCGCTTAAGATATTAAGAAACGAAAATTTCAATGCGTGGATGTTTCTTGTACCTACATTCAAACGTACAGAAAAGCCGAAATCTGCACAAAACCATAATTTGAGAGAAATGCTTAATGCATAATGAATCTTTTTATTTTTGTACAGAACTATGATGACGCTTATTCTAGACTAGGTATACATACTATCTAAGATCTAGACATGAAATCGCAAGCTTTAAAATATGCTAACAAATTAACCTTCCATTTAATGTGAAGGAACTTGATTCATGATTAACAGTAAAAAGTAATTAAAGACATCGACAATACAGTGAATAAAACATTTTATAGTAAGCTTATATAAGTATGTATATCAGTCATCTGGTTACCATAGTACAGGCTTCTAGCCTAGTTTGGGACCAGGTGATCGTGTGTGGAAGTTGTCCCATATTATTTATTATTTATTTATTAATCCTTACGTTTACTAGAAACTATTAACCGTGGGGGTTATAACCGAACTTTTAGAAAAGTTTCTAATGGGGTTTTAATTGAATGCCTTGTTATATCCTATTTAATGAGTCAATAAAGATTTATTTTAACAAAATAAGGCAATAACAGTTTTACACTAGATAAAGTAAAAAGAAATTACTTTACGAGTCAGCCAATTATTGCGAGAACATTCAGTATTAGCCTCTCGTTTAACAATTCAATAGGTCTTATCGATTGTGTGGGACAAGTAATGAGAATTCTTAAAGAGGAATGGGTAATTTGACGTTTTCTTACTATATGTTGATATCCCGAAATAATGGTAAAATCACGTTAAACCCTAGTCAAGGACTAGATATCAATAATTACAGGTAAGTATATTATACTATGGAAACGCTACCTAACCTAGGTTTACTTAGGTTAGACCTAACTAACTACTACACTACAGTACACTAGGCGGGGAGTCCCACATAACCATCCTGCGCTCCCCTGGGTGCGGGTGGTATGCGTCACGCATTTTTCCACGGGCAACAAAAAAAAAAGTTTACTTACTTAGACTTATAGGTAGGTTGTACTCACGTAGGACAACGTAAGATCTTTTTCAAAATAGTTAAGACTTTCAAATTTAACAGACTTTTTCTTTTTATGCAAGTAATTAAACAGGATTATTCCAAAGCGAAACTACGCAATTCCATATGATTTCGCGTCGCTTAATAGTAGGGTACGCGAGTACTTCAGATCCAGAATAATCTATTCCGAGAAAAATCTAGATATTTTGTTGGAACCAACCGTAAGTAGGCTTATTATAACTATGGCTATTTAACCACAAATCTATGAAGTTGTAGAGGACAGGTGGCGTATACACTCTTTCGTAATTAAAAGTAGCTATCTTAACATTTTTATTAAATATCGTTGACTTCTTAATATAAGAAACCCACCTATTGGTGACCCCGACAAAAAAAAATCAGTCACAGACCTATTGAAAATAATATTTTATTATATCGATCAACTCTATTAAAATATTTTCGCCTATAACTTGGATCGCGGTAAGGAGGTGTTGTACAAACGGAATGTGTTATAATATTTATGACTTAAGACACTTTAAATTATTTCCACCGCAGTTCCAGCATAGAGTTTCTGGAAGTACCTAAAGTACGACGCTAAATCTGTGTTGATCGTGTCACATAATCGATATCCGATAGCGAATTTAATATCGATTCTGCGTTAAGTTTCTTTGCGATTGTATTCTGCGAGGATTTTTTATTTTATTTGTGTATTGATAATGATAGTTATATCTGCAGAAACACGCCAGATGCCAATCGGTTACAACCGGAAGATGCAAATCTATGAGAAAGGTGGACACAGTGGACGTCCTACGGCTAAAATGATGATGATTGATGAGACAGAACTAATACCTACTGATTACTCTGGCAGTGTAATTGAAATTATAACACTTTTCCATTCAACTGTACCTCTAATTGTTTTCATAAAATTTTAGGAATAAAAGCAAAACTTTTGGTAGGCATTTTTCGCCGAATTCGATTTTCGAATACTAATCGGGAATAGTGCGAAACAAGCCTAACCCGAAAAACCTGCTTTCTCTAAAAACTTCAAACAGGTACTTAAATTAATTTTTATTGCTTCAAAGTTAATGTGAAGAGTTCAAAGGGAAAAGATGATTTCATATTCTTAACATTTGGCATTAATCTGAATGTCTCATGTTTAACATTTATTGTTAACATTATATTAATATCTTATATCAAAGCACGTTATGAAATTATTATATTTCAACTTGAGTACAAGCGCTAATGTTAAGTACTTATTACAAATTTAATACCCTTTCATTTGTTATCATAGAGAGTAACGAAACTGTTTGGTCCAAGTGTTGGCGACTTAGAAGTATTAGCATCTGGTCACACTCAAGCACACACGCAATTACAAACATTCTGGAGAGATTTTAGTATATAGACTTCAGATAAGATGCCAGACATCAACCTGATACCCCAGATCGATCCGAGGGGATTTTCGGTGGGGTCTTTTTAGACAATGCCAGATCGATGTAACTAAACCAAATATTGCGAAACTATCTGTTGAAAAAATTAAGCCCTACAAGTTTCTTGTGCGTTCTTCTTGTAGAGGTATTTTTTCGAACGCACAGTAGACACACAGACTCAGTACTGTTTATCTTCATTGATATGCAAAAGTGTCAGATTATGACCTATTTAAATAAATCTTTTTGAGTTTGAGTTTGATGATGCTAGAGGTTTATTTGTCATAATGCCTATTTCTTGATATATCAAATTCGCATAATGAAATCTTCTTTATTCTTTCTGAATCTGTGTTTATCCAACTGTAGTATAAGAGCTATCGCACGAATGCCTTCAAGTTGACCTTAAGTCTATCTTAATACACTGACCGAAACTTATTGCCTTAAGCATGGTAGCTAGCGCCTTCGTAGCGCCTCAAGTTTGCCACCAACCCATAAATTTGTTATCCACCGAAGTCACGAAGATTACCGATCAGACGTTGCTTAACTATTAATTTAAAACGTAACATGCTGTCACGCCTTTTTCCCTAAGGGGTAGGCCTGTCTTCTGATGTCTTCCCAGGACTCAGTCCCATAGTAGGTACACCCAAATTTTGCCAGTATGTTATTGATCTCATGTAATAGGGGTCGAGTCTATTGAATTGCCATCTAACTCAAACTCATTTATAGAATAAAAGAAATTATTCGTCAATTATTATACTATCGGGCGCAGTTGCATTCTCCAAGCTGTTACTGAGATAATTCCTTACGGAAAAAGCCAAAATAACAATGCCTGACCAGGGAATCAAACCTTCATGATCGGCAGCATAGCTTGCGCCCTCTACGTCACGAGGCAGTCAATTTTAGGTACCAAAAAATTATACGTACCAACGATAAGCGGTAATGATATTGCAAAATTAACGTAATTTAAAAATTCCATGTTTATATTACTTTCGCGTACAAATAAAACAACGCAGTAGCACCTCAAAGATTCAGGTAGTCAGTCAGTAGTCGGTTGTCTAATTACTTAGTCAAATATCCGCTCGTACCTCACCTCTTGTCCACATATAGCTAAGTATGGAGACCAAAAGACCATATTCGTGCTAACAGCAACGGCAAATGTCGAGTCAAATCGCGATGTGTTAATATTATTTACTAGCTACATTGCACTTTCAAAATGGTACATGATTGGTCTCTGGCCAACGTTTTGGAATGAATAGATACAACATAATATTATTATTATACTAGTCGAAAGCAAAGAATTATAGATCGAACTGCATATATAACTCATTTTCGAGAAAATGCCCCTAACGTTAATTGATACTTCTGGTATCGATGTCATAAAATGTCATAAAGTATATTTGTATAAATTTAAAATAGTATGGTATATATACTATATAATAATAAAAAAAATGTATACTCTAACAGAACGGGTTACCTCAGACATCGAATAAACAGCTGTTACCAATTGTCAAAACCTTCCATTATATTATGAACCCTTATTTTTGCCCTAGGGGTATGAAAAGGGTCATAAATACGGATTTGATTTCGGATTTTCATGTAGTTCTTGTGCAAAGTTTTATAGTTTAAAGATGTCTCAAAAATAAAACTCTTCATGCAATTTTTGAACCCTTATATTTCGCGCTAGGGGTGGTTTCTCAAGAAACAGTTATTATGATTATTCGTTATAAGGGGGCTTCATATAAAATTTCAAGTAAATTGTTTTTTTTATACAACCTTTAACTCCTATTTAACACATTATAGGGTGGAATTAAAAAAAAATCTTATTACTTGCCTAGACTATAAAAATAATTCCTTGTCCAGATTTCATCACAATGCGTCCGGCCGTTTAGGCTCTGTGTTGATAAGTCAATAACTTTCTCTCCATAATATATAAAAGTATAGATATTAAAGAATGGGACGGGACTACAATTATCTGGTATGCAACATCTGTTTATTTAATACTAGCTGTGACCCGCGGTTTCACCCGCGTAGTCTTCGTTCCCGTGGGAATATCGGGATAAAAAGTACCCTATGTGTTATTCCAGGGTCTAAGCTACTTACGTACCAAATTTCAGCCCAATCGGTTCAGTAGTTTTGGCGTGAAATAGTAACAAACATCCATACATACATCCATACTTACAAACTTTCGCCTTTATAATAGTATTAGGATTAGGATATGGGTTCTCTAAGATAATATAATGTCAGAAGTTAGAATGTGGTCCGCATTTTTAGCAAACGGATCCTCACTGAGAGCCCGCTCTTATACAGTTAGGTATACTTAGATAGTAACAAAAATTTTAACTCCAAAAAACCTGACAAAAGACAATCAGCCACAATAATGCCTGTTATTGAAAGCGCTAGACGCATTCATAAGTTCAGATGTGATTGATATCCTATACAAGAAGTTATAGTCTTATAAAGCTGATAAATTTTACAATTAACCTTTAATTAATTAAATAATTAAAATCGGCGATCGTCAAAATGAGCAATGAAATTACCGTTCAGCGATCAAAGATCAAACAAGAAAAGGGATGTACCGGTATCGATAGTAACTCGTTGACTCGTAGGCATCTGTAAGTTATCGAGTTCCCGATTCGATACATTGAAAGTTGGATTTTATGGTCGGTTGTATTGTGATCGTCTGGGTGGTATGTGGGTTTGTACTTGGAAAATAACTGTGTAAATGAAGCTTTAATTCCTTGTGGAAAATTATGACACTCGCGTGCTTTTTCCTTCTGATAACTATTATGCTTAGAAAGGGAAAAGCTTCCTTATAATATTTTTTTTATTATACAATGTGTAATCAAAATGCGTAGTTATATTTATGGGGGTGCATCCAACCGTCCATCTGAACAACTTTAAAAAGAAAAAATTGCTAAATTCGCAATAATAATATTAACTTCTTATAAAAAATGGATCACTGATTGGCGATTGGCAATAATTTGTATGGGAAATGGGAAGTAAAATTTTTTTTGCGAATTTTGTTGTCTTTTGAAAAATTATCAGTTTGATGGGTATTGCACTCTCTTACGTTGTGTAGTCGTTATATTACAGTAAATCAATTCAAAAATAAATAACCAGTAAATAAATTTCTACAACATGAGACAAAACAAGAGGTCCTGGGTTCGAACCCCAGGTCAGGCAGTGTTAAATATTGGATTTTTCCATTAGGAATTATCTTAATAACTGCCTGGAGTCTGCAACTGTGCCCGGTAGATGGCAATAGGCTCGCCCCCTATTACATGGGACCAATAACATACGGGCGAAATGTGGGTGTATCTACTATGGGACTGAGTCCTGGGTACACCTCTGCCTACCCCTTCGGGAAAAAGGCGTGAATGTATGTATGTTTATGTATGTAAATTTCTACGAAATTAAGTATGAAACAAAGGGAAATCATTGAAAAAAATCATGATATTGAAAATTCATCTTAATTACTCCTGTTTTAAATTTTGCGTCTCGGTTGTTTCTTTTCGATCAAGTTTATTATATTTTTCCTTAAATTTTTCTGATTTATCATCATTAAAAAGCGCTAAATCCCATAAATTAGCATGAATTAGTTGTAGAACAAGCAGCATGCCGACATAACAGCCGTGACATTTGCGCCGGGAAGGCATTATTCATCGCACGCATTGTCCGAGCTAACTTCTCCTACTCAGTACTGTAGCTTGCTGAATAGGTTGACTTTGATAATTGGTAAAAAAAATATCATTCGTTTTTGGTGTATAATATATTATTTATTTTTTATAATATAAAATACAATCACGCCTATTTCCCGTAGGGGTAGGCAGAGGTGTACCCAGGACTCAGTCCCTTAGTAGGTACACCCACATTTATTTTTAATGTGTTGACAAAACAGGGCGTTTGACCGCAATCTCACCTGCTGGTAAGTGATGATACGGCCTAAGTTGGAGCACGCTTGTTCAGTAAAAACATATCGCCAGTATGTTATTGGTCCCATGTAATAGGGGGCGAGCATCTACCGGCACAGTTCCAGTTGTGTTTCAGTTGGTAAATATTGAGTGAAGCTCTAATATTGCAAGCATGGCAATAGAAAAAATTAAGCCCTACAAGATTCTTATGGGTGTTCATGTTGAAGTATAATTCGGAACGTAATTATATAAGTCATTATTTACTATCTTTATTACAGTCCCTAAATGTTTTTCTACCAAGGCTTATCTGTAATTTGATGATTTTGACTTTGACTGAGATTTCGCGTATATATTATGGTTCTATGTCAAATCATGCGCAAAGTTTGCCTTTTATATCCTAAACGGTCAAAGTTTGAAAAATAAAATGACACGTTTTGTGTCATTGAAGAAGCTTCACTATTTAAGGACGTGTCCAGATCTGGCGAATGCACCGCGCAAACATTATTTGCGTGTATTTTATGATCGCGCGTCGTTAGCACGCGGCGCCAGATCGGGACACGCCCTAATAACCCCCACTTCTATATTATCTGTTATTAATTGGAGCTATAGATGTGATGGTGACAATTATTTAGATGGGTGGAATTAATTGGTTGAGTGAGCATTAATATTATTATAGTAATACTTATATTATTTACTAGCTGTGTCCCGCAATTTGGTCTAATAGAAGGTTTGAGATGAAATAGCATTCTAGCCTATCCATTTTATGAGAAGGCCAGAATGCTGTACAAACTTGCTGTACAAAAAAAAATCACGTTCTACGCTTAATATTAAGCGTAGAACGTGATTTTTTTTTGTTGCATTATTTGTTCGAGTGTATAATGATATGGGGGCGGCTTAATCAAGTCTGATTAAGCCCTTTAAATATTTTATAAAGATTAAAAAAAAGTAGGACAGGATTAAAAATATCAACAAGGTCAAGCTATACAATGTAGACAGCATTGTGGTACGATTGTAGATTAGGAGAATATCCTTAACGGTGCTCGAGAGGAACGCCGCGCCGCGCCGGCCCACATGGGCCCGTGGCTGGTACAGACTACGCAGACTGGCGACTTTCTGTGGCCCGACGACTTCTAATAATATTTTGTAACAGAGCCCGTTTATAAAGTATATGTTCTCAAGGAATCTGGATAACTAATAAACGTAGTACGGTAACTAGAGAACCGTTATTGATCCTCTTCTCTATTAAATAAAGATATACATAGACTATTGTCTAAGTACAAATAATAATTTAATTTTTCAAACAAAATTTAAATCCCTATCCTACTTACTACTAATATTATAAATCTAAAATGGATGGATGTTTGCTACTCTTTCACGCCAAAACTACTTATATACTAAATTATATACTATACTAAAACTTATATACTAAAGGATGAAATTGGGTATGCAGGAGGTACTCTTTTTTTCAAGCATAACGATGAAACGATATCTACGTGGGTGAAACCGCGGGGCACAGCTAGTGTTTCTTCGCTTGAAACATAATATATGAATATGGATCCCACCACGCGGATTGGTGCGGAGGGTGTGTGGTTCATATCCCGCTCTTGGGTGATTTTTTTCTTTCCATATTCAATTACTCCCATATAAAATTTAAATGTTTGATCAAAAATAAAAAAAATGGTCTCATTGGAACCACGCACGCTATCAGCTGACCTTGTCAAGAGGTCAGTTTGCGATAAACTATTAGTATCAAGTATATCGTTAATTATAATTAAAAAACAATGTTATGATTAAATAACAATATTCAATTTATAATAACCCGTATAAAGTAGGTTTGAATTTAATAATCTTTATTCTCAATTAAGCCGCTTACTTGAGAACGTGACTTATAAAATAAATAACTGTGCCCCGCGGTTTCACCCGCGTCATGCCTCTCGGTTTCACCCGCGTTATGCCTCTCGGTTTCACCCGCGTTATGCCTCTCGGTTTCACCCGCGTTATGCCTCTCGGTTTCACCCGCGTTATGCCTCTCGGTTTCACCCGCGTTATGCCTCTCGATTTCACCCGCGTTATGCCTCTCGGTTTCACCCGCGTTATGCCTCTCGGTTTCACCCGCGTTATGCCTCTCGGTTTCACCCGCGTTATGCCTCTCGGTTTCACCCGCGTCATCGTCGTTCCCGTGGAAATATCGGGATAAAGTACCTTATGTGTTATTACAGGCTATAAACTTTTTTATTTTTGGATTTTCCAAGAAATTATCTCAATGACAGCATTAAGTCTGACTGTGTCCGGTAGATGGCAGTAGGCTCGCCCCCTTTTACATGAGACTAAAACGATAGCCGGCAATGGGACTTGGTCCCGAGTAACCCTTTAGCCTATCCCTTCGGAAAAAGGAATGATGTTATGTTATATTTACAGGCAACTTTTTGTAGCAGGTTTGCGCTGTTACCCAAATGCTGAGTACTGTCGCCGGCCATCCAACTTTATTGCCTACACTTGACGTCCGCAGCTTATCGATGCTTTACAACATCAAATTTGTGAGAGTGCCTCATGATAGTACCCAAGATTTAGTCTCGTTAAGTAAACAGGGGGTATGTAAAATATGTTTGAAAACTGTTTATCGAGGTCTTACTATGCGGAAGGATCTTTTAGCAGTTTTAAACGGAATAAAATGAAGGAACGTTAAAATTAGATTTTAATAATTTTAATGAAAATTATTTTGACATAAAACCGCTAATAAAAATAATAAGTACAACATTATTATTAAAAAAATACATATAAGGCATGGGTTTACCTCTCCCTAGTTGCTGCACCCAATGGTGTCCACATATGTCACAGAACAGATAATAATACTACGTATAGAATGGACACTGTCATCCACCCACCGATCGGGCCTTCCTCATCCCTCGAGCGAGATTGAGCTCCCGTGAGCTCACGCACACTCTTGCGCGTATACAAAACCCCATGTGTGCAGTGTCAGTGTAACATACATTCACGCCTTTTTCCCGAAGGGGTAGGCAGAGGTGTACCCAGGACTCAGACCCATAGTAGATACAACCACATTTCGCCAGTATGTTATTGGCCAGTATTTATGTTATTGTTAGTGTCAGTGTAGTGGGTAGTTATATCGCGACTTTTGTATGGGAATTCAGTCTACGTCCGGGGTGTGCATATTATGTTTTACGTAATAACAAACATCTATCCATCCATACAATCATTCACCTTTATAGTATAAGTGTGATATGGGTCAATTACAGACTTCCAAAATGGTCATCTTCATCATCATCTTCATCATCCTCATCATCATCAACCGGAAGACGTCCATTGCTAAACATAGGCCTCCCCAAAGAACGGCACTCTGCGCGGTTGCTCACCGTCTGCATCCACCGCGAGCCTGCGATCCTGACCAGGTCAGTCCACCGCGTGAACATAATATTATTCATACGAGTATAAACAAACATCCAATACTTTACTTTAATTACAACGAACCATTTTGTGCTTGCCAGTACTTTAAAATAAAAAATTGCTTTGGATAATTTTTTTTTTTTTTTTTTATTTTATGCCATAGGTGGCAAACAAGCAGACGGGCCGCCTGATGGTGAGCGGTTACCGCCGCCTATGGATACTTGCAACACCAGGGGTATTGCCAGTACGTTACCAACCCTTCAAGACTCCATTCACTCTCTTTTTGAAGAGCCCCATGTTGTAGCTTAACGGGAAAACCGTAGCAGGGAGATCATTCCACAGTTTGCACGTAAAATTTATCATAACTAAACCAAATCGGGTGAAAACGGGACCGGGTGAAAACGGTGCAGAGCCGTGAGGGCCTACGCTTCGTCTTACGGTCAGTTGTCTCCACTCAAGAACCTTTATTTCCTAACGGTTATCGATCCTGCGAGCAATGTGGTCAAGATCCAAAATAAAATTATTCAGCAAACATTGTTATATTATTAACTGTAAGTACCTGTTTTTTTTTTTTTTTTTCAAATGACCTATATTATGCTGTTGCCCTCAGATAGCCTCTACGGCTTTACCGGGCCCACTGCCCGGTAAAGCCCGGTGAGCGCAGGAGGCACTCGACAGCACACGAGCACCTAGACGGTACGAAGCTTGGCTTGGGCCATCGCCAGAATACGTGGATACCCCACAGTGAATTGCCCTGGCCCCCAGAAGGGGAATGTCCTAAGGCCCTATCAATGGTTTCATCTGTTTGATTATTTGGAGAGAAACTAACCGATCTGACGGATCTGAGAGATCTTCGACCTCGCCGGCGAGGTCGGTGTTGTGATTGTGTGAGTTGGTGGGTCTGGTATCCGCTACCAGTACCGAAAACGGAGCGACTGTTGCGTATATTGGTAGGACTGAGACCATAAGTACCTCCAAATAATTATCAGTTATAAGCCACATTGACTTCCAACAATCACAGGTCAAGCAAAAAACATATACGAGATTAAATCCGGAACTACTCGTAATAACTGACTCGTGACAATCTGGGGTCAAAGCAATAACTATTAAAATAATAACACAAAATGTTATTAAACATCATCAATAATTAATCTAATAGTCACTATTAATAAATATAATTGAATTTTATCGCAACTATAACTAGTTACGGTCAAAGGTGCTATTAACTAGATTTTATTTCTTAGTTCAAATCCATTATCAGGGCTCGCGTGAACTATTTTCATAACCACTCATAGATGTTTAAAGGTTATCAAGATATAGATTTGAGTAGCGAAATGTATGTCGGCGTGTGATTGAAGCCTAATGTACTTGACTTAGAATATAGTGTTGTGAAAAATATATAAATTACATATCGATATTTTTCATATGAAAATAATATATTTGCAATAAGTTTATGGGATCAAAATTGGTATAAAGTTTAAAAGTTAATTTATTTCATAAAATAAGGTATTTATATGTCTTATTTTTATTGCCCCTATTTATACCATAATATGCTTGTATAATATACATTTATTAATATTATATATTAATACCTAATAATATGACCACCGTCTTTCTGCTGTAAATAAATCCTCTCCATCCATCGGTCCTCTGGAAGAAATCGCTTATTAGCGATAAGGCCGCCGCTTGTACATTTAAGTTTAGTTTCCGTGTCCTGTAATGTTATTTCATTGTGTGTGTGTGTTGTACAATGAAGTATTATCTATCTATCTATCCATGATTCATATTTGTAACTAGGTAACTATGTGTTTTTGTAAAGTGAAGGTGTGCCGCCCTGGAAGTACCACACCTTTGCCAGTTATTCATCCGCCAAGCAGTAATGTGCAATCATTTCTATGTTCCGGTCTGAAGGGCAATGTAAAATTACTGGGCATGACGAGTTTCAACAACTAATATCTCAGGGTGACAGGCGCAGTGCAATGCCAGGCAGAATTTTGAATTTTAAAACACTGGGTAGTACTGTGTCTGATATGGGCACTCATGATGCTTATCATCAGGCACCTGATTTGCTCGTCTTGTCAATCACTATCATTAAAAAAAATAAAAAATACACACGCAAACAATATACCCATATTATCGAAAATCCCGAACACGTGTTCATAAAAGACTTTTTTTTTAATAATATTCTGTATTTAAGTGAAAACCCAATATTCTACGTGAGAAAACGTGAGAAAATTAAAACAATCAAGCGTTAATCTGCGTTAATTAAAAACAAAAAAAACGGTGCTTTTTAATTTTTTTACGAGACGTTCCATTGGTTCATAGATTTTATAGCTGTTGTCTATTTTTTAATGAAGCTCCATTAAAATCAATTAAATTATACCTTTTCAGCAACCTACTTCATGATACAACTTTTGATAAAACAAAAAAATGTTATTCTCATGTAAAAACTTTTTAAAAATCTGGTGTCGTGTAAAACCTCTATTGTCATTCATATACCAGCCAGTGCTAAAGTAAAACATTTTTTTTGCAAAGACGGAACGAACACGTTTCCCAATTTGAAAACCACATTCCATTTTTGAAACAACGCGTTCTCTGCGTGGCGTAGTGATGTGCGCGTTATCGATAACGTAATGTTTGGTTTAGAGCGAAATACACCGGACGTGTGTTGCAAAAAAGTTGAGTTGAACTCGGCGCAGAGCTTCATAGACTAAGGAACCTCTTTCACCATCCTTGAGTAAAGTGTTGATTAACTACTCGCCGATTAATGCTACTCGGCAAGTAAAGTCCCAAGTAACTTTTGTCATTTTCACAAAAAGGCCAGTTTATGTGTCGATTAGCATAACTAGGACATTATGAAATTAGCACTGCGCCTTACTCGCCACTTTACTCGAGGATGGTGAAAGTAGGCCCTAATCTGTATGAATTACTTACTTAAGTACCTGCCAACTTTTAAACTTATACAAGACAATAAGAAAATTAAGTTAATATACTAAATGTACATAGGTTTTTGAGAAATTCAGTCCCCCTAGAACAAGAATATTAAGTTTGTAGTTCCGATTTTTAGTTTCAAAAACAACATGCACAGTGCACCGCCCTCCCGCCCGCAAAATTACATGCAAAGAGGAAAAGCTATTAGGTCACTTGTCACTCACTATCATAAAAAAGAAGGAAAAATCGGAGGAGGGGGTATTTTCAATTTCTTAATTCTTAATTGGCACTAGTTTTTAAACCGTAGTTTAAACTGTATTACATGCATAGTGTAAACAAGTCTTAACATTAGATCACAGACGCGAGCGTCTTGCCCCAATCGACCCTACAATAACGGGACCCGTCAATCTCACATCAACAATATCATTCTGACTCTTTATGCCTATATCATCTTATACTTAAGACCTTATTTCTAACACGTAAGGTTCAAATTGATGTTTAATATTTTTTCAAACTGCAATATAAGTTGGTCAAGCTTCCAGAATGACAGAGTGACGTATCGAGAGATGAGGAATACATTGTGATTTTGTTTCTGTGGTTGGGTTCAAAAGAATACATAAAATAACATCACTCTTTTTTCACAAAGAGTTAGGCAGAGATTTACACAGGACCCATTCCTATAATAGGTATAGGTGCCTTTCCTGTCAACGCGTTTTACTTATTGGTTGACAACAAACGATTAATTAAATAATTTCAATATAATAGGATGTTAATTTTTAATTTATGCAAGCTTAATTCAATATACATAAGGTACAGATAGACTAGACTGCCTCGGTGGCGTAGAGGGCGCATGCTCGACTGCCAATTAAGAGGTCCTGGGTTCGATCCCCAGGTCAGGCAAAGTGTTAAATATTGGATTTTCCATTAGGAATTATCTCAATAACTGCCTGGAGTCTGGAACTGTGCCCGGTAGATGGCAATAGGCTCGCCCCCTATTACATGGGACCTATAACATACTGGCGAAATGTGGGTGTATCTACTATGGGACTGAGTCCTGGGTACACCTCTGCCTAACCCTTCGGGAAAAAAGGCGTGAATGTATGTTATGTTATGTTACAGATAGATAAAATGATTTGTAAAATAAAGATAAACCTATTTTCACAACAGCCTCGAGGTAAATACGTTCTTAAAGCTCATAAAATGTTCCTCAGTATCCAACATATATATAAACTTTATAATTCCACTCACATTATCTGAGGTACAGGACATTACAGCAATATTGTAAAAGGAAAACAACTCTAAAGCTTAAAAATAACAACTGGCAAGGTTACGCGTTATAATACATTTATAATAGTTTTATACTTGCACAAAATGACCCATAATCATATGGGATAGAAAATTGTTTTCAAAATGATGTAGAGGATTAAAAAAATTGATGGCGGCTCGCATAATGGCGGGCTGATGAGACGAAAAACTGGTGCGAATGTGAATTTGGGCGCAATCGAGTCGACAGTTGCGTATTAATATTTTGTGAGTTTCTTTGATTAGTGCGCAGTGCGGATATTCGTAATGGTCAGTGAACTTGGGAGGAAATTAAAATGATATCTCAGTCATTATTTAAACAAAAAATATCGCTAAAATCCCTGACAATTACCACAATAATCACTGTTCCACTGTCTGGGGAAAAAATTTCGCTGCAAAATTGTCTTTGAAAATAATTTTGTCTGAGCAATAAAACGCAGGCAAATTTTAAATAAGCCGTTAAAACAATAAAACGGTAATAATTCCTCGACAAACAAATTCACAATCCAATCTCATTTATTCACAAGCGGTATCGTTCGCAAATTGATTAACTTGCGAGATTTTTGTAAAGGCTGAGTTGAAAATCTGGTAAAAAGATTAATTGTTTTGATCCTGTCCCGAGTTGGAGTGACGGTGCACCTCCCGCGAGTTCACGTGATGTGCATAATTTTTATCGATATCGATAATAATATTATTATATTCTATAATATTATATTTTGTCGCACCCCTTAATTAATACAATTATATTAATTGAATATTACAGATAAATCAAACCACAAAACAACAAAAATAAACCAATCAAAAACCCAAAGTGCCAGCCATTGCAGCTTATCATTATTATAGTAATGATTTTTCATTTCATTTTGAGGTTTTTCTTTTGCTGGTTACAAACAAATTTAACTTAGTATTATTTAGTATTAACTAAATCTGGTTGTACTTTATACTTATATGTTTACTCAATATGAGTTGAACCGTTCCTGCATAAAGTTAGGCAAAACACCAAATTTTACTCTAAAATACACGACATACTCGTAGTTACAGTACCGATCCATTTTTAATTGTTAATCAACAAAGTCATCGAACTTCGTATCGAGAGAATTGAAACCATCAAAATAAAACATCGATATTTAGTAACGGCAAATTCTAATAGAAATAGGTTATGGCCTGTTATGACGACTCATATCGATAAAAAATGGACAATAGAGACATTGGTACGGAAGTTTTATCATTCCATCGATATTGTGTCGTGAGTGACGTAGATACTAACCCACATGTTTTTTTTTTTTGTAACTAATCTCTGGATAATCCGTCCGCCCCTCTGTCACAGAGCTCTATCTCATAAGCCGTAATAGCTAGACACTTGCAGTTTTCACAAAATATGTGTTCCTAGTACCGCTACAACAACAAATAATAAAAATAAAATTTATAACTAAAGGTGCTCTCCATACCTGTTTAGTAAATTGTCAAAATACTTTTACTGCAATAATAACAGGTTTATTTATCATAATAGTAATAAGAATTTTATTTGGTAGGTGAGGAATGGTGACACCTATAAATAGTTAGGCAATAATAATTTAATAATAATTTGAATTTATACTCTAACAGAACGGGTTTACCCCAATTACACTGCTCGAGTCAATTCATATGAGTTATGTGGACAAACCCATATTGTCAGAGTTTCAGGTCGCCAAGATTCCTGCGAGGCCTCCTACATGACCTAACGACTGCTCCCTACATATCTTATAGGACACAGCCGGGACCTACAGTTTAACGTGCCATCCGAAACACGGTAGCGTCCAGGCGAAAAGTCCACATGGTAAGATTCGATCCAGGGACTCCGGATTTAAAGCCGGGCATATTCCCGCTGGACCACGGACGCTACAATAGGTAGGTACACTTTGGGTAGGAACCTTTCATATGCGAGTCCCAATCACATCTGACCAGTTTGTTATAAATAAAACTATGCAGCTTAGACCCTGGAATAACACTTCAAATGCTGCTGCAAAACTGCAGGAAACTATTACATGGGACTTTTAACATAACTGCACCGACTGTTTTGTAAATTTTGCTGTGAGAGGTTTAAAATATCACATTTTTTAATCGTTTTACGTCTTAGGGATATGAACAAATTACAATGCATTGTTGTGAAAGTCGTCTATATAATTTATGGATAATTTTTTACCAGTTTTATATAAAATTTCTGAGTAAAAAATATTTAACTGACCCAAATTTTTGTAAAAATAGGTTAAGGATTGCTTTTGATTTCGGCTACTTAGAATAAGATTTACATTCAATTAAAACCACAGATATAAATTTTATTTCAATCTCAATCTATTTCCTGAAAATTGAATTCAAATATATTAACAAAAATGGTAGTTAAAAATCTTTTAAAAGCCTTTTATATCAAATGATAAAAATCACGCAAGTAAAAGATACGTATAAATATCAAATCGATCAAAATAGTCAAATAACCGTAACAGCAATCAACTAAACCGGACTTTTAAGAATAACGTCTAGATTTTGTATACGGCCTCTTAAATAAGTGCACACAATGAAACAAGATAAAAGTAGACGAGATTAACACTTTAAAATGTTGCATATTATGTTAATTTACTTTGAAATGAGCACTTATCGATAAAAATATCGATAAAAGGGCATCTTTGATAAATGACGTACCAAAATTGCATGTCAAAAGGTAACTGGGCGTACAGACTTACATTTTAATATGTCGACAGGACCTTGTAGAAAGCCATTTAGACAATCACCGAAGGCAATTTTTGGGAAGACAGTCTGATTTTAATTACTTACTTAGTCTTGCAGCTTAATATATTTTTATAGCATTATATACTTACTTTGTAAGGAAATTTTTGAGTTATGTTTTGAAAATTATGTTATGAAAGTGCCATTTCAATAATAATAATAATTTTATTTTACAATATTTCAATACATTCATTGTCCCGTTTTTACGTGTCCAAGATTATTTAAAATTATATCATTTTAGACAAAAAAAGCCTTAATTTATGAAATATTTTAACATCGCGTTATACGTAGCTTTGGCTTTACTAAATTATTGAATTATTACAAAACGATTCTCGATCAAACATCTTTCATATAATAAGAACTTAATGTTTAAAGTTCAACTTTGGCTGCAGTTCTGAGAAAACACAGTCAAGAGGAAGCAACCGCAGTTCATAACTACCTTTTTTAGTGATGGGGTAAACCAAATCTTGAAATTATAGCGTATCGAGTCTTGAAATATTTTTTGGTTTGATGCCTAGGTCAGATAAATAATGTAATTCATTTTTACAATAGAAATTTTCTCAATGACAGCCTGGAGAGTCTGCTGGAGCTGTATCCAGTATATCTCCGGTAGATGACATAATACTCGCACCCTATTACTTAGAAAATATAACTGGCGCAGTGTAGGTCAACCTACTATGATACTGAGTCCTGATTACACCTCTGTTAGCCTCGTCGGGAAAAAGGCGTGATGTTGTGATATGCATAATAGTTAAATATTTTTCGTCGATATTTCGATCGATATTTTTATGACTTTCTGTCTCTGAGAAATAATGATAAAATACCCGATGTTTAGGTTTAAACCAAGATCTAGCAATAATAGTCAAATTACAAATCAATCGTCTCTGTTATTAAAATAATATTAGGTATAATAATATGATAGTCATGTTATTTCATTGTCCAAAAGAGAAATGGAGAAAACTATTAGAGTAATAAAATATACATAAAAAGTATCTTTTTAGTTCATGGTAATAAAATATCAAGATTGAGAAACCTTTTCCCATCCCTATTGCCTCTAGAAGTTAATACTTACTGACGCGCTATGCGCCCGCGCACCCGCCTGCTCTTCGTTTAATTAAAAACGGGATTCGAAATATGAATTTTAAGTTGCATGCCCACACTTTATTTTTGTAAACGTAAAATACTACAGCAAAGACGAATTTAAATGGTAATTAGATTTCTTTTATTATTTAAATAATTTTTGACTTATTATACAACTGAATCATAATGAAATAAAGACTGCCTAAATACTATGATAATAATGACGTAATTTGCATACATTTTTTCCAAAAATCAGTCAATTTATCATTGTTTTGTGTACTTTCCAACTGATTCATTACATTATATAAGTATAATCGATCAACCATCAATGTACATGTGTATAGTCGTTATTTTTTTGCGAATATGGCAATTGTCTCTGCAAGTGGGTCAGTTTGACAAGCAATAGATCGAAAGTATTTGCATACTTTTTATCACCTTGCTCCCTATAATAACTCCCTATCCTATAATCTATTCACAGATAATGTATGAAAACAGCACACGCTATTCTCATCCTATTTTGTTCACATTATGATTTCATCATTTTTCCATTCGAATAACTTCTCCATGGGTACAAAAATTTTGTAATTCTTACTATATCATGGATGTGCATTTAACATTCATACCTTACAACTTGCAAAAACAATTTTCAACCTCCGATACAACATGGATTGGCTGATCGGTCAATTAGTATTTGAAAGCGACATTTTTCGTGAATCTTGCAATACTTTCTTTTACAAGTTGTTCAGTTTGGCGTTTCGATGCACCACCTTGATTATTACTATTTTTGTAATACTTTGTGTGCCAGAATACTTTTAGTGATAAATTCTGAAAGTTTCAACATATATCATCAGAAACATCATCACGAGGCAACAGAAAATCTCCATTTCCTGCCGGTTGAGTCCTAGATTAAGAATCTTGCATACATTTGGCGCGAACAGAATCTAACAGCGCAGCTCTACGGAGAACAAGACTTTTTTACTTTTTTTAAATACCACGCTTAGGTCCTTTTTGGTCACGACTTGGGACTTTGTATGGTAATAATTTGATAAGAACTAGTTCTTATTCGGGTAATACCTCCGGAGGTGTTGAGGAAAGAAATTCGAAAGAATTATTTTTATTTTATTTAAAATATAAAGTTGTTTTTATAATAATTCAAATATTAATACAAGTTGACACTGGTATATTTATATGGTATATTAATTTTGTGTTTAAGTATTGATATTTTATTTAGAAAATATTTTTATTTAGAAAATATCTACAAATATTTAAAGGTTACTCGTATCTAATACCATAAGTACTCAAAATCTATTTCATATATTAGTAGGGTCAATATATCCGAATCTTATATTTCAAACCATATAACATATTTTAGAAAAGATTACATTAGATTAAAAGATAGGTACCGAAACTCATGGGAAAATTCGTCAAGATAAAATTGATAATTGATATAACCTTATCGATATAATATTTCCTTCGAAATAGCTACAATCAATTAAAATTAAAACGTACTAATTACAGATTATATATAAAAAATATATATAATAATCTAAAATTATAACAAATTAATTTAGTGGATAACAAATTTCGAAAGAACCTTTTTTGAGGTGTCTATTAATTAAAATGGAATCTGTTATCGATACATTCATTATTCTAAATAGTGGATCGGCAAAACTATCGAATACTTTTCATTTCGTAAATCACCCTCATCACTATAAATAGGTCTACGAGTACCAATACTGTTTTAAATACACATATTAGGTTTATCAAAAACAAACTAACAGTTACAGTAATAATAAATGTTATCGATTAATCAAAATAAGTTGTTTAAATCGAGTTTTCTCGAATATGTCAGTCCCACACGTTTTAGGAAGAGCAATATAGAATTAATGTTGCTACTTAAAATTGGAATCTTTTAATCTCTAGGGCGTAGTAAGTGATTTTTCTATGTTACATTTTAAATATATTATAATAACAGCCTCGTTGGCTCAGATGGTAGTAATTCTGCTTTCTGTGCCACAGGCTCCGGGTTCAACCCCGGCCAGGTCAAACATTTGTGTGCATGAACATGTGCGTTTGATTTGTGTCTGGGTTGTTATAAGCGTATATAAGTATGTATATCAGTCTTCTGGTTACCATAGTACAGGCTTCTAGAATAGTTTGGGACCAGATGACCGTGTATGGAAGTTGTCCCATATTTATTTATTTAATTTATAATAACTATCACTTTTTTCGTTATATTTATAGTATCTAAAGTCAACTATATAATATTATCACTATATATTATAAAATCCTAAATGACTCACTGACTAACATGCAACTCAGAGCCCTATCCGCTGATCCTAGAGACTTGAAACTTGGAATGTAGATTTTTCGTATATGGACGTATGCTACGAATTTTTAAAAATTCACATTCTTAGGCGGTCCAAAAAGAGCTTCAAAAGTTTTGGTAAACAACGCCCATATCTCATAATTGCTGATGATTATGAGGACCCTCGTTCGATTCCTAGGTCAAGCAAAAAGCTTTACTGGATATTTCCATTAGGGATTTTCTTAGTAATAGCATGGAGTTTGCAACTGTCCCCGGTTGATAGCATTAGGGTCGCCCCCCAATAATGGGACTTTAAAACATGCTTAGCTAGTGAGGTGTGGGTGTAGACATTATGGGACTGTGTCCTGGGTCCTCTGCCCTCTCTCTCTCTCTCTCTCTCTCCCTCTCTGGGGCATCTGCCTTCGGTTATATTCTTTTCATATGTTATTGCTATTTAATGAAAATACTCGTAGCTCCAAATTCATCAATATCCTCTGATGATGATGATGATCAACCTGTGTTAGTCCACTGCTGGAAATAGGCCTCTCCTATTCTGCGCCACTGAGTCCGGTCCTCAGCTCTACTCATCCAATTCCTACCGGCTATCCTTCGCATAGATCGTCACGTTACGTTTGTGTACTCGCGGTCTCCACTCCAGAACTCAACGTCTACCCCAGATATTATCGGTTCTGCGCACGATGTGAACAGTCCACTGCCACTTCAGTTCCAAATTATTAAATAAATTATTTGACTGCCGAATCTTATTTGCTTTGACTTTTATATTCTTACGGCCTCTTTCACCATCCTCGAGTAAAGTGCCGAGTAAGCTACTCGTCTATTAATGTGGCGAGTAAGGTGTAAGGTGAGTGCTAATTTCATAATGTCCGAGTTATGCTAATCGGCACATAAACTGGCCTTTTTTGGTGAAACTGTCAAAAGTTACTCGGGACTTCTACTTCACTAATCGGCGAGTAGTTAATCACTTTACTCGAGGATGGTGAAAGGGGCCCTTAGAGTGATTTGCATAAACTAATACAGTAATCTTCTTATTTTTACACAAGAAAGCTTAATTTTATAGGTTAAAGGGTATCACACCTTTAAACACATAAATTATATGAAGAATTTAAGAGGGCTAGTTTACACGAGAACAGTAAACTTTGGAATTTGGTCTTTAAATACGATATCGTTTGTAGCGACGCACTACTAATTTAATGACTACTTTTTAAACTTTTTTATATGTAGGTAATAAAAACACACAAAGTTAACAGTACTGGTTTTATATTGATACCATAATTTAAAAGAAAATTACGGAAGCTAATAACAAAATCTTAAACATAACATAACGTCTTTTTTCCTCACGAGAAGAGCTCACTAGGCCTTTAAAACTTTTGCCAAGTTATATGTGTTAAAATTATGTTAAACACCAAAAAAAAACACTAGTACTGCAATAAGGAAAAAGCGAAGTAGCATAGAGAACTTGTTTTGATTAAATATCACGAATTAGCTCTTGCAATAGCAAGACTTCAAATTCCATAGGGAAAGTGATTAGGTACTTAGTTTATGGAAAGTGTTATATATAAGTATACGGTAAGGAAAATCAGCCGGAACTAATAAATACATAAAACTAAAAGTGAATTTAAACTCAGTACTTCAATTCACACAAACGTCAATACATCGGTAAGCGACTGAACGTCCAACAAAAAGGTTTAACATGTAGAATGTAGAATGTCGATAGCATTTGCTACAGCCAATTAGCACAGGCGAGTCAAAGCCAGTTCTGAAGTCTCATAAATCTAACACGAATGTGGGTCAGCGCCGTCAGGTGGCGTGCATGTCGTTCTCGCTTAGATGAGACTATTGCAACAGTTTTTGTTCGATTAGGTACATTCTAAGGAATTCTACACTTAAGGATTTAGCACACTATTTTCATTGGGACAATAAATCGTTCTTTCTCACTAAGAAATGTGAAAAATAACGCTTATTGTAATGTAATGTAAAATGGGCTTCTTTTCCGCACTTAGACTCTTATTTGGTCTTTTGTGCGTGAAGTCTTGGCTAATCTAGTCAGCCTAACTCCGTCCAGACGCTCAGCAGCTTCCTGGGAACTTAGTAGGCTTCGCGGAGCGACCTCCCTGCTCCGAGGATTTGTTCACGTTCTGCCTCAAATGTAATAGAATTCTTAGTCAAAGTAATGTGAATCTCCAATGGAAAAAGTGATATCAATTTTAAATTTAGCAGATAAAATCGAATATCTACAGCAATCGACTAAAAAACAAAAATTTAAGGAAGTAAGCCAGACAAAATAATTCTGGAGGCACAGCTCGTAAAAATGTACTGATCAAATGTAATCTTCAAAGCGGATTGAGCGGTTATCTCTATTTACGCCTACGCTACTACTACACCTATTCTATACTAGCATTATGTTTATTGGTCCTTTTGAAAACCCGTCTCCAAATATACAAGATATCGTCAAGTATCAATAACTTACAAAACTTCGGAAATCAATGATCGGAGAGTTAAAACGTGAGCACTTTGGTGACGTATCGTTATAAGATTTTGAAGGCTTTCCTTCAGTGAGGGAAGGAATTCAAATGTTCTCATTGCGATAAGGTTGTATATTTACATAATATTTGTAGGTTGACTTCATCTGTTTATTGCTTTTCAAAAGACACTTTTGAGAAAGTTTGATGGTTTCGACACATTGGTTATTTGTGTCGTTATAGATAAAATATTCAATGTCAAAGTATACAATGATTTGTTTTAAAGTTATGGGTAGTTTATGATCAGTTTTAGATTCTTGATTGAACTAGTGACATGTTCCGAGTACGCCAATATCTAAGAGTTTTTTCTTTATCTTTAAATATGTAGACCTTGGAAAAACACTTATATTACTTTTCAGAGAGTGAATCTACGGGGTGCATGTAGTTTTTCGTATGAAACTATGAACAAAATGAAGGTGATTTAATTTAATTTTTATTTGGCATTCCACATCATAAATTTTAAAAAAATATTTAGAAAAAAAAATCTCTGCGAAATAAATTATTGTCTGTTTCAAATTCAATGCCAAATATTTTTAATTGCAGTAGGTCCTAAAAACGCTTTTACAAGACAACGAAGCTAATCACTACTAAGGATGTTAATTTATTTTGGTTATATGAATATTCTAAATTTGTGAATGTTCACTTTTTAAAACAAAGGCTGTATAGGAATCGGTTTTTAAAAGCTCTATTACGAAATCGATTTTCAATCGAGTGATTGCAAGGCGCCTACAACACGTTCTAAGATAACACTTAGGCAAACCTTCTAACCAGGCTATAAAACCCAGGTAACACAGATAGTCAGTACGAATCGAGAATTGAATAGAGTTTGCTATTGAATTTATTCCGGTTTGCCGGATCCGACTTACATAGAATATAAGAAATGTGAAATACTATAATGTCAAACTGTAGGTATTTAAGTACTTATAATATTATTGAAGACATTATGAACACTTTAAGCGATAAGGTCGACAATAATTACACTGTAGAAACAGTGTAATTTATAATTTGTTTTTGTTAATATTGTTCTTTTTTTTGTGTTAATCTAAATATGGCGAAAATTCCGAAACTTTACTTATGTATTTTGAGCGAGTGTGACTGACACATCAAACTTAGCTTAATCCTAGAACTGCAAAATTTTACACGTTTTTCATTCCTTGTGTACATAACACAAGGCGTAGAAAGTAAAAATTCTACAGGAACAGTCTCGAGATAACACTAATATTTGCAGTATACGAGTTTAAGGATAATGTAATCGATTTCAGTCCTTTGACGTAATGCCGAATAGTAAATTCATCTAGTAACGTGCTAAAACTATAATAATTTATCATCGTCTCCCGTGGGTTGCCGGCAACAGAATAGTAACCCCACCCTTTCTAACTGTGGATGGCGTAAGAGTCGACTAAGGAGGCTTTACAGATGCAGAGGACGGGCAGCAGTGTCCTCTGCTTAAAAACCGTCAAATTGCGCTAGGTACAACCCGCCTGTCAAGCGTGGCGAGTATTGGCAAAATCCCCCCAATGGAGAGGCTTAAGTCTAAGATAATGATGATAACTTTTATCGGTTCGCCTAGCCGAGGTCACAAGAAGTCTATAGAAATTAATGTTTTAGCGCGTCAAGCCACGTTTATGCCGTAAAATTACGCCGGTTAGTTTTAATCTTCCCATCTCTAGCATCGATTCGATCGCGAGCGAGCATCAATTATTCGATAACGAGTATCGATACATCCGCAACACCTGCCGTACTTTATTGGGCTGGCTTTAATTGTGGTATACACTAAACTAACGGACTTAGATATTTGGATTAGCATTCAAGTTGCGTTACTGTCCACTGAGATAAGGACACCTTGTTCGTTTATCTTATTATATTGTGTTTATTATTAATATCTCTTTATGAACGACTGAATAACTTAGATCACCCTGCTGCGTTCTTCTCGCTGATCGTTGATGATTTGAATCAATGTAATAAAAATTAGGACGATACTAAAGAAAATGGACTCGAAGTCCCAGGTAGCTGGGCCCAGAAATCCTTACATTGTCTATCTTATATTGCCTAGGTAGAATGTTCCCAATAATATTCCCAAACATAGTAGCTATTAAATTATCGCCGTTTAATTTATAATTTAATTTGCTTGAGAGGTTAAGTACCAAGTATATTTTATTGCTAAGGCGCGTTCTAAATTTAGTAGAACATTTGTTTATTTCATTATAATTATTGGCGGAACTACATTTGAAAATTTTATTATTAGGTCTATTAAATAAAATCTAAATTATAACGTAAGATCAACGTGGCCCAAACATCTACAACTCCTTTTATCAGCGTCGCGCGGTTAACGTACCTATTTGCCAATGTTTAAGCTTAAATTATAATTTCTAACATTAAACGCTATTGATTTTTGCCTCTAAGAAGATTATTGACATGTTTATAGCATTACACTGTCATATATATTAGCACTAATGGCAGAGTGAGCGTTTAAATACGATTTAAGCTTACAGATAGAAAATTAATTAGCTTTGTAAAGGTGCCATCGCGATAACTGTGTGACGGATTCAGATGGATCAAATAAGGTTACTCGTACTAGTGGGCCGATGGAAATCGAGCGGGAAGTGGACCTAACTGAAGTTAATGTTTAAACTGAACGACTTCATGGCTAAGTTGGTAGTAACTCTACGGATAGCGTCCGTGATCCAGCGGGAATATGCCCAGCTTTAAATCCGGAGTCCCTGGATCGAATCTCACCATGTGGACTTTTTACCTAGGCACTACCGTGTTTCCGATGGCACTTTAAAATGTAGGTCCCGGCTGTTTCCTATAAAATATGTAGGAGGCAGTCGTTAGGTCATGTCGGAGGCCTTGTAGGATTCTTGGGGACCTGAAACACTGACAATATGGGTTGTCCACATAACCCATATGAATTGACTCGAGCAGTGTAATTGGGGTAGCCCATTCTGTTAGTATATAAATTAATGTTATTATGATTATTATTTAACTCTACCTGCGAAGCAAGGACTCCTGGGTTCGATTAATTATTACTGTTCGATACTCAAGCAGGTGCATCTTCCCGTCAAACTACTTAAAATAACTAGGTATGTACTTAGAATAACTTTCAAAAGAAAGGATTGCGAAATTCTCAAAAAATAAGTCGACTTTCCATAAAAACGTATCAGCTTATCTTAAAGTTGTATTGAGAGTCGAATTGAATTTTCCGAGGGTAACAATTCGGTCTTTTGCAAATTGTTTAGGTTGAAGGGTAGATAGATAGATGTATAAGCTCAAATTAAATGACAAAATTTTTGGTACAAAAATTGCCTAAATAGAGTTTATAAACAGAGCACACGCACACTGCGATTTTCTTGTTCTTTTCTGCCGATTTCAACATGGGGCTCTTCAAAAGGAGAGTGAATAGAGACTTGAAGGAACTGACGTCCCTTCAAGTCAGTCAGACAATACTCCTAGCGCTGGTATCCATAGGCGGCAGTAACCGCTCACCATCAGGCGGCCCGTCTGCTTGTTTGCCACCTATGGCATACATAAAAAAAAGAAGTAGTGTCAGTAATGACATTTCGTATTCTAAAACACATTTCATATAACAGCACTCGATAAGTGCTTATACATTTATGTGCTACTAGGGTAGCATATCTATTCCACGGATGATTTAGTACCTACTCAGGCAGTGCCTACTGCCAATAATTCTAGAATACATAATTCTAGCGCAAATAGGTAGTTGTAACGATTTCACTAATATCAGAATCTAGAACGTCATTATATTTCAGATTATGTGCCTACCTACATAAATCATTTACGATGGGAAAGCTGCTTGAAATGCTCTGGATTGACCTAGTTAAATAATATCGATGTGCAGATATTCTGATATTAGAAGTCATTTTAATATGTAGCCTGATAAAAGGATCCATGGAAGAGCTGGCAATTATTGAGATACTAACCATACGGAATTATCCTTAACAGTTTCTTGCCGAGTAAAACCGAGAGCGCCTGAGAAACGTGAATACAAGTTTCTTTATTTGTTTTTCTCGCAATTGCATGTTTTTGATCTCCAGCGTGAGTTATTTCATAAAGTTAAAATAACGTTAAAATTATTATCGTTATTGAAACATATAAGATAAACCAATCATTTAACAAACGAATTATTAAGTAATAAAAAGTGTTTCAAAGTTGTTCCTTCGCATTCTTCTTACCACTCGCACCGTGCTACAACGAAATTAATAAAGTGAAAAGAACGGTTTCTCTAATGCTAGCCACCATGCTCTAACCAAAACAGTGTAAATGGTACAGAAGATATAAACCAATTTACTGTTTTAATAATTACTTCTTGTAATACTCCCTCCACAAACGAAGTCATTAAAGCAACTTTATTATTTCCTTACCTTGATAATAATACATAATTAAGTTCCCAAGCTTTAAGCTAAAAAAAAGAAATTATTGCATGTTCACAGCGTAAAATAATATTGTTAATGCATTTCCTATAGCGTACTTTGTTTCACTATCGACACAATCTGCATATTAACTCTTAATTAAGAATCGCATGTGGCTTATCAAATGTACTGGACGCTAAGAAAATGAAAGTAAACTCATATTAAAACAACTCGGCTGTAAATAAGCTCTCTCTGTCGATTCTATCGGGTAACTGCGTTTGTAATGTTTTCACCTACTCATTTTGTGAGAATCTTGAATCTGCTTGATAGTCAATTATGTCGTTTTCTCTTTGATCTATCGATACCTACCAACATAGAGTTGATCTTTATTAATTAATTTTAACATTTAGCAACCGTGGCCTAGCGAAAAGTCCGGCTTGAAAGCCTTAGTCCCTGGATATTTAATCTCACATGTGGGCTTTTCATTTGGGCGCTAGTGTTGTTCATGGCACGTTAAACTGTAGGTCCCGGGTGTTTCCTATAAGATATGTAGGGGCCACTCGTTAGGTCATGTCGGAGGCCTTGTAGGAATCTTGGCGACCTGAAACACTGACAATATGGCGGGTTCTCCACATAAATTTTATGAACTGAGTCCAGCAGTTTATATGGAAACTCTTTCTTTTAGGTTATAAATTTAAGGTATTTATATTAAATCTTTCATTTACATTTTATTATGGTTATAGTTAAAACTCATGTCACAGACAAATTGCACACAGAGGAAAATCATGAAGCTGAATTTAGCTTCTCACAAGTTGCGAGAATCGCTGTTTCTTTGTTGTGTAACAAAGTTGATATTTATTTTATAATAGACTAACTGTGTCCCGCGGTTTAACCCGCGTAGTCTTCGTTCCCGTGGGAATATCGAGATGAAAAGTAAGTGTTATTCCATGGTCTAAACTATTTACATACCGAATTTCTGCCCAATCGGTTTACTAGTTTTGGCGTGAAAGTGTAACAAACATCCATCCATCCATCCTCACAAACTTTCGAATTTATTATCAAGTAGGATTTTCATTAAACTGGTACATGTAGCCATTATTATTGTCATGTACATAAGTCCTTAAGTTCCTTATTATTTAAAAACTACAATCTATAAGAGCACGCAATCCTGATCTACAATCTCAGCACATATAAGTAAACATGACAAAAACATATAATTAAACAAAACAACTGATAGATCATTTCAAACTCTATCACTTGGACATAAGACATTTAATGGAAAATCTAAAAGCTCAAAGGTATAGGTAATTTAGATGTGTATCTAGTTCTAAAGCGGTCACATGCAATCACAGAAATAAGAGGTGTGTTAAGAGAAGTTGCCGGTTTATTAAAGTCGATGGTTGCGATGATAGCATAGACCGCATTGAAATTAAACGATGCACCTGCCATAAAGACTTTAATAATTGGATAGTTGCACATGCGTATACTGTAGATGGGATCAAAGTTCGGGAGCCTTTAGAACTCAAGTTACTAATACTTATAGGTATAAGCAGTATAAGCTTCGGACATGGTCAATTGACAATTGTTTTTACGACATTAAAGAATACTGGAATTACAAAATGAAAATTCTCAAGACATAATTATTATATAAAGGTAGTTATTATTATTATTGTACGTAATATTATAATTATGTATTTTAATATGACAATATTTGACATGCTTGTTGTTTCAACTACTAATATCTCAGGGTGACAGGCGCAGTGCAGTGCGGCGAAGAATTTTGAATTTTAAAACACTGGGTGGCACTGCCACACCATCACCTGATGGCACACCATCAGACACCTGATTTGCTCGTCGTGTTACTCACTATAATAAAAAAAATTGTAATTATGCATTAACTTAAAGCTACCTCATAATAATTTCTACTTCAAAACGCTCCTAAATTATTTAAGATATGAACGGTAAAGGTATAAAATATTATAGCTTAAATATTTAAACCACCTAGTTTTCTATACGTAAAGTGGATTAAAAAAAAAAGGACAATAAATTTATAACAATGTAATCACCCTATGACTTTCAAACAGCTTATATAAATTGAGAACGGAAAATACCTACAAATCTAATAGTAATGCATAGTACGATAAACTGTCTCATACAATCTGACACTACTAAATTACCACGATTTACTTAATCCAAGCGAATTCTGCAAATATTCACTTGATTTGCAAGTGGCGACCAATTACCGTGATAACTTGTTATACAGCACTTATACAGCTAAAGCACTTAAAGGTTTCATAAGAGAGGGATGGACTTATTGACAGTAAACTAGGCGATTAAAGATGGAGTCACACTTGGAGCCTTGATAAATTAATCACAATTGTAACTATAAGGTACTCTTTTGTTCTGCAAACAAAACCGACTTATTAACTCCAAGCTCTTAGAACCTATGAAAACACTAAAAAATATTGGCTGATAACTTAGCCGAAACGATAAGGAACGTTTAAATACTCCCGTTTATGCCGTAAAATATGTATTCGAATCACGAAAGTTTAAAACTTACCAGACTATATGACAGCTGAAATATTGCATAAAGTTTTTCAATATGACGTATAATAGGAATAGAAAATGCTCGACTACGGGCAAGTAAGTTTGGCTGTTCCGTCTAACGCATGTTTAATCGAAGATAAATTTTGTCAAATAATCTTTTCATAAAAAGGAAGTTACCCTATCGTTATCGAAGGCCTAGTTTAGGCACTATAAGTGTGACTTCAACCTAAACGTACCTTTGGAAAGTTGTAGGCATTGCCGTTAATTTGTTAGGAAACAAATCATGGTTGTTGATTGGCAGTGTAATAAATAAGGAATGGTGTCGATTTTAAGCTTTATTATAGCTACAATAACAGTTAGCTTAACAAGCTATTAACATTTAATAATTAACTACGAAAAGGGATAATTTGCTTGGGATTGATAGACAGTAAAAAATAATTAAATTGGTATGTCGTAATGCGTTATGCACAGACAATCAAACCTTAAGACGCCAATTTAATTAATTTTATTATGAAAATAAAATCGCGAGTATGT
Organism: Hemistola chrysoprasaria; assembly: GCA_947063395.1. Lineage (NCBI taxonomy): Eukaryota > Metazoa > Arthropoda > Insecta > Lepidoptera > Geometridae > Hemistola > Hemistola chrysoprasaria. The sequence continues at coordinate 14,769,211 of OX346716.1, read as the reverse complement.
GGTGGTGTGCTGATGGAACCTCCATCAGCACACCACTAGAAACTAACGTTGGCTAGTTACTATAATAATTTGAATTTATACTCTAACAGATCGGGTTACCCCAATTACACTGCTCGAGTCAATTCATATGGGTTATGTGGATAACTCATAAAATGGTCAGGTCGCCAAGAATCCTACAAGGCCACCGACATGACCTTATGACTGTCTATCTAATAGGGTTTAACGTGCCATCCGAAACACTGAAAGCCGCTAAGCTCAAATGGCTTAAACAGCTAAGCCTGCCTAGTCAGGCTGGCTACGATTGCCGGATGCCAGACAAACGGTGGGCCAAGAAAACTACGGATTGGATACCGAACACATAGCGTCGGCACAGACGTGGCAGGCCCAGAAGGCGATGACGGGAGGAACCGGATAAATAAATAAAAAATTGGCAAGACCTAGCACAAGAACGTAATGAGTGGAAAGAGTTGGGGGAGCCCTTTGCTCAGCAATGGGACAATCAAGGCTGATTTGATAATAATAATTTAACTAATGGACAAACATTTTAAACCATTGGCCAACTTAACCAGGGATACAAAAACCCAGCATTAGTCACACAAATGGATTCACCTTTCCAATACGATTAAGTTTTCATTAAATTGTCACTCCTATTTAGTCAGCTCATTAGATTTTCTCGGACTAGTAACTCCATTGAAACATTAACTAGCCTAGACCGGCCTTATCTTTTTACGCCGCACCTCCTCGTTAAGATTCCACTGACCTTTTTCTGTGATACGACAGTTATGTGTCAAAACTTAATGATTCTCTGTCAATCTTGAGGGAAAAACTTGGATTTTTTGCACACAATATTGTAAGCCATGGATTTTATATCAAATAGACCAGATGTAATTCAAAATCCCACTAATGTTATAAATACAAAAGTTAATCATAGTTAATTAGTAATTATTATTTAAAGTTAGTTGCGAGTGTGTTACCTCCTCACATAAGTAGTAATAACTTAGCCCTTGAAATAACACATAGGGTTAGAAATCGCAGGTCAGAGCTGGAAAACTATTGTTTTGAGAAGTTGGACGCATAGCTATTGCCTGAGACTATAGTGACTAGTAGTCATTAGAATATGTAGATACTATTGGTACTAACTATTGTCATCAGAACAGCTATCTTTAGCTGTTCAGTTCAGTTTGTTTAGCTGAAAACAGGTAAAATTTCAATAAATTAATTTGTTCCAAACAAAAACAAACAGGCTAAGTGTAGGGTTATTATATAATGCGTGTATGGGGGCATACACGTTGTCAGGTTGGCCGAGTGTAGGGTTGATGTTATTTTGTGACGCGCATGCTACGGATTCTGTGAACGTTTTGTTGGTTTTATGGAAAGTATTAATGGCAACGTGTGGTTTAAGGAAGATCTAAGGCATGTGCGAGGGCGCGATGGCAACACAGGGAGGTGGATGCCAGCGCGACAGATGATTGTAGAGCGAGATTGAAGATGGTGGGCTTGGAATAAATCATTTAAAATATGATATGCTGAAGTGTTCGAGTATTATTTAATGGGAAAGGCACGTCTACATATGGTTAATTAAATTCATTTATAAAATGCAAGTTAGAGAGCAAGACGTATATATCTGACCAGATATATATACGTGGCGGACCTATCATCAACCTTAAGCAACTTTATTTGTATGGAATAAAAAGCTATGAAGATGCTGGTATAGTGGTATGTCGTCTAATTAGAATTTCTATATCGAGTGTTATGTGTTTATTAAGCCTCGTAATTATCACAAGCGACGACGGATTTAACAGTCATTCCACGGTCGTCAGGAAGAAATTCTTTTAAGCAATAAGAGTGCAAATTGGCGACTAGCGCTATTACCTAAGTGTAGGTTAAGAATGTAGTTCATTGTCATAACACTGTTTTTATAAGTTAATTAGTAGTTACCCATAATCAAAGTCGTTTTTAGCGAAATTACTCGGCATGACGAGTTTTAACAACTAATATCTCAGGGTCACAGGCGCAGTGCAGTGCCGCGCAGAATTTTAAATATTAAAACACTGGGTGGCACTGTGTGTGAGCAATCATTATGCTTACCATCAGGCGCACCTGATTTGCTCGTCTTGTCACTCACTATCATAAAAAAATTGACCGGTTTATTTTATTTATGCCAATTAAACTTACAAATGGTAAAACCCTACACTTCCTGCAATATGCGTTTTATTATAAAATTTTCACAAGGAAAAAATTCGTCCAATCCTAATCAAACTGTAAGCCAATTATAATGCTACATAGTAAAGATGACGCAGGCTGTTATGAAAGTGAGTGGTAAGTACGCGTAGGGAAAGTCGGGTCAAACGTTCAGGATCATTATGCGTGTGCTGCGACGCAGTCGCATGTACCCACGGGCTAATTCTCGACTGTTGGTTACTTGTAAATCATTGGTAGAAAGCTATTATGTTCTAACAGAGAACACTGGAAATTTCAAACGCGTTTCTCTGTACTATTTTTCCGTGTTCCGTGTATAGGATGATCTGTTAAACTGTAGATCCCGATTGTCTTTAGTAAGATTTGTGGAGGCAGTCTTTAAGATCGTGTACAATCTGTCAATACGGGTTGTCCACATAATCCGTACGAATTTTACTCGAGCATTGCAATTAGGGAAGCATAAATTCAAAAGTTTAATTTGCCGGCTTTCGAGAGGGAGGTAAACAGGTACGACACATAGTTACATATAATTAGGAAAACAAACATGTAGAAAATGATGCGTCAATGTAACAAATGAATGATAGCTGTAAATTTTAGAAATCCGTGCATTTATTTATTTATTTAAATATCATCCATATGGACCTGAGGCCGCTTCGACCATAGCTGATCTATTGTGGCAGTCCATATAGATTATAATTCACTGCCTAAGCCCGCTGAATTTTACTGTGTTCCGGTCTGAAGGGCAATGTTACCAGAAATTACTGGGCATGACGAGTTTTAACAACTAATATCTCAGGGTGACAGGCGCAGTGCCGCGTAGAATTTTAAATTTTAAAACACTAGGTGTCACTGTGTCTGATATGATGGGCAATCATGAAGCTTACCATCAGGCACCTGATTTGCTGGTCTTATCACTCACTATCATAAAAAAAATTATAAATCAAGATTCAGCTATATACGAGTAAAAGAGGATTTTTTAGAAATATACGTTTTGCCTCTATCTAACCCACATTCTGAATCCGTTCTACTAAATTTGCCCAAGGCATAGAGCATTTCCATAACATTACCCAGATAACTCCCGAAGATATTAAAGTTTAATGTCGCTTTCTAACCGTGAAGGTTATAACTCAGTCACAGGAAAAGGTAAGTAGGTTTATTGAAAAAGTCGGAATCTGCGGATTTTACGATTTTCGCTATACACGGTGTAGATTCCAGGTTAAGAAGATTATGAAGCTTATTGTTATGTTGAAAAGGGTCTGTAATAATGTTTTATCACGAGACATTCTACTGCTTCCTTATTTCATTCTTAATTTGCTTGCTTGCTCTTCCTTGACACGCGCTAATTACGCTTTTCCCCGTTTCATCCCTTAAGTCGTCATCTTCAAAAATCCTCTCTTAGAGGATAATTTGGATATCTACGACACAACTATCAGTTTGCCTTTTAACTCAAACCGTTTGCAGTTTCAACCTACTACCTTCATAGATTTCCATATAGTCTGGTTGTAAGCGACCTGCATCCAACGTGTTCCTGCGACCCTTTTTAAATCGTCCTACTAATACAATCGTATTAACATAAATACTTTTAAGTACGACCTTACTTTAGCGAATAATATTGTTGTCTCGGTCGCACTTCGGTCTTAGGTACGTCTTTCTATCTTTGTTGTTCATTATATTGTAAAATGCAAACGGCACACTGAGCAAATTGCACCTGCCATTTGTTAAGTAAGCGCTGGGAGAACGTACCCTATCTTCCCTTTTCTTTAAATCAATGGCTAAAGTAATTCTGCGACTTTGACTTTATTTGCATACATCATACTGTCAAAAGACATTAAAATATTCAGCATCTAGGTCCAACGGTCTGTTTGACTGTCCATTTTATTTTTAAGACAAGCGATGATAGATTTCATAATATCATATCTTGATTATTAACGTTAGATTATTTCGTTGGAACTAAGGGGGTTGCTCTTCCATACGAAATGAAATTTCCCAAATATGGAGAGCGAGAGAATCATTTTCCACTCAATTGTTTGATATTGGTTATTAGTCTGGCCATTTTTTTATTTGGTTTTCTTAAATCAAATATATTTTGGCGCACAAACAATTGAGTGAAAAATTATTATCTCCATCTCCTAATTTGGAAAATTTCACGTTTTATGGAAGAGTAACCGCCTTGAGAGCACATTAGTGCCCTCACCCTGGCAAATTCCATTTACCGCCATAAAAATCAAAAGGAATAATTCAAGTAAACTTGAATGCCAGCAACGGTTATAAAATAGTTATACGACTTCGGCTGTGTCTAAAGTCTCAACTAGAAGACAGTTGTCTCATAAAACCATGCATTAAACATAAGAATTAGCATACTCTGATGCGCGCACACGGCCCCATTGTGGGCCGGCTGGCTTCAACAATTGAATTATTATTAAAAATAAAAAGACTTCAGCTCGCATAGATGGTGTGGAAAGATGGTTACAGAATTTATAGTTACCTACTTAACTTAAGGATCGCTTAATACGCTTAAATAGCTGGAGCGAGGATATAAGAGATGAAAAGTCTTCTAAATAGAATAAAAGATACTTTTACAGATAGGAAAGAAGTTGACCAATTTTTCTACATAAGTAATTTATAAAAAAATATTAAAAATAATTAATTATTCTAATTAACTCTTAAAATTAACCAATTATCTAGAGTCACTTCTTTATTATGTAATATATTCAAAACAATGTAATTACAAGAAATGCATTTGTTTTTCATGCATTTGATTTCATTAAATAGATCATAGCATTTATTTAATAGATTATTATCTTTATTTTTAGTGCAGGGCTCAGTTTAGGATTTTAATTATAATATGTATAGATATAGATTATAGATCTAATAACCATTATTATCAGTTTACTTGAGACTTAAAGAGAAACCAGAATTGAAGCTGATATACAGAATCATATTATTTTCTCTACAGATATATACTCGTAGATAATACCTTATCGTACACACAAAGAAATAACATACAGGACACAGAAAAAAATAATTAAAATGTAAGCGGTGGTCTTATCGCTAGTAAGCGATTTCTTCCGGACAACCGAAGGATGGAGAGGATTAATTTACTGCAGAAGACAGTGGAGCATTTTGTTGTATATGTCTGTTATTTATCTTGTTATACTCGTATCTTAAGTTATACGTACAAAGTCGTTTAGGACACAGGTAAGAATTAATATAATTAAAATATAATATCAACATTTTAAAGATGTTATTTGAAGGACATAAAGACAATGCCTTTTGAAGACAAACACTTATTATATACCCGTACCAACATCATTTATGTTTATGTACTTCAATGTAAACGAACGCAAAGGAATTTGAATAAAAATATCAGTAATTTAGCATGCAGCGTGAGCAGTGAGCAACCTACTGTGCCTGAGTTTAGGCAAGTTTCAGACTTTTGTGTGGCCTAGACGTAGTTAATTTGAGGTGATTAAAGCTTTTCAGGCAATAATATTTTTATATACTCACATTCTAAAGTAAATTTAAGTACCAAAACTAGAATAATGGTAAGTACCGTCAAAAAAAGTTTTTGGATGAACTGACCGGTGACGAAAAAAACTTTCGACGGCTGGTGGCTTCGATGAATGGTAATTCGATGAATCGTGCGCAGTTCAATTATGACATATTTATGATTTTCGATATTTATTTTTAGTACCTGTTGCGACATTTTGTGAAGTAGACGTTTTGCGAATAAGCCTATTTAAGAGACACACCCTAATATGTTTATTTTTGTAGATCAACTCTTCTAACAAGAGTTATCTTATTAACTTAACTTACCAATTTCTCCTTCGAATCAATTTACAGCAAGAGTCCAGTATAATATGTATACATAAAACATGCTTGCTTATTTACCTGAAACAAAATAAATTATGATTAATAACATAACATCAACTCTTTTTCCCCAAAGGGGTAGGTTGTAAGCCAAGCGTGGTGATTACGGCAAAATCCCCTCATATGAATAGTTTATGGCGTTCTATGAGGAGCCCTATGTTCAGCAGTGGACGTCTTCCTGCTGATTATGATGATGATGATTATGTAAAAACAAACTAGAAAATAAAATAAAATCAAATTACTGACAAATAAAGCGACTTTGTAAACCGTGCAGTACACGCAAAATTACCGGATGCAGCAAGAACAAATAAAACACATTCAATCTACAATTCATATTAGGTGGCAGCTAATTAATCTGAAACGTAGGCGTGGACTGCAAAATATAGTATCTTTGTTCTGTGCCAACTGTTCACGTTAGCTTAATGTGTGGTGTAAAACATGAAAGTTTGGAACAATTAAGAATAATATATGTTTGTGGGGTGTGTTGTGAGTAGTTAATAATATATTTTATATTATTCACATAATGTGGGTATACCAATAAAAATCAGTTGTCTTCTTACTACAATCACGGACGTTTCATTTCTTACTTATTCTAAATACTACATGGTGTCAGGTGTGTTTAATTGTAGTGATTTAGCTAAAAACAGTCAATTTAAGAATAATTGAAGTGAAAAAGCAAGAATGTCCGTAAAACCGGAGGCAACTGGAGCGATGACGGGAGATGGACAATTCACGGCGCTGCAACAGCCGGCCGCCATGAGCGAGGAAGGCAACATGGCTACAAATTGGCGTGAATGGAAATCGGCATTCGAATATTATTTGATCGCGACGGGAAAAGAAAACGCGACGTCCAGGGAAAAGTGTGCGCTATTTCTCCACGTCATCGGCAAATACGGCCGTGAAATATTAGAAGAGTTGGATCTCGACGAGGCGGGAAAAACTAATTACGAGAAATTAGTGTCTCAGTTCCAACTTCACTGCGATCCTACGAGAAATATTAATTACGAACGGCACGTATTCTTCGAAACGTTTCAACGGGAAGATAGTTTCGATAAGTTTCTGGGCACGCTGAAACTGCGCAGCAAATCGTGCGAGTTCGGGCAGTTGCGCAGCAGTCTCATTCTCACCCAGATCATAAGGGGCATCAAGGACACAGGGACGAGAGAGCGCATGCTGGCGAAAACGAAACTGAATCTAGAGGAAGCGGTGACCTGGTGCCGAGCAGTGGAGACTGCCGGGCGTCAGGCCGGAGCGTGCGGCGAGGCGGGCCGCGCGGCCGGCGCCGGCGAGTCGACGCTCGCGCTGGACGCGGTGCGTGCCGGCGGAGCGCCGCGCGCCTGGGGCCGCGCCCGCGCCGTCGCCGCCGTCGGCAGGCAGCAGCAGCAGAGGTCGCAGCTGAACTATCGCGGTAGTGAATCGGCTATTTCCTGTGGTTATTGTGGTCGGAAACACGGCGTTAAGGGTCAGTGCTCGGCGCGACAGGTGAAGTGCTATAGATGTGATCGTGTCGGTCATTTCGCGCGGATGTGTCGGGCTAAATTCGTGGGTGAGTTGGAGGACGAGGACGAACCGGAGGACTGCGACGAGATACGTGAGTCGTTATTATGTAGCTTATCGGTGGACGAAGTCGGTGGACGCTGCGAATCTTGGTTCGATGACGTGCTTGTTGACAACGTAAAAAATAATTTTAAGTTAGATAGTGGAGCGGACGCCTCCGTTATGTCCTTGAGTGCATTTAAACAGGCAGGGTTTAATGAAAACATTTTAAGGAAGAGTAAATGTACATTACGGGAGGTCAGTAAAACAAAGTTGCCCGTAGTAGGTTATTTTGAGCCTATTTTAAGTCATAGCGACTTGAGAAGTCGGCAAAGGATTTACATTTTGAATTTAAATTGTAGTAATTTATTAGGTATTAAGGCATGTCGAGAACTCAACCTGATTGTGCGTAATAAAAATATAAGCGAAATAAAAGAATTTAAAATAGATGAATCTGTTTTTGACGGTATAGGGTGCTTGCCGAATATTTATAAAATTGAGATAGATCAAACTGTACGTCCTGTTGTAAATGCATCGCGAAAAGTACCCATTAAAATAAGACCTCAGTTAAAACAAGAACTTGATAAGTTGCAAAGTTTAGGCATAATTGTAAAAGAGGACTCGCCGACCGATTGGGTATCTAATATGGTGGTAGTGGAGCGACCTGATAAGCTTCGTATTTGTTTAGATCCTTATCACTTAAATAAAGCCGTGCGTCGTTGTCACTTTCAGCTTCCCACACTGGAAGAAATCACGAGTAATTTGTCGGGGGCGAGAGTATTCTCAAAGCTAGATGCTAAAAATGGGTTTTGGATGTTGCGACTGGACGAGGAGAGTTCTAAACTATGTACATTCGCCACGCCTTATGGTAGATTTCGGTGGCTTCGAATGCCATTTGGAATAAACTGTGCGCCTGAAATATTTCATAATGAAATGTACAAAATATTTTCTATGCCCGGGGTAGAAGTATTCGCGGATGACATCTTAGTCTGGGGATGTACTAGGGAACAACACGATGAGAGACTCAGGGAGGTAATCAGGCGGGCGGTCCAATTTGGTGTTAAGTTTAATAAACAGAAGTGTGTGTTCCGGGCTCCGGAAGTAAATTTCTTAGGTCATTCATTAAATAGCTCGGGAATTAGTCCGATGAGAAGTCGTGTGAGCGCTATTAATAATATTCCAAGACCGAACGATAAAAAACAATTAGAACGATTTATGGGGATGGTAAACTATTTATCTAAATTTATACCGAATTATTCAACGGTGGCAGCACCATTACGGGCGTTATTAAAAAAGGATATTGTGTTTGAATGGTTGCGAGTGCATGACGAGGCGTTTAATAAATTAAAAAAGGCGATAAGCGCAGCTCCAGTGTTGCGTTATTATTCTCCCGAGGAGCCGGTGACGCTCTCAGTCGATGCGAGTAGTTACGGCCTGGGCGCATGCTTACTGCAGGGCGGGCGCCCCGTCGCATACGCAGCGCGCACTCTAACTCCAACGGAGACAAGGTGGGCGCAAATTGAAAAAGAAATGCTAGCCATATACTTTGGGTGTGTAAGGTTTTACCAATATATATATGGACATAGTGAGGTTACCATAGAGAGTGATCATAAACCGTTGGAGACCATCTTTCGTAAGGCACTGAATGAAACCCCGCCAAGATTGCAACGCATGTTACTAAAACTACAAGAGCATCGGTTAAACGTAGTCCACAAGCCGGGTAGGTACATGCACATAGCGGATGCATTATCGCGAGCTGCGGTCGAGACGGGAGAGCGCGCGGAAGGCTGTGAGGATGACGTCACCGTGCACGTGAACGCTATGTATGAAAGTATGGACGCGACGAGTGAAAGATTGCGGCAAATAAAATTAGAAACGCAAAATGATAAAGTATTGTCGGCGGTGATTAATTATTACTATGAGGGATGGCCGAACGATAAGAGTCAGGTGGGTCTTATAGCTCGACCTTATTGGACTTTTAGGCACGATTTACATGAGATTAATGGTATCTTATTTCACAATAATCAGGTGGTTATTCCCAGCACTCTGCGCGCGGATATGTTGAAGCGCATACACGAAGGACACCTAGGAATTGAAAAGTGCAAAAAGCGCGCTCGAGACGCCGTTTTTTGGCCGGGTATGGGTGCCCAGATCGAGGAGTGTGTGCAGAGGTGCGAGACATGCCAGCGACACCGCGCCGCGCCGCCGCGCGAGCCGCTCGCGCCGCATCCCGTGCCACACCTGCCGTGGGACACGCTCGCTGCTGATATCTTTGAACTGAATAAACTTCAGTACTTACTGGTAGTCGATTATTATTCTAAGTTCGTGGAAGTCGTTTATTTACCTAATATGACAAGTGGCATGGTAATCACGAAAATGAAAGGAATGTTTTCCCGTTTTGGTATACCGAAAAAACTCGTCACAGACAATGCGCGTCAGTTTACGTCGGACGAATTCACGGAATTCGCTAAGAAGTGGGAATTCAACCACGTGACGAGTTCGCCGCTGTACCCGCGGTCTAACGGATTAGCCGAAAGAAATGTGCAGACTGTCAAACGGTTACTTAAGAAAGCCTCTGAAGATAAAACTGAATGGCAGTTGGCCTTATTAAATTACAGGAATACGCCGATCACGGGTGAAAACTACTCACCCGCACAACTGCTAATGGGCAGGTCGCTCAACACCAGGCTACCGGTCGCCCCGCAAACGTTAATACCTAAAGCGATAGAACCAAAACAGGTCCGTGACGTGCGACATGGCAGAGTAGGTAAGATGAAACATTACTACGATAGGGGCACCAGGTCGTTACCTACACTATCTCAGGGAGAACAGGTCCGTGTAAGAGAAGGTAAAGTCTGGAATAAGGCTCGAATCATAAAAAAGGCAGACGGTAATCGTTCCTACTGGGTGAAAGTGGACAACGGCGGCACGTATCGTAGAAATAGAATCCATATTCAAAAATCCAATATCGGCCAGGCTAATCGAGACTATTCAGGTCGTTACGATTGCATTCAAAGTAGTAACACTCCACTGGATACCCCGCCGGTAGACGAGTCAGCAGCCGAAGCATCCGCGCCGCCACAACTAGTGACTCCAACAGGAGTGGAGGAAGCGAGACCTTCTCCACTGGAGGCGGTGGCCGCTGCTACGGCTCCGGCTACGAGTAGTCCTAGAACTACTCGTAGTGGAAGAGTTGTTAAAACACCTGAAAAGTTACTTATATAGCATAATAACCTCGTTTTTTTTTTTAATGTACACATCAGTTATAGGTAGTTTTTTTTTTTTCTCATTATGTTCAAGGTTTCCACTTTTCCTATCCATTAAATTTAGAATTAATAGTTTTGTTCTCATGATTTGTTTTATTAATAAGCATACCTAGGGGCATATGTATATCTATAGGTATTAGAGTAAGGAGTATTATGTATAATATTACCAGATTTTGTAAGGGGGGGAAATGTTAGAAGTAGACAAAAATACTTGTCATACTATACTATTTTATATATATTATATATTATATAAGGAGGGAGATGTTGTGAGTAGTTAATAATATATTTTATATTATTCACATAATGTGGGTATACCAATAAAAATCAGTTGTCTTCTTACTACAATCACGGACGTTTCATTTCTTACTTATTCTAAATACTACAGGGTGTACCTTTGTTTGGGTAGGTCTGGTAAAAGGGTAGATACCTAAGAGTTAGATACATATACGTTATCTTTTAAAGAGAATGTTATTGTATACCTAATGTGAATTTTGCCGTTCTCCTTCCTGTATGGACCTACCCTAAAGTGTCTCTACTATCTTGAAAAAAAAGCTAAAATGAATTAAGTTGTTCAAATATTCCTTTTGCTTCATACAGAACATAAAATACAACGATTAGTCTCATATCCGCTGTAAGTTCTCAACTTTCACCAACGTGAAGATTTTATGCACTCATCTGCAAATCAAATGCTGAGACTCTGAGACACAGCGAGGCGGTGTCGGAGAGCGGATGTTGATGGTTCCACAGTTTCAGGATAAGTGTGCAATATGCTTAAAAAATTGATGGTTAAGTACAGAATTATTCATATCGATTGTTTGTCCACATGCCGGTCCGTGGTCTCCATTCGAGAACCTTACAACCCCATCGGCCATCAGTTCTAGGTTCTATGTGCCCTGCCCAATACCACTTCAACTTGCTAATCCGCTGGGCCATGTTGGTAACTTTCGTTCGTCTACGGATCTCCTTATTTCTGATTCGATCTCGTAGAGATAGAAGATCTAATACATATTATTAAGACAGCAGGAACACGTTGGATGCAAGACGCTTAAAACCGGACTAGATGGAAATCTATGGGGGGGAGGCCTATCTCCAGCAGTTTTCTGTTATTTCTAAATATATACCGCAAACTTGTGTAAATAATTTAAGTCAAGTGAGTTGAAACGGCGAACGCGTTCAAAGCATTATTTGACTTTACCGGGGCACAACGCCCCGGTTTCAACCTCTGAAAAGTACGTCTTGTTCCAACGTTCAGCGAGGTAACATCTCGAGGAGCGGCGTCGTACTAACATTTGTCGCCCTTATAGCAGCGTCAGAGTCTATTGCCTATTGATGCGTCGTGTAGACGCGAAACACGTGTCGATGTGTGAATGGTGTCACAAACAAAAATAATACCTAATAGCATTTCCTCTTTAATGCAATTTTGCGGGCCGGAGGGCGGTGCACTGGGCATGTTGTTTTTGACACTAAAAATCGGAACTAAAAACTAAAGATCCTTGTTCCAGAAGTCTACAATGGAGGTCCAAAAAGTAACGCCAAATTCAATCTATTATGAAAAGTACCTTATTATGTATAGGTATTATATACCAAGGCTTAAGCTATCTTACATTCCAATTTTCAGCATTATTGCTTCATTACTTTTCACGTAAATATATTACACATCCATTTATTCTTCCTATCGGCTTCAATAGATTTATTTTACCAATGCACCCCCATTATTTTCTCGTATTTTTGCCAAACAGCTAAGAACGTACGTGTATACATTATCTTTGTCCAATCTTTGTTCAAAAGCTTCCTGATTCGAATAAAATAAAACATCTTGTTATATACGTGCACTTGCCAATGACCGCGGTCTCGTCACGATCACACATCTATCTAATAACAATAATATACATATATCGTTGCGGATAAGGGAATAGTTTGAACGCAACGCGAATTAGGATGTGGCCACGAAATCTACAATTATTTTAAAAAGTTTTTTTTATAATATAACATGAAGAATATACCTCCAACTTTATGCTATTCTAAAATAGTAGTATTTTAGCACACCAAGTACTCATTTTAAGATATTTTTCGTAATGGAAGTGTCTTATTTTTTTAAAAAGCGTATATTATATAACATAATTGAAAGTTAAAGAACAGTTGTTACATGGAATCGCAGAAAGTGATTGTAGCAAAACATTCTTATAACAAGATGATATTCGAAAAATCTTAAATTTGGGAGAATCTGTAAATTATCAAAAAGTTGACATAACACTCAATAAAATTTATTTTCGTACGAAATATTGTATATAATTAATAATTTAGAATTGGAGTCGTATTGAAATGAAGGCGGCTGGCAACTGACAACTCTAGCTCCCACATCTATTTCACAATCTATATTACAATCCACAAATTGCAGAAACATTGCAAACATTTTACAGTAGCTAATAAACCCGAGAAATTTTATCCAAATCACTGGTATCTCAAAACGTAATAGAAAATCGCTTCTGTAATAAACTGTAGAGCGCATAACAACGTCAGAACTGTCAGAACTGCCATATTTACGATCTCCGCACCGTTTACACAAGTCATAATTCAACTAATCACTTGTAGACCTGACATAATTCGCAACTCTACTTAATGTATAATTACGGTGCAGTGAAAGTTGCCCTCGCACGTTTGTTTTATCTTTTGAATTGAATTATTTCAAATTCTAAAATTCAATACATTTAAGTAAAAAAAAAATGTTTCATTTGTTTGTACGTCCATAATAAAGTTTTATCATAGCAATCGTTCAAAACAACATCTCAAAGTTAATTACAAGTTTTATCTTGAATTATTAACTGAATAATAAATATTATGTATGAACTTCAGTACATTTTTTACTAAATAGTCATTATCTAGGTAACATAATAAATTACATAATATTAGACTAAACAAAACGTAATAATAGAGAAAATTATTTACTATTTCATATTCCTACGAGTCTTACATACCGTTAATTAACCCTTAAAATATGAAACAGCCGACGAATAATTCAGATTTTCAAATAATTACCGCAGTCTCAATTATAATAACTTATCCCCTAATGTAAAACCAATGTCGGCAATTCCATGGCCACACCGGGAAACTTTGTCGGCGGGAAAATTATCATACAATGCTCACTTGCGATGCAGTGCCGGTGACAGATACCAGTTTCCTGTTACCGAAATGGGTGGCGGCCATTTTGTTTACCAATGTTGCGGCAAAATGGCGGCCGCGAGGTTTACATATTTGCGATGATATTCTTTTGAGAACTTTTGAGACTATCAAAATACTTATTTATTTTAGCAATTGATTGATAAAATAAATATTGTCATTAAAATAAATCAATATCAATAAAGATGTCATTTAAAATTGTTATTATCTTTTATAAAGTAAAAACCTTTAGTTAATAATATAGTTATCTCAACTAAAAGAGTAAAGACGCTATTTTGATATACAAAATTGAGAATAAAATACTATTTTTGATTAATTCAAAGACAAAAATGAAAGGTTTTAATAGCGTAGCGTTAAAACTACTCATATTACTTTGACGAATGAGATATCAATCGATTTATATTATAAAAAAGAATTACGAAAGATTAAGCGAGGAATTCCGTACCTACTTAGGTTCTAACAAAAGCTTTATTAGTTACGTAACTTGCTAAGTCAAATGTTAAGTCAAATCTAGCACATTTTTAAGAGAGTTAATACCCTGCGATGAAACTTTGCATAGACTGAGTTTTGATGACAATGCATATTATATACAAATACGATTTTACAATTTCTGTCACACCATCGACTAAATGTGATTTACTGTACTCTCCTCTCCCTTCACGGTTGTCTGGAAGAGATCGCTCTTAGCGAGAAGACCGCCAATTATTACATTATTTGTTATAATTTTATTTAAACTAGTAATTCCCCAGGCGGCCCTGCAAAAGAGGCCTACCAAAAGTGGTATACCACTACAATTGAGAGTCTTATTAGTAGGCCTATCAAACAAAATCAAAATATAATGTAAGGTTGACGTGGCCCAGAAACCAACAACTGAGTTGTTTCAATCCTCCAAACACGGCAAAATAAAAACTGTCAAACGACACTTCTTAGATTTGAAGGACCACAGGCAACTTAATTTAGTGGTATTTCAATAACAATGTTACTATCATTTCTTTCCCTATCCTAGTATGTAACGGGATCATTATGTTCCGTTTCGTAACTAATGACAATGTACCATACTTCAGACATGGAGTACTTCAGATCAATGTTGGTCCGCACACTTGTTATGAGCGGAGCGTTGTTACATTACGTTATACGTGATTCCTTCGCTCCGTGACCGGGGGTTGCCTCACCACTAGGCTGACCTTGATTCCACTTGTTATCGGATTCGTTTACATACAAATTGTTACTTCGTCAAAACGTCAACGTAATTTTTTTAAATAAATAAATATAAACTTTATTGAATAAGGCATTTACAGAATTATTAGATTATTTTGGAGCACCTGTACCCTAAACTGGGCTCAAAGTCCGTATTATAGGGTGCAGGACTCCTTCGCCGGAGTTTAAGAACAAGCCATATAAACAAACAGACTGTTCGCCTAATTGTGAGCGGTTACCGCCGCCTATGGATGCAATAACAGGGGTATTGCCAGTATGTTGCCGACCCGACCAACACTCTATTCGCTCTCCTTTTGAATCTCTCCATATGATGCTATGATAAGATGATATGCTCCGTGTTATGCACAACGGGAAGACCGCAGCAGGGAGATCATTCCACAGTTCAGTTCATAAATGTTTTCGCCGTGAATTACAGTCAAGTAGAGATTTTTTTAAATAATATGTTTCATCGGTAATGACATAGTAATGAACGTCATGTCATTGATCTCCATTGAGAATAAAAAAGTGGGGTAGAGACAACAGATATTTTTTCTATTCAAAAGTTCAAGCGTGAAAGACATGAAAACCCAAAACTATAATCCAACATAATAATAGGATTATATAGTAATAGCTGAAGTGCGGTTTGACCCACAACAATAATTATAATAATATATTGTTATGAAACCAACATTAAACCAATTTCCAATGTAAACGTATACTCTTAAAAACGAGCTCTTTAGTATCATACTCAGCAGTCATGAACTTAAATTAACTTTCACATTCTATTCTGAACTTTATTCCACTAGCACTGTTTAAATGGTTCTAAATCATAATATACCGTATTCGCATTAACCATGGTCACCCTACAACTCTTAGGTTACCTACAATATTCGACATGGCTTATTAACCAAAGCAGGCGGAAACCCGTGAAGAAGTTTGTCCCTCTCGCACTATTGTTGGCCTCCTAATTTATGATCAGGAAGTCTGTTTGTAGAAGCGAGAAATTGTACGTCGTAATCACTGGCTCGGACATGCAAAGTTAAAGTAATCAGTAAGGAATATTGCTTATTTTGAAAGAGGATGGTTTTATAGTGAGTCGCGCCTTGGCGCTTGGGGCTTGCAGTATTTTATTGTTTGAGCAGTCCATTTACTATTTGTAGATTCATATATTTATTTTTTTCAAGGAAGATAGGATAATTTAACAAAATGCGGTATTATTAATGTTTAAAGTAAGTAGACATAAAAGTGATTGGAAGATTATTGTAATAGTGTTTAATTAATTAGTGTAATTAGCTATGAAGTTGTATTATTTATTAACAAACCAATAAAACCGTACGGATTAATAATAAATAAATAGATAGGTAACAAGTCTTTTATATTATGTTTTATAGGCAGCGATGGGTATTCATAATTTATTAAATTAATAATTATACAGAAGTAGGTACCTACTCGTTTCAAAAGTCCTTAGAGAAAAAAATCAAAGGAGTTACCGAGGCCGATCTAAACAATATTTTTCTTAAACAAACTACTTCACAGCCTTGTTGGCTCAGACGGTTGTACCTCGCCTTTCTGTGCCGCAGGCCCCGGGTTCCATCCCCAGCCAGGTCAAACATTTGTGTGCATGAAGATGTCTGTTTGATTTGTGTCTGGGTGTTATAAGCATATATAAGTATGTATATCTGTCTTCTGATTACCATAGTATAGGTTTCTAGCCTAGTTTGGGACCAGATGATCGTGTATGGAAGTTTTCCCATATTATTATTATTACTTCTTAAAAAGTACTCTTTTCGATGTTATTATACTTAGACTAAAATTTAATAATCATTGTACATCTTTGTTGCAATCCGATCCAACCGCTACTGGCAAACGGAACCATGTCGAAAACCGACGGACCCTTACTGATATAGCGTAACTTCTTCACGTCATAAACTTATTTTACGTCAAATTTTGTATTGTCCAGTTCTAACTTTATGTTCGTCAGAAGTTTACGAACAAGAACGTCGTGCTCCGAAATTATGTGACACTTGATCACCTTCCTTCGAGTTAGAATCAATAGGGCATGAACTAGTGCTTAGAACTCACTAGATTTAATTATAATATTTGACAAATATTAAACACGAGAGCTTATTACTGAAATGGTTACAACCATTAAATCTAAAACAGTTAGTAGTATGTATTTACATACTACTCACGCGGTTTGAGACGTAGACATCGTTCCCGTGGGAACATCAGGATAAAAAGTATCCTTTATGATATTCCAGGGTCTAATAAGCTACCTGTATGTCAAATTTCAGCCCAATAGCTTTAGTAGTTTTGGCGTGAAAGAGTAACAAATATCAATCCATCCATCTAACCAAAACCGCGCTGGAGTCGAGTTAGAACTCGCTAGCGTGTTGTTCACCTGTTACAAACTTTTTTACATTGTGCCACACCCCGGACACGAATCAATTCCCATACAAAAGTTGCGATATAACTACCTACTACACAGACACTGCACACATGGAGTTTTGTACACGCGCAAGTGTGTGTGAGGTGCGTTCCGAGCTCATGGGGCTTTTCCAGAACTCAATCTCGCTGGCGGGGTGACGAAGGCCCGATTGGTGGGCGGATGACAGTGTCCATTCTAATTGTAGTATCTGTTCTGTAATTGTACTGAGATTTTAGATTTATAAATATATGTATATATTTAGAAATAAGAAGTAAGATAATTATTTCTAATTAACGCGATTATGTGCGGAAGTTTACTAGTATTTCAATTAGTTATCTCAGCTTCAAAGGCCAAAGGTAATAAAATATTATATTGAACATGGAAATGAATTTATTACATTTCCAACGTGTCGACACATCCGTTGCAAAACGATACAACTCATATAATAAATTATTTTATAATATAGAGTAGTACTTACGTAATAAAAGTAGGTATAGAGTATAGACAACAGGTACTTACAACTTGTGTTTAAAGTTTATCGTGCCTTAGTTTCGTAAACCTAAGTATTTCAGTAAATTATCAAGTAACTAAATATAGCTGTCCTAGTCGCGTCGCGGTTTCATTCAAAATGTACTACATTATACATATACATACATATAAATTTTTGGAAACTAAAAACTAAATATTCTTGTTCCAGGAGTTTGCAATGGAGTTCCGAAAAGCAACGCCAAATTCAATCAATATATTATGTGTTATTTCGGGATCTAAGCTAAAATTTCAGCCCAAGCGGTTTAATACCTTTGACTTAAAGACAGTTTCGTAATATAATTTTTATGTTAACTACGTTTCAAGACTGTTCACTCTCCCATTGAAGATTTAATAAATAAATTTTTGAAGATTTTGATTTAATAAATAAATATGACAATAAAAATAATGCCTACAAAATCCGCAAAACTTGTTTAGTTCAAAGTTTTGCAAGTAATGCTCCTGTGCTTCGCAATTTTATCGATAATGTTCTCTATTGCTGTTCCAAGATCTAATCCAAACACCAAATTTCTGACAAATCTGTTCAATAAATTTGGCGTGAAGAAGTAGCAAAAACAAACAGAGACATAGATAAAATTAGTATAATCCTTGAGACTTCGTTCCTGTGGAAACGGGAATTCCTTTCTTGTCCACATTATAATGAAAAACTATATTCAAAATTCAGCTTTCATGATCCAAAGGTTGATGAGTTTGTCAGTCAGTCAGAAATTTGAATTTTATATAAAGAGATTATCAAATAAAACTGATAGTTCAAACTACCTTCCTTACCAACATTACAATGAATAATACAGACAATTGTTTTTTGATGTATAACCATACAAAAGATTTTTTTATCACATACAAATAGAAATCCTAATCCAAATTGGTACTTACTAAAGTAACAAAACAATTTTATCTTCTTCCATCACAATCCAAGTTTCATATTACCGAATTTAACAATAAGATCTTTTAAACTTACCACAGAATGACGCCGATAAAAAACGAATATAGGTATACAATATAACGTAAATAGTCGTGGAGTTACCGGCTTTAGAATAGTACCCCACTCTCACAACCCGTGGTTGCCGTTAGGGCCGGCTAAGGGTTAACAGATCAAGAGTACGGGCAGCAGCGTCCTCTGCAAAAATCATCGAACTGCGCTCAACAACCCGCCTGCCAAGCGTGTCGAGTATTAACAAAACTCACCTTTATCGGGAAGGCCTATGTTCAGTAGTGGATTACAAATGGCAGAGATGATGATGATGATGATTACCTAAATGATTGAAACTGTGAGAATGAAGTATTATCCATTTTTGATAACGTTAAAAAGCAATGTCTTGTTTAAAATTACTCGACGTTATGGGTTTTTGCGGTACTTAGTTTTTGGAAACGTATCACTGTGGTCGAACCCTGGGTGGGATCTTGAAACATCAGAATCATTACGAAGTACGTGACGAAAGTTGTTCATGTTTTGGAAATTACTACTTGAAAGGCTTTTGACCCAAAGAAGTTAAAAAGTGGGAGTCGTTCTTGTTAAATGTTTTAATATCAAGCGCGCTTGTCTGTCTACTTGTTCACATTCGAAGTCTTCCTATGTTTTCTACCTATGTTTTGTATATCGTGTGTGTGCGTTTTGGTTCGTCATATTGAGCGTATTTTCAGAACTTAAGTATCATATTCCTCTCAGCCGTAGGAAGTATATTTCCATCTAGTCAAGTTGTAAGCAGCTTGCTTTCTGCATTTTCCGGCTCTTTATTAGATCATTTGACCACCAATTCAAGTATTCTCGTACTTAAAGGTAATTTATCATTGGCAACAAACTTTCCACCTATCAAAACCACATCGCATGCAAATAAAATAGAGTAGTCAAAGTACCATTATATCTCTCGTAATAATTGGTCAGCAACATCAAAATTGATAGGGAAATGGTTGACTTTCCCGACTCCACAGTTGCTTACTATGGTACAATGATATGTTATTACTGAGAGTATTTATTAACATCGTCCTACATCCGATGCGGTTATTAAAACCTATTTTCTTTGAGAGAAAATTGTTTTCAGGTTGTTGAACTGACGTTAATTAAGCTATATCGTACTTCCACTTCTACGCACTGTCTTTTGGTATCCAACTAAGCTAGAAGCCTGTACCATGGAAATAGACGACTGACACATGTCGCAATTCTTTGACTAGCCCGGAGGAACATGGACCTATGGTTAAACAAATATTTCATTAGTGATATACCTTATAAAAAATACAAAAAAGAACAAAAAAATCGCAGTGTCAACAAGCTTAATAAAGTTCATTTCCAGGCTCTTACAAACACCTTATACCTTTTGGGCTCTCACGTCAATCGAGGCCGCCTCGAACTCATACTGCGGGGACGACTGAGCTAATGATTAATTTTATTATTTTTCTTGGATCATTCCCGCTGGTCCCAACTCCTAAACTGATCCCGCTCTTTGCTTGAGTATCCATTAAAGTATCTTATCACCTTAATTCTACAAGACTTTTCAAACATAATTGTAATTTCAACACAAAATACCGTCAAAGCGCTTTTCAAATGTATCAGCTTTCACATCATAAAACTCGAGCACAATCAATCTTTTAATTCCGATTACAATAATTCAGATAAAAACTTGTTTAAATATACTTGTTGATATTTATTTTGGTAGTGGGAGCCGCCGTTTAGCCATTATTGCTTCGAAATTGATGCTCAGTATGCTAATTTTGTGATGTTCGATTAAAATAACCGACGCATTTTGGTCGATAAGCCATTGGTAAAAAGTTGTCAAAAGCGGTATGTGGAGAATTCTATACGTTGATGACACATTCTATGTTCTTTTTAATATTCAATTGGTGACCTTTTCCCGGAATATGCATATTTATTTTTTCTCTTAAACATTTTGTATCATTTAATTTTTCCTAAGAGATGATCCGAATGTTATCTTTTATCTTATCATATAATAAAAGATTATTTCAACAATATCTGAATAAATAGATAAAAGGAACTAGTATAGCTAAACAAGTGGTATTTTTTTTGTAACGCCAAGTATTAGAAAGTAAACCATATATATTAAAAAAAATCTTTTTGTAATTTTGTATGGCAAATATAAAAACTGCGTAAAACCATCAAACTGCGCTCGCCAACCCGCCTGCCAAGCGTGGCGAGTATTGGCAACAACCCCCCCTATGGGGGAGGCTTATGTTCAGCAGTGGACTTTCAATGGCTGGATGATGATGATGATGATGGCAAATATCAGACAAAAATTTTAAAGGTCGACTTTAATAATGGATAGAGACACTCAAAGAAAATAATATGATGAGAATATATTATGAAAATATTAATATATAATAATTTATAGTATCAGCATGAATTTAATGGGAATGTAATAAACTTATAACAGCATAATGTATATTTTAGCGCACAATAGGTGGTCTTAAAATCTAACTGTCTAGCGAACCTTATAGAGCGACTGACGGACGACTTAAGAAAGACGAACTCATTGACCTGCAATGAAACATTGAACATGATAAATCATGTCACATTTAAAACACAAGTGACTTTGCAACCAAAGCAGGATATTTATCACATTTAACGTGAATTTTGTGGGTACGATTTAATTTTTTTTTTTTATTTTTAGCACCTCAACGCTCATTAATTATATTCTTCTTCTAATTATCTTTATCTAATTATATATTAATATATCTTTATCTTATAATATATTCTAATTATATATTATCTCTATTATATGTTAGCAGTGTTTATATTTGTGTACTTATAGCTAACCAAATTGGGCGGTCGGTCATATTGTAGGATTGCATTTATTAAAAAAAAATTTTAAAATCATTTTACAAAGTACTTAATATTTTGTGAATAGAAGAATTATAATAAATTTACCTATATAGGTGTCATTTTTTTTTATAATTCGTTATTAGCTTTAAGTTTGAGATCATTTTTCACTGCCTCCTGTCATAAAGGTACATCAGGGCATAATATTTTAAAATTTAAATTTGTTTTATCCCATTTGTTTCTTTTAAAATAGTAAATAGAAATGAGTTAAATCTCGATCTTATCCGTGTATGCTACGTGTATGTCGGATTGATGATCCACTGAAAGCAGGTCAACGAGCAAAACCAGTAATTTGTGCACGATAGTATCTCCAGGAGATCTATCTATAAATCTTAGTTAATTTTGTTGTTAAATTGGGTGATGATCACTCACTTTGTATATTTGAGTTCTCGGGTTCATATTAAATACACATAGACTTTATATAAGATATAGGCAAAAGTATAAGATCGCTAGACTTCCAGCCGAACTTCGGTTTAAAGAAATTTATTCTCAAAAAAGACTTAACGTCACTTACATGAGAACAATGTTGGCTTATGTTAATTTTTACATAATCGTTCGGTAACAAATATAATATTAAACACGACCTCATCTAATTATTTATTATTACTACCTATCTAATTATTGATTACCGGTTAATCATAACATATTCGCTGAGTTTAGATTTAAATATATTCAATGAGTAGTTTATTATATAACTGTGTATTCCTTCGTATGTTATCGTTTTTTTGCCATAATTAGTCCGTGTCCGGGGTAGTACTAAAAAACTTGCTCGACGCGTATTTTAAGGACGTACGCGTTTAAGGAGAACAAAAAAATCTAAAGATATAATAGATAGGTAGAAACAATATGATATTATACCTAAAGATGTAACGACCGTGACAGCAACCAGCGCAGACGTAAGCAAGCAGGATATAATGACATTATTGACAGCTTGGAAAACACGGACCTGCAAATGCAGTAGGACATCCACTCACAAGGTGGACAAACGATTTGATGAGAACGGCAGGAACACGCTGGAGGCGGGCCGCTTACAACCGGACTGAATGGAAATCTATGGAGGAGGCCTAAGTTCAGCAGTGGACGTCCTATGGCTGACATAATTATGATGATGATTGACAGTTTAGAGCGAAAATAAGTCAGGTTGGACTTCATTGTGATAGGTGACGTTGATATTAAGATTTCCATTCAACAAGCAATTCATCAAAGTCAATCAATCATATCAAAATCATTTATTTTGGAAACAATTGCGAATGTACACAAAGGCAAAAGAAACGATGGTGCCTGCAGTAGTCGTGAGACTGTGTGGCAAACACCAAAAAAGTCAAGTGAAAACAAACTTAACAATGATTTTGCAAACGCATTTACGCAAAATACGCAAACAACACAAATAATGGCAGCATTTCAAATTCAGACATTTTCATATAGACCACACGTCGCCTTGAGTTTCACAACTAGATAACAACCCAAAGGAGATTATTATGACAACCAACAATAAGGATGAAATAGTACTACACAAGACACAAAAACCATGAAACATTAACAACATGACTTCTATTATTTAAGGCATAAAGTCGAAGATCCAGAAGCAACAGCAAAGGGGTTGCAAGGAAGAAAAGTAAGCTATTGACTGCCTAGACCATGAATGATGATAGTTATAAGTTACACTATGCAAAGTGACAGGTAAAATAAGTATTGTGCTACTGATTCTTAAGTGGTTTGTAGATAAGCGTTAAATAGTAAAATTAAAGGCATTGATTGAATAGTCATTCTAAGTGAAATACATAAATTTTCTTTCTGGCGAGGTGAATAAAACTAAAATTTTGGTCGAACGTTGTCTCATCCCTAATCATGCGGCAGTGGCAGCTGCCACCCGCACTGTGTTCCAACCACAGAACTCTAAATAAAGGGATCTAGAAATATCAAGTCGCTAATTATATGTTGTCACCACCATGCCGTCACCTTTTTTTTACAGATGTCTCTACTAATACATATACATAATATTCAAATGCAGAGCTACGCACACATAACAGCGCCACACTAAGACGCTTTCAACGAATGACTAGTCCAATACACAAAAAGCTAGCCCACAGGTGACTTAACTTTCCTACAATGAAAATATTGTAACAGATCACTATTATTGACAACCTAGTGAATAATTTGACGTTTATAAAAATTATGAATAAAAATGTTAAAAAGAAACTACAAACATTTTTGACGCAACATTATTCCAAGAAAAACAGCAGGTCAAGTCATTACCAACCTCAGGGCAATCATCCTCATTAAAACTGAATATTTTAACAAACTTCATAGGAAACGCTAATGGCATCACGCTTTGACAAAAGCTGTATTGATAACCAGGCAAAATTACCCATAATAACACCCAGATCCCTTCGGAAAACACATAAAAACCAATTTGAATCCAGACGTGAAAAAATCATTTATTTCTTACTTACTATTGTCGGTCGTGGTGATTACTTCGAGGTTCGGTTTCCGCCACCATATTTTATTATAACAGAGGCACAAAGATACAGAACCCAGCACTATGGCTCCCAAAGCCAAGAAAAGATAGGACGATGTCTAAGTGAACCAGTCAAATGGAATACCAGCTAATGACAGTCCAGGTTGCGGTTTATCCATCATTAACTCCATCTCTCTCGCTCTCGGTGAATTAAAGCGAGAGGTGTAATCAGAGATCAGGCTCTACGTGATCTCCATTACACTCTTAATGCGTTTTGGATTCTTTTGTTCTTTCATATTTTTTGGTTTTTAGATTAGTTGAACGCGGTTAGGCCGCAATTCGGATTGTTTCTGGGCAGCAATTGCTGGGAGATGCTATATTTTGATGTTTATGTCGGAGAAATTAAACTCTACAGCGCTAAAGAATTATAAACCTAAATCATAAAGAATCACACAAAGTCATGCAAGTTTAATAGTTTTATACCGTTTCAGCAATTAGAAAAAAATAGTAGAGTTTATCGTATAGATGAGACTATCTAAGGGACTATCTTATGTATATATCAACTAGGTACCTAATTTTATGATAAACGCTCATGGGATAATTTAGGCAAAAATCTCAAAAAATTGCTGGAGGATGAGCAAGGAATTAAAATGGCATGAGTGAGGGGAAAAAAACTTAATAGGGAAAAGACATCATAGAACAAATACGGAACATTAGGTAGTATTAGGAGGTAGGCACATGAATAATACCTTTGTGTGCAAATATAAACCTATCATACACAACCACCAAATATAATAATGTTTTGATTCACGTTTTGAATTCTTGAGTAAAACGCCGGTGCTGCGTTTAGCATATCAATAACGTGACCTGAAGTTTTTCAAATTCCTTATTTAGTACAGTACTTGAATACTAATAAGTTATGTTCTTCTAGCTTTTAGTTTATGTTTTAGATGATTATGTCATGGGTTTTCCGAATATTTGTGTTGAAGATTATAAAATGGATGGATAAATGGTCAATTGATCCTGCGGGTTCAGTTTGAGGGTTCGCTTGACGTAAGAGCTTATTATTAGATCTTTTTACATGCTTTCTTATTAGATTAGTTTTGTCACTAATGGAATTTTAAAAGTATTTGATACAGAGATAGTTAAATTGAGCTGAAAGACACATCCAATGATGTTCTGTGAAATTCACGAAAATGCTATAATTTAGTGATGTCATGGAACAGATTAAATCATGTATCATAGACTCATATTTTTGGTCATGGTTACAATTAATAAATAGTGTGATACAAGACTGTCGTTTTAACAACTTTGGCTATTGTGTGCAGTCGCTAAAATTAATAAATAGTGTGATACAAGACTGTCGTTTTAACAACTTTGGCTATTGTGTGCAGTCGCTAAAATTAATAAATAGTGTGATACAAGACTGTCGTTTTAACAACTTTGGCTATTGTGTGCAGTCGCTAAAATTAATAAATAGTGTGATACAAGACTGTCGTTTTAACAACTTTGGCTATTGTGTGCAGTCGCTAAAGATACGACCTTTTTTTTACATTTAGATAATAGAGCATTGGATGTTTTGATTGCGCTTCCAGTACCATTATTTTCTACTGGTGTATTTGTATGTAGTAGTATTAACATAATAGTGGAGAAAAAAGCAAAAGTTTCACAAAATTCAAAACAGTGTAATTATTACCTATATACCTGATGTTGAGGTGTCCAGTGCATAGCACTGATTTCTACGGGGGATCTTTCACTATCAAAGCAGTTCGTCTGTGGAACGATCTTCCCGTCGAGGTTAGATGTACACCGTCACTTGCCTCTTTTAAATTGCGTGCAGATCTCACTACCTTTCTTTATCTTAATACTTAACCACATTATTATTGACTCATTACAAGTGAGTCATTACACTCATTACAAGTACCTATATTATGTATGGTATTTGTATGTATTGCATCTATTATTATTATTATTATTTATTTATATTGTTTATTTTTTTTATTAAATAAATGACGTAATAGTTTTATAGAGATATTTATATACTTATTATATTTTTGGTATAGATTATATATTAATTTGTTTGAAGTGTGAAACCACCGTCTTTCCAGCATCTTAGTATAAGTCCTGTCACCGCATTGTTGCCTGGAAGAGATCGCTCTGAGCGATAAGGCCGCCAATTGTTACACATTTTCTAGTTTTAATATTTGATTTTATTGTTTTCTATACTAATTGTGATACCAATAAAGTGTTTTCTATTCTTTTCTATTATTTTATGAACGATTGATTCAAATACGTATGTAGGTACTAAGCGTACCCTTAACTACTCCCGTTTTGAATGCTTTAAGACACATTATTATAAAAGCCATAACATCAAAGAGTTTATACATCTACAATTATCAAAGTTGAACCTGTTATGCCAGTTTCCGTTTATTATTCATGAAATGTACAAACGCTCAATTCTTTATTAATTTCGTCCAAATTATACCTCTGATATGCTCGAGCGGAACAGGTTGGCAGAATTTTTTCTCAAGGTTTCATTGGTTAAAACGAAACTTTTTCAGTCCAATATTAGCTGTTTTTAATACAAAAATTAGCTCTTTACCTTATTTTTGACATAGTTAATACCTACTATTAAATAAGTCGAAGATTGCGATAGGATAACTCCAACAAACGGTCTTCTGGTCCCATAGTAAAAACAGCGTGTAGGTAAGTACTTACCTTATATGGTGACCAGAAGACAGAAATAACTGAGCACTAAGACTCAGACTCACGTAAGTAACTATCACAATACAAAATACCCACATTAAGCTTGTCTTGAGTTCATTTATAATTATTGCCTCGTCAACCAAAACTTAGGGCCACTTGCACGATCGTGGTTTAACGTAAATAAGTCAGTGCTAACAACTAACTTAGGGTAAATAAATAATTTAGCTTGCGCTATCAACATTTAGGAGAAAATATGTTTGGTAATTTATCTATTACCGTTAATTTTTAAACTTAACATGCATTTAATTTTCCGTAGGTAATTTGCATGCAAGGCCCTTAAGTCTCACGCGCTATCAGATTACCCCTTGTAAATACCTCAAGCTCACACACCCCATTGCACCCTCAAAAGTCCATAAAAAACACGTGGTGTACTAATTAAGTAGGGGTGGGGTTATGATATAATTACGCACCGCCCCGCGTCCAATGAGCGTGCTCGGAAATGATGCTACTTCATGTGACCAATTAGGCCCGAGACAGGAGTGCGGGCAACGCAACTTTTTGCGTGTAACAACATGGCGGCTCGAAGAAAAGTGTTCCGGAAAGAAAATGGCGAAAGCTTTTGGAGTTTTGATAAAGTTCAGCTAATTTCTCTACTTTGTTGCTTTTATTAATCAAATCATTTATGTGATTAGCACCTTGTTTGTATTAAACTTTTTAATATAATTTAAAACCTAACGGTATACGTTTCGTAATCGTATTTTTTTTTAATTATTCAGTTTTATATCATCACAGCTACAAACGATGTTTAATTAAAATCTACTTTATAGTAATTATGATTTGATGCGAAGTGCGGAAGCTTTTGGAGGTTTGACCGAGTAAATCCTCGACTATGCTGATCAATATTAAAATAACAGAAAAGTACCTGTTTTGAATTAAATCCGGCCAAAATTATAATTAAATCCCATTTTTTAAAAGAATTCAAAATAGGAGGACTTTCTAAATGAAATTGTATATTGTTACGGTATAGATACTTAGGTACTTTAAAGCTGGCAAAACACCTGCTGCACACCTCCTTACCTACCTATTACTTTTAATAGGTATAATACAAAATATTCAAAATTTTGGATTGGCCTTGGATTGGTTCAATAATTTTGTCAAGAACCTAAACTTTCATTTTCTCTACTAATATTAGTAGAATAAAGTAAAAGATGAATTATTTAAAAAAAAAATTTTATGATAGTGTGTGACAAGACGAGCAAATCAGGTGCCTGATGGTAAGCAACATGATTGCCCATAACAGACACAGTGCCACCCAGTGTTTTAAAACTCTAAATTCTGTTCGCGGCACTGTACTGCGCCTGTCACCCTGAGTTATTAGTTGACGAAACTCGTTATGCCCAGTAATTTCGCTGGTAACATTGCCCTTCAGACCGGAACACAGTACTTAATGTTTGCACATTACTGCTTGGCGGATGAATAACTGGCAAAGGTGTGGTATTTCCCCAGGCGGCCCCCTGCTAAAGAGGCCTACCACTACAAAAATAAAAGAATATGTTATCTCAAAGAGAATCAACATGATTAACTTGAAAATCTGCGCCTTAAATCGATACTAAAACTCAATGTATCGATCGATTAAACCCTTTATACCCTATTCGACCATTCGCAACACTATCGCCAATAATCAACGTCAAAAATAACGAGACGAATCGTTTCAATCGATATCCTTTGGACATCTTATCGATAAGAGAAAGATCGGATCGCTCAATCGGTGGTCACTGTCAACCCCGTATCAATGGGACATTGATATTAATAAACAACTTTCAACTCTATCTCATGAATATTAGAATTCACTTTAGCTTGACGATTACAAGCTTTTCAAAAGCATCGTATGAAAAGAAGAGCAAATTGTTTAGAGTTCTAACTCAATGCTTTAAGGTTGAGATTCGGTTGTCATTGAAACATAGTGTAGTCGAACCCATGGTATGTAGTTTTAAGACTTTAATTAGCATCATGTTAATGTCACATCAACGCCTTCAATGAATTATTCTCTGTAAAAATAATTCTGATATTCTTGTTCGTAGTTAACACTTGTCTGTTTTTTATATCGCTTTATGGATATGATTGATAATAATTGTAAATTAGTGTTTGTTTAACATTTGAATCGAACGATTAACAAGATCTCGATTTGTTTAACAATTATTATTAATCGTGACGCCTGATAACTATTATTAGTGATACAAAAAATTTACATGACAATAATAGCTATATTATTTTTGTGTGAACTATTTTTTGGTTATATTATATTTTACTGTGGGATTCCGGGCTAGAATTCGCATGCCCCCTACCTCGTCCTGTGGGAGTCGTAAGAGGTGACGAAAGGATTAATTCACTCAAAGAGCAGCATACTAACCACTTCTTACTTAGATGTGAGTAGTGCGTTGCTGCGCACATTGGGAGTACAAGAGGGCCATCATGACGCCTTGATTACCTAAAAGGAAGCGGGTGTACTACCAAGAACAGCGTTGCCAAAGAGGGTTGGCGTCAGGCAGGCGGCCGGTCATACAAACAAAGCCAAAACTTTTTATAATATTTGTAGTGGTAGGCCTCTTTTGCAGGGGGCCGCCTGGGGAAGTACCACACCTTTGCCAGTTATTATATATCCGCCATGCAGTAATGTGCAAACATTACTGTGTTCCGGTCTGAAGGGCAATGTAACCAGCGAAATTAGTGTGCATGACGAGATTCAACAACTAATACCTCAGGGTGACAGGCGCAGTGCAACGCCGCGCAGAATTTAGAATTTTGAAACACTGGGAGGCACTGTGTCTGATACTTATGGGCAATCATGATGCTTAACCATCAGGCACCTGATTTGCTCGTCTTGTCAATAATTATTATAAAATAATAATAATATTATGTTCTGTGTTATGTGTACAGACTGCCTCGGTGGCGTAGAGGGCGCATGCTCGACTGCCAATCAAGAGGTCCCGGGTTCGATCCCCGGGTCAGGCAAAGTGTTAAATATTGGATTTTTCCATTAGGAATTATCTCAATAACTGCCTGGAGTCTGGAACTGTGCCCGGTAGATGGCAATAGGCTCGCCCCCTATTACATGGGACCAATAACATACTGGCCAAGTGTGGGTGTATCTATTATGGGACTGAGTCCTGGGTACACCTCTGCCTACCCCTTCGGAAAAAGGGCGTTAATGTATGTATGTTATGAGTACTCTTGTATGTTTTAGTGAAAACATATAATTCTTAATATGTTCTTGTGTTGCGTCCAGTGAGTTAATAGTAGATTAGTAGCCAAGGGCTGTAAGGCATCAATTGCAGCCCGAGATATTTAGGCGCACGAGCGCAGCGAGGGCGCCTATACTTCGAGGGTGCAATTGATGCTTACACCCGAGCTAACTACTCTGCTTTACATCTCGATTGTGAGGTAAGTAGAAAAACACCGGCATTACAAGAATAAAACATTTTAAAGTAAAAGTTTTCTATTCCCGCCTTTTTTCATCTCTTTTTTAAATTATTTTTTTCAAGAACGAAATGAGCTTCGTAGTTCGATATTTAAAATTGATGACTATTATACTCATACGAAGACAAGGAATAGCGAAGCGACCTCTTTTGTCATTGGCCTGAATGCATGATGTCTATTGCCAGTATGATGGTTAGATGTACGCAAACTTTTTGAAAGAGAAGTTTTTTTTTAAATTACTTACCGCCCTAGGGCTTTTCTAGCTACATTATTACCCTAGAGCGCTAATTGGTCACTTACAAGCCCCATTTGGGGGTATTAAGGACCTACTTACCGAATATGAGAGATGTAATAGTAGATTAGTAGCCAAGGGCTGTAAGGCATCAATTGCAGCCCGAGATATTTAGGCGCACGAGCGCAGCGAGGGCGCCTATACTTCGAGGGTGCAATTGATGCTTACACCCGAGCTAACTACTCTGCTTTACATCTCGATTGTGAGGTAAGTAGAAAAACACCGGCATTACAAGAATAAAACATTTTAAAGTAAAAGTTTTCTATTCCCGCCTTTTTTCATCTCTTTTTTAAATTATTTTTTCAAGAACGAAATTGAGCTTCGTAGTTCGATATTTAAAATTGATGACTATTATACTCATACGAAGACAAGGAATAGCGAAGCGACCTCTTTTGTCATTGGCCTGAATGCATGATGTCTATAGCCAGTATGATGATTAGATGTACGCAAACTTTTTGAAAGAGTGTAGTTTTTTTTTAATTACTTACCGCCCTAGGGCTTTTCTAGCTACATTATTACCCTAGAGCGCTAATTGGTCACTTACAAGCCCCATTTGGGGGTAATAAGGACCTACTTACCGAATATGAGAGATGTAAAAATATATTATTATACCGACGGAAGATGATGAATATATTTAATTAGTAAGTATGCACGATTCTTTAGAGAATCTGTCCGTGAAGCTCATACCGTATAGTATAACTAGTATAATAATTATACTAACCTTCGCTAAGCCTAAGCAACTTCCCCAGTAAGACGGGTGATCGTTGCATAAAATTTTATATTTTTATAGACTAAAAGCGGTCTATTAGCTTGAAATACAATATGAATATGAGAAGTAAACTTTCATCCACACCCGCACCTTCCGCATCAATCCGAGTGGCGGCACTCTCTCACTTATCTTATCAACTATGCTCTGCCGCTATTCTTTAGAAGCCTGGGCGAATTGCAATTAAACGAAAAAGGTAACTGTTAAGTGAATTTTGTATCCCCATTCATTCTCGCAAAAGCCTTGAAATATCATAATCACCTAATTGTTAAATTTATATTCCTATCACCATAAAAACTATTCCTACAAAATTATCGTTAGCATTTTAACTTCCTCCAGGAAATTACGCGGACTATCGATGATTTTCTTTCATTAACGACTGTAAAACTAAGTAACTAGCAAAATAACTATTTTACACTCCCTGCAACGGATATTAAAACCCGTCAAAGGAGCCGAGATACGTGATATTATAACCTGTTAGAAATAACGTGACGTTATAAGTAACGGTTAGAAAGAGCCAACTATTATCGATATTTAACGAAATAATAAAACTAAATACTTACATAGGCTTCGCTCGGGTACTTAGTAGATTACCATTTAAAAGATTTAACAATGCGTGCAAAATTTTGTACAAAAGAAAGCAACCTTTATCACACCCAGCTATGAACTGAATGTTATTTTATAGTAATAACAGCCGCATTATACATATTATAGTATTGTAAAAATCTTCCCGCGATTGGGCAACATACTTTAAAATCCCTTAAAGACCTTGCTTCAAATTTGTGAACTTCAAACGTCTCTGGGTCTGTCAGCAATAAATTAATTTGTGTATACTTAATTTTGTACACCGGATTTTTAAGACTACCTTGTTATTTAAAGTCTGGGTCTTAGAAGGAATATTATACCTAAGTAGTTAACTCTATTGGTCTACGCGGCGCATGCTAATAAAGCTCACAATCGGCTCGATTTTCTCCAAACACTTCAAAATTCATCATCATACTTCCGCCAATTTACACAAAACTACTCTTACTGCTTCGGTGGCGTAACGGTTCGGAAGAGCTGTTTAAAAGATCATGATGTCCCCGGTTCAAGTCTCAGGTCAGGCAAAGTGTTTCTGGATTTTTTCATTAGCAATGACAGCTTGGAGACTGGAATTGTGCCCGGTTAATAACAATAGGCACGACCCCTATTACATGGGATTTAAAAATGTAACTCTATGGAACTGGGTCTTGTATACACCTCTGCCTATCCCTTCGGGAAAAAGGCGTTTTGTTATGTTACACAAAACCATTAGGATGATAATTGAAAAGATGTAGTACGGAATTATTCCTCTTAAGAATATCCACAATTTATGTAGGTAACTAGCGGTACGGTTCCACCCGCGTAGTCTTCGTTCCCGCGGGAATATCGGGATATAAAGTACCCTATATGTTTTCCCAGGGTCTAAACTATCCACATTTAACCAAATTTTATCCCAATGGGTTCAGTTTTAGCGTGAAAAGGGAACAAACATAAAAAACAGTGTAATATGGCGCTGGGAGTCGAGTTAGAACACGCTACGGTTTTGTAGTGGTAGGCCTCTTTTGCAGGGGGCCGCCTGGGGAAGTACCACACCTTTGCCAGTTATTCATCCGCCAAGCAGTAATGTGCAAACATTACTGTGTTCCGGTATGAAGGGCATTGTTACCAGCGAAATTACTGGGCATGATGAGATTCAACAACTCATATCTCAGGGTGACAGGCGCAGTGCAGTGCCGCGCAGAATTTTGAATTTTAAAACACTGGGTGTCACTGTGTCTGATATGGGCAATCATGATGCTTACCATCAGGCACCTGATTAGCTCGTCTTGTTACTCACTACCATAAAAAAAAACACTTTTTACATTGTACTGTAATTTAAGATTAAGTAGGATATTAGAAGAAAGCTCTACTTTTACCTGTACGAAGCCGGGACAGGTTGCTATAGTAGTTATCTATTATAGTTCCAGAAGTAGGAATGGAATGTAGCGGGTAGCTCTATCTTAGTCGCTCACGCATCGATTAAGACATAATGTTTCTGAGATACGTTATTATATTAATGCTTTGATCTTGGTCTTGTGATTAGTGCGGGAGATTTTATATCTATTTAATGCAATTTAGAATTACTTCATACTAGTTGTGAATCATTTATTTATTCTGTCTCTCCACTCATTTCTTCATAAAATGTCGTCTCCACTTTAACAGATATTCGATATTAAATATCGTAGTTCTTTCTCCAAAAGTAAACAACTTATCCCTAGTTTGATATGATGTAAGACGTATTTTAAAGAGATATTATTAATGTTAAGACCAATAAATGTTGTATTTTATGTTCTGAGTTTATTGTTGAGTTTAAGTTATTAAAAAAATTGAGTTTTTTTTTTTTAGAAAGGAGATTTGAAATATTAGACCTCTGTAAATAGTGACATAATATTTTTAATTCTTTTTTTGTTTTGTTTTGTTTTGCACTTAATATTTTGACACGTTTCTGAACACAATATAATTTATCAAATAATAAAGTATTTTCTTTAATATCTCGATCCTGCATTGTAATTATAATGTTATTGTTATTATATTTAATATTGAATGCCAATGGCCGAATATAGCTTATCCATATATCTATATAAGAACTTTGTACTTGTACGCTATACCTGTATTAGCAATAAATAAAATTTGAATTGATTTGATTTTTGATAAAGATGCAAATTGGTGTCACGATAAGGACAAACATGGTGATTTTTTTATGATGTTTTTACATAACATAACACCGTTTTTTTCCGAAGGAGGAGGCACAGGTGTGTCCAGAACTCAGTCCAATAGTAGGTCACTATTGGACTTCACTTAGTCAGTTATGGTTTTTAAGTCCCATTTTATTAATAGGGGTCGAGCCTTTGACATCTACCGGAACCCGGAACCTAGAAGTGGCACAGCACGTTATCTTTCATTCTTGTCAAACTCAAACTCAAACTCAAACAGATTTATTCAAATAGGTCATAATCTGACACTTTTGCACGTCAATAAAGATAAACAGTACTGAGTCTACCGTGCGTTCGGAAAGATACCTCTACAAGAAGAACGCACAAGAAACTTGTAGGGCTTAATTTTTTCAACGGATAGTTTTACAATATTTGGTTTGGTTACATTCGTTTTCTTTGAAGGTGCCGCGAGGCGGCTATGCAGAAGTTTCCAGGCATCTTTGTCCTCTATGTACTGGTTGACTTTATAATAAGCCTTGTCTATCATTAATCATACCTGCAGTCACTACTTTTACATATTTAGCTATGCTTTTTCAATCAGTTTATCCAAGACTTTTACAGCGTCTTCTTACAATTGAGTATTTGAAAAAAAAGGCCGTATTTTTAATTTATTTTGAAAGTTTAATGCAAATTATGTATCATCCGATTCAAAAATCACTTTAAATTTTTCTTTTATTTAATTATAAGCAATTCAAAATTGATAAAATTCCAATAAGAGTCACATAATCCCGAACGCGCTACGAGTGGTCACCATGATTGTGACGTCATCATTATAGTTATTTATGGTACTTTATAACATTGTGACGTCACTACAGGTCACAAGCTCGTTCGGGTACTAGCGGCGTGTTTTCAGTACTGGATTAAAATGTTTTTTTAATTTGATATAACTTTGTAATTATAGCGAATAAAAAATAACTAAAAATAGTTTTGGTACGAATCTCTATTAAGTATGATCTTTCCATCTATGCCAAAAAAAAAAATCATATACTTAATTCCGCGCTTATATTCATTCATCCCCATGTCCTTTATATCTTTTAATAAGTACCTTAGTGATATTAAGTGGGTACTTCCAACGAGTGACCACCTTAACCATAACACTACGAGTACTATGCATCCTCTGACAGTTATCTCTACAAAGTAAATTTAACACAAAATCCGAATAATAAATGGTACAGGTTTAACGATCGTATTTATTCCCAAGCCTAACCGTACTTTTACGACGTTTTTACTGCGACGAAAACGCCCTCTCCGCGACAAAATTTCGAATACAAACTGACGTTTAAGTATCTAAAATTTTTAACTAATTTGTAGTTAACACGGTACGGTTGGAGTTGATGGATTTTTTATAACTTCATGGTTATTTAAACTAACTCGAAAGTGATGAGAACTGTTCGAATAACTTTCTAAGATTGCTAAGTGACAAATATTTAGATAACTATTGATATGGGTACCTTGATGGGTACTTGAAACAAAAACGAAGTAATTTGACAGTTACATCTTTCACGACGTTGACATCCTCATTGTCCAGTTTCCTCGCACATACATAGATCACGCCTTTTCCCAAATGGGTAGGCAGAGGTGTGTACCCAGGATAGAAATATGAGCGAATCTACAGATAATTTATTAAGGAGTTCGGTTAAAGCTTTTAAGTACTACGAATTGTTCAAATTTAAAAGAACGCTACTACGCCATAATATCGACGGATTATTGTTACTTCGTCACAAAGTTAGCTCGTCACGCAAAAAAAGTGATGACTCGTCACAGCTCTATTTTGGTATTTTTGAGTCGTCACGGGATATTTTTAACTTTGTTTTTTTATGATAGTGACAAGACGAGCAAACAAGGTGCCTGATGGTAAACATCATGATTGCCCATATCAAGACACAGTGCCACCCAGTGTTCTGCGCGGCACTGCACTGCGCCTGTCACCCTGAGCTATTAGTTGTTGAAACTCATCATGCCCAGTAATTTCGCTGGTAACATTGCCCTTCAGACCGGAACAAAGTAATGACTGCACATTACTGCTTGGCGGATGAATAACTGGCAAAGGTGTGGTACTTCCCCAGGCGGCCCCTTGCAATAGAGGCCTACCACTACTATTGTTATTTTGCCCAAGTGGTGTTACGCATACAAACAACAGAAAAATTAAACTTATGTAAAGGAAAACAATCGTATCTATCTCTAAAACATAAAACCTAGGATCAGAACAGAAAGATCTAAACAAAACCAAATTACGACTTACTCGGAG
This sequence comes from Hemistola chrysoprasaria, assembly GCA_947063395.1. NCBI lineage: Eukaryota > Metazoa > Arthropoda > Insecta > Lepidoptera > Geometridae > Hemistola > Hemistola chrysoprasaria. The sequence goes on along the minus strand of OX346716.1, from coordinate 14,732,442 downwards.
AAGCCATTAGATCGCCATCTGGTATTAACATAAGGGTGTGTGTACATGTATAAATCGCCGTGTGTAATGTCAACAAGCGCTGCGGGGTGCAGTGTGGGCGGAGCCTTACATCTGGCGGAATTAAAACTTGCATTGTCAATTGTAGTCTAGAAGCCAGTGGTTGATTTTTTGTCATTTTTCTAATATTATCACACTACTATTATTATCATACTCGAAGAAGACTATTTATTTTCAGTAAACAGAGTAATGATAGGTTTCGTGCTTAAATTGGGCTTTCGACTCACTGTTTTGATGTCATAATTTGAAACGAAATAATAAGTTTCATCCTATCATTCCCCTATTCGTCCAAAGACTGGTTGCTTGGAAGAGATCGCTTAAAGCGATAAGGCCGCCCATTGTCAACCAAGAATTGTTTATATTATTTTAGTTCAATATGTATTACGTTCTTTTTGGTGATAAAAAGAGTATTCTATTCTAAAACGCCTCCGTCCCTATTGTACCATTGAACTGTACCATTAATGGCACAATTGGGACTGTTTTGTCCCACTAGTACCATTGATCATGGTACAATTGGGATAGACTTAATCGCCTCCGTCCCAACTGTACCATTAATGGTACAATTGGGAAGGAACTGGCACGAGTATTCCACTAGTTTGCACTCATTTATTCGCTTTTCGTTGGGTCGTACTTCCTCGGAATATACAGTTCGTAAACAAAAAAACCTGTGACTAAAACAATAATTATCTCAACGTTTTTGACATTAGATGTGGTAACGAGAACACTAAAATAGTTCGTTAAAAAAAGTAAGACGTGACAAACGTTAGTGAATGAAATAGACATTCATCACTTGACTAAATGAAGAGCGAAGCATCCAGCACTGTCACAGTGCATAAGACGGCAGTAGGTAGTCAAGTTTGCGAGCCATGTCGCACCTAGCGGCCCACAGTCGCAATAACATAAACTCGACAGATGAATCACGGTTGTTTTGTCGCCGCTTAGGTTTACATAGTAAATGCAGAGAGCCAAATTTCTTTGTCCCATATTTAAAGATTTCTTATCTTAACAGCGATTTTTGTAATGTCAGTTAAGCTAACCATTTGTTATAGTTAAATCCCTAGCCAATATTTAACTCGTGTTAAAATATATAGCTAACTGGTGATGCAAAATACGAACTATGCCAAATTTTAACTTAAGCGCGAGCAAAGAGTTCTCTATCCGACGTCCTACGGTGATTATGGTGATTTTACTCGTTTCCGTTCGGTTGTCTGGAAGAAATCGCTTTAAGCGATAAGGCCGCCACCCCTAAGACTACTTTATTTTTATAATATTATGTTCGTTGTAAGGTGTACAATAAAGCATTTATCTATCTATCTATGATGAGGATAAATTGTTGGCACGCTGAGCAAGTACCTATATACTACGAGGTAAGCCTAAAGACATATATTTTAAGTTGATCTTCTGTATTCGATAGTCCCTGTGGTCATATAGCATGTACTTGTCCGTCATAAACCGGGCCAAGCGGGGGGCATTATAACGTTTGCATATTATACTAGTTCCGTACCACAGATAAAAAATGTTTATGCATGAAACTGGCCGTTTTTCTTGCAACCATGTGTTATTATTATGTTCCTTGTACTTTGACGCATTATAATTTGTGACGTGTTTCGTAAAAGTTTACTACTTCGGAACTCTGTACTTTCATTAAATTATATTTCAATTGTTGACCGCCACGGTGGCATGGACCTCGCTAGAGATGTTTAAATCTCGTATCTTTAGCGCTACATATCGCTGTAGCTGTTTTTCTTCCGTTTCTCTTTTCAAATTTTAATCGCCCAAGAACTACATTTACTTTCCCGATTATCTTCAGCGTAAGATTAAGGTACTATTCGGCGGCCATTGCAAGCAGCGACTGTATCTATGTGTGGTTCCTATGTGATTATATGAAAGCAATTTCGTAGCCAACTCAAACTTCCGTAGCTCGTTTGCGCCGAGCCTAGACTACTTACTCAGTCATTGGGCTTATTTCTAAAGCCCCAAATCCTTCAAAATATGGCCAGACGTTACTCGGTACAAATCAGCATGAGTGTCAGAAGATCTGTGGTCACCATCAATAGGGTCGTGCCCCCATAAACCATGGGAAGAAGAGTTTCATAGCTAAATCGATACTATTAAGGGATTGCCATGCACCATCAATGTAATGTTTATAAGCTTACTAGCTGTGTCACGCGGTTTCACCCGGTGGAAAATAGCTGATGTGCAGCATCTATATATCTATATATAGAATAAGGCAAACAGCTCAATCTTTTGTATAAAAAATTAAGAGTACATTATTATTGTTTAATAAATATATTTATTTATAAATGACCAAAACCTGGCTGCAGGGAGAGCTAGGTGTGTAGTGAGCCTCCAGGAGTAGTATCTCCAGGAGAAGGGCCAGCTTATTCGTAATCAGCTCTTTGGCGAGGGCAAGCCAATTTAGCTATACAGAGCTAAAAATAGAGTAATGCTATATTTAATAAAGTTCAACAGAGATGTAATGAAGACAGTTTTTTTGGGGCTCTACCTGGAGTCAACTGGGGGTGAATCGATAATATTTTTTATTTTTATTATATTTTGTTTAAGTTACATAGTGTTTTGTTTTATTTTATTATTTTTAAATAAACTCACCACAGAAATTAACTTTTTTATCTTGCAAAAGCTGCTGAATCGACTGAGCTGAATCTTGGTATGTACTTCTTAGGTTTTAATATAAGACTGAAATTTGGTAAGTTAAGCTATAACTATATAAATAGCACATACTTTTCAGAATCTGGTGAAAGCGTAAGGCGAAATTAGTATTCCATTTAAAAGAACTTACCTATTAAAATATCTTTTTGATCAATTTTCTGTAGATTTCATATATGCATGTCTAACATCATAGAAAGGGCCAAAGCCAAGTTCACATAAAGCCATTACACACTATACCCGCCCGTGGTACATGGCCATTACAAGTATTTATTATCTATAATCCAGGTAAAGACATCGTTTAACCCACTTTCCACGCGAAAGGTACGTAGACTAAATGAGGTATAGAAAATAGAAATTACTTATGTTAGTCAGGTTTTTATGACGGACAGGATGTCACATCAAATAGAACGCCACACCTTTGGTGTCTACCTACATATTGAGCACATTTTTATGAAAGTGGCAGTCTGTCCTCAGAAGCGGTTTCATATTTGAACCGTTTGGGGTCGAAACTCTGGAAAGGCCGGGAGCTCACCGCATTTTCTAAATCAATCTAAGCACATTGTCGAGCCGACGTTTGATGAAAAATGCTGGCGTTTGTCTTGCCCAATGTATACAATCATTGCGGCAATGCCGCCAGCATGTTGGTAGGCTGACAGTGGTTAAGAGTTAAGAGACTTTGATTTTTTATAGGCTGACATGTCAGCCCTATTGACTTTTTAAGTGTTCTAATTCATATCGAAGAATAGTAAATTGATAGCTGTGTAGTTTATTTAGTCTTTTATATATATCTTTAGGTTCAATATTCAATCAATGTGTGGATCTGTCGTCATCATTTATATTTACACGCTTTATAATTTTTAATTTTATATTATTTTTCTCTGTACCTATACTTAGTGGTTACAATAGAGTTATTATGTATTATTATATATTACCCATTTAATCAGATGATTAATTCGTCGAGTTTGTCGTAAGTTGCGCTTACCTGAAACAAAAATAATTAAAATTAATATAATTCATTAATTTTCTTGTGGAAAAAAATTAGTAAATTATTCTAAGTATGGGATGGGACGAATAAGGAATAAAATTAAACAGAACAGCAGAACCACATAATTTTATTGTATTTTTGACCGCGCAACCACTTTCCATAGAACATAGACTTTAAACCATAGACTATATAGATTTTTTATGTCACTCACAAGGACACTGTCGTGGTTCTATCAGTCATTGGCAAATACCCAATATTAATTAATTTAGGTATTTTATATATGTACAAGTATAATATTAGCTCAATTTAATTTCCTACATGAAATTGATTGGACGAATGTTCCTGCACGATAATTATTATATTTTACGACACGCCTACTTTATGTATCATTCATAACAATGTAATTTATAACGATAAAATATGTTGGCAGTTAATTGATTATTATTAGTTTTAAATATTTAAAATTTTCTATTGATATTATTGGAAGGAAACATTATAGTTGTTTTTTTGGTTTATGTCGATTGACACAGAGCAATGACCTCGACTTCTATTATGAAAACTCCCCATTTAGTAAGACGTATGCATAATCATTTAAAATCATTCATCATCTGCCTGCCCTTAATCCACATTAGGTAAGGTCAGCCCTAGCACTTCATCTTCCGCTATTCCAGTCTATCATCCGTCATCTCTGTAGCTCCGTGGTTCAGCGGGAATATGCCCTAGTAAGGTAAGTTACGTAAGGCTTTAAATCCGGAGTCCCTGGATCGAATCTCACCATGTGGACTTTTCGCCTGGGCGCTACAGTGTTTCGGATGGCACGTTAAACTGTAGGTCCCTACTGTTGCTTATAAGATATGTATGGGGCAGTCCCTAGGTCACGTCGGAGGCCTTGTAGGAATCTTGGCGACCTGAAACTTTGACAATATGGGTTGTCCATATAAGCCATATGAATTGACTCGAGCAGTGTAATTGGGGTAATCCGTTCTGTTCAAATTTATTATAGTAGGTATTTGGTATTTATTATAATTCAAATTATTACTATTAATTATCTCTGCAATGACTCCCTTTTCACGCATATCCTCACTCACACAGTTCATCCAAATCATTTTAGGAAGTCCCCTTTCACATAATTTATAATCAATCTACTTACATATATAATAAGTTTGTTTTTAAGAAAACCGACACGACATTAAAGATTTGTCTGAGACAAATCCGTTTTCGTAGCTTTTTGTCTTAATTAAAATTCTGCTTTTGTCCCACAAAATGTTATGCTCTTCAGCCTATTATATCTTTATAATATTTACATCAAAGATTATCGACGCCTCTTGCACTTTTATTCTAAATCATCAATAAATAATTTATGATAGTCATAATAATATCGAGCTACTTTAACGCAAAAGGCCCTTAAATATTTATAATGTGATTAAAATTATACCTAAAGCCACAAAAATGGTATAAAACTAACAACTCTCATAAATCCATTGCAATAAACTACAAAGTATGGTTCCAACACTTAATCCAAACGCATGAATTTAACCTCTCGTTAAATTATTGAGACAAAACAGCTAAACCAGCTGTCATTTATTGGTCATTAAAATTATAATTTAACACTAGGTTAAACCTTCGTTATTTTCAATGAACGGCCTAAATCACTTCTGCTTAAACGTTTGACATTAATTTTAATTGGATAGTAAATTTTAATCAATTCGCGTAAAAGGTAGTAAATTACAGAAAAATGTGTAGGTTGCGTTGGCCTTTTATGTGTACTGCAATATTAAAGGATATTTTACTTTTTTCATGTTTTTTTTTATTCTGATTTCATTCCAAACAACTTTATAGCAACTCTAAAAAGTTGCAAGCTTCTAAGCCGCACACGGGGCGTCATCCTTAAGAAAAATGTATATGAATTATAATGGATAGGTCTAACATATCAAGTTTCAGCACTATAGGTTCAGCGGTTTAAACGTGAAAAATAACAGACAGACACACTTTTGCGTTTATAAAATTAGTATATATACAAAATATTCGTTAAGTTTGCTATTACGGTTGCAATAATAATAATAATAATACCTAGCCGTTTTCGGCTAAAGTGACTTGGCTTAGTTTAAACTGAGATTTAAGAGCTTTGGTGTTTAGCCCTTATATGACTTATGTACCTTATTTTCGCAGTGAACGTCCGGCTACAATAAGCGCACGTCAGGGTACTATTACAGACTACTGAATGATACCTTAATTCTGTGTTTATATAAGGTAAAACTAGTAAAGGTTGTCAACAAATAGACGAGTCTTAGTTTACCATACAATAATGTATCAATTCCATTGAAGGACGATATTGGCAATGCTGTGCCACACCGCTATTGTTTCAATAAATTGACTTGATTCGAATTTACATTAAATTGCTTTGCAAATTAACCAATTGTCCTTCAACGATGTTCACTTTGGATTCTGCTTTTTGGTCTTGGGTTTATTTGGCGATTTATTCTTAATACGATTTTATGATGTAAGTAAACTGTGTCCGGCAGTTTCTCCCGCTCGACGGATTTAAGCTACCTATATACCATACTGGCGAAATGTGGGTGTATCTACTATGGGACTGAGTCCTGGGTACACCTCTGCCTATCCCTTCGGGAAAAAGGCGTGAATGTATGTTATGTTTTTATATACCAAATTTCAGCCCAATCACTTCAGCAATTCAGCTGTGAAGTGTCCACAAACACACACACAAAGTACTCGTTCTGGGAAATAAAAGGATTCAATTTCTAATAAAAAATTGGGCTCTACAAGTTACTTGTGCGTTCTTCTTGTAGAGGTATTTTTCCGAACGCGCGGCACTCATTAGTTTTTTATTTCACCTGCAAAAATGTCTTCTACGTACCAATTTGAATAATAGTAGACACACGAGGGGCTAGAGACATTGTATACTAGGTAGTTTTACTCTCGAGCTTTAGCGAGGGAGTATACAGAAACCGGGTTATAATCCATATTTACTTTTCATTATACGACTGTGAGAAAATAAAATTATTAATTTCATCAAAACGTTTTGGCTAATATCCTATAAGTGCGACACCAAAAAATATGATCTCGTTAGTAACAGACAAATATTAAAAATAAATTTAATTCTCCCCTAAAGGTTGAGAATTTATTTAAGCCCCGCTGCGGCTCTACGCAACAATGACGGACATTTTGAACAAGTGAAAAAATATTTGATATTTGAATATAATATTATAGCGAGGATTATACATAAAGTTTATGTTTTCTTTCGCACATTGATATTAAAAGACTCGTGATAATCTTAATTGCCTTAAGGATGATGAAAAGTGATGATGGTACACCCGATCTGATACGCTTACAAACACAACGGAATAAATTTCGCAAACAAATTGCGGAGGTATGGCACGATAATGTATTAACAGTATGGAAAGTTTCAAATATCTATCATGTACCCGTTTCTTTTATTTAAAAAAAAAACAACTTTAAAAAGTGAACAATGTAAGACTCTTTATAAACTTTTTATGAAAAAAAAAATGCTAACTTGGAACATATTGTCAGATTTTAAGAAAATAATATTCATATTAAAAATTATACAATATAAGTGTTATTTGTAATGGATTTTCCATTAGAAAATATCTCAATTACAGTGTTAAGCCTGGAATTGTGCTCAGTTAACGGTAATAGGCTCGCCCCCTATTACAAGGGACTTAATATGACTGCCAAAGTGTGGGTGTGGCTACTATGGAACTGGGTACTGGGTACTATACTGACTATGCACCTCTGCCCCTTATGGGAAAAAAGAAGTGATGAAGTTTTATTATATACCTTTAATCATTTTATGAAATTGCTGTTTTTAAAGGAAATTGCATGTTACATTACGGGTGACAAAAGAAATAGCATAACAAATAATATATTTATTCTTGACAGCAATATTTTGTCTCTTAAAACCACTGTCCATTGTCTATAGAGAAGATTACGGTTCGATAAAATTATCGACATGCCCATACTGCGTACAATGCAACGTAGTGAATTCTCAAATATATTACGTTATCAGTGACAGTAATCTTCAAAATATCGTAATAATTATTTAATCTGTTATACGAGGTCGCGGGTTTTTGCAGTCAGTCACTCAGTTTGACAGCGAGATTTAGTATTTTTTACGCGAAATTGTCTTAAATTAATTTTAACACAAAATGATTCCAAGTGATATTTTTTGTGCGAAATGTATTGTATAATAATGATTGAAAGTTGAAGATGGAATGAAAATTGTTATTGCAATCCAAGATTACAAATCGAAAAGGAAAAATGTAATAAAGTCTTTACTGCGCCCCGTTGACTGCCTCCGTGGCGTAGAGGGCGCATGCTCGACTGCCAATCAAGAGGTCCCGGGTTCGATCCCCAGGTCAGGCAAAGTGTTAAATATTGGATTTTTCCATTAGGAATTATCTCAATAACTGCCTGGAGTCTGGAACTGTGCCCGGTAGATGGCAATAGGTTCGCCCCCTATTACATGGGACCAATAACATACTGGCGAAATGTGGGTGTATCTACTATGGAACTGAGTCCTGCGTACACCTCTGCCTACCCCTTCGGGAAAAAGGCGTGAATGTATGTTATGTTTTAGTGTAAGAACAGCGGCCCGCGCAATTATGAAATATGGGAGTTTTATACCAAAACTTTGACGCCCTTTTTTGGACACCATAGAATGTGAATTTTCAAAAATCCTTTCTTAGCACGCGTCCTGACAATGAAAACAACCTACATTCCAAGTTTCAAGTCTCTAGGTTCAGTGGTTTGGGCTCTGCGTTGCATGTCAGTCAGTGAGTCATTAAGGATTTTATAATATATAGTGATTATTATAATCATAAACATAGAAAAAAGGGTGGACGGAGTTATCTCAAATAAAACGTGAAGCAGCATAGTAAGCTTGCTTAAAAAATAACACATAGTATCCTGCGTGTTATCCCAGGATCCAAGCTATCTTAGCTTATCTTAGCTATCTTAGTACTAAATTTCATCTCAACTAGATCAGTAGTTTTAGCGTGAAAACAGAACAAACATACACAAAAAAAAACAGCGCCAGTGCCATCTTGATGGCGCTTGAGTCAAGTTAGAACTCGCTAGCGTTTTGTTTACTGTTGCGAACTTTTTTACATTGTATAGTACTGAGTTTTGAGGTTTATTATAGGATAAATACTAATTAACAGAGGTATATACAATTTTAAAATTTATTTAAGGTCTATTTTACTGCTCTAGTCCAAGTAACACTTTGAATGCATTTTATTATAGTTTTTTTTATTAAGAAGTAGTAGAGTAGAGGTTTGTCGATTGTGTTATAAAGAATAGAAGGTAACACATTCGCGGCGCGTCGTGATTGTACATCATCTGTCTAACCATAGAGCTACGAACTTGTATGAAATTGAATATGTATATTTCTATTTTATCTCTTATGTTTTAAACGCTTATTTATTTATTTATAATTCAGCACGTGCTAGGACTAACTTAATGTTAGTGTAGGATTTTCTACCAGTTAACCTAAAATTAGAGAAAATAAATACGCTTATTTAAATTTTGTTCGTTTTTAATAAAGTTTTAGATATAGTTTACAAAATACTTAATTTCATTAATGGAATAAGAAATAGATCTGCTTAATGTTATGATTATTATTTTTAATTAAGTAGTATATTAGTAAAATTTCTTAATATTTTTTCATCTAATTGACTTATAGGTATATAATCAATAAAAACATAATATATAAATCATATAATATATACTATAATGTATTCAATATCTTAGATAAAATCGCAAATAAAATATATAAAATACAGAATAAAATCACATGTAAAAAAGCCATTCAATTGTCAAAGGCCGAGTCTACAAGGTTATTATAGGTCTATGTAAAGTTCAACGCTCTGACGGAATGCCATCCGCGCGAGTTACATAGTAACATAATTAGTGTTCTCATCTCTTCACATCTGACGCTTTTTGTATATCAATGCTTTACAATATGAATTTAGAAAGAAAAATTCACCCACAAGCGGGACTTGAACCCACACCTTCCGCACCAACCCGCGTGGTGGCACTCTACCTATTGAGTTACCGTGAAGGTGCTAGTGATCGGCGAAATTTCTCTATCTCACCTACCTACCGCCTATAGGGGCGGTATATATTTCAAGCGTCTTAGTCAGTAAAAATATAACATACTAGCTGTGCCCCGCGGTTACTATATTATTATTATATTATATTTAGCACGCATCTCATTACCAAGCCGTGAAAATGTTTAACGTATTGCCTACGGATATGAAGGACAATAACATAACGCCTAAGCTGTTCAAAATTAAACTGCAGAATATTTTGTTGAAGGGGTGTTTCTACACAGTCAACGATTTTATGTGTTGTAAAAAATTTGTAAATTAATTTAATTTTAAGTGCTTGTTATTATTATTATTATTTTGTATTAAAAATGTTGTATATTATGAATGTGTAATGTATTAGTTTAACTAGTTTTAATTTGAATGAAAATTTCAAATAATATCATTTATATCATATCATTTATTCACACACAATATAACATTAATATTGTGTGTGAATAAATGATATTATGATATGATAAGTATATAATAATTTTCCACACATCCCGTTGAAATCTATTGTACGAAATGTTATCTTTGTACTTTGACGAGTCTGAACGCATAGGTCTGCGAACTTAAGGCGCATGAAAACTCGTAAAACTGTTATTATTATAATTGTACTGAAGTGAACATTACATTTACAATAAATATTTATTCGTATATTTGTTTATGTGGCAATAACAGTTTTCTTCACGAGCTTACATGCGCCTAAGTTCGCAGAGCGTCGTATGTGTCGGTTGTTACGACAAATGATAGCTTTTTTACGGAATTTAGCAAAAATGTGCTTGGTCGTTTTAAATATCAGTCATCATCATCATCATCTCAGCCACAGGACGTCCACTGCTGAACATAGGCCTCCCCCATAGATTTCCATTCAGTCCGGTTGTAAGCGGCCCGCCTCCATCGTGTTCCTGCCGTCTTTATCAGATCGTCTGTCCACCTTGTGGGTGGACGTCCTACGCTGCGCTTGCCGGTCCGTGGTCTCCATTCGAGAACTTTGCAGCCCTATCGGCCATCAGTTCTACGTGCTATGTGCCTTGCCCATTGCCACTTCAACTTACTAATCCGCTGGACTATGTCGGTAACTTTCGTTCGTCTACGGATCTCCTCATTTCTGATTCGATCTCGCAGAGAGATTCCGAGCATAGCCCTCTCCATAGCTCGTTGTGCTATTTTGAGCCTGCTGATAAGGCCCACAGTCAGAGACCACGTTTCAGATCCGTAAGTCATCACCGTAAGTAAAGATCAGTACTCGTTAGGAATATAAACAAAATAGCACTAAAAACTATAACCATCGGTATTAGAATTTTGGTAATGGACCGGAACAAATCCTGGATGTTTGAATAGAAATATATGTATATAGAAATTCCTCATCATCAAGTGACAGGAACCGCGAGATTTTTAATTTTATTTTAAAGCATTCGTAAGGACAATGAATATCGGCCATTCTTCATTTAATTCAGCAAAAAGTCAAAAAGCTTTGTACACTCGATAAGTTACGATTTATTTCAAATATAATGTATGCCGCTATATTGGGTGGCATTACAAATAATTTTTGCCAATGTCCAGATGCCTCTTATTCGGCGGCTTCACGTTGGACATATTTGCACCAATGTTATGGGACAGCGAAATTACTGGGCATGATGAGTTTCAACAACTCATATCTCAGGGTGACAGGCGCAGTGCAGTGCAGTGATATGGGCAATCATGATGCTTACCGTTTGGTTTGCTCGTTTTGTCACTCGCTCACTATAATAAAAAAAAAAAAAATAACAGGTGAAGTATAGCCTAAGTATAGACTGGGTCCCGAGTACACCTCTGTATACCCTTTCAGGAAAACAGCGTGTTGTTATATTTGTGTAACTTTACCAAAACTTTTTCTTTTTTTAATTTTTAACATTGTGATTTAATCGTTTTTAGTGGACTTTGGCAGGGTTTTTTGATTATTGGTTAAGAAGACCAATGGTTAAATTTTGTACAAATAGTTAAAACTCGTCCAAATTCATTTTCTCATCCCTAGTTAACGACTTTTTCTTCACGTTTTAACGATTGCTTAGGAATTTAACTATAGTTAGTTTAACAAATGGTTAACTTAAGTGTAACCAACGATCAAAGAATCGGCCCTGAAACTCTCCATTTCCTCCAACATACTAGCCGTGCATCGCGGTTTCACCCACGTAATTATCGTTCCCGTGGTAGTATCAAGATATAAGTACCTTATGTGTTATTCCAGGGTCTAAACTGTCTTCATATCGAATTTCAGCCCAATCGGTTCAGTAGTTTTGGCGTGAAAGAGTAACAAACATCCATCCATCCATCCTCACAAACTTTCGCGTTTATAATATTAGTAAGAAGTAAGATTAGCAGGATAGAATTGTTGTTACAATTTACGTTATTTCTTTCCAATCCCAATGTGAACATTGGTGCAAAGACCAATGTGAAGCCGTCGGGTAACGAATTAAACCGACTGCCAAAAATAATTTATCAGCATCAGAATAAGATTATTCACGCACATGACAAATGGTCCGGGATATATTTCACGGATTTGTGATTTGTAATATATTTTATTTAGTTTTTGGTTAACACTTAGCCCTGTCGCGACGTAATGTATGGATCGACGTGTTCATTTATGACTCATACTTTTGTGTTAAGAATCTTTAGTTTTTCGAATGTACTCTTCGTTCCGGTACGTTTCTCCAAGGGACTGTGGCTCTTAGGTTTGTCAGAGTAACAGAGTAAATAGTTTAAATCGTCCGGAATCCGGCACTTGAAATCGGGACGAAATCGGGACGCCTGCCAGTTGTGTCGATATGACGACTGTACCGTGTGTGTTTTTTGTCTAAGACTAAACTTTATACAGCAGTGCCCCGCAGTTTAACCCGCGCAGTAATCGTTCCCGTGGGAATATCAGGATGAAAAGTACCCTGTGTGTTATTTCAGAGTCTAAACTATCTATATACCGAATTTCAGCCCAATCGGTTCAGTAGTTGTGGCGTTAAAAAGAAAGAAACATCCATCCACCCCCACAAACTTTCGCATTTATAATATTAGTAGAAGTAGAAGTAAAACTATTACCATGATATCCATCAAGTCAAGCTTAAACACGACAGGCGCAGGACCCACATCTGACCTCCTCAATAGAAAAATGCAAAAAGCAACAAAAGGTGGCTGGATAAAAAGCTCGTCATATTGCCACGGGCCGAGATCGACGCTTAGTCAGGCAACTTCGTCAGGTATAGAGCTACGTGGTTGAAAGTTATTAGTTTTGTCTTTTATTGACTATGTAATAATAATATAGCAGTTGCAAGTATCACTGCCGATCATGAAGTCCCAGGATGAATCCCCAGAGCAGGAAAAAAGTTATTGGATTAATGAAGTTAATGACAGCCCGGAGTCTGGAACTGTACCCGGTATATATTTTTTTGATAGTGAGTGACAAGACGAGCAAATCAGGTGCCTGATGGTGAGCATCATGATGTCCCATATCAGACACAGTGCCACCCAGTGTTTTAAAATTTTAAATTTTGCGTGGCACTGCACTGTGCCTGTCACCCTGAGATATTAGTTGTTGAAACTCGTCATGCCATGTAATTACGCTGGTAACATTGCCCTTCAAACCGGAGCACAGTAATGTTTGCACATTACTGCTTGGCGGATGAATAACTGGCAAAGGTGTGGTACTTCCCCAGGCGGCCTTTGCAAAAGTGGCCTACAACTACAAAAATGAGAAATGAAATAGCAATGGGCTCGCTCTCATTTTATCATGGGACTGAGTTCTAGGTACAACTCTGCCGACTCCTTCAGGAAAATGGAATCCTCATAATCCTTCGGGATGTTAATGTTTTCTGTCCTAAAAATACCACGAAGATAATATAAGCTTAGCTTAGCTTTTGCTCTGAATAACATACCAAATTTCTCATCAATCTGTTTCGTGTTGATCAGAGATGTGGGTAGCACAATATTTACGAGTATGTTAACAGAACACCATACATAGGTACGATACATAAAAAGTGGTCATTTGATCTTGAACTGAATGTAATACATGACGAATGAGAATTTCAATAGGAAAGGAAGCGTGCGCGCAAGCTTAGGGCCAGTGGTTTTCCCTGAGATTTTTAGTAAACTGGTACGTGTATGTGTGCTTAGTAATTTCACTCGTTGTACGAAGCCTGCTTTCAGTACTTCTATATTATACCCGCGAATAGGAATGTGATAATAGTAAAAAGCAGAGTCTGTTTCAATTTGCGTCAGACAACGCGCGTGATTGACGTACCAATCTTTGTATGGAACCAGTACGCTGTATTCATTCAAATCGTTTTATTTATTGCATGGGAAACCACTGGAATACACATTAGAACTATGATGTAACCACTTTTGTTCTTACTCGGGGTCTGAACGTTTACAAACTTGACTGTGGAAAATATTTAAACACTAATCAGCCAAACTAACACCGGGAAAGCTATGTGAATTTCAACTTTCGTCCATAAGTAACACCTGTATTCAAAAACAATACTTAAAGTACCGTGCTAAATATATTTCACGCCACTTTCCTCACAGCAGGCATTCGTTTCCAATTGGATTTACCGGCCCTATGCGTTCGGGCCATCATAGTATTGTTCAGAATATCAGTCAATCAATCAGAATTTTGATTTTATAAGTGTTACAAAAAGATTTTACTAGTAATACTTATTTATGGGAGTATATTTATCCGTCAAACTAAAAAACTTTCAAAAGAAAGAATTGCGAAATTCGCGAATGAATTTAAAAAATATACGGATATTCAGTTTCAAATTAACAGGTAAGTGCTGTAAGCAACAGTTTCTTTTTATAAGAATCGCTTCACACGGACGCAGACGCAAAAACGCCGCATATGTAGTCACTCCCATTTACAAAATTTGCCATTTGTGTAATGTCCTATTTGTCATATCGCCGTTTTATTCAATAAAGACATCAATAACAGCAGCTGACATTATTATTACGTTTTAATATTTGGCTCCATTATAGTGAGAGCTATTGCGAAGATAATATTTACTGTAAAACAAAGAAGAGAAACATATTTCTAAAACATAAAGTTATATTTTATCCAAATATCTGAAGACGTCATCCAGCTTATGATGCCTTTTGAAGTACAAAAAATACCTTTTACAACCAAATCAACAAGCACAATGAGCGCTAATTCCTTACATAACCTTACGCATCCTATCAGAAACACAAAGCAGTAATTATCAGGTTAGAAGTAATATAATATAACGTTCGGTAACGGTGTTTATAACACTCTATTAATCTTACAATCGACCACTTAGCTGCGACAGAATCTACCACAGTTCCATGTAAAAACAGTAGGTCAAATTGATACAAGTAAAATAAAACATTTAGTTTCAAGTTTTGTTTATTGCAAATCATGTCGTGTAGAAAATGTTGTTACAAATATACCTATATGAATATATAGTTCAAATAAAGTTATACAACTATAAAATGCTTTGTAAATTAATTTCATTTGCAACGTGTAACGGGCCTTATCATTGGATTTAATTTATTTTTTTCAACTGAATTTGTTTGTAAAGTAGTTATTTTATTAATACCTACTAACTTAATTTTATGTCATTATTTTTAATAGGTAAGTCATATACATTTTAATACAGTTCATATCAATACATTTGTCAAAAAATAAGTACTTTAATTCTAATAATAGAAATGTAATTAAAATAGGTTAATGTCAATATGTTAAATTTACAATTAATTAAATTCTTTCTACTAATATTATCAGACTCAGATCAATATTTATCTAATATCTTATACTACTGGCCCATCTGAAACTTAGGCTGCACCATCAGGTCAATGTTACCATGTCGTTGCAATATTGATAAAGTAACAGCATACTCAACATCAAGGCGATTAGACCACTAGAAGTTGCTGATATGCAATTTGCCGCTAGAAATGAACTGATGATCTTCAAAAGGTGTTCTTAAAACATAGCTTACAATCACGTCAGCTTTCAAACAAAACAAACCGCGATACGAAAGTCGAAGTTCTGACTGACTGACACACTCATAAACGATTGGACGTAGAGAGCTGAAATTTCGCACATAAATTTTCATTTTGGTAGACAGGAAATCCGCCGTGGAATTACCGGCTTTAGAATAGTTCTCCACCCTCTCTACCCATGGTTGCCGTAATAGCCGGCTAAGGCTTAACAGATCCAGAGGACGGGCAGCAGCGTCCTCTAAAAAAAACCATCGAACTGCCCTCGACAACCCGCCTGCCAAGCGTGTCGAGTATTGGCAATACCCCCCTTTATGGGGGTGGCCTATATTCAGTAGTAGATTACCAACGGCTGAGATGATGATGATTATGAGATAAGAAATAAGAAAGGAATTATTTTTATTTCATAAGTTTCGAAACTGTATGAAGATTCCATACTGTAGCAGTATCTATATATCCCAACATACAAGAGGACTCACATATTGGTCTGTCAGTCACACTGACGCTAGAATTAATGAATTATAGATTTACCTTTAACTCCTACTAGTGTTAAGTGGTTAGTTGAGAATGTAAGCTTTCTCCACGTTGAGATAAAATAACTAACATTGCCTTTGAAACTAAATACTCTTAAGCCGCGTATACACTTAAAGGGAAAGAGGACCTCGTAGCAGTTTGACACATTCCTATGGAAAATTTACTAAATCGATGTTTTGTATTCCCCTGTTTCCTGCGAATACAGTAAACCTATTTGATATATTTATATCCTGATATTTTAAAGATGAAGTAAAATATGTCTCTATCATTTTATTTTTGTTTATAAACTCTACATTTTTTTGTAGTGAACGTCCAATCATGCGAGTAAAACTGGGATTTTTGGAAGTTCAATATGAAAAAACCAAGGGTTTATAAGAAAAATGAACATGACAGGGAAATAGGTTACTTCATTATAAAAATATCAGGATATAAATTTATGGAATGAGTTTATTATATTCGGAGGAAATAGGAGAGTACAAAACATCGATTTGGTACATTTTTCATAAGATTGTGTGACATTCCTAGAAGGCCATGTATGCTCTTAAAATATTTCCTATGAGTCTGCAACTCGGGTCTAGCGCCGATGCACTTACGACATACTTTCAGGCGTGACTGATATCAATTAATCTGAATATTGATAAGGTGACAACATTAAGTAGGAATAATAAATCAGAGGGAATTACACGTCTTTTTCTTACTTGTGTCAATAGATTGAAATGGATTCCTTACCGTCTCTCTGTATTTATTACTTATTAAAATTATTTCCTCAAAAAATTACGCTCTATTTTATATGGCGTGCTTTACTAAGTACATTAAACGTTATAATAAACGCATAGTTGAATTTTAAATAATTTATTTCATTGGAATTTTAAATAATATTAATCATTTAAAATTCCTATTTTAAATAATATTAATTATTCATATTAATTTAAATAATATTAATTATTTAAAATTCCTAGATATCAGATTTATTGGTTCAGTCCTCCACCAACCTCCACAAATAGACAATCGTAGGACGTTGAATTTATACACATTTCCTGATTCTAGTTCCAGCTTTTACGAACATAATAAAAAACCATAAAATAAAAATCAATAATATGTATATTATGATTTATTGTATCTATCATGGTTGTAAAAAATATACCTATAATCACATAAAAAAACCATGATTCGTTCTTTGATTTTCCCTGTATTTTGACGTCGAATCATGGTGATTATCTCGATACGTAAAAGTGATTATATTCATCAATTAATGTAAATCAATAAATTAAGCTCATAATTCAATAATATCCAATTGATACAAAGCAAACAAACGAAGTCATCATAATCGCACTGTAAACACTTAATAATTTTAGCGATAAAATAATTCGATATCGAATCAGTCATCGAGTTATTGCGTATTCTTCACTCGCGTCCGAAATCCTCAAAGTAAGATAATAAAAACGCAATAAAATTAGTTTAGACATTTTAGTTGGTACTGTCGAGTTTAAAAATGGAGGCATAATTATGGCATTAAGGAAGGAGGAGGTATGTACTACCTCATAGGTAATTAACGTAACACTAATACATAATATTATTAATTAACCAGCTATGTCCCGCGGTTTCACCCGAGTAGCAACCGATCCCGCGGGAGTTTCTGAATTAATTTTTTATTCCTTGTCATCATAATACATCATAATAGAATCCTGCGTGCAAAATTTTGACTGGGCTTTGATGAGTGAGTGTGTCAGTCAATCAGGACTTTGAAATTTATAAATAGCAAGAAAAATAAGAATATTATATCTATTTATCTAATATATATAACAAATTATATTATTGTTTTAAGTTTAATATTGCATGCTATAGCATATTTAATTAGCGCAACATGTATAACTGATATTAATAATGTACACCTTAAAGCGGTACCTGCCATTTGAAACAGACAAATTATATGAATAATAATAACCTATAGTATTATATATTATATATCCACATATATTGCTTAACTGATCAAGCTAAATTTGTATCGTCATTTATATTTGACATTATAGCAAGTATCTAAGCGCCTTTATTGAAAAAAAAGAAACAAAACAATACTACAGCCACCTTATACTATGGTATATTTACCTATATGGTAGAACATAGGGACACAGAAAGACCGACTCCACAAGAGAAGACCGCAGACTGCAATAAATGAATTATAATTATGATTATCATGATTATGACTGTAATTATTATTGTGCAGTTATTTTTTATTTTGAGACAACCGTTTGAAACACAGCTTAGTAAGCTAAAGCATAAGGTAGAGAACCCAACATTCGTGTAACCTATTTTTACTAATAAATAATGTCGTATTTGTATTTATACAATTGGAGGTAAAATACCCTCCAATTGTAATCTCGACTGTACTTTAGCATAGATACCACGTGTTTGGATGTATCAAGTTTAGTTTAATGCTCCTGATTTATGACACCAGACTTTTTATTGTTTTAAAATAGCATGCGTAGATGACACTATGATAATGTACTTAAACATAATTTATAGTATTATTTCGCTAATGTTTCATTACAAATGCAATTTTGGTAATAAAATAGCTTTATTTTGATTGTAAAAACACACAAATTTTATCATATTTTTATGTGTATTTAAATAGTTTGTGAATAAAATTATCACGTGTTTTCACTTGCTAAGTACGAATATAACCAAATTTAGCTGTAGCAATACTTCAAATGTGTACTTACAAACTCAACACAGTAAACAAAGTTATTATGATTATCGCTTATTTAATAAAATAAAAAAATAAATTATTAAGGCATACGTATGTATGCATAGTGTAAGGTTCCACACCTAGATACCTGAACAAAACGCTTCCAATCACGAAAAACAATCCGCCTACTGAAGATACAGCGCTTTCTATTAGTTCCTTGCGCAAAGTATGGAAATATGGAGTAAAATGGCCATAACTTTTGATTCAGTTAACTTAGAAGTATGATTTTTTTACAGTCCTTGGGACCGCAGATCTGAGTAGTTGATATAACTTCAACTTGATACCTCCACGCGTTCCCGTTAAAAATTGTCTTGACTGATGGACAAACAGACAACAAAGTGATTCTATATGGGTTTCTTTTTTGCTTTTGAGATACAGTACCCTAAAAACGGGGATGAGACTTCACTAATCACCTAAACTACTAAACCGATTAGATTTAAAACTATATACGGACAGACACATTACAGGGTTGTATCCGGGTGAAACCGCTGTGCACAGCTAAGTAATGTCTACAGTAAAAACTAATATTTTCTAGAAAACAATTATTTCAACGTTCACCCAAATTATCTGCAAACGAATATAAACTTTTTATTAAGGCCCAGACGTCCATTTGCTATGCATCACCAGGCTCGTTTTATTGCCATCGTAAAAGGAACTATAAAACTCGTCGTTTTATATAAATTTTTACTATTGAAGATGACTTTGGATATGAGAATAATTTAAACTTTCAAACAATGACTTGTTTTAAATTCAATGCACAATTAAAATTTTAATATACATTCAGAAATAAAAATTACTTATTTTTTGCTACTTTAATTGAATGTTATTTTAAAATATGTTATATAAAAAAACTCAATAAAACTAAGATAGTTAGATAGTGTAGCTTCTTTTTTTATGATAATAAACAAGACGAGCAAATCAGGTGCCTGATGGTAAGCATCATGATTGCCCATATCAGACACAGAGCCACCCAGTATTTTAAAATTCTTATAAATTCTGCGCGGCACTGCACGCCCAGTAATTTCGCTGGTAACATTGCCCTTCAGACCGGAACACAGTAATATTTGCACATTACTGCTTGGCGGATGAATAACTGGCAAAGGTGTGGTACTTATCCAGGCGGCCCCCTGCAATAGAGGCCTACCACAAAGCAACTACACCACCTACAGCTACACCATTTAAAAATCAATATTAATGAACAAATTTAAATCTATTTACTATATTATTAATAAGTACAGACACTTTCTTCAGTGTCATAAAAGTTTATTTTTCTAAAAATTTACAACACGATGACATAATAAGGAACTTGCGAGATTCGAAAACGTGCATACTAAGTAAAGCTTCTGAAATTAACCTTTACCAGTACTTAACTAATGTTCATTAAGTACAATCAACGCTAATTAAAGTGCAGTAAATGACAGATAGTATACGTTAGTGTGGGTTATCGTGGGGTAACGAATCGGTAATAACCCTGGTTTGTTAGTTCACTGTTAGACTGTGTTTGATTGATATCTGATTTCGTTAAGGGCGTACGCAGCCTTTTACGAATATGACACAATCCTATAAAAAATGTATCAAATCGAGGTTTTGTATTCCCCTGTTTCCTGCAAATATTATTCACCCTTTCCATAAATTGATATCCTGATGTTTTAATAGTAAAGTAAACCATGTCCCTGTCAATTTAATTTTTCTTATAAACGCTCGGTATTTTTATAAACCCAGTTCTTAAAATCCCAGTTTTACTCACTTGATTGGACGTTCACTGCTAAAAAATTAAGAGTTTATAAACAAAAATAAAATAATAGAGGCATAGCTTACTTCATCTTTAAAATATCTGGATATAAATATATCAAATAGGTTTCCTATATTCGGAGGAAACAGGGTAATACAAAACATCGATTTGGTAAATTTTCCATAGGATCGTGTCAAACTGTTAACAGACCCGCTTTCCTGTTAAGGGCATCATTGCATTATATTTAAATAGATATTTTACGTTGTTATGAGCTGTGTGTTGAAGAGGAAGTAAAAGAAAGAGAGAAAGGCCTTGCCTTAATCTGTGAGAATGCCCTGTCATTGAAGTATCTGAAGTAAAAAGAGTACTGAAGTAGAGTATTGAAGGCTGCTGATTGTTGATGAATTGCTGAGTATTGTAGTTGAAAATTCATAAAATAAATTGATATGGCATAATATCTTGGTTACCACACGCCAAAACGCTAACACAACGCTACCATCTACATATTGTAAGGCTACCATGTTTTAAGAACATACAGCGTCATCTAGTTGCAAACATGATTAAAATTTTTGTCAATTGTTAAATTGTACAGTTTTGGGATTTAGTAAACTTTTTTGGCTAAACGATTAGCACCTGCATTAAATGGGACAATGCCGCCAACATTCTGGCCACTTTCCTCTCCGCAAAGAGTTTAACAGATCTAGATTTAGATAGTCTTTAGTTAGGTATGTAGGTTTTGTTCTAGTTTAGTTTTAACTTTGTTAATATTTTGTCTAGAATTTTTTTATGATTATTAATAAAACTTTGGAATTCTTGTAATTATCATGAAAACATTTATGGCGTTTTTTTTTAAACTAACTTCTACATAAAAAAACACGATAGGTGCTAAATCCATAATATCCTTTCCTCTTAACAACATACCAATAAACAATATCAAAAATAATTTGGTTATAAAAAAATCAATCGGTTAAGTTACCGTTAACCATTGATTGGCGGTCAGTTATACACTGTTCCCATGACATGAACATTTAAGAGTATACTCAAAAATACTCAAGTAAGTGCCGTAGCTAAATCGATAATTTCTATTTGTAGTACATTGTTTATGAAATAATTATGAGATTTTTTTTATTTTCTGTCGACCGTGGAATGGAAAGATTATTGAATTTACAAACTTTATGGTTATTAAAAACGCGTGTTGTTTCGTTGGTTATACTAAATTATAGCTTTTTCTCACGAAAGAAAAATTAAATCAATATGAGTAGTCGGGACTGATAATTATTTGTACTTAGGAAGTCAGACCCTTAATAAAATTATTAAAGGGTCAGTTTATCGAAAACTGCCACCTCATAGATCACTCGTATTTGATAAATTATTCATCTAGTTTAATAAATAAAAACTGATAGAAGTAGTGCTAACATGGGCAGTGTTTCATAGTGGAGAATAATAAGTGTGAAAGAGACAGCAGATAAATTAATTATGTTGGGCGCGAAAGAGAGTAAAATGGTAAGAGTGGAAAAACTTACAGAACAAAAATTACTGGTAAACAATATATAATGGATATACATTGATATAAAGAAAAGGGGAGATAGGGTACGTTCTCCCAGCGCTTACTCAACAACTGGCACGTGCAATTTGCTCAGTGTGAAGTGTGCACAGTGACATATAATGAACAACAAAGACAGAAAGACGTACCTAAGACCGAAGTGCGACCGAAACAACAATATTATTCGCTCGTACGACCTTACTTTTATAACGTAAGTGGACCTGATGTGACCTAATTTGACCTTGCCATTTTCGAGAAGCCAGTACCTCATCTCCCCTTTTCTTTATATCAATGCGGTTATACATATTATATATCCGTGTTATCTTCCTCGTGCTGGGCCTGCTTTTATATGTTCAACTTGATGTACTTGTTGTAGTGGTAGGCCTCTTTTGCAGGGGGCCGCCTGGGGAAGTACCACACCTTTGCCAGTTATTCATCCGCCAAGCAGTAATGTGCAAACATTACTGTGTTCCGGTATGAAGGGCAATGTTACCAGCGAAATTACTGGGCATGATGAAATTCATCAACTCATATCTCAGGGTGACAGGCGCAGTGCAGTGCCGTGCAGAATTTTGTATTTTAAAATACTGGGTGGCACTGTGTCTGATATGGGCAATCATGATGCTTACCATCAGGCACCTGATTTGCTCGTCTTGTCACTCACGATCATGAAAAAAACAATTTTTTTTTTTCTTGAAAAATTGTTCAAATAATATTTTACTAAGTTTCATACGTTTTGTTCCCGTCAGAGTAAGCAGAGACTCCATTTGCACAACTTACCCTTCAAAAACGTTTTCAATTTTAAAATATACGACAATATAAAATTAAATTACGACCAATAAAGTTATTTACTAATTCAAACTTCTGTCTCAAAACGGATGCAATGTTTTATGATAGACAACCTAATATCTAGTCTAACATTGGCTCGTTAAATGAGAAAAGTCTAAAAAACTGATTATGCGTTAGACTGGATCATAAATAACATTGAGTTTCGAAGTAGCTTTAACCTTGAAAAAATCTATGTATAAAATCTATTAGAAGGTAATTTAGGTGCAAAGGGGTGTAACGGTACGACAAGGAATAGAAATGGTACCACAAGGAATAGAAATGGGAAATGAGAAAAATGAAATGACGTCTTAAAAACGGAACATCCCGACGATGTGTCCGATTCTATTATTAATTGAGTTTTAACAGGAAATGCGACCTCTCAGCAATTTGACACAATCCTATAGAACATTCACCGAATTGATGTTGTATATTCGGACTGTTTCCTGCGAATATAGTAAACTATTTGATACATATATATATTCTGATATTTTGAAGATGAAGTAAACTATGTTCCTATCGTTTTTATTTTTATTTTATAATCTTACTTTTTTTGTAGTGAACGTCCAATCACGCAATTAAAACTGGGATTTTTAGATTTTCACTAGGACAGAAAAAACCGAGAGTTTATAAGAGAAACTAAAATGACAGGGACATACATACATTATATAATTTTCGTTGAATATAAGAATTTTTTTATTAATTTTTGCAATTAGGTATGTACAAATTAAAATTATTACTTAGGTACTTGATAACAATCTACCCGCTAGATTATTATCAAATACCAACCTTATTTTATTGTTTAGTTTGAAGGTAAGTAATTTACTATCTATATTTATTATTACTATCTTTTTTAAATTTAAAGATCATGTAGCTCTTAATGCGTTGTCTGGGAGAATACCAGACCCTTATAGGAAATGCTATAATTTGACCAGTACAGCGGCAGGCGTGACTTTCGCAGTCACGTCCCAAATATGGCTAGGTATCCCACATGTGGCCATTTAGTTAGTGACAATTATGCCACCTCGATAGTGGCGGAGATCACGACCGCTATGTTACCCCTTTATTGTCCTGTTTTTATGGCGCCGCAGGGTTCGCATTTGCTAGTGATATTTAGGGAAATATTAGAATGTTAAGTTTTTCTTTAGGCTTGATTTTTGAATTTACGTATTATATCAGTATTTATACAATTTACAGCTATTTTAAGAAATAATTATTACTGTAAAGTCGGTCAAAACAGACAGTAAACAGTAAACAGGTGACCGTGTGTTACAAACTACTATTCACTACGATTGTGAGAAAATACTTAATATTAATAATTTCATCAAAACTTTTTGGCTAATATCCTACGCGTGAGACACCAAAAAATATATTCTCGTTGGTAACCAAATTTTTTGGTAACATCAAACATTACAAAGAAAAGTTATATCCTCTAGAGGCAATGACGGACTTTTTGATCGAGAGGAGTGAAAACATATTTTATACGCAATACTCACATATTTTAGACTATACATATAGACTATACATATAGACTATACATATATATAAAGGTGCTCCTTGAATCTCGTACTTATTTTATATAATAAAATTATGTAAAATAGGTAGGTACATAAAACATCACATTTGAATCATACTTCAACAAACATGAAATTCTTCATATAGGTAATTCTGTGTATGAAACTGCCTCCATAATTGTTATGTATATTACTCAGAAATACCTACAGACATCCATCTCAAAATCGTTCGTCATTTTGATAATTCGTCTTTCACAATACAATCAAAAACAAACCCTAAACTCAAACAGCTTTAGTTGAATTTCAATTGTAAATGCAGAGTCGTCGAAACCAACCATTGGCCGTAAAATTATGACGTTTTTTTCTGTTCTCGATCTTTTTATAAGGTTGGAATAGTAGTTAATGGTCTCGGTGTAATTTTGTGAGGGAGACGAGGTAATTATTGGTCTCTGTGTGTCATTGTCGGTGCCCGGCCGGTCTAACTCTGGACTCAAATTGAAAAAAGTTTGATTATCAGTGTGAATTCGGGGAAACTGGACGGAAAGGATTTGCGTTAATCTGTAATCGTGGCATTTTGACATTCGGATTTTTGTTCGTGAGCTGTAAAATGCTTATAATAATAGGCATGATGACACTATAACAGAATAATAAAATAAATGGTTTTAGTGAAAAATATATATCGAAAGGATTCTAAAAAACGACCCAGTATTATTGAAAACATTGAGATTAATAATATTTTTATTAAAATAAAAGTACAAAAAATTGCAATCGGCCATCTTAACTGAAACGGCAATCAGAGCGAATGACGTCACGCCTAAGTAAACTGTTACTATGAGAGTATAAACACTTGAAGTATTTATTCACCAGATCGCATTAACTTTTGTTGTGTTGTGATCAGTCACTTGATTTGTTATATATTCGTGGTAATCCAGGAATCAACGAAGATGGAACAAGGATTTATTAAGGCAAAAATAAAATATTTACTTAGGCGTGACGTCAGGACCCGACGCCATGACACATACGAGCGTTTTCGCGCTCATTTCAAATTAGTAAGTTAAAAATGCATAAATTTGCGGTAAAACGTAATGGTTTTTTAAAAATAATGTTTTTTTCGGTAATATTAGACGTGTACCTACATTAAGAAACGGGATTTCAAAATCTGTCACAATGCCTATTGATACTGACTTATTTTGTATGTAAAAAAAATATAACTCAACTAATAACTACTAAAAAACCTTATCCTATTAAAAATTTAAATTAAATTACCATGAAAGTGTAAACCAAGGTGGACCTCGAATTTGGTCAGAAAAATATATATACAATATTATTATCATTTTTTTTAACAATATAAATCAGAAAACAAAGGGGGCGAGCCTATTGCCATATACAGAGCACAGTTCCAAAATCCAAAAGAAAAGAAAAAATCCTAATGGAAAAATCCATAAACAATTTTGTCTGACTTGGGAATCGAATTCGAATCGAGGGTTAGCGACCACTATGCCTACGAGGCGAGGAGTTTAGAAA
This sequence comes from Hemistola chrysoprasaria, assembly GCA_947063395.1. Taxonomy (NCBI): domain Eukaryota; kingdom Metazoa; phylum Arthropoda; class Insecta; order Lepidoptera; family Geometridae; genus Hemistola; species Hemistola chrysoprasaria. Next base: position 14,706,208 of record OX346716.1, on the reverse strand, counting down.
ATTAGATATCTAATAAAAAAAAATGAAAGATTGAGACACAGTACACGTCATCAAAACAGTCACAATAGATACAGCATGATTTATTTATTCACCGAATTCCAGAGGCCATTTCTTAAGCTGAGCGTACATTTTTCATCAAACCGTCATAAGGGATTGACTAATCGCTTGACGTTTTAGACTCGACTTGATGTAATAACTGATGTGATATAAGCGCCTTTTAATATTCAGACAACTTGTTTGGAATTCTTTCATATAAATCAAAAAGAGTGTTACAAGTAATTAGGGTTTTGCTGTTTTGAATATGTAACTCGCGCAAATCTTTATGAGCTCTATGAAGTTAGCCGTTTTTGCTGCGCAGTACGAATGTTATAGGTATCGTGTGTATTGCGCAGCCGAAACGTCTTACTTCCGAGAGGTCCTGATGTTTTGCACGTACAGCTCGTGCAAAACTTCAGGGGCTCTCGCTTTGGTCGAGTTCTCACTTTACCCTCAATTCCAAAGTTATATTTACTAGTAATGGCATACTATTATTATAGGAACTCTTTGATTTGGTGTAAGCCGCTTGTTTCGCTTTATCCGCTATTAACAACTGACCGCCATTTTGTTTGTCAATTTCGCATCTCCTCCTCCTTGCATCGTTTCCCCAATGCTGGGGGTCGTGATCGTGTCACGGAAATGGGGCTGACCATCTCCTTGACAATCTTTTGCCATCTACCGCTGTTCTTGGCGTGTATAGCTTCACTGACCTCGCATCATTCAAATGTCTTTTTTTTTGTGTTTGTACCTAAGAGAAAATGTTTGTGTAATTCTAAAAATCGCACAGAAGTCGGTTAGCCAGCGGTCCGGCGGTATTAACGATTTTGCTTTTATTTCATTTCCGTAGAGAAAGTAAAATCATTTCTTTTGAATTTCTTATTCCGAATCATATAAACAGTGTATTAGGTGTAATTAATTTCAGAAGGATAAGAATTTAACCTTATCCTAGAATAAAATATTATTCTGTTAAAAAAATTAACCATAGAACAATAATTTAAATTAGAAACAGAGTCGCTAACGGATAACATTATGTCGCTTCAGAAACATTTAATAAATCTCATTTCCTCTAAGTTTATTACACAAAATTATACAGTAGTAAGCTTTCTATTATGTGCAAGGATACGGACAAACGATACAAATTAAATTTACCATTTAAACTAAAATTACACTTCAAACTAAAATTACACTCACTTAAACTAAGTGTTTTAGTGACATGTACATTGTACTTATTACAATGTAAAGGACATGCGATCTCTGAATTTATATGAACGATGTCAATTTGCTTTAATCTTTCTTGAATCCTACCTAGTAATAAGTGGAAGTAACTGGTTTAATATACAGGGTTACAAAAAGGTGTAATACTACAACATGTACCCATTGCTTATGAACCCGTGAATATGAATTTTGAGAAATAAATTATCTCATCTTACTAATCTTACTAATATCATTAATCTCAACTCTCAGTACAATGTAAAAAAGTTAAGTTTGTAGCAGGTAAACAAAACGCTAGTGAGTTCTAACTCGACTCCAGCGCCATCTAGACCATCTAGATGGAACAAAAACACAATAACTACTGAACCGATTGAGCTGAAATTTGGTATGTAGATAGCTTTGACCCTGGAATAACAAATAAGGTAATAACTTTTTATCCCAATATTTCTACCGGATCGATGACTGCGCGGGTGAAAACGTGGTGCACAGCTAGTAATATAATGTTGTACTTATACTATAGTTCGTTCCAAAAACAGAGTGAAAAACGGTCTGAATCCTAGGTATTAATTAAGTTCGCACCAAAGTTAAACGATAATATCGCCCCCGGTACTTTACATATAATAATAATAATAATAATAATCTTTATTGATATAAATATAAGTGACAAGGTAGTACAATTCATTCACTAATTATACTTATAAGTAGGATACTACATAACATTAGGATAGTTTGTAATTATGTATAAGTTTGTAATTAAGTATGGATAATTTGAAAATTAAGAATTCGAAAATAATAAATTTGTAAAAATTGATTCGAAAATTATAGTTTTCTTGTCTACCCGTTTACTCCATTTTATGTAACACCACTCTCGCTATACCCTCTACGAAAAGCAATGGCCCTGTTTATCTCTGCATTTGCCACCGAGTTTAATATTATAACCAGTTTTTTTTACACCAAAGTTTTTAATATTATATTATTTTATACCTACTCTCAGAGGTCTCCAAATGTCACAATGTAATTCACGCAAAGGTATCGTGGACCAAATTGGCCCAACAATTGCTACCTTTGTTCGGTACCGTATCATTAACTAGATATTAAAGAATTATTCTTGAATTAGGTTTCCGCTTAATGGTCGAATTTTTTTGTTGATTTTTGATAAAAACTGATTTGCTCTCGTGGGTGGACCCTTGTTTTTGAGTCCTTTAAAACCCACGTAGAGACTGAATAATATTAAAACTTTGTTTTTGTTTGTTTATATTCTTTATAAACCTTTGATATTACATATAATACATATGACTGCCTCGGTGGCGTAGAGGGCGCATGCTCGACTGCCAATCAAGAGGTCCCGGGTTCGATCCCCAGGTCAGCCAAAGTGTTAAATATTGGATTTTTCCATTAGAAATTATCTCAATAACTGCCTGGAGTCTGGAACTGTGCCCGTTAGATGGCAATAGGCTCGCCCCTATTACATGGGACCAATAACATACTGGCGAAATGTGGGTGTATCTACTATGGGACTGAGTCTCCTGGGTACACCTCTGCCTACCCCTGGGAAAAAAGGCGTGAATGTATGTTATGTTATTACATATAATACATCTAACGGTATTTATAATATAGGTAACTACAATAATTAGAAGTCCACCAAACCAATTAAAAAATAAAAAACCAATTAAAAATATACCAAGTAAATAAAACCAATTAAAAAAATAAACAAGCGTGTTGATATTTATTTCGATCAACACTTTTTTCCTTTATAATAAAAATCTTGATATTAAAGTATTTGATTCTTAAATATAATAAAATTATTATCATTAAATCGAAATAAGAATGAATAATGTGTGTAACAAAAAAATCTTAATCTAGAACAGAATCTAACTAAAAACAATCTAGATTTTCCTTTGGTGGAACGAAAAGTGAATTAGGTAACAATAACTTTTTACCTATAGATAGGCCTAAGCCCCAAAATCAACTAGATACATATATAGGCACGCATTTTCCCGTCCGTCATTACAGTTTTTTTGTGTGGGTCATTATGTGAGATCCAGTGTTAGGTCGTAATGATACGAAGTCAAATTACAAGGTTCGAGGTTTGGGGGCCTATTAACATACCTAGCTAGCGCTGATGTATCATTTGCTATTGAATATAGTACTTGTGAACCAACTTGGGATTTTTATGGCGCTTTCTGGATTGTGAAATCAAACTTGTGGTTTACGCACTTGCGTCTTATAAAAGAATATTCTATAGGACCTATAATTTGTACTATTCACATATACAGCCAAGCAAAACTAAGCCTTACCGTTTAACAGGAACGAGGACCTCTTAGCAGTTTGACACACTCCTGTGGAGAATTTACTAAATCGACGTTTTGTATTTCCCTGTTTCCTCCGAATATAGTAAACCTATTTGATATATTTATATCCCGATATTTTAAGGATGAAGTAAAGTATGTCCATATCATTTTATTTTTGTTTATAAACTCTACATTTTTTTGTAGTGCACGTCCAATCACGCGAGTAAAAATGAGATTTTTTGAATTTCACTAAGGAAAAAATTCAAGGGTTTATAGGAAAAATTAAAATGACAGAGAAATAGGTTACTGCACTATAAAAATATCAGGATATAAAATAGAATGGGTTTTGTTATATTCAGAGGAATCAGGGGGATACACAACATCGATTTAGTAAATTTTTCATAGGACTGTCAAATTCCTAGAAAGCCGCGTACGCTCTTAACGTTTCATGTTTTCGAGCCGAAACTTTGCATAGGCGTAACTCACAAAATTTTAATAACCTTCGCCTTAAAACCGTGGAATTATGAATTATATCACACTTATACAAGATTTCTAAAAAAAATTACCAGGTAGGTATTAAAACCTGCTTGTATCAGGTAGATACCTCTTTCATCCTGATCTGTGGATACGATTATCATGCCGTTTTCGTCCTAAAAAGTTATCTACACGTACCTAGTTATTATGGTTTTTTTTTTATGATAGTGAATGACAAGACGATCAAATCAGGTGCCTGATGGTAAGCATCATGATTGCCAATATCAGATACAGTGCCACCCAGTGTTTTAAAATTCAAATTCTGCGCGGCACTGCACTGCGCCTGTCACCCTGAGATATGAGTTGTTGAATCTCATCATGCCCAGTAATTTCGCTGGTAACATTGCCCTTCATACCGGAACACAGTATTGTTTGCACATTACTGCTTGGCGGATGAATAACTGGCAAAGGTGTGGTACTTCCCCAGGCGGCCCCCTGCAAAAGAGGCCTACCACTACAAAAAAAAAACAATTGACCGCCGCGCCGTGTCAACAATCTCACAACTATAAAATTAATTGATTCAATTAATAAAATGGAATATTATATTCGTATATATTCGAATGCCCTGCGGTACACGTCCATATAAATTGAAAAAATAATTCGTAACAGTCATTCGTGATTTGTTTTGGCATCTACTGACGATTTATTCGAATACAATACGATTAAGTAAAGACCAGACTTCTGGAACTTTGGAGGTTCAATGGTTTGTCTAAATAATGTATCAATGATTTATTTAAATTAATTATTAATTCGATCGTCGATTTCTGCCATTTGTTTAAGATCGGTGCTACCATTTTTTGACTTGACATGCTAAGTATTTATTGACGCAATAGATTCCATGTATTTTTATTGATTGAATTTGGCGTTACTTTTTGGAACTCTATTGTAGACTTCTGGAACAAGAGTGTTTAGTTTTTAGTTCCGATTTTTAGTGTCAAAAATAACATTCACAGTGCACCCCCTCCCGCCCGCAAAATTGCATGCAAAGAGCAAATGCTATTAGGTATTATGTGCTATTAGGTTTACGTGTTTCGCGTCTACACGACGCATCATCAGGAAATAGACTCTGACGCCGCTGTAAGGGCAACAAATGTTATTACGACGCCGCTCCTCGAGATGTTACCTCGCTGAACGCTGGAACAAGAGTCAGACTCTTGTAATATAAAATAATACCGAATAGCATTTCTTCTTTGCGTGCAATTTTGCGGGTGGGAGGGCGGTGCACTGTGCATGTTGTTTTTGACTCTAAAATCGGAACTAAAAACTAAACTAAACTTTCCAGAAGTCCATTTTTTACAACGTGCGTTGAAAAGATAGAAGACAATGGTTAGGAAGAAGACGTAGGTATACACGTATCGATTAGTCACGCTTAATATGGTTTGAGTAGATAGTAAATAGATTTGTTGGGTTTTAAACCTATAGCGAGCGAGCTTCCTTGAGAAACAAGTCCACACCCCACTGAATACAGACCTAATCAAAGGTAATTCTAATTAGCCGTCTAGTCGCCCAATCAAAATCGATTCCAAAGCGTCAAACTGCATGAAAATCTATTCGGAATAGCGACAATCGGTTCTGTTCCCTTCCCTAGCCTAGGATACAATGCGACCGAATAAGGCCGTAATTGGAAATAGTCGGAATACCCGCCATTAGAGGCCAAGTTTACATGTACTAGTTACTGTATGCGACATCGACGCGAGGTCTATTAACTATTAAGACTCCCATTCTTGGGGCCTTTTAGGGGTTGCCAGGTTAAGGATAACGGTACTTAATAAGGGATAATTTTGTGTTATAGCAACACCTGTTTATGGTTTAAAAAGATAATAGTTAATAGACAAGTTAACCATGACAGTTTTACCTGCTGAATACATGTCTATTTCTGAAATCTTAAACTTTGGTCCAATCGGGTACTACATTGAAACTATTGAATTTATTAAATGACTAGCTATGCCCCGCGGTTTCACCCGCGTAGTCTTCGAATATCGAGATAAAAGGTACTTTTTATATTATTCCAGGGTCTATACTATCTAAATAAATATCGAATTTCAGCCCAATCAGTTCAGTAGTTTTGGCGTGAAAGAGTAACAAACATCTATCCATCCATCAATCTAACCAAAACCGCGCTAGATGGTGCTGAAAGTGAGTTAGAACTCACAAGCGTTTTGTTCATATGTTAATAACGTAAGTTTTTTTACATTGTACTGAAATTTTAAATTTATAATAGGTATATTAGTAGGATTATGATATGTATAATATTATATACATATCATACCTATTTATAAAATTATACAATAAATCATGACATTACAATATAATAGCTAACTGAGTAATAAGATCAGCAACTACCAATTTTACATTTAGTATAATGAATAAATATTAATAATTAATAGTCTTGCCATGCAGATAAATAATAATAAAAAAATAAATATTACGGCCCCTGGCAACACACAGCTATTAAAACATTTCTAAAGTTGCTAAAGTATTATTCCATTGCCTATTGTACTTTCTAACTCTTGAGTTATAAAATATAATGGTAGCTGTGTTGCCATGCTCTGTCGTACAAGGGCGCCGCATTATTTGTCACGGGCAACATTTGTTTTATTACTGAAAGTCGGTAAAACAATGGTAATTAAGGCGTATGTTAAACAATGGCAAGTTACATTCTACTCCATTTTACTATCGAGTTACTAAATAAATAATATATGTAAAGTCATATGAACTGCATCCCTCACTAAAACCCCTAATTCAACGCCTAACTTATTGTAAACACAGCAGCTAATATTATATCAAACAATACTTCAAAGTAAGTTTTTGAAATTTCAAAATGCTTCCTTATCATGTTATTTAGAAGATTAATCTTAGCGTTTCTTAGCAAATCCTATTTGACACAATCCTACGAAAATTTTACCAACCAAATCGATGTTTTGTATTGTCCTGTTTCTCCGAAAATAATTAAACAATAATTTTTATCCTGATATTTTGAGAGTGAATTGTAAACTATGTCTCTGTCATTTTAGTATAAATCTTTTAAAATGTTGGTTTTTCATAGTGAACTTCAAAAAATCCCAGTTTTACTAGAGTGATTGGACGTTCACTACAAAAAAAAGTGTTTATAAGAAAAAAACAACATTTTATAAAAATATATCAAATAAGTTAACTAAATTCGGAGGAAACTAGGGAATACAAAACATCGATTTAGTCAATTTTCCGTGGGATTTTATCCATCTGGTTAAGAGGTCACCTCTCCTGGTAAACGAACAGTAACACTAGTTCCTCTTGCATTAAAATTATACGTCACCCATACAAAATGAAAATACACAAATATGAAGAAATAGGGAATAATTTTCCTCGACTCAATTGTTTGTGGTTGGCTCTGGATCTGGCCTTAATTGCGCGAAAACATATTTTTTTATAGTCCAAAACAGGAAAATTATTCCTTATTTCTTCATATCTGTGTCTTTTCATTTTGTATGGGTGACGTTTAACCTTAAGTGCCTTATAACGTCAGTAATATATTTTTTGAAGAAGGTTTTGAAGGAGGAAGAACTGTATCGCATTTTGAGATTTAGATAATGTCCTTTTTACTGTACCTCGATTTAGATTGTAAGTAGATCCAACTTAGATTGTAAGTAGATCCAACTTAGATTGTAAGTAGATCCAACTTAGATTGTAAGTAGATCCAACTTAGATTGTAAGTAGATCCAACTTAGATTGTAAGTAGATCCAACTTAGATTATCCCATGTAAAAAGCCTTTAAATAAATGCCCTTATAGAACTCATTAAATTTTATTGAATTTGAAATCCGCTTAGGTCATTACAAAGTCTTATATATAAGACAATAACACCGGATGTAAATTAAAAGGACCAGTCTTTTTATAATGAGCCCTAATGAGCATAAGATACTTATATTTTATAATTTACTAGCTCTGCCCCGCGGTTTCACCCGTTTGAGTGATTTATGGAGTATTTTTATGTTGTGTGAATTTCAAAGCGATAAATTTTATAACATAACCTTACATACCATCACGCCTTTTTCCCGAGGCGTACCCAGAGGTGTGTGTACCTCCCCAGGACCTAGTCTCATAGTAGGTACACCCACATTTCGCCAGTATTTTCTTTTATTTTGAATTTTGATAAATTTTAATTTGATGTCAACAATAGATTTGTACGTCTAATTTGGTATGGTTAATAGTTATAAAGCTCTCGAATTGACCCTATAGACCGGTAAGCGCAGTGTAAGACGTCCACCCACAAGGTGGACAGACGGTCTGATAAGGACGACAGGAACACGCTGGACGCAGGCCGCTTACAACCAGACTGGATGGAAATCTATGAGGCAGGCCTATGTTCAGCAGTGGACGTCCTATGTCTGAGATGATGATGATGAACGCTACGAAGTTGTTTATACGTTCCGCCATGTATAAAACCTATTATATATCATCAAATTTTCAAATTTAACGACATCCTAAATCAATTCAATCAATCAAAATTAGGATGCAACATGTTTTCTCGAATTAAGGTACTGAAAGCTTAAGTAAAATGATAAGCTATCATTGTTCTCCATTATATTTATTGACCACCCACAAGATTAAAATGCCTTCACTGACGAATACAAACCCGCTCCCTTTTAATAAACAGTTTAATTGCTCTTGCGAATCATAAAATATCTTTAAATAAATTTATTGTAGACAATAAAACCCCGAGTAATGGCCAAAAGATAATATTATCGGTAACATTAAACTTTGCTCGACTTTGTATAAGTTCTTTTTCTTTTTAAATACTAAAATGTAACGAAACAGTTACATACTCTGAATATATGAACTGCGGTTTCGTGTAACCCAGATGTGGTTATTCAGGTTTAAGTATTGAAAATTTTGTGTACTTAAACAGCATGAGAACGGGAAAAATTCAATTGAATTTATGATAAAGGAGTGAAGTCAAAATTCTTATTTATAATCAAAGTACAAACTTTTGCAGAATTATTCACATGCTGAATGCAGCATACGTCGTAAAACAACAGATGAAACAGCAATATTGCACTCTCGACTTTCACCCTATCGCTTACTGATATATCTCCGATGATTTATATGGCTCGCATGTTGCAGCAATTGAATAATTCTACGACAAATAAATTATGTCACCAAATGTTTTGAATTTTTGCTACCTCAAAATAGCAAAGGTCCCATTATTCAGTTCACACTCAGCTTCAACAAATTCCAATAAACAAAACAATCAACTCAACCACAAACAGAATAAATCTCCTGTAATTGCACCAATCGTAGAGTCAGTAAAATAGACGTAAAACATCCTACACTAATTCTTAGACGTCTAGAGGCTAGCGTCTAGACTGGCGATGGACGTATTCCTCAAAAAGAGCCGACTAATAGCATCATTTCCTCTTGAATCCAATGGTTTTTGTCGCGACGTCTATTGAGTATTTACAGGGCTTTTAGCTTGTCAGTAAATGAGATGTCTTGAATGTTTACCAGTTAATAGATCAAGAATTGACAGTAAAATATATCGATAAGCAAAAGCACGAGGCACGAAACTAAGAAAAGTAAAGATATATTTTTGAGACGAAAGCGGTCAATGCCACGATATATAAGATGAACATTGAATAATAGCATCGCTCGAACTGATTTGAAACATTGTGAACAAAAGAATATAGAGTAGGACAAATACATAAAAGAGTAGAAGAAAGATCAATATAATAGTGCATTTAATTATTAGCTATTTATTTGATGCTTCCATTATTCTACTAAAAACAAAATCATATTACTTGTTTCAGTAGTAACTTTAGAAAATATTGTAAAAAGCCACATGATAATGCCACTGATCCCTGAAGTACACTTTTAAGTAGTTCGGGGACCCATGGATTCATACAATAAAGCTGTAGCATTTATGTCAATAAATATAAGTAAATAAAAAGTAAGTAAATTATGTCTTATGTACATTGTATAATATTTGGAAATGCTGTCAATGCGGTCGATACAAAAAGTGTACCACAGTATTGCGGTTATATTTCTGTTTTTGTCAATAGGAAAATTACTTAAATTATTGAAAATCGATTTAGATAATCGTAGAACAATCGAGAGGTAAATATTTTGTGCGGTTTAGAGTTATTACTGTTGACTCTTAGTCTATACTTTTTGTACTGTTTGTTGCACAGGAAATTAAACTTGCGATGTAATCTAAACATTGATTATTTCAACACTGAATAAAGAAGAGATTTTTTGTCAGACAACTCAGAAAATTCTCTTGGCAAATTATCAACTAAGCAAAATAAAAAACTTTACAGTCTACTCCACTGTTTATGGCAAACGTATTTAACCTACTTATGCCTCCTCAGCATAGCCTGTGTGTGAAATTGGTATCCTTTCTTTACAAATGTCATTCAATGAATGATATACTGAAAGGAGATAACACCAGGGTCAAAAAACAGCCATGCTAGCTGGAGGGAAGAGGGCTACTGAATTATTGGTTCTATATCATAATATCAGAATAGCATCTGCTGTTATTGAGATCAACAAAAGCTTAAGTTTAAAATTGTCAATTTCAGATAAACAAAGATAATATGATGATTTATTAGTGCAGTTGTCAAAGTCTTTTTCAAAGCCCCTTCAACTCAGACATCACATTGCTATTTGCAATTTTGTTTACCTATATAATGGCATTTTACGACTTTTTTCTTGCTTACTCTTTCCATACTAATTTTCAATATGTTAGATTCATATTGAAAAGTAGTATTGGATCCAAGATATCTTCCAACTCACAAAAATCCTTTAAGATAAGTTTTGTTGCGTTTTGATGGTTTTGAGCTGAGTTGCGTCTATTACCTTATTCGCACCATTTATGCGTTTACTCGGAATCCATCTATTACACATAAGTCGCTGATGTAAAAGGTTAAATTCAGTAGTAGTAGTAGACATAAAAGTTAGATTTATTGCCGCACTAGCTTTCGTTCTTTCGGTGTTGTCGCTCGCCATAGTTCGCCGTGTGCCAACATTCTGGCACATGATTAATGATCAAATATTTATGATAAAATTTGTTCTATTTTCAAACTACTAAATTTTTTTTTTTTTTAAGTTAGTTAGAATGTTAGGTGTTAAATAAATTGGTATGATTATACTTTAGAGAGCATCTACCCGTTAAACTAAACGAGTGACGAAAAATTCAAGATTTCTGGAAAAAATGGCTTTTAAATAGGAATCTGCAATATGGGAAATGGAAGGTATTAATTTAGGTTCTTTTACGAATATACTAGGTGGATACATGAGATAACTCAAGTTCGCAGTTTATAATAAGCCCTCAACGATAAAAATAAATTAAAATCATTCATACCGCTTAGGAATCATTATGAATGCCTCGGCTCAGATGTCATAAAAAGTTCTTTTTTTAATTCTAGCAACTCATGCACTCCTATGAATTTTTACACTAGCAATTAGGTAACTCCTTTCAGTTCTATGAATCGTAAAAGCATTTATTGGTTCGAGTGTAATATAATAAATATATATAAGTATTTTCAAAGGTATCTAGGGTTTATAATTTAAAACGTGTGAAATCTATTCAAGAATTTAAAACTTCAATTACGATCTGAATACCGTCTGGAGATTCTAAGGAGTTATTACTTTTACAACATCTTCATGTTCAAATGCTTTTAATAGCATTTACTACTTAAATGGTATTTATATTGCGCCGATGAGTTTGTGCACAAAAACCATCTGTTTTAAGACCAATTTATGTAGTTCTTATGACGAACTTAGTAAGAAATTGAAGCATGATGTAATCTTTAGTAAAAAGTTTTTCAGTTTGTTAATTCTGTTGCGTAAATTATATTTTATTATTTGAATCTGCCGCTAGATGACGTTTACTCTTTGACAACTTCTTGTCTGTGGTCATTGGTAACTTTGTAACTTGTGTGCGTTCAATAAACCGGTGTTAAATAATGTCTGTTTTCATTATTTATTACAAGAATTCTTAATTGTATTAAAAATGTACAATAAATACCTAATAACTAAATAATGAGCTACCTAAAATATCACATTCGATAAGTATCTCATAATGAGAAGTTGTTGAATGTTGTTAAATGTTATTAACAAAAATATGCAAGAAAAGTATCCAAAAAAATGATAATTGAAAAACCCGTTAAGTAAATAACCGTTCTAACATATTAAATCGCTTTAACCATTTTTACACGCCAAGAAACGAAAAGATTAGATTTTTCTAGCGTTTATTGAACTTTTTTGTGTAAATGCCGTTTTGATATCATCGTCATCATGAAAGTGGGAGAAACGAAAGTTGTATGTCAGGATCGTAGCAAGTGGAAAGAAATAGTCTCTGCCTACCCCAACGGGAACAAGTCATTACTGTATGTATGTCATCATGTCCCAGCCCCAGCCCCAGCCCTTTCAGAATAGTTATGTTATGTCCTGTTATGTCATCTTCTTCCTCCGTTTCATTTACCTGTCTAGTCCGTAGCTAGTATTATTAAGAAGTCTTTGTAACACCACCGACCAAATGTTTATTACAGTTCTCTCCTCTCCCTGCACGGTTGTCTGGAAGAGATCGCTCTTAGCTATAAGACCGCCCATTGTTACACTAGTTATTATTAATTGTTATTAAATTTAAGAAGTTCTTTTTGTGGTGTACCATAACATAAACATACTTTCACGCCTTTTTTCCCGAAGGGGTAATCAGAGGGTACACCTCTGATTACCCCCAGGACTCAGTCCCATAGTAGATACACCCACATTCGCCAGTATGTTATTGTTCCCATGTAATAGGGGGCGAGCCTATTGCCATCTTCCGGGCACAGTTCCAGACTCCAGGCAGTTATTGAGATAATTCCTAATGGAAAAGTCCAATATTTAACACTGCCTGACCTGGGGATCGAACCCGAGGATATCGAAAAGAGGTCTCGACCTCTTGGTTGGCAGTCGAGCATGCGCCCTCTACGCCACCGAGGCAGTTTACCAATTTGTGGTGTACCAATAAAGCGTTTATCTATCTTTCTATCTACTTAGTCTTCTAGTCATCTCTCACTCCCTCATCTCGCAATGGTACCTAAGTATTATTCTCTTTTGCTCAGTTCATCCAAATCTTATTAGCTCGCCCCCTTTTACATAACCGCTCACCGTCGTTAGTATATATTATAGAAGACTAGCTGTGACCCGCGGTTTCACCCGCGTAGTCTTCGTTCCCGTGGGAATATCGGGATAAAAAGTACCCTATGTGTTATTCCAGGGTCTAAGCTACTTACGTACCAAATTTCAGCCCAATCGGTTCAGTAGTTTTGGCGTGAAAGAGTAACAAACATCCATACATACATCCATACTTACAAACTTTCGCCTTTATAATAGTATTAGGATTAGGATTAGGATATTAGGATTAGGATAATGTGAGTGTACCTACTATGAGACTAAGTGCTGGATAAACCACTTCCGCGTGATATTTTTTTTCTTTTATGCACTGAGTGACAAACAAGCGGACTGGCCTGATGTAAAGCAGTTATAATATACCGTCGCATATTGACACCTGCAACACCAGAAGTGTTGCCGAAGAAGTTGTCTACTTTTCTAAATATTTCTATACTTACTAATAATAATATAATTTAATTCATTTAAATATTTCAATGTATCCCGACACAATGTCATCAAACACCCAATTCATCAGCACAATTCCACAGTGTTCTGTGACATTTGACTGCAATCGGCTAGCTCATCTACTGAATACATTAGACTTAATAAAGCGAGCTCGGCTTTTCATTAGGCTCCCGTACTATCTGATGGGACAGACCGCGGCTCTCGTAGGGCTGCCAATTAATTGGACTACGATATTGTATTGTTTGGTTGTTGACAGGTGAATTGTAGATGTTTCATTTGATTTTTATTTTGTTAATGCGTAGGTATAGGTAGATACAATGGATTTTAATTTACATGTTTTTTTCTGTGCTGGTTTTTAGCAAGTATTTTAGCGTGTTGTTTTTTACTCTTAATTGACTTTAGATGTGATATTTTAATTGCTTAAATACATAATAATAAAACTATGTTTTTCATAAACATAGTTTTTATTTAATTTATTTATGGTACCTACCTACATATATTATTGAAAAAAATTATCAACTTAATTTTTAAAAACTTATTTAATTTATATCTATTACTCAAAGTCAATTACAAACAGGGCAATAACGTTACTCATCAAGATACATGTATGTGGGAAGAAAGCCACCTTTTTTCGTAAATGGCAACCCTGCAATTTACCCAGAATAGTTCAGGAGACAGATCGACAAATAGTTTTTCGTTACTAATTAGACTAATGAGCTTAGTTTTTTTGGCTGTTGACGTTGCTAATTGGAGTTAGGTTTAGCAGCTCGTTTGTTCAGTTTATCTAGATTTTAGGGTCTAAAGGTGGCCATTGTATACAGCTACTAGTTCTTAAAGAAGTTTCCAACACTTTATTGGATTCTTTTGTTCAAGTTTCACGCTAATAAATTAGGTACAGACAGCAAAATATCTAAATTTTGACTGATGACAATGACAGCAGTTTCAGAATATCGTCGGCATTAATTATACGACCAAATTGCAATAAAAGTTCAAATTGTAGCTGCACGCCAAGAGATCCTTGTCACTGTACAGATGTTATTGCTATTAACGAAACTCGAAATGGCGACTCCGAAAACGGATAATTGCATTGGATTTCCGAATAAAACTTAACACAAGTAAGAACCGAGTTTTTACCCGCGTATTTGGTAGTATCATAATTTCTTGTCGACTCTGGCTGTTTTGTTTTCTTTTTTTTGAGCTTAAAACCGTGGCGGCGTTTTTTGATACTCGCGCAGATAATTCGAGCGGTCGCCATTCGGAATAATGCCGACTACTTATGGTAGGGTCACCACTAGAACAAAACCAGAATCTAGTTAGAATCCGTTCCTTAGTTCATGAAAAAAAATTAATTCAGGTTAGTAATTCCTTCAAATTTAAATTGTTAGTTATTCGATGGACTCCAGTATATTTTTTTAAACAATTTATTTTGTCATTATTTATAATCCCTCTCATGAGTGAGTAAATCTATAAGTATCATAAATATTGTTCCCACTAATATAATTTTGGCTTCAAATTTGAGGTATACCTTACACGACTATGATATAAATACTTGTTTACAGAGGTTTTATTTAATTTTTAGAGTTCCGTACACTTTGTTGTTCGGCTGTCTGTGTGTCTGTCTGTCAAGACACTTTTTAAAGGCAATGCTCAAATTCTAGAAATTGATATTAACTACTCAGATCTGCGGTTCCTTGTGGCTGTAAAAAAATCATACTTCTAAGTTAACGCAATCAAAAGCTATGGCCATTTTACTGCATATTTCCATACATGGAACCCTTATCATCTCAGCCACAGGAGGTCCGCTACTTATTTTTCTATACCTTTATTTATTAATTTAGTAAAATGCGACGCCGGGACTAATTTAACTTTTGGGTATAAACATTTAATGATTACTGGCAACCCTGCAACGCATTGTTTATGCTGACGATACTCATGGGTTATATAAGAGGATTATTTTACTTTTTTTTTTTTATACAGCTTTTTATCAAAATCCAGTTATTGGACAATAATAGGCTGTGATGAAGCATTTTTATCAATTCACTTCGACACTGTTTGTATTGTATTAGCATTGTAAACAAGCGACAATGGATTTTGTTATTGGAATTGTGACGTCACACCTCACAATCAACTTTTTACACACTTCGGTTTTATGACGTCAAATGATTCATTGTCCTATGAAGAAATAAGGGTTTTGAATGTGACAAAATTAAATCTTTTCGATTTTTTGTTTGTTTGACTTAACAGACTAATTAAAAGAAAATAATGCCTTGAAAATATAATATTCATATAATGTGGGACTGATTCCACGCACAGTATTCTGGTTTCAAATGAGGCTAGAAAAGTCTGAGTTACGGTAACCAAAAGATACGACTTATTATATTATGTATACAGCACTCAGACAAAGATCAGACCAGTAAAATTGTTATTTTGACCAGGCCAGGAATCGAACCCAGGACGACTCGGAAACCTTAAAAATGTTTATCTCTTTAGTTAATACTGACTGAATAGAAGGGGTAGTATACACCCTATAGAATATAGACCTATCGATGCCCAAGTAAGACACTAAAGACGGTCGAGAGCCCCCCCAGCCCCCAACTCATTTAAATGATATAGAATCGATCCCTGTAGGTACAGTTGAGTTCAGTACATAATATATAACAAAGAGAAACGTTTGTTAAGTTTGTACAAAGTAAATAAACCCGTGGAGCATAACGGTGCTCCATCTAAGTACCTAAGCTATCATTTCACCGACTGCCGCAGAAGTAGAATAATTTTGAGCTCAATCGGATAAAATGGAGTTTAAATTTTGTTTATTTAATTCAGTAGCATGAATTTTATAACTTCATGAATTTTTTTTTCTTAAATTACTTAAATCAATAAGATTTTTAACCGCAGGGCAGCTGCCTGAAAAACGGTATTATAGGGCAAATTACTTTCTAAAAAATTACTTTGGTACAAAAAATCGTTGTAAGTATTGATATTATGAATCTTATTGTTTAAAAAACTAAACACCTTAAACAAAAACCTCTATAGGCTTAATATTCTGTGGTATGCCGATAGGTGAAATCCTAAATCACATCAGTCTATGTCAAAATCAAGTTGCCGTATTACAATACTTTCATTGTGAAGTCAACTCGACGCCGAAAATTCCCGAATAAATGCCGAATGCGGCCGACCTGTCACCTCCTCTTGTCTTTTAAAACGATACTGCATTGTCTTTGGTACACATGACAAGGTATTGACAGAGAATTTTTGACTTTAACGCTAACGTATTAAGATTTAAATTGGAATAGCGACAGTTTAAATTCAAACTTTTTTAAGAATGTCCCTTAAATTCGACTTAATACTAGTCAATTTAAGGTTTATTTTCCAGTAGAAAGCTTTAGTTAAAATGCAGTATTTATGCAGCATACCGGACTTTCGTCCGTTGACAGCATCTATTTATTGCGAGTTGCCGAAAATCGACTGAATGAATTAATGGGTTTAATTCGATTGATATAGTGTGTAGGTAATGTGTAGGATAAAAGAGAACGTTATTTCAGATTCAGAGTTAAAGATTTTGTTGAAAATTTAAAATAATATTATTATACGTTCTTAGAAGACTTTTAGTCTTAGGTTATAATTAATACATACCTTAATGGGACTGCAAAATATTTGGATGGGTGATATAATAATATATTATAACTTCTAAGCCCCAATTCTGTAACTGAAATAAAGTCAAAATTGGATGTATAATTGCGCGTGAAAATAGCATGGAATACTTTGTTGCAGCGAAATTATAGCTTACATTACAAAATTGCATGCTCCGGTTAACTATACACCGATTTAAAAAGAAGTTTTATATCGCTATCCACAAGAAAAGTCATTCCCAGAGAAGAGAAATAAGCGCGAAAGATAAAAAACGAGAATAAAAATAACCTCCATGTACCAGGCTTGCAGACCATGGGAAGCTATCTCCTCAGCTTAGTTCTTTAGATAAACGTCAACTTTCCAAGCTCTAAGCTGTAAACAAATCCGATCACATTCCACGGGCATACTGCACACAGTTAAATTAACCCCGTACAAGCAAAACAAACGGTTTTCCACGATAAATCACGAACATTCGCCAGTAGCTGGAGTCGAACCGGCTACCCGATAGCCTCGGGTCACAAGATACCATCGCATCGGGACATTCTGCCTTACGTTAATTGTGCGCGCCCGGTTTAATTGACGCCATTTTGAAACCTCTTTACTCTGTGGTTATGTTTGACAGACGTTCTAACGATGTTTACTGTTTAGTCTGTAATAAACTAGAGCATTTTTTTCTGATTAATTTTAACTGTATTAAATACATTTTACACTAACATGGGCCATATTCCCTAGTGCAGAATAATAAGAGTGAGAGAGGCAGCATATTACCTACATTCTGTTTGGGCGTAAATGAGAGAAAAAAAAAGCAAATTATATTTATTCGCGTGCCATGCTTGGCCTGCAGCATTAATTTTTGACTGGAGAGTCCATCCTAACTTGGTGTTTAAACGTGGCTATAACTTATTTTAAAGTTAGTTTCAATTTTGTCAAACACCAAATAGAATATAGCTTATAATTTATAATGTTTTTCATTGTGATGAAAACAGAAGTACAGATTATGTTTAATTTATATTCATCTTCAAGTTTTGTTATATGAGATTGAAAGTAACGAAATAAAATTTCTCTTTATGTCAAATCGCATACTATACAATTATTTGATATAAAAAGAAGGATATAAAAGGAAGGAAGAAGGAAAACAGAAGTACATATGTTTAATTTATATTCATCTTCAAGTTTTGTTATATGAGATTGAAAGTAACGAAATAAAATTACTCTCTATGTCAAATCGCATACTATACAATTATTTGATATAAAAAGAAGGATTACGTTAAAGTAGAATTATTTACTTGCTGTATTCTGGGTCAAAAATCATCGAGCGGAGCTGCGATAGGTATTTTGCTATATTGGGGTCTCTCTCTGACATGCTGACGACATGTTGATGCTCCGATAATTATTATGATCCGAATTTATTTTTGCAGCTAATAAATAACTCTACGACAATAAAACAAATATAGCTAGGCTCACAGTTCTATTTATGTCAGAATTAATAGTAGTATGTATTAGTTTTTGATCCTAAAACCAAACGGAAAATGTTAAATATCATAAAGTAGTTCTTGTTAGGCGTTTATTTAAGCAATAACCATTAAAATAACTTTAAAAAATCACTTCAACGGATGAATCACAAAGAATCCGATTTTATATCATTGCGACTCCAAATTGTTCCTCGAAAATAGTAATTAAGATCATGCACAGCCAATCTTTATTATGGTATATTACCTAGCTCGGCCGGTCCGAGGTCAACGGCCCGGCCTAGCTCGTGGGTGCTCACCACATTTCATAATGCATTTTTAACTAAACGTAGCGAAGATACGCTCAGATAAACTTCTTGATACTCAAGTAATAATTTAAAAAAAAACTAATGAAAAATTAAAAAAAATATATATTATGTATTATACATGATATAATCCTACTTCCAATAATAAACTTTCACATTAAGTTTGCCGATAAACAACATTGTTATAGTTTGCACTTTGAGAGCATTAAAGTTTAAAGTCGGTTTCTTAAAAGGTTCTTCTGTTCGAATATAGGTATTATAGGTACAAAGTTTGCTTCATAAGTTCTATAGCTTTCTTTTCGTTCTCAAGAGCTATATACGTCCGAGATTGTAAAGGTGTTTTATTTTTGTCATTAGATCAATAACATTGGGTTCAATTTCGAATAAAAGCTAACGATAGCATTCTAATATGTAATAACTATAAAATTATTCCAATACAAAACTACTTGGCGAAAGGCCGACCGTATCACGTACCGACTGAATCTTAATACTATTTACGGCCGCAGCGGATTATCGGCTTTAAAGAAATTGAATTTGAGCGCAGACTGCTATGAGTATGCCCGGGAGTTGTAAGATATACGCGTTAGAGGAAATTGAAATTTATGTGATTGTCGTAAAGCCGTTTATTGGGTGTGTACGAGGTATTGAACGGGGTATCGAGTTTCGTTCTCACTTCGTCAGGTGTCGCTGGCGGCGCGGCATTGTTTTGCTCACTTTTGTCCTATGGAGTGTGAACCCGACAAAAACTCGGTGGGAGGAAGCAAGCGGCGTTCAGAATAGAACTCTTTTTAGTTTTTTTCTGAAATATGAAAAGGCATGACGTGGATGTTTGGGGGTCGATTCCTGTATGCTGATTTCGTTGTTTTGTGTCTGGTGAAAGAACCATTTGACCTATCAGATGTGTATGCGTTTCTGCACTTAATCGTAAGGCTTAGAGATCATGTCCTGGAATCATTAATTTCTAAAAAAGAATAATAATTTTCATATACTTTCCCATCCACCTATCATCTTCCATAAGGCATAAGATGTCATGTCGTGTGACGTCATCGATCATCGAGTATCGCCGATGTTATCCGATCCGAAAGATAGTGCGCGTTGAATGAGACCTATTGTGACAGTTTTACTTTGGGTTGCAGGGATAAAGAGTACTGGCCGCAAATACGTGACAAAAATGATTTATTGAAAAAAAAACTTAAAATACGGCTTATAATAAAAAATAAATTTGGTTTAAAGTTTTAAATTGACTGTATCGATAAATTATTATCTTTCTTCTTGCACTATTCTAAGACCTGACTAACTTAATTTGTGTAAAGCGATTTTGTACTAGTTAATATTATAAAGCAGAGAGCCTTATAGCAAGGAAATTAAATAAAAAAAAAATTTAAGCAAGGAATTGTAGAAAACTGATTTTTTTTTTCAACCACCCAAATATAATATATTGCCCAAAACGTACCCCAAAAACGCCTTTATACGTGCTTTGCTTAAAATTCAGAGCATTTTCAAACTTCAAGTTGTAATAATAAAAAGAAAGTATTTTATCTACTGCCAGTACCAAAACCGAGATTCAAGTTATAATCCCCGTACCGTGTATGTACCTATTTCAACATGGTCTTACACCACATCTCGAAAGACAGGCTGCATTCTGCACCTCTCTCTTTCTAGCATAGTAATGTAACACCGGGTTAGAAAGGGAGGGATCATGACATCCCGGAACCAATGATGTGATACAATACTTGAGTTCACTCAGTACCGGAGATTAGACAAGAATGTCATCAGTTAGATAATTTTAACACAAAAGCCTTGTAATATTATAGATTGATTTAAAAATATGTTAACAGTTTACAGTAGAACTAGTCACTCGCTGAAACATGAGTCATATATCATCAGTGTGTGAAAGACAGGGACAGCAATATCGCAATATGTTGGCATTTATTCAATGGTTGTAAGCTAGTTTGCAGCAAGTGAATAATTCTATTATAATTGGTAAACAGTCGTCGTCAACTTGGTTTACTCTAAAAAAAACTTTATACTGTAAGTCATAAATGTTTTGGATAAATATTTATGATGGTCTTTAAATTATTTTGATCTTCTAAAAATCCCAGATTTATTTGCGTAGCTGTTTATTAAAAAAAAAATTGTTCAGAGACAAAAATCGATTTGGTTAATTTTTAATATTTCTAACCAAGTATTTTAGATTCGTATAAAAAATTAAATAAGTCTTATTTCAATGGTAATAATCAATTTAAAGAAAATGAGAGATAGGGTACGTTCTCTCAGCGCTTACTCAACAACTAGCATGTGAAATTTGAAACAACAAAGACAGAAAGACATACCTAAGACCGAAGTGCGAAAGAGACAAAAAATAACTTTACTGACGTACGTGAACCCAATGGGACCTAATTCGAGCATTCCATTATCGAGAAGCCAGTACCTCATCCCCCCATTTTCTTTAAATCAATGGTAACAAACAATTCTTACAGAAGTTTGTCCTACATTAGACGTTACAATGATAGACGAGATTCAATGTCTCAAAACTCTAGAGCTTGCGTACTGTTTTTCATTGTATTTATGATCTCATTAGCATCGAAAGAATAGGTGAGGAATAATGCATCCAATCGAACGAGCTTTTTGGACGGCGCGGGCGCACTGTGGTAGGTAACATTTTCCCATTGGAAATAATTTTATCTTTTATCTTAACTGTTAAATTGATATAAATTGAAGTACTTATTGTTCATTGAATATTTTTAAAATTGAGGTTTGATAACATTTGATGACTGCGCAGTCAAGTCGCCATAGTTAAAATTTAGCAAAAAAAAATTTTTTTTAATATTTAAACAGTTAGTCACTTAATTAAAGCAAAGCTTAAAAAACAATGTAACCAGACAAAATATTGTAAAACTCGCAGTTGAAAAATTAAACCCTACAAGTTTCTTGTGCATTCTTCTTGTAGAGGTTAATTTTCGAACGACCGCTAGATTAATTACTTATTAACGTTTAAATACGACTATGTAATACTTATTTATCTAAATAAAATTTCTTTGAGTTAGAGTTTAACATAACATAACATACATTCACGCCTTTTTCCCGAAGGGGTAGACAGCGGTGTACCCAGGACTCAGTCCCATAGTAGATACACCCACATTTCGCCGGTATGTTGGTCCCATGTAATAGGGGGCGAGCCTATTGCCATCTATCGGGCACAGTTCCAGACTCCAGGCAGTTATTGAGATAATTCCTAATGGAAAAATCCAATTTTTAACACTTTGCTTGACCTGGGGATTGAGCCCGGGACTTCTTGTTTCCCATAGTACAAACAAAAGGCAATAAAACAATAAATAAAAAATTGTATCAATTCACATACGCTGATAAATGCATTCTAATTATTGCAGTCGCTTAAAAACGCTATAAAAGTGTCCCGGTAATCAAACAATTTTGTTATATATTTAAAGAACAATAATACTATACGAAATACTTCGAAAACTTCATTAACAGGATACAGGACCTCTTAGCAGTTTGACACAATCCTATGGAAAATGTACGAATTCGATGTTTTGTATTCCCCTTTTTCCTCCGAGAGTAATTGATTTTAT
The DNA here is from genome assembly GCA_947063395.1 of Hemistola chrysoprasaria. NCBI lineage: Eukaryota > Metazoa > Arthropoda > Insecta > Lepidoptera > Geometridae > Hemistola > Hemistola chrysoprasaria. Next base: position 14,683,542 of record OX346716.1, on the reverse strand, counting down.
CCATAAATTTATATCTCGAAAATTAGAAGATGAATTCAAACTCCAACTCAAAACAGCTTTATTCAAATAGGTCATAATCTGACACTTTTGTACGTCAATGAAGATAAACAGTACTGCGTCTACCGTGCGTTCGGAAAGGCTTAAATTAGGCTATGTCCCTGTTATTTTTGTTAGTTTATTTTTGTTCCTTAACTCCATTTAGTTCTAATGAACGTCTCATTACGCGAGTAAAACTGGGATAGTTATTCATGTTTTTAAAGGGTCATACTTCATTTAACAATGAGTTTGTAGAAAAATGAAAATGACAGGGACATGCTCACTGAAGACCTAGCTTTTATAAAAAAAAATCATTGCTCTGTCGCAGTTATCTAGAGAGGAAACACGGGAATACGTTTGTATGGAAAAATCACCCCTCATGTAACCTCTTAAATATAAACTATAGTTTTCTGCATGAAATTTAATATTGGTATATACGTATAGGAGGCATAACTTTTGTTTGTATTATTTGTAGTCTTTTATAATTTGGTAGAAAAACATTGGCTGGATTTGTAAATCCTGTCCTATCCTACTGTGATGGATGGATGTTTGTTACTCTTTCACGCCGAAACTACTGATTCGATTAGGCTGAAATTCGGTATGTAGATACTTAGTTTAGACCCAGGAATAACACATAGTGTAGTTATCCCAATATTCCCGCGGGAACGATTACGCGAGTGAAGCCGCAAGGCACAGCTAGTCTTACTAATCCTACTAATATTATAAATCTCATATTTCAGTACAACGTAAAAAAACTTACGTTTTTAACGGGTGAACAAAACGCTTGAGACAAAGATGCCTGGAAACTTCTGCATAGCCGCCTCGCGGCACCTTCAACGAATGTAACCAAACCAAATATTGTGAAACTATCTGTTGAAAAAATTAAGCCCTACAAGTTTCTTGTGCGTTCTTCTTGTAGAGGTATCTTTCCGAACGCACGGTAGACTCAGTACTGTTAGTCTTCGTTGACGTGCAAAAGTGTCAGATTATGACCTATTTGAATAAATCTGTTTGAGTTTGAGTTTGAGTTTGCTTGCGAGTTCTAAGGAGTTCTCTGCGAGTAGTAACAAAGTATTCACAAGCTAAATTAACATTTATTTTTTTATTTACCTTATAGGGCAGAGGGCCTTTATTGAAAAAGACTAAGCAAAAGAGCTACCTACTTAGTATCTACCCTAACTAAATACACTATGCCATAGAACACTTCGAAAATCCACAGGCCGACATGTCAGCCTATATAGAAAATCCACTCTAAACCACTGTCAGATGGCAGCGCACCCAAGATGCTGGCGGCATGGCTACGTTGAATAGTAATGCTTATACGTTGCACCAGATCAACGCCAGCATTTTGATCACAGGTCGCCTCGACCAAGCGCTCAGATAGATTTTTGAAAATGTGGTGAGCTCCCCCCTCGGTCCCAGAGTCTCGACTCCAAACGGTTTATATATTTAACCCCGCTCCCGAGGTTTAGGTATCATAAGTATAATATTACTTACTTATATTAGGTACAATATCTTAGTATTTTTAACCATCAACTCTTGCGGCTGCTTGGCCATTAAGATTAAAATATAATACGACATGGTCATAAACTGGCATACTATAAAATGTAAGTTTACCTCTGCTCTTATTCTTTATATACTCGAGTAATAGCTGCGTAAATTAATTGCTCCAACATTTATTGTAATAAGCAATTAAAACAGAGTGGCATGCCGATAAATATAGATATTCTATATCCGTTTAAAATATTAATTAATTTTATTTATTGGGGATTACCGCGTTTCCGTTAGATTATGAATATTGCTTCTATATTTTCTTCTCAAAGATCTACTGAATTATGAATAAGGTATTAGTCAAATCTGTAATTTCATAACTGGACTTGCAAAAATGCTTTTAAAAGTCAATTTTTTGACAGCCTCGTTGGCTCAGATGGTAGTAACTCTGCTTTCTGTGCCGCAGGTCCCGGGTTCGATCCCCGGTCAGGTCAAACATTTGTGTGTATGAACATGTCTGTTTGATCTGTGTCTGGGTGTTATAAGCTTATATAAGTATGTATATCAGTCATCTGGTTACCATAGTACAGACTTCTAGCCTAGTTTGGGACTAGATGACCGTGTGTGGAAGTTGTCCCATATTATTATTATTAATTTGAATAAATTACTCATTTGACTGATCCAATAGTTGGTCAGCACATGTATCTTAACTCAAACTAAAAAAAAACTTGATTTAAGTTTGACGTCTCAATAAGACATAGTCAATAAAGCTTCTGCATAGCACCTTCCAGACAAATAAACGAATGTAACAAAACCAAATATTGTAAAACTATCAGTTAAAAAAATTTTAGCCCAACAAGTTTCTTGTGCGTTCTGCTTGTACAAGTATCTTACCGAACGCACGGTAGACTCGGTAGACTGTTTATCTTTAGTGACGTGCAAGTGTCAGATTGCGACCTAACTGAATAAATATTTTTGAGTTTGATTAGATAAATAATCAATCTACCGTGTGTTCGGAAATATGTCCTCTACAAGAAGAACGCACAAGAAAATTGTAAAGTTTAAAATAATTCTCATTCATCCAAAAATGTGTTCCTCAATTTCTCTACTGCAAGTTTTGCAATATTTGGCTTGGTTACATAATTTGTTTGCTTGTAAGGTGGTGGCTATGCAGAAGTTTCCAATAAAAGCTACTTACATATTATCGGTCAGCCCCTTGGATGGTTAGTCTGTTATTGGCTTCTTAATTCGATGACCGAGACGTCCACCACAACCCTGCACATATCTAATCACTGTTATTGCAAAGCATTTTCCAAACCATTCCAATTAGGGTTGCCAACAAATACAAAAACTATAGAAAAAATTAAAACTGATCAACTGACGCGCGGCATTACCAAAAGTCGAACCATCAATCAAGAATTAAAAGCTCTCTAATAATAAACTTATGATGGGGTCAGTTTATTGGTCAATCAGTAGTTTCCTGGTATAAACCTCCACTAATTAGTGATCATAGCTAGAAACAACCCATCGCTATGATTATGTGTTGCTAGTTAATTAATCATTAAAACTTGCTTATAGCGCGGTAATAGGGACTATTGGGTAGAATTTTAACTATGTTACAAATTATTTAAATATTTCCTAATAATAAGAAATGCGAGCTTCTACGTGTTTTTGCCACCTTCTAACTCTACTTATACGTGTGTTTTTAAAAGTTCAACTCTCAAAATGTGTCTGCTGATAACCACAAAACAGTTCATTCAGAAAAGGATTTGGAACACCCCTACGGTAGAATACTTAATATAAATTATTAGGAAAAATCTTTTTAAATAAATATGCTTTTATTTCCTGAAATGGATTGTCACCAAAATTAAGGGTATATGTAACATTTTCGCTCAATTGTTTTGCTGTTAGTTGTTGAAACTCGTCATGCCCAGTAATTTCGCTGGTAACATTGCCCTTCAGACCGGAACACAGTTATGTTTGCACATTACTGCTTGGCGGATGAATAACTGGCAAAGGTGTGGTACTCTTCCCCAGGCGGCCCCCTGCTAAAGAGGTCTAACACTACAAACCTCTACAAACATCATACACACCTACCCACATTATTATTCATACAAATTTCTTCGACATCGTTTTGCTCGTCATGTCTAAGTTTTATTTACTCTTGAACATGTTGATATTTAAACCTTTATTATGTACCTATGTACCTATACATATAACCAAACAAGTCTAATAACCAAGTCAATTAGTTGTTCAATAATGACATTATAGTATCATATTATGCATCAATGCCTCAAGCAAACGTGACCTCTGAAGCAAAGTAGTTAGGATTCAAAACCCGTAGCACTAAAACTGCCATATAAATTACATGAGATCTAAACTACAGGAATGTAGAAGCTCGTCGTATTTTTAGTGATGCTGTAAAGGGGACATTTACAGTCCACGATTCATTCATTCACGGGGAGATAAAACGAGCCTTATAAATCAATTCCGTTCAATTGATTTGGCTTAAACATGGGTGCGTTTGTTGTTAGTATAACGCTGTTTACTACGGATAACTATAAATTAAGCACAGTTTGGTTATAATAAACTACAGCGTTCACAGTACTGAGTAGTGGAATTTCATTACCTATTCAATAATTCATTTATAAAGATAATAATATTCTCCTTCATTTTCAACCAATTGTTAAGCATGGGGCGGCTAACTAGGGTGCGTTTTCAATGTAAAAGCTCGCCGGTTTAAAGAAATAATTGATTTATTGAACTAATTATTAAAAAAGAGACACGATAAGGGTCCTCACCTACCTCTACCATAGGAACCTCCCTATCGTGTCTGAAATATGCAATTCGACCTCTTACGGGGCACTTATTCACAGACATTATCGGTCGCACCAGGATTCGATCATCGAAATTTTCTTACATAATATACTCGTTAGAATATATAATCATACATGTAAATTATAAGAAACTAAATGAGTCCTATTTTAAGGCAATATCATACAAAATATTTTTTAAAGAAATAATTGTAATATGACTCGATCGTATCGTGAGCAGCAAACAAGACCGCGCATCTCAAAGCCGCATCAGAAAAAACTAATATGAGTAGGCTTCTAAAGCTTTCTCATCTTGTGAAATCGACTTTAAACTGATACAAATAAAGTTTAAATTCCATCGCATGTTCTGCAGTAAGTTAATAGAGCTCGGTAGAATGTCGAGAGTGCTCGGAACGTGCGTTTTTCGATTGAGAACACATCGCGCGAAAATGCGATGATTCTGAAATTGTCTGTTGGATCCACACACAATGTCTGAAGATCACGTTTTTAAATGTAGAAAAACTGTTGATTTTGGGTAAAAAGCTAACTTTATGAGGAGAAAAAATCAAATTAATGGACTCACTCACATAAATAACATTATATCATAGTTTTCCCGAAAGGGTAGGCAGAGGTAAGGTAAGGTACCCAAGACCCAGCCCCATAGCAGGTTCACCCACACTGCCAATTATGCATATTGGTCACAAGTATATAGAGGAAGAGCTTATTGCCATCTACCGGGCACAGTTCCAGACTCCAGACTATCATTGAGATGATTCTCATGGAAAATTCCAATAACCCTTGTCATAACCTGGGTTCGACCCCGGGAACTCATAAGCGGCAGCAGAGCCACTACGCCACAAAGGCAGTTGGACTCAATGATAAAAAATCTAATTTTACCAGTTTTTTTAAACATTTGTCAACAAGAAGTAATACCTTTCAATATTGATGAGAGCGATTTATTTCAAACGTTTCGTAACGAAACCATTTCGGGTTTAGCCACTTTGTAATAAAATTTGAATATAAAGTCCACATTAAGAGCTTCGATGACATTTTTATTAACACCACATCAACATAAAGGTACGTATCTAGCGAAATTAATATATAATACCTTTGTTTGTTAAAGGATATTCGAACATTGAATGGTGTAGTTTGCATTAATTAATTAAATTATAATATAAGTTGTTGGTAATCGATTGATCGCCATTTTTGTGACGTAGGAATGTTATATGTTTGGTTTTTTATCACATTGTGACGTCACTATAGGTCACGAGCTCGTTCGGGTGCTATCGGCGTGTTTTCGGAACCGGATATAAAAATAATTTTTTTTTGACATAACTTTGTAATTATAGCGAATTAAAAAAACTAAAAATAGTTTTTCAAAAAAAAAACTAATACTCAATTAGCTAATTATAAGTCGTATATTAGTTAGGCACACCGTCTGCTTGTTTGCTATGACATACAAAACTACTATGTATTTATTGTTATATCGCTGTAATAATTTCGCAATATAATATGTTTTATTAATGATTGGGTCGATATTTACTATATCATACAACGACGGTACTCACGTTATTTAAATAGAAAAAGCTCGACCTAGGTTTCGAACATATCCAATGTCCGCCTGATGTAGGAGCTCACGCGTCCGTGAGATTGCGATGGATGGATGGATAATTATAAAAAAAAATAACAAAATATTGAAATGACAAAAACTAAATAAAACTGTGCATTTTCATAAGTACTTACATATAATTATTCATATATACAACCATTCATTATTTTATTTTAACACAAATTACAACGAATCATTTTGTGCCTGACAGTACTTTTAATAAAAAATTGCTTTGGATAAAATTGATGATACCTGAATCAAATCGGGTGAGATCGGACCGGGTGAAAAAGGGACCGGGTAACAAGGCGCGGAGCCCATTTTCTGATAGGTAGGTACATAATTTTTAGCTTGTGTGATATTTTAAAAACACGCCATGACCTTTTCTTCTTATCTCTTTTATTTTATCTAGACTCTAGACCATTTTAGCTTTTAGTAAAATTATTAAGTGTTATATTTTTAGTAAAGTGACACTATGAGATATATAATTTTGCTACCGAATGAAAAATAGATGATAATTAAAAAGCACTGATAATAAACTATTAGAATACTAATTTATAGCTTGACTAAAATTTTAAGATAAACACTTCTAGATGTTTGCTTTTTATTGCCATAATGTATTTTGCATAGCTACGTTAATTTAAAATCTTTAAGTAGATTTCTTAGATTATCCTCCGGACTCACTCAATACCGCTGTCATATATAGGGTATCTAAAACTATGCCAAAATTTGGCGTATCAACCCGAGCTTGCCCAATATATTTTTCACGCACACAAGCATTGTGTTACGCACACCACAATTTGAAAATTGCCGCATTTTCGAAGCTTTTTTTTAGGTAGTTCGGTATCTGGTGGGAGCGCGCGCGAAGATTTTTTTTTTATGATAGTGAGTAACATGACGAGCTAATCAGGTGTCTGATGGTAAGCATCATGGTTGCCCATATCAGACACAGTGCCACCCAGTGTATCAAAATTTTCAAAAATTCAAAATTCTGCGCATGTGGCACTGCACTGCGCCTGTCACCCTGAGATATGAGTAGTTGAATCTCATCATGCTCAGTAATTTCGCTGGTAACATTGCCCTTCATACCGGATCACAGTAATGTTTTCACATTACTGCTTGGCGGATGAATAACTGGCAAAGGTGTGGTACTTCCCCAGGCGGCCCCCTGCAAAAGAGGCCTACCACTACAACTAACATACATAACTAATCACTAATCTAAGGTACATTTATTTATTTAAGTGCCTCTTTTACCATCCTCGAATAAAGTGCCGAGTAAGCTACTCGTCTATGAAAGTGGCGAGTAAGGCGCAGTGCTAATTTCATAATATCCGAGTTATGCTAATCGGTACATAAACTGGCCTTTTTTGTGAAGCTGACAGAAGTTACTTGGGACTTCTACTTGCCGAGTAGCACTAATAGGCGAGTAGTGACAGCCTCGTTGGCTCAGATGGTAGTAACTCTGCTTTCTGTGCCGCAGGCCCCGGTTTCGATCCCCGGCCAGGTCAAACATTTGTGTACATGATCATGTTTGTTTGATCTGTGACTGTTATAAGCTTATATAAGTATGTATATCAGTCATCTGGTTACCATAGTACAGGCTTCTAGCCTAGTTTGGGACCAGATGACTGTGTGTGGAAGTTGTCCCATATTATTGTATTATTATTATTATAATCAACACTTTATTCGAAGATGGTGAATGAGGCCGTAACTCTAAAATATTTATTTGTAACAAGTGTTTCCATATCCATCAAGCGTAACAAATATAACTTAGTAAAAGAATGCGTAACGCATGAGAGCCGCGTATTTACAAAATACGTTAACACTCCCATCACAATGGCCATCCCGAATCGGGAATGCTACCGGACACGTAATATCAAACTCTATTCAATAGGGAAAAGAATCTAGTCAATGTACTTATAATATATTCACATTACCATAATACTGGTGACAGGTGAGTGGGATAGAACTCGGGTAGCGGTAGTTTTATCATATCATTATGTTAAAAAACTGTTCTAAGTAAATCTATGACTGATTCTTTAAGAAAAAAAACATACATTCACGCCTTTTTTCCCGAAGGGGTAGGCGGAGGTGTACCCAGGACTCAGTCCCATAGTAGTTACACCCACATTTCGCCAATATGTTATTGGTCCTATGTAATAGGGGGCGAGCCTATTGGCGTATACCGGGCACAGTTCCAGACTCAATCGGTTCAGTAGCTTTGGCGTGATAACGTAACAAACATACACACGCGTTTGCGTGTGACTCAGAAATAAATTTGTCAGTATAATAATACCGACAAACTCATAGCATTTACAAATTAGCAGAATTTGGGATTCTTACAGTGAGTATCTAGCAAAATTAGTCTCTAACATAACTCAAAGTTTCAAACTCAAGTTGTTATTATTTATATCACACACTGTCTACACCCGACTAACAAACATTCAATGGGACTCATTTCAATAGGCGCCAACCATGTCAAGACTAACTTGACCTCTCAACCACCGTTTCCTCTTTCCATACTTCGATAACTAGAGATCTTTTAGAACTGGTAAACTAGTTGACACTTTTAACGTTGTCTCCGACGACCCTTCTGTGACCTTACCCTTAAACGGCATAGGCTTTCACATAAGTTCAGATTTTCAATGTATGTATTTACATAATTTCAAAAGCAACAAGAGTTGGATTTTGACGTATTACGCGGTTTCTAAAACAAAATAATAAATCATTTTAAATCCTTTGCATTATATAAATTTTTAAGTTATATATATATACTGTACTTTCAATTTACGCAACGCAGTGCAAAATATTTGTTTTTTTATCTACGATCTACAAAATTAATAAAATTGATTTATTATAGGCGTATTACATAGTACGTTTTTAATTAAATAATAAAATTCGTTTATGTTTTTATCTTATGTTTTGTTTAAGAACCTAATATATATAAAGCACAAAAAAATTTACATAAGTATAAACTGAGGGTCCCTGTTTTCTAGACACAGAGATTTTTAATTATAACAATGTGGTTTTTTACACAACGCCTCAATATAAAATTATACTAGCCATACTAAAAAGGCGCCTAGTGATATCTGCCTACTCAATTGCAAAGTTTAGTAGTAATTTGTTTTCTTTTTATGGAACCGCACGATGCCCGATTTGCGTATCTATCCAAAATTCAAAAGAATTTTGAATTATTCGTTATTTTACTGAGCTAATCATCCTATATTCGTTTCATCGTCAATTCTTTACGTTTCTTCACAGTTTTATTTTTAATTTTTTTGAATAAATAAATGAAATAAGTTTTTTTTTTTTCACTTTTCATGATTGTTTCTGGTATTTTCCTTAACTGAAGTTTTAAGCTAGATAAATAACATTTTTTTGTTTGGATTTTTTTGTTTGTTCACTTGCATTTTGCAATCGATTCCTCGTCCGATGTTTGAAATCGTTCCCATCGTAACTACAATTTTTATAGGAAGGTACCTCTGTAAGCAGTGGGCGTCCAAATACAAGGGTTTGTCCTTTAAACGACACCTATTGTGAGTATATCGCGTCCGATCCGATCTCGATATGTTCAGATCTCAGATCTTGTACGAAAAGTAAGTACAAGTGGTATGTCCAACACTACACACGGCTGTAAGAGATTTCTGTAGCTATACGAAAAGTAATCCCATTTCCCAAGAATGTTTTAAACATTTCGCCGTTTATGTTTTAAGTCCCGAGCGTGAAGAGGAGGCCATCTTTTTTTGTTTTTTTTTATCGTGTGGAAATTCATTTACACATACTCGCCACACGGTGAGTCCCTCGCCATATGAGGCGGGATAGGGTCGCGCTAGCATTCACTATCCCGCCTCTGCGGTTGGCCCCTCGGCCCCGGCCCTTGAAAACGATGAACACGCTCACTTGGCCATCTCTCAGTCTTGTGGAACTATGAACTCCGGTATAGAGCCCCCCGACTCTACACCGAAGCCCCACTACGGAGGGTGAAGGAGGCGGGCAAAACGCCTCCTTCTTGCCCCCGCTCGCCTAAAAGGAGGCCACCTGACTGCTTAGGGAACTTGACACTACAACTTTCCATCCCAGGTCGTAGATCCAGGGACAGACCACGTTGGAAAGATGTAGTGCAAAAAAACATGAGAGAGTACGAAGTTTTCGAAAACGAAGTCGAGGATAGAGCGAAGTGGAGACGACTGGAGATCAGAAAAGCTGACCCTACCACCAGCCAAGTGTGACGCATAGGAGAGAGAGAGAGAGTAATGGGTGGCGAGCGAAGTCTATGGTGGCGAACCTATTGCTATATTCATCAACCTGGCACAAATGCAGACCGATAGTAGCCCTTGAGACAACTATTACTATCGAAGAAAATATACAAGGTATTACAAAAAGTTGTAGAGTGTATAACTTAATTTATCTACCCGACAAACTGAACAACTATTTAAGAAATAATTACAAAATTCACAAAAATCTCAAGTTCAAGTTCTTTATTTATAACAGAAAATATTACAAATCAACACGCAAATAAATTGAAAATTCTTAATTTAAACTTTAACATTAAAAATTAGGTTTAGCATTGAATACAACATACTGATAAGTATCATAATTTCATAAGAAAATTCTGTCAAAAAAAAAATTAATAAAATATCTATCTAGTATGTGAAGTTGTCATTCTTTTTTTGCAAATTTCGACATTTCTTTTGAAAGTTGTTAAGGTTGGGTAGATGCACCCCCTTAAGTATTACTACAGCCTTTAACACTTTATTTGACCAACAGAAATATTATGTTGTTTAACTGTAATCCAAGACAAAATCTTTCTTATCCTGTATGTGACACACCATTCCAAATAACCTAGAATATGTGCCGAAGTAACAAGACCTCGCACCTATATCCCTTATTTAACTTTATTTGTTCTAATGTGGTCTCGCCGGCATTATACTCGGGAACTCAGACGTATACTGTTGGAATCTAAAACAATTGGAAATTGAATTTCAAATGGGATCGTTTGGTGGTGTTCCCGCGAAAGCTATAACCGTAGCTTTTTCGTTTAGTATGGCGGTTTTGGCCATTTAAATAGTTTAGAATTTTTAGTATATTATCCCAAATGTTTTGATGAAATTAATAATTTTATTTTCTTACTATCGTAGTGAAAAGTATTGTGTAAGACATGGCGCTAAAACGCTTTATAACCGGTTTCTATTTCATCATCATCATATCAGCCATAGGACGTCCACTGCTGAACATAGGCCTCCCCCTTAGATTTCCATCCAGTCCGGTTGTAAGCGGCCTGCATCCAGCGTGCTCCTGACGTTATCAGATCGTCTGTCCACCTTGTGGGAGGACGTACTACGCTGCGCTTACCAATCCGTGGTCTCCATTCGAGAACTTTACGGCCCCATCGGCCATCCGTTCTACTCACTATCTTTTCTATTTACTCACTCGCTAAATCTCGGGAGTAAAACTAACTCGTATACAATGGGTCTAGACCCTTGTGTAACAATATACTATTAAGATGATGTTAGCCTTGTATATAAAAAAAGTATTTAAATTTATGCTATCACAAAACGGGTTCCCCAATAACACTGCTCTAGTCAAACAACAGCTGTCAGAGTTTAAGGTCGCTCCGAATTGACCTAACGACTAATCCCTACATACTATCGTATATATTATTATGTCAAACATTCAAAAGTATACATAGTATACAGAAAAGGTTAAGTTTCCGCAGTGTTGAAACGTCGTGCAATTACATGTAGCCTGTTGAATTTCGCGCGAATGCCGTCCAGCGCTCGGTGACTTGGACTTGGAATAAATCTGTCACCGTGTAACTAGCCCGTTTTGAGTTATACAGCAACCGCTAACAAGGTGTATGGGATGTACCGAGCCTTTCGTGGGGATGAGTTCTTCTTTGATTTGTCAATGTTTCGTTTCATTTTGAGGTTGTTAGCGGCGCGGCTTTGGCGGCGAGTGATTCTCTTTTTTTTGCTGGGTGCAACCCTATTCGCCTATTCAGTTCGTTTACTAAATTATATGGAATTTAATGATCAGTAGGCCTTACCCTCTTTTTATTGCGTATAAATACCTATTGATTTAATATTTACAAAAACGTTCCTCTCGTAACTTATAGAGAAGCTGTTGTTGGTACAGATTATTAAATAAACTATAATACTTAATACTTTTTTTCAGGGAGTTATCCAGACTCGTAGACGCCTTTGGCCAAACAGAAAGGTAATGCAGCTATATTTTGTATTTTTTTATAATTTGATTAGGTAAGTGCATAATTTAATATTACAAATAAAAAAAAACAAAGCTATTTCTATTGGGAGACACCTACATAAAACAAATCGATAATTTCCGAGAAAAGTGTTCAAACGTCGCTAACAAATTTCAACTAAAAACAATGCAATCAAAAAATTCTCGGCTTCAATTTTCTAATAAAAATGCCATTCTTTCGATAAATAGCAGTCAATAAACAAAACTCATCGGTGGTCAGCGCCTACACATAACTGTGTGTCGAAATTTCCTCATAGTAATAATTTGAAAGAAATTATGACGGAATTACTTATACGCATATAATTCTTTGTAAGAAAATAAGAACACACACAATACGTAATTGTTATTAGGGTGCCCTACATTGGCCTTAATTTGAGTTCCAGATTGACTCCAATTTTCAAACCCAAGTTCTGCACCACACATTGGCCGACTATGCTCGCCAGAATTACCCATAGAAATCTAAAACAGTCAGGTGACTGTCCTAGAACTTCGATTATACGTTTGTTTCTACGTAAATAATAGAGTTTACCTTCAAATGTTAAACCTTAGACGATGGCATAGTGTGTATACGTGTATATGTCAGTGACATATAATTTTTACGTTAGTTCGACACTACTAGGTGTCCAATTTCGTTGATTTGATACAATAATAGCATTGGTGCAAATGCTCTATATGTTGTGCTTCCATTATTACAATAAGATGACCTATCGGTTACTTGAAGATTCTTATCATTACCAAACCCCTGACACTCGACTCAATTCCATACAAAAATCGCGATATAACTACCTACTACACAGACACTGCACACATTATGGAGTATTGTACACGCGTAAGAGTGTGCGTGAGGTGATTTCCCATAGAAGCGGGACTCGTGGAGAGCTCAATCTCGCTCGCGGGGTGAAGGCCCGATTGGTGGGCGGATGTCAGTGTCCATTCTATACGTAGTATTATTATCTGTTCTGTGTCACTTCAATAGCGCAGGTCTCTTACCTTCCATACCCATAAACTATCTATGTGACATCTGCCAAAACAAGCGCGTTTCACCAAAGATGTTAGAATAAATTTACCTGGAACAAAAAAAAGTAATTTGTATAAAACTGATACTCAGCAAGATCATCTCGTTTTAGTATCGGGCCAGAATTGGCCCCATTATGAATTCAAATTAGTAGAAATAAGAAATTTCTTCAAAAGCGAAGCGAAATATTTATTGGCACTTTGTGTTAGTACCACAGACAATGCCACCGTAAGACACCGCGGGTACACCCCGTTGTCACGCGGTCCCATTTTCACCCAGTCCGTTCTCACCCGATTCGAAAAACGCCGCGCCGCTTTAATTAATGTTAGTATGAAAACACAATCGCTAATACGTGGCTATATGCGGGGAAGGTCGGCTAGTTTATATTGGATCGTTTGACTACAAACATGTCACGTCATGCGCAAACATAAAATCTAATTAAAAAAATTATGGCGCAGGCCGGCTGTTATGCCGTATCACTGCACCACCCCCCTAAGGTTATTATACGTAGGTACCTTAATTAGTCTCAGCTTTCAGAGAATTTTCACATTAGGTACTAAACTTGAAAACTTACAGCTATAAATGAAATGGCAAATATAAAACAGAAGTAAAATGAAACGTAGCCTTAAAACGAGTCAGGAAATGAGAAACATAAAGAAAGACGAACATAACACAAGTTTAGCTCAAAAGAGCGGTTATGACATCGCATATCACTTCACATTGTCCTCCAGAGTTATTATTCATAATTTTCAAGTAAACCTTCGTTTATTTTGGAGCCAGTCCTATGTACAATGCATAGTTACTCATCAACTCTAGGAACCGTTACACAGTAAACGTTAAAGATAGTTTAACTATGGTTTACAGCAGACCAAATAGTTTTTAAAGTATTTGGTCGGGAAGTGTCCATAAAATATTGTGTAAAATTAAAGAGACGCTAAGTTCTCTGGACATGTTTTATACCGCAAGACTTGATTTATAGACGAGTAGCGAGTTAATGTTAACATCTTGCAAGTTTTAGAAAATGTGGTCAGTGTTAGAGTTTAGGAGCTCCGCATACAGAGCAACTTTCGTGTTGCGAAAACAGACAACTAGCTGTTTACACATAATATCAATCTGCGCAGATATAGTAACTTCAGTTGTTCATTATAGAGAGCGACAACAGTTTGCAGTTGCTGCAATCGACGACTGAAAGCCACGGATTCACTAAGGGACAAACGGAGCAATGTTGCGCAACATGTTGCTCGACAACTAGGTGAATGTCCCGAGAGACAATGCCGTGGGACATTGATGCGTGGCTTAAAAGAGAACGCGGCCTTCTAGGAATTTGACACAATCCTATAAAAAATTTACCAAATCGATGTTTTGTATTCCCCTGTTTCCTCCGAATATAATAAACATATTCTATGAATTTTATATTCTGTTATTTTTATAGTGAAGTAACCTACGTCCTTGTCATTTTAATTTTCTTATAAACCCATGGTTTTTAAAAATGAACTTCCAAAAATCCCAGTTTTTCTCGCGTGATTGGACGTTCACTTCAAAAAAAATGTAGAATTTATAAACGAAAATAAAATGATAAGGACATACTTAACTTCATCGTTAAAATATCAGGATATAAATATATCAAGTAGGTTTACCGTATTCGGAGGAAACAGGAGAATACAAAATATCGATTAAGTAAATTTTGCATAGGATTGTGTCAACACGCTAAGAGATCCTCCTTCCTGTTAAGTTTCAAAAAATCGGTACTCACAGCTTAACGTGTAACTTTTGAATCACGGTTTTATGCATTCCCAATCATAAGTTGCCATAATATATTCCCTAACAGTGTCACCGTCTAAAAATGCCCTATCTATGTATTATCCTAGGATCTAAACTATCTACATACCGAATTTCAGCCCAACCGCTCAATAGTTTTGGTGTGAAAAGATAACATACATATATCCAATCTTTCATATATGTAAAACATAAAAAATGGGATAGGAACAATCCTAATTATTATTTACACTCGGTACCAAGTATAGATTCTCACACAAAGCTAAATTTCCCATTAACATCAACTTCACGTTTACAGCTCAGATCCCAATGTCGCTAAATCCATTAAGAGCGAGCACGCGGCTCGTGGAGTTTTATAATGCATTCATATTTCCACGTTTATTTGGTATTTGCCAATTAGTGTAGTCGTAAAACCCTGCCGGTGATTACAGGAGGTCCCTTTATAGCAAACACACGGCGCAGTATTGCGGGAAGCTATACTGACTCAGTCCTACCACTGTCTCAGTTTAACTCTCGTGTCAAGGCACTAGTAAGTTTTATTTGAATCGATATAAAACATCGGAGCAATGAAATGGTAGTAGTGGTTATGATGGAATTGTCTGCAGATAAATTATTTCTCCGGTTTTATTGAATACTCCGCCTGAATTGTTAATTTGTGAAGTAAATGAAATCGTAATAAACCTCTTAATAATTACACGATCAGGAAAATTCTAATTAGCTCGCCCAGGGTTAATAGCGACGATCTGAAAATGCCGCCTTAATTCTCAGTAAGCTATATTAAACTTCGAGGATAAAATTTTGGGCATTAAAGATTTGTTCGCCAAAACTTGTTTGCGTATGCGTCAACATTTTGGTTCTCAAATGTAATTACACGATTTCGTTCAAAATATCGAAGGTATTGTTATGTTCGTGGACTTTCAACTTGAGTACTGATTTTACAATTTGTTTTAATTAGGTTTTTGATTGATTTACGATAATATCTTTCACCCTTTTGCCCTTCCAGTGCGAAGGTTAAACAGTACAGATACCAGATGTATTTTGGACGTGGATTGAATAAATTAACTCTTCTCTACACCTAACGGACGTCTGTATAGTAAAAGCTTTCCTGTAATCTTAAATCTTGAATTCATTTAAGTATATAAGCGTTTCTGCAAAATACTTAATTAAATCCGTGTTAGATTATCGGGCTAATACAAATAAACCGTGAATTATCTTGACTTGCTACATATAAAAAAAAAAAATCTGCTCTCTAGTTCCAGGGGTTAGGGCTGAGCAGTCATCACTCCGTTGATTATATTTATATAAAGGGAAGAAGAAGATTATTAAAATTAATACCATTTTGACTGATCGAAGCCCTTCCGCGGTTAAAGCAATAAAAGGTACAAATAAATTAAAAACATACAGAGCTTTGTCAAAAAGATTTATGAGTAATCTGTCAATATTAATAGCATATCTTTTACGACTCAGAGCTTTATTTTTAAACTGTTTGTTTATATTTACGTTTATTGTGGTAAGCAAATTATTTAGCGCATTCTGATACTCTTATTATTTTGATTTATTATTATCTTTACTGAAAAATTAGTAACAATAAGGAATGAAACTAAAATTAATGATGTCACATACTTTATAAGAAAACTAACATATAGGTGGGCAGGTCATATGATGAGGAGTATCAAAAACAAATGGACTAAGGAGGTCACCGAATTGTGTCCAAGATACAATAAAAGAAAAAAAGGAAGGCAGCGTCGCAGATGGGAAGATGACATTAGAAAGATTGCAGGTGCTACATGAAGGAGAAGGACCCACAATAGAAGAATGTGGCAAGCTCTAGGGGAGGCCTATGCTGCAAAGCAAGACAATCAGCAAGATATACAATGAAACAAGAAATACCGGTGTCATATTATTATAATTAAATAAGTAATGTTATCATATCATGTTTTGTCTTCTTATCTATCTTTATCTTTATCTTCTTAGTTTGTTAGCTAAGACTGAGGTTTATGGTCTCCATCATCATCATCAGCAGGAAGACGACCACTGCTGAATATAGGCCTCCCCCAAGGAAGGCTACTCGATGGCGGTATGTACGCTTCGTCTTCGGGTCCGTGGTGTTCACTCGAGAACCTTTTTTTCCCCAACGTTTAGACGTGGCCTGCCCATTGCAACTACAACTTGCATACTCTGTGAGCTATGTTAGTAACTCCCATTTCTGTGCGTTTTGGCCATATCATTAGAGTACATATTATTATTCTTTCACATTAGATTTTATCCCAATACGATTCTACTGATCGGTAGTACATAGCAACAAAATATCGCATTCTTTCGCACTAACGTCGTTAATACATACAGAGATTAATTCTTTGAACTATTATTGATCCATAGATAGATCCTGAAATATTTTTCAATAAAGCAGTTTAAACCAGAATCAGTTTGAGCTTTTTTTTACGCCAGAGGTAGATATAGAGGTAGGTATTAAGCAGAATTTGTACCACTAAACATTGAATTCACGATTAGATCTTCCACTAAATATATCTTCGCAATCTGAGAGTAAGTCATTAGAGTTGCGATTTGGCTCCTGTTTTTTAGTTGTTATACAAAACATGTAACGAATGTTGATGAAGATGTTTTGTAGCGAATGCAACGTGTTGCAACATTGTTGCTGGAACGTGATTCAACGCTTCTGAGTTAACATTATTATTATTTACGATCGATTGAACGGCCGAATTAAAGGTACGATACATGATGTTATGTTTTTGATTGTCTGATTGCCTCGGTGGCATAGTGGAACTGTACTGCTGATCATGAGGTCCGAGGATCCATCCCTAAGTCAGGCAAAAATTTTTTGAATTTTTCTAATAGGACTTTTCTTAATGATATACTGGAACCTAGAACTGTGTCCGGTAGATGACAATAGGCTCGCTCCCTATTACAAGGGACTAAACATAACAGCCGAAGTTTGGGTGTACCTACTAAATAACTGGGTCTGGGGACCACGAACGTTAAGGTCTTTAAAACGTCAGGAATAAATAGTGTACGCGATAAAATCAAGATGTCCATAGTCCATAGACTTTACAACCAAAGATTCAGATACTCATTAACATTTCGCCATGTAGCGGTGCTGCGTACGCGCATCTAGTACGTAGTAACTCAACTATCGCGATAATTTAAATTTCAAATTCCGAATTCTATCCGTACGGATTCGAATGGAAGATATTTGGCGGAGATTTCTGCAACGGCAGGGGTCCGCTGTTGGGCCATGAAATTGAAACGAGAGCGTTTTATAACACTATTTGTTTGTATTAAAATCGAGATGTTATAATCTATTACCAGCAGTATCGCTTGCGACAACTTCGCAAACGTGGCATGTCTTTATCTGGATGCACGGCAGTGTACCCGCCAAGTCGAGCACGGCAGCAAGGCTAAGCTACATAAATTGGCGAGGTTACAGACGTATCCTACTGACAAATTCTAAATAATTATATAGGCTCTGCTGTTATGTTGTGAATGCACTTATCAAGGTACAGGTTTGCTTTATAGAAAAACAGCAATTTAATTGAAACTTGGCAAATCCTTTGACACCTCCATAGAAACTAACTATAATGCCTAACTGACTTGGTATTAGAAGAGATCTCACAATTTTTGCGGTGTAAGGACTGCTTCGCGAGACTTGGCATTTTTTACATTTTTTTTTTTTTTTTTAATTAGATTCTCACATAAACTGCTGCTATGGCTTATGCAGCACCATTATACACTAACTAATATACATACTATTATACTAAACTAACTTAAAGCTACTTACAAATTAGGTAAACGTAATATAGACATTATTATTTATATATTTTATTATATTATATATAGTTTCTCCTTCCTTATTATTATTATTTATTATTATTACATTACATTTTTTACATTGTGTTTTTGATTGTATTTATTTATTTAGTTTATTTTTTTAATTTGAACCCGCGATACTAATGGCCCCATCGTAACGGAGCATCGATTTATGACGTCGCGAGTCCCCGCGGGCGACGAGCGCGCTAATTGGTGCGTGTTTGTGGACCGTCGGTCTGCATACAGACACACGGACACACGCACCAAACGGTGTGTGTAGTGATCAGCTTTATGTTCACGTTGCTGATAACGAGATAGCTTCCGTGTTACGTGATGCTCTGATTTTGTAAGCGTATTATTAAGTAGGAACTTATTAATTTTTGAAGGACTTTTCTATCGTTTTTTGAGGAAACTTAATCAAGTTTGATAGTTCGTTGGTATTTAAAAGCCCGACCAAAAGGAAGGGAGGTCGGTAAGTTTGACATGTCTGTCTGCGTACCTATCTGTCTGTGGCAACGTAGCTCTTAAGCGAAGAAACTGATGAAAAGTGTTCTTAGTGATGTTTTAAGCAAATCGATTCAGCCGCTCGAGGATCTTGTTCTTGTTCATTATTAATTAACATTTCTAATTATCTACTTCAATCACAAAACCATGCCTAGTCTATTTGCACAAACATTAAAATGGGATATGAATCTACTTATTTTATGACTACATATTTCTTGGAAATAACTTTCATAAGAACCCGTACTATTAATGTAACTAACAGTAGTATATAACAATCAGTGATTCTCGAATATCATCGGATAAATCTTTGATACTAGCTTTTTTTTATGATAATAGTGAGTAACAAGACGAGCAAATCAGGTGCCTGATGGTAAGCATCATGATTGCCACAGACACAGTGCCACCCAGTGTCTTGAAATTCAAAATTCTGCGCGGGACTGTACCGCGCCTGTCACCCTGAAATATTTGTTGTTGAATCTCGTCATGCCCAGTAATTTCGCTGGTAACATTGCCCTTCAGACCGAAACACAGTAATGTTTGCACATTACTGCTTGGCGGATGAATAACTGGCAAAAGTGTGGTGCTCGTACTTCCCCAGGCGGACCCCTGCAATAGAGGCCTACCACTACAATTCTACAATTAGTAATTTGATATTGTCGTTTTACATTTAATTTTAAGAGTTTTTCGGTTACTACTTTTGTGAAATATTACAAGTTAAAAAGTGTTATTTTATTTAATTATTAATATACGTCTTAAATATGACTTTCTATTGGGATCTATTGGGACTGAGTCCTGGGTACACCTCTGCCTACCCCTTCGGGAAAAATTATTATGTTATATGTTATGATTACACATATTAGATACATCCCTTTAAGTATTACTTCACCTTTTTATAACACGTTGTATATTTAAAGAGATCAATATATAAGTAGAACAGGTTTACACCCATTTCACGAAATAAAATCCCAAAATCACCTACCTAATATTTAAATTATCCCAAAGTGGCATTCCGTAGCGAAGAATTCACAAAAATTCAACATAATTACACTTTTAACCCAAATTATAAAGGTGCAGAAGGCTGCCTTTTTCAGTAATGTTATTGTATACTATCAAAGGTTGGCATGCTTGACAAACTTAAAAATTTAACGTAATAAGTAAGATAAAGAGCGTGCGCTTACGGTTAAGCATGCAATGGTGTCCTGTACAGATTTGCATCTAACTGTGTGATGTGATGTGCTAATGCTAATGTGCGATGTGTCCAAGTGATGTGCCACTACATTTCTACTAATTAAGACCACGATTCTTCAGAAAATTTTACATAATTTATTTCAAGCCAACCATCTTGTGTTACCATCCCTCCGTCGCCCCTACCATAATGTATTCTATTTAAACCATAAGTTGCCATTTAATTTTTCCATTAAACCACTAAAACATTTACAGAAGCAATGGCAGGAGTGTTACAAATTAACGTGAACTTTACAGTACCTGTATTTTCTCGTTTCACGAAACCTGCCTTCTGTACTATCTACATTGCGCGTTTAATACATTGTTTAACATTTGCATATATAATTAAGTTCGGTTTGAACCACAAATTAAGTTTTCTAATATTAGTTCTGGTTTAAGAGCTCTTTGTGATGGTTCCAAGAAATGGCTTGGTGGTCGGAGATATTGTATATTTTCTCAAGTTCTATTAGAAGATGTAGGGTAAGCTATAATATCAATATAGGTTGGAGATAACGGATATTTCTTATGTTTATTGTTTCCTCGGTTTGGGATTGGAACTTTCTTCTAGAATTGAATTAAAGTTGAACTAGTGGTCTGAGAGAGTAATGGTAATAACCAGGCGAATGAACTTTACTCTTCAAAAAATTAATTAGGCAAAAGACCTAAAAATTATCAAACTAACAAATTAATTAAAGACTTATTTAATTAAAGACCTAAGTACACATAATGTGTACTTTAGAAAGTGAAGCCTCGATACAAAATTCATCTAAAATCTAAAGATTTATCTTATCAAACATTGGACGTTTAACAGACGATCTTATAAAAACAGCCGAAACACGTGGGATGGCAAGCCGCTTACACCCGGACTAGCTAGAAATCTATGGGGGAGGCCTATGAATGTACAGCAGTGAGATTTTTTTGGCTAAGATGATGATGACGAATAATCAATGCCCTGATTGCGAAATTAAAGATTTCATTATAAGAATTCTCAGATTTATTGCTCCCTTTGAGTTAGATTTATTAAAATTTAATTTTATATTCAACCTCCAATAAATTCTTTTTAAGTAAATATTTCAAATTTTATCACAATAAATGCAGGTAATTTGGTCAAACCGGTTCGCTTAATATCAGTGTATCGCGACATATCACAATGCTTTCACTCTCTGTAAGACAGAAAGTGCAAACTTCGTGTACTTAATCACCACTGAGCCATAGAACATAGGTGTTTATGCCTTGCATTACTATATAAACTAAACCTGATGATAAAACGACACAGAATACTAAAGCAAAAAATTTTTAACGGCTGTTTGGGATGATTTTAAAATGTTATACCTAATGGGATGAGATCTCAGGATGAATACTGATCAAAACAATTTTTGGTTTTGAAGTTCGTTTCACGTTGCTAGTGCCAAAGATTAGCTGATTTGATAATAATATAATTTTGATGATTTTTAAATCATAAATACAATATATAAAAGAGTTGTCAGCAGGAAGATTACACGTTACACACCGATATTTCGCGTTCCACGTTATAGGCTCATTTTAGCTGCGTGGGTTCATTTGTTTGACAATGTGGGTCACGTTTTTACTGCAGGACACGCTTTACACGCATCCGTGTACCGCGTGCACATCATGCATGGCCTTGACAGCGTTGAGCTGCGTGAACGTTATATTCGATCAAGCCGAGCATATATTAACATGTTCCACGTACACACCGTGCATGACGCTGACAGCATTGAGCTACGCGAGCACTATACTTGAGCAACCCACGCGTGTACCAATGACGTCAATTCATGCGTTGCGTGTCCGTGGGTTGCAGTAGACCCAATTACATAAATTTTCTTGCAAAGCGAAGCTTGACGCACGTGCGTAATACGCCGCGGTTGGTTTGAGCCTTAATGTTATTGTTGCCATAATTTTTAACAGATATTTAAATAAACGCATACCAGAGTTATAACGACAGATTAAGCATTGTTTATTCTAACCAACTATTTTTAGTTGGTAGAACTCAGCCTTTAAATTCTAAGAAATCTGTTTAATAAGAGCCAACAAAAGGTACATTTCACACGATGCTCTCAACCGCAGACTACGTTAGGGTTAAGCAGCGGGTTCGCTTATGTGCCGCAAATGGATGCCTAAATTGTTTCAATATCCAGAATACCTCTACAATGTTGCATTAATTTTAACCGCGCGCGTTGGTTCTATTACGATTTTGTTGTTCTGAAGAAAATTGATCTTCATGATAGAAAAATGTTAGGTGTATCTTAACTATTCTTCATTTTAATATATTATAAATTTCAACATGTAGGCAGTAAAAATATTAACGTGGCCAGATGACGAAATAAAAAGTGACAAAATGTCGAGTTTAACCAATTTGACACACGTGAATCCAGTTGAGTTAGTGACATACCCAATTAAGCAAACCTACATTGTACTTATAAAGCCTGAATTCAAATATTAAAAAACTTATCACCAATATTTTATTTAAATAGAAGATAATCCGAGAGTTACACAACTTTTAGATCTTCTAGACTCCTAACCATGTCATCTGTGTAGTATATTATTTAAAGTTCTCAGAAACTCCGCGCTTTACTAACGGGATGCACAAGCTATCGCCTTCGATTAGTTTCACGATTCAAAAGCATTTTACATAAATATGATACGATGATAACACTTCATCGCAAAACGCAGCGCTCACTGCCCATTTTAAACCATAGGGATGTGACATCGTGTCATTTAGAAACCGTATCGATTATCGATAAATCTTTATTACGCTCGTACGCCGTATCGATACTTACCTACCGATCTAATCGTATTAAATACGCATGAGACCGATCTTCGGAAGCACGGGAATAACAAAATCACATTAGTTTATGTAAATAAGACCAGTTCTGTTCATAGATTAAAGAATTATCACTCGCCGCGTCCGGCAGACGCACAAATGTATAAGAAAATGCAACGGACTGTTTTATGCCAATAAACCCTTTAATTAAACGTTATTATGTGGAATGAACCTGATGGTTGAAAGCTTTGATGTTGTTTTAAATGTATGATACTAAACCTAACAGAAACTTGTCTGGTGAAATGAAATGTTTTATAAAATACGTTTATGTGTTTAAAAATTTATTCAACATAAAGATCCAGTAATTACTGAATAATAAAAACAAAGATAACATCAATCTCGATTAAACGACTTATAGTGAACCATCTATTCATTATAACAAATAAAGTTGCAGTAAAAACGTTAAACACCCGTCAGCGCTTGTTGATCATCTAACACCAATTAAACTAGTGTTGTGCCAATCGGGATATCGATAAAAAGCATTTGCTCGATTCATCTGACATAATACGAAGCGACTGCCGTGAAGGCATTACTAAGTTTCCCTTTTAAGCGGCGGCTTACAGTGTCAGGTTACCGGGCCGGTACAAAAAAACACTCTAGATTAGCAATTACTATATAAGTACCGCGAAACGGGATGAACGGATGCCTCCCAGGATAACCGAGCTCAGCTAAAAACAGACTTAATTATTCTTGAACTTAAATAGGCAAATGTATATCAGACGACATTTCACAGTGAAGATAAATTTATTTTTGTAATTTATGTTTGCACTTGCTTTTGTATATTGCTATTCAACGAGTAGGTAATGTATATATAATCCGCACGCGAGCTATATGATATCGGCCTTGTGTTATTGTATTCTATATCGTCTAACTTTATTTTATTTTTATACAATTATGTTTTGTGTATTTACTTATAAACGGTTTCTTTCAGTATACAACAAATTCATTAAATTTGATATGAATTACAGAAGATATAAGTGAAATAGTACAAGTACGATGTCACATAGCTTGTTCGCGTACTGTATTATGTATTCAATACTAAGTATTTGTCAGATTGATGCATATATTTCCAAAATTAATTAACAACATCACAAAAATATATACTAGAGCTTATTTGTAGCAGATCGAAATTATATACGTAGCTTTATAGTACGATTTACATAATATAATTTAGTATCACATTTTAAGAACGAGTTTACATGCAAACAAATCAGACTATTTGTGTTTTAACAGCGCATAAATAATAAAAAATGAATAGATTTTTGTATATTCTTAGACCGATAGGGAGTGAAAACTTGATTGATATTAAAAAATTCTTTCAAACTCAAACTAAAAAAACAGCTTTATTCAAATAGGTCATAATCTGACACTTTTGTACGTCAATGAAGTTATACAGTACTGAGTCTACCGTGCGTTCGGAAAGATACCTCTACAAGAAGAACGCACAAGAAACTTGTAGGGCTTAATTTTTTCAACAGATAGTTTCACAATATTTGGTTTGCTTACATTCGTTTTCTTTGAAGGTGCCGCGAGGCGGCTATGCAGAAGTTTCCAAGAATCTTTGTCCTCTATGTACTGGTTGACTTTATAATAAGCCTTCTGTTTCCTTTGTTTTGCATATTATTGTAACGGATTCGATTTTATTTTGATAGTTAATAAGGTGTTTACAATTAATATATTGTAAGTTATCTGAATATAAGAGATAGCTTTAATACAAATAAAAATATGTTAAAGTGTGACTGCCCCAGTGACGTAGTAGTTCGCAAGCGCTAGTGCCGATAATGAGGCCCCGGGTTCGTTTCCCAGGTCAGGCAAAAAGTGTTATTGAATGTTTCTATTAGGAATAATCTCAATATTGGCCCGGAGTCTGGAATAGTATCCAAAAGGGTGAGCCATTATTGGCAAATGACTCACCCCTTATAACATGGGTCATGGGACTTACAAATATAAATGGCGAAGTTTAGGTTTACATACTATAGAAGTGGGTCCTGGGTACATTTCTACCCAACCCATCGGGAAAAGGGTGTGATGTTATGTAAAAGTTTGTATATATGAATATATTATGTGATGTCACCTTTTCACGTCCTAACTACTGAACCGATCGAAATGAACTTTGTAAGTATTTATATTTGTAAGTTTGCAAATAATTATGTAGCTTGAAATCTAAAATGACTTTTAAATCCACGAGTTACAATTCATTGCATAAAATAAAAAACTAGACCTTACTTTGCATAAAGTGCATGTTATTACATTTAATAACTATTTTCTATCAAAAGTTAAAAAAATGAAGATAATACGACGTACTTTTGAAATAGAATCGTTTTCGATAGGTGCTTCATAGTACATAATATTGTAACTTGTCAAATGAAAATTGTTAATAAAAAAGGCGTCGCCGATCTGTCACATATCATTATAAGCATTGTAACAAAATACCGAGGCGTGGCTAAAACTATCGATATTTGAAACCGGATAAGTTGCACAGCACTATTTAAACGTAACACAGTAATAATATTTAAAAAAATCAAAGTGGTTAGATACTTGATACCTATTAATTACTATAGAATCAAAAACATGACAAAAATGTAAACGCCAAAACTTGGCGCGCGCTACAAACTTCCACAGAATACACAGATCATACCACTGTACTGTACTGTACAGTGCGCATATTTGGTAAAAATCTTTTAATCTAAATTAGGCTTTGAAGTAACTACATACACAAATAGAGTTGACAACACTCGTAGATGTCACAAAAATTCTAAAGCAAAGCTGAAAAGTGAGGCTTTTTAGAAGCATAAATATTTGCATATGTATGTACTATTATGTCACTGTAGCTTAAAATTCCTAATATATGCGATATTGTTACGCGAATACTAATATTATATTGTCATGAATACAATGTCAAATATATAAGACTTTCAACTTGATATACAAGTATAGTTAGTATAGTGTAAGTATATAAAAGTACAGCTGCAACGGGCTTATTAAATTATGCGAAAACTTTCCTAAACTATCGAAACGCATGAAAATTCTATTAAACGGCTAAGGTGGCCATAATCGATTAAGTACACCATGAAATCTAACAACTTATTCAAGAAATATTGAATACCGACAAGCCCTTATGATCCTGCTGCTATCTCCTAACAAGCGTATTAATAGTAGATTAGTAGCCAAGGGCTGTAAGGCATCAATTGCAGCCCGAGATATTTAGGCGCACGAGCGCAGCGAGGGCGCCTATACTTCGAGGGTGCAATTGATGCTTACATCCGAGCTAACTACTCTGCTTTACATCTCGATTGTGAGGTAAGTAGAAAAACACCGGCATTACAAGAATAAAACATTTTAAAGTAAAAGTTTTCTATTCCCGCCTTTTTTCATCTCTTTTTTAAATTATTTTTTTCAAGAACGAAATTGAGCTTCGTAGTTCGATATTTAAAATTGATGACTATTATACTCATACGAAGACAAGGAATAGCGAAGCGACCTCTTTTGTCATTGGCCTGAATGCATGATGTCTATTGCCAGTATGATGGTTAGATGTACGCAAACTTTTTGAAAGAGTGAAGTTTTTTTTTAATTACTTACCGCCCTAGGGCTTTTCTAGCTACATTATTACCCTAGAGCGCTAATTGGTCACTTACAAGCCCCATTTGGGGGTAATAAGGACCTACTTACCGAATATGAGAGATGTAAAATCTACTTACTTCAAAATCCATAGAACGTAGGTATTGAGTAAGTACCGTAATATTTTGTCCAAGTTTATAACCGAATTTTATTAACGTTTCTTAGGAGGAAGCTTGACGTTTACATTAATTTGCAACTAAGCCTGAGTAATCTTGTTTAAGTATTTTTCGAGTAGTGCGAATCGTGCCTAACCTGTTTAATTTGTTTACCTTACAGCTGTTAGATTAATTTTATTTATTTATTTGACAGCCTGGCACAGATGGTAGTAACTCAGCTTTCTGTGGCGCAGGTCCCGGGTTCGATCCCCGGCCAGGTCGAACATTTGTGTGCATGAACATGTTTGTTTGATCTGTGTTTGGGTGTTATAAGTTATAAGCTTATATAAGTATGAATAGCAGTCATCTGGTTACCATAGTACAGGCTTCTAGCCAAGTTTGAGACCAGATGACCGTGTGTGGAAGTTGTCCCTTATTGTTATTATTATT
Organism: Hemistola chrysoprasaria; assembly: GCA_947063395.1. Taxonomy (NCBI): domain Eukaryota; kingdom Metazoa; phylum Arthropoda; class Insecta; order Lepidoptera; family Geometridae; genus Hemistola; species Hemistola chrysoprasaria. The sequence goes on along the minus strand of OX346716.1, from coordinate 14,655,983 downwards.
TCAATCATAACTATTGTCATAAATTATGGTAACGAATTATGGCGGTGCCATAGTGGGAGTAAGGTTGACCTCCGATCGTGAGGTTCCAGGTTCGATCCCAGGTTTCAAGTATAAAAACCTGCAGAGAAAAATCTCAGAAAAAAACGACACTAAACACTTACTTGTTGAAATTAAATTGGATTTTTTACTGAAAGTTTGTATTGTTATTTTCTAGTTCCTAGTAGACTTTATTTTAAGTAATTACATGTAGTTTTTTTATATCTGCAAAAATGTGGGTACGTTTGAGCGAGAGGGCGAATTAGGTTTGCACCGCGCCTTATAAGCTATTATACTAATGAATTTCATTTAAATACGTTCAGCCGTTTTTTTTGCGTGATTGAGTACCTAACATTAGTGTGACTTTCGTTTCACACATTTTTTTAACCCAAAAACAGGAGTATTACCCAAAAATAGTAGCATTCAAGCCGTCAACTTAAGTTCTACAAGTTAACACATTCACGTACCTACTGTCTTCTTTTCAATAATTCATATTTCTAAACGTGTTAAGACTCCCATTAACACTCCAACTTAGAATAAACAAACAAATACATATTGCTATTCAGAAAACGTCCGTCTTTTTGTACCGCTTTTCGGTGTATTGTAAGTGAAAAATCTTCGAAAATAAAGCAAAACAGACCTGAATGTATGTTGGTTTGATTCGAAATGAATAATTCTTTTTTAGAAATATTTATAATTTTTAGAATAGTTCGAATGATTCACATGAAGTATCGCGGTGTTGGTTGATATCACCGTGACTTATCCAGGTATGAAAACAAGGCTATAATTATTTAATTTTTAATAGCCTTTTTTTCAAGGCCATCCCAGAAAGAGATGGCCTGACGATTTAGACTAGGTGCGAAGATTGGAAAGACTTGGGATGAGGCCTTTGCCCAGAAGTGGGATACAAGAGGCTAACAAAAATAATAAACTTCAAATGAAAAAAACTTATCAGCTCATTATGCATTATATACATAATATTATTATATTTCATATCAGCGTAATCTGTTAGCGAATAACTGTTTTAGAACTCAGTTGCAAAATTTGGTCTAAAATTATAAGGGAATCAAGTAAAAGCTTGTAAAATAACCTAAGTGGGTCTTTCCCAGCGATATTCAATAAGACGTAAAAGTCTGGTTAGTCATAGACTTTAAATGACGACATGAATGTCATCCCTTATCAGTGTCCTAATCCGAACCAACTTGTAAAGAACTTTTATAATATATACTATTTAGACTAACAGAGTGAAATATAAGGATCTTTTTATATTGGTTAGAAGAATAAACAGAGCTAATAAAAAAGGGTTTACACATATGGTCCTCGATATATGAGACGGATACTTGTATGCTTTATGCATTATGTCAACATTCTACTCACACTACAGGCGAACTTATTGATATCATATCACGTTAAGAACTCGTGGGTTCTATTTTATATTTTGTAATTACATATACCTATTGTTTTTTTTTATTTGTAATATTATTATTTTTTATGATGTAGTTTATTTTCAGCGCAACATAACATAACATCAATGTATGTAAAAATCCAATAACACTTTTTGCCTGAGCTGGGAATCGAACGCGGGATCTCTGTATTATTCCAGGGTCTAAGCTAGTAAGCGTAGTCTATGTATAAATTTTTTATCCAATCGGTTCGGTAGTTAAAGAGAATGAAGGTAGGTGGCGTTAAAGAGTAGCAAACATCCATCCAACCATCCATCCTTACAAGCTTTCGCATTTATAAAATTATAAAGCAGTAGGTTAGGATTAAATGCAAGAAATCTCAACTTATACCAAACCTTTACTACTAAATTAAATTTAAGTCAAGCATGTAAATAAAATTTTGTTGTAATTTTGTAGTGGTAGGCCTCTTTTGCAGGAGGCCGCCTGGGGAAGTACCACACCTTTGCCAGTTATTCATCCGCCAAGAACTAATGTGCAAACATTACTGTGTTCTGGTCTGAAGGGCATTGTTACCAGTGAAATTACTGGGCATGACGAGTTTCAACAACTCATATCTCAGGGTGACAGGCGCAGTGCAAAATTTTGAATTTCAAAACACTGGGTGGCACTGTGTCTGATATGGGCAATCATGATGCTTACCATCAGGCACCTGATTAGCTCGTCTTGACACTCACTATCATAAAAAAAATGTAAAATAAATTTAAGTCAAAAATGTCATAAAACCGTTATAAAATTAGTTTCATACTCGTAATAAATATCGCAATTTTAGTCGTGAAAGGATATTATTATAACCAATTGTGAGTTAAGACATAGAACTTCTGTATAGGTTCTTATATGGGTGGGTTAAGGTTGACAATGGCATGTATAAAAAAAGGTCACGGTAGAGTATATGAGATAAAATCTAGGAGGGAGCAAAAGAAGCAAATATGTTGGTGCCGTCGGCGCTTATTATCGCAAATATCGAAAAGCAATCACGTAAGCTTCATCGATTATCGCTAAAATGCAATAGTTTATTTGTCAACAGAGTTTAAGGGCCAAGTGTGCTGAATAACATCGATGATATTGCTACATAGCCCTGACCTTACGATAGTTTTACTTTGTAGTGGTAGGCCTCTTTTGCAGGGGGCCGCCTGGGAAAGTACCACACCTTTGCCAGTTATTCATCCGCCAAGCAGTAATGTGCAAACATTACTGACTACACTGGGTGGCACTGTGTCTGATATGGGCAATCATGATGCTTCCCATCAGGCACCTAATTTGCCCGTCTTGTCACTCACTATCATAAGAAAAAAAAAAGTTTTATACTACTTCCCACTAATAAAGAAGACATAATAAAAAAACTTTATTTTGAATAATAATCAGGGTTACATCACTGACGTTGAATTGCTTTCTTACGTCTACATACTACATAATACTAAGTAACGATGATATCTGTAGAAGTATAAACTGTGTCACAAATAGAATTAATGTAGAATGCTTATTCCAGTAACAAAACAGTAATATAACATAATATTATGCCTTTTTTTAAAAGAGTAGACAGAGGTGTACCCAGGACTCAGTCCAATAGTAGGTACACCCACACCTCGCCAGTTATGTTTTAGGTTCTATGTTATAAGGGGCGAGCCTATTGCCATCTACCAGGCACAGTTTCATACTCCAGGCTCCATTGAGATAATTTCCAATGAAAAAATGCAATAACACTGCCTGACCTGAGGATCGAATTCGGGATCTCACGATCGGCAGTCGAGCTTGTAGGCTGACCACGCCACCTATGCATTAGAATATCTTTAAACAAATACACTAAATGGCTTACGTTATGCTTTATTTATAAAGTGGATCCCTTTGAGCCACTTTATTCTATAAGACGTTAAAATCTAACAATCTATAAACCTTTACGAATCAAATATTGTTACTCGCTCAAAGTATCTCACCATCTTCCTTTTCATCTATTTTTATACGATTGCATTTGATAACTCTTATCTTCAAAGACCAGCTGAGTATCTTGCTCTCAACTTATTCTTTAACAAGTTTTATCATAATTTGTAAATTTTATTATTGCGAATAATTTTCCTATAGCCTACAACGCTCAGTCTCAGGCACGGTAATTATACTTTATATTATATTATACTAATATTATAAATAATACTATTATAAATCTCAAATATTATCACAATTTAAAAAAAGTTACGTTTTTTTTAAGGTGAACAAAACGCTACCGAGTTCTAACTTTACTCCAACGCCATCTAGATTACCCAAAAAAAACAGCCCCAGTAATTTTTAGTGTGTTGTTTGTTCCGTTTTCACTATAACACTACTAAATAAGCGATCCCTTGTGCCTTTTTCCCGAAGGGGTTTAGGCAGAGGTACCCAGGACTCAGTCCCATAGCACACACACACACACACCCCCACTTCACCAGTATGTTATTGGTCTCATGTAATAGGTGGCAAGTCTATTGCCATCTACCGGGCACAGTATCAGACTCAGGCTGACCTAATTCCTGATGGAAAAATCCAATAACACTTTGCCTGACCTAGGTATCGAACCCGGAATCTCATGATCGGCAGACGAGCTTACGTTCACTATGACACTGAGGCAATAATACAATTATAATCCGTAGACTTAATTCTCTCTCTTATTTCGTGACTACATGTATTTTTAAATTATGATAGTATTAAGAACATAATATGAGACAATGTATTTATTTGCATATCCTTCAGTCAATTAAAAAATAAATAAATAAAATAAAAATTATCCACGTAATTGCTATAAGAACTTATTAAAGGGCATACAATAAAAGAATCGATATAAAAGGCCGCTGTGCTGGTCCGTACCGCGAATACCTAAAATTGTTGCCATTATCGTCTCAAAAATGCAACGAATTTCGTTCATCTTCGAAGAAACCAATAAAAATAATGTTACACATGAAACTTGCTCTTTAATATGGTCGTATATATAGATTTTAATGCGTGTTCTTTGCAAATGAGCGGTGGAATTACTAAAGCTCCTATAAAACGGGATATCGGAGATATTTTTTAACGTTAATTAAAATAGTTTATCGTGCGCATCATGAGGTCGCGGTTTCGATCCCTAGGCAAAGTGATAATTAATTTTTCCATTAGGAATTTTCTCTATGACAGTATGGATTTCGTAATGTTACCCGGTCATGACCGGAAGACGTTCACTGCTGAACATAGACCTTCGCATAGAACGCCATAAACTTATATTCATATGGGGGGACTTTGCCGTCATCACGTCTGGCAGGCGGCTTGATGATCGCAGTAGTTGGAATAATTGGAAACAGATAGCGCTGCTGCCGACTCTCCGAATATGTCCCTTTGCCGGATCTCACGACTCCCACGGGATGAGAAAGGGGTGGCCGTATTATATAGCCGAGAACCACGAAGTGTGGGTTACCTACTATAAGACTGGGTACATAAATGACCTTTACAGAAATGACTATTTAGGCAATCTGCTTTTATGTCAATATAACTAGTGTCTTTTCAGCTAAAAGGTCATTCGGATAGGTACCCGTACACCTCTGCGTACCCCTTTGGAAAAAAACTGATGTTATATGTGTATCGATTGTTTTGGCTTTGGTATGCGTGAATGATATTGTAAAAACTTTTTTTCCATAACAACACTATATCACAAAAATAATTAAAACTTTTTATTTTACCATAGAAGACAAAAAATCCTTTTGTATCCGTCTCACGGCCCGAACACGGGTGGAATACAAAATGATGATTTTTTTCATCATCCGTCATAATAGTCCGCTTCTAACAAGAAGTTGTCTCGTAATTTTTTATTTTACCTTTGTGATGCTATCGATGCATACCTGCAAATAATAATAACAGAATATTAATAAAATAATCAAATATTAAATAATTGCAAATAATTTCAAGCTTCAACCTTTTTTATCCAGAAATTGCTTAACGCTAAAAACATGACAGCCGGTTATTTACCGTGATATCTATTAATTGTTTTGTAGCATTGTTTTTTTTATTTTATTTTGGTATACAATAACGTATAATTTCATTCTATTCTATAATCCAAAAAAATTGAGAGCTAGTATACGTAAAATAACATCGCACCTTTTTCCCGACGGAGTAGGCATAGCTGAACTCAGGACATAGTCCCATAACAACACTTATGTTATTTTAGTCCCAATAGGGGGCGAGTTAATTGCCATTTATCAGGCACTATTCCAAACTTCAAGCTGTTATAAAGAAAATTCCGAATAAAAAATCCAACACCTTTTGCCCGACCTGCGGATCGAACGCAAGATATCTATATCGCCAGTAGTGCTTGCGATTCACTTCACCACCGATGCAGCCGGGAGCAATTTTGCTTCAACTAAATATAAGTTTAGCTGTAACAGTACAAAGAGCTGGCTAGGCGCTTGGTGGAGGCGTCAGGTGACCGGAATGCGGGCTTATATTTTGCCCAAAGTGCATCTGCATCCAACGGAGCAATGCCCACCAAGGGCTTAGTAGAAACAGATTTAGATAGTTTTTAGTTATGTATGTAGGCTTTATTCTACTTTAGTTTCAAACAAATTATATCAAACAAAACACATATCCATCAATCCATCCTCACAAACTTTCGCATATAATAATATTATTTATTATTTAAAAGAAGATGTGTTTGTCATTTCAATTTTTTGGTTTATGTATAATAAAATATAATGTCATTTTAAATAAACACACAAAAATCTTATGGCAGACTTACCACAACAGTCTACTTAGCTTTACGAAGACGTATTTAACGAGTTTTTATAATTGTTTATAAATAACTGTACAGTACCTACTTAGATACCTAAAAATGACATCAGCCCTCAAAAAAACTTCATCAAATCCTACATTCTCTCATAACCCCTAGAAGAGGCTGGACCGAGCACACGAACTGAGATGAACGTGTATGATAAATTCAACAGATACGGCGTACTGAGAACTGTTGGAAAGAGTGGGGTGTTTGGTATAAGAGGTTGCGGGAGCGGAAGCGTTATGAATCATGAGAGGTTTTTTTGCATCTGGCATCTTGTTTTATTCTGGAATTAAGGTATATTAATATCTATAGATATTCACTAATATATATGTTGGCATTGGCGTCCTTGGCAGACGCTTTAAATATTAAGTCTGTAAATGTAAATGTCATCATCATTCTCCACCTCAGAGTAAGTAGAAGAAAGCGATTCAACGTCATTGTTCTCCACAGACAATATGACGCCAGGGACTACTAGGTCTGTTGACCTCACTAGTATACTAGTACACGTAAAAATATAATTAATAATGTTAAATGTTGTAAAATCTAATTAATCAAATGTTAAGAAAGTTCAACCTTACTAAAGTACGTGATTTTCAGTACTACTTACGGTGTTGGGTACACCGCTAGAGCACCCATACACTTATGAGCTCAGTAAAGCTTCAATATAGGTATTGGCAGTTAGGAGCAGTTCTAAGGACTTGAATAAGAATATTTACTATAGTACTTAGGTATATATAATATACCTTTATCTATCTATCTATATATTTATCTTCTTCAGAACATCCCACATAAACCATTTTTTTTTTGTGTTTCATCCACGGGGCACAGGAAGAAGAAAGAATATAAGATACCACCAGGAGCTAGCTTTAGTAGTAGTCAGGAAACCAGGACTCTACAAAGCCGCGATCGCTTAAGTCTTGCGCATGTCAAAATCATTGTCTTAATAAAAATACTTTAGTGGCACGATGCGAAGTCTCGAAGCACATTTAGTTAAAACGAAAGCATACGTGGCGCGTCTCAGACGTGGGATGATTTTTGATTTCCTAAAAACTGTATTTTTTACGGGCATGCTACATGATTTACCTATTTTTGTAAGGCTTAAAGCTAGTATATGCTAAAACTACAGATACGAAAATGTGCTTTACTCCCACACTCAATATGATCCAGGCATTTAATTTGTCGAGCATACGCGGTCTTTTAGGAATTTGACGCAATCCTATGAAAAATTTACCGAATCGATATTTTGTATTTCATTGTTTCCTCCAAATATTATTATCTTATTCTGTAAATTTATATCCTGATATTGTTATAGTGAAGTAAACATTGTCCCTGTCATTTTAGTTTCTCTTATTAAACTCTCGGTATTTTCCTAGTGAACTTCTAAAGATCCCAAGCTTCACTCGCGTGATTGAACGTTAACAACTAAAAAATTTAGAGTTAATAAAAGAAATAAAATAATAAGAACATAGGTTACTTCATCTTCAAAATATGAATGTTTTAAATAGGTTTACTATATTCGGAAGAAACAGAGTAATACAAAAATCGATTCAGTAAATTTTACATAGGATTGTGTCAAATTGCTAAGAGGTCGCCTTTCCTGTTTGTTAACTGGGTACCAAGTTTGATAAAGGTCCACAAAGGTCTCAGTTGTAAGTCTACATTATAAAATCAAGTAAGTTAATACTACTTATAAACTCACCTATATATTTTTATTAATAGTATTATAATATATTATATTATAATATATGTCTGACATGGACAATACTTATACCATCAGACATTTGACCATCAGATCAGAGATTTGCTCGTCTTATCACTCAATATCATAAAGAATATATACAAAAGTCTTATTATAATATAAATAAAATATAAACGTACCCATTTCTGTTATTACAATAATGAGGGCGAATAGAATAATAATTTATTGCATACCAAATTAAATAACAAGGTTAGAAGTAACGACACAAAAAACAAGCGGCGGTCTTATCGCATAAAGCAATCTCTTACAGACAACCTGGGGATGGAAAAGGAGAGTTAAAAACATTAAGTTACTATCATTACTATCATGTACTTACCTTATTTACAAATTATTAAAAAAAACTAAGTAGGCACTCGTAGTTTTATGCCACTAATTCAATGAGCCATAACAAAAAAAAAATCAAGTCACAACTCTAAAACAAACCACATTAAAACTAAAAATTAAAGCAGTTTACACACGGAAGTGAATGTTTAGAGCATCGACCATCAAAATTAGATTTCTCTAATTAGTGCCACATTCTTTTCCCTTGCGTTATAAAGCTAAGGCTGAGTTTCAAAGACAATGAACGAGCGGCGGGCGTTAAAACGGCTTAAAACCATCTTAAAATAGTTTTTATTGGCTCCGGTCTGAGTTGGAGTGTGTTTAGACCTTAAAGTGTTAATGGTTGAGCAAACAGAGATGGCTACTGTTGGTGCTGTCAGTTTTTTGGGATTCTTGAGAGCCTGACTGACGGGACTCCTTTATGGTAATAATATTTTGAGAATTAATGTCTCTTATCCATTGTCATAAGTGTGGAATCGAGATTTCGGTATTGTATATTGTTTTTATATTTGGCTCACTTTGTAGTTAAAATTTGTTTTGTTATATCATATATTATCATATCATTTATTCAGGAACAATATTACATTGTATTTGAAATATGCTTGCATATTAAAACTAGTGATACCTACTAATAACCTACAATCATATATAATCAATATAAAATGACAGCATCGATGGCTCAGATGGTAGATAGTTCGATCCCCGGCCAGGTGAAACATTTGTGTGCATGAACATGTCTGTTTGATCTGTGTCTGGCTGTTATAAGCTTATATAAGTATGTATATCAGTCATCTGGTTACCATAGTACAGGCTTCTAGCCTAGCTTGGGACCAGGTGACCGTGTGTGGAAGTTGTCCCACATTATAAAAAAAAAATCAATATAATTTTTATTTAATACAAAATAATAACAATTAAGCACTCCTTATAAAATTAAAAATTAATTTTACGTAGATAAGTTCCATTGTTTTTTCTACAAATTCTATTGGTGTGCTTATTAATGTTATTTCTATTATCTAATATGTATACATCCTATCCATCTTTGTAAATACGAGTGATTTTAGCTCTTATTTTATCTTTTGCGTGATTTTAATGAGGAAAATAAACAAATTAATAAATACTTTATGTTACCAAACCTCGGTCGCGTAGTTTGCGTGAACTCGACTACCGATCATGAGCTCCCGGGTTCGATCCCAGGTCAGGCAGTGCTACTGAATTTTTCCATTGTTTCCATCTCTATGCTAGCGTGGAGTCTGGAACTGTACCCGGTAGATGGCAATAGGCACGCCTCCTATTACATGGGACCAATAACATACTGGCGAAATGTGGATGTTGTACCTTCTATAAGACTGAGTCCTCTGCCTACCCCTCCGGGAAAATGGCGTGAATGTATGTTATGTCTATGTTATCAAATATTACCCAGAGGCACGCTTTGTTGCTGTTGAGGTAAGCAGAGACTATTTCTACTTGCTAAGATTCTGACTCACGATGACTACCGATTCTTCAGCTTTCATCACATTCTTCATACATGCTTGTCGATCGAGGATAATTTTGACCAGGTCTCTTTTTCTTATAACATTAATTAGATCCACAAAATATTAACTTACTAGGTTTCTTATTTTTGGGACAAAAATGTAGAATTTTACTGTAACCTATGACAGTACTAGTCCCAAACAGTGTTAATTAGTAAAACAAGCGATCGCCTTCAACATTTAGTTGGAGAACTCGAAGCGACCAAGTGTAATTAACACAATTTTGGATTTACTTCTTACAAATGGAACTTTGACTTTGTTTTCAATTTGATGAAGATTCAAGAATTTAACTCATACCACTCATACAAAAACTATTTTTACAAGCTTTTATTTAACTTGCAATGTTTTATGTAATATATTTTGGTCAAATCTCGTAATTGATTTAGGTCCCCAGGTCCAGCAAAGTGTTATTGAATTTTTCCATGATGAATTATCTCTATTACAGCCTGGATTCTGGAACTGTGCCCGGGAGATAGCAATAGGCTCGTCCTCTATCACATGGGACTAATACACACTGGCGAAATGTGAAATGTATCTACTATGAGACTGAGACCAGGGTACAACTCTAGGGAAAAAGGCGTGATTGTATGTTATGTTATGTTTTAAACCGACGACCGATTAGATTTTGCACACACGTTTAGTTTGGATATGCATAGGTAGTTTAGTTATAGGAGACGTCATTCTAAAACCAATATGGCAGATGTCACAACATGGCGAACTTGTTATTTTTTGTGCACGCTCATCAAAAGGTAATTATTAATAAAAGAAAGGTTTTTCTGAAATCAATACGAAAAAGCTTTGCTTTCTTGAATAATAATAACGATCAATAATAATATTTCACCATAAGACGGAAGTGGCAGGTGCCGGAGTCTCTAGCAATAGCCCAGTTACCATCCATCTAGAAATCACATCTATAGACTAATCAAGTAGTTTCCATCCATTCACAATAGTCCTTGCATCTAGCGGGTGCTGTCTTTGAGCTCATCTTCTGTAAATTGTTTCAGAGATGGACCCCGATAGGTAGATTAAAAACTCAAAGGAGCCTCTGCACGTTGGGCCTAAAGAAATAGTTTCCGTACGCCTATTGAAAGACTAGGTCCCTATAAAGCCCGTGTTTTCGAGCGACATAATAATTAATAAAATGTTACGGATGGATGCAGTGCTTTTTCAATTTCATTAAAAACAAACTTATAATTTATAACTAATCTAACCTATACTTTCTAATTAAACAACAAACCGAAAAGTCAAAAGTCCTCCGGGGGCATGCGCGTGCGGCGTGCGCAATGCGTCACGCAACTCGGAGGCGACGCGAGGAATTCCGAGCCGGGCCGAGTTGGCGGCTCGTACCACTGTCGACGCCATCTGGATTTTAGGGATGGGTCGATATTTTTATTGGATTATCGACATATCACCGAATAATTGTTAAAATCGATAAACTAGTATAGTTAATTCTTATTGTATGAACCGTTACTTTATAAAAAGCGAGATTAAAAACGGGTTGCCAAAACACCACGTTTGGCAGGCGAGTTGGCGACCGCAGTTCGATGGTTTATCTTAGTAAAATTGTATCATAATTCTTGTATTATTGTACTTATTATCTTTTAGACGTTTTATCAATATTGATTGTTATTGTTAATAGTCCTAGGAGCGAGTATTACGTACTTTGTGAAAAAAACATCTAATGTTATTCCCTCAAAACCGCGAAACGTTAGCTACATTATAAGTTTGCACTACTTTCTAAAAAATACCCAAGAACAGATTTTTTGAAGTTTAATGATTTCTGCACAATCCAATTTATTTATCCTATTATAAAAAAAAAATCCTTGCTACCTCTACTTTGAATATCACAGAGAGGAACGTAAGTATATTTATAACTTTCCAGCCTTTATTTGATTGACTATGTTTTATTTTTAAAAGCCTGAGTCTCTTTTACAACAAATTTTATTGATTTCGTTTCGCATTGGGACAAAATATTATAAACTAAACTACATATCGATAAGACCCCAGCACTATATGAAAAACGCGGCAACATCGCTATCTCTTCTCCTTTTCACGCCCATCACTATTCTCTTTTCATCTCTCTCACGCCGACTACCTTATTTAAATAAGACTGTGCGCGGACGCAAGAAATGAACCCCATCCGAATTTAAACTTTATTTTGTATGATTAGGGATCTTTTTATTTTTACTGATAACGTAGAAAAAGAGATACATGTTTAAAGTCAGGTTTATCTCTAGCACTGCCCTCTGGTGGAAGTCACTCGAGTTAGGAGTGTGTTTTTAGTTTTTACCGGAAATATGGTTTAATTTTTATATTATTTTTTAGTTACTAATAAATATTTTTTTTTATGATAATGAGTGACAAGACGAGCAAATCAGGTGCCTGATGGTAAGCATCATGATTGCCCATATCAGACACAGTGCCAGTGTTTTAAAATTCAAAATTCTGCACGGCACTGCACTGCGCCTGTCACCCTGAGATATGAGTTGTTGAATCTCATCATGCCCAGTAATTTGGCTGGTAACAATGCCCTTCATACCGGAACACAGTAATGTTTGCACATTACTGCTTGGCGGATGAATAACTGGCAAAGGTGTGGTACTTCCGCAGGCGGCCCCCTGCTAAAGAGGCCTACCACTACTTACACAAACTTACTTACAATAAATAAATATATAATTTATTACATAATATAAAATTATTCTACTTCCTATCCTACTTCTAACTATCCTATCCTACTAATATTATAAATGCGAAAGTTTGTGACGTTGGATGGATGTTTGTCACTCTTTCACGTCAAAACTACCTGACTGATTCGACTGAAATTCGGTATATATTATATACTAGCTGTGCCCCGCGGTTTCACCCGCGTAGATATCGTCCCCGTGGGAATACCGGGAAAAGAATTACACCATGTGTTATACCAGGGCCATTCAGTAGTCTTTGCGTGAAAGAGTAACAAACATCCATTCATCCATCCTCACAAACTTTATAATATTGTACAGAAATTGTAAGAACCGTTAGTTCATAATGCGCTTAGTTAGTTTATAATTTCGCTAAGTTAGTTTATAAACAACCTAACCTAAAAGTTAGTTTATAATTTCAGTAGATTAATTATAAACTAACGGTTCTTACATTTTCACGGCAACATACACATAGTACAGGTAGACTCTAGAACAAAACCCTGGGAACAAAGACTACGCGGGTGAAACCGCGGGGCACAGCTAGTTAATTATATATGAGTTATGAGTAACTATGTACATTCTACAGATAAACACTATTTGCGTTTAACCACAGAATACTAAAATACTAACGGGACAGAAGAGACACTCCTCAAAATCATTTTAATAAATAACGACTCTAGCTCCGACGCAATAAAGTGCAATTCAGGTCGCACAGCGTCTAACTAATTATCGTTATATTAATCTACTTGCTGCCTCTCTTTCTATCACGTATCTCTATCTACTTGCTGCCTCTCTTTCTATCACGTATCTCTATCTGTTCTTTTATCTAGCACTTAGAAATTGTACCGTCAAGACGGACGCCCAGATACTTGTAGCTTCATACTTTTATTGGCAGAGTGTCACACGTAAGGACATTTACAAAGATCTATATTTAAAACTAACCCTACATTCATCATTTCACTGAAATATCAATTTACGTCGCTTGTGTTCTAACCGAGGGTCATTCAATATGTGAGATTGGTCCAAATAACCCATAGCCTATAAAGGGTCAGGTTACTATCGGGCGACGAATCGTTTACTTACTAACCACAGTGTTAAGTTACTTTATAACTGTTCTTAGTTGAGTTTAGTTTGTTGGGTCACTCGCGTTTTCAATCTAGTCCCTAATAATCCTTCTTCTTTGTGTCCAACCGGTCTGTGGCACATCAACCTCTTGAGGTCAGTAAAATGACGCCTGGAGTCAAGACTCAAGACGTCATTTTACTTTAGGGGTTGTTATTTCGTCACAAAACTTGTACGTCACAAAATTAGTTCGTCACACAAAAAAAAGTTAAAGGACAAATATGCCTGGAAACTTCTGCATAGCCACCACGAGGCACTTTCCAAACAAACGAATGTAACCAAACCAAATATTGTAAAACTGTCAGTTGAAAAAATTAAGCCCTACAAGTTTCTTGTGCGTTGTTTTTGTAAAGGTATTATTCCGAACGCACGGTAGACTCATTACTGTTTATCTTCATTGACGTGCAAAAGTGTTAGATTGTGACCTGATTAAATATATATTTTTGAGTTTGAGTTGAAGCCAGGAGCAGCGGATTCAAAGCCGGATATAATCCCACTGTGCTGATTTGGTTTCTATTGTCATTACATGGCGCTATACAGAATTAAATATATTATATCATATATACATTTTATGTAACACATAAATTACAGAAAATGCTTCTGTGCTTACTTTAACTTATCAGAAACACTCAAAGCCTATCTTCTGAATGTACTATTAATACTAAGTTGGACTTAAGTTATGTTTAAGTTATGTTGAGGGATAGCGATCATTTGTATCGTGTCATCTGCGCTTGGTTTTAAGTAGGCGTGCGTGAATTATGCACAAGTTGCATTTAAGTTACTTCAAGTTGTGGAAAGTGGATGGCCGGCGATTTTTCATTGTGCTACCGTGGCGACTGTTTTCAAGTTATTTATTATAATAGTTATTTAATGATTAACGCCTTTATGACATTGCTAAGCACTTTTTTGACGTTTCCGAGGACGAGTAAAATATATTATATTACAAGTGTTTATTTTTTATCCTTTTTAGAAAGTGACTTTGTAAAAATAAAAATCAATGGTGTAAGATGGTTGAAACTGCTTCGGTAGCGTAGTTGGCGCAAGCTCGACTGGGATCATGATGTCCCGGGTCCAATCCCCAGGTCAGGTAAAGTGTTATTGGAGACTAGAACTGTGCCCGGTAGATGGCAGTGGGCTCACCCCCTACTAAATGGGACCAATAACATACTAGGACTAATCCTGTGTACAATTTTAACTAACCTTTCGGAAATGTATGTTATGTTATGTTAAAATGATATACTTTTTATTAGTCGCACGCTCCAATGCTGAGCATGGGGTTTTGAGTTCGATTCCATAGTAGGCACGTTTTATTGGATTTTTCTATCAAAAATTTCTGAAAAGCAACTTGGGAGTCTGAATTTGTGCCCGGTAGATGGCAATAGGCTTACCTATGCTATATGTACATATTACATGGGACTTTAAACATAACTGGCGAAGAGTGGCTGTACCCACTATGGGAATAGGAACAACTGTGCATAACCCTTCGGGGAACAAGGCGTGATGTTATGTTATGTTTTAGATACACGTATCAAACAGACCCTAGTTTAGAAATTCTACAGTATTCATCTATTTACATCAAAAGCTTCTTGTTTTGGTGGGTAGCACTAAAAGTTTTCAGAATAGGCCTGTAAGAAAAGCAGCCGATGAAAAATGTATTCAAATTTCAAATTAAAAAGTCTTTGGGAATCTGTAATGTGTATTAAAGTCATATGTAATTTGGTTTTACAAATTGGCAGCAATTTAAAAAGTGTGTCACGAGTCAAAATGCATATCTACTAGAGAAAATGATTTATTTGGAGGCTCGACAGACACTTTTAATGTTGCTGCCAATTTGTACAAATAAATGCCATAATGAGTTTTATACACAATACACATTAAAGTTCGATATCAGTTTAAATGAGTTCCAAATTCGAAATATAAATACATTTGTCAATGGCTGCTTCAGTTACTGGCCTATTCTAAAAAAATTCAGTGTGCCCCTTGTAATAGGAGGAAGTACTAGTTATCTAATGACAGTGGCGAACAAATAACACGGGTGCGTACCCACCATCCCGTTGATATCATTATCTAAATAGGGAGAGAGGTTCATCAATCGACTTGCAAACCGAACGCACTTACCACTGAGTACTGGCCATTTATTCTATTCGATATTACAGTACAAGAGAACTCAACTCAGCCTACGATAAACGTGGCCAAATATAGAACTGAGTCTCTACACGCGGCGTTTTTTATCGGCGCCCATGACGTGCGTATCACTACTAGATCTTAAAAAATAGGACCCCTAGCCATTGATTTAAAGAAAAAGGGAGATAAGTTACTGGATTCTCGAAAATGGCAAGGTCCAATTAGGTCCACGTACGTCAGTAAGTGGGGTCGTACTAGCGACTAATATTGTTGTCTCGGTCGCACTTTTGTCTTAGGTACGTCTTTCAATCTTTGTTGTTCAGCACGTGCTAGTTGTTGAGTAAGCGCTGGGAGAACGCTATCTCCCCTTTCCCTTAAATAAATGCCCCTGGCACAAATTTTTTGACAATTGCATACGTATCGAATACGTAACGTCGTATTTGCAAACGTCATACATTTTTAACAGATAACGAATTGTATACGATAGCGAATGTCATAAAATCTTGTGCTAAGCCTTCCAGACTGCGTTCGATTTGTGTTTCAATCGCGTGCACGCGCTGTATCTGCGCGTCATCTGCGATCATAATAAATGCCGTGTGAAAAAGCTCTAATGAGCACTAATGAGTAGCTGTTAAAATGCTCCAAAGGATGGATATTAGCGTTCTAGCATATTAAAGATAATGGTATAATATACCTGCTACCTCATACCCTGTAGAGTGATTACCGCGACTTCTTTCTTGTACTTCGTACATAAAAATCATTCCGTAGTACATTATACGGTAAAAGTCAGTTAGAAATCTACAAAACAAGGTACTAGAAGTCACATATCAGCCGCGTAACATTCGCCGCAACAGATGACTCATTAGTCACCTGTTGCTACGTTTTTATTTATTCATAAGAACCAATAAACAGTGCAGGGTTCTTTGTGTGGCGATGTTTAAGGAAAAATTAAAACTCCCCACAGTCTTATCCAGTAGGGATTTCCGGAATAAGAAATTGTGGCCATCTATTGCGTTTACCGCCATCAATTGCCCCACCTGACCCTATACATATGTCGTAGTGACAGGAAAGTCGACAAACTTTTTGTATTCATGTCGTGTATGAGTGGAAGAAGCATGGAGCGGTCTAAACATATCGCTATTAAAAAATAGGGTAGGTATGTACCTATATAGAAAGGTATATTATGAAAGAAGGTAGAAAATTTAGGGTTGTATTTATTTTTTAATGCTACAACATAAAAAAAATTCTGTCCGAATATTAAATCAAATTTTTGGGATGGTCACTTAAGGGGATGAAAAATAGATAAAAACCTATTCTCAGACCTACCGAGTGTGAATATAAAATTTCATCAAAATCGGTTCAGCCGTTTCGGAGGAGTATGGTGTGACACGAAATTTATATATATATAGATATTTCTATGTTTAGTAGGTACAAAGTGCAGATCGACACTCGCACATGACTAGCAAGGACGATAAGCGACAGCACCGACAGCGTACATCGCAAACGACGCTATTAGGTACCCTATAGATACCCATAGGATTTTGTATACTCGTAGATAGCCTTACCAATGTATAGAAGGTACATAATATCGTGTGAAACCACAAACATCTAGCACATAACACATAAAAACTATCGGTCCAGTGAGCTTTAACATTTTTTATTGGTCTCAAAGGTTGATCTTGAAACCTTATTATCCACGATTCAGTCAAGTGTGTGTTCTCGTAACAACGCGTTTGGAAAATTAATGCATGAACCTTTAGAAACTGTGGGCCAGATTGTGTTTCTTTTGTAATACTGGTCATGAAATATGGCACATTTCAAGTAATCCCACTAATATTTTAGATGCGAAAGTTTCTAAGGATGGATGGATGTTTGTAACTCTTTCACGCCAACACTACTGAACCGATTGGGCTGAAATTTCGTATGTAAGTAGCTTAGATCCTGGAATAATACACAGGGTACTTTTATTCCCGATATTCCCACGGGAACGATGTCTACAAGGGTGACACCGCCGGGCATAGCTCATATTAGGTGTGCCCCGCGTCAAGTTAATATTTTCATCCTAAATCCCACAAATATTATTCGTGAGGTCCCGGGATCGATCCCAGGTCAGGCAAAGTTATTGGTTATTTCCATTATCGTAATAATATAAACGACGAAGTATACCTACAATGAGACTAGGCCCTCATATTATTTATATAAACAAACATCCAATATTTTACTATTTACATGAATATGAATCACAACGATAAAATTCCTAAACCAAATCGGGGGAGCACGGACTGGGTGAAAACGGGACCGGGTGACAACGGTGCGGAGCCCCTGGACACCTCTGCCTACTCCTTCGGGAAAAAGGCATGACGTTATGTTATTACTAAATGCGAAAGTGTGTGTATATTTATCTAACTCTTCACGCTGGTATGCTATAGCTTAGAATTTCTGTGAGTGAAATATTAGGGCACTGCTATAGTTTTATAAGAACATCTCAAGCCATATACAGGTCGACGTTCATATCAAACAGGCACCATTTGCGAATCGACGTGCATAGATTGCCATAGATTCTCGTCATATTCCATAAACCCGCGCGAGTTTATATTTGTTCAGGAAGCAGTTAACATTTAATGCAATCTTCTACGATTTTATTGTACAATTGTTGGTGGAAATATAATTTATAAGCTAAGTCCGTTGCCGTCCAACCAACCTCGTTGCATTTCTCGGTGGACACGAGAGGACAATATATTATGTCGTTAAGAAGAAATAAGTTTCTCTTCCCCATTCATTTCGATATGTTTACGATAGTCAGTAATTTGAATTTCTCTGACAATTCAAGTGGGACTCCTGTGAGAATCTGTCATCGCTACTTGATGGGAAGATCAAATTCTCAATAAAACTTTATTGCTACCTCAAGATGAGACGTCAAGGGATGAATACGGAACAACCCCAATGGAGCATCTTAAATATCTCTGATTATGTAGTTCATTTAACTTTTAAATATTAGAATAGAATAATACGTTATTGAATACCAAAATTCATACCCATGTAACTGACACAGGTAGAAACTTATAAGGGTTTCTTTTGCTAAGGAGGGGTTAAACTAAGAAAGACTCTTTTTCATACGCCAATCATGGAAATGAATTAGTAAATGAGCGGAACCGTGAGAATCAGTCTAAATTTTTTAACCATTTTATTTGGGGATTACGCTTAGGCTTGACCTGTTTGTTAAGGTATTTTTTTTATCTATCTTTAGGCTCATGTCTATTTATAAAAATCAAAGTTCTGACTGACTGACACTCACTCATCAACGCCCAGATATTCAGCTCTCTATAGGTTTAAAGGTCCTCAACGCACATAGGTTCCCATAATGATGGAACTACGCAAAAAAATTGCATTATAAAATAAATGTGCAAAAACGTTGTCTCGAGGTGTAACAACGGCGGGCACATTTAGGACAAACATTTAAAAATCTAAACTTCTAAAAATAAATCAGGCCCGGGTTGCCTGTAAGCTGAGTTGTCAGTTTTTCTGTTCTTTGGTGGTCCACAGAGTTGATAGGAGCCAACCTCGGCTTCTCTGAAGTTAGAACTAACCTTAGACTGCAGTAAATCATTAACATCAACTATCCACTATACCCCACTGCTGGGCATAGAATCATAATGACTAAATTAAATTAATTACAAATCGAATTACAGAGGCAAAAATGTCAAGTTTAATAAAATCAATCAAATAAAATCATTAAGCATAATATGTAACTTAATAAACAATTCAATTTACAAAAACTGTCAAGAATATAATAAAAACAATGAAATAATGATAACAAAGAACGATGCCCTTAGAAGAGGATGCCAACTGAGTTATCATGGTAACCCTGTATATCAGACATAGTTTGCATGACCACAGAATAAGAACCAAACAGATGGTACACTCGTATCGTGTCAGGATCGCAGGCTAGCGGCACAATAGAGCTGTGGTATGCTGTGTGATCAACATATTATGTAGGGTTGGCACGTGTCACTTTTTACAAAATAATATAAGCTATATCACATTGCGGTTATCACGTTGTGACCGAAATTACATAGTATTTTGTTAAAAATTGTTTTTTTATCCGAACCGAAAGTCAAGTAAATTAAATTAAAATTATCATTTTTAACTATGCGTAAACAGATTTAGTGTTCACTACACACTTTATTGAATAGAAAACCTCCTGCTTTTTTGAAGTCGGTTAAAAATATAATAATAGTAGTTATATTCCGAACGGAGTTTTGGGTGGAAGCCGAAGAGTACAGTTTAACTCTCGTATCTTTATCAATTATCGGTGCATTTTCGTGTGTTTAACGTGTAATAATGGTGGAATATTACGTGTTGCGTGTTTTCGAAGATACACAAGTCTCTTGGCAAATGATGCGAGAGTTGAAATGTGATTTTTCGTGTTCCCACCCAATTTCGGTAGCTTCTTGTAAAGACCACCATTTTACTAGAGCTGTGACTTGACTGGGCTAGCCCTGACTCTGAATTGACTAATTGACCATATTAACTTGAAAGTTTATATAACTTCACACTGGTAATACATTAGTGCGGGTCCATAAAAGAAAAAAAAATATATTCCAACGCTGAAACGTTTTCCTTGTGATTTGATGTGACACAGGAAATTTGATATAAAATAAGCTATATTATAAATATCGAATCCGCTCACAAAATTGCAGTTAAAAAATGCGAACTGTAAAACTCAATAGTAGTAGTAGAAAAGTCGGGCAAACTCAATACTTAACTCAACTCTTAAATAACAGTTTATTTCATTTCGAATAACTTTCATTTTAAAATAACATAATATGACTACAGATATTTTATTTTACCTTAAGTAGAAAACTTGTAAAGTTATTTTATTTATTTTTAGCCTGTTATATCCATCTGCTGAGCAATAAGGCCTTCCTGCCTCTCTACATTGAGTACTATAATTTAAAGCATTTACCTGTTTAGCGTTGATGAGCAACCCTAGATATAACTGTGACCACAACCAGAGTCCAGTTCTGCGATAAGTATTATAATTTCTATTTATTACGAACAAGTCATATTTCTATTTATGAAAACATAGTATATTACTATCTTACTTAGTTTATTACTTAGTAGTTTACTATTATGTTGAAGACAGAATTATATTCTTGCAGACATTTTGAGCATAGCTCGAAAACCGTTATCCTTCCTATCCTACTAATATTTTTAATGCGAAATTTTGTGAGGATGGATGAATGGATGTTTGTTACTCTTTCACGTCAAAACTACTAAACCGATTGGGCTGAAATTCGGTATGTTTATAGTTTATATCCTGAAATAACACATAGGGTATTTTTATCTCAATATTTTCACGTGAACGATGACAAAGCGGGTGAAATCGCGGGGCACTGCTAATTGCCATTAACCGGGAAAAATAATTCTAGACTGTCAATGAGAAAATCGCTAATTTAAACTTAATGTATGTATGTATGCGAGGGGGCACTGCGGGTGGGGGGGGGGAGCATGTTCAGACAGTGGATGTATCATACTTGCTAATTTTTGTATTATTCGTAGCTATAAGCCAGTTAACCGTAATCTCCTCTGCCTCGATGCCTCGGTGCTGCCTCGGTGGCGTAGAGGGCGCATGCTCGACTGCCAATCAAGAGGTCCCGGGTTCGATCCCCTGGTCAGGCATAGTGTTAAATATTGGATTTTTCCATTAGCAATTATCTCAATAACTGCCTGGAGTCTGGAACTATGCCCGGTAGATGGCAATAGACTCGCCCCCTATTACATAGGACCAATAACATACTGGCGAAATCTGGGTGTATCTACTATGGGACTGAGTCCTGGGTACACCTCTGCCCCGGGAAAAAGGCGTGAATGTATGTTATGTATGTTATGTTAACCGTAATAATATAATTCATTTATTCAGATAACTTAGATCCAACATTGCAATTTAACAACACAACATTGCAACATTGCATTGTAATGTATGTGTTTTTATAAATATTATAATTTGTTTTTCTAGGATAAAGCTATGATGGGATTGTCATACCCATAAGGGTAAAGGGTAAAAAGCCCCAAATATAGATATCAGAATAAAAAAAAACACTTTTTTCCTTTTGCCAACCCTGGGAATTGAACTCGGGACCTCACAATCGGCTCTTGCGTACCACTAAGCCACTGAGGCAGTATCTAATAAACGAATATAAAGCTAAGTATACAAAAGCTGGGCCTATTACTATCAATCGGTACAATCTACATAGAAAATTTACACGTTCATTATAAGGCCGTGTACATACCGGCCGGTGACGGGCGACAACGAGCTAACTGTAAAGTTGGGACCACGATCTCTATCGGAACCATGCGTTCTTCCTTGAATATACGCTATGGGCTACACTACAAACTAGATACGGGTACATTGTATAGGGAATACAGTTTCTTATCATTGATTAAGTTTAGAAAAAATTAGGGCTTTTTTAAATAATAATCATTAATAATAATGGAAAAACCTTAAACAATAAATTTAGTTTATTAATGCCTCGACTGCCGATTATGAGGTCCGGGTTCGATCCCCAAGTCAGGCAAAGTGTTATTTGGATTTTTCCATTAGGAATTATCTCAGTCACAGTCTGGAGTTTAGAACTATTTCCGGTAGATGGCAATAGACTCACCCATACGTGGGACCAATAATAACATACTGGAGATGAGTGGGTGTACCTACTATGGGACTGAGTCCTGGGACACCTCTGCCTACTGCATACCCCTTCGGAAAAAAGGCGTGATTGTGTGTTATGTTTTTTTTTAGAAAATATTATAAAACTTTAAATCCTAAAAAAGTAAAAACGTGATTATAAAAAATAAATAAATAAAATAGATTTATTTGCAGGCACTCATGACCCATTTAACAGTTTGAAATGACACTCACACAATGTACATATGTCAAGTATTATATAAATTAAAATAAGATTATATTATATTATTTATAAAACTAGTTTGTGCGGTTACTTTTATACTCAAAGTCATAAATTATATTGTTAGTGTTGGTCTTTATTCTATTTCTCTCCATGTGAACCGATATCCAATGTTTTAACATGGGACTCTGGAGATTATCAGCAACTGCCTTTACAATTGCGTTACCTGAGGCATTGACACGATTCCAAAACGACGCTACTCGAGATCTTAATATTGCGAAGAAATCAGGTATTCCCGCATGAGAAAACATTGTCGACGCGCTGCAAAATCTGGGATAACGCATAAGAGCCCGGTATGCGTCATTATACTGGACTCTTATGGTGTCAAAGGACTTTCTGGTATAATTAACCCATAGTTGGCAGGTGTACATGCTGAGGCAGAAAGTTTTGAACAGAATGTCCTTGACGTCCCTACTACAGCGCGCAAACCTCCTCGCTAACATATTACTTCGCACCGATAGAGAGCGTCGTTCTCTCTCCATGTCGAAGTCGTCCTTCAGGTCATCAGTCAGCCAATGCCCCAGGTATTTAAACTTCTTCACTACTGAAATCTCTGCATTATTCAAAAATAATTTCGGTATTCTCTCCGGACCACCTCCCGATCTGAATACAACCAGTTCAGTTTTTGAGGCGTTGTACTTGTGATTAGGACTTTGATACTTCATCATACGTTACCAACTAAAACTAGAATGAAAATGAATCGATAAATTTTCTTTTCTATCCAAATAATTAATTGCAATCACATGGGACACCAAAACGGCTTACTGCTTAGTAAACACTATCGCACCCGTTTATCTCCCATAGAGTTACGAGCCATAAACATACGGTAAATAATTAAAAAGTCGGTTGAATAGCGCACTAAATAACGCGGCGCATTGTGCGCGTGGGTATGTAACATGGCGGCGCGGCGCAACGCGGCGCATGTCACCGCTTCCGCGGTATTGATACAGTGCAGTGAGCACTAGCCCTAGGTAGTCTAGATAATAATATTAAATATCATTATACCGTGAATTATATTTTACACATGTTTATACTTTTTACACATTAATCTTAGTATTTTTTTGCATATTGGATCTGAAATGGGAGAAGCCACGTCTGAAACAGTTTCATTTAATTTGCGTGTATAGATTTAAACAGAACTTACACCGCCATCTATTAGTCCCTTGCGCAATGTATAGAAATTTGCAGTAAAATGGCCATAACTTTTGATTTCGGTAACTTAGAAGTATGATTTTTTTACAGCCACAAAGGATCGCAGATCTGGGTAGTTGATATAAATTTCAACCTAATACCTCCACGCGTTCCCGTTAAAAAGTATCTTGACAGACGTGAAAGTGTTCACTGCTTAAGAGGGTGCATCTACCTCTTAAGCAATACTATATACGTTTACATTATCAACTAATCAGATCTGCGGTCCCTTGTGGCTATAAAAAAAATCATACTTCTAAGTTAACGCAATCAAAAGTTATGGCCATTTTACTGCATATTTCCATACTTTTCGCAAGTAACCAATAGATGGCGCTGTATGTTCTTAGTAGGCGGATTATTTTTGGGATTGGAAGCGTTCTGTTCACGTATGGGAACCCAACACTATGCATACATACGTATGCCTTGACAATTTACATATTGTAGAATTTAGAGCCACAACACAGCGTAACACCCCCGTACAATGAGCCAAATAACAGACATAAACTACGATGCTTATTGACCATTTAGCTCGTGAGAATCCGTTTAATCAACATGAAACATAGGTACATAATATACCAGAATGCACAATCTGGAACGCACAACTAATACATTTAATAGCAGTTCGATCACGAACCAATATTATTAATATTTTATACAATTTCGCCGTAATATGCTAGAAATCACACCAACCACTGTGACAGGTACGTTCTGTAAGCTTTCCAATTGAAAACGTTCATGCTTAACATGACAACTGCATTAAAACTCAGGAGGATGATATAACGGTAACTTACGTTCTATGACTAGACTGACTTTTAAGATATTATAGAGAATAACACGGCTCTCTTTCCCACTAAGCCCATTTTTCTAATATTATCCTTGTCTTCGTATCTCTCATTAAGGTCTCAGCGAAGTGCTTAACAGGATACAGGACCTCTTAGCAGTTTGACACAATCCTATGGAAAATTTACAAAATCGATGTTTTGTATTTCCGTGTTTCCTCCGAATACAGTAAACCAATTTGATATATTTTTATCCTGATATTTTAAAGATGAAGTAAAGTATGTCCCTATCATTTTTTTTTTTATAAACTCTACATTTTTTTGTAGTGAACGTCCAATCACGCGAGTAAAACTGCGATTTTTGGAAGTTCACTATGAAAAACCCAAGGGATTATAAGAAAATTTTAAATAACAGGGACATAGGTTACTTCATCTATAAAAATATCAGGATATTAATTTATAGAATGGGTTTATTATATTCGGAGAAAACAGGGGAATACAAAACATCGATTTGGTACATTTTTCATAGGATTGTGTAAAATTCCTATAAGGCCATGTACGGTCTAAGAAGAAAGATTATCGCATTATCACATCACATCAAAATATCTTACTGTTATTATAAATGCGAAAGTTTGTGGGGATGGATGGATAAATGTTTGCTACTCTTTCACACTAACACTACTAAACGATTGAGCTGAAATTCAGTTTGTACATAGTTAGACCCTATAGATACGACAAATAGGGCTCTTTTATCCCAAAATTTCCACGGGAACGATGACTACGAGGATGAAACCGCGTGGCTTAGTATCAATAAAAATGGGTCGTTCCCATTAATCCAAAATCCATTGTTCGCGTAAAAATAATTTTCGAACATTTGTTCCCACAACCTGTGCCACAACATCCAAAATTAATTTTTAGGTATTATTTTCTTACCCACGAGATCCAAAACAAAAATGTGTACAGTCAGCCAGGAAAGTCGATAAGTCTAGCTTGCTAATAACTAATTTGGTAGCAGGTTTCGGTGATAGAATAAAATAGATATACTACTTTTTATTGTCAACATGATGTCTGGTATATGTGAGTATATTGTCGATGAATAAACCTGAATAAACCATAGTACCAATTCACTATTTACACATCCAATAGCGGAATTTATACTAGTATGTGAATTTTGTTACTTTTAACCGATGTCTTAACGGTAACTTCAATAAACATTAAATATTAGTTTTAATTAGTGTGAATATGCCTGCCTGAACAGATGTGCTTTTTATAATCCGATTTAAATGCATCTTGTATCAGGTCATCAGTCACCCAGTGCTGATCTGGGTTCAGCGTTCAGCGAGGTAACATCTCGAGGAAGGGCGTCGTACTAACATTTGTCGCCCCTACAGCGGAGTCAGAGTCTATTTCCTGATGATGCGTCGTGTAGACGCGAAACACGTGTCGATATATGAATGGTGTCACTAACAACAATAATACATAATAGCATTTCCTCTTTGCATGCAATTTTGCGGGCGGGAGGGCGGTGCACTGTGCATGTTGTTTTTGACACTAAAAATCGGAACTAAAAACTAAATATTCTTGTTCTAGGAGTTTACAATGGAGTTCCGAAAAGTAACGCCAAATTCAATCAATCATCAGTTTATAAACAAAATTACTTAAAACTATTTCAAATCAGTACTATGTATGTCGACAAAATATCAATTATTATATTATTACATAATAGAATATAAATAGAATACTTTTTATTACGACCAAGATACATAATATATTATATTCTTATTGGTCGACAATGTGCGGCATTATTTATCAGCCAAGCAGTAATATGCAAACATTACTGTGTTCCGGTCTGAAGGGCATTGTTACCAGCGAAATAACTGGGTATGATGGGATTCAAGAACTCATATCTCAGGGTGACAGGCGCAGTGCAGTGCCGCGCAGAATTTTGAATTTCAAAACATTGGGTGGCACTGTGTCTGATATGGGCAATCATGATGCTTACCATCAGGCACCTGATTTGCTCGTCTTGTCACTCACTATCATAATAAAAAATAATAATAATAAAAAAATATTATAGCTTTAAGCGATCTTTCAGGCAACCAGCTTTTGGACGTATTCATAAAATAAGTCAATTTATTTATGGGTATACTGCAAGACCTGACGAATGGCTTACATATTCTTCTTCTATAACCAAAACCAGTATTTTAAAGTGCCTCCCGAAACTACAAGTTCTCATAGTCATTAGGGTAGTTTTACATTGCCCTATCCATCTAACGATTGACTATACATATTCAGAAAAACAGTTTTAGCCGATAGCATTATAGCTGTGCTTGATAAAATGAATGTTCCCGTTCCCTGTTAAAACATTATCTGCGATCATAATATTGTCAGTGAAAGCTATGTTTCTAGGCTGCAAGCGATCGCAAGCATTTACTTATAATCGATTTATCAGAAGAGGCTTATTTGTCTAAGTAAGAACTTATAGGAAGTGTGCATACATTGGTCGCTTTGAGCCCGTCACACACGCAGCTATAATATATATTAATATACCGTCCTATAATATATATTATAGCAAGCTACCACACCAAGCAGTAATGTCCAAACATTACTGTGTTCCGGTATGAAGGGCAATGTTACCAGCAAATTACTGGGCATGATGAGATTCAACAACTCATATCTCAGGGTGATAGGCGCAGTGCAGTGCCGCGCAGAATTTTGAATTTTAAAATACTGGGTGGCACTGTGTCTGATATGGGCAATCATGATGCTTACCATCAGGCATCTGATGAGCTCGTCTTGTTACTCACTATCATAAAAAAAAAAAAGAAAAAAAAAAACACGGTATGCTATAATATATATTTTAGCCTTCATTTCATTGATACCGTAGTTTATATTAATATGCTCATAGATATATATATTATAGCTGCGTGTGCGGTCAGTCAAACATTTGTATAGAAAATATATCGTAATATGCCTTGCTATGATTTATATTAATATATATTATAGCTATACGTGTGTGACGGGCTTTACCCTAGTTATAAAATATTTCTTTAAGAACTCGTTACAAGTAGGTAAAGTAGATTTCACAAGTTAATTTTTCACTTTATCAATGTCTTATTCTTAATGTTTGACTGCCTCGAGGCAAAATGTATAAAAAAATGTGTATCTAGTAGGCAAAAATAACTGCAAAGTAATCGGTTGATTTTCCCACTACATGCTAATAGTATGTAAATTCTGACTTTTTGTTTGCTTGGCTTATACTAAATGCTAACTTACACCATATTCTTTAAAATTCAGGGTAGGTATGTATAGGAAAATTACCTAAACCCACCACTTAAGGCGCCTATAGGAGCCAAACTTTCCTCTCGCTCGCAAGTTGAGGTGCATAGGCATTGAATTTACAAAAATCATAATTTGTGTTTCTCAATCATACCATTTATAATATACTAGCTGTGCCCCGCGGTTTCATCCGCGTAGACATCGTTCTCGAGGAAATATCGGTAAAAAGTACCCTATGTGTTCTTCCAGAGTCTAAGCAGGTATGCAGGTATGCATACCAAATTTCAGCTCAAGCAAGCGTTTTGTTCACATGTTAAAAACATAACATTGTACTAAAATGATCGTTTCGAAGTAGATCGAAAAAAAACAATTCTCAATTTTTTTTGTTCAATCTACTCCATCAAATAAAAAGAAATAAAAAGAATTTTCAATTTTTTTTTAATCTACTCCATCAAATAAAAAGAAAAAAAAACGAAATATACCTAAAAACGTGCATCAATTTCACGTTAATGTTAAGAATTTAACGTTAATAAACAAATGGAAAGAGCTACTTTAGAAATTCACATTTAGTGAATTTTTTATCATCAATAATGTAAATTGTGCGAGCGAGATGGAAGTTTGGCTCCTATAGGCGCCTTAATAGCCTTAAACACTTCAGGTGGTCTGATAATCACTATTATGCGTACTAAGTAGTTCGAACTCATTGGCTTTTCATAGGGCATGAGAGTGCATAACATTTTATTTTATATATACGTTTTTATGATAAAGTTAGCTTATGTACTAATAGCAAAACTATAAAAATGTTAATTCAGTAGATAATAAAAACATACGGTGGTGCAATTCCTATGTTTATAGGTGTCACATAGATAGATACAGAAGAACAGCGGGTCAAATGTGGATTGGTTGTTCCGTATTCATCCTATGACGTCTCATGCCATTTAGTTTTTTTCCTAACTCATCCTAAGTATTTCTATTCCCCACTTATATACACATAATTTTTAAAATGTATTTATTCTTTATTCAACCCATAAGCATTCCTAAGTAATAAACTCATAAAAAAAACCGAGTTTGTGTGTACCGTTTGCAAAAACCACGTAAATCATTAAAAAGAGCAGAGAAATACAGAGAATAATGGCGAAAATAAGGTAGATATGCCCAGAAGTGAGTATTTACGTGTTTAAAATTATCATGTACTAGTAGAATATTACGAGATCACTTATTAACGTTTTTACAATAAACAAAAAATCAGTGGAGAAGTACCTAACCGAAAGCGCACGCTTAGAGTAACAATTTACTACCACAGTTTACTACTATGAGTGTTATTTAAATTTTTATTACTGGCTAACTGTGTGGTTTAACCCGCGTAGTTCTTATTCCCGTCGTAATCGGAATGAAAAGTAAGTCTAAGCTCGGTACAGTAGTGTCAGCGTGAAAACGGAACAAACATACACACTAAAAAAACAGCGCTAGATGGCGCTGGGTTCGAGTTAAAATACTCTAGCGTTTTGTTTACCTGTTACGAAGGTAACTTGTTTACATTGTATGTACTGGAATTTGAGCCGACTTTCTGTGCCACTTTAATTTGTGATCTACGAGAAATATGAAAGAACGCCGCCTGCATTTAAGTGCCGGTACTCAAAGGACATGGGCCGTTTTTACATTAAAATAATAATATTCTCCGTTAATCTCTACGGTAGAACATAATATATACTGTAGATGTATGGAACCAGCTACCTACACATTGAACTCAGAAATACTTTTTTTTTTATGATAGTGAGTGACAAGACGAGCAAATCAGGAGCCTAGCATCATGATTGCCCATATCAGACATAGTGCCACCCAGTGTTTTAAAATTCAAAATGGTCCCATGTAATAGGGGGCGAGCGTATTGCCATCTATCGGGCACAGTTCTAGACTCCAGGCAGTTATTGAGAAAATTCCTAATGGAAAAATCCAATATTTAACACTGCCTGACCTGGAGATCGAACCCGGGACCTCTTGATTGGCAGTCGAGCATGCGCCCACTACGCCACCGAGGCAGTCAGTCCTACTTAATAAATCCGAAAGTAAGGATGGATGTTTGTTACTCTTTCACGCAAAAACTACTAAATAGATTGGGTTGAAATTTGGTATGTAGATAGCTGAGACCCTGTAATAAAACATAGGGTACTTTTTATGCCGATATTCCCACGGGAACTCTGTCTGCGCGGGTGGAGCCGCGGGGCACAACTAGTCACTAATATAAGGTAATAATACCTAACATCAGTATACCAATAAATCATTACGAAGCGAGCGCGTCTATATATCATAGAATTTTTTGCTGGAGAAATGCGAAAGCACGCGTAATGAGAGAGCAACCGGTTTTTTCCGGATCAAAGTCATTGTTTGTCATAAGAAAGCGTTGTAAGTACATAGTTAATAGTTACATTGTATTATGTGCATAGAGGACTTCATTAGGCTCCTTCTTTAAATGCCTTTCCGGCTAACGTCATCTTTCAAATTATTTTAGTCAAGACAATGATAAGCTAATAAGTGAAAGCTCAGCACAATGTAGCCAACCAAGGCATTTAGTTTTTTCTTTAAATAGATAGATATAAACTCTTTATTGCTACATCACAAACAAGAATCAACCTTAAAAATAAAAATATACATTAAGTATAACAAATACAATTATAATCGTGTAACAATTGGCGGTCCTATCGCTAAAAGCGATCTCTTCCAGACAACCGTATAGGGAGAGGAGTACCGTAAATCACATTTGGTCGGCGGTGTGACAGAAATAATAAATATATTATATTACGTAATCTTAACTGATTTAATTTAGTTTTTTAGTTTCTTTTAATAAGTAATATTTTTTTTTTTTTTTTTCAGATTTTTCAGTCATCCGCGAAGTTTTAAAATATCATTGTTTTAAAAATAATGTTTTAAAAAAACATAAGGTGTTTTTCAGACAATATACACAAACAACAAATAACAAACACGATTTATGCTATATTCGTCCTAATTTTTCGGCCCTCGCCATTAAAAAGTATTGATTCGACCTGAAAAATAATATTTGTCCATATTCGTCCCTAATAAGTACCAAAATTATTGTCAGTACAGTTAGCGACAAAAACATCAATCATTATATTAGTGTAGTAAATGAACGGATTCTTTGTATGGGGACCCATGCATTAATTCCTCAGTCGATGAAACTTTGCAGGGTTATAAAATAGTATGAACCAAGACTTATTTTAAAAAATCCAAAAAAAAAACCACACGGAAGTTAGGTATTTAACCTAAAAACACAAATCTGTTAATATATTGAACCGAGTAATTTCTCAGTCCAAATTTATTTTACCAAATGAGTTATTTATACCAGTATGTGATACTTGATAAAAATCCAAAACTTTTGTCAAGTATTATATTGCTTTTTTAATACAATTCCTTTTTATGGCCCTCATTTTCATCGGAAAATTTCTCAGTCCTTTTTTTTTTCTTATATGATCTTAGAATGTTATTTAGCGTTACGAGTAAGAAAATCCAAAAAAAAATGCATTCCAATATTGTTATATGTTAAACTATAAATAACACTGTATGGAAAATTTCTCAGCATTATTTTATTTTTTAAATATGTTAAGTAGTCACACAAACACACAAATCCGAAATATCCAAAAAAAAATCCATCCAGAACACCAAGATTTTGGAAGCGAAGATAAATCTATCCCGCGTTTACACGCAATAATGTGCCGTCTTGCTTTACCAGTTGGGTGCAGATTAGCGTGCTCGCGTTAATAGTAAAACTTTTGACTCGCTTTTCAAGACATTAATACAGAATTATTTATTTTTTGTGTTATATACACTATACTATAATGCATCTATGTACGTAATTACATATCAACACTAGCTGTTGCCAGCGGCTCCGTCTGCGTGGACTTTGGTTATCGGGCGTTATCCATGCGGGTGGAGCTATGTCCTATGGAGCTAAGTAGCCTATGTCCTATTCCAGAACCTAATCTACATGATGTGTGCAAAGTTTCATTCCGATCCGTCCAGTAGTTAAAGCGTGATTGAGTGACAAACAACCAAACTTTCGTTTATAATATTAATAGGCTATCTCTGTATATAATTATAGATATATAAAATGATATTGGTTGATTTATTTATTTACATTAGCAAATCACGTATTTGAACTAGAAATGAAAAGGATAGATGTTTTGCCGGATACCGGATACCGAATATTCGGCAAACCTAGAAGCCGGATGGACAGATATCCGGCCGCCGAATATCCATCCGAACATAGCCGATTGGCGAATTGTTACACGAGCAAACCGTACGAACGATCGGGTGTGTACAAAGTGGGTATAAAGAATAGGCCTGGATACGTAATACCGTTTATTCTGGCTATCGATTATTGCTAAGTGGTGATACAGACGCTTGCGAGTTTTAATGTATGGAGGCGCCATCTATTGAGACGAACTTAAACTAAACTTCTCATACATACCGCCCACCAAGGACAAATGCAATTTGGCCTTTAATATTAGCCGCCGCCCACCGTGACTTTACCTAGGTAGGTCAAGTGTCCTACGCACAGCACAAGTATTGTTCTTGGTGAGGTATTTACAATCAATCCTTAAATATTAAAAATCTAGCTTATATCTAATCCTACATTTCACAATCAAACCGGCAACGGTAACATACAGAGTTTGGAAGTAACAATTGTTTTTTGTCCGCAACGTAACGACGCGAGTAACGTTCTCGGACCCTGTATGTTTGGCAACCACCCGTCTAAGTAGGCATCTACATGGTGATAAATTCTCCTCCTTGATTAAAACCACATCCCCAATCCCCGGTTCAGGTTGCTGGTAAGCCCATCTATAACGATGAAAAAATTTGTGTGTGCTGTGCATCCGCGAAAATTAGATCAGTAAGCGCAGATTTCTTCGGCAGCAGTATAGGATACCTAACATCTTCATTGCCCGAGATGTTATTCAATCGACCTTCAACTCGCAATAAACCCTCACCATCAACATAAGGATTCAATGATTTCAGACGTCCCTTAATTTTAATGAAATGGTCGTTCCTTTTAAAAAGATCCAACTCCGCCTTGAAATGTTCACCTTGACATTGTTTTATGCAAGTCTGAAGCGCATGTGATAATTCTGCTGGCGTGAGATGCTCCTGACGATTTCGTTCATTAGCTGGCTTTTTCAGTTCGAGAAAGCGTCGACGATAAACTATAACTCGTATCAACTTCGTGAGTGATGACTATCTCTTCCAATTTGAGACGTCCGGTATCGCTAAATTAACTTTAATCTCTTCCATTTTTCTTCAAAAAAAGGTGATAACACCTTGTTGAAGAATTACAGACACATCTCGCTTCTGAGCCATGTTTATAAATTGTTTTCGAGGGTCATTACGAATCGTCTCAGTCGCAGGTTCGATGACTTCCAGCCGTCTGAGTAAGCAGGTTTCCGAAAAGGCTACAGCGCCATAGACCACATCCACAAGCTACGCCAAATTATACAGAAGACCGAAGAGTATAATTTGCCATTACGTTTAGCGTCCGCTGGCTGTCCATAGAAGGGTACTGATCCCTGCACTTACGTATGGTAGTGAATGTTGGGTCTGGCAGAAGAAGCATGAAAGTAAGATTAATTCTGTGGAGATGAGAAGCCTGTGAAGCATGACTGGAGTGACTTTGATGGACAAAATGAGGAATAGTGCGATAAGGGAACGCTGTGGCGTGGTAGAAGATGTAGTGACAAAGATAGAGAAAGGAATGCTGAGGTGGTTCGGACATGTGGAGAGGATGGATGAAAGGAGATTAACAAAAGAGATTTATAAGGCTAGTGTGAATGGTCAAGTCGGTAGCGGTCGACCTAGGCGTACTTTTCATGAACAAGTTGACGTTGTTCTTAAGAAAAGCAAAATCAAAAGTACCTACAACCGACGAGCATGTATGAAAAATGTCATGAAAGTGAACGAAGCGAAAGTTGTATGTCAGGATCGTAGCAAGTGGAGGTAAATAATCTCTGCCTATCCCACCGGGAACAAGGCGTGACTGCATGTATATAATATTTAAATTATGTATGTTTAGCGTTTGTGGACTGAAAAGGCCTTTGATTTGATCAAGACATGGGCGGTGCTCGAGTCTCTCCAGCGATGCCATATTGACTATCGGTATATCGAAGTGTTGAAGTGCTTGGATAGGAACGCCATTATGTCGGTTCGAGTACAGGACCAGAGTTCGAAGGCGATCACGTTGAATAGAGGGGTAAGACAGGAAGACGTCATATCTCCGAAACTGTTTACTGCCGCAATGGAGGACGCCTTCAAGCTTCTGGAATGGCAAAGGCACGCCATCAATATTAATGGCGAATACATCACTCACCTTCAGTTTACCGACGACATTTTAGTCATGGTAGAATCGATGGAAGATCTTAGCATGATGCTCGAAGACCTCAATCGAGTTTCTCAACGGGTCGGCCTTAAAATGAACTTGGACAAGACGAAGGTGATGTCTAATGCCCATGTTGCGCTGACCCCAGTACCGGTTAGTAACGCGATTCTAGAAGTTGTTGACTCTTACGTCTACCTAGGACAAGTAGTCCAACTTGGTAGGTCCAACTTCGAGAAAGAGGTCAACTAGGCTGGGCAGCGTTCGGAAACCTACGTAGTGTCTTCTCGTCCAAAATACCTCAGTGCCTCAAGTCGAAAGTATTCGAACAATGTGTGTTGTCAGTGATGACTTACGGATCTGGAACGTAGTCCCTGACTGTGGGCCTTATCAGTAAGCTCAAAATAGCGCAACGAGCTATGGAGATTGCTATGCTCGGGATTTTTCTGCGAGATCGAGTCAGAAATGAGAAGATCCGTAGACGAACGGATGCTACCGACATAGCCCAGCGGATTAGAAAGTTGACTTCAACTTGCTAATCCACTTGGCAATGGGCAGGGCACAGCACGTAGAACTGATGGCCGATGGGCCCTAAAGTTCTCGAATAAAGACCACGGACTGGTAAGCGCAGCTTAGGACGTCTTCCCACATGGTGGAACAGACGATCTGATAAGTACGGCAGGAGCACGCTGGATGCAGGCCGCTTACAACCGAACTGGATGGAAATCTAAGGCCTGTGTTCAGCAGTGGACGTCCTATGGCTGATATGATGATGACAATGATGATGATGGCACCTTTTGAAGAGGATAAAACGCGATTGCACGTGATATTGATTCTTTTCTCAATTCAGTACGCATTGGTCGCGATCGTGAAACGTGATCCTTATGGTGGTCAGTTAATTCTGTACAATACCTAAACTTAACAAATTTTGCTAGTATTTATTTTTTAGCACCCTGCAGCAGTGTATACAGCGATAGACTTTTTTCGGAAGCTGACCTTGTATACGAAGATAAGTGAAACCGTTTGTTGCAGCATAATAATAATTCATTTAATACCTATTAAGTAGCCAGCTTTACGGGGGAAAAGATAAAAAAATGATAAAATAAAAAGTATTTTCAGCAATATCCGCTTTTGACTACGATAATATGAGCCGTATTGGCCGTGGAGTTACCAGCTTGAGAACAGTGCTCCACCCTCTCTACTCTCTACCCGTGGTTGCCGTAAGAGCCGGCTAAGGGTTAACAGATCCGGAGGACGAGCAGCAGCGTCCTCTGCAAAATACCATCGATCTGCGCTCGACAACCCGCCTGCCAAGCGTGTCGAGTATTGGCAAAACCCCCCTTTACGGGGGAAGCCTATGTTCAGTAGTGGATTACCAACGGCTGAGATGATGATAATGAATATGAGCCACCATGATAGTTTTATTTCCTCGCCACACACCCTCGCCACGACACGACAGCCTCGTTGGCTCAGATGGTAGTAACTCTGCTTTCTGTGCCGCAGGCCCCGGGTTCGATCCCCGGCCAGGTCAAACATTTGTGTGCATGAACATGTCTGTTTGATCTGTGTCTGGGTGTTATAAGCTTATATAAGTATGTACCAGATGACCATGTGTGGAAGTTGTCCCATATTATTATTATTATATTATTATTTCTCAATAGCACCTAAGGTGTTTGATGAAAAAAGTTTGGTCATAAAAGTACTTAATTAAAAATTAACAAGCGAATAAAAACGTTTTGGTTGAAATGAAGTTTGTATGAATGGCGGAATATTTTCAAATAGTAAATCTAATAATGTCGTTTTACATTTAATTAAAAGAAATGTTTTCGGTTACTACTTTTTTGATATATTATTACCGGCAAAAAAGTGTTATTTTATTTTATTATTAATATTCATATACGTCACAAGTTTGTTCATTCGTGGCCGAAGGCTCATAGAAAGAGGACAGAAGCCTTTATATTTATTTATCATAATTTGCCTGTAGTGCAGTTTGACTATCAATTTTGTTCTGTAATTAAAAATTGATATATGATAATTTTCTTAAATTTTTTTTAATCCGGTATCTGGCCGGATACTTGTCCATTATTCGGTAACTGGCCGAATATTAAATTCGTGCCGGATAGCCTGGATACCGGAAAGTTACCGAATATCCGTTTCATCTCTAATATTAACATTATTGTTTTGAGGATGTATTAAATTCCCTATAAGTCTCGGCGCAAACGGACCATCGACCACAACCACCGGTGGTCGGCAGTTGAGAGCAGTTTACACACGCATTTTCATACGTATTGTAAAGCACCTTTGCGCCAAGCAAGTGTCGTTTACTAAAAAATTAAAGTGATGTAATGAAACTTCAAACTATTCCCAAGGAATATGTACAAAATTACAAATTAGCGGCTAATCAAATATAAATACGTGAATAGTAAGTAGGTATATAATAATGTCGCGCGGGCGGCCAGTACCGCTCCCGCGCCCCGCTCCTCCACCCCGCTCCCTACTCACGGCTCCCGATAGCTAGATTCAAATCTGTTTATTATTAAAATGTTTTTAGTTATTAATCCGCTTGATTTTTTTTGGATATTTTGCTAGTTGAAAAGAAAGTTAACGGTGTACTTAAATCAATAAAGAAAATAGACTGAGAAATTTTCCACTGCAAATAAAGAGACAATTTTAAAAAAATATATAATTACATGGTTTATTTTTTGGATTTTTATTGTGTGGTTATATGACTTCGATAAAATAGCATTCCCGTTAAAAAATTCGACTGAGCAATTTTCCAGTCCAAGATACACCAAGAAACATATGTTTTAAAAAATTTGGCGATTCTGCTGGGAATTTTTTTTGGATATTTCGTGTATTGTTTGTATAGATTACATGAATATGTCCTGTGAAGAAAGTTCAAACGGAGCATTTTTCCTAAAAAAGATATCATAGAAATAAGATTTTAATTAAAAAAACCTAACTTCTTAAATTTTTTTTTTTTGGATATTTATACAATACCTTAATTTATTGATACTTAATCATGCTATAAAGTTTTTACTGACTGAGGAATTACTGTGGGGGTCCACTATGTTCATTTCCTACACTATATAGGCTGAAGACTAAAAAGTGTGTTATATACCACTTAGGACTTACCACCACCCACTATTATTATAGTGATTGTCATTTTACTAATACATTAATACTATTGATTTCGTTCATAAACCCAATCTCACATAATCAATCTCATATAAACACAATCTCGAAAATTACTAAAATCCATGTAATATATCCGATTACAGAAGACAGATGTCGGCAAGACTAAACAAATCTATGTTGACCAGAACGTTATAAAATGTAGTGGAAAGAAAATGAAGCTTTCTGCGATAAATACTCAGAGAATGCATAGTTTAATTAAATAAATAAATAAATAAATATGGGACAACTTCCACACACGGTCACCTGGTCCCAAACTAGGCTAGAAGCCTGTACTATGGTAACCAGATGACTGATATACATACTTAAATACGCTTATAACACCCAGACACAGATCAAACAGACATGTTCATGCACACAAATGTTTGACCTGGCCGGGGATCGAACCCGGGGCCTGCGGCACAGAAAGCAGAGTTACTACCGTCTGCGCCAACGAGGCTGTCAAATATGAGGGAAACTTAATAACTGGACTGTTCCGTAAACGGTTGACGAAGGGAACAGGCGTTTTAATCATTAACACACATGATGGAATGGATGTGGCTGTTTGGACATTGTTTATGAAGAATAAATAGTTAAGACATATCTTAGTAAGTAAGCTTAGTTAAGGGTTCCATACCTACCTATATCGCAAACATGTCGCAAGCACGACGCGGATATATTAGACGAATTGTTCCTTCTCTCTATTTTGCACTACTCTATTTCAGTTGAAGCACGCCACGGAAAAGCTGTCAGTACATGACTAGGAAAGTAACAGTATTCAATAAAGGAAACGGACTCGGAATCCAAGGTAGCTGGGCACAGAAAACCTTACACTCTCTATCCGATATTGCCGGGTACAGAACGTTATTTGCAATGAAATTTCCAAACATAGTACGCCTCTTATTACCGCCAATCACTTTATAATTGGATTTGAATAAAGTGAGGTTATGTAAAAAAGTATATTATTTAAACCGACGCGCGTTCCAATATATTTGTTAATTTGCTTAATTTATTATAATTAATGGCAATGCAAAAAAAAAAAAAGTCGACGTAGCACTGCAACCAACAACTCTTTTTTCAGAGTTAATAACTAATTATTGACAATTACCTAACAATTTACTAAATGTACAATCATCGTGTTATTACTAAAATATAAGTACCAAACAGCCGTGGAGCTACCGGCTTTAGAATATTGCTCCACCCTCTCTACCCGTGGTTGCCGTAAGAGCAGCTAAGGGTTAACAGATCCAGAGGACGGGCATCAGCGTCCTCTGCAAAAGAACATCGAACTGCGCTCCACAACCCGCCTGCTAAGCGTGTTGAGTATTGGCAAAACCCCCCTTTATGGGGGAGACCCATGTTCAGTAGTGGATAACCAACGGCTGAGATGATGATGGTGAAGTACCAAACATACCTACCTACATCTAATTTATTGAATGAATGAATGAATGAATGAATGAATGAATGAATGAATGAAAGCTTTATTTGCATGAATACAGGTAGATATAAAAGTTGTAACATACAATAGGTAGATCGCTGTACTCGACCAAATTGTCGTGCAAATGTTTATCTGAATGACATTCAATGAAAGTCAATTTTGTAAATTGTTATAAAATATTAGAAATAAAATTAAAATTTAAAATTAAAATATTCGTCTATGGTATAAAAGCATCTGTCACACAACCAAGCATGAAGTTTCTTATTAAATTCATTAGTATGCATCTCTCTAAATTCATTGGGCAGTTTATTATAAATTTTGATTGCCATTTTATAGCAGTTCTTATTGCACAATTTTAATCTGTTTCTGGGGACTAATAATGGTTTTTGAACTATTTTTCTCTTTGTTATGGCTTTTTCGTCTTTCTCGAACAAACTATAATGATTTTTTACAAATTTCAGCATTTCAAATATGTATAGGGACGGTAAGGTAAGTAATTTATATTTTATAAATAAAGGTCGGCAAGAGTCTGTCCACTTTAGGCGAAATATGGATCGAATGCACTTTTTTTGTGCTATGAAAGCTCTTTGTGAGTCGGTTGAGTTTCCCCAAATTATAATTCCATATCTTAAAACAGAACATACATGGCTGTGATATACAGTTGTAGCTGTTTCTGTGTTTGTCAGATTCCTTATCTTCTTCAATGCAAATACAAATCTATTTAATTTCTTACAGACATTATCTACCTGTATTTTCCAATTACAAAATGTATCAATTGTTATTCCTAAAAATTTTATGTTATTCACAAGTTCAATGTCAGTATTATTATAATTAATGTCAATGTTATCATTTATATATTTATTATTATATGTCATATATTTCATATACTTAGTTTTATTCGTATTAATTTTTAAATTATTTAAATCCAGCCAATTTATTATGTCATGTAGTGCTTTATTTGCAACATTTTTAACACTTTCTACAGTCTTTTCCTTTATTAAAACGGTTGTGTCATCTGCGAACAGAACAGTATATTCATCTGTCGATTTTGGAAGTTCGTTTACATATAAAATGAACAAAATTGGGCCTAAAACACTCCCTTGAGGAACTCCATACTGATTTTCTAAAAATTCTGATCTGTGAGTTTTTAGGGTTTTGGTTTCATAGCACATTTTTTTAATTTCTGTGCATTGCATTCGTCTTTTTAAATAGCTTTCAAGCAAAGTGTATGCAGGTCCTCTGAATCCGTAATGCTCTAATTTATCTAGAAGCTTGTCATGGCACACTGTGTCGAACGCCTTGCTCATGTCAATAAATATCGCTACAGGCAGCTCTTTTCTATCAATTGCGTCCAAAATTTCTTTAACAAGTTTAAAACATGCCAGTGTGGTCGATTTTCCTTTTACAAAACCATTTTGTTGCTGATTTAATACACCATTACGTTCTAAAAATGACATCACTCTGTCACTAATAACTTTTTCAAAGATTTTTGAAAAAATAGGCACCAGTGTAATGGGCCTATAATTCCCGATATCAAATTTGTCCCCCTTCTTAAATAGCGGCTTTACAACTGAAAGTTTCAGCTTTTCTGGAAAAACACCATGTTCTAAGGACAGATTTATTATGTGTGTGAGCGGTTCTATAAAATGGCATAGATTTTGCTTTATCATTTTCGTATTTATTTCATCATATCCCGCCGAATTTGTATTGCGCAAGTTCATTGTGATTTTAAATATTTCTTGGCAGCTTACTGGTTCAAGATAAATTGAATTTGCTAATCTTTCAACCTTTGTTTTCTCTTTATCTTTTTCAGTTTCTTCAGGTTTTGCATTGTTAATGAAGAAGTTATTGAAACAACTTGCTATCACGTCACCATCATTTAATATATTATCTCTATACATTATTTCTCTTATTTCATTATGTTTGTATGTATTATTTAACGTATCGTTTATTATTTTCCAAGTTGCTTTGCACTTATTGTCAGCGTTTTCTATATATTTTTTGTTCCTGTCTTTCTGTACACTTATAACACATTTTTTTAGTATCTTACTATATTTTCTGTATGTAACTTTGCTTCTTATTCTATTAAAATCAGTGTGATACCACCTCCACATTTCACACATCATCTTCCAGCACATGCCTTTAGAATTAATGGTATCTAGCAGTTAGAAACTGGCTCAGCAAAAACTTCAGTTCAATGGATGACTGGATCTGGTCCAGAGTGACACATTTGTAGCTTTTTACCCTATTTATTACCCTAGTTTATGCCTTAACTCGGAGATTTATATATCAATGAGTTTAAACTATGAGTGGAGTCGTTTATCTGCACAGATTCATTTAGACGTTTGTTAGAGTAATTAAACAGT
Organism: Hemistola chrysoprasaria; assembly: GCA_947063395.1. Taxonomy (NCBI): domain Eukaryota; kingdom Metazoa; phylum Arthropoda; class Insecta; order Lepidoptera; family Geometridae; genus Hemistola; species Hemistola chrysoprasaria. The sequence continues at coordinate 14,614,615 of OX346716.1, read as the reverse complement.
ATTTAGATAGATAGATAGATTAAATCTTTATTATTCCACGACATAGTAAAAGTCTTAAAACTAAAAAATTAACAATAGGTATGGTAGGCCTCTTTTGCAGGGGGCCGCCTGGGGAAGTACCACACCTTTGCCAGTTATTCATCCGCCAAGCAGTAATGTGCAAACGTTACTGTGTTCCGGTATGAAGGGCAATGTTACCAGCGAAATTACTGGGCATGATGAGATTCAACTACTAATATCTCAGGGTGACAGGCGCAGTGCAGTGCCGCGCAGAATTTTGAATTTTAAAACACTGGGTGGCACTGTGTCTGATATGGGCAATCATGATGCTTACCAACAGGCACCTGATTTGCTCGTCTTGTCACTCACTATCATAAAAAAAAAAAAAAAATATCTAATGTAACAATGGCCGGTCTTATATTTTAGCGTTTTAATAAATTATTGATGATTTTAGGCATACGGATGAGTTTTTAATATTGACACTTTTATTATAATCATCATCATCTCAGCCATAGGACGTCCACTGCTGAACACAGGCCTCCCGCATAGATTGCCCCCCAGTCCGGTTGAAAGCGACCCGTCTCCAGCGTGTTCCTACCGTTCTTATCAGATCGTCTGTCCACATTCTGGGTGGACGTACTACGCTGCGCTTACGGGTCCGTGGTCTCCATTCGAAAAATACAGCCCCATTGGATATCAGTTCTATGTGCTATGTGCTCTGCCCATTACCACTTCAACTTGCTAATCCGCTGGGCTATGTCGGTAACTTTCGTTCGTCTATACGGATCTCCTCAATTCTGATTCCCTGAAATCCCGAGCCCTCTCCATAGCTCGTTGCGCTATTTTGAGCCTGCTAGAAGGCCCACAGTCAAAGACCACGTTTCGGATCCATAAGTCATCACCGGTAACACACACTGGTCGAAGACCATCGACTTGAGGCACTGAGGTTTCGAGGTATATACTTGTTTGGAAAACTTGTTTGGATAAAATAGTCTTCAAAATGTGGGTACGTGTGAGCGAGAGGGCAAATCAGGTGTGCACTGCGCCTTAACTTTTTTCATACGTGCATTCCTAGGCGTTCAACAACTTCGCTCCGTAGCGAATCGAAAACAATTCCCAAAAAAACACCGTCAAGTTGAGGTACAAAAGGATTCAAAACCATGACAAAATATTAGTGTATTCGAAAAATCTGTCAGTCATTTTAGAATATGCGCGAAATGGTCCAATGATGATGCTACGATTTTTTTCCGAGTGAATTCTAAATCTATTCTTTGGCTCGATATTTTTTGTACTCGAATGGGTATTCAATTTGGTGCTAACGTTTAGATGAAGAATTGTGCACGGTGTAGTAACCTTTTTTTCTTGAAATATATGTTATTTATTTGAAGATGATATTAAATATCAATATATGGGACAACTTCCACACACAGTAATCTGGTCCCAAATTAGGCTAGAAGGCAGTACTATGGTAACCAGATGACTGATATACATACTTATATTACGTGACTGCCTCGGTGGCGTAGAGGGCGCATGCTCGACTGCCAATCAAGAGGTCCCGGGTTCGATCCCCAGGTCAGGCAAAAGTGTAAAATATTGGATTTTTCCATTAGGAATTATCTCAATAACTGCCTGGAGTCTGGAACTGTGCCCGGTAGATGGCAATAGGCTCGCCCCCTATTACATGGGACCAATAACATACTGGCGAAATGTGGGTGTATCTACCATGGGACTGTGTCCTGGGTATACATCTGCCTACCCCTTCGGGAAAAAAGGCGTGAATGTATGTTATCGCTAAAGGTCGAGAGTAAAACTGCTTTGTATACAACGGGTCTCTAGCTCCTTGTGTAAAAATCTAATATTCTCACCCTACAACTTTAGAATACTCGTATATACGTACCAACCTACTACATAAAATTGTCTACATCCATGTATTTGTAAAAACATATATAATATCTAACAACCACTTATATTGTAATAAAGGAGTAACATAGAAAAATGGGTCATTACTACGAGCCCTGGAGCGGCACGGAACCTTCACCCAAATTACTGACACATACATACACAACACACACATACTTACACAACGTCAAAACATCATCCTTCATACATCCCAAACAAAAATGGTCTACGGACTTGACGATTTTATAATAATACCGAAGGAAGCGATGTGCCTTATAACTACAAAAAAAGTTTATTCCTCTATCCGTTTGGCTCTACGCCCATCCACGTACTTTTATTACGGTCTATCAATAAACGTCCAATCAAAGCCAATTCTTAAGTGTTCCTAAATAAGGTTTATTTTAACCTGACGTTATGTTAGGAAGGTAATCTCTGAGCTTCATCAATTATCTTCAGTCAGAGTTAATTACTTTTATAGAGCGGCCAAAGATTTTTTAATAGCAAAGTAGGGTTTGGTCGAAAGCCATTTGATTGTTTCTCGGAAATTCTTGGACGTTCGAACAGGCCCAGTCAATGCTGATAGATGTATGCTTTTGATGGAAGCATTATAGGCTTTTGACGAAAAATTTGAATATAGAGATATTTCTTTAGATGACAGTAGAAAAACTTTTGTCGGTGTTGTTGTGGGGTCTGGTCAGTAAGACTTGTAAAATGAGAGCGTTCTGTGATTAGTTACATCATTAAAATTCATTCAACTCTATTTACATTATCCTGCCAATAGTTAGATAACAAATAGTTTTGTTCAGAAAAGTAGCGTTTCTGTATAAATACTTAGTATATCTAGCTATCATTGTTAATAACCCTGCCTTTAACTCTTGAAAAAACTGCGTAAGAAGTAAGTACTCATAATTTTTCCTCCAATTTTTTTAGCAGTTTAAGCTTTTGTAGTAGTTTACCCAATCAACTGTCAATTTGGGGTGGTTCTCGGTGCGGTGTCTTCACTTCAGGTCTCCCATTAGATCTTCTTTCCTTTGGCTTTGTATGCCAATCTATCTGACCAGAGGACATCCGGTCTCAATTCAAATATTTATAACTTTAACTCTGCATTGAATTTCAACGCTTTTATTTTCTGCACCTGTTTTAGATGAACATATTTATGTATTTATAAGGTTTGGGCTCCGGGAAATCACTAAATGTCCTCTTGGGAGACACTTCGTGTCTCGAAGTATCATGTCGGGACTTTTGTCATAAAAGCGAAAATTTTCGAGACCTTATAGTTTGTATACAGTTGTTGTGATGTTGTATTATTTTGTTACGTGTTTTGTGAAGTGCCTTTATTTTTGTTGGCCTTCTTAAATAATTAACATAATATAGCATCATGCCTTTTTCCCGAAGGCAAAGTGTACCCATTATCATAGTAACTATATCAACATTTCGCCAGTTGTCTTTTATATCGAGGAGGCCTCGGTGGCGTAGTGGATGCAAGCTCGACTGCCGATCATGAGGTCCCGGGTTCAATCCCCAGGTCAGGCAGTGTTATTTTATTTTTCCTTTAGGAATCTCAATAACTGCCTAGAACTGTGCTCGGTAGATGGCAACAGGCTCGCCCCCTATTACATAGGACCAATAACATACTGTGGGTACCTACTATGGGGTCTTTGAGTCCTGAGTACACCTCTGCCTACCCCTTCGGGAAAAATGCGTGATGTTATGCTATCAAGCATTAATCCGGACTTCAAGCAGAAAATGTCTAATGGAAAATCAAATAGCCCTTTTGCGTCTGGATCTCCTTATATGGATATAATGGAAGTAACTTCCAGCCCTAGATATAACGGCAAATGCCAATAATTAAAGCAAGTATCTGAACATAAATCGTGTATTTATTTTATTACTAGTTATGTCTATATTACTAACAATCGCTAAGAACCGAGTTTATGATATTTATGGATTTACGAGACTTAATGCGCGGCTCATTTGACTACACTCATTAGCACCAATAAAATTCTATTTACAATGTAATGCAAATTATTTTCTCGGGCCATTTTATGAGGGTTAATATCGGGTTTGCCTCGATGTTTGCTTTCCGATGAACATGGGTGATCTGTTCTCTTTTTACTTTGTGTTAGTTTATAGTATGGACTATCGACTTCGTTAGTTTAAATGTAAAGCTGCAGGAAGATACTATGATCTATAATATTATGACGGTGATAGCTTGCATCATTATTATGTCGTTTGTATGCTACAGATACTATTTGTACTTCTATAAGTTGTATATTCATCATGGACATTGAGAAGAAAAGATAGACACTCTCGAGATGTGGTGCTGGAGGATAATGCTTGGCATATCTTGGACTTCATTATTAACTATTCGAATTCTATTCTTACCCTCACAAAAATAATTTTATCACTATGTATAAAAACTTAATTTTGAACTCAGATTATTGCAAAGATCAATAATGACCACAAAAAAGCTTTGCCATTGATACTTTTAACATTATTTTAGAATCGTCAGTATCTGAATACATGAAAAGAAATTGACAATGACAGTGGTAAAAAATTGTCTGGCGCCAATGTCCTCTACGTACCTGCCGCTAGTGGGACCCAGCCAGAGATTGTAAACATATTCTTAGACACATTATAAAATTTTAATGAAAGTAACGTTTTTGGGTTAGGAGGGGAAGACCTCTAAAACCCCTATAAAGGGGGGTTTTGCCAATACTCGAAACGCTTGGCAGACGAGTTGCAGAGCGCAGTTCGATGGTTTTTTGCCGAGGACGCTGCTGCCTACTCTGGATCTGTTAACCCTTAGCCGGCTCTTACGGCAACCACGAGAAGAAAGGGTGGAACACTATTCTAAAGCCGGTAACTCCACGGCGGAAAAAATCTTATAATAAGAATATGCTGTTCTAAAATATTATATTTAGTTTCCCGCTAATATTATATTTTTATGTGTGGGAGCCGAGTTTATAAAGATTTGATCAATAACTCGTTATTAGTACTTCTTACGTTAGCACTTGCAAATCAAGCGGCCGCCGGCAACATCAGACGATTAAGTGGTGTAACTATTTCGGTAGTTTGTTAATTAAAGTTATTTATTAGAATATGACGCAAATAGGTGTTAAACTCATTTTTTTGCCTTTATCTGTAATAAGTTTTATTATTATGACACATTTTTAATATTAAATATGAGTAATTTATGTCTTGATTTATTTTTTTTACAAAATAAAAAATCTCACAACCGTTTTTTTTTATAATATACTAGCTGTGCCCCACGGTTTCACCCGCTTAGTCTTCGTGTCTGTTAGAATATCGGTATAAAGTACTCTGTGTGTTATTCCAGGATCTAAACTATCTACATATCGAATTTCAGCCCAATCGGTACAGTAGTTTTGGCATGAAAGAGTAACAAACATCCATCCATCCTCACAAACTCATTTATAATTTACATTTATAATATTAGTAGGACTATACAAACAATAATTAAAAGAAATAGATATATTAAGAAAGGGTTACCATTTCAATTATTACACAAAATTTGACCGAACTATTGGTTCGGTCAAATACTCAAACACCATCAGTCAAGGTAAGTAAAACCGTTTCAAAAAATAAAATGTTAAAAGTTTGAGAGCCATAGGTCCATCAGCCGCTCACCTCGGCCCATCTCTACCTGTCTTCAATGGCCTATACCCAAATTGTAGAGGCATAATTGCCATTATTACTGCCTCTACCTGAGACTCTACCTTGCTCTATAACTAACGCATACCGATATACAAAAACCTTTTTGATTGCTAGAAATTGTCAGTTGCGTGTAGAGTCGCAATGGAAAGGAAACTTTTAAGTGCACGAAGATTACAATGATATTATGTAGAGACCACAAAAATATTTTATGAGTTTTCATGTAGAGCTTTTTAAAAGAACCGTCGTAATATTTTATGTAGAGTACTTTTATGACCATAATGGATATTATTATTGGTATTTTTACACGACATATTAATATATCTTCAGCTGCAGCGCTCTTAGAAGCAAATCGAACAGAAATCTCTTGTATATTGTTGTACGTAACATTCCTAATATAGGTGGTATAGTTAACGACTTACCAAATCGAGATATTTATGATCAATGTTAAATTATGAACGTACCTGAAACCTGAACGTACGAAAAATACATAGATTAATTTAAAGAATTGTACAGTTATGACATCTAAAGGTGAGTAATGACCATGTCGCGACGAAACATGTTACAAAACGAGCATTCGTGCTGTCAGTACCTGGAAACAAGCACGAACACGCGATCAATGAGCGCATTTCAACTTCAACATACTGAATGACGAATGCTCGCTTTGTAACATGTTACGGTACGCCTTGCACACTTTCACAATGCGAATATCAAAATTTTTACTCGTATAATGCATAATATTATTTAACATTTACACTATTTACATGCAAATTTTACACATAGAGCCTTTGCAAACGGCGTTTTTGGAAAGATACGGCACAGTAAACGCGCGTTCGTGATACGTGACGTCGGCCATGCAAAAGCGCCGTGTGCAAAGGCTTACGTAGCACTTTTAAAGTTGACACTATAATTGTAGTTCCTTATATCAACTGATTTTATGTCCCCATTTAATGACTATTGTCCAAAACATGACAGCACCATGGATTCCCATAGCCGTGGGCTCTATTGTCCAAGGGTCGATTAAGGATGCAATTCATAAGAAAACGATTACCTAAAATGGCTATTATTTTGTATTTAAGCATCATTAAAGAGTGAGTCGGACAATTTTTTTTTTTCGTAATAAGTCTTTTTTGAAAACTAGCATTTCTATTTTTAAGTATATCGATGATTAGTTAAATGTAGGATATAAATTATATAAGGGTGAAAATTTGTATGTATGTGTGGATATTTGATACTCTTTCAAGCCAAAACTACTAAACTGATTGGGCTGAGATCTGGTATGAAGATGGTATAGACCCTGGAATAACACATAGGGTTCATTTTAATCCGATATTCCCACGGGAACTATGACTACGCGGGTGAAAGCGCGGGGCACAGCTAGTCCAAAAAAAGTCATAAATCATATAGCATTAAAAAGGTAGCGCAATGTGTTAAAACGCATATTATGAGAAAACATTTTCCACTGTTCATTCAAGTTTCAATTCATCACATGATTCACGAATGAAACACCAATCACCGTGTAAAGGCTCAAGAATTAGACCTCATGACTTATGACCTTATGCCTTAAAGAATCCTGAATCAGGCCTCTTGTAAATCGCTCTCATTGTCTGTCAATCCACTGACGAACAACTTTATTGATACACCACCAATATAAATTAACCTCTATGCTCCTTTGTATCTCCAACAAAGATGTGTCTTACTAATCTGGACTATTAATGCCATGACCAGTATAAAAGCAGCTCTCGATACGTATAAATCTCCAAGCGAGCTAGGTCATGTTAAACCGGGCGTAAACTAACTAATATAAGTTGATATACAAGAGTTTTAAATTGTGAAGAATGAAGAGGTCAGATTAAATTGGCGGGTAATGATCGAAGTATCGATGTATGTAATTACATGCAAATTCGCGATTGTCAGGTGTGGGATTTTATTGTTCGTTTTTTTTTTTTTTTTTTTTAATCATGTAAGAAATGGGCTTTGTCGCTGATTGCGAACATGCCGCCCTGGTTGACACAGATTTTAAATGTACTTAAACTCTACACATAAACACTTAAATTCTAATAATTAATCTGTACAGTGTATCTGTTCATTGTTAATGTAGATAACTATTTGGGTAAAGTTGAAAGTTCATACGATTATAATATTTATTTTGATCTTGTATATTATGTAGATTATGTATATATTACGTATATATTATGTATATTATGTAGAGGTTGATTAAATATATACAACTCCACCTCTGGTATGAGATAAGGCAAAAAGATGATGAACTGGGATTTGGATAAGACTATTTTGGCCTTTGGCAATGTCGTTGGGCTAATTAAAGATAATGTAGAGTCAATTGTGATGATAACTCTACAAAATAATCTTCACGCAATAAATATAATTAATAAAATGACCGCTTCGAGCTTTTCCTACACAGCTAGATTTTATGTAGAGTTTGTACTCCACCAAGGTAGAGTAGCTATTAACTGGGCTTATCTTAATCCGCCTTGGTTTTAGACGCCCACAGCTACTGTCATGACGGTAGAGTCACCATGTTCAAAAAAATATGGAAAATAACATAACATAACATACATTCACGCCTCTTTCCCGAAGGGGTAGGCAGAGGTGTACCCAGGACTCAGTCCCATAGTAGATACACCCACATTTCGCCAGTATGTTATTGGTCCCATGTAATAGGGGGCGAGCCTATTGCCATCTACTGGGCACAGTTCCAGACTCCAGGCAGTTATTGAGATAATTCCTAATGGAAAAATCCAATATTTAACACTGCCTGACCTGGGGATCGAACCCGGGACCTCGTGATTGGCAGTCGAGCATGCGCCCTCTACGCCACCGAGGCAGTGTGATAGATGAAAAATAAGTGTAATGAAAAGGGTTCGTAAATTAAGAGTTATGAATATGTTCCACATAGAAATATATTATTCGTCGTACACCACTTTTCCCTCCGACTGTACTTGGTATGAGTAGTCGAGTTGACTATTACAATATATAAATTAAAGATGGCTACTCGACCGTGGTCGAGATGACTATACGAGTATCATCTCAAATATAATATTTTTTCATGGCAATAATAGTTATATTTTATTCCATATTCATTTTGTGGCGTAGTGGGCGCAAGCTCGACTACCGATCACGAGGTCCCGGGTTCGATCCCCAGGTCAGGTAAAGTTGTTAATTATTGGATCATTCCCATTAGAAATGATCTCAATAAATGCCTGGATGGCAATGGGCTCGCCCCCTATTACATGGGACCAATAACATACTGACGAAGTGTGCGGGTGTACCAACTATGCGACTGAGTCCTGAGTACACCCTGCCTACCACTTCTGGAAAAAGGCGTGATGTTATGTTTCTTGTCCCTCTCGTGCCCAAAATGCGTTTGCTGTATCTTCCTTACTCATTCGGGAAATGTAGCCCATAGATAGATACTACTTTATTGTACACCACACACAATGAAATAACATTACAGGACACAGAAACTAAACTTAAATGTACAAGCGGCGGTCTTATCGCTAATAAGCGATTTCTTCATAATAGCTGGTAAACAGTTTATCCCAATATTATCCCAAATCATAGTCCCCTGAACCGCCTAAACGCCATTATTTAGAGACAATTTGCGTTTACCACCGGTCAGGGTAATTTGACCTATATGTAGAAGGACATAAAGTTTTAACAATCGGGCACATATTGTTGATATCGAGAATATTATAATAATTATTACGTCAATATCGCAGAATATCAATCAGATATCAATAACAAATACATAAAATAATATAGGTACAATACTCAATACATAATATACAACAATAATAATATTGGGCAAATAAGTAGTTCGGCATAGACCTTGCGATTACATCTTAGATTATTGACAGGTCTCTGCGCGTGCTCAGACTAGATACCTACCGCTATCATACTTGCCAAATAATTTATTCGTTTGTTTTCAAGCTTACTGGCAATAATTACTTATTTACACACACTAGCATTGTGTTATGCACACTACAATTTGAAAGTTGCGGCATTTTCGAAACTTTTTTTTATTAATGATAATGAGTAACAAGACGAGCAAATCAGGTGCCTGATGGTAAGCATCATGATTGCCCATGTCAGACACTGTTTTAATGCCACCCAGTGTTTTAAAGTTCAAAATTCTGAGCGCGGCACTGCACTACGCCTGTCACCCTGAGATATGAGTTGTTGAATCTCATCATGCCCAGTAATTTTGCTAGTAACATTGCCCTTCAGACCGGAACACAGTATTGTTTGCACAATACTGCCTTGGCGGATGAATAACTGGCAAAGGTGTGGTACTTCCCAGACGGCCCCCCCTGCTCACAATATTTCTAATGAAATTAAAATTAATACGAAACAATATTTCAATCATTGTGTGTGAAATCCTAACCGTAATCCTATGTAACCCGATATATTGAATATTGAACGATATTGAAATATATAGATAGATATATCCAGACAACTAGCCTTATTAGCATTCCCGACTTAAGACCCGTGCGGGTATGATGAACTTGCATTCGCGTAGCAACAGCAGTAAAATTACATAATGATTGCTGTCAAACATCATTTTTGTATGATAAAATTACACTTGACCGCAATCATTACGTAATTTTTACTGCTGTTGCTCCGCGATTGCAAGTTCGTATCATCTGTGACGCTGTCATCGAACCTTACTTTACGCGATAGGTTATTTTTGATACTCTTATCTTTATAACGTAAAAAAAAATATTAAAGAAGCTCATTCAACAACCTTAATTAAACCAAGTTAACTAAAAAAAATTTAACACGTCATTAAAACTACCAAAAAGTAATATGCATCTGACTATTTATTGTAATTACATATCAAACGAACCCTAAATCTTCCAGATACTCAGTTCTTATGACTACTAGACAATGAAAGTGAAAGCAAATATAATACTTAGCATCTTCATAATATCCGTCATAACAATAATATTACCTGTTCTTAAAAAATCCAGAATAATATCCAGGCAAGATTTATTAATCACATCCGTAAGTAGAACTGATAAATGAGCAGGACTTACACGACATCAATTTACGTTTTGGTGCAATAGCAACACTGACAGCTGCACGCAAGTTCTGCACAAACCGGCGGTAAGGGCTTTCCTCTGACTTGTCAGTAATTTATTTTAATTAACAACCACAGTCGCGACGTGGGCGCAGTGATTGAGGACCGACAGTGACTGCGACTCGCGACAAAAAAGAAGAACGCGCCAGCGAGACCGCAGCTTAACTAAAGATACGGTTCTAATGTTTAAGGCCTAGCGAATCTTTATGAAGATCGCAATCTTGATGAGAGAAAAACTCGACGACTTTATTTACTCGTTTCTTGGGTTTTCTGCGTTCCTCGTAATGAATAAGAGTAGACATCAGACATGCGCGAGAGCTATTTCCTATCTTAGGCTGATTCGTACCAGACTCTGGTAAAAAGATCTCTGGTAAACCCTGTATTAAGCGCACCATTTAAGCAACTTTAAATATGACGTCAATAATAATGTTATCAATAACGTAATAGCAACGCGTAATACTGGTAAACCTTCTCCAGAATCCCAGGATACAGGCAGAGCCGAGTGTGGGGATCATTATTTATTATTACGGAATATACCTCGCAACACCTTGCAACTTGCATCACAGATTAAAAATGTCTAAAACTAGGTTAAGTTAGTAATATAAGTAATATTAGATTTAAATGTCTATGAATCTTGTGTGCAGAAATAAATCATTTTCATTTTGAACTTAGCCATAAATCAAACATTTCTAAAATAATCACAAAATTATATCCGATACACACACGAAAAACATAGATAACACAAAATGAGTAACTAAAGCACGCAAATATCGATACAAATACTAGGTACCTTTCCGTAATAATTCCGTCAAACTCGGTAACATATCAGCTCGATCAATGCATTTTGCTGTCATTCTGTACGCAAGACACAAATCAGCTGGCACAAGGCATGCAAAACTTTCCTCGGACCAACAAATATGGACTTGCTACCGACGTGGTTTTGTACGCAGAAAAGCTGGTTTTGTTTACGAGTATTGAGAAATCACTAGAAATAAACATGCTTAATACTTTGAATATTATACTTATGACTTTTTTGCATTTATCCACACTAGCTGTACCCTGCGGTTTCACCCGCGTATTATCATACTAAATTTTAAACCAATCCTTTCAGAAGTTTTTGCGTGTAAGAGTAACAAACATCCACCCATCCATCCATCCTCACAAACTTTCGCGTTTATAATGTTAGTAGGGTAGTAGGAAGTAGGATGGAAATGTCTTCGCAAGGATTTTCCCTTTGCTAGCCAATTGTGCGCCATAAACTTGATTAAAAACCATTTCAAGCGCAACCGCTGACCTTACGTTCACTACATTTTTTTGGTTGAATATGCAAATGTGTGCTGTACCTGTTTACTTCACCAATCCCAAAAATTGACGCTAAAATTGGGTACTGAGACTAGGCTTAAAGCCATTCCATACTGCTATTATTCAAAGGCTACGTACGAGTAATTATTATAAAACTTTGCTCAGTTCTAAATTTGCACAATTCTCCTGAACGTCGACTTGTGGGACACAATCTAACTCAGTAGAAATGTACTGGTATTCTGGTATCATAATGCAGTATATTATCTTGTCTATAAACCAATGCCATTCACACCCAGACACTTGCGCTAATGGAAGTAGAATGAACCTCAGCTTGTTTCAAATTGTTTTACTATATATGTATATAACATTATAAGGAAGAGAATTGTCTTAGATTTCGTAAGAAACAAAGCTTTAGAGTCACATAATTTGGGTTGTAACGGTATGATAAGACAGTGCAATTTAAGATTTGGCTCTCAGACGTCTCATGAGTATCCATATATCATTTCCATTAGGAATGTTCTCAATGACAGCCTGGAGTCCAGAACTGTGCCCGGTAGATTGCAATAGGCTCGCCCCCTATAACATGGGACTTATAAACATAACTGACGAAGTGTGAGTGTTATCTACTTACCGCTTTTAGGAAAAATACATGATGTTATGTTTAGTTATGTCCCAAGACTGGCGCCCTCAAATTTGTAGACCTCTTTTAGTTTGTATTCGATTTGAGGTTATGTAGATTTAAGGTTCTTTTTCAAGTGCATATTTTTCCAAAGTCATTGCTTTTTGATAAGAAATGATTTCTTCCAGAACTACTTATTTCGTTTGACCTCTTCAAAATCCGAAGTTAAATTCTACTTCATATTTTAAGACTTATTTTAAAAATATGATGTGTAGGTACCTAAATCATCATTATTATCTTTGTAAAATGGAACGAAATAGCAAAATAAATTGGATTGTAAACTCTGATGGCTTCAAGATTTTGTAACCATTATAATACATTTACAAATCAAGGCAATTGTACACTTAAGTTCTTCATAAGAAGGACGTGTAAAGTGCAAAGCTTATATTCAATTTTCTCTGTAGATTAGTCGCTAGTCACTCCAACGAGCCACAGTTTAGCAAGCAGTTAGTGGGTCTTTGAACAAACAGCAAAAAGGCATGGACAACACGGTGGTGGACGGTAAAAGCTGTATTTATGATTTCACGGTATCTCGGCCGTCATCGCTTGTTCGTCCAGATTGACTCGCACGTAGGCGGGATTGGATGTGGCAAAGTAACAAGAATTACTGTAACTTTAAGTATTTCTTACCCGATTGTCCTCAATAGCCCTAGACTGCCGGTGTACTGTGCGATAACAGCGCCACAGGCGGAATTTACTCAATTTCTACTGTCAAATTTTAATGTAATTTTTTGTATCATACGTAATGCCAATAATTTATTTTGATAGCAGTGATTGTGCAGTGTTACTGCTGTTGCTCAGCGATAGCAAGTCCGTAATGAGTACGCATGCTAATTTTGCCCTACACTCTACAGTCAAAGTCTATAGGTAGATTAATTCTGCGACTACAAATTAAGTACATTATTGAGTTTACATTGGATCTAATAATATTCAAAATTCAAATCTAGACATTGATGCTTTGCTCAATGTGTGGCGCCAGTTTAAATATTGATTTCTAAAGTTACAGTAAATTCAGAATTTTCTTAAATAGCCGGAAAAATAATAAGCAATACAGGTATGTCAGTGTAAGGTAAGAACGTATAAAGAACGAAACACTAAATGGAACTAAGGACCTATAGTTATCATCATCGGCCTTAAGAGGGCGCTGAGAGCAAAAATAAAGCAAAATGTGTACCTTATGTATTTAATAGGAACGAACGTAAATAGAATTAGAATTTTGAAAAAATAAATAAACTATTTTTATTGTCACAAAAAAATTACATCCACTAAAATGTATACATAAAATAATTCAATTTCTTTATTAAAAAGTAGGAACTTTATACAAAGAAACATTAAAAATAAACACACAAAACACTATTTACAAAAGTCACTACCTACGCTATTTAATCTATGACATGATACGACTAGCAAAGCACAAAATCTCGATTTTTGTTCGCCTCCTCCATTATTCTGCCATCCGTGTGAATTTACATAGCAGGCGAGCGGGCGTACCCGGGAGGGCTGGCTAGCGTATACACAGACGAACTGATGCACACTTTTATATTGTTTTATTATGGTAATAGATTCTAGTGTAGATTGATACTAGTGACAATGTTGCTGCAATTGTTAACTTTTTAAGCGTCGAAAAGCAAAATATTTTTTAAAAGTTACACGAAATTGGATTGTTTCATTCTGTAACACTTCCAATGGTATCTTTATCGTCTGTTGATAAGGTGTTAATAGAGTGTCAGTAGTGTGTTAGTGATTTTTAGGGTTCCATACCTCAAAAGGGAAAAAGGAACCCTTATGGGATCACTTTGTTGTCTGTCTGTCTGTCTATCCATCTGTCAAGACACTTTTTAACAGGAACGCGTGGAGTTATCAAGATGAAATTGATATCAACTACTCAGATCTGCGGTCCCTCGTGGCTGTAAAAACATCGAACTTCTAAGTTAACGCAATCAAAAGTTATAGCCATTTTACTGCATACTCTGTACTTTGCACAAGGAACTAATAGATGGCGCTGTATATAATTCTTGGTATTTTGGTATGAAACCCTGCAATATGCATACATATGTATTCCTTAACAATTTATTATTTATTATCACGACACTAGAGACCTTTTTTGCCTTTTTCCTTTACATTAATGGGACGTGACTTAATAAAACTTTAATGATTCTTGCCTGCACTAACGATCATACAAATGGAAGAAATTAGGCAAAAAAGAATCAAAAATATTACATTAAAGAAAAAATTGTTTTGGTTTATGCGGTCAGTACTGTTCAGGATATTATAACAAAGTGTTTCAAAATTATGCAAAGCTAAAATATACACATATACAACGTACCTTATTGCAAAAAGGTACGCGTATTTTAACCCAATCCTTTCAGAAGTTTTGGCGTGAAAGAGTAACAAACATCCATCCATCCTCACAAACTTTTGCATTTATAATATTAGTAGTATAATATGATGTAACATTCCTTAGTAATATTTTATCCCACAAGCCTGTTATTATTGATTCAGATTACAAAACGTTGTAGAACCATCAGGTCTATAAATTCGATTGATCGGTGACCTCCACTCGCAGACTGAGCGGCGCAGGCGCAGAATTTTGCTTGATTGCTTCTTAGTTATTTGTGACTGTTAGTGTTTATAAATTTAATTGAAACTTTATCGTTATTAAAATACTTATCGATTGCAATAAAAACCTTAAGTAGAAAATAATCAATATAACGTTTAGTACACAAGTTGACAAAACCGAAAAAAGAACCGACTAAATAATTCAATTTTGTGACGAATTAACTTTGTGACGAATGTAAAATAACCCACAGATAGTGGGTACATTTACTTAAGTTAATTACAATGTATAAAAAAGTAATAGAGGATGAGAATTGAATAGAATACGTACTCTTTATTAAGATCATTGTAATGACAGCAACACAAACATATAAAATAAAGGTAACGTTACACTTATTGGATGATAATGATTAATATATATTGATAAATTATACCTATACAGATTGATGTATTATTTATTTAATTAGTTGTTAGCTTTTCATTTCGAAATTATTTTAGTTTTTTTTTATGATACTAAGTAACAAGACGAGCAAATCAGGTGCCTGATGGTAAGTATCATGATTGCCCATATCAGACACAGTGCCACCCAGTGTTTTAAAATTCAAAAATCTGCGCGGCACTGCACTGCGTCTGTTGAAACTCGTCAGATCGGAACAAAGTAATGTCTGCACATTTACTGCTTGGCGGATGAATAACTGGCAAAGATGTGGTACTTCCCCAGGCGGCTCCCTGCAAAAGAGGCCTACCACTAAGTACAAAAATTAATATAGCATTGTTAACCTATTTTCAAGTTTGCCTACATCTTGTAACGATGGAATGAATTAAAACATGAAACAAGTTTGTTGAACAAAGACGGCAGTCAGTTCGGACACCTTGCTTGCTAAATATTAATCATTTGCTTAGAGGTAGGCTTAGCCTTCGCAGCCTAGCTAATGATCTATGATTTATTGTAATTGCCAATTCAAATAGCATTTATAACAGTAAATTTTTAACGAGTATTCCGTTTTTTGGAAGAACAGGCTCTCTTTGTGTGAGATAACTTTTTAGATACGATGCTTGATACAAATTTAAAATAATTATCAACATAATGAAATTACACCAATTCATATGAATCAGATATGTAGATTAATCAATATGATCATTATATTGCATTGCAATGCAAGTCATATCGTTGATAAAATATTATCTCTTCCGCTAGCATAGTGACCAGGGAAAACGAAGTCCTAGGGGGTTAGAACGAGACAGCAGATACAAATAGTTCGGGCGCAAAAGGAAGAAAAAACAAGGAAAATTATAGCTTGAAGATTGAAAACCCCGAACCAATGCCGAAACATAATTACTAACATCGCAAACAGAACTTTCAATGGAATGTCCTTCAGATTATGCAGCTAATACGGCCCACTGACAATAAAGACAAATTGCTAAGGCTTCTATTGGTAAGTGTTATCTACTCCATACCTTACGCAATTTAATTGTTCGCAGCAAATTGTCGGTGTGTACGTATCTGTCGGGTTGTCTGTTGTATGTCCGCGCGTGATTGAAAATGATTGTGTCAATATATTAACCTCTGTCAATGTTGTTTCGTACAAAGGTATGCCGGTACTCGGTATCTAGCCGGTACCTATATTTCTAGTGCCTAGTAAATCTACTGTGTATTTGGTAGTTTTATATCATAAAGTTATACGTGATGTTACAAAATGGTGTAGTGATAGTTAAGGCGGTACATCTACCCCTCAATCTGAACAACTTGCAAAAGGAAGATCGTGAGAATCGGGGAAAAAGGATGATGTTGTACCATTATATTAAGAGATGGTGTAGACGCACCTCCTTAAGAAATTCTGCACCTTTTTGCATGACGTGGTAAGAAAGTATGCTTTATTTTAGGCCATAGATGGCAAACCAGCAGACGGTGTGCCTGATGGTGAGCGGTTACCGCCGCCTATGGATACCTACAAAATCAGGGATATTACCAGTATTTTGCCGACTATTCAAGACTCTATTAAATATTTTTTTGAAAAGCCTCTTATTGTAGCTCAACGGAAAGACTGCAGCAGAGAGATCATCAGGGTTTATGCTATGATTAATATCCTGTATAATATTAGGGTAATACCACAGAATGGGTCCAAGAGAGAGATAGCGCCGCCGAGGCCGGACCAAAGAGGTGTCGTGATACCCGGGATGCATAACAGCGCGGCTGGGCTGACATGGCGCAGGAAAGAAGCCGCAGAAAACGTTGAAGGGGAGTTTAGGGTAGTTTACCCAGCAGTGGGACAATATAGACCAAATTAAAAAAAAGGTATTTCACCAAAGTTTTTTTTTTATGATAGTGAGTGGACAAGACGAGCAAATCAGGTGCGTTATGATAAGCATCATGATTGCCCATATCAGACGCAGTGCCACCCAGTGTTTTAAAATTGAAAATTCTGCTCGGCACTGCACTGCGCCTGTCACCCTGAGATATTTTGGCTGGTTACATGGACAAGTTACAAATATATTATATTATAAAGTGAAAAGTCCATAGGGAAAGGTGAATAGTGAAAAATGAACAGTGAATAATGACATTTCAATTGGATTTATTATTTCATTATATTTTATACTTTCTTATTTACCTCTATATATTATTGGTGCATTTTAGTGAATATTCAATTAATCCTTGACTCAAACGCTTGTTAGTAAAACAATTTAGTTTGGTAGTAAATTCGTATTTTATGTTGTGGCACCGTATTATAACATCGTTAAATTGGTTTTACAACAACCGTTTATATTGTTAGAACATTGTTTATTGATTCTATGTACTTACCTAGTTACTGATTTTAGGACTCTCAACACATATCTGCAATAACTACCTTTTTATGAAAACTTTTAGAGATTTAAAGTTGTGATAAAATATATTGTTTAGGCATACGTATATACATATATGCATAGTGTAGGGTTCCATATCTAGATACCTGAACAAAACGCTTCCGATCCCGAAAAACAATCCGCCTACAGAACATACAGCGCTATCTATTAGTTCCTTACACAAAGTATGGAAATATGCAGTAAAATGGCCATAACTTTTGATTGCGTTAACTTAGCATTATGATTTTTTACAGCCACAAGGGACCGCAGATCTGAGTAGTTGATATCAATTTCATACATACGGCAGAAATACGGACATACGGACATACGGACAGATAGACAGACAGACAGACAGACGGACAACAAAGTGATCCTGTAAGGGTTTTTTATTAAACCCTAAAAACGGTTGTGCAATCGCAGAACGACAGTTCTCTAATTCATTGAAATGTTATTCACAACCAACTTCGTATGTCTATCCGTAAACAAAACCACCGGCAAAAACGAGACATCCGAAAAATTGTGCATTAATGCAGTCAAAAGTAAGTTTAGTACGCATAATACAAAAAAATCATTTGACATAAATTACTACCTGTTGCAACTCACGCCTGTCGCGCTGCTGTCAAACTAACCAAAGTGCATACTTAACAGGATACAGGACCTTTTAGCAGTTAGACACAATCATATAGAAAATTCGCCGTGGGGTTACCGGCTTTAGAATAGTACCTCACCCTCTCTCCCCGTGGTTGCCGTAAGAGCCGGCTGAGGGCTATAGGATCCAGAGGACGGGCAGCAGCGTCCTCTGCGTAAAACCATCAAACTGCGCTCGCCAACCCGCCTGCCAAGCGTGGCGAGTATTGGCAACAACCCCCCTGATGGGGGAGGCCTATGTTCAGCAGTGGACTACCAACGGCTGGATGATGATGATGATATGGAAAATTTACTAAATCGATGTTTTGTACTCCCGTGTTTCCTCCGAGAATAATTGATTTTATCCATAATTATATTTATTTATAATTAATTTAACAATTGAGTAAAACCACAGGTAAAACATAGAAATAAGGCGCGATGCTAAGCAAATTCGCCCTCTCGCTTACACGTACCCCGACCCACATTTTTTAAGATATAAAAAATACTATGTGTTATTAGGTAAAATAAAGACACCCAGTTTCTAGAAAATAACGATACGAAGATTCAGTAAAAATCAAATTTAATCCCAACAAGTTTTCAGTGGCTTATTATTTTTCTGAGCTTTTTTTTCTTTGTGCAGGTTTTATACATGAAGAGAATGCGAGAGGGCGAATTAAGTTTGCACCGCGCTTTAAACAACTGATTCATTGAGTATCTATCGTGTAAACTTAGAAATCATTAACAAGATACGCACACCACTGTTTAGATCACCTCCAGGCTTTACCTGCCTAATTGCTATCGCGAAACGGATTCAATGGCTAATAATACCTATATTTATTAGGCTGCTTCATTATCTTAACAAGTTTCCTTGGCGGGAGTTGTCTAACCATTTGGGGGGAAATCTTGTATTAGTTAGTCTTAAATTAGTTATCTTATTGTAAGAGTGAATTGTTTAATAGGTACTTAAATGAGAAATCATTCGGCACTCGGTTTGCTGTATGGCCTGTAACATATCGCAGTTGTTTTGACAACTGATTGGCATTCTTTTTTGACATACTGTTTTGAAAAAATATACAACGTATTACAAATGAGTATGGGAAGTCAAAAATTTCATGAATACATCATTAGATACTTTTTTAATATGTTGTATATTATATAACAGATTATTTGGAATATACTTACTACCTGCTTAGTTTTCGTTTCCGTGGAAACATTGAGATAAAAGTACCCTATGTGTTATATTAAGGTCTTAGCTACATGCTACTATACCAGGCCTGGGACATTCCGCTGAAGCTACAGGATGTACAAATCTAAATAAGACGGTACGTGCTGAAAAAAGCGCTGTGCACGGTAGGCCGAGCGCAGCACATGCTGAGCACAAGCTGATTATCACAACCACTGTCTAAATATATTATGTTCTAGCAGATTGTAATATTATCGTGTTTGTTATTAGGGTTGGGTAATAAACGCATTTTCCGTCAGTCTTTCTTTCTTACAATAAGCCGTGGCGTCCGTCCGGACGGTACAATTTCTATGGGCTAGACAGAGGGATCAGATAGAGAGTTACGCGATAGAAAGAGAGATAGAAAGAGGCAGCTAGTATATGTTAATAAAGACAATCAGTTAGGCGCTGTGCGACCTGAATTGCACTTTGTTGCGTCGGAGCTATAGAGTCGCTATTAATTTAAATGTTTTTGATGAGTGTCCCTTCTGTCCCTTTAGTATTCTGTGACTATACTAGCTATGTACTAAATTTCAGCTCAACTGGTTCAGTAGTTTTTTCGTGAGAGAGTAACAAACATCTATACTTCCATCCATCCTCACAAAATTTCGCATTTATAATAATTATTAGTAGGATATAAGTAGGATAATATTATAAATATTAAATATAAGCGAAATTAAATTGACAGAATATATTAAATTGGGGAGAATTAAGTTATTATTTTATGTATACGTATACGAGTAATCATATTATATATATAAAAATCAGACAATAAGTATCCCTCAATTTGAAAACAATTATCTAAAGGAAGATAACGGTACAGCTACATTAGCTTGAGGCAGCAGGTCCTATCCTAATAAGGCCCGGCCGTGGTGCTACGATGTATCGGAGATGGCCAGATAAGAGAAAATCTCGAAGATGGCCTACATTGTGCGTGATTGTGGCTGATTAGGATGCTATTATGCGAAAGAGAATAAGTACCACTTACGAGTACATTATAGACTTTTCAAATTGATATTTTTTTTAATAAATTAAAGTTTACTCAAAAAAATATATATATAATGTATTATAATATATATAATAAAAATTGGGGTTGTTTCAAGAGCATACCAGAATTTTTTTTAGTATAATATAATAAAAACTGATCGGCATAAAAAAATGCGGGATCAGTAAATTATAATCTCGGTTAACCCGATATTTTAGAAATTCCATTGTTCTTTCCCTCATTTGGAGGAGGGGAGTTTGGTTTTGTTCTTCCATTCGTAGGTTAATTATTTTATACGATTAGTAGGTACGCCATGACTATTAATTCTTAACCGTGCAAATAAAATCCGATCAAAAAATAACAAAAACAATAACAGTCGAATGCGGTGAATGAACGATCAGACGAGGCAACCGCTAGGGGTCGCCGATAGCGATCTACGCAACTGGTCACTGGTAACACTCAAAATTATTTGTATTCTTTATGACTTTACGAACGATTGATAATGTGGTTCCGCTAAAGATTGAAAAACTGAGTAAAGATCAGAAGGAAAATGGAGAAAGAGTTTGATGATGCTGGTAAGTGATGCGGATAAGTTGGAGAACGCTTGTTCAGTAAAAACCTATTCACTCTTGATTTGAACATACCCACGTTATAGTTTTCGGGAAAAACGGACGACGGCTTCATTGCTTCGTCATTCAACTATAAGATATTAGATGTGGGTGTTTTTTACTAAAACCTTAGTTGGTTTGATAAAGAGTTAATATAATTAAGGAAATTCATAAAGAAATTCGTAAATTCATAAGTTGACTCCCTCGGTGGCGTAGAGGGCGCATGCTCGACTACCAATCAAGAGGTCCCGGGTTTGATCCCCAGGTCTGGCAAAGTGTTAAATATTGGATTTTTCCATTAGGAATTATCTCAATAACTGCCTGGAGTCTGGAACTGTGCCCGGTAGATGGCAATAGGCTCGCCCTCTATTACATGGGACCAATAACATACTGGCGAAATGTGGGTGTATCTACTATGGGACTGAGTCCTGGGTACACCTCTGCCTACCCCTTCGGGAAAAGGCGTGAATGTATGTATGTATGGATGTAAATTCATAAGGAAAAATTGTATTTCAAGTTACTTCATCAGCAATAGTTTGTAATCCCTCACTCGACGCCTCACAAACAAATTTAATGTATGTAACCTTACCAAATAATAATGTGTTTACACACATTATTATTATATATATCTTAAGTTTTCGCGATTGTTGCTCATTAAATTTAAAAACAAATTTTAACGGATCATCATAAAATAAAACCTAATAGGTATAGTAAAACTGGCGTAAAGAATAAAATTAAACCCTACATGTTTGTTGTGCGTTCTCCTTGTTTTCGGAGGCACGGTAAATTCGTTACATTAGCTTTATTGACTTTGTAAAATGTCTTCTTGAGTCTTCATACATTAAAATTGAGCTACTTATAACACAGCAAATCTAAGAAGTATAGTTTGGCGTTTCATCTTTTCAAGCTTTGAGAGAAAAGATAACTTTGCATAGGCGTAATTCACACAATTTCAATTCCGTAAAACCTTGGAATTATGATTTTTATCATAAGATGTACAAGTCTTTATCACTAAATATAAATTCAAATCCATCAAATAAGGCAATAACTGTCTAACGGTACTTCTTAAATTTGCCGGGCTGTAGTTTGAGTTTATTTTTAATGTTTGTTTTTTGATAATCTACCAATTCACTTGTATTACAAAAAATGATTCTTATAATGATTCTTTTATAAAATAGATTCAAAAGTAACAATACACCTAACTGTATCTATTAAACTATATATAACTATTACGTCAGTCGATTGAAACACAAAAGCGCGTCAAAGCCACGGCGCGTTTTCATCAAGTTTTCAATACCCGTATTGTATGCTGGCACATCAAATACCTTAATCTATGTGATCCACTATTCAACCATAAAAAACAATATCATGTCGAATCGACCAACATGGACCTTAATTACAGACATTCTCACACAGCTCAGCGAAAAAACCACCTTAAACTTTAAGTCACTAAGTTTAAAGTTGAATAAGTGTGGTAGCCATAATAAGCTTTCTAAAAAAATGAGTTGTCCGGTGTAACGTGGAATGCGCCCATCCTGAGGAGTTGAAATGTGCAGCTAACGCTGTGATGTTATGAAAATTTTGGGAAAATATTTTTAGTGTCATTTCGATGTTTTTGTTGGTTTAAGATTGAGATCGGTGAGTAACAAAGCCATAAATTCTCTTGTTTTATAAATCGGTTAATTGCATTAGCCGGTTTTGGATAACTGCCGTCATCGGGTTTAATTTGAATGATTTGTCCTTATTGTGGCGTTATCGTAAATGCAGACATTTTTATTTTGCAACTGAATAAGTAAAATGTGTTTTCACCGCAAAATTAAGCTTATTAATATGTATATGTGAAGATGACGATGTGTGCAAGTTTGTTAACTATTCATATTTAAACTACTGAATCGGTAAGAGTGAATATTGTAATGATAATAGCATACATCAGGATGTTTCAGGAAACCTCTGAGCATAACTAGTGTTAATATAAAAAAAATATTAACAAATCAGAGCAAATCCATCATTTAAATCGCTACTGAATTTAAAATTGATAGAATATGGTAATTTAATTAATTAAATACCTTTTCAGGACACTCTCTGTTTGGATTCTATACCAACTTAAAATATACGACACCGAAATTATAAGTCCAATGAATGTAAAAACGAATTCCGTTAAACATCTAATTAAAAGTGACCTTGTGGTTTCCCGGATAAATAATTGGACTACCCCTTTCTCATCCCGTAGGAGCCGTGAGACCCAGAAGAGGAACATATTCGGAAAGTGGGCAGCAGCGCTCTCCGTTTCCAAGTATTGAAACTACTGCGATCACCAAGCCGCACAACAAGCGTGGTGATTACGGCAAAATCCCCCCCATATGAATAGTTTATAGCTTTCTATGGGGGAGGCCTATGTTCAGCAGTGGACGTCTTCCGGCTGATGATGATGATGAATTAAAAATTATTTTAGGCACTTTGAAAACCAAAAACAAAATTCTTGTTTTCGAGTTCGTCTGCCAAGCGTGGCGAGTATTGGCAAATCTCGTTATGGGCCTATGTTATGGACCCACCTTTCCTACGGCTGAGATAATAAACATTGTGTTACGCATACTACAATTTGAAAGTTGCCGCATTTTTAAAGTTGTTGTTTTTAGGTAGTGCGGTATCTGGTCAGACCACGCGCGGAGACTTACCGATCATCTAAGCTTAACATTTATTTACGTTATATAAAAATTTAAAATGTATCTAATCAACCTAGATACTTGAAAAAGTATACTCATTAGCGTAAAAATTAAGGAAATTCTTAATACGGTTGTTAATCGTCACGTCCGCTCATATTACAAGTAAGTACCTGCTCATTATAATAAAATATGCTAATTCAATATAATAAAAAATTAAAAAGCTATTTCTATCAATCTTCGGAGACCACCTATAGAGCTTTTGTAGATTTTTTTGATAATTTCTTGGCTAACCTTTTGTGAAAGGGCTCAAAGTTTTAAGCTTGCCTGAGGTCATACGAAGTTTGTACGTCTCACTAAACATACTAATATTATAAATCCCTAATCTCAGGACAATGTAAAAAGTTACCTTGTAACAGGTTATCAAAATGCTAGCGTGTTTGAACTCAACCCAAGCGCCATCTAGCGCTATTTTAATTGTATGTTTGTTTGTTCCGTTTTCACACTAAAGCTACTGATCCGATTAGGCTCAAATTCGGTACGTAGGTACATACTCGTAGTTTAGACCCTGGAATAACACCTGGAATAATATGTAGTGGTAGGCCTCTTTAGCAGGGGGCCGCCTGGGGAAGTACCACACCTTTGCCAGTTATTCATCCGCCAAGCAGTAATATGCAAACATTACTGTGTTCCGGTCTGAAGGGCAATGTTACCAGCGAAAGTACTGGGCGTGACGAGTTTCAACAACTAATATCTCAGGGTGACAGGCACAGTGCAGTGCCGCGCAGAATTTAGAATTTTAAAACACTGGGTGGCATTGTGTCTAATATGGGCAATCATGATGCTTACCATCAGGCACCTGATTTGCTCGTCTTGTCACTCACTATCATAAAAATAAAAACCTTTAACCTATGTTAAAGGTTTTTATTTTTATGATAGTGAGAAACTAATACTATTGAGGATCTAATCTCCTTTTCTTCCTTAAAAGGCTCCCTTAAAATTGGTCACTGTAATAGTACAGTGACCAATTTTAAGGGAGCCTTTTAAGGAAGAAAAGGAGATTAGATCCTCAATAGTATTAGTTTCTTAAATATTATGACAAAGGTAAATAAGCGTCACACAAACTTTAGGTAGGTCAAGGAATATTTTGCCACTGTTAAAGACTGTCAGAAAGAAAAGTATTCGTGATTATTATTAGAGGTTTTAGTACATATTTTTAATTAAAAACAAATTACCATCGTATATTCTCATAGAAACAAATAAATGGCCATCAGAGTTAAGTACCAAAAACTTGATTCTATCTCGACTTTATCGTATTCTGTAGTTTTAATAGCACCGTGGTATTTAGTACTTATAAAAATGTCGACGCGGTCGAAACGACGAATTTAAATGGTAGTGGCAGCGAAAGTTATGGCCTATTGCTACCAACCTGAAACAGTTATTTTATGTTATATTATGTTAATGATTATTAATGTCACGTTACTTTATTAATGCTTCGTTTCGTGCGGACAACCGCACGTCCAACTTTGTGTAAAGAAACACTTCCACAAGGAAGAATTGGTAAACGATCAATTTTTATATTTTAGAAATTTTTCGAGCAAAAGATAAATAGTAAATTTTTCTTTCTTCTAACTCATTATCAACTTTATGAGAATACTTTTAAAAACCGCACAATTCAATCAAAATAATGTTAGACAATGAAAAATTCTCGATCTCGATTATTTTCGGTTTTTCTCCCTACATCTTAAAACCGAGAATTTCAATCCATTGTTAAACATGAAACTTTACAAGCAAATAAATTAAGTTGAAATGAAACATAGAAATCTAATTCATACTCAATATTTATCACAATAATAAATCTAGAGACGTACTCGGAACAAGCCTGGTACAAAAACTAGTCTGCGACTTGAGACGTCGTAGAGCGGACAACTCTACGTGCAGTTTTTATGAAGTCAACCATCTGTAGGCCTAATGTTTATTTATAAAATGTTGACAGAACGTCTAATGGCTAATATAGTTTTATAAATGCTGCAATTACCTCCCAGCGACTTTTGGAAATGGGAATGGAATTAGAAGTAGGAAGGAAAAGAACATTTTATTGCTTAGCATTTCGCATTACGCTAGACTTTTCTGTTTTTTTAATAGAATATTTTTGTAATAATAATAATATGGGACATCTTTCACACACGGTCTTAAACTAGGCATACTCTGGTTACTATGGTAACCAGAGAACTGATATACATACTTACATAAGTTTATAACACCCAGACACAGATCAAACAGATATATGTTCATGCACAGAATTACTACCATCTGAGCCAACGGAGCTGTCATATAGACATATAATTTTGTTTAAATTGCTTTAAAATAGCTAGGTGGTATAACTTTTGAAAATTTTTATTAAAAAATTTCAAATTTAAAATAAACGGTGCGTACGTATTTTGCAGTATATTATAGACGGTTTTTTAAATAAAAGTGATGTAATTTGAAATTTTACCATTTTGCGAATTTAATTAGCAGTAAATTTTAAGATTAAAAGTCCCTGACTACAAGAATCAATGCCAAATTAAAAATGACCAAGACATCGCCAAGTGATTTGCCAAGTTATTTGAAAAACAGACAAGGGTAAACCCGCGGGCGAGAGCTTAATGCCTACAAACAGATTAATTTTACAACAAAATGAAAAAATCTCAACCCGTAGGCGGGATCTTTAACCGAATTAAAAATATCATTCATAAGAATTAGCTAAAACCTGTTTTAAATCGTTCCTAAGCGGAGCAAAAAGAACATTTTGGTCAACTGCAAAGCTTTAAATAAATTCTTGGTGCTAGCAACATTATCCCTAATTCTTATTGACAGCATCGCCCTGCGCCATGTCGTTCAGAATTATCTTATTTGGGTCACATGAGAAGCCAACGATCTCAGTATTAATCCTTTTATTTTAAATGTTTGGATATTTCATTAGCATATTATCAATACTATAATCTAAGGGGGTAAGGCAACAATCCGATGAAATATTCTCTGTTGAAATTCTAAATTACATTATGGAATATATAAGTAGATCTTAATCTGCAAAGATACAAAGAGATGAGCAAAAAATTCAAAAACTTTTTTATGATACTATCGATCTTACAAAATTGAAAATTTACTTATTTTGGATTACCATTCGGTAGACTTAACTAGTGCCTAGTTTTAAATAAACAATGCATAACATAAGTTTAGCGCCGGACCCAATAGAATTTCTGATTTATCACACAATCTCCTAACCCCAAGTGAAAACAATAAATATTACGTTTAAGTTACGTTGCTAATAAATTTTTACGACGCCCAAGGTTTTAACTGCTCTTGTATAATACGATTTATGAGATGCAAAATTAAAACCTCTTATATCCCTAACCGCTTTACAATCGTACATCACTATTTCTCGGGTAATCGTTTAAAAAAAATGCCGAGGCGATAATTTCTCGATCTGTCTGAAATCGATTGCATGTAACATTGACGTCGTTACTCGATTGACTCGATTCTCTTTTTTCGATCGATTCGTTTTGTTTCATTATCTGTTGTGTGATTGTTGGTTGCGTCGGACCGATGCGAAATTTATGATTTAATTGCTGGTTGGGAGTTTTTACGAGGTCAATGTACTCTGTAACTACATGGTTGTGTTACGTACGCGTGATACTGAGATACCGACGGGTGCTAGTCAGCCGTGTAGCCAAATTATAATATGATATCGCGGTTACGACTATCTCTCGTTACCACAGTCATGGGAATCGCATCACAAATTAACCAGAAGCTAAATGTTCTTTGTTTTTTTTAATCTAACCATTTGAATACGATTTACATCAAAAAGCATTAAAACAATATTTATCTATGCTTTACTTGAATCATAACACGAACTTTGACTTTTATCTTATAATTCTGGTACTAATATATTTCCAACGAGAAATAAAAACAGCAATAAAGTAAACTCCGAACAAAATAGTTGTAATTTAATAGAATGCAGCGCATTTATTATAATGGTCGGCCAATAAAATACCTACATGTAACACCAAATGCGCTATCATAGCGAGAATAAGGCGCAACTCGGCGGACATTATCGTAACACGATACTAGTGGAGCATAACTAACGAGTGGGTTCTATTCCCGCCGATAAAACTTAGCGAAACAATATCGACTTGATACCGAATATCGAGTGAGTTAATGCTCGCCGCCCAGCGATAAATCGAGAATGCCGATATGAATGCGCGCATCACTAGCTTTGTTTTTTTCCTGTAGATTAAATTACAAAAAGAGGTAACATAATTTTTTAGGTATATTTAAAAGACACTGGCTGAAAACTGAAAACAAAATGAAAATAGAGTAATACAATTTATTACAAATAGGTAAGTTAATATGACTAAATGTAATTTCAGTTTAATTCCTTCCCAGTCTTTTTGATTGAATTATAAATGCTGCAATATGTACACACCCATAGCACCTAATATTATCATAGTAATAGACTCCCATAAAACACGGTACAAAATGAAAAGCGACATAAATCCGTTGTAAATCGAAATGAGATAGATACGACAATATACTGAATCAATTTATTTAGGAATTCCCACCACAGGACCTATTTGCATGTAGTTACGAGCACGATGCGTTATAGCACTTACGACGTTTTACATCCGCATTCTGGGAAATAAATACATTCGATCCCGAATCGATGCTGCATCGGTCGATATACGACGCTATTAAATACGCAGAAATTTAATATATCACTGACCACGCCGGAAGTAGAAATAAAATTGCGAACGAGATTGATCCCTGTCTAACTTTATGATAATAGTTAGGAGAAGCCGTAAAATGATAACTCTGGGACGGTTGACGCCGGACGCCCCGCAGAGAAGCCTATAATTTCAGCGTAAACAAATTGTTTATTTCATTAACGTTCTCACATGAAAGTTAATGAAGTTGGCGCATACGTAATCCTATTAAATTTATAATAGCTCGAATTAAAATAGGAACTATGTAGGGCTGGCTCGTTCTCATTACGTGCGGCGGTAAACCGTCGCGAGTCGTCCGCCATCCATCATTAAGGCTCGGCAGTCGCGGACAGCCCTATAATTTCTTCTCTCCCCGCACACCCCTCGCACCCGAGTAAACGCCCCGGCTTTATTAAAAGAAGACGTCGAAACGAAATGAGTTTCGTCGAAAAAGCCTACTTACCCGTGCATTTTGTGTTCAGTGGCTTTAATGTTTGGTTGATAATAAACAAGTGTTTATTGCTTTTTTAATTTATTTCGAAAATCGTATGTTCCACGTTTTTAAGATTTGACTGGAATATCATGTTCTATAATGAGTAGACGAACGAAAGACATAGCCCAGCGGTTGTGTAAGTTGAAGTGGCAATGGGCAGGGCACATAGCACGTAGAACTGATGGCTGATAGGGCTGTAAATTTCGCGAATGGAGACCACGGACCGGCAAGCGTAGCGTATGAAGTCCAGCCACGCGCTCTATAAAGACAGCAGAAGAACACGCTGGATGCAAGCGGCTTACTAGCGGACTAGATTTAAATCAATGGGGGAGGGATAGGTACAACAGTGGACAATGGACTTCATACGGCTGAGATAACGATGATTGACTGGAAAAACTTCAAAGGAACTGTGTGCCCTCACAGTAGATAAAATAAAACAGTAACAAGTAGCAAATATGCATAATAAACAAACTACTGGATTTTAATATGCAAATAATACTTTGTAGTATGCGAGTCCATTACTGCATATCTCCCAATTACCATACCCTATGCTCCGCTCTTATGCACATAAATGACAGATATGGTAAAATCGTTGTTTCGGTACTTCACAAAAGGTCAGCGATGAATAAATTAACTATTTACTTGATAAAAACTTTCAAAATATATGTTTCATTGAGTATTTAAGAGGTAATTAACTTCAGTTGCATTGTACATCGTTTCATTTAAATTAATGGTTGGACGCATTCATTATTTCACTATAAACCACGTCCATAACTTGAATTCGATTCTTTAATGATTCTTTAATTCGATTAACTAGCGTGCGGTATTTCATAGGTCAGAATTCTAGGGCTGGCAGACTAAAGTACTTAAGGTGCAGTCCAAAACTAATTCGCCCTCTCGCTCACACGTACCCAATTTTTTAAGATATAAAAAATGCTACATGTAATTACGTAAATTAAAGTCTACTGGGAAAAAAGTTATAAAAACAAACTTTCAGTAAAAAATCTAATTTAATCTTAATTTTATATATAGGTAGTGTGTGTGTATTGTTTGCCAGCATAAATTAAAAAAACTGTAAAACTGTACTATGTATACATAAATAAAAATCCCAGTCCAAAACGCATAGTTAGGACTAGACTACATGCGATGCAGGGATAATAATTTATAAAATTAAGATTATAAAAAACTTAATTAAGCACCTTAGTTAATTAAAATTCATAGTTGACATATTTTCTATCTATAATCTAAATCGACCCGATATCACATCGCATCTTCAGAATAGGTTGTTACTTGACCTTTTTAACTTTTTTAAATACTGGATTGCCAGTCTAAAAAAGTAAAATGTGAAAAAGAAATTAAAATTCTCTTTTAAGTATTTCGCATTTATATTACTTAGCATTATTATCTACGGAAACATGTAGTAAATAGTAAAAGCTCCCGTTTTGTTCCATATTAAATATAATTTTAACTTAAATGACATACTTAATAATATGTTACTTTATTATGTTTATTTTTTTTCATAATGTATTTTGAGATCCAGGGAATAAGCACGCAAAACATTACCTTTTAAAGTGATGTGCTTAATGCAATTATTAATTACTTTTTTATCGCGTTGATAATAAATAATAGGATAGGGTGCAACTATATGTAACTTTCGAGTATTTTTTAATGTTACATTACTTATCCAAATATGTATAAACTTTTGATTTTGATCGCCTGTAAACTTTTGCTGACAATAATGAGTATTCTATGCTACTTATTTCATAATAAGTACCTGTAGGATTGATTTTAATTTGTAACACGCTTCCCATTAATTCTGTGAATGTTTTAGTTGTTTTATGGCAAAAATAAAAGACAACTTATGGTTTAAACAGAATCTAGGATAGGGGCGAAGGAGCGATGGCAGCACGATTCGATTGTAGAGCCGAAATTAAGATCGTTGGCTTTAAAAAAATGTTATATTTGCTTGAAGAATCCTTGTTTCAATGAGTAGAAATGCTATAATACCAAATGGCAGTCTTATCGCTGAGAGCGATCTTTTACAGACTATTAAACTCTATCTTCGTTGAGGTTATGCGGTAGGCGTTAATTCACCAGGTGTCTTTACTTCAAAAGAAACGTTTACGAAGTGAATCGAATGCGCAAATTATTTTAATGCGGTTGAATCTCAGTGGCCGGTACAAAAACTCCGTTATTACAAGGTACGATCACAAAATAAACCGAAGACCGACCTTATACAATTTTCGGTAATAAATATACCCTTAGCCTCTTACGTAGCCGTAAGAGCCGGATTATGAAATCCAGATGACGGGCAGCAGCGTCCTCTGCGCAAAAACATCGAAATCACTCGCCAACCCACCTACCAAGCGCCACGCTTGATAGGTGGGTAAAAACCCCTTATGGCCTATGTCCTCCAGCAGTGGACTTCCAACGGCTGAGATGATGATGGTGAATATATGATGCTCCAACCCTAGAGCAGTTCTGAATAGAGAAAGACAAAATAGATAGGAATCTATTTTGTGGTAAAACATTGAGCCAAATGTGTATACTTATTGTTTACATAGTAATATTACGAATATACCGTTAGTAGGTAAAAGCGGGAGCAACTGATCTTAAATATTTGAATAATTTAGGTATTAGATAAAAATTGTAATCGAATTAATATACCACTTTGTATTTATATTACACCTTAGTTAGTTACCTACATTAGTAAGAGGTAGTCACAGAAAATTGCTTAAAACAACCAAAAATTAATATTATGAAATCTACATAAATTATTCAGTTTATAGTTTTATTTTACTAAGGCCAGTTTCAATAGACTTCAAACGACTAGCTAGCTAGTTGAACAAGTTTTTTCAAGATGGCCGACTAGTTTTCCCGCCAAGACGTTGACAGCGCGATCGAAAAAAATTGCCAAGAGGGTTGATAGGTGTCACACGTCTAAGAGAAATTATTTTCGGAAAAAATATTTTTTAATATCTTGTGATTCAACTAATCAACATTCAATAGTGGTAAAAATTGTACTTAGGCCTAGGCATTGTAATATAGTAAGTCTGTAGTTGTACATATTTTAGTTAGTTATTTTTTATTGTATCATAGTATAGGGACTAGTTTAAGTAAAAAAACCCAGGAACCGTTAATGGAATCGATTCCTCCTGACCGGCCGCCGGATCCGCCGGATATTCCTATGGGATCGGGCCTAAAAAGACGGTCTGAGGGCCCTCTTAATAACGATGCGGCTAAAAAAGCCGTATTTAACAAGGATTTGTCAGATGCCTCCACACAAAATTTATATACTCATCCCTGCTATATTTTGGGAATAAAAGCATACACAGATAACGACAACGGACCGTTCATTGTGCATGTGTCTCACTCTGATCCAGACCCCTCCTCTGGGGTGGTCTTAAAACCTCTTAAATTTGGCCAATTTCTCCATGCGAATAAAGTTTCTAATATCTGCCCTGATGGTGTTAAAAAGGTGGGGAGAAACAAAATCTCAGTAGAGTTTAGAACTGGCACAGACGCGAATAAGTTTTTGGATAATCCAATTTTAAGTGCACACAAGTATGTAGCTAATATTCCTTCTTACAACATCACCAAAATGGGAATCGTCCGTAATGTGCCAACTGACTTGGCGATGGAGGACTTTGTGGCATCTGTTGTCCTACCCAAGGGGGTAGGTGACGTTATGAAGGCAAGAAGATTAAATCGAAAAGTGAATATAGCAAACAATACATCATGGATCCCAACGCAAACCGTCGTAATCACTTTTCATGGTCAGGTTTTGCCTCAGAGGATATACTGTTTTTATTCTTCGCTGCCTGTGGAGCCATATAAATATCCTACTATCCAGTGTTTACAATGTTGCAGATTTGGACATGTCAAAGCGCAATGTAGATCAAAACCTCGCTGTTTCCGCTGTGCGCAGCCTCATACGGGAGACTCCTGCGGCGTGGAGGAATCGGTGGCGTCTTGTCTCCACTGTTCGGGTAGCCACTTTGCTAATAGCAAAGACTGCCCCGAGCGGGGGAGACAGGAGGCTATCAAAATCTTGATGTCGCAGGATAGCCTCTCCTATGAGGATGCGGCAGCGCGTTACCCCAGGGTAAGGAAACCATATTCTGAAGTATCCCAAGCTAGCTGTTCCTCTTCTTCCTTTTCTCCCTCTCAACCTAGCCAATCCTATTCCCAACAGCAGTCTA
Source organism: Hemistola chrysoprasaria (assembly GCA_947063395.1). NCBI lineage: Eukaryota > Metazoa > Arthropoda > Insecta > Lepidoptera > Geometridae > Hemistola > Hemistola chrysoprasaria. The sequence continues at coordinate 14,581,020 of OX346716.1, read as the reverse complement.
CCAGTTACTCAAAAACTGTAATTTCAACCCCTCGCCCTAGAGTTCCTCTAGGAAAATCTTACAATAGACAGGCTCATCAGGCTATAGTAGCTGAAATACCATCCTCCTCCCCAAATGGCGTTGCCTTATTGGCTGCCAATCCATCTTCTTCTCTGGCTATTTCTTCTGATTCTGTTCAAAATGGCAAACTTCTCGACTTATTACTGTCCGTAATCATTTCCATTGTTTCCCACAATAACACCAACCTACCGTCCAACGTTGCCAGCAAACTTTCAGAAATTTTTTCAATTCTTAATCATGGGTCTGGTTCTGATTCAATGGAATACAAAAAGCATTCGTCGCAGGAAGCCTGAGCTCCTGTATCTCATTAATCAACACAAACCGTCAGTCATTGCCATTGCGGAGACATGGCTTGTGCCTGGGTCCCGTTTCCGGGTTCCAGGCTTCGCCTGCCTCCGGGATGACAGGGCTGACGGTTATGCAGGCTGTGCTTTACTTGTGAGGCGTTGTCTTCCTTTTTCTCAAATTTCCTTACCCCCTTTTCCTCCGGAACTTAATATCGTAGCAATAAGAGCTTTTGACATATCTTTTATATCTATATATATTCCACATCCTCAATCAAGACTCATCCCGGATATACTGCATGTAATATTTTCTGTTCCTCCCCCTATCATAATTATGGGCGATTTTAATGCACACCATTTTCTTTGGGGTTCCAACCATAACGATCTATTCGCTCTTTCCCTGCTTGAAATATTTGATGAGGCAAATCTTTGCGTCATAAATAATGGCTCCCCTACCCGTAGGGTTCTTCCCTCCCAAAACCCTCAAAGTGCTGTAGACATTACCATATGTTCTCCTACTCTTTCCTCTATCCTGTCCTGGAATGTCCTTCCCTTCACGTATGGGAGTGATCACTTTCCTATCCTCATCACCATTTCTGATAGGGTAACTCCTTCAGTGAGTTTTTGTCCCACCCTTAAATATAGGTTATCAAATGTTGACTGGTCTTCATATTCTACTTCTGTTGATAACAAGATAGATAATTTTCCAATATGTGACCCAATTAACATAGATCAATGCTATGCTAATTTTGTGGACGCTATTATTTCTAGTGCAGATGAGTATTTCCCCTTGAAAAAGCCTTTTCAATTTAAAGTTTCAACCCCTTGGTGGGACTCTGAATGCACTGCTGCCGTTAGAGCAAGGAAAAAAGCTGAGGAGGATTACAATTTGGCCATGACAAGGGCTAACTTTATAACCTATAAGAAGGTAGCTGCGAAGACAAGGCGAATTTTGTCCAAAACAAAGAGGGAAGGTTGGAAAAAATTCTGTTCCCTGCTGTCTCCTAGAACTCCACCCTCTCTGGTCTGGAAAATGATAAAACGATTCAGAGGCTCATGTACTGTCCCTAACATATATATGCATGACCCCTCATCGTGGGTTGGAGGATTTGCTGATAAAATGACCCCCCCTTCTGTTCCAAATATAGACTGCCTTGTTCCGGCTCCCCGTTTCCTTCCTAGCCTCAATACCTTTGACTCTCCTTTCTCATTTATAGAACTTCAGTTGGCTCTTGATGGTTTGGTGGATTCTTCCCCAGGCATAGATGGTATTCCGTATTCTTTCTTAAAGAATTCCTCCAGGAAATGTAAAGAATATTATTTGGGTCTCATTAATGGTGTTTTTGAATATGGTGAGGTTCCACAACCTTGGAAAACCCAGGTAATTATTCCCATTGTAAAGCCAGGTAAAAATGCCTCAGATCCAAATAGTTATAGGCCAATCGCGTTATCTTCATGTTTAGCCAAGGTTGCAGAACATATGATTAAACATCGTCTTGAGTGGTTTGTTGAAAACAGAAGCTTGTTGGCTAAAACTCAATTTGGTTTTAGAAAAGGCATGAGCACTATGGACAGTTTAAGTATTCTTACTTCTGATATCCGGATATCATACCTGAAAAAGGAATTTCTTGTGGGCGCTTTTCTAGATGTTGCTTACGATAATGTCTTACTTCCCTTACTGAGAAATAAACTTACTCGGTTAGGAGTTCCAGAGAAAGTAATCCGTTTCGTATGTAATTTATTAATGGAAAGATCAATTATTATAAAAAATCAAAATACTTTTCTTCCTTCTCGAACTTGCTGGAAAGGTTTACCGCAAGGGTCAGTGCTAAGCCCTTTACTTTATGCCCTTTATACGTTCGACTTAGAACTGACCGTTCTTCCCTTTTGCAACATTTTGCAATATGCGGATGACTTGGTTCTTTATGTATCCGTCAAGTCCATAGAAGAAGCCGAAAAAAAATTGAACTCAGCCCTCAGCTATCTTCATGACTGGCTCCTAGATCATGGTCTATCCCTTTCAGCTTCTAAAAGCAGTGTAGTTACATTCTCAACAAAGCGATTCATTCCTCCTGCATTGATCAAAATTAATAGTCAGTTAATCCCTCTACAGAATGAAGTTAAATTCCTAGGTATATGGCTTGATCGCAAATTGTCAGGATCCACTCACTCTAATTATGTAGTTAAGAAATGTGAGAGCAATATAAACATTCTTAGATCTCTTTCTGGTGTCTGGTGGGGTGCTCATCCATATACACAAAAGCTTCTTTATAATGCGATTGTCCGTAGTCACATAGATTACGGATCGTTTATCCTGAGCAATAGGTCTGCCTGCCGTGAGATTGAGAAGGTCCAGTCCAAGTCCTTGCGGATAATTCTAGGGGCGATGAAGTCGTCCCCCATCAACGCAATGCAAGTGGAGTGCGTGGAACCTCCTCTCTCCCTCCGCAGGCAGTATCTATGCAATAGATCCGTTTGCAAACTGTTACAAAATTCTAACCACATCCTTATTCAAAAATTGGATTTATTGTCTGATTTATATGGACCCCGTTCACCCCAATTACTTCCTGATCTTCTTCGCAGCTATCTTCATCTAACTCGTCTACCAAATCCATTACACCAGTGCTCTATAATGCCATTATACTCCACGCCGTTTGAAGCACTTACTTTCGAGCCTAATATAATACTTGATTTTGGTATTAATAAGAACACGGTAGAGGCTAATAGTGTATTTATAAATAATATTCAATCTGAGTATAAGGATTGGGTTTTATTTTTTACGGATGCCTCCAAGTCCCCTGATGAGCCAGTTGGTGCGGCGGTTTGGATTCCATCATCTAGGATCATTCTAAGCTACAAATGCCCTCCTCTTACTTCTGTTTTCACGGGAGAAGCTATTGCTATCCTGGAAGCTATACTGTTTATAAAGTCGCACAATTTAAGTCATTGCATAATTTTCTCGGACTCCGCAAGCTGCTTGCAAGCTATTCTCTCCAATCAATTCCGTTCTAAGTCCAGATTTCCCATTATTCTCAGAATAAGAGACTCCCTTCTTCAGTGTCATAGGCTTGGAATTAGTATTATCCTTGCATGGATTCCTGGCCACATGGGTATCCTGGGGAATGAGTCAGCGGACTCATGTGCCAGGAACGCTGCTCCTACTGGTTCTCTGGTTCATCCTCATGTTTATTCTCATGACATCTGTGCCACTTTTAATCCCAAATTATATGAAGCCTGGTCAAAACAGTGGCAAATTTCAAAGTCCATAAAAGGCAAATTTTATGGTGATATTCAGCCAGATATCCCTCATAAACCCTGGTTTTCAAAATTCCAAGGGGCAGATAAAGTTACTACTTCAACGATCTGCCGGTTACGCTTGAATCACTCGTGTACCCCTGTCTTTTTGGCTAAACTAAGAATAAGAGACCATTCCATATGCGAGTGTGGTTTAGATTATGGAAATGTGGACCATATCTTTTTTTCTTGTCCAAAGCAACAGTTTTCTCTATATGATATTATTCCTTCTGATATCCCTCGTCCTGTCTCCTTTAAATTCCTCTTATCCTTGGTTTTTTCACCATTTATTAGGCTATTGTGTAGATATATTAAAGTTAATAAAATAAAATTATAAGTATAAACTTAAAACATAATATATTAATGTGTATTCGTTATATAGCTTTGTGTATAGATTGTAATTAGTTGTATACCTATTCAATATTCTTAGTAAATAGTTTATGATTTAATAAAGGAGATATGAGTTTTATTTTAATATTTATTGTAGTGTTGCTTATTTTATAATAGTTTAGTATCATGCTGTAGAATATATAGGATTGTTGATTGTGTTCAAAATTCAAAAGCACATAATGGTTAATTTCCATCGTTTGATGTCCAATCTCCCAACGTGATATTGGCAAAGTTGTGGTGTTAAAAACACTTTCACAAGCCACAAAATAAGAATTGAATTGAATTGACAGCGCGATCACAGCGCCACGTGCGAAGAAGTGATGGACCCAAGATAATATAATAGGGATGTTCATTCTTTAGATAAATGGAGACGTAGATGATTTATTATGGTTGGGTACTGGTTTTCTAGTACTAATTAAAGTGAAAAAAACGTTGCAAAGCCTGAATCGTTTATGTGAAGACGTCGCTATAATAATTATGTCGCAATAGTGTCATGATATATTTTGTCAAATAATTTAAAGTTAATACTGTGTAAAAAAACTTAAGTAAGTTTACTTATTGTGTGTCATTCATTGAATAGTGTAATTAACTAGATTCCTAATTTTTCACTTGTCAGTATTAGAAAATAAGTCAATCAATAGGGTCTAATGAGAAAATTCTTCCATGATTAGATCTATTATATTCCATGTCTAAGCTCGATAGCTCAATTAATAGCATACCTGTGATTCCCATAGCCCTACACTAGAGTTGATAAAAACCTTAGACTACTTGGTACTGAGGACTGTGGGAATGCATGCTGTAATGCGATCTTTTTGCTTCATTCTCCAGCCATATAAAATGTTCCTGCGAAGACAGATGTCGCTAGTCGCTACTCTTACCGCTATCATAATGTTTTAAGTGTTGGCATCATTTATATATAGATTAAGTATTTTAGTTTTTTTTTAAATACTAGCTACTTATTATTCACTTGTTCGTCTTAAAATAATGTCTAAGATAGATAGTCGTGAACAAAATATAACTCCACGATACAGAAAAATAACAAAATTAACACTAAAACGCTTGTAACAATTGGCGGCCTTATCGCTCAGAGCGATCATCCACAGTTATACTCCTTTTCAATGATAATACCCTACGAGAGCAATAACAACGTTAAACTATATCGAGACAAAGAAATTAAGCAAATTAAAAACCAGATAAAATACTTGTATATTCAGAAACGCTGTTTAATTACAGAAAAGAATTTAGCTTTCGATAAAAATGGCATTTAAATGGTGACAAAAACTAGTAAAATGTTGTTGGAATCGCCACAGAAGCCCTTCTTGTCTAAAAATACGGCAGTGTAGGCTAAATAATGTTAATGGATAATTGTATTTATTCTTATAAAACTAAATTAAATGTATTTTACTTAATTACATATTTTTGAAAATATGAAAATTGATGCGTTTCTTATCCCTTTATGATTTTTTCAAATTAAAAAATTAAATAATATTTAACTAAAACAACAATTTAATTACTTACTACCAAATAATCCCATCTATACTATTTCTATACTATTATATAAAGAGAGAAAGTGATTCACTGACTGACTCATCAACCCAGAGCCAAAACTACTGGACCGATGATGATGAAATTTTGACAATAGATTATTTTTACAGTCTAGACAAGTAATAAGAAAGGGTTTTTCAAAATTTTACCCCGAAGTGTATTAAATAGGGGTTGAAAGTTTGTATGGAGTAGACTTAATTTTGCGGCCGATTAATTTCAAATTTTGTAGAAACATTCTAAAATGAAAATAATTAAACACGTGTTTCAGCGTTTTTAAAAATTTCAACCCTTTTGAGGAATAATAAAGTTTTAAAGTTTGTTATGAATATTTTAGTTCCAACAATGCTCAATAGATGGCGCTACAGAAAAATAAATTAGAACTCGCTGACAATATTTTCTTCCAAGACATAATTACCCTAAGACCACAGCTAAGACAACATTTTTAGGTAATTTAGTTCCAACATTGTATAATAGATGGCGTTCTGCAAATAATTAACACGCGCTTATGATTATTTCGCTTCTCTTTATCTTAGCCCCTCTAAACTGGGTTGCAACGACATCGAATTATCGATGCTCTTACTGTTTTCAGTGAATCCGTTTAATGTCTCCAGATTATTCAATCAATACCAGATACCAATATCCTAAAGAAAGAAACTTTGTATTTTCATTTGCAACGAATAGGCTCCGAAACTACTGGACCGATTAAAAAAAATCTTTCACTTATGTAAAGCTTAATTCAGTGATGAATTTCAGTTTGAGTGACATAGGCTATATAAGGTTTTGAAAAATATTAGGGATCCGTAAGAAAACTGCAATATTGTGAACTAAGATGTCACGTAATTACCAAATATATTCATTAACTTGCGTGCGCTGTGAAATCTATTGATGGTAAAATAAAATAACGTACTAGGGGTTTGTAGTACTTACCAATATTTACATAATAGTCCACGGACAAAATATCCATCTATTTTGGTTTAGTCACAATAATCAAAACAGACATTATATGCATGCGCTGTAAAAAGTATTGGTGGTAGAAAAATGTATTAGAGGTTTGTTGTACTTATCAATAACTACAAAATAGTCCAAGGTCATTATATCCATCTATTTTGGTTTTTAGTCACAATAATCGAAACAGTTATTATATATACATGCGCTGTGAAAAGTATTGGTGGTAGAATAAAGTAATTGACTAGGGGTCTTTTTAGTATTTACAAAATAGTTTTGGTTTAGTCACAATTATCGAAACTGTCATTTTATGCATGCGGTGAAAACTATTCATCGCAAAAACTATAAAGTAATGTTCTAGGGCTAGGGGGGTTTGTAGTAATTATCACTATCTACAAAAAATAGTCCACGGACATTATATCCGTCTGTTTTGGTTTAGTCACAATAATCGAAGAAGTCATTATTTTTACGTGTAAGTATGCGGTATGTAAATTAATGGTGGTAGAAATAATGTACTAGGGGTTTGTAGTACTTATATATCATCAAAAAAGGCCTCGGAAAATGTTTCCATCTGTTATGGTTTGGTCACTGTAACCGAAATAGTCATTAATTTGCGTGCGCTGCGTAAACCATTAGAGTTATATCTATATAAATACAATGTATCACGAATTTACTCCACATTATTAAGAGGTTACATGAGAGGTGATTTTTCCTGACAAACGTATTCCCGTGTTTCCTCCCTAGATAACTGCGTCAGAGCAATGGGTTTTTTTAAATAAAATCTAGGTCTTCGGTGAGCATGTCCCTGTCATTTTAATTTTTCTACAAACTCATTGTTAAATGAAATATTATGATCCTTTAAAAACATGAAAAACTCTTCCAGTTTTACTCGCGTAGTTAGACGTTCACTAGAAATAAATGAAGAGTTAAGGAACAAAAATAAAATAACAGAGACATAGCCTTATTCATCTTCTAATTTTCAGAATATAAATTTATGGATAAAATCAATTATTCTCGGAGGAAACAGGGGAATACAAAACATCGATTTCGTAAATTTTCTATAGGATTGTGTCAAACTGCTAAGATGTCCTGTATCCTGTTAAAACGTTCACTATACCTACTACCTACTTCTGCTACCCGTGCGAAGCCGGGGCGGGCCACTAGTCTAAAAATAAACAAACATTTAATAACACCATCTTTAAAAGTACATACACTCATTTATTATAAAAAAAAACAATAAAACATCATTACCATGCTCAATATTATAGCGAATGTTAAAAAAGTTATCATTTCCATTATTTTCAAAAGTGCACCGAACGGCACTTTCATTGAGATCAACGGGCAACATCGCTTTAATGTATAAGTTTACGAGCCTCAATGTGTGGCCACACACACAGCGAGTTAATTAAAAATACTGAAAAGAAGGTAATGATAATCTTTAGAGATAACTTAGTATAGAAAAAAGCTATTGGCGAATTATGGGCTATGTAGCAACTTTATTGGATTTTTTTCAAACGCCAAAATAAAAAAAATAATTTTGTACGTACCTACTAAGTAGTGAATTTTTAGGTTTTCGTGATTGTTTGTCATTGTATAAAACAACTCAATAATTGAATAATTAAATATAATTAGGTAAAGTTGAGATAAATCTTAAACCCTACATGTTTCTTGAGCGTCCTTCTTGTAGAGTGAACTAGAGTGTAGTGAAATATTTATTATTCCAAACGTACGATAGTTTCATAAATTATTATCTTCATACTTTAGACGATAAAAACATATTTTTTAAACTTACGAGTACATAATATTTTTTTTTTCAATTCGTGTCGTAATAGTTAATTTATTTATTTGTATCGAGTTTACTGTGATAATGAGTACACTGCCGACCAGAAATATTTATAATTTTTGTCCTTTCCGTTCGGTTGTCTGGAAGCGTATGACCGCCACTTGTACTAGCCTAAGACTAACTGTACCTACTTTATTTACATGATATTTTGTTCGCTGTAAAGTGTACAATAAAGTGTTAATCTATCTATCTATAATATAATACATTAACGTTATATTTTAATCCCTTTTAAGTCATTAAGCGCTTTCACACGACACCCACCCCGTCTCTCCGCACAGATCGAATTTTTAAAAGGAATATTCTTAATTATTACTAAAGTGATACCGCAATAAACTTTGCAAATTGTATCATTAATAAACGTAAAATAAGTAAATTATATTATAATACCTATGTAAGTACTATAAAGTGAAAAGACCACACGCATTTTAAAGTTAAACCAAACACTATATATTTAGGTGTATGTTTATTTCTAACAGGAATTTATAATAAAAAATAAATTATTCAGGTATGCATGCATACGTAATACGTATGTATGCATAGTGTAGGGTTCCATGCCTAGATACCTAAATAAATCGCTACCACTTCATTTGCTAAGAACATTATACAGTGTCATCTAGTAACACACTACAGCAAACAACCGTGCGTAAAGTATGGAAATATACAGTAACATACATACATACATACAATCACGCCTTGTCCCCGTTGGGGTAGGCAGAGAATATTTCTTTCCATTTGCTACGATCCTGACATACAACTTTCGCTTCTTCCACTTTCATCACATTCTTCATGCATGCTCGTCGGTTGTTTGTACTTTTGACCTGGCCTTTCCTAAGATAACATCAACTTGTTCCTGAAAGGTACACTAGCCTTATAAATCTCCTTTCGTCCATCCTCTCCACATGTCCGAACCATCTAAGCAATCCTTTCTCTATCTTTGTCACTACATCTTCTAACACGCCACAGCGTTCCCTTAACACACTATTCCTCACTTTGTCCATCAAGGTCACTCCGGTCATACTTCTACACTAATATACAGTAAAATGGTCATAATTTTTGATTGCGTTAACTTAGAAGTATGATTTTTTTACAGACCGTATCCTTGAGTATTTGATATCAATTTCAACTTGATTGGTATCTCCACGCGGTCCCGTGAAAAAGTGTCTTGACAGAAGATCATACACATAGACAGACAGACGGAGAACAAAGTGATCTTATAACGGTCCCTTTTTTCCTTTTGAGATACGGAACACTAAAAACAAAAAAATACTGACGCTGTTTTTAATCACTTGATACATATATATTTATTTTAAGATCGGTGAATATAATATTATTAATTATTATGGTAGGAACATTAGCATCATGATATTATATGTCACAATTTATTATCGGTAAGTATATTCATTTATTATAACAATTAATCACTTGAAATCATTTATGTGGAATTTCTTACATACATTTTAAAAACAGTGACAAGTTCTGGGCAACAAGGATTTTTATTGGTTATTATAATTCTTTTTTTCTTTAAATTAATATCTGAATTTCAATGCACTCAGATTTCTAGTCTAAATTAAATGTTACCATATCACAATTTTACACAACCACTAATGAAACGGAGATATGAAAGTTTTTATTATCAAGTGCAATTTACTTTACTTTTTTCACAGCAATCCGCTAAAGGTTTTCTTTTAGTAATTCTGTGTAATTTCTGAGTTGTAAAGTTTTACAGCTGGTAGTACGAATCGCGATACGAACTAATAGCTTCGACGTTAATGAAACTAATTCGCGTTATAATACATGCACCTATTAAATTACTAGGCAGCACCTGCATTCATGATCGCAATCTTACGTTTAATTATTTTTTAAACCCTCAAAAAGGGTTTTTAGGGTTAGGGTTATGAATAGGAAGGAAGACTACGCGAGTGAAACCGCGAGGCACAGCTAGTAACATGTGAAAGTTTGTAAGGATGTATGGATGGATGTTTGTTTGTTACTCTTTCACACCTAAACTACTAAACCGATTGGGCTGAAATTCGGTATGTAGATAGACCTTGGAATAAAACAAAAACACACTCATGTTAGGTTTTACATAGGTAGCCTTTAGGTACTTAGCCATATTTAGCTATATTTAGCCATGTGGAAATTTAGCCATGTTTACATATCAGTGCACGCGACTATACATAATATTATCATAATATACACAACTTACAATAATTGCCGTTAGAATTACATAACGTTACGCATGACGTTACGTTTGGTTGCATTCGCGTGTATTTCTTTATAACACTTAACTGCGTGCATCATGTAAGAATGATCTAGAAAGAGAAAATTTCAACGAAATAGAAAATAGATAATTACGATGAGATGATTAAATTAATCATTATGCAACCGTTTTAGTACGGTTGTAATTTGTAATACGTTTAGCGTTATTTCTTGTTTCAAGATTTATACTTGGCAAATGCAGTAATTTTTGAAAAGGTTTTTTATTGAAAAAAATGAACTCATTGAATTATAAAAAAATTAACTGATTTTGTCGCGTCATGTGTAACAGGACGTAAATAATTATGTAAAGTAATTTATATACCTACATGACGTTTCAAACAATTTGCTGGGTTTGAAAGTGAAAAAATACTGCTTTTTGGATAACTTTATTAATATTTAAATATGTAAATACATCTACAATATAGTAGTCTGTAACCTACCTAAATCATCACCATCATTATTCCCATAATTTCGGTTGTAAGCGGCTTGCGTCCAACGTGTTCCTGCTACCTTTCTTAGATCATTTGTCCACGTTGTGGCTGGACGTCCTACGCTGTGCTTGCCGGTCCCTGGTCTCCATTCGCGAACTTTACGGCCACATCTGCTATCTGTTCTACGTGCTATATACCCTGCCCATTGCCACTTCAACTTGCTAACCCGCTGGGTTATGTCGGTAACTTTCGTTCGCCTACGAATCTCCTCATTTCTTATTCGGCTACCTAAATAGTAAATTGAAAAACAAATCTGGCAACACTAATCGATTAAATTTTCAAGAGCGCCAAATCAACTTTTTTTAAAACAAATGGCGTAGCAAGTCCAGTTGAAAGCCATAAATTAATTCTGTTACAATAATTAGCGGTATCGCGTGACTACCGGCCATGAGGGAACTTGTCCTCTGGCGGTTTAGGAACTATCTCCCAAGTATGCTTCTTCTTAATATACTGTTCTGTTTTATAATGAGATAATATTATTAATAAAATATAAGTAAAATAGACCAACAGATTTAAAGATAATATCTTATTTATTTTAGCTTAGGATTAATGAGTTAAAATAATAGTTATAGGTAAGCATAGCTGAATATGTAATCATATCATATTCTCATGATTCCGAAACCAATAATTTTCAAACGTTTATTTCCACGATTTCAAAATTTATTTTTTAATAATTAGTAGGTATTTACGTACAAATCTTTCCAAGCCTGGGTATTTAAATACATGTAGACATTACAAGTTACATGCCTACTTTCCGTTTTTTTTAATGGAATTTTAGTTTAACCTTAATGAATTTCCATTAAAACAAACAACTGGAGTAACGTCCACATTTTCGTTCATTCGCAAATTTTATTGGTATCTGGTAAGTATATCTTGGTAACATTCTATATAATTCTACCGTCTATACAACGTATTTAAAAAGAATGACACCCAAAAACCAACCAAGATACCGTACATATCTACTAATGTAGTTATTAATGCAGGATATTACAGCACCGCCATAAAGGCTCCAAGCAAAAATGTGATCCATGCGCCTACGCACGCGATGACGCGGTAACCATGACAACGCGAGGAATCCAACATGGCCGCCGTATTATCTGTTACTCTGAAAGCGGCATGATGGTAGTAGCAAATGTTGAAAATGTCTAGCAATTTCGTTTTATCCACTTTTAGAAAAAGATAGAAATAATTTATATTTTAGTGATTCAATATTCAATTACAAGATAATACGTCACATAATAAATAATTGTCAATAAAACTAAATGATAGTAACAATAAATTGGCAACACCGTCATTAAGTCTAACATTAAAACGAACCCACCAACAAGAGGGAGTAGGGAGGTTATTCCCGTTCGCGGTCCCGTGCACCCATACGCCCAAAGGTCCAAAGGTAAGGTAGAAAAATATAGAAAACGTTCTACAATTATTCATTAAAAAAATAGTATTAAGTATTCCATCTGCTTTGTTATAGCGTTTATAAGTATATTATATTTTAATATTCATACAACGAATTTAAAAAAATCCTGTTGTCTGAACACAATAATAGATATTATTAAGTAGGTATTATTAAGTCAATTCTCTACTAATAAATGCCAAGTTATATGGAATGAAGGATGGACTCTTGTATTGTAACTGACCATTTCCCGTTTGACTCTGCTATCTGCTGGCAGATGGTAAATAGCAATTCTGTTAATGACAGCGCGCTGGTTTTAGACCCGCAAGTTATTATAGTCCGCGAAATCCCGCTACCGTAGTGTTGGCATCAAGGATTACTATCGATTACGCGTAATCGACTATTGCGATGAATCGAATCAGGATTTATATCTTATCACGATAAATAGCGGAAGCTTTAAGATATTGCGCTACTCTCAATGAAATACCCGACAAGTTCTTAACGAGGGGACCGTAGACGTGTCTCCTTTGGCTTGATTTATTTTACCTTAGAGGCATTAATGATGTGTACTTACCTAGCTACACGTAATAATAATATTGCATATTTTACTGTAAAATCTACTAGCTGTACACCGCGCATTCACCCGCTAATAAGAACTCTGTGTTATTCCAAGGTTTTTAGGTATATCTTGACAGAAAGATGTCTAAAATAAAGTGGGTGTGTGTGTTTTTAAAAAGTAAAAAAAAATTATCAACAAATTCATTCCATTTCTACTCTTTTCTATATTAATAATATTTCTTTGGATCATAATATTAAGAATAAGCACCTAAATAGTATTTGAACAAATTACTGAGAAAACAGAATATTCTTCTTTCTATAAAGCCCTTTAAAGGAAAGGCTTTCCTAAGTTACCTAAATAAAAGTCTTTAGGTAACTTTTTGCAAAATCATAAAAAACACCAGTAATCAGTATCTTTAACCATACATGATCTTTGAATTTCAGTTACCCACTTAAATAGTAGCTAGGTTTTGATTATAAGGTTTGATGACCTCTTCACATTTCGCGTATCTAATGAGCTTACAATTTGCTCGTACCTAATTGTAAAATCAAAGTTTTGAAGCATTTATCGTCTATTTATAGTGAAATGTACAATTGACACACAATAGCCAGATAACTAAGCGCAAATGCCACGACGTGAGTCAATGGCAGGTGACGGAAAATCGATACGTGGTTTATCGATTATAAATTCGAATAAAATTTAAACATTTGGAAGCAATGACATTTAATGTAACCAAGCGATACTTTGTTTATCGATTTTATATACTTACGAATAAATTTTAAATTGTTTGATCGCACTTGTCACTCTATTTTGTCAATATATGTCAAACTATATTGGAGATATAAAATCATTAAATAAATGTTATTAAATTCATTAAATAAACTTAGTATTAAAACGCTTTCTTTTCTTACTGTACCATTTACTATTTAAGTAATATTTTAGCGAAACAAGTATAACTTGGACCGTTTGAAATATATTTTTCTGGTAAAGCATGGTAAGAATAACCTAAATAATTTGTCCTATTTAGCGCATTGTCTGACACTTATCATTTAGGAGCGCAAAATGCACGCCTCTTTATATAAAATCTCATTGTTTGAAAGGTCTAACTGGCATTTAAGATTGATGCCTCAATCCACGTCAATTTGATTTTAAATCGATGTTTACAACCTACATGTTCTACTCGATTTGGGACATCATTGTCCATTTTGTACCGGATAACAATCAATTGTACGAATGTGAATTGTGATTGGTATCTAATCGATTTTGTAGGCATAGTTGGCACTACAGAATATGTACTTAAAATGTATCTAATGCCATTTATCCACTGGAGGTATCTCCAGGTCGAGCTTCTACCTGATTGGCTGCCCCAAGGCTGCGCAACTGAAGTCTGTGTCTCAAGATAGAGCCTTCGACTCGAGGTACAGTCTCTAGGCTACATCTAGTGAATACGCGGCTTAAGACACAAAAATTGTTTTATATTTTATATAATGATACTACGAAATAAATGCTTACACTAAGAATAGACGATCGAACATGGTACGGCTGTTCGATCGTCATTACTTGTTACGGTAGTCCGGTCGCTTGCTCATCAATGCGGTTCAATCTTGTAGCGTGAGCACCGTACAGAACGGTACGGTTGTACGGTTGAACCATGTTCGATAGTCTATTCGTGGTATTAAAATAGACATTTATAAAGTTTTTTTTTATTTTATTGAAGGGTATCTTCGCCATTCTAGTTAGTTTTGTAGTGAATGCCCCTTGACGATATAAATTTGCGTTCACGATGTTCCCACATCTACACCTTCATTTGGGAATAGACACACGTTTGAGAATGCCATCGCATCGGCGGAAAGACTTCGTATAGTTGGAGTTTGTTCCCGCTCAGACCGTTCGTCTCCCTGCGCCCGCGCACACGCTGTTTAATTTTCAATTTAGATCGCAATTTCCGATGCGCCGCGCCACACGCCCAAACTGGCATCACTTGGTAACATAGATTTATGTTCAGGCTTAAAGGGTTGCCATTTGAGATACTTATTTATCCGGAAAGTTGTATCTTTACTAATGACAATTTAGACTTTAATTTAGACTTTAATGGCATTTCATGTAACCAATCGATACTTTGTTGATCGATTTTATATACTTGCGAATAAATTTAAAAGCAATTTTAAATAGTTTGATCGCACTTCAAACTCTATTTTGTCAATAATTAAAACTACATTGGAGGTATAAAATCATATAATAAATTTGTTTAAATTTGTCAGATAAACTTGGTATAAAAGCACTATATTCCATTACTGTATTATTTACTGTTTTGGTAACTTTGTAGCTATACATGCATAACTTGGACCCTTTGAAATATATTTTTTTGGTAAAGCATAGTAGGAATAAACTAAATAATTTGCCCTATTTATTATATGACACGTACGCATTGTGAGACATGTGTCATTTATGAGTGCAAAATAATTACCACTCGACCTAGGCGTACCTAATCATATAAGTGCAATGCTGTTGGAAAAACGCCTCTTCATATAAAATCTCATTGTTTAAAAGGGCTAACTGTAGTAACTTGTATTTTTATTACTTATTTATTGCCTTGGCAAATTGAATACTTTACTGCCTCTCTACTTTAGAATAGCATAATACTTAGAAATTAATGAGAAAATTACTTAAATCTTCAATGATAATAAATAACGGACTTCGAACATTACATTGATAATAATTAATTTATTATAAGTGCTATTTATTGTGTTGTGTTCACATAAAATATAACTAATGAAAGTAACAATAAATAAAATTAAATAGGTTTTAGCTCCATTTTATAGGTTTGACGATAATAATTATTTTATCAGTCAATATTTTGGCAACAGGCAACCCTGTTAACGATTGCCAGTGAGAATATATTAAACGAAATTAACTCACGTAAGTTACGAGCCCCAACAAGATAAGAGTTAATGAAAATTCGGCGTTTTTTCAACAAATTCGTCAATAAATAGCGAGATAACTGGAATTGATCTGTCTCACCGGCTATTGGCCGCTCATCTTATTTATTGAAGCCTTTATTAACGACATTTATGGGAAATCTATATACTTTCATGCTTCATCCACATTCTTATATAATCATTTGCAAAATCTTATTAACTTCCATCATTTTAAAACATTAAATCTCATATATTAGTTATTAAAAGCTTCGAAGACGTTGAAAATAATCAGATGACTTTACACGACATAAAACTCATAACAAGGAAGCGTATTAAAAGTAATAACAAATAAATAATATCCGTGTCTCGTTACTAGGCACCGTTAAGCTATAGATGGATATATTAGGTGCAATAAGGCCGATTAATCGCAAGTCCATAACATTATCATGAGATCTGCAATTACTATCCACGTTTTATGGATTGTTAGATAACTCGCGTTATTGTACGAAATAAGACACCTTGCGTCGCCAGTAATGGTGTGAGGCAACCTGACCGCGATATCCATATTAGGAGATTAACAAAGGTAGAGGATAGAATCGTCTACTCTACTACACTGTGTTGATATCCTGACATTTCGCTCCAATCGACAGAATGCCAGCATCTACTGCCTACTGTAATTGAAATCAATCCGGCAAATTGCCAGCACTCACGCGAATCGTACTTTCACTCTACACGACTCTATTTGACGCTATCCCGATTGCTTCCCTATTAGATAATAAAATGTACTTTATAAACCATACCGCACATAAAGAATACACTTTATTAAGCAGTTATAATCGTGAGAAATATGAAACTTATCAATCGGTTAGTTTACGATTAAAAGATTCAAATTCTAATTTACATACATATCGATGCTTTCAATAAGGTTTTGGTTTTGATAATTTACATCATCGCAAGAGTTATAATCGCTTCATAAAATAA
Source organism: Hemistola chrysoprasaria (assembly GCA_947063395.1). Classification (NCBI taxonomy): domain Eukaryota; kingdom Metazoa; phylum Arthropoda; class Insecta; order Lepidoptera; family Geometridae; genus Hemistola; species Hemistola chrysoprasaria. The sequence goes on along the minus strand of OX346716.1, from coordinate 14,564,058 downwards.
AATATGTTTCATAGCGCAGATTAACGCGACAATCTGGAACGAGATAATGTGACTTGTGACTCACCTTTAAAATGCAGGTGCCGACGGCCTCGCTCTCGGAGACGGTCACGTTGTAGAAGGACTGGTCGAAGATGGGCTCGTTGTCGTTGACGTCGAGGACGGTGACCACCAGCGTGGTGGTGGAAGATAGCGGCGGGTTGCCGCGGTCTGTTGCAACCACTTGCAGCCGCGGCATCGGGTTCGTTTCACAGTCGACCCTCGCACGTGTTGTCACTAACCCCGAACGCTCGTCTATCGCGAACCACTCGGACTGTGGCGTCGGTAACAAAGAATACCTAATATCTGAGTTGTCGCCCTCGTCCGCGTCGGTGGCCACGACTTGCACGACAGGCGTCCCCAGCGCTGCCGCCTCGGGCACGTTCGCTTTATACTCGGATTCCGCGAACACGGGCGCATTGTCATTCACATCGGTCACTCGCAGATTGATAATGCGCGACGCATGTAGAGGAGGCGAGCCCTTGTCTGTCGCCTCCACGTTCAACGTGTACGTGGAGCGGGACTCACGGTCCAACGGCAGCGCGACCACCACCAGATATATTATGTTATCGTGAGTGCGCAGGTCGAAGTGACCGTCACCACCACTCAGCGTAACGTTCACGTTTGAGTATTCAGTTTTAGAATCAGGATCGTGAACCGATATTCTGGCGACAAACTCGTCGAGTTGCGCCGATTCTGATATTTTTGGTGTAGCGTCATCGCTAAGGAATATAACGTCTATAGTGGGCTGGTTATCATTCACGTCCGTGACGCGGATGGAGACGAAAGCTGTGGTCTCTAAAGGCTGCGCGCCTTTATCCCTCGCCACGACCACGAGCTCGTGGAGCTCTTTCGTCTCGAAGTCCAGCGCCTTGTTGACAGTTATCTCGCCCGTGTCTGGATCTATTTTGAACATATTCTCTTTATCGCTCTGTCGCCTGTTTATCGAGTACTCTATGAGGCCGTTTTCACCAGCGTCAGCGTCTGTTGCGAATACTTTTAGGACGCTAGTTCCAACCGTCGCGTTTTCTGGTATACTCGCGGAATATACGCTTTCGGCGAACACCGGTGGGTTATCGTTCACATCTAATATAGTAATATTCACAGTCATGGTTCCTCTCAAAGGAGGAGTGCCTCCATCGAGCGCTTCTATCACCAATTCGTAATGATCCGTAGTCTCTCTATCTAGGAACCCGTTGATCTGGAGATCCAGATACAAAACACCGTCTCTTTCCCTATGCGAGGACAGTCTGAACGCGTTATCCGTGTTACCCGACACAATATTGTACCTCTGAGTGTTAAAAGTTCCCAAATCCTGGTCTTTGGCTGGGTTGAGTTTCCTTTTAACATCCCGAGGGGTGTTTTCTGAGAACTCAACGTTCATGACGGGAGTTGGAAAGGTGGGGGCGTTATCATTTTCATCGGACACTCGGACAACAACTCGAATGTTGTCTCCACTGGCGGGGATGGCGACAAGCGCGTAGTGGTCCCTGTGTTCCCTATCAAGCGGTACTCTGGTTCTTATTTCTCCCGTGTGGGGGTCTATTTTAAGGTCGTCGTTGACGGCGCTGCCAGGGACTGGTACGATGGTGTAGGGAGGGGCGGCGTCCGGGAGCTCGTCGCCTAGATGTCCGACGAGGGTGTCCGCGCGCGCGTTCTCTCGGACGGTGAACTCGCGGACGTATTCGGTGGAGGCCAGGGCGGCCAGCGCGAGACATGCCACCGTGCGCCACATCGCGACCCGAGACATCACCGTACGCACATTGTCACTCGCACCTGAAATACATAAACACATCTTATGCACTTATCATAATATACAACACCATCAGTTAGGTACTTACTACATAATAATATGGACAAATTTATTGTATAGGTATCTAGTAAGGTAGAGAGAGTAAACTCAGAATTTTCTTTTTAGGGTTCCGTACCTCAAAAGGAAAAAGGAACCCTTATAGGATCACTTTGTTGTCAGTATAAGCAAGGAACTAATAGATGGCGCTGTATGTTCTTGGTATCTAGGTATGGAACACTACACTATGAATATAATATACGTATGCCTTAACAATTTATTTAAATAAAAAGCACTTGCTCTTCTTAAAAAATACTTATCAAATGTTCAATCATAACTATTGTTATGCTAGTCTGCGCTTAGTTTCTTTGAAAAAATATCAACGCGCGCTTTGACGGCAAGTTACCTATATTTATTATTATTATTATTAAAGCTTTATTTTATTGCAATATTTCATACATTTTAATATAATTATTCATTTCATTTACATAAATTATCATGCACATTTCATTTATATTATTTAATTATATTTATATTACTTATTATTACTATTTATGTTTTTCAATTTAACATTATTATATTGATGATATTAAATTCTTTTATGAGTTGATTATTATAATTATTACATGGACCCCCTGCGGGTCCCAACCTGCAACAGAAACTATTTCATTTTGCCACCTATATTTAACCGACATATTATATAGGTCAACAGAAAAGAGTAGAAACGGAACTAATTGAAGTGTATGTGTTAATTAATTTGTTTTTAATGTTGTAAAAGACAGTGGCGCCCCTATTATTTTCTACTCTTTTATGTCGAGCTAAACCTTTCCATAAATACCTAATAAAAAAAAATTGTAACCAACATGAAATTGTTTATGGAATATGCTTACTCTGATAGCTACAATATGAATTAATCCAATCATTAGTACCTAATAAATTATAATCTTAGCTTTTTTATCCCACAGTTACGGAAGTTAAACCCTCAGCTTTCTAAGCTAATATTATTTTAACTAAGTAGAAATATAATCTTCTAAAACGTTGATAAGCGGCCAGTGTTTCCTCTCAAACAATTCGGGAATAATAATTTGGTTCTGGCAATACAAGCGGGCCTTTGTTAGGGTGTTTTTTGTGCAGGTAACATCCGCAGGTAGATAGGGAAAATGGTCGCCTTGAGTTTGGATGCTTTTGGGAGAACATATTGAATTTAGTTTATTTTTTTAGGAACTTAGAAATATTGATTTAGGTATTGGGGCACAGCTAGCTTCACACGTAATAAGTTATCGATATTTTCTAATATTTCTAATCTCAGTACTAGGACGTCTCAGTACACTGTAAAAATACGTACCTACAACTAAAGTTTATACATACTCTGTAACTGATTACGAATTAGAAATCCGCGGGCTTATTACGGACGCAACAGAAGTGTGGAAAGCGTTTAAGATTGCTCAATTTCTGCTGTCAAACGGCATGTTTCGTATTACCCAAAAAAACTTGCAATTGATTGCTAGCTCGATTCAAGACGCCCTCTGACCGTCGGGAAAGGAACCAAAAATTGGTCGTTAGTGAAGAAATCTTTGTGGTCTGTGGCAGAAATTGCTGCTAAGGCTGAATTTTCGGAATTACCGAAGCGTTTCAACAGCAGAGCGATAGAAGTAGCAGCGCGAAATGGGACTGACAGAAGGCGACTACTATTTGCAGATTGTTGTTCAGATTGTTATCCAAATCAAAAAAAACTCTAACCAAAATCGTGATGTTTTACCTGCATAAACTTATTTACAAGACCCATAAAACAAGAGTCCAAGTCGTTGAGTCGAACTCAAACACCTTATTTTGGTTATTGGTGTGTTTACAGCTTCAAAAACCATAATATTACCCATTGTGAAAGTTGAGGATTAACGAGAAATTAAGTATTTGAATCTCAAGACACATCAGAAAGGTAATTTGGCCTTATTTTTTATTGTTTTAATGTGTCTAGGTAGGTGCCTATTAATAATTATTATTGAATGATTAAATTCATAACATGCAAACGTTTATTGTGATAAAACACTAACTTACCAGGTACCTAATAAATTATCTTTATTCAGCCTAGATATGTACCTACCTAATATCATAAAATATCCTTCTGTTAAATAAGTATGTCTCGAGGTGTACGGTCAAACCAAACCTGCGTCTTGCTGCGGTTGCAAATCAAACTGCTGCGGCCTAAATTTACCAGTTCGCAATCAATCACTTCATCATTTACATGCGACTCATTTAGTATATTAAACAATTATATAACACTCGACACAACAACTTCTCTTTCAATCAATAACATCCTCAAAGATCCATACAGGAGGTCTAAGAATCTCTTTCATTTTCAGCCACTCGATTCTTTCTTGTGCTTGTGTAGGTTCGATGCAACTGGACACAGCTTATATTTAATTCCACCCAGTGACTGGTGTAGGTATTTATTATTCTTATTTTATCTCCATGTTATACATAATAATTATATGGGACAACTTCCAGACACGGTCATCTGGTCCCAAACTAGGCTAGAAGCTGGTCTATGCTAACCAGAAGACTTATATACATACTTATGTAAGCTTACAACACCCAGACACAGATCAAACAGACATGTTCATGCACACAAATGTTTGACCTGGACAGGGTTCGAACCTGCTCCGGATCCTGCGGAACAGAAAGCAGAGTAACTACCATCTGAGCCAACAGGCTATCGGGCTGTTTTAAGTATTATTTATTTAGTAAAATTTTATACTTTTGCAGCTACAAGAGATGTCCACTTAATAGATGGAGACAAGTAGACATGAGAGAAGAGACTGTTAAGAAGACTCGTCAGACCCATAATTTGTACTTAGGGATTGAGGGTCCAGAACTAATTACTGACTATCAATAGAGCTGTTCATAGTTTATTCTGTTTTGCTATTATAAATTGAATTTCTTTGATAATAATCATATTATTTTTTACTTATTATAGAATTTATAGATTTATTTAACATAATTATTGTCATTAAAAGAATAATAAAAAGGAAAGTAAGAATATAATATACTTATACTACCTGTGTTTTATGCGCTGGAAAGTACCCTAGACTATGTGTTATTTCAGGGTCTAAGCTGTATTATAGTGAAAGGTAGGAATAGCTTGCAGTATTAGTAAGAAGTAGGATTTATAATCCTACTTACATGTAGTTAACTACTATTGCCAATAACATAACTAGCGTAATTCCAGAGTCCATTATCATCTACCGGGCACAGTTCCAGACTCTAGACTTAGACTGTCATTGAGAAAATTCATACTTAATAATAACACATTTTTCCTGACCTAGGGATCGAACCCGGGACCTCATGGTCAACAGTAGCGCTCGCGACCACGCATCTTATATATGCATATTTTTTAACATATGTTAAAATATGATCACACTAACTAAAAATACACTTATTTATTATTACACGCGCGTACTTATCTGTTTCTCACACCTAAGTAGGAGAAAATAAAAGATTTTGGAGCTTTATATGTGTTTTATTATGGGCCAGTTTCAATGAGTTACTTGCACACTTGATTAGTTCCCTAGGGTGCTCTCTTTCGAGCTAGTTAGTAGGTATGCGTCACAGTCACTATTTCTAGCACGTTTACAGCCAAATCAAACGCGAGGCCTATGCCACAACCTCTCAGAGGTAGGTGTTTACGTTCCGCCACAGTACGACGGTGATAAGTACGACATCGGCCCCTGGTTTCTGCCTCATCCTTCTGTATATAGTTCCATCTGGCTACTGGAGCCTTACGTTTGGCCTGTTAACAAGTAGTAATATTAGTTTCGATAATATGTAAACAACAACAACAGTTGGAGTAGGTATATGCAATCTATGCGTTCGTAACTTACCTTCTCTTGCAGCTAATATGGGTGAAATATAGTTCAAGTGAGATATTATCATATTAAACAAGGATATAAGTAATTAATTAAGACTGGACATTATTATGAATGGATAATTATTAATGTTGTCAGATTTAGAATTTAGGTAATCCATCAACGCTGCCACATAATACAATCAAACAGAAAGCCGGCTCTACCAGGGCTTCGATTTTTATGTATATTTAAATAGAAATTGGAATCGAATAGCACAAAATTGGCTAGTATGTGGAGAAGGGAGATTACCTCCTACCCTTCCCGCCCATCTGCCGAAGAGATATTATTTTTGTGCCGCTACTGTGACTCAAGCCACGAATTTAGGGGGAAAGGGTAAGGAAAAAGAAGAAAAGGTATATTTTTAAAGTTATGTTTTGTTTTATCCATTCAACTTGACCTAACCACTTTTGGGGGATTGGAGATTTCTCCCGCACCGAAGATATTATTATATAATATTGTGTCCGTATTTTGATATGAATAGATTGGATGTTAATAGGTAATATGAACTTTAATGTAGTACAGACTGCGGACTTCTGTATGAAGTTTATACTATAAATAATATTTAACTAAAACAATCATAACAATTAAGCACCCACTTAAAAATAAATGTAGTGCGCTTACTCCAAGTTGAAAATATATTACTCGAATATCTGGTGATATAGTAACCGTCCTTCTGTCTCATTGATTTAGTGGCCCGTGCCCATAGAAGATAAATAATTTGATGAAATCAAAGGTAAAAATAGAACAGACTATAGCAGCCTCCCACAGATAAAAAAAATTAAACCGCAATAATTAGTTCCATTTACTGCTAATATTCCATTAGGCCGCTAGTGTGCCAAAGCGACAAAACAGCAGTGCAGAAAGCATGCGTAATTCGAATTCAAAGTGACATTTTGCAATTACTGCTACTGCTACTTCACTGCTTCTGCTACTTTTACTTCTATCGCTTGACCATGCATAATAGGGGCGCCGGTTTCTTATAATCAGGCATGTTCGCGGAGGCGCACGTGGATGGGTTTCATGCAATACTGCGCAAAAGAGCGTCCTCCATGATGTCGCGGCCGCGGACCAGCAACAACAGAATTCTAAGTGTTTGGGGCACGTACTGACGACCCCTTTCTGTGGCACTGGGCTACTACTATGCATGGAGCGTGCTGGTCCAGTGCTAAATAATAATATTTGCCTCGATTTTCATTTATATTTACTAACATAGATTTTAAGATTTTTTTGTTACTAATATAATATTAATGGACACTGTCTGTTTTAAAATTTAAATAAATAAAAAAAAAACGTATTTTTATGTAACTGGTATCGTACGAGGACTAAATATGTATAGTTCGTAACTGGTTACGAAGCTCCGGTTACATAGACGGCCGAAAAAAGTTACATTTGTAACAAGTAAACAAAATGCTAGCGTATTCTAACTCAAATCCAGCGCCATCTAGTGCTGTGTTTTTGTGTGTATGTTTGTTCAATTTTCACGCTAAAACTACTGAAACGATCGAGCTGTTATTTGGTATGTAGATAGCTTAGACTCTGGAATAACACATAGGGTACTTTTTGTCCCAATATTCCCACGGGAACGAAGACTACACGGGTGACACCGGGAGGCAAAGCTAGTAAACAATACTGTTCATACAGTTCGTACAATTAACACAAAATTAATTAGAAAAAGTTTTAATAAGTGTCTGCGCATAAAAACGCCAGTATCTAAACAAATTAGCGTCAAAAATGTTGCGCATGCGACTGAAAAAAGCGCCGGCTGGTTGAGAAATTTCAAATTTCGAATGTCGACACAAACTATGCGGCCCAGAATGAGTTATAGCAGCTCGGGGCAACTAGACGGGATTCTTCGAGAATCCGGAGAAACATTCGACCTGTGATTCTTTTTTTCGATTGGCGAAAGTCCCAAAACGTCTAACCTTTGTGGTCTGCAGTCTGAAGTTCATTCGAGAAGTTAAATAAGCATTTTTGTCCATTACAATGTGTCCTTATATCCTACTATTTCATAATAAAAATACTGAACAGTGAAGATTTGGGATTATTAACTTTGGTGTCTATTATAAATGCGAAAGTTTGAGAGGAATGACGGATGGATGGATCTTTTGTGACTCCTTTACGCCAAAACTACTGCACTGATTAGGCTGACCCCGGTCACTCACATGCGTAAAAATATTCGTACATTGTACAAATGTTTGCACGCATGTGAGGGCAGTCAGATATACTATTCGCAAACTCAGCGGATATGCGAATGGGTTCGCAAACTCATTATGGAAACCCGTTTGCATTTGATAGATAGATAAACACTTTATTGGTACACCACAAACAAGAAGATCTAAAAACTAATAACAATTCATAATAACTAGTGTAACAATGGGCGGTCTTATCGCTAAGATATATAAAGTACTCTGTGAGCACAACTGGTTGCACGAATGTGTAGGAGACTACGCGAAGGTTCGAGGTTCGCGCCCTATGATGTGCATCAAAAAACCGACACAACTTGGAAAAGCACGAATGCAGCGAAAACTTTGCATAATTATTTGCAAATGTCTTCCTACACTTGTGGGTTCGCGTATTCGTACGCATGTGAGTGACCGGCATAAGATTTGGTATGATAACACACAGGGTACTTTTTATAACACACAAGGTACTTTTTATAACACACAGGGTACTTTTTATCTCGATATTCCCACGGGAACGATGTCTACGCGGGTGAAACAGCTAGTAGTATTATAAATGCGAAAGTTTGTGAGGATTGACGGATGGATGGATGGATGTTTGTTACTTTTTTACGCCAAAACTACTGAACACATTAGGCTGAAATTCGCTATGTAGATAGTTTAGAGTCTAGAATAACACTAGTCTGTAATAACACATATTTTTATGCCGATATTCCCACGGGAACGATGTCTGCGCGGGTAAAGCCGCGGGGCACAGCTATTAGGTAGTAAAGTTGATACTTCTGTGGTTTCTAAATATCAAAATTTCAACAGTACCTACAACAAACTACCTACCTATGGAAATTAAATTTTAGTAGTTAATAAAAACGAATGAAATTTAATGTTTTGGGATGAATTTCTGCTATCTCCATTAATTAACAGGAAAGAGGACCTCTTAGCAGTTTGACAAAATCCTACGAAAAATTTACTAAGTCGATGTTTTGTATTCCCCTGTTTCCTCCGAATACAGTAAACCTATTTGATATATTTATATCCTGATATTTTAAAGTCGAAGTCAAGTATGTTCCTATCATTTTATTTTTGTTTATAAACTCTAAATTTATAAACAAAAATAGTTTTTGTAGTGAACGTCTAATCACGCGAGTAAAACTGCGATTTTTGAAGTTCACTATAAAAAAAACCAAGAAAAATTTAAATGACAGGGATATAAATTTATAGAATGGGTTAATTATATTCGGAGGAAACACGGTAACAGTAAACATCGATTTGGTTAAATTTTCATAGGATTGTGTCAAATTCCTAGAAGGCCATATACGCTCTTAACTCATAAACGGATAAGCCGTTTTAAATATAAATACTTTTAGAAGTAATAGGCCTATTAAACTGCACTGAATCAGGTCCTTTAGCCTTAAAAAGCGTGGTGTTAATATAAGGGTATGAAGATAAAAATGCCATCACCTTTAGTTAGGTGCCCTGATTAAGTGTAGTGTAATAGGCTTTTAAGGTGATTTGTCTTCCATCCAAAATGAAAAAAAACAAATACGAAGAAATAGAGAACCATTTCCACTCATTTTTTTTTTGGTTGGCTCTGAATCTGGCCTTTATTTGCGCGAAAACATATTTTGTTAAAGAAAACCGTATGTTTATTTGATATTTTTAAAAAAATATTAACATAACGTAAAAACTTCTTTTCTACAATTTTTATAAATACGAAGAAACTGTAAGGTTTTCATTAACCAAATATGTCTTGTCTCAAATAAAGGCCAGATTAAGAACCAACCACAAACAATCGAGTGGAAAATTATTCCCTATTTCTTCATATTTGTGTATTTTAATTTTGTATGGAAGACGAACCACCTTAAGCTTTAAATTAGAACGTTTTAAGCCTAACTATAGATTATAAGGCAAAGAATGTAGGTCCACTCTATAAGTAGCGAAATGTCACGACGAATGAAAGAACTTAACTTAATCAAGCATTTAAAATACTTCATTAACTTAATAAGTTTCCAGTGCGTGCATTCAAAGCATTCTTAAGTTTTTCTTTTACATAATAGTTAGAAAGTTACCCTGAGGATTTCCCGTTTTTACTTAAGTTCTATGTTTATTTTTCCAATTTCAAATAGAAGTGCTATTTGACGTTTTATACTTTATAATATAATAATATCACAATACCTTCGCAGTAAAATAAATAAAAAAAATAAATAAAAATAAAAATCTTGGAATTATGATTTTTATCACAAGATATAATAAATCTTAATCACTAAATTTAGATTCTTTCCTTCAAACAAAGCAAATTAAGAATTATCAAATGGCACTTCTTAAATATGATGGACTATAATTGCTTTTTGCCGCCGTGGAGTTACCGGCTTTAGAATAATGCTCCACCCTCTCCACCCGTGGTTGCCGTAAGAGCAGGCTAAGGGTTACAGATCCAGAGGACGGGCAGCAGCATCCTCTGCAAAAAACTATCGAACTGCGCTCGATAACCCCCCTGCCAAGCGTGTCGAGTATTGGCAAAACCCCCCTTTATGGGGGAGAGGCCTATGTTCAGTAGTGGATTACCAACGGCTAAGATGATGATGATGATAATAATTGCTTTTTATTACTCTACGCATAATTTTTTTTTAATATGTTGGTAGGTATTAAAACTGCGTATTTATCGTATAATAGGTATTCGTCAAAACTTTGTGTGGTGTCAATATAGAAAATGTCTTTTTCTTAGCTTTTACTGTAGGTTATGCCATGAGTTTTATAATTTCGTGTGATTATAGTATGATCTATTATGAGACATATTTAACAAATTGGTAAGGTATGTCTATAGTACCTACATACCTAATTTTAGTTTGATTACTTATAATAGAAATTTTTAAGCTTTCGCTTCACTCAAAGAAAGCAGACAGAGCTGCATATTTTTTGTTTTAATATTTAGAAAAGAAAGTAAAAACTTTAAAAATATGTTTAAATACACCTACATTTAATATATTTAAATCATCTTCACTTATTTAATTCATTATGAATAATAATAATTAAATGAAAGTTGTGCTAATGTTTTAGTTACAGACATTAAATGAAAATAATCTTTAATAAATTTTAATTATCTGATTAAAATTAACGAGTTCCGAAGCTTTCTTTTTTTCATTAGCTGTTTTGTTACTGAAGTAGGTACTTACTTAACTTAAAATGTTACGATTTCCATATATTTTTATTAGAATTTAAGTAGACAAGTTAAGTGTAACTGTAATAAAAATTTGATTATGAGGCAACCTTCCAAACCATATCTCAAAAAGTCAATTTATTTCAATCAATAATTTATGCGCGTTCAAATCAAAAACTAATGATCGATGGAGCAATAAACATTTTCCCAGTCATTTTCTATAAAAGATGTTGGAATTTGTCCGAACGCCTTGAGCTAACGTTGGTACGTTCTATGAATTTAGAAAAAAGCCGGTTCCACCTTAACCGAACCTGTTTCGGCCTTTAATATCCACCGGCATATCAAAAAGTAATTAAGAAGAGCAAAGGCTTTAAGTGCGGGAGCCGTCGGCGAGACTAGAACAACCCAGCCGAGCTAGTTCAAAAGGTGGACTTAAATAGGCCTACGCTTCGCTACTTAAAACTTTAAGTTTACCGACCGACAAATCCAGTTGATACAGACAGATGATTAAACTTCAAACACTAAAAAACGTGAACCAACCTCCGAAATTTCAACTTTGAAAACACTGTTCACAAACGTAACATAATCAATTAGTTGAACACACAGAGCACTGGATTCGTTTACCACTGGGGTAAGGTTTAAGGACACTTCACTGCAATCCGGAATGCACTGAATTTGAATAAGTTTGGCGTGTTTGGTGCGAGAGCGCGCGTGCGTCCGGCCGCGACGGAGACTGAGGCGGTACTGAGGAGGGTTCCTATTCCCCCTCTAGAAACAGGTTGGTTTCAAGTCTCGCCTCTCGCATACCGTTCGACCGCCAATTCTGCATCTCCGCAGGCCCGAGTGATACACGATTGAGGTGCAATAATAAAAGATAAACACGGGTTAATGATTTCGTATTGTACGGGACCGCGCGTAATGTGTAATGTCACGTTTGATATACTTTGGTGCTGATTAATTTTAACCGTTTATACCAATTTTTAATAAGTACACTGCTGAGCAAGATGTCCCGGGTTCGATTAACAGGCTTTTTTTATTATAGTTAGTGACAAGACGAGCAAATCAGGTGCCTGATGGTAAGCATCATGATTGCTCATATCAGACCCAATGCCACCCAATGTTTTAAATTCAAATTTCTGGCACTGCACTGCACCTGTCACCGTGAGATATTAGTTGTTGAAACTCGTCATGTAATTTCGTTGGTAACATTGCCTTTCAGACCGAAACACAGTAATGTAAACAAACCAAATATTGTTGTTAATCTATCAGTTGAAAAAATGCCCTACAATTTTCTTGTGCGTTTTTCTTGTAGAGGTTATCGTTCCGAACGCACGGTAGACTCATTACTGCTTATCTTCATTGGCGTGCAAAAGTGTCAGATTGTGACCTATTTGAATATATCTTTTTGAGTTTTCGTTTGAGTTGACCTGACGCGGCCCAAAACACAATTTTTGTTAACTTGCTCCAAGCAGAAATTTGTTCATAGAAAAGACTGCAACGCGCTAGTTTTATTAAAAGTTATCGAGTTACTGATTATCTAATACAGGGACTGACTCGGTGGTTAGTGGTCGTAACCGCTACTGCCAACCATCGAGCTCCTGGGTTCGAAGCCCAGGTCGGGCAAAGCGTTATTGGTTTTTATTCATTAGGAATTTTCTTAATGACGTCTGCAACCTGTGTGTCTGGTAAATAGCACTATTCACTATATTATTTATATTATAAAATCCTAAATAACTCACTGACTGACATGCAACGCAGAACCCAAACCACTGATCTCGTCTAAGTCCCTAGGCGGCCCCCTGCAAAAGTCGTGTAGTGGTAGGCCTCCACTACAAAAAAAAAGGTTAATGAAATAAAAACAAATGAATTGACTATATTATTATTTATTATTATATAATATATTATGACCCAGCGAATGTGCGGGGCGCGGGGTACGATAGACCCGTATTGTGCCCCAGAGGTCACAAAATCCTACTATATCTTGTATATATATAAAAATCTTGTGTCACGATGTATGTCACGAATAAACTCCAAAACTACTGAACAGATTTCAATAAATCAATCGATCAATCGATTCTTCTCGAAGCATGCGAACTAGAACGTTCGGGAAATTCAAGGTTCAGGTATAAATACTGGCGCCGAGTGTCACCGCAGTTCAGTTCCTTTTTAAACGAGTGAATTAATACTAGGTATCTCCCGGAAAGTGATAGTCTCAGTAAAATCTCCACGCATTTTGAACAAGAATATGAATTTTTCAATTGAGTACTCCAGTTTTATTTTAAATTTAGGTAATTCGATTTTACCGGAAGGGTTTTATTTCCTTAGTTGCGATTAGAGAAATAAAATATGGCGGTACGAAGTTCGCCGGGTCAGCTAGTATTCTATATAAATTTAAAAGCATTTTATGTTCTCAAAATAACTTTTATTTAGGATAAAAATTAAAAATACATATAAGTATGTGTTACAAAAAGGTGTAGTAATACTTGAGGGATTGCATCAACTCATCAAAATTATCAACTTGCGATATTTGCAAAAAACAAACCGGTTTCCATACAAATTTGCCAATCACCTGATCCACTTTGTATGTAAATGTAAATGTAAAGTGGACTCCTTTTCCGCACTTAGACTCTAATCTGGTCCGTTGTGCGTGAAGTCCTGGCTAATCTAGCCAGCCTAACTCCGCCCAGAAGCTCAGAAGCTTCCTGGGAACTTCACAGGCTTTGCGGAGTGACCTCACTGTTGCGAGGATTTGTGCACGTTGAAGGGTTACTGCCTCGCATTCCAGGACTTCGTGGGCAACCGTTTCTTCCGCCTTGAAACAGCCTCTGCATAGAGGACTGTCCGTAGCGTTTATGGTAAATAGATGTTTGTTCAAGGGGCAGTGACCTGTTATAGTCCCTATCATTATTTTCAGGTTCTTTCTGTTTAGACTGACTCCACTTTGTATGAGAAGTCCACATTTTTTTTAACGAATTTCACAATTATTTGTAAAGTTGTTTAGTTTGACACACTCCAGATTTTTTAATATAATATATTATATTAAAGTAGGTACTTACTTACTTACACTTATAGAAATGAGTAACATAATATTATTGTGTTAAGAAACTAAAAATACATATTTTGAAATATACATTATTATTAAAGATAATACTATAATAATTTTATTAGGTACTTAAATTTCATATTTAATACAATTAATAGGGTCAACACATCCAAATGGAATGATGGCAATAAAAATAACATTATCTCATTTCAACTCAACTCAAAATCCATATATATCCCCGCCCGCCTAGTATGACATGGGGATAACTAGTTTAACATTTTTTCTCTTTCGTGCCTGAACTTCATATCTGCTATCTCGTTCTAACCCCCAGGGGCCCCAGGGACTTCATTTTCCCTGCTCACTGTGCTACCGGGGCTGTACATAAAAATGGTAGAAGAGGCAAAACTATATACATCAAATTACAAGAACAGATTTGCAGTACATACTAACCCTTTAGCGGGCAACCTCCTACTACAATACAAATTTGAACACCTAAAACATGTTTAACCCAGGATGATTAACCCTACATCCAGACACCGAATTATCTTTTTTTTTTTTATGATAGTGAGCGACAAGAGGAGCAAATCAACTGCCTGATGGTAAGCATCATGATTGCCCATATCAGACACAGTGCCACCCAGTGTTTTAAAATTCAAAATTCTGCGTGGCACTGCACTGCGCCTGTCACCCTGAGATATGAGTTGTTGAATCTCATCATGCCCAGTAATTTCACTGGTAACATTGCCCTTCATACCGGAACACAGTAATGTTTGAACATTACTGCTTGGCAGATGAATAACTGGCAAAGGTGTGGTACTTCCCCAGGTTGCCCCCTGCAAAAGAGGCTTACCATCTTGCATGCACCATGGTACTACACTATATATTTTAAACATGTCAGTTATTAATAAAAAATTACAACACTAAAGTGACGAGGTTGGTAGGTGTATGTATATTGTATATGTAATCATTTTTCAAAAACAGTGACAAAAGAACTAGGTACCTACATGAACAGGATCCCTTTTAGAATCTGTATGGATTTTCATAACTCGATTTAGATCTATCTTGTTTTTACTCTAATTTAATCTAAATTTTTAGAGGTATATTAGGCCAGAGCACTGGTCTGAGTTTATCACAATCCACCATAAATTGACTTTGCACTGACATCTCTAAAGCTGCCACTCGCTCCCAATTACTCCCATACAATTTCTGAAGCTCTTCCTTACTTTCTTTAGGAGGTCCAAGAGGTCCAGCTTCAAGTAATTTCATCGGCATTTCTTCCTCTAGCTTACGAAGTCTGTTCCTCTCTTCGCGCATCTTTCGAAACTCTGTATTACCTTTCAAAAACTCGATGAATTCCTCACTGAGTTCCATATTCTCTTCATCTTGGTCACCACTTGAATATTGTTCATCAGATTCACTATTCACACTCATAACTTCAGTTTTCTCGTTCAAACCAGTATAACCATTCACGTAGTAATGTCGGAGTAAATCTCTCAAAATTTTGTTCTCATATTCCAAAGCTCTTGCCTTAGATTTCCAATGAGCCAGGTTATGTTTCAATTGCCATGTCGCAGCGTTAGTAAAATTTTCAACCCAAGAAGACATGGTGATTTGGAAACGTTGCTTCGCTTTCTTTGCAGAATGCTTCTTGATTTTGTTTTTCTGTGCGTTCTTCTTGCGCTTTCGTCGTGCTGATTTAAGTGCTGAAGGTGTTTTTGTGCCTGTCACTGTTTCTTTTTCGGGTGGTTGAAAAAACATTGTTCAGAAAACCGTCATTTCATTGGAATATATTAAAAAAAAACTGTGTCATTAAAACTGAAGACAGAAATCTGCAGGGCTATTGTGGAACTCGGTGACGATCACTTTAGTGACTAATAACTCGATTTGACAGTTCTAGTTACTAACTACAAATGTCAAACGGCTGGTTTCGTATTGGCGTTCTCCAGTTAGCAACTGAGATGACGTCAAAATCACTAGGCGTGTATAATAGTCACTTAAACTTATTTTCCAGCTGTTTTCGTATCGATACTTTTAATTTAATAGATAGATAACACTTTTATTGATACTAAAATATGAGTTACAATAATAACAATAACATGTTAACATGCATCGATAACATGTTTGTAAAAAATACTGACTAATTCTTATGCCTACTAATATAATAACATAAAATTCTTGTTTCAGATTTTTTATGACAAATAAAATATCTTATTTGTCAATGCATCCTCTGGCAGCCTCCCCGGGGAGCATCTTACAATTTCTTTGTATGGAACTAATATCTCTTTCGATAATACAAACAAGAGAGAGAGATAAATGACTCCATTTTAATAGAGCTTAATATCCAAAAGACTTTATTAAGAATTTATGATATAAATTTAAAGGAATTGAGTCCCGCGGGAACAAGTAAAGGGAATTACACTAGTCTACTTTATTACTTTACTTAAATTTAGTATATACTATTAAAATAAAATAAAAAGCTTTTTAATAATCATATTATTTTATTTATCAGGCCTTCAGTTGCATTTCTTAGATATAGCATCATGGGCTATTATATAACTATGTACCTAAATCATCTCTAGTTTGCTCTATTATTGCAATGATGGCCTCCATTGCAGTGGCTTGTCACTCTTATACAGAAATGCTCTTCATCCCCTTATTATCCATGTACAAGCATGTCTGCTTACTGAAATAATATTATAATAACTTTATTAGCATAACTGATGGAATAGTAGGCATCTAATGTGTATATAAATAACCTAATTAATTTGTAAACATCACTAGATAATAAAATTATAGACTGTTAGTTTATAATCTCCCTTCATGCAGATTATAAACTAACATAATCTCAATCAGTTATAGAATTTTATCACAAAATGTACTATTCTTACTAAATTTAAATACAAATCCTTCAAACAAGGCATAATAAGAACTGTCTAACAGTACTTCTTAGATTTGATCGGCTATAATCCCCATTCAAATAATCTCTATGATAAACTAATGGTTCTTAAAACAAACTTGTAAAATCGTACATTCTACTGATATTATATAAATGCTAAGGTTTGTAAAGATGGATGTATGAATACCAAAACTACTGACCCGCTTGGGCTGAAATTCGGTATGTAGATAGTTTATTTTTATCCTAGAATAACACTAGGGGTTAGCGTACTTTTCATCCCGATATTCCTACGGGAACGATGACTACGCGGGTGAAACCGCGGGGCACAGCTAGTACCTACTTTCATAAATGTAGCATCCATGGTCCAGCAAAAATATGCCCAGCATCAAATCAGCAGTTTTTTTGGTTGGATTTCATAGGTAGGCTTTTCACCCGAGGAGCTAATGGTTTCGGATAGCACACTAAACTGTAGGTTTTGGCTGTTTCCATAAAATATGTAGGGGGCAGTCGTTTACTCATGTCGGAGGCCTTGGTGACCCGAAACTATGACAATATGGCTTGTTCACATAACCCATATGAGTTAAGGTTGCCTCTTTCTCATCGTCTTCTGCCAAGGAAGCCACCGACCCTATCGTTGAAGGCATTCATAACACACTGTCTTTCAACTATTCCACAGCCATTTTGGGTGGTGATAAGGCAAGAATATGATCTGGCACTGCAGGGCTATTGGCGTTCTTCAAAATCACCAGTCGCTATCAGGCTTAAGTTAGTAACCGAGCTTCGGTTACTAACCGAATTTTGAAAGATTTGGTATTGTGGATCTCATTCGGTGTCCAATAATTTAAAGTTATTATCTGCGCTGCTAAGTGCTTATCGTAGCGCCTTTTCACATCACTAATTTGCACGGAATATTATACGTCCATGTTTAGGTACACTTTTTTCGTTGCAATATAGTGAAATCAAGTGACCGATTTTTTTGTCGGGTTATTTTATATATTTGACATTTGTATGTTTACATCAACAATGTTAAATCAATTAATTTTAAATATTCTTCAAAATTAGAGTATTTAGTGAATAAAAAAGTAGTAGAAGTACTTAGTGTCCAGTGCCAGATCCTATTCTTGCTTTATCGCCACCTAAAATGGCTGTGGAATAGTTGGAAGACAGTGTGTTATGAATGTCTTCAACGATAGGGTCGGTGGCCTCCATGGCAGAAGACGATGAGAAAGAGGCAACCTTAACTCATATGGGTTATGTGAACAAGCCATATTGTCATAGTGCATTTGTGCAGCATTATGTGCAAATTGTTTTCGTTTTTGCATTATATAAATCTACAGCTAAACAAATAATTTTATTATGAAATAAACACAAGTAAGCATAGATAATACATAATATAAACTGCAAGTAAGACAAAACGAAAATCCTTCCACAGAACACAAAGAATCCACAGAGTACTTTATATATAAAATAATCTTGCTTTATTTTTTATTCACGAAGGAGAAATATGGACCATACTTTAAAGTGTATTTGCCAGCGTCAATTTTGTTTTAATATTTTGTATAGGTATAATATGGTAGGTTTATATTTATCCATAATAATAAATAATATTCAGAAATGCGCACTGAGTTTGAATATATATGACCACAAGTAAGTATAACATCTTCATTATCATCTTAGCCATAGGACGTCCACTGCTGAACATAGGCATCCCCTTGGATTTCCATCCAGTCTGGTTGTAAGTGGCCTGCATCCAGCGTGCTCCTGCCATATTTATCAGATCGTTCGCCCACCTTGTCTTGACGTCCTACGCTGCGCTTACCAGTCCGTGGTCTCCTTTCGAGAACCTTACGGCCCCATCGGCCATCAGTTCGACGTGCTATGTGTCCTGCCCATTGCTACTTCAACTTGCAAGTATTACATACACCTTCATCATCATCATCATCATCACAGCCATAGGACGTCCACTGCTGAACATAAGCCTCTCCAATAGATTTCCATCTAGTCCGGTTGTAAGCGGCCATTATTATCATAATAATGATAATAAGTTCATGTACTTAGCTCTTTACTATCTACTACCTATTCGTGAATAAATACTTAATAAGTACTTACCTAAATATTTTCTACTTCTACTAACGTAAGTCATGTCTTCCAAATAAAACAATAAATAAGTTATCAAGCGGTCAACATATTCAAAAATCCTCTCCTTTAACATAGCACACCAAAATTGGCGACTTTAACAATTTCATTCGCTAGTGACTTTTATTACCCCATAATAAACACTGGTCTCGAGCAGTGTCTATCCTAAACCTTCAGTGATAATCACAAGTGACGTCACGGTGAACAATTAAGACTTCCCCAATGCCAGTTTTAAAAGTATCGATACGAAAACAGCTGGAAAATTATGTTTAAGTGACTATTATACACGCCTAGTGATTTTGACGTCATCTCAGTTGCTAACTGGAGAGCGCCAATACGAAAACAGCTGTTTGACCTTTGTAGTTAGTAACTAGAACTGTCAAATCGAGCTAATAGTCACTAAAGTGATCGTCACGGAGTTCCACAATAGCTCCGCAGGACACAGTAGGTACTTCTACTACTTTTTTATTCACTAAATACTCTAATTTTGTAGAATATTTAAAATTAATTGAAAAAATGTTAAGCTGATGTAAACAAACAAATGTCAAATGAGTAAAGTAACCCGACAAAATAATCGGTAACTTGATTTCACTATATTGCAACGAAAAAAGTGTACCTAAACATGGACGTATAATATTCCGTGCAAATTAGTGAAGTGAAAAGGCGCTACGATACGCACTTAGCAGGGCACAAAATAACTTTAAATTATTGGACACCGTATGAGATCCACAATACCAAATCTTTCAAAATTCGGATAGTAACCGAAGCTCGGTTACTAACTCAAGCCTGATAGCGACTGGTGACTATTAAGAACGCCAATAGCCCTGCTGAAATCGGCAACCACAGATCACTATAATAATACTATCGGCAACAGAGCCAGAGCTATTAGCCGTTCCTTTTTGTTCTGTGCCTAAGCCATTGGCCATTGACAGTTATTGGCAGTTGGCAATTGGCTGGTGACGACGAACTTCAGACATTGACATTGACATGAAAAACTTATTGACAATTGACGTTCATTATATGATGCCATTACTGTGACAGCCAAAAAACATACATAGCCACATCGTGATATTGGCAAAGTTGTGGTGTTAAAAACACTTTCACAAGCCACAAAATAAGAATTGAATTGAATTGAACTAAAAGTTTTTCCTTTATTATCCTATCCTATCCTAATCCTAATCCTAATACTATTATAAAGGCGAAAGTTTGTAAGTATGGATGTATGTATGGATGTTTGTTACTCTTTCACGCCAAAACTACTGAACCGATTGGGCTGAAATTTGGTACGTAAGTAGCTTAGACCCTGGAATAACACATAGGGTACTTTTTATCCCGATATTCCCACGGGAACGAAGACTACGCGGGTGAAACCGCGGGTCACAGCTAGTGGTAAATATATCAGAGTAATTAGGATTTTTAAGGCGTCATCCGCGTTGTATTAACGCGATCACGCGTACATCGCAAATTCGCACGAACTTTACACTTACTTTCGAGTAGATTTTGTAAAAAAGACACTCTAATATTGTACTATAACGATTATGATAGTGTCGTTAGTAACTAGTGTCGCACCAGTACTGAAATATTAAGGAGTGGAAGACTAGCCTGGTATGGACATGTTATGAGGAGGGATGAAAGTCAACTGATGACAGTCAACTAGCCACAAGAGGACGATGAAGATGAATGTAAGTGGTTATTTGGGAAGGGAGAGTTCCAAAAAAGACATGGGTGAACTGCTGTATGAATGAAAATATTATGTGTGAAAGAGGAGTGAGTGCGGATAAGACGGATGATAAACTGGAATTAATGGCGCAAGATGACATACTGTGCCAACCCCACTTAGTGTGGGATACGCACTGGAAGATGATGATGATAGAGTCGTTAAAATGGATCGATTTCCTTTAAAACTATAATAACGGCAAACCAATAAAAATCGCTCATTTTACAAAAAATTAATGGTACTTCCCAGGATTTTATCTCTAAAATTATTTTTCAAAAATATAATGATGCAGTTTATTATTATCAAAATCGATAACATCAGTCATGTCATCATTTTTTAAAAGTTGCCGTAGTTTCAGGGACGCCCCCAACCCTGTTAACCATTTAAAAAATCCTCTTAGTATTATAAATTAGTGGGGCAAAAAATATCCGATATTATATACAATACCCAACAAAATGGATGAATTGAATTGAAATATACTGTTCTTAATGCAACTACTAGATTACACGTGAAATGTGATCTCTTCCTATTTCTTTATCTTTCCGACAAAATTCAGAGCCTTGTCAGAATGTGGGGCCGCATGCTGAATCGATTGATGCCAGATGGGGGAAGATTTCTTGCAAGCTCGAGTGTGTTTTTTTTGGTTTGGGAAAGATTCTTTTGGAGAAAATATTGTCCATATATCATTATTTTTTATAAAAAAAAATAGGTATTCATTGCTAAACGATTGTATCAAAGTTAAAATGTTTAATTCAGAAAACGTGTATATAGATGAGGAAGCGTCGACCTCGAACCGCCCGCACCCAACGCAGCACCGCTCCCATTGCGACTACATCAAATCTATCAAGGTTACAGAGCCCACGATGGCGGTATATCTCTCTGGGTTCGATAAGACCACATCCGGTGAGGAGATCGCTCGTTACATCGAAGAAAAGCGCACAGAACGAGCTCCGGGAAAGTAATTCTCCATGATTTGGCTTCGATGAATTTCAAGTCATACGTGCTTCGGTTTCCAGCGAAATCCAAGGAGACGTTCCTAGATCCCAATTTTTGCCTGAAGGCATCATTTTCCGTCGCTTCAGGGAGGCGAAACCGAGCAATAATATCCCTAGGCCATAAAATTATAATACTTAAGTGTTTTTCTGAATGTTGGTTATGTAGTAATAGCGATGGATTAAATAGCAATCGCAATCATTGGTAGCACGCTATAGCTTTAATAGCATATAGCAAATTATATTTAGTTGCGATATTCTGTGATTGCGATATCATGCAGCGGCAGCGCGGTAGCGTGCGTCATGCGCTTTCCCGCGGCCGTCGGCCGTCGTAACTCGTAACCATGGGAGACGCGGAGACGGGAATAGTATATCTGTTTCACATGACCCTGATTGAACTCGTTGCGTTAGAGAATCGCAAGTGAAATTAGTAATTTGGTAGGCGCGGTTAAGTAATTATCACCTTTATTTGCTTTATGTTAGGATCGTATATTGAATGAACGGGTGTCATAGCAAATAGCGTAGCAATAGCAACTAGCATGCTGTGACTAATTGAATCGCATGCTTGTGAAATTATTGTGAAATCGCAATAATTTCCATCGCTATGTAGTAATATGGGCCTCTGGTGTGTTTAATTTATTATATGCACTATTGCCTGAAATAAATGAATTTTGTTTATATTATTATTATTATGTTATAATAAAAGTAAATGTGAATTTAATTATTGTGGACTTGAAGTTATTTAAAAAAAAAAAAAAAAAAGAACATTTTTTCTTATTAAAGTAACGAAAAACTGTTTAGTGGTTTTATTTTTCAAATTGCTAGGCAGTTTTGGAAAAAGTTGAAGGGGAACTTACTTAGTCATCTGGTAACACTGAGCCGAAAGTCGAAAGCCAGCGGTCAGCAGTATAAACTAGGCTAGAAGCCTCTTGGTAACCAGATGACTGATATACATACTTATATATACTTATAACACCCAGACACAGCTCAAACAGACATGTTCATGTATACATATGTTTGACCTGGCCGGGGATCGAACCCGGGGCCTGCGGCACAGAAAGCAGAGTTACTGCCATCTGAGCCAACGAGGCTGTCAACTATACACTTTGGCTCCCGTATCTTTATCAATTATTGGTGCATTTTCGAGTGTTTAACGTATAATAATGGTGGAATATTACGTGTTGAGTATTTTCAAAGATATACAAGTCTCTTGGCAACGATGCGAGGGTTGAAATGTGATTTTTCGTGTTCCCGCCAAAATTCCGGCAATTAAATTTGTAAAGACCACCACTTTACTATAGGTATGACTTGACTTATTACGTGCTCAGTGACTTGACTGGGCTTGCCCTGACTCTGAATTGACTATATTAACTTGAAAATGTATATAACTTGACACTGGCAATACATTCGTGTGGGTCCATAAAAGAAGAAGTAGTACTGTTGTAGTGATCTGTGGTAGTGTTTAGTGATCTGTGACTATGGCCAGCAGCCGGCTGCCATATAGATAATAGTTATCTGTGGCGTAGTCTGTCTGCCAGGAATCAGGAATCAAAGTAGATTTTTCACTTGTTTGTTTTTGAATATATGGATACGACTTTTATTAATTTGATGGTACAGTACAATACAAGTACAAAAGTGTTCTGTGATGATGAAGTACAAGGACTGCTGCCGCACATGTCTCATTAATTCTAAAGACATGCGAAACATTAACACCGTGATATCTATTGGTGGAAACGAAGTCCGTTTGTCGGATATATTAGAGAATTTCTACGATTACAAGGTAATTTCACATTGTTAAACACCCCTACTATCTAGGTCTAATTAAAAAAATTAAACGCTTACTTAGACGTAAGATTTTAAAAATATTAGACATCTGTTTTTACTCAAAACATAATATAATATGAAGTACTAGCTGTGCCGCTGTGCTCTGAGGTTTCACCTGCGTAGTTTTCGTTCCCGTGGGAATAACGATAAAAGTAACTCAATACGTTATTCCAGGATCTGAACTATCTACATACCGTATTTCAGCCCAATCGGTTCAGTAGTTTTGGCGTGAAAGGGTATCAAACATCTATCCATCCTTACAAACTAGCATTTATTATATTACTAGCTGCGCCCCGCGGTATCACCCGGGTAGTCACCGTTCCCATGGGAATTTCAGGATAAAAAGTAACCTATGTGTTATTCCTGGGTCTGAACTATCTACATCCAAATTTCAGCCCAATCGATTCAGTTGGCGTGAAAGAGTAATAACAATGAAAGTGGGTTTTAAATCTTTTCAGGTGTCTACACAAGACCCATCATTTCCCGAAAATATTTGCATAAACTGTGTCCACCAGCTCACAATCAGCTACTCCTTCAAACAGCTTATAAAATCAAGCTTGAACACATTATCTCACAGCTTAAATCAACTGGACAACTACAGTGAAAAAAACTTTGATTATCATTACGAATCAGAAGACGATAAACCAATACAAAGTTTTAAGGATGACTTCAAGCCAATAAGCACACAGAAAGAAGAAATAAAGACACTTTTTTGTGTAGAATGTAAGCTTGAATTTACATCCGCATTGATACTTCACGAACACTGTGTTAACAATCATCCAGTGAAAAATACAACAGGAAGGGATTGTGAGTATTGCAATGAAAAATTTGAAGATTTCCGCTCTCTAGTCTTACATAGAAAACTGCATTTAAAACCGTATTTGTGTGAAAATTGCTGGGACGGGTTTTATACAGACAATGATCTTAAAACACATACTTGTAGGCCAAGTGTGTTCAAAGAGAGAAAGAAACCTGAACGAATTTTACGGCAGTGTGACCAGTGCGGCAAATCATACCCTCCAGGGTACATACGTATACACATGTTAACACACAGCAATGAGAGGCTATACAGTTGCAAATATTGTCCAAAAAAATTCAAAGTACCAGGCGGTTTACACTCACACATTCAATGGAACCACAAAAGGGTGCGAAATCACAAATGTGAAATTTGTAACGCAACTTTTATATCGTCTAGTTCTCGTAGCACACATATACGTAAGAATCACTTGAGAGAGAAAAAGTATGGATGTGATAGCTGCGGTAAAAGGTTCTTTTCCAAATCTGAGTTGCAAAGGCATTCTTTAACTCATACCGGAGTGAAGAATTTCCATTGCAATCTATGTGATAAGTCTTACCAAACTAGGTATGGGTTGAATTGTCACTTCAAGTCTCATTTTTCATGAGTTTCTTTGGTGACATAACATAACATACATTCACGCCTTTTTACCGAAGGGGTAGGCAGAGGTGTACCCAGGACTCAGTCCCATATTAGATACACCCACATTTCGCCAGTATGTTATTGGTCCCATGTAATAGGGTGACATATTTGTTATTATTATTATTAATATTATATTCTTCCATGAAACAAATTTGGTTAGCCATACAACTAACTCTACTACAATTAGTGGTTAATATGTAAAACCAGTAATTGTGTAAAAATATAATTGTTGAGATTTATTATTTTTATACTCGGTCGGTGCAAGCCTGACTGCTGATCATGTCCCGGGTTTGATACCCAGGTCAAGCAGTGTTAAATATTGGATTTTTCCATTAGGAATTATCTCAATAACTGCCTGGAGTATGGAACTCTGCCCGGTAGATGGCAATAGGCTCGCCCCCTATTACATGGGACCAATAACACACCGGCCAAATGTGGGTGTACCTACTATGGGACTGAACCCTGGGTACCTCAAAGGATGGGCAGAAGCCCACTTCTTAGAGGCGTGATTGTATGTTATTCTTTGAAAAGTAGTGTACATATATTATATACTTTGTTAATTTTACCCTACCATGCCAAACCAAAAATAGATGTTTTTAAAACTATAAAATTAATAACCTATATAAACATTTTGAATTTTTTAAATAATTTTTTTTTTTAATTATTGGTATATATTTAATGCTAATTATTACTATGATGAAGATAATTCCTCTTTGCCCAACTGTAATATATCACCTAAATTATTGTAACAAAATTTTTATTGTAGAAATATTATGATCTCATGTTATTATTTATTGTAAGATAGGTACCCAATATCTACGCTTTGTCAGATATAGCTTGAGCATTGACAGCTGAACAAAAATCTATTTTATACTAGCTGTGACCCGCGGTTTCACCCGCGTAGTCTTCGTTCCCGTGGGAATATCGGGATAAAAAGTACCCTATGTGTTATTCCAGGGTCTAAGCTACTTACGTACCAAATTTCAGCCCAATCGGTTCAGTAGTTTTGGCGTGAAAGAGTAACAAACATCCATACATACATCCATACTTACAAGCTTTCGCCTTTATAATAGTATTAGGATATTTCCACAAATTAAGTTCTAAGAGGATTCTTAATCAATTGAATATTAAATTACCGGATAAGATACCATTTATTTTTAATGATTAATTTAAGTCGTTGATCAAGCTAAATTAGACAAGGTATAGGAAAACAATAAAATAAATATAGGTATATATTTTTAGTATGCATAATCTTTATATATATTGTAGTAGTCAGAAATGGCCTAAAATGATTACTACCAGTAATATATTACATAATGATTACCACCAGTAATCATTTTAGGGTTCTGTACCCCCAAAGGAAAAAAGGATCACTTTGTTGTTAGCTCGGTGCCTCGGTGGCGTAGAGGGTGCATGCTCGACTGCCAATCAAGAGGTCCCGGGTTTGATCCCCAGGTCAGGCATAGTGTTAAATATTGGATTTTTCCATTAGGAATTATCTCAATAACTGCCTGGAGTCTGGAACTGTGCCCGGTAGATGGCAATAGGCTCGCCCCCTATTACATGGGACCAATAACATACTGGCGAAATGTGGGTGTATCTACTGTGGGACTGAGTCCTGGGTACACCTCTGCCTACCCCTTCGGGAAAAAGGCGTGAATGTATGTATGTTGTTGTTAGCCTGTTTGTCTGTCTATCTATCAAGACACTTTTTAACGGGAACGAGTGGAAGTATCAAGTTGACATTGATATCAACTAATCAGATATGTGGTCCCTTGTGGCTGTAAATAAAATCAAACTTCTAAGTTACTGCAATCAAAAGTTATGGCCATTTTACTGCATATTTCCATACTTTGCGCAAGGAACTAATAGATGGCGCTGTATGTTCTTTGTATCTAGGTATGGAACCCTACACTATGGGTACATACATATGCCTTAACAATTTATTTTGTGCAGTAAACCTTATATCGGCAGTTGACGATGGAATTGGGTTTAATAATGTATATGGGCTACCCCACACAATATGGCCACTGGAGGGGAAATTATTAAGATTACATTTGCAGTGCTATATTATATGCAAAGAATATATTATACTTATTTGTATAATTTTTATTTTTATATGTTACTTAACAGGCGTTTGACCGCAATCTCACCTGCTGGTAAGTGATGATGTGGCCTAAGTTGGAGCACGCTTGTTCAGTAAATACCTATTCACTCTTGATTTGAACATACCCACGTTATAGTTTTCGGAAAAAACGGACGACGGCAGCGAGTTCTATTGCTTCGTCATTCTCATGATAAATGACGAGGTAAATCGAGGCGAGCTATTGGTAAGTCTACCAAATAGTGGTGACGCTTTGCCGTTTGTCTCGAGGTTCGGTAAAAGATTACTATTAAAATTTTAAAAAATATAAATTATAAGTAAAAGATTACTATTTAATTACTTACTATTATAATTTGTATCATAGTATGAATGAAATCCAACATTTTTGTACGTAGATATATTTATTATAATAATATTATATTGAAATAAAATTAATATCTCACTAACACAACAATGTAATAAACAACCAATGTCTTCTGGCAATATGCCTGGATAGCCTAAAATAAAGTTATAATGTAATTAATGACCATTCCAGTACAGAATAACAGACTATACAATTTTTTTTTATTTAATAATAATAAAAAAAATAATAATTTAATGTATTAATATAGTATAATTAATTTACAAAAAAACATTAAAATAACCTCGGTTTTAATCAATCAAAATACATTTGGCGCTAAAAGTGGCAAGATCAAATACCAACATTAAACAATTGAATGGAAAATTATGCTCGCTTTTTTCATATTTGGGAAATTTCCATTTTTTACGGAAGAGCGACTCCCTTAACGGCCGTTTTTCTCCACGGGTAACGGGCCGACGCGAAAAGGTTTACTTAGTGCACGATCCGCTAGCGTTAACAAACACCCACACTAACCCATAGAATACTGCGTGTCGGACCGTCACCCTTTATTAAAAAAGGGCTGTTGTTACCCGTCGTCGTTAACAAGAGGCCTAACCTTAACAGACAACTAACTCTAAGGTTTATAATACATATGAGGAACCCAGGTAACTAGCGTCTCAATAACAGATTCAATATTGGAAATATGCTTCAATTTTAACTAAATTAAATATTACCACATAATACTAAAGGGACAGAAGGGACACTCCACAAAACCATTTAAATAAACAGCAACTTTAGCTCCGACGCAATAAAGTGCAATTCAGGTCGCACAGAGCCTAACTAATTATCGTTATATTGACATACAAGCAGCCTCTCTTTCTATCGCGTATCTCTGTATCTGTTCCTTCTGTCTAGCCCATAGAAATTGTACCGTCAAGATGGACGACCCCCTACTTGTAGCTTCAGCGGAGTGTCCCAGGCCTGGTAATAAATACGTTTTATTTATTTTCAATTATTTATGGAGAGTTCGTCGGTCGCCGGACCGTTAAGCTTTAGTTAAATTTAAATGGTGCAACTCGGCCTAATAATGACATTGCTAGAATAAAAACCGGCATTACGAGTATTGACAATAAGTTTTCTTCCAAAATATTAAGTATGTTGACAATAAAAATGCCAATATTTTACAAGAAATACAATAATTTAATAAAAGAAAACATATTTCATTTGAAAATCTAGCACCTTGTTAATAATTGAATAGCAGATAAGATCAGAGTTATTCCCAAATGCCTACAATGGGATGACACTATTGGTGACAATCGGTACAACTTTTTGTTAGTACGGATAATAATGTTTATGGCAATCGGTGGGTATAATAATTTATAATCTGACTGCAAAATAAGCTTTCCAAGGTCACATACAAAATAAAAACAATATTAATATGAAAACATAACTTTAATTATTTTTTAGTAATTTATGAAATATTCTAAGATTATTGACAGATCTCCGCGCGCGCTACTAGATACCGCTGTCATACTTGTCAAACGGGACAACTCAGACTACAAAATCGGCGTTGCCGAGCATTTTCAACGGAATTTTTCACATTGCACTTTTATTAAGCACACTAGCACTAATTAATTAATTAATTAATTAATTTGTGCGTAACACTAGTGTTACGCACACTACAATGTGTTAGTTGCATTTTCGAAGCTTTTGTTTTTAGATAGTGCGCGCGGATAATCCCCAACAATCATTTTAATAAGACGAAATAATGAAGTAGATATTAGTTATTAGCCCGCATATATTATTTATAAAGCACATATAAAAATATCAAATGTAAGTATCACATTTGTCCAGTCTAATTATTTTGATGGATATTTTTTTATATATTATTCAGAGGCCAGCAAATTATATGGCACTTTTAATATAATATAAAACTCAATTTTAATGAAATATTTGTACACCGGAAACGGTAGGGTATTTGAAACTTTTTTATTATTCCAACACTATGTACACAATACTCTAAGAAATAAAGCTATTTGTATAAAAAATAATAACATACTTATATAACACACTTTTAGCACACCCCGGACACTCGACTCAATTCCCATATAAAAGCCGCGCTATAACTACCTAATATACAGACAGCACACACATGGAGTTTTATACATGTGCAAGAGTGTGCGTGAGGTGATTTCCCATAGAAGCGGGGCTCGTGGAGAGCTCAATTTCGCTCGCGGTGTGGAAGGCCCGATTGGTGGGCAGATGACAGTGTCTATTCTATACGTAGTATTATTTATTATCTGTTCTGTGCTTTTAGAGAAATGGGATAAACCTATTGACTTCAAAATTATTTTATAATTTTGTTTCCAAGTAAGGCTAAAAAAGCTTGTGTGACCAGAAAAGTGATATATACCTACATAATATATTTTTCACTACTTTTGCTCAAAAAGTCCGTCATTGTTGCGTACCAGAGCGGGGCTAAATTTACTTTTCAACCTCTAGAGTCTAGAAGATAAAGGTAATTTTTAATTTTGTCTGTTACCAACGAGATTATAATATTTTTGTTGGTGTCGCACGTATAGGATATTTTAGCCAAAAAGTTTTGATACATACATTCACGCCTTTTTCCCGAAGGGGTAGGCAGAGGTGTACCCAGGACTCAGTCCCATAGTAGATACACCCACATTTCGCCAGTATGTTATTGGTCCCATGTAATAGGGGGCGAGCCTATTGCCATATACCGGGCACAGTTCCAGACTCCAGGCAGCTATTGAGATAATTCCTAATGGAAAAATCCAATATTTAGCACTATGCCTGACCTGGGGATCGAACCCGGGACCTCTTGATTGGCAGTCGAGCATCCGCCCACTACGCCACCGAGGCAGTCGAGGCGAGGAGAGGTAGAGGCGAGAAAAGTTTTGATGAAATTAATAATTTTATTTTCTTACAATCGTAATTAAAAGTTTCGTGCAACACACGGCGCTACAACCCATTATAACTCGGTTTTTATATACTACCTCGTATACAATGGTTCTCTTTAGCCCCTCGTGTAACAATCTACTATATTATATACGCATATTAACCCAGACACAGACCAAAAATAAATAAAATGCAACCATGGGTATAATATTCCATGGATAGTAACGAACGAAAGAGAACCAGCAAATGCATCCTGTTCGAGCGAGGAGATAGAGGTCCGGTTTCGTGATCGCTAGTTTAAGTTAACCATTAATTCAACTGACTATAGTTAACCGATGGTTAACGCGTAGTGAAAAAATAGTTCACTTGAGATGAAAACGATTTTTGTAAAATTTTAATTGTTTGTCAAAAAAATTAACCATGGAAAAACCCGACCCCGAAGTTCTTCTCCTCAAGGGGGTAAGAACGAGACAGCACATATATATGGTTCAGTCGCGAAAATAACCAATAATAATTAATATAAAAGACAATGTATATGTATTAAAGACAATGTATATATATTAAAAGTGCCACATTCCTTACCAACACAACATTATTTAATGTTCTCGTTAAGCTAGTAACGCCCACACAGTTTTCGTAACTACAGATATTTGCAATCCGTTATATTCGAGTGTATCCTGAAATAAAAAATATTATCATTTAAAAAATATATGAAGTTAATTAGCACGAGAAACTACACTATAAGAGAAAAAAAAAAAAAAGCGTCTACCGCCATTTTACAAAATGGCGAAATGAACAATTTTATGGGTTAGTTTTAATATATTTTAAAACATGCATGAAAGTAAACCTTTAAGTTAGAAGTTAGAGCAAAATAAGTAAATATTGTAAGCAAGAACATGCACGTAGAGAAAGTATTACTTTGTTGTTTATATTTGATACGACCTTTAATTTAATAATTTATTTTAAAGTACTGTTTTATTCAACAGAAAATATTTATAACGTAATAACTATTTAACATTCGCTTGACACCAAAAAAGAATTGATATTTTGTACTCTTACTAAACTCCTCATTATTATATTATAGTCAGGTTCTCAAACTCAAAACAGCTTTATTCAAATAGGTCATAATCTGACACTTTTGTACGTCAATGAAGATAAACAGTACTGAGTCTACCGTTCTAAAAATATCCTTACTTTAATATAGCATTATCCTCTATTAAAGTTAGGGCATGCAAAACGAGATTAATGACGATAGTAGAACCAGACCTATACAACTCACAATTTAACATTTTCTAGAAACGAAATTTTTTTTCAGTTGTACAAGTTGTCCAGTTCTTCCTCGTTGTCTCAGAAAAATTAACATGTCACTTGGACTTGAATTGTGACTGCCTCGGTGGCGTAGTGGGTGCAAGCTCGATTGTCGACTATGAGGTCCCGGGTTCGATCCCCAGAACGCGCAGTGTTATTTAAAATTTTCCATTAGGAATTATCTCAGTGACAGCTGGAGTCTGGAACTGTGCCCGGTAGTTGGCAATAGGCTTGCTCCCATTACATGGGACAAAAATGAGCGAAATGTGGGTGTACCTACTATGGGACTCTTGGTACACCTCTGCCTACCCATTCGGGAAAAAGGCGTGTTGTATATTATGTGACTTGGATCAGCCAGGTTCTACTATCACCTAATAGTAGTAATCATTTAGCATCCTATAAAGGGTTATGGGACAGTTTGGGCAGACTCCCGTCACTCCATGCAATCGGCCGCGCGCAATAGTAGTAGGACTACTAACTACGTAGAAAACATAAGGTGTGCTGTAATTCGGTCCCAAAATACGCTAGAAGCACAGTATACTAAGAACAGTAGTTCGTCTTCATAGTAAGTGGCCGCTGCCGGTCTGAATGTGTGCGCTGCCACGCACACATTAGCATAATTTGAGGGGGACTCGGGTGTCGGCAGTGTGGGCCGTGCCGTGAGTATGATCTTACGCGTTCAAGCACGACCCGAGCTCTCACCGGCCATTTTATTTAGTTATTTGCGCAGTTTTATATTAAAAAAATTGATCACGACTTCGAACAGAGGCTAAAAATATTGTAGTGTCTTTGGGTGTCTTAATAACGACTACTCAAACCCGAAGTTATCATTCTTCAGAATATCTGCCAATATTTACTTTCTTGTTTTACTGAAGAAAAGTTTTTTTTACTTATGAATATCTAGTGCTGCATACATACATACATAATACGCAAATAATATTTAACTAAAAATAAAAGTGACAACCATTAGCGTCGACGCAGGAGTAGGCTATTAACTCACCGACTGGCCTTAGATGAACTTCTGTCCTTAGTACTGAGATAGAAGCCTGTCGTATGGTAACCAGAAGACTGATTTAGATATGTATATACCCTTCACATCAGATATGCTCATGAACACTTGTTAGATCTGCCCGGGGATCGAACCCGAGACCTGCGGGTCAGATTACATAGTTACTACCAACTGAGCCAACGAGTCGTGAATATGCCCGTTTAAGAACGCACGCGGCCGTTTAGGAACTCGACACATCCTATAGAAAAAATACCAAGTCGATGTTTTGTATTCCCGTTTCCTCCGAATATTACTAACACATTCTATAAATTTATATCCTGATATTTTTATAGTAAATTAAACTTTGTCCATGGCATTTTACTTTCTCTTATAATCTCGGTTTAACTCTCTAAATTCTCTCTCTCTTCTTCTCTTCTCTTCTCTCTCTATTCTCTCGAAATCGGTATTTTCCTAATGGACTTATTAAATCTCAGTTTTTACTTCAGTGATTGGACTTTCACTACAAAAAAATTAATGACTTTATAAAAGAAAATAATAAGATAGGGACATAGTATACTTCATCTCCTCAATATT
This sequence comes from Hemistola chrysoprasaria, assembly GCA_947063395.1. Taxonomy (NCBI): domain Eukaryota; kingdom Metazoa; phylum Arthropoda; class Insecta; order Lepidoptera; family Geometridae; genus Hemistola; species Hemistola chrysoprasaria. The sequence continues at coordinate 14,530,698 of OX346716.1, read as the reverse complement.
CATTATATAAATATATCAAATGGGTTTACTATATTCGGAGGAAACATGGGAATACAAAACATCGATTTGGTAAATTTTCCATAGGATTGTGTCAAATTCCTAAGAGGTCGCCTTTTCTGTGAAAAGGATGCTAATTGATTATCAGCAATCTCCAAAATACGTCTAATTATTATTATAATTATGAACAAAGAAACGACAACGAAATTACTTTGTGCTACCACTAAATTAAAGTGCAATACTAAAATAATTCACACAAAATGTTCATGGAGGCATAAGATATTCAATTTGTACATAGAACATTTCTAAATGCATCAAAAGCAAGAAAGAATAAAGATTTGACGACCATTTTGTGTTTTAAGAAAAACGAGTAGAACCATTTTGGTATACCGATCTGCCGCCATTTTATTTTGGTTTTTTTTTTTTGCAAAATGGCGACACGTAGTTAATTGATAGCAGTTTTGATTAACGTTTTCTATATATATATAAACAAATGTATTATGTTCTTAAGGTTTCAAAACATTTGAAGCATTAAAAACCAATGAATATCCTTTTGAAGACAGTAAAAAAGATAATAATTAAATGCCAGCCTCCACAAACAAATTATATTAGTAAAAATATATGTTATTTTACAAACTACAAAAATACTACTATCAAATCACATTAGAAATTCATATCCAATCCTATTTGATACATAACTTCGTCTGCCTCTTCTTGTTCAGTCGTACCATTTTGCTCGACCGTTTTCGATGTGATTTCTTCGCTCTCACTGTCAGATTGGGTGTTCGTTGATAGGTTTAATGTGGGTAGACCTAGGACTACTCTGATTTGATCTGTTAAATGAGGTGCGGACACTATTTGATGGTAAATTCCTTCGGCAGTGCTTAATATTCGGTCTACATCGAGGCACATTGATAAATCGTTCACATGCTGAAAATGGTTAAAATTTTAAATAGATTACTTTTTATGTCTTTTTATATGTCAAATAAAGTACACTTTGTCACTAGTACTACTTTGTCCTTAGAACAAATTGATGTTGTTCTAAAGAAAGGCTAGGTCAAAAGTACCTACGTCGAGCATGTATGAAAAATGTCATGAAAGTGAAAGAAGCTAAAGCCGTATGTCAGAATCGCAGCCAAGTGGAGAGAAATACTCTAGAAAAATAGATTTCAACAAGATTTCGCCAATAAAATGGATCTGTAAAGCTGATCAGTAAAGAATGGGAAATCTTTTTTTTCTACTAAGTACCCCTTTTTGAAACAACTTGAACAATAATATATTATAATTTACAGTGTAAATAATGCTTACTTTTAATATCTCCGTGAATCCATAATCTCTACTGATGAGGATCTCCTTTTCTGTGTCGAGGATGGCAACACACATGAGCAGATGGAAGTTTGCACATGGCAACCCTGTCCATAGTACTTCCCATAGCCTGGAAAATTGATTTTGTTACCACAATGTACATAATATTAAAATCTGTCACGGTGGCGTAGTGGGCGCAACCTCGACTGCCGATCCGGAGGGTCCGAGGGTACCGAGTTCGATCCCCAGATCAGACAATATTTTATTTGGATATTAGGTCAGCACGTTTCTTATTTTAGTGTTTTGTATTCCCGTGTTTCCTCCGAATATAATAAACCCATACTATAAATTTATATCCTGATATTTTTATAGTGAAGTAACAGTATATAAATAAAAAAATACAATAAATAAATAAATGTCCCCGTCATTTAAATTTTTCTTATAAACCCTTGGTTTTTTCATAGTGAACTTCCAAAAATCGCAGTTTTACTTGCGTGATTGGACGATCACTACAAAAAAATGTAGTTTATAAACAAAAATAAAATGATAGGGACATACTTCACTTCATCTTTAAAATATCAGGATATATATTAATCAAATAGGTTTACTGTATTCGGAGGAAACAGGGAAATACAAAAAACATTAATTTAGTAAATTTTCCATAGGATTGTGTCAAACTGCTAAGAGGTCCTGTATCCTGTTAACAATTTATTTATATTAGACTCACCTCATAATATCTCTATGCGAGAACTCGCGTTTGAACCAAACAAGCAACCATCGGAAACAAAAGTACATATTGCCGGAGTCCTTATCGGCCAAATGTTTGGCAAGTTGCGGCGAACAGAACGTCACCAGTTGCTGCAACATTTGTAGCTGTTGCTTCATCCCTGCTTGGTCCATGTCGAAGTTTGACGCCTGGAATTATATTATTATGGTTACAGAACAGATAATAATACTACGTATAGAATGGACACTGTCATCCGCCCACCAATCGGGCATCCGATTGTAGTGGTAGGCCTCTTTTGCAGGGGGCTGCCTGGGGAAGTACCACACCATTGCCAGTTATTGATCCGCCAAGCAGTAATGTGCAAACATTACTGTGTTCCGGTATGAAGGGTAATGTTACCGGCGAAATTACCGGGCATGACGAGATTCAACAACTCATATCTCAGGACGACAGGCGCAGTGCAGTGCCGCGCAGAATTTTGAACTTTAAAACACTGGGTGTCACTGTGTCTGATATGAGCAATCATGATGCATACCATCAGGCACCTGATTTGCTCGTCTTGTCACTCACTATCATAAAAAAAATAAAATCCTCTCCCCGCGAGCGAGATTGAGCTCTCCACGAGCCCCCGTGAGCTCGGAACGCACCTCACGCACACTTGCGCGTGTACAAAACTCCGTACAGCGTGCAGTGTTGGTTCAGGTAGTGATATCGCGATTTTTGTATGGAATTGAGTAGTGTCCGGGGTGTGTTATGGTTGTACGGAAGAGATCGCTCTGAGCGATAAGGCCGCCAATTGATACTATTTCTAGTTTTAACATTTCTTTCTTGTTATTGTCTGTATTATCGTGGTACCAATAGAAAGTTATCATTCATTCATATGGAGATGGTGAACCGAACTGAATAAATGCATTTCGATTGGATTTCAACGCGTTGTCCTAAACGCTGCATGCAGCAATTTAAGGCAACGCCCGCGTAATTTTCATTCCCGTGGAAATATCGGGATATAAAAACCTATATGCCCTATGCGTTATTCCAGCGGGTCTACGCTATCTTCATACCAAATTTCAGATCAATCGGTTAAGTAGAAGTTAAGCGAGAAAACGGAACAAACATACGCACAAAAAACAGCATTACGAGGGTTTTTTGTGCCAACTAGAGGGCACTGGAGTCGAGTTAGAAATCGCTAGCGTTTTTTTTTACCTGTTACAAACGTTACTTTTTTAGATTGTACTGAGATTTATAAAATTAGTAAAATTTCCTTAAAAATTGTTTTATTATTCGTAAACACTTATGATTTGGTAATATTTTTTTTTCACTATGAAATGGGATACTTTTAATGCCGATATTCCTACGGGAACGAAGACTACGCGGGGCGCAGCGTGTGTTTACATAAAAATCTGATGGTGTCGCATAAAAAGAATACATACGATTCTATCCATAAATCCCACAAAACACCAGAAAGCATCGACTTCGTTGCCCAAGAGCATCAACAATGGCGCGAGCAAATCCGACATCCCTTGCACATATCCTAGATCGAAGTTGTACATACAATAAGTCATTAATATGTCCTGCAGAATACAAAGGTTCGGATTGTTGTCGCCGGCGTAGAACGAATGTGTCCTGGAACAAAAAATAAACATTTTGGTTTGCCAATTGGGATTTTTTTTTTTTATGTTAGTGACAAGACGAGCAAATCAGGTGCCTGATGGTAAGCATCATGATTGCCCATAACAGACACAGTGCCACCCAGTGTTTCAAAATTCAAAATTCTGCGCGGCACTGCACTGCGCCTGTCACCCTGAGATATTGTGCACCAGCACAAACCATTAGGTTTATTGGTGCAACAAGTAAATTTATAATTTTTTTTGGAATAAATAAATAAAAAAATAAAAAAAAATATGAGTTGTTGAATCTCATTATGCCCAGTAATTTCGCTGGAATTAATATATATAGGTAGCTAAAAATAAATTGTTATGGTCTAAGATCCTATAGGGGTTCCTTTCTTCCTGGATGGATGATGTTTGTTACTCTTTCACGAAAAAAACTACTGAACCGGGATTCAGTATGTATATAGTTTAGATGGAATAACACATCGATATTCCCACGAGAACAAAGACTACGCGGGTTAAACCGAAAGCCTCGTTGGCTCAGACGGTAGTAACTTTGCTTTCTGTGCCGCAGGCCCCGTGTTCGATCCCCGGCCAGGACAAACATTTGTGTGCATGAAAATGTCTGTTTGATCTGTGTCTGGGTGTTATAAGCGTATATAAGTATGTATATCAGTCATCTGGTTACCATAGTACAGGCTTCTAGCCTAGTTTGGGACCAGATGAGCGTGTGTGGAAGTTGTCCCATTATAAAAAAAATATATTAAAAAAACCGCGGGGCACCGCTAGTCATTTATAAAATGTATAAAAAGATGGTGATAAGTTATATTTACCTATCTGTCCGGTTAACATCCTTTTCCACCAGACTTTTCCTGTCCCTATATTCAGAGAACCGCGACTCCTGTCCGTCCGTCATCGACCTCCACTGCAGTTTCATAGAGAAGTACTCCTCAGTTTTGTTGCGTTGCAGTAATTTTATTTCTGATCGTGTCATCGACCAAGGATGATAGTCCAGAAGGTATTTCCATACTTCGTGTCTTATTGAATGGGCTACACCCTGATAAAGTACAAATTACATAAAATATCAGCCTCGGTGGCGTAGAGGGCGCATGCTCGACTGCCAATCAAGAGGTCCCGGGTTCGATCCCAAAGTCAGGCATAGTGTTAACTATTGGATTTTTCCATTAGGAATTATCTCAATAGCTGCCTGGAGTCCGGAACTGTGCCCGGTAGCTGGCAATAGGCTCGCCACTTATGACATGGGGAAATAACATACTGTCGAAATGTGGGTGTACCTACTATGGGAATGATTCATGGGTACACCTCTGCCTACTCCTTCAGGTTTCTTCAGATTGTATTTTGTTTTTTTCCAAAAATATACTTTATTGTCTCACCATCCTACTAATATTATCATAAACGCGAAAGTTTGCGAGAATGGATAGATGTTTTTTACTCTTTCACGCCAAAACTACTGAACCGATTGGGCTGAAATTCGGTATGTACCTAAGTACCTATAGTAAGTTTAGACGCTGGAATAACATATACGGGTACTATTTATGCCGATATTCCCACGGGAACGAAGACTACACGGGTGAAACCGCGGCGCACAGCTAGCGTATAATAAATCTTACCCCTCTAAATATAAGTTGTTTGACTCCATCTACTTCAGTCACTCTGCCTTCAGGATCTTGTAAGCCTTGCCATTTCTCTGTTGATAGGGGTGTACCTCTGAAATTTTTTTTTATAATAGTGAGTAACAAGACCAGAAAATCACGTGCCTGATGGTAAGCATCGTGATTGTCCATCAGACACAATGTCACCCAGTGTTTTAATGTTCAAATTCTGCACGGCTCGGCACTGCGCCTGTCACCCTGAGTTATAAGTTGTTGAAGCTTGTCATGCCCAGTAATTTCGCTGGTAACATTGCCCTTCATACCGGAACATAGTAATGTTTGCACATTACTGCTTGGCGGATGAATAACTGGCAAAGGTGTGGTACTTCCCCAGGCGGCCCCCTGCTAAAGAGGCTTACCACTACAAATACAAATAGATCAAAATAGCAGAATAGCTGTACTGGCCATGGACTACTCCGGACTCACGCACACCATCATTACAATTAACTGGACTGGATTGATCACTGGAATGAGTTCACATTATTCCACTGGCATTACAGCGATGTAAACCGGGCATTACTTGTCAATCTGTATTTCTATATTTTTAAAATGAATATAAAATAAGGAGACTTACCTAGGTATGCTCGGCCGAGGCGGCAACGTAGGTTTAACACTGATAACCTCATATTCTTCATTTCTGATCGTAGTACTTGTGGATGCATCTTCAAGGGCGTTCATACTCTTCGTTAGTAAATCTGCTACTTCCTCCGAGACGTCGCGTTTGCCGTTCAACGATTCTGTGCCGTAGAAAACTGAAATTAATTTAAAAAATCACTAAAAAATTAGATAATGCTTTAACAAACAGCTCTAGATGGCGCTGGAGTCGAGTTAGATCACGCTAGCGTTTTGTTTAACTGTTACAAACGTAACTTTTTAATATTGAATTAATATTTAAAATGACATCTCTATTCTATAAAATTCAAAGTGTACTGTACACTGACTGACTGACACACACACTCATCAACGTCCAGCCCCTTGGCAATAGAAAGCTAGTTTGAAAATAGTTTTTCCTTCATATGTAGACAAGGATTAAGAAAGGAATTCATTAAAGCCCCACCGGAGCTAAGTCGCTGGTAAAGACTAAACTACGCTAGTAAATTAATTCATGGACCTAGAAAAAATGGCGGACGGAGTCTTCTAAAAAAACTTCTAAAAGCACTGATTTACTCGTCTTGTCACTTACTATCATAAAAAAAAACACAAGAAGTGGTTTGCTATCTCAAAATATCTTACCAATATCAGTGACTTTAGAAAACGCCTCCATAGTAGTCTCATAAGGCCTCTGCTTGAAGTTCGACACCAAATTCCAAACGACATCCGTAGTATTTTCAGTAAAGATATCAAGCTCTGCAAAACTCTTGTTCAACACTTGTGATTCCACATCAGGTTCTACCACCATATAAGTATTCCTATCATGTCTTGTTTTAGCTGTTTTCACATGATTTTTCAACTGCGAGACGAATATTTCGGCGTTTCCATGTTGGAAGTAGAAGGTGGTTTGCCAAACGCCGGCTTTGGTGGAGAATTGCATCTGCTGGTTGTTTCTGGTGACTCTGAAGGTTTTTATATCTTCGATTGGTATTTTTATGATGCGTGCGCGCGCTGTGGCGTAGTCAGAGGTTATGTTGCCGCTTAGGGTGCGTTGACGGCGCCCTGAAAGGAATTTAATTTTAACATTTTTGTAGGGTCATTCTTGCTGGTCCCGGGGGACTGGGGACTACTGGTAATTCTAAAAAAAGTTGTCCCACTTGTCACCACTGGGGACATGTAGGAGAAATTTGAAAATATTCCAGTTCTCCCCTGTGGGGAAGGAAGTGGGGATGATTCTCAGCTGGCGGTTTATCTGTAGTTATATAGGTGGTTTTCTAATCTAAGACTTTGCCGCAGAGTGGAACTTGTTTGCTCAGCTCTTGTTTAATCATAAATCATCCTCACTGACTGACTGAAGCGTGCAAGGCGTGTTAGCTCTCCATTCTCCATCAAGAACTTCTATGAGAATGTTGATGAATGAAAGAAAGTAACAACTGACAGCCTTATCGCTCAGAGCCGCCATACATTCTCATCAGTTGCGGGTACTTTTGACCTAATTTTTCCATAGATCAATCAATTCATGAAACCTATATTAACCATTCATACTCGCCTTTTAAATCTCTTATGTTTATCTCCTTATTTTTAGGGTTCTATACCTCAAAAGGAAAAAGGAACCATTTTTTTGTCTGTCTGTCTGTCCGTCTGTCAAAACACTTTTTCACGGGAACGCGTGGAGGTATCAAGTTGAAATTGATATCAACTACTCAGATCTGGTGTCCCTTGTGGCTGTAAAAAAATCATACTTCTAAATGCATGCAATCAAAAGTTAAGGCCATTTTACTGCATATTTCCAAACTTTGCACAACGGGCTATGAACCTTTAGAGTACTTCCCATTGGCCCAGCATCATTACGTTTGGCAAGAAGCCGGATTATATCACAAAGGAAAATATCCCAAAAACGTAAAATTTTACAAAAAATAATTGTGATTTCTAACATGTTTGTGGTGTCTATGTATGGAACCCTACACTAAACAATTTTTAGTTTATTCCTAATTCCTACCATTGGGGTAAAATCTTTTTACCCTTTTAAAGCCACCTCACTTAAATTTGACTGCCTCGGTGGCGTAGAGGGCGCATGCTCGACTGCCAATCAAGAGGTCCCGGGTTCGATCCCCAGGTCAGGCAAAGTGTTAAATATTGGATTTTTCCTTTAGGAATTATCTCAATAACTGACTGGAGTCTGGAACTGTGCCCGGTAGATGGCAATAGGCTCGCCCCCTATTACATGGGACCAATAACATACTGGCGAAATGTGGGTGTACCTACTATGGGACTGAGTCCTGGGTACAACACCTCTGCCTACCCCTTCGGGAAAAATGGCGTGAATGTATGTTATGTTATGTTTTTATCACTTAAATTTACTCAAATTCTTTTTACCAATGGTGTTGACAACAGCCCACTCTTGATCTTGCGTATCGGAGTCAATGGTGATCAGGTCGTTTGGCCGCCACTCAATGCATTTAGTGTTATCTGGGTTCTGCACAAGGCAGAGCATTCCAATGGAATTGAGGTCTGCTGGCGGGCGCCCGAGGCATGCCTTGAGGAGCACTCCATCTTGGGTGAATAGGTCCTGAAAGATTTAAGCCCTTAAATGCTTATTTAATAAAGTTTTACTTTTGACTGCCTTAGTGTTCGCAAGCCGGACTGCCCATTATGTGTGCCCAGGTTCAATCCCGGGGTGAGTCAGAGAGTGTTATTGGATTTTCCCATTATAAGGAATCATCACAATTTATTTATTTATTCAATAGGCTCACCCGCTTTTACATGGGATTAAAAACAAAAAAAAACAACACAATTAAAAACAAAACCAAAGGGTAAAAAAACTAACAAAGTGTGTGTACTATGGGGCTGTCCTCGGTACGCCTCTGACTACCCCTTTGAGAAAAAGGTGTGATGTTATGTTATCATCCAGTAGCAATGTATAAAGGGGTAAGATCATAGGGGAATCAGTTTCAAAGTAAAGAGAGGAATTACTGCCATATTATTTCATCAAATGTAGCTGTTAGATAAAAAGCATCTACCTTATAACCATAGGTCATTTTAAAGGTAGGTAAATAGGTACTAAAATATATTAAAAAGTTAGGAAAGCCCAAGTAGGCACATAGCAAATTTAATAAAAATACTTATTTGCTTTGTAACAACAGGCATTTCACAATTTTTATGGCAATCAGTTATGAATATGCGTAGATCTTAGATTAAGCTTGTTAGGAAAAACATTAGGTGGGTTAGTTAGGTATGTACCTTGTAAATCCTTACTTACCTACCTAATATATTTTAGTGTTTGTGAAACATTACTAACTAAAAACACATGTTATCCTGGTACTTAGTCATGAATGATGTAATAAAAAGCAACTGAAACGTTTAGAAATAAACGATCACTAATTAAACTATTATACGTACGTTTTCTGCGTACCTACAATAATTAATTAATGTGGTGTGGTCAAGAAAGCAACTAATGTTTGAACTTAATGAAGTGTCAACACGTTTATATGCATGAACTTTAGCGCCACCGCGTACATTCACAAAGACACTACAAAGGTCACAATATTACTACGCTCGATTGGCCATAATAACGTCGAAAACACGAACACAAAGGCTCCACTCACTTTACATTGATCAGGTATATCTTCGACGGAACTCGACGACATCACGATGTCACGCACTAATGCACATGCACAAGGTAAATCCTTCGTTTACACGAGAAATTCAACAATTTACGCCATAGTTTCCAGGATGTATTCACATCGAAAAACAAAATAATCAACAGCAGCAATCGTCAATCGCGGCGAAGGAATTAAGGGTTACCAGTCTGACATACTTAAATAACTAATAACCCTTAGGAAATAATAAAATTTATTATACATAACATATTATTGTATTGTAATAATAATGTCGTGTTTATTAAAATTTCATTGTAATCGACAATTATACAAAAATAGTTTAAACAGGATTATTGACGTGCAAAAGTGCCAGATTATGACCTATTTGAATAAATCTTTATGTTTTTTTTTAATGAAAAAAATTAAAATTAGACGCGAGTGTATAATATTATCTTGAAGGCCAAAGTGAAGGATTTGCATAATAATATTTTAATAGTGCTTAGTTGACATAACAGAAAGTGTGCTTAGTGCTAATTTATTGACCAATAAATTAATAAATAATATATGTACATTCTGTTATGTGAAATAAATCAGAATGTAAACAAATAAAAACATAATCTATTTTCTTGAAGCACTGACAATAGTCCTAACTGACAACATAATTTCAGGAAATTTTATGATAATGTAGGTATACATTTTATTATTATTCGTGAGGAATAAATAATTCAACAAAATAACCATCACAATATATTCACCATGAATCCATACGAAGATGTATGTATAACGTTGGTTACCCTAATTATTGGGAAATTTACAATTACTAGCAGCACTATTTCTCAGAAAAACATATCGCTTTGACAGTTTTTTTTTTTTTTTTTTTTTCTTCTTGACTCCACAATGGAGCCTGGCTCCGCACGTCTTGTGCACTGCCAATTTCAGGTAATGTATTTAATGTTCTCTCTTCTATGCTTGCGACTTGAGTTGCCATTTTCCATTATGACTTCCATTTTTAATATGTACAAAATCGAAATGTACTAAATTTAATAACGGGGAAACTTATTTCGCGTAAAAATATATACAAACTAGGATCGGAATTTAGGAGAGGATCCAATAATAATATATTTACAAAAATAATAAAATAAAAGGAACTATGTATACATTTACAAATTAATTAGATTATTTACAAGGAATGTTACATAATATATAATATTATAAATAAATATTATTGTTTAAAATAAATAATGACAATATATGATATAAATTAGTATTACAAAGGAGAGAGGATATATTTACAGGAAAAGGAATATTAGATGAAAGGAGATCAGTGTAAAACAGTTCAGTGCCATTATTCGGACAGGAAAAGAACACATGGTTCAAATCCCCAAAGCCATGTCCACACTGACATTCTGGACTATCCACAATCTGAAGCCTGTGAAGATGAGCTGGAGTACAAACATGGCCCAGCCTCATTCTGATAATGATAGATGTTACTATCTTCCCAAGGTTAAGACTGAAAAACCAAGGTTTATTCGGGATAGTTGGTTGAAGACTATAATAGTATCTGCCCTTTGTGTTACTGATAGCTGCCCAAGCCTCATTCCAAGTATCCAGAAGCTGAATCCTAGGAATAGCAGCCAGATCGTTGCAATAGTTCTTATACGGGAATATATCACCACATTCAACTGCCTCATTAGCCAACACATCCGCCTTTTCGTTCCCAGTGATACCACAATGACTCGGAACCCAAACACAAGCGATAGATATATTCTTCAAACTATATTCAAAGAGTAACTCTCTGATTTTAGCAATCAGAGGAGTGAATGGTTTTGATTTGAATGGATATTTTTCTATAGCTTGTAATGCATTCAAAGAGTCTGTGAAAATTACTGTCTTTTTTAATCTAGCTATCTTAACGTATTCTAATGCTTTCAATATACCAATGCATTCACCAGTGTATACTGAAGTTTCAAGAGGGCACTTAATCTTTTGATTTATCTTGAAAAGAGGATCAAAAACTCCTACACCCACACATCCAAATTGAGAATGTTTAGAGGCGTCAGTATATAAATGATGCCAACCCAACCACTTAGTGTTAACTACAGCATTAAATTCTACATTGGCAAAGTTGATGTTATTAGTAATATTTAAATTAGAATGGATTTCCGGTGAAAAAGTCAAAGCCTGGTATTTACAAGAAAATAAAGGAAGATTAGAGGATTGATGAGTAGGTGCTACCAGATTATCGTGTTTTTGTAAGCTTATTACTAAACATGGAGATTTCTTATGTGACCAGTAATTCGATGACGATATTAATTGTGTTAATATACGTAGTTTAAGTGTAAGTGGATGATTTGATAATTGAAATATGCGATAAAATAGTCTGTCTGCCAGGAACTGTCGTCGAAGATATAATGGAGGGTCAGCACATTCCACTTGCAGCGCATTGATTGGGCTGGATCTCATAGCACCCGTAACAATCCGTAGCGCCTTGGATTGGATAGCATCCAATTTTCCAAAAGCTGCTACACTACCCGGCTCCAACAAGAAGCTTCCGTAGTCCAGAATACTTCTTATTAGAGCATTGTAGAGGAGCTTCATAGAAAATGGATGTGCACCCCACCAAACGCCAGAGAGACATCGCATGATGTTTATAGCTTTTTCGCACTTATCTACAACATATTCGCAATGTGGTAAGCCAGTAAGTTTTGAGTCTAATACCACACCTAAGAACTTTGTATGAGCCTTTACAGGTATAGTGATATCATCATAAGTTATGTGAACCTGAGGTAACAGCCTTTTTCTAGTAAACACCACAACAGAACTTTTAGGAGCGGATAGTTCAAGACCATTTTTATTTAACCAGACTTTTAGATCGCCAAGCCCTGACGAAATTCGATCGGAAGCCACTTCTATAGATAAATCTACAGCGTACAAGAGGAGATCATCAGCGTACTGCAGAACGTTGACTTCTCTGTTTATTGATGATTCAAGATCATATGTATAGATGTTATATAGCAATGGACTAAGCACTGAGCCTTGTGGTAAGCCTTTCCATGTATACCTAGATGATTCAGACGCGTCCAAAGTTATTTTCCGACCAGATAACATATTACAAATGAAATTGATAATCATGTATGGTGTATTAATTGCTACTAATTTTTCCTTTAAAACATGTATAAGGACGTTATCATAGGCAGCATGAATATCGAGAAAAGCAGCCAGTACCGATTGGTTGTGTGAAAAAGCTATTCGGATATCTGTAGTAAAGACTGCTATACTATCTAGTGTGCTTTTGTTTTTACGGAAACCAAATTGACTATTTGACAATTTTCCTTGGCTTTCTATAAACCATTCTAACCTATTTTTTATAAGATGCTCCATAATTTTCATAATCACTATTGATAGGGCTATTGGTCGATACGAAGTTACTTCACTGCTAGGTTTATTGGGTTTTTTAATAGGCAACACTATTTGAGATTTCCATTGCAATGGAATGTCACCTGTCAATAACACATTGTTTAGAATAGAAAGATAGTAGGAAAGTGCTTCTTCTCCAAGGTGAGAAAAGAAAGAGTATGGTAAACCGTCTTCACCAGGAGCAGTATCCTTAATAACAGATAAAACCCCCTTTAATTCACTCATAGAGAAAGGAACATCAAGATTGAAAGAACAGGGAGAAACAGATGGAGGAATATTTATAAACAACTCTTGTTGAGGAACACTGGGTGGAGCTAATTGATCTAAAAAATCTTCAGTTAAAACGGGATCTATAGCTGGAGAAACCGATGAGCTCGTCATGGCCGATCTGAACCTTCGTATGTTTCGCCAGACTACGGACGGTTTAGTGTTAGGAGCGAGGGACCCACAATAGTTTTTCCAGCCATCAAATCTTTTATTTTTAAGCAATTTCTTTGTTTCATTTATAATAAGTATTAAATTATCGAAATTTTCTTCGGACATATTCGAGTTATAAATTATTTCAGCCTCTTTTCTCTTTCTAATAGCCACAGTACACTCCTCATCCCACCATGGTGGAGAAGGGAGCTTGCCTTGTACTGAGTTCTTTAGTTGGAATGTCTCTTTTGCTGCCTCATCTATTATTTCAGTGAATGCCTGTGAACCGACAGAAACCTGCGAAGCATGGGGAAGTAATGCAACTTTCTCTTCTACTGCTGTCTTAAAATCTTCCCATTTTTTCTCCTTAATTATATACTTAAACCTAGGTGAACGTGGGGGTCTATATGTACAGTGAGCTTTAGGAAAACTTAGAAGTATTGGAAAATGATCACTTCCATATGTTGAGCCAAGAACCTGCCAAGTAGTAGTGGAAGCTAATTGAGGAGAACATATTGATAGGTCAATAGCACTGACATTTTGAGTAGGGTCTGTTCTACGTGTTGGTGTACCAGTATTAAGGATGCAAAGATTTAAAGTGTCTAGGATATCTAAAAACTCTACACCAGCAGCACTGGAGATGGAGCTTCCCCATGAACAATGGTGTAAATTAAAATCTCCCATGATTATATAAGGTTTAGGAAGGGACGAAAGGATAGTTTTGATTTCATGTAATATAAGAGAATTAGAAAGAGGAATATATATTGAAACATAACATATTCTATTTATTTGAAGAGATACTATAGAGAAATTATCATAGGAAGGTAAGGATAGAGGGGTGAAAGCACAAGAATTATTTACAAGAAGAGCGGCTCCTCCATGCCCATCGGGTCTATCGTCCCGAAGGCAGGAGTAGCCGCGGATATTAAAGGCAGAGCCTGGCCGCAGCCAGGTCTCTGCCAATGCAATAATAAACGGATCAAATTCATTTATAAGGTCGATCAGCTCACTCCTTTTGCTCCGGACGCTCCGACAGTTCCATTGAACTGCTCTGGATGTGGTGTGCTGACGATCCATTATGGGGTGTGAATGTCTTGGCAAGTATTTCAATAATAGGGGCAGCGTGATTCGGTTTTAATATATTTGATTGTAATAATAAATTAATTAACAACATGATAATCTGGTTTATTGATTGTGTTTCCTCATCATTCACAGCTGTGTTGTAAGCACAGCCATTTGATGGGGATGGTGGATTGTAATCTCGGACTAATAACTTATGAGCTACCTGGTCATATCCTTTCCCTATTTTGGGATTGGACTTTGGTTTGGCAAAAACTGTTTTTTTATAAGAAATATTAGATGGGTAGTGGCTAGTGGAGTTAGAGTTAGGGGATGTCGTTGGTTGGTCTATTGGTGTTGCTGCTACCTCTGCATATGGTCGTGATACTGTTGGGTGCAATTTAATGGCCTCTGCATAGGAAATGCAATTTTGGGCCATTGTTAGTTTAATTTGTTTTTGTCTGGCCATTTCAGGGCAAATTTTACTAATAGCATAATGAATACCACCACATAGGCAGCATGAGACACAGCCCTCATCAATCCTGCAATTTTCACCTGTGTGCTCTTGACCACATTTATAGCAGCGAGGCTTAGACCTACATTGTATCTTAGTATGGCCAAATCGATAACAATTATAGCATTGTATGGTCGGGAAGGTGTACATTTCAACAGGTAATGCATTATAACACATGTAAACTCGTTTAGGTAGCATTTGTCCATCAAATGTTAACACAATGGTTTGGGTTGGCTTCCATGTGGGTGTACCTTCAATCATTACCTTATAATTAAGTCTGCGTGCTTTAAGAATTTTGCCACATCCAAATGGGACTGTGACATTGTCTATTATTTCCTCAGGAGACCATTCGACAGGAACTCCTCTCACAATACCCATTCGGGTTACTGCGAAAGAGGGAATAAATGCTTTTAAGTCATTTTCACTTAGTGTCTTGTCACTGATGAATGCATTGGCTTCTTCGTGTTTAGAGAAAGCTATAGCTACTCTGTTTCTTCCTATTTTTTTAACACTGCCATTTACAATACTATGGAAAGCACAGCGCTTTAAAAACTTTCCCAAAGCAATAGGGTGTAAGACAGTGGAATCATTCGGAGACAGTTGAATGCGCTGAACATGAACCACATATGGAGCAACATCTGTAGACTCATACTGAGGCCTTGCGACAGGTGTGGGGACATGACTCTGGGGAGTAGTTTCATGGGCTACAGGTCGCACCACATTACTCTCCTTGCTCGGATCAGGAGTTGTGTGATTAATAGCTGATGGCTTTATAAAAGTAAAGGGACTTTGTTCTGGAATAATTTCGTGATCCGAGCAAGAACACTGGGGATCCACACTGGGGTCCACAGTAATAGATCTTTCTGACTGTCTCCTTTTCTTTTTATTTTTGCACAACTTGTGTGAGCGGCCGCGCTTTATAGATTTGTTTATGGAGCCATCTGTGTCCATTCCAGATTCACTGGATACTATAGTAATATAGCTGGCGGCAGGGGGAACACCTCCCCCGGGATCGGGGGGGTCACCCATAATAAAAATAAAAGAAAAAACTTACCAACTATCTGTACACAATTAACTATTTACAAATAAATACAATAAATAGAAGTATATTTACACAGAATTAAATGGATTATCTCCTAATTAATATTTTATAATAAAATTTTATGGAGACCGAAAAAACCCGCGTTCCTCTTTCGAAGTTTCCCGCGCTCGCTTTGACAGTTTTCTCTGACATTTATTTTGAATATTTCACTGCAAGTTCTCTTTTCTGTTAAAATTTGGCGTCGCATGGTTTGGACATTTTCCAATATTTGTCCAAAATAATGTACAATAATATAAATATATTATTTATGTCGTAGGCTGATCGTTGGATTTGTCACATCGTGATATGCCCGGGAACATCGTTATACGCCGGCTCATCGTGATCTAGCCATCTTACACCAGCTATATTATATTATCGTTCAACGCTTAGCGATATGGCCAGCGACACCTAGGCATATCGTTTGTGTAGGGATTCCAAGTATATTAGCAAATTTAATAAAAATAGGATTTTAAAATTAAAATGTGTATTATTATAAAAAAGTAGGTAATGTTAAATTATTTCTTAAATGACACATGGAATAATATGATATAAAAATATATATTTTTTAAATAATCAGACTCAATAATCCATCCAGGAACAGAAAGTTAAATTCCTAAAATGTTACATACATACATTCACGCCTTTTTCCCGAAGGGGTAGGCAGAGGTGTACCCAGGACTCAGTCCCATGGTAGATACACCCACATTTCGCCAGTATGTTATTATTGGTCCCATGTAATAGGGGGCGAGCCTATTGCCATCTACCGGGCACAGTTCCAGACTCCAAGCAATTATTGAGATAATTCCTTATGGAAAATCCAATATTTAGTACATTGCCTGACCTGCGGATCGAACCCGAGACCTCTTGATTGGCAGTCGAGCATGCGCCCTCTACGCCACCGAGGCAGTCTAAAATGTGAGGCTAAAATGTTGGGTTTGCAAAAAGTTGAATTTGTAGCATGTATCTGAAAATGTTGAATTTGCATTGTCCCATATTTATATTATTAATATATATTCTCGAAAATGGCAAGCTCAAATTAGGTCCCATTAGGTCCACGTACGTCAGGAAAGGAAGGTCGTACGAGCGAATAATATTGTTGTCTCAGTCGCACTTTGGCCTTAGGTACGTATTTCTATCTTTATTGTTCATTATATTTTATGTCACTATGCAAAATGCTCACTGAGCAAATTGCAAAGTTGTTGAGTAAGCGCTGGGAGAACGTACCCTATCTCCCCTTTCCAATGAGCTGCACTGAATTTTCTACGACTTAGGTACATCTTTTGGATATCCACCTCATGCTGTTTACGGTTTGTTTAACTTATTTCTATGATTATTATTTATTGAAAAAGCACCTGGAATAAATAGTTAGCGCTTTCTATGGAAGACTATTATAACCGAATATACCACGTACCTATTTCAGAAAACTTAAATCGAGAGTGATGCTGTTATAGACATGTGTGAGCATTTGGGTGTAGAAAGCCACGAGTACTGGCGTTGCTACGTGTTGAACCTGGTGACGACATTGTGGCACCGGGTGGGTACGGTGCGCATGGGCGTGCGGTGTGCAGTGTGCACGGACGCGGCGCGGTGGACGCGCAGCTGTCGGTGCGCGGTGCGCGCGCTCTCAGAGTGGTCGACGCGAGCGTCATACCCAGCATCACTAGCGGGAACACTAACGCACCCACCATCATGATTGCTGAGAAGGCAGCGGATATGATTAAAGCTGATCATGGTGCTATTTAGAACATTAAAAATTTTTTAAACGTTCGCATAATATTATCTGATGCTGATTTATGTACTTACCTACTCGTGAGCCTCATTTTTCAACAGCGTCATTGTATCTAGGTATCAACCTAAAAATTCAATACGTAACGTAGGTAGGTATATTATTTATATATACGTAGTACTTACCTAGAGTTTCATAGATACCATCTACCCAGACAAAACAAACAATATAAAACATTGCCTAAAACACAGCTGATTTAACTTAATTCAATATGAATCAATAAGACATTCAGAAGACATACCTACTCAGATTCTTAATTAAATATTCTTATATAAATACAATAAATGTAGGCAGGTAATAAGTAATGTATACCTACGTAAAGCAAATAGTTGGCAGGTTTATTATTCTAATTATTAAATACCTATCATAAGTAGCGGTAAAGAATTTCCGGTACTACTCTATGTCATTTTGATATTCTCTCTGTTCTGTGTCTCTTTCTATACGTCTGCTTGGTATAAAGTTATGGCGCAGAACTTCGTATTATTTTATTTTAAGAACTCTCTTTTTATTTTTAATTAATAATAATAATAATGGGCAACTGTGGAAAAAAGTGGAAAGTGTAAAATAAGTAATTTAAGATTTTTTTCTTAAGTTATTTTGAAAGATTTATATAGATACTAGGTAGTACCTAATTGTTATAATACGAAGTAAGTATATCTAAGTATTAGCATTCATATTTAATTTTATTTCTTACGAGCAATATGCTGTTGAATTGCTTATCACTACGAGTCATTGAACCTAGAATAATACGTAGTCTTTCTTACTAGGTATAGAGAAGAGTAGGTAAAAAAATTGTGACACATAATATTATCTGTTTATATCAGAATGAGCTTACTGGAAGAGATAGAAGCAAAGATCACTGTGTTACTTAGTTTTAGTCTGGCCACATTGTTCCAGTATTTTCTAAGTGCACTGCATTTGTTGCACCTAACTTCTATTGGTTATCCACCGCATGCGGTTGTTTACGGTTTGTATCGTACTCGTATTTTAATGTCGAGTATTCTGAAGGTACGTTGCTAAGCTAAGTCGCCCTCTCGCTCACACGTACCCACATTTTTGAAGATGTAAAAAAATACTACATGTAATTACGTTAAATAAAGTCTACTAAGAACTAGAAAATAACAATACAAAGATTCAGTAAAAAATCCAATTTAATCCGAGCTCAGAGCAATCCGACTTCTGTTGGTTAGGTTAACTATGTATAATTTAGTATTATTCTTGAAAGGCTACATGATCAGGGGGGCTATTATTGGCGTTCTTCATAATCACCAGTCGCTATCAGGGTTGAGTCTTTATGCTCTGTGGCTTGAGTTAGTAACAAAGACGTTTTACCCTTCTAACAAGACTATGCACTGTCAAATTTGGAGGAGAAAAAAGGAAAAGGATAGACACTGCGAGTGGTTCTCACTCGGGACCGATACAGTGCACAGTCTACTTAGTAAGTTTATCTTAATGTCTTTGGTTAGTAACCGGACTTTGACATTTGTAGTTAATGTCAAATCAAGTTAATAGTCATTAAAGCCAATAGTCGCCAATAGCCCGGCAGGGGCATGTTTCATGAAAATCGGTTCGGTCATTTAAAAATTATCAGATTTTTTCTAGTTGCAGAACCGATATTAGCAACTTCTAACTGATTGTTTCAAAATTTGATATCATGTTACTATTAAGTGTTATTGGATTTTTCTATTAGGAATTATCTCTATGACAGCCTGGAGTCTGGAACTGTGCCCAGTAGATGGCAATAGGCTCGCCCCCTATTAATATAGAACTAATAACCAACTGTGCGAAATGTGGGTGTACTACCTACTGGGTGGGTGGGACTGAGTCCTGGGTCACTTCGGGAAAAGTCGTGATTCTATATGTCTAATGTTATGTAAATAAACTTGTCAAATGCGTGTTGGGACGCGCATGTGAAGGGCTCCTCACTCTCCACCGTATGTACTGATTATAGCTATAGAAATCACTTCTCCACCTTAAATAAATGTACCTTACACAGCCAAATTATAAAAAAACAGTTGTCGGTCAAGTAAGTCACAATAAATTATTTTCAAACGTCAATTTCTAAAGCAAGTATCATAAAAAATCTGCGGGTCTACCACTTTTATTGAAAAACACGTTCCTTGTACTATTCGGACTCTATTGTTCCTCTTGAAACCAATCTTCACACATTGTTTGTTCATTTTTTTCTGTCCATTGAAGTGCCACTTGACGATGAACTATTTGTCCCAGACTCAATCTTAATGACCAGCTTCGAAAAAAAACAAAGACCAGATGTTGTAGTATTTTACTAAATTTATGATTTTATTATACTTACTTATTTTTGTTTTTAAAAGGTAACTGATCGTTTTACAAAAATAACAATATAAAATATGTGGCTTAGATGTAATATTATGTTATGTATTCTTTATCTATTTATTTAACAGTTCCTAAATAGGTTAACCTCACTGCTGCTGTTCAATAGGTACTTTGTATAACTATGATTTTTACGTATTGAAATATTTAGAGATATGGTACTTTAAGGGTTGTTAGTTAAGGGAACGTAGGTGGCAATGATTTTTGTTAAAACTTGAAATAATAAGGAAGACTGTAAGTAACCGGCAGTCTCATCACATTAAGGAGTTTTTATTTAGATAACCTGATGGTATGCAAAAGATATCTAGATTAAAAATATTACACAGGATACGGTATCTTACTCGTAATAATATAAGGTTAATCATGATAATGTTATATGTGTATTGCCAAAGAAATCTTCTTCGAAAACTCTAGTCAGAATTAGTCTTATTTGATTTTAATAAGTCGGAAAAGTGTCTTGTATGGGAAAATCCTTGAATTTTTGAATTTATTTAATTTTTAGTATTTTTTGTTATAGCAATTATAGTTACCCATATTGTGTAAGATTTTCAAGTTGATAAGTATTGCCATTATGGTGTTACAGCGTGAAACGTTGAAAAAAAATCGTGATTTGTATGAACGCTCCAGTTATTTATTAATTTTAATTAGTCATAATTATTTCATATTATAGCAATCATAATCATTAACGTTCCGTGAAAAAATCAAATACCTAGCTGATGCCGTTTTCACGATACACGAACGAAATCGAGAATTAAATTTTGAGCAAAAACACATTGCTTGTATGGAGAGTACCTTTAATAATAAACATTTTTTAATTTTATTATTTGTCGTTGTGGCGGCATTAGGGATACATGTTTTGTGAAAATTACAAGTACCTAGCTATTACGGTTTATGAGATAGAGCCCTGTGACAGACGGACGGACGGACGGACGGACAGCGGAGGCTTAGTAATAGGGCTCCTTCGGCACCCTTTTAGGGTTCGGAGCCCTAATAGTAATAGGGCTCCTTCGGCACCCTTTTAGGGTTCGGAGCCCTAAAAAGGGATTGTGTCTCATGAAAATTGATTTAAAATTTTTCGACAGACATACTCGCATATTCATTAAACTTAATTTGACTTTTTGAAAAGTTCTACTAGAAGGGTAGAATTTTTTAAACAGTTTCTTACTAGAAACTGTCCTAATTCAAGGAAAATTGGCCTAAGCCACGTGCGCGTACGAAGCCGCGCAAGCCGCGCGGGATATAGTTACTAGTATTAAATCAATGGATGTAACGTTTGTAAAGTACATACTACTAGTTTGACGTATAAAAAATATTATTTTCAATAAATACTTAAAATAATTACATGGCCAAACTTTTTTTGCATAATGATAATAACGCATAATAATCATTACGCATACCTAAATGTTTTAAGCATAATTTTTAACCCTTACTTAACTACCTAACGCCTATTTTTACACTACCACCAACAAAATGTACTTCGTTTGTTAAAATCAAGGGAAGAGTTGTGTTTATGAACTAAAATCGATTATTAGTATCAAAGTATTATATATAAACATTATATAGGCAACAAAAACCGATAATAACTTTCTATAATTTATTGAACACAACTAACTCATATTTTAAGCTTACAAACTTACTTATTCAAAAAATATAATCCACAAAAATAGTCACTTAGAATTTTAACTATTTACTATTTTTAATAAACTATGAATAATGAAGATTCACGAGCTGAAGGGCAAGGTTCCAAACTCTTAGTATGTGATCGCTTTTTTGATTATAATTTATACGACACATGGGTTTTTATAAAACTATTTTATTTATAGAAAAAATCCCAAAACCGTAAAATTACACAAAAAAAATTTATGATCACAAAAATGTTTGCTGTAGTTTGTAACTAGATGGCGCTGTATGTTCTTAAAAGGCGGTAGGGTTTTGTATCTAGGTATGGAACTACCTACACAACGCATACAGACGTATGTCTTTATAATCAAGTTTGATAAATGATATTTTTATTTATAGTGGAAAAGAAGGTTCTGTTTACAGATTTTATGCGAATGAATAGGGAACCGATTATGCCTATGTTTTAATAATCTATGTAATTAGCCTTCCCGTATAAAAGCATTTTGCTTAATAACTAGTGCGTAGAAGTTAAGTAGTTACGTTTTACAAGGTTACAAAGCAGATAATTTTTCGAACAAGTTGTGTTACAGATGGTCAAGTGTTCGATTTCATAATAGTAGGAGGAGGGTCGGCAGGATGCGTCCTCGCTAATCGCCTCACAGAGGTAACTCATTGGAAGTTACTTCTCGTTGAAGCTGGCGACGATCCACCGCTTGAGTCCGAAGTGAGTTTATTTTTTGTCAATAATATTGTACCACTGCTGGGCAAAGACCCCTCAAAAGTGTTTCAATGTATCTATTTTCTGCGCCACCTCAGCCTCGCCACTTTGCCTAGTAAATAATTAAAATAAAATAATAAGTAGGTAGGTATGCTTACTATAAAGTTTTATTGTATAGTCATCAGAACTAAAGATGACTTATTTCAACTATTACATTTGACCCAGATAAATAAACTGTATTTAACCGTCAAGTTAAATAAAACAGTTTATTAATAATAATATAATATATAACTAGCTGTGTCCCGTGGATTCACCGGTGTCGTCTTCGTTCCCGTGGGAATATCGGGACAAAAAGTGCCCTATGTATTATTCCAGGGTCTAAACTATCTACATATCAAATTTCAGCTCAATCGGTTCAGCAGTTTTAGCGTGAAAAGGCAACAAACATACACACAAAAAATAGCTATAGATGGCGCTGGGGTCGTGTTAGAAACACGCTAGTGTTTTGTTTACCTGTTATAGAGGTAATTTTTTACATAGTACTGAAATTTCAGATTTAGTTATAATAATATTACAGGTACCAGGAGCATTTGTCTTTGTTGACTACAGTACGGACTGGGGCTACTTTACACAAAATGACCATCGCTCAGCTCAGGCGCATTGCACTAAAACTATTCACATGACGCGAGGAAAGATGCTGGGAGGCTGCAGCGGCTCCAACTAAATGTTCTATGTAAGAGGAAACAAAGTAGACTACGATGGCTGGGCCGCGCAGGGCAACGAAGGCTGGGACTGGGAAAACGTTATCCATTACTTTAAGAAGAGCGAACGGCTTGATGATAAACGGATTTTAAAAAGTGCCTCAGCTTCTTTGCACAACACGAAAGGATATCTTGGAGTCACACGACCAGAATGGGGAAACAGAACGGAGAAATATTTAAAATCATTCAAAGAAAACGGTCACAGAATACTGATGGATACGAATGGCCACGAACAACTCGGATATTCCGAGCCGACATTCACCATTGATAACCACATCCGACAAAGCACAGCTGAAGCTTTCATCAAGCCTATTAGAAAGCGAACAAACTTGTTTATCTTGAAAAACACCCTCGTAACTAGAGTTATATTTAACAATAATATAAGAGCGATTGGAGTACAAGTGAAATTACCGACTGGTGAAATTGTGACGTTGAAAGCTCGAAAAGAAGTAATTTTATCCGCAGGCGCTATCAACAGTCCGCAGATTTTGATGCTATCAGGCGTTGGACCGAAAAAACATTTAAATGAACTAGGTATTGAAGTAATATTAGATTCACCCATAATAGGTGAAAATCTCCAGGACCATCCAACAGTTCCAATCCTTATAACAGGAAAAAATCACACTATAATCGATAGGACCGAAATTGACGTATTTGCTAACTTAGATAAAGTTCCAGTTCCTTGCGTTATAGGACACGTAGCACTCAACGAATCACAGAAATACCCTGATTATCAAACCCTTGCCTTTGAAGAATCCACGGCTTTAACAACAAACATCATGTGTTCCTACACATTCCGTTATGTTCCGGAGTTCTGTTTGCCAATCGCTAAAACTGTTTTGAAGAAGGAGATGCTCGCGTCAGTAATCACTTTACTCCACCCCGAGTCCACCGGACGAATCCGACTGAAAAGTAAAGACCCAGAAGATAAACCCTTAATATATACTGGATATTTTACTATTGACAAAGATTTGGATAAGTTAGCTCGGTCGATGAAAGATTATGCCAGTGTTATTAATACGACTTTCTTCAGAGCCGTGAATGCAAAAGCGATGACTCTTAAATCTTGTGAGCATTTGGGTGTAGGAAGCCACGAGTACTGGCGTTGCTACGTTTTGAACCTGGTGACGACATTGTGGCACCCGGTGGGCACGGTGCGCATGGGGGTGCACAGACGTGGCGCGGTGGACGCGCGGCTGTCGGTGCGCGGCGCGCGCGCTCTCAGAGTGGTTGACGCGAGCGTCATGCCCAGCATCACTAGCGGGAACACTAACGCACCCACCATCATGATTGCTGAGAAGGCAGCGGATATGATTAAAGCTGATCATGGTGCGATTTAAACTCCATCACTTTACCAATATTCAAATAAAAATTAAGATTCACGGCGTTGTAGGATTTGAATAAAATAAAATTCATTATAGGCATAACTAGTTTTGAATTTGCCTACGATTCCACACCTTGAGGGACCAGTTTTACTTTGCCGTTGGAAAACTGTTGTTTCCACTGCATAGTCCCCATTATAGGTACATTAAAAACCGTCATTGTCAGATTTTCATGAAAACATCGACACACCTGATACCCTATAGACTATAGAACAAAGGGTATCAGGTCGACGCACGGACACGATTCTATGAAGTGTCAAATGGTTATCTACTTTCGACGCTGTATACTGAACATAATATATTTATTAATTAATAATTTAATTATTATTGTAGGACTGCACAAAGACCTCAGGAACACGGTGAATGCAAGCCGTCTCATAATTGGAATAGATGAAAAGCTGGACTAGGTATATGTTCACCAGTGGCCCTAATCGGTCCTACGGCGGAATAATTTGAATTTATCACTAAAATAGACATGCTTTAGGGTTAATAGACAGACGGACAACGAAGTGGAAAAATAGAACTCTTATAGGATATAAGAGTTCTATTTTTCCTTTAATATAAAAAAATATAATATAAAAAATAATATAAAAATTCCACAAATAAACAATAGCATGTACCAAAACAACACCTATGTTATGGCTATCAAAATCTTCAATAAACTACCTATAGAAATAAAAATATTATGCAAAAGTAAATTTCAAAATAAATTGAAGTCATGGCTCATATCCAAGGCATTTTACAATTTGAAGGAATTCTTTAACGATTAGATACTACTTGAATTCATATTTATATAAGTTATCTTAATTTAGTATTAATTTGTAAGGAGGCTAGTATAAGTATAAATACTATTATTTACCTACAATTAAATAGTAATTGTTCGTACAGATTCTTGTACGCAACATTTATTAGAAATAAGCTTATTGTTGCCACATATTATTACTTAATATTATTGTACGTCCGCAATAGGGCAAACTGTTGAAACCCTAATATTATACTTTAATGTAACCTACCATCTTTATATTATATTCTATTCTATTCTTTTAAGGTACAGAACCCTAAAAAACATAATACAGGTTGACTAGCCTTATTATCTGAGATCACATTTACGACTACATTGATCCTCTATTCCAGTTTCGCCGGATCTAATCTTGATTTACGACACAACATGCTCTGCCAATAAAAAAAGCTCCTGGGTACCTATATAAGTTGAGTTTCAAGGTGAATCCACAGCATTTGCAGTGGTACTCTGCATCATGAAGAGTAAGACGATCGCGTTGTTGTTCCTCATCGTCATGTCAGTCAACTTGGCTGATTCGTTATTTTGTGCTGGAAGCGGCGTTACATTCAATAGTGGTTCATCTTGTAACGTTGGTTGTCGCCTGGCATGTCAGCAGCCGGGATGTGGCGGATTTCAACAATGTTCGCAAAGTGGTTCGGGATTCGTGTGTGCTTGTAATAGTAATTAGCCGAGGCGCTGTAAACGATATCTTTTGATATTAAAGACATTTTTGTACATTTGATGTCTCCTTTATTTAAGAAAATTCACTCGTGTAGTGGTAGACCTCTATTGCAGGGGGCCGCCTGGGGAAGTATCACACCTTTGCCAGTTATTCATCCGCCAAATAGTTATATGCAAACTTTACTGTGTTCCGGTCTGAAGGGCAATGATACCAGCGAAATTACTGGGCATGACGAGTTTCAACAACTAATATCTCAAGGTGACAGGCGCAGTGCCGCGCAGAATTTTGAATTTTAAAACACTGGGTGGCACTGTGTCTGACATGGGCAATCATGATTGCTTATCATCAGGCACTTGATTTGCTCGTCTTGTACTCACTATCATAAAAAAAACACTTAGTAAGTAAGTATCTATCTATCCACCATTAAAGTCAGTATAAATTGAGGTAGGTAGTTTAGTTTAGTTTTAGTTATTAAAAATTTGAGTCATCGGTCTACAAGACCGTAACATATTAACCGTACATATTATACATTACAACTGTAATGTATAATATGTAATGTAACTATACTAATGTATGTAATATGTATGTAATGTAATGTGTGTATGTAATGTAGTATCTAATGAATCAGAGCAGGTCCTAAGTGCGATGTAATAACAGTAAGGCAGAAATGTCTTATAGCCGTTAATTAGAGGCCTCTTATTATAAGGGACCTTTATTCAGTGTTGTATGGGCTCACCATACAGAGCACTTGATTTTCCACGCTAAACTCTCAGATAACTCTTAACTCTACAGATTTCTTTAGCCATAAGTTTCTTTTAATAAACAGTACCACAGAACAGTACCAATAAAGGCGTCGTTCAGAGCACACTGCGTTTTGGACTAAAATGTTATATATTATATTATATTAATCATTAGAATTTGAAATACAACCTAACAGAACACAGAAATATAACAAGAATACCTATATAAAAAAATATGCAAAATTAGCTCTTATTATCATATGTTGAGAGTACATATTAAGACTTAAAGGATAAATAAAGTACCTAGAGTCGCGCGTCATGTCACATGTCGTGAGTCGTGCGTTGTGGCGGCTTGTACCAGACAGCGCTGCTAGATGGCGCTTTTACTACCACAATTTATATTACAACAGTCTTGCTTGGTTTTTATAATGTGTTATTGGATTATAGGAAAATAATGCGTATTGGCTGTTGTATGTTATAACGCCCACCACTACTCCTATGTATTTGGTATGCGCAGAGAAGGGTATCTGCTTACCGTTCAGTTTTATGGTACCTACCCAGTTTTTCTAGCCTTCTCTTCCTTGTGAAAGGTACTATCACGGTTTATCCCGCATTTATCGATAGTTCATTTTCCCCGCACCACCTATTGATGATGTCGAGAGCTGTTTCCAATATATTGGACAGGGTTGATAAACATGGTCCCCTTACGGTTATCACTAGATCATCTGCGTATCCCTGGGCGTCAAGGCCTTTTACTGCCAATATTGCAAGTAATTGGTCCACTGCAAGAGTCCAGAGGAGTGGTGACGGAAGCTATATTTAATTGCATTCAGTTCTACTTCTACTGATGCAATACGATTAGATAACATTTTTTGTATCCATTTCGTTGTCGTTGAGTCCACGCCCTTGGAAGTTAAGCCCCTAAGGATGGTGCTTATGGGCGTGTTATCAAAGGCTCCTTTGACATGAAAGAATGCACATAGAGCGGTTTGCTTGTCATCCAAGGTTTTGCCTATCTTATCTACCAACTCTAGTAGAGCCGTCTCGGTTGATCTTCCTTTTTGATAGGCATGCTGTGTAGGACACAGCGGTCTAGCATCTAAGTATGAGGCTCTAATGTGCTGATCTATTATCCTTTCCATAATTTTAAGTGGGAAGGATGTGAGACTAAAGAGTCTAAAGGATTTTTAGGTTGCGAGTAATCCCTTTTCCCTGTTTTAGGTATGAAGCGTACCTTGCCCACGGTTCTGGAATAGTTGTCTAAGCATAGCTTGCTCAGAAAACTTATACCAAATGCGGAAGAAGTAGATCTTTTCCTTGCTGTAGCAAGGCCGGAAATATTCCGTCCTCCCCCGATGATTTAAATGGTTTGAATTTATTCAGGGTCCATTTAACCTGGTTAAAGATGATATTGGCCCTGTTCCAGTCTATATTTTGTGCTCTACGGGCTCTTTTCTGTAGAATTTAACTGGTACGACCCTGGATAGTGGCATAGTATCAAAAGTTCCCGTGTTTTTTGCTTCGGTGGTCGTGTACTTATTATCCGGTCTTTTAAGGAGGCCGAGATAATTATCTGGTGTCTTAGCTAGAATCTTGTGAAGTCTGGCACCTTTGTGTTTGAGTAATATCCTCACAGAATTTCCGCCAACTTGCTCTCCGGGTTTTCCTTGTTTATTTATTATATTCAGTTAGAGCCTTACCATAGTGCTTCCATTCCTGCTGAGTCGTGCTCCGATTGAATATCTTACGTGTTGAAGCTCTGAGGAGTTCCAACTTATTCCACCAAGTGGTAGGATTATTCGGTTTATTTTCTCTTAGGGAGCAGCTTTTCTCGTATACTGATATAATGCTTTCAGTAAGCAATCTTGTGGCTTCATTAAGAGACTGTGGGTTTTTGATATAATATTTAGGTACATTTTCAAGATAACCCGCTAGGATTTCTCTATAGGTTTTCCAGGCGGTGTTTTTGCGGGTTCCTAATATTAATAGGATTCGCTAGGTTAGATCCATTTATATCAAATAGTATGTGTCTGTGATCGGGCATAGAATTTTCGCTACTGACATGCCAGTTTGAGATTCGTTTAGCTATCCGGTTAGTAGAGAAAGAGATATCTAGAACTTCCTGCCTATTCCTAGTAACAAAAGTGGGAGGATTTCAAGGCCGTTAGTTAAGATAAAGTCTGAAAGTAACATACCTCTGTTGTTAATTCCGGTGCTGCCCCAGATGGTGTGGTGAGCGTTGGCGTCACACCTCACTATGAGCTCTACGCCTTGATTGATAGCGTAAGCTACAACCCTTGCAAGCTCTATAGTGGGATCTGGTACGTCACCTGGGAGATACGCGGAGCTCATCAGGACTTTGGGCTGGCTACCACCTCTTAGTTCTAAGTAGGCGGTCACCACGTCGTCGCTGCAAAGTTCTGTAACAGGTAAGAAATTAGTACCTTTCCTAAATAATATGCAGGCTCGTGGTTTTGAGCTTTTATCATATATTAGTACTTTGCCTGCTTTGTGTAGGCTTGCTAGCGTGAATTTTGTGTTTATCTACGGTTCTTGGATAAGTATCGTCACCTGTTGTCGTTTATGCGACGTTGATCTTGGGTTAATGGGGTTGGGCATTGAGGCCAGAGCCTCCTCGCCCGAGATTGCCCCGTCCCTGCGATGTTCCCCTACCCCTGGGGCGACTTGTCCCCTGCCTCTGGAAAACCGCGGTCTATTTCCTCTCCCTCTCGTCGTAGCGATTCCGGATGTCGCCGTCGCAGTATGGACTGAACGGGAAGCTGCTTCCTCCCTTTTTGATGACGGTGTGAGATTCAAGGAAGTCGACGGTTGCGGTGGAGGTGGGGGGGCTGTTACAGATCCTACTGCCTGGTTCGGCTTTTCTTTAAGTGGGAACTGTACCTTCTTAAAGTTTATATTTGCTTAGAGGTTGGTTTTTTTAAGGTTTTCAACCGATTTGTCATCTAGGGAGAGGACTAATAGGGTCCCTCCCCCCTCAACCTCGATGTTGAGAACCTTCCACTGTTCCGGGTGCAGAATGAGGGACTGCACACGGAACAGTGGAAGGATCTCTAAGATAACCGATACGGTCTCATCATCGGTGTCTCAAACTCAAACCCCAAAAGCTTTTTTCAAATAGGTCATAATCTGACACTTTTGCACGTCAATGAAGATAAACAGTATACTGAGTAGTATACTGAGTCTACCGTGCGTTCGGAAAGATACCTCTACAAGAAGAACGCACAAGAAACTTGTAGGGCTTAATTTTTTCAACAGATAGTTTCACCATATTTGGTTTGGTTACATTCGTTATCTTTGAAGGTGCCGCGAGGCGGCTATGCAGAAGTTTCCAGGCATCTTTGTCCTCTATGTACTGGTTGACTTTATAATAAGCCTTCTTTAGTAAAGTAGATTTTATATAAGTTTTGAATTTACCCTCTGAGAGCCCAGTTATCTCTTTTGGGAATTTATAGAAAGTACACTATCTATTTTTTTTTTTACTTCCACTCACGGTCACCTGGTCCCAAACTAGGCTAGAAGCCTGTACTATGGTAACCAAATGACTGATATACATACTTATATACGCTTATAACACCCAGACACAGATCAAACAGTCATGTTCATGCACACAAATGTTTGACCTGGCCGGGGATCGAACCCGGGGCCTGCGGCACAGAAAGCAGAGTTACTACCGTCTGCGCCAACGAGGCTGTCAAATGATCTATATCCTAAGTATGTCTTTTTATTTGTTTTTGATAATCTGAAGCTAGGTACAGCTATTTTGTCTTCATTCCTAGTATAAAATTATGGAGGTCACTATTTAATTTGAATTTATGTAAATTTTTACGCACATACATGATGTTCTCATAAATGTATAAGGATGATAGGGTCAGTATGTTTCTTTCTTTAAATAATTCCCTCAGGGATTCGCATGGACGCATCTCATAGATGGCACGAATCGCACGTTTTTGTAGTATAAAGATAGTTTCTATATCTGCAGCTACCCAGATCAGAACAGACTCCCATATTACATCAAGCTATGGAAATATGCAAAGTACACTAATCTCGCCGTGGCTATATCTGTTAGTTGCCTAATTTTATAAGCCGCGTAAGCTGCAGAGCTTAGTTTCCCTGAGAGCTCGGTGATATGAGTGCTCCATTGCAGTTTAGAGTCTTTATTTATGCCAAGGAACAAAGTTGCATTGTCAATATTGAGTCTTTCACCGTCAAGAACTATAATTGGTTCTATACTTCTGACGTGAGGCAACGAAAATTTCAAACATTTACACCCGTATTCAGAGTCAAAATCGCAAAAATTCCTCGACTTGACTCCACCTCACCTCAGCGATTTGATATTCATAGTTGTAATTTTACTCCTCACCTTAAGGAGTTTCCTCACTGAAGGTAAGGTGGAGTGGAGGAAACAACTGTCAAATATAAGGTACGTCGGCATCTACCTTGAACAGACCTCACAGTGATATGTGGATGAAAACAAACGTATTTCGTGAGATTTTAGAATGTTGTTTCAAGAGTTTATTGAATATTTGAACGTAGCTTTGTTAACGAAATGCGGAAAATATAATATTATCTCACCAATATTATTATTAAATTTTTCGGTGTGCGTAGGTGTTTGTTTGTGTATGTTTTATATTTCTTTACGCCAAAACTACTGAAACGATTGGGCTGAAATTTGGTATGTAGATAGTTTAGACCCTTGGAATGTGTATGGGTATACTTTTTATTCCCATGGGAACGGTTACTGCGCGATTATAATCTAGTACTCTATCTATTATACTAGTACCTAATATTTTTTAAATTAATTTAATTAATATCAGAAATCACAATATGTTATTGAATTTAATAAAAGAAATTATAATGGCTTTTTGTTATACTCATATATTAAGATTATTTAAATTTAAATAAACATTATTTAAAACAACATCATCACATCCTACTTGCCGTGGAGTTACTGGCTTTAGAATAGTGCTCCACCCTCTCTACCCGTGGTTGTCGTAAGAGCCGGCTAAGGGTTATAACAGATCCAGAGAACGGACAGCAGCGTCCTCTGCAAAAAACCATCGAACTGCGCATCGACAAACCGCCTGCCAAGCGTGTCGAGTATTGGCAAAACCTCCCTTTATGGGGGAGGCCTATGTTCCTAAGTAGTGGATTATCAATGGCTGAGATGATGATGATTAGTCCTACTTCCTACTAATATTATGAATAGAAAAGTTTGTGAGGAAGGATGGATGGATGTTTGTTACTCTTTTACACCAAAACTACTGAACCATTGGGCTGAAATTCGGTATGTAGATGGTTTAGACCCTGCAATAACACATAGGGTACTTTTATCTCAATATTCCCACGGAAAAGATGACTAAGCGAGTAAACCCGTGGTTCACAGCTAGTTCAAAATAATACAAACACATTTGATATTTTTATCTATTTATTTATAATCCTTTTTGGTTTTATTGCATCGAAGGAGTTCCTCGGTCGCATCCCTCTCAGCTTTAGCTTTAAAGTAAAGGGAGTTTAGCAGGACTTCTTCATGTATTTTGAAACAGTAATATTTCCTCTTGAATCACATTAGTCTTTACATTTCTAGATCCTGTAATGTAACAAATAATAACAAATTAAACAAATAATATATCTGTACATGATCAATTTATACTGATTATCAAAGTTTTTTTTTATATAGGTAAACATAATATGCCGTGGAGTTACCGGCTTTAGAATAGTATCTCACCCTCTCTACCTGTGGTTGCCGTAAGAGCCGGCTAAGGGTTATGAGATCCAGAGGATGGGCAGGAGTGTCCTCTGCGTAAAACCATCAAACTGCGCTCGCCAACCCGCCTGCCAAGCGTGGCGAGTATTGGCAACAACCCTCCTTGTGGGGGAGGCTTATGTTCAGCAGTGGATTTCCAACGGCTGGATGATGATAATGATGAAACATAATAAGCAAAATATTATATCAAGAATCTTCACCACAATCACTCTCAAGTAAGCTTTCATCATCATCATCTCAGCCGTAGGACGTCCACTGCTGGACATAAGTCTCCCATAGAATTTCATCTAGTCCGGTTGTAAGCGCTTGCAAGTTTGTTGCAAGTTGGTTTCGAGTATGATGTCTAAGGAGCTTAAATATTTTTATAGACCAACAAAAGTTTTAAGTTTTCTACTAGGTAGTTAATTGTTTATTATGATATAATTTATTTACCTGCATAAAAAGGTATGTGTAATTCCACTAACAATCACTTTAAACAATTCCATATCAGTTTGCTCGGTGAAAGCATCTTCCAAAATATTGGCTAGGCTTGGAATAATAGCTGATCTTCTTTTTCTCTTTTCTCATGAGTCAATTCACTTTTTCATCGAGTTTTTAGGTTATCACAATTTTTTAACTGCTCTGAAAAATAATAATAAGTTGTTATTACCAAAATAAAAAGTGTAAGGTGGTACTTTTATAATAATTTGCAACCTTTATACAACAAACCTTAACTAAACAAACTATAAAAATAGTTAATTATAATATGTATATAGTTATCTGATTGATCAAAGAAAATATTTTATTATTATGATTGCACATATTCAAGTACTTACTTTTGAGTTTGTGGCGATAGTATTGTACTATTCCTTTGTGAAGTGAGCTCAAGTTTTTAGCTGCCGTTCTCCCCATTGTTGTTGCCATCAAGTTTGTTTATTCATGTTTGTTATTAGTTATCAAATCAAATCTTTTCACTTTATGTAAAAAACACCCTTCCAGTTAACCAATCCAATGAATAAACACAACACGCCACGGATAGTAATATTTTAATAGTAAAGCAATACTTTTCTAGTCTCGAACTACTTATCTACATCTCAAGTATCACCACATTTCTTGCCTAGCCCACGATTTATGAGATTCATTAATTGAATTTTATTTATATGAACCAAACTTTGTAAAAATGTGACCACAGAATGTGACACTTGACACAACTTGAAGGTAAAAACCACAGATAATACGCTCATTTTTCTAAACCGATGACGTAATTTATGACGTAGTTCGCTCACACTCATTGGAGGACCCTCCAATCGCACTCATTCAAGGAACCTCATAATTTCGTCAGTCAAGTGATTATGAATACCGATTTCGAGGTTGGTTGGAGGAGCGACTTGAGGCTTCCTTGAATGAGTTATGAGTCGAGGAGCTTTTGACGTTATGTTTAAGAATACGGGTGTTATTAGTCTCTTTCGCATTCAATAACAGATTGTTTGCTGTGAAAACCAACTGGATATACTTGCTAAAGTAATATGTACTAGTGAATTATCCTTCCTATCAAATTTACAAATCAATGAAGTATCATCGGCAAATAGAACTATATCTGCTAGACCGTAAACCATGTAAGGCAAATCGTTAATATATGCCAAAAACAGGAAAGGACCCAAAATTGGTCCCTGTGGGACTACCATCTTGACAGGAGAACTAGCAGATGTGATACCTACTAGACAAGTATGATTCCACCAGGTTCAGGGCATTCCTATGAATTCCATATACTTCTAACTTGCGCAGTAACGTGCAGTGTTCTACACAGTCGAATGCTTTGGAAAGATCACAAAACACTCCAATGACATCCTGTTAACGCTCCCAAGCCTCCAAGACAAGAGTCATGAGATGACAGCCTGCATCGGTTGTTGATCTGAATTTGGTGAAACCATACTGGTTTGAATGCAATATTCTATTTCTATTGAAAT
Source organism: Hemistola chrysoprasaria (assembly GCA_947063395.1). NCBI lineage: Eukaryota > Metazoa > Arthropoda > Insecta > Lepidoptera > Geometridae > Hemistola > Hemistola chrysoprasaria. The sequence continues at coordinate 14,496,155 of OX346716.1, read as the reverse complement.
ATGACAGCAGTTGATTTACTCGTAGCATCAATTTCTCAAAGATTTTACTTAATACTGGCAAAACAGAGATTGGCCTATAGTTTGAGGGATCTGTCTTACTTCCCGATTTAAAGATAGGAGTGATTTTACTTATTTTCATTAGTTCTGGAAACGTGCCTTTATCTATGCATAGGTTAAAAAAGTCTGCTAAGTAAGGAGCAATTGTGTTTATTATAGAATCTACCATTTTTACAGATAGACCCCATAGATCTTTAGTAGCTTTAACATTAAAACTCTTGTACGTCTTTTTGATATCAATGAATGTTGTTAAAAGATGTGTTCGAACGAAAATTCAGGTATGGTGCGTTGGAAGTTTTCTTTAAGAAAAGCCTCCGCCAAGTCTGGGGATGTAACAAGTGACTTGGTCGCGTTAAGAGCTATGTTAGAGAAGAAATCGACAAAAATATTAGCGACTTCCTCAACATTTGTAATGTGTTCATTATTTATTAATAATTTATATTCAAAATCTCTACATTTACCTTTACCTGTCTCTGCTTTTATTGTTTTCCAAACCGCCTTAATTTTATTACTTATTTGCGAATTTTGTCTCTAATATTGAAGGCTTTTGCTTGGATGCAAACAGCTTAAATATTTTTGAATAACATTTAACATACTCATGAAATGATTCTGAATTAGAATGGGCTTTATCCTTATACAACTCATACATATTATCTCTACTTTTCCTGATACCCTTGGTTAGCCCAATCACTAAATTCTAGTTTCCCATTCGTGTGTAATTTATTTTTGGGACATTATCTCATTGAACTTCTTACTTATTACAGAACATATGTTTTCATAATTGAAATTAGGGTCTTCCTCAGAGACAGCGACATTTACGAGTTTTGATTCTATATTATTCCTAAGCTTTTCGAGTTTATATGTTGTTAGGGGCCTATGTTCAATTGTTGGTTTTTCTTTCGATTTTTCACTTACAAATTCTAGAACCTTGTGGTCAGATCTAACTCCTACCGTTATTGATAACTTCCTACTTTCGAAATTGGTAAAGATATTATCAATACAGGCCGATGAGGTGACTGTAACTCTTGTAGGCTCAGAGAATAGGTAACTCAAACCGAAGGACTTAAATAAACTAGTCAAATTAGTTTTATCTGGAGAATCTGACAAAATATCAATGTTGAAGTCACCGCATACAAGTATACATGTTTATTACTTTTACAAATTTTGTTTAGAATTATTTCCATAGAGGATATAAAAGAAGATTCGAGTTCGGCGGCCTATATACACATAAGATTATTTGCCTTTTCACTTCTACACAAGCCACCTCGCAAGTTCGTTCCACAGAACAGCTGACAATATTATTTCGCTCTTTATGATTAATTGATTTTCTTAAAAGTATAATCGAGCCACCTCCTTCAGCAGATGTTCTGTTGAACTTACTGGCCACCTGAAAATTATTAACATTAATAAATGACATTTTATCATTTTTTAACCAAGTTTCACAGAAACATAAAATATCATAATTATATTTATCTACAAGTAATTCAATGCCGTTAATTTTGCTAGAGAAGTGGTTTATATTTTGATAGAATAAAGATAATGTACAAGTACCACTCTCTGTTATCTTAAACATTAGTTTAAATAATTTTCCACAGTGTTATTATTAGTACATATACTAATCACTGTGGAGTCATTATTTAACACCGTTATATTACCTATAACTGAATTAATATTATAAGCTACCAGTGTAGCAATCATTGACATATATTTCTTCGAACAGTACATAATATTGTCCGGAGTCAGTTGAAAGTTTTTAATAAAGTTATTCATGTCAAAAAACATTAATTTTATCTGGTACGTAAACCGTCGCTATGTATCTCGCGGGGAATTCTATCTCACTTTGCCTCCACCCACTTGCTCCACTCCTTGGAGCCTCACAAGTGATGAAGGCCCAACCAGGCTTGAAAAAAAATCCTTGAAAAACAGGGCCCTCGCCGCTACCCAGGGTGGCAATTTTACGCGTGATGGTTAGGGCAATAGTATCATCTGGGCATCTGTCATAGGATGCCCAACCCGGACAGAGTTCGCGACGGCACTGTACTCTCAGGGTGTTGATACCTCTCCGGTTGGTCTCGGAGGTACAACTGATTCATGTGCCTCACTACCGGATGGTTCGCTTGGGACAAAATTTCCTTCACTCGTTTTCGCTGCCTTGGTAATGTGCCCCTGCGGCGATGCCTCCTCTGACCGGTGTCGCTTATTCGGCACCGTTTCCAGATTTGGCTTAGACTAGCTTGGGAACTTGTAGCCCATACCTTTAAACTCCAAGAACCTTAACTTTGTTAAACGTCTATCTCCATCAAGGTTTCGTAGCGGTTTCTTTCCCCTTTCTTCTGCTTTCTGCGGAAAAGTTTAACTGCTGGGGTAGCGGCATCCCCCTGCGGTACGTCAGAACAGCTACTAGTAGCGTCACTTGTCGCTGGTTTGGGGTCTGTCTTTACCTCCATCGGTTGCCCTGATGTTGAAGCGGAATCCTCCGCCTCCATTGTCAACGGCAGTAGTTCTTGGATTAAGGAACCCAAGATACCGGTTGCTTGATTTTGTTTGTTTTGGTCCATTTTAGTCCCACGAGCAGCAAGGGAAATAAAAGCTCCGCTCCAGCAGAGCCCCGCTTGCCGGAGTAAGGCTGGGTTAACTCCCGAGGTCGCCCGGTATCGAGGGTCCACCGCTTTCGACTGAGCACCCCCTCAGCCACGCTTCCATCGGCGCGGTGGGGCACACCTTAGATTGGGGTTATTTGTTAACGTAGTTTTCTTCTCCAGCTATGCCTGATAGTTTCTGATAAATCTATTTCTGATGGAACTAGACCAAAAACGGGGTTGGCAACCACGTGAAGGATAACTCCAGACTTGCCTTACAGTGCCACCCAGTGTTTTAAAATTCAAAATTCTGCGCGGCACTGCACTGCGCCTATCACCCTGAGATATGAGTTGTTGAATCTCATCATGCCCTGTAATTTCGCTGGTAACATTGCTTTTCATACCGGAACACAGTAATGTTTGCACATTACTGCTGGCGGATGAATAACTGGCAAAGGTGTGGTACTTCCCCAGGCGGCCTCCGGCGATGAGGTGGAGTTATCTCCGTGCTACCAAGCTGACGGCCTGTCAGAAAATTTCGTCGCAAAAGCACTGAGATAACCCCGCCTCCTGATAATATGATGATAATAACTTTATAACAAAAAATACTAATAATGATATAAATTCAAAAATTCAAGGACTTTCCCATACAAGACACTTTTCCAACTTATGTTGTTAAATATCAAATGATATTACTGTTTCACTAGAGTTTTCGAAGAAGATTTCAAACAATATTTGGCAATACATGTAACGATAGCATGATATACCTTATATTATACGATTAAGGTACCAGATGCTGTGTGTTATCTATACTATCTATACTATTATATAAAGAGAGAAAGTGATTCACTGACTGACTCATCAACCCAGAGCCAAAACTACTGGACCGATGATGATGAAATTTTGACAATAGATTATTTTTACAGTCTAGACAAGTAATAAGAAAGGATTTTTCAAAATTTTACCCCTAAGTGTATTAAATAGGGGTTGAAAGTTTGTATGGAGTAGACTTCATTTTACAGCCGATTAATTTCAAATTTTGTAAACATTCTAAAATGAAAATAATTAAACACGTGTTTCAGCGTTTTCAAAAATTTCAGCCCTTTTGTGAAAAAATACAGTTTTAAAGTTTCTTATGAATATTTTAGTTCCAACAATGCTTACTAGATGGCGCTACAGAAAAATTTCAATATTTTCTTGCAAGACATAACTACCCTAAAGCAACATTTTTAGGTAATTTAGTTCCAACATTACATAATAGATGGCGTTCTGTAAATAATTAAAACGCGCTTATGACTTAAAAAAACATAACAAAAACATACATTCACTGTTATTATTGGTCCCATGTAATAGGGGACGAGCCTATTGCTATCTACCGGGCACAGTTCCAGACTCCAGGCAGTTATTGAGATAATTCCTAATGGAAAAATTCAATAATTGCCCGACCTGGGTTTCGAACCCGGGACCTCTTGATTGCCAATCGAGCTTGCGCCCTCTACGCCATAGAGGCAGTCGCTTATGATTTCGCTTCTCTTTATCATAGCTCTATTAAATTGGGTTGCAACAACATCGAATTATGAATGCTCTTCTTACTGTTTTCACTGTTTCCGTAATCCGTATATGTCTCCAGATTATTCAATCTATTACCAATACCAATATCATAGTATAAAGCACAGAGGAGATGAAAGAGGTTAGAGGGGCCTTGTGGGCGGGGCCGGCGTTGCTGCCCTTATGAGCAGACGCTCGTATGTCCGCCGACATTAGCTTTACCGGCTAACAGTCGCGCTCATGCGGTGACAACGTACGTAGCTCCGCGAAAATAGTGTATAATGCCGTCCTGCGCTATTATAACTTGTCGAAAAAGAAGCCAGGTGTCTAGTGTAGCCCGAGAAGGGATTTCTTTTTACCGGTAAGTCCAAAAAGCTTTAAATTCAAGTGATATTTGTAATTATTACAGAAGTATTATGTAATTGTTAGACAAAAACGACACACTTGCGAAACATATTTGAAATTATACATTGCTTACAATACATAGGTTCCTGGACCTTGTACTCGTAGGCGATCGCGCAATGAACTGCGTCCTTTGCGAGAATCACATCAAGGCGAAGCTTATATTCCGGAAAATCCCCGCGCATCGATAGTGTTGTACCATGTTGTAAACATTGTCGATATTAAGTGTCGTATGCAAATGATTATTATGAGTAATATTTTGTAATTAAAATACCTCTTTGTAGGCGTACTTTTTAGGAACAAGTTGATGTTGTCCTAAGGAATGATCAATAAATCAAAAGTACCTACAACCGACGTGCATGTAGTATGAAGGATTTCATGAAAGTGGAAGAAGCGAAAGGCGTGTGTCAGGATAGTATCAAATGTGTGTGTGTCTCTTTCTGTTTGTCTGTCTGTGAAACAGCGTCTAAAGAAAAAAGTTGTTGTCCTCTTTGTCACGCGAAATAAATAAGAGGCATCTACTGTGGTCTGTCACCATGTTATTTGTGATTATCAATTAAGTTGTCGAGTGTGGGTTTTCGTCTTTCGTCTAAAAATTTGTTTGATTGTTCCGTTTATAATGAAATTAAAATTTTAATTTTACATAAACATAAGCCATTTTTCCCGAAGGGGTAGGCAGAGGTGTACCCAGGACTCAGTCCCATTGTAGATACACCCACATTCCGCCAGTATGTTATTGGTCCCATGTAATAGGGTTTATTAGGGTGTAATAGGTTTATTTTTAGGTTTCAAAAAATACGTTGTCTTGTCCAAAAGTTGCTATTTAACGTGGCAATGTTTCCACCATCTTGGGTACGCTGCTAATAGCAGCGTACTAGTGATCTGACGTTGTAATCAATGTGTTGTGTTCAATATTAAATAAGTATAAATGAGGATATGCGAGAAAAAGGAGTGAGTGTAGAGATGACGGATGATAGACTGTATTAACGGAAGAAGATGCTGTGCTGTGCGTCCCCACCTAGCACACTAACCCACAGGTTAAGGGAAATGATAACTTAATAAATACGCTTGTATTTTTAGCTTGTGTCATTTATTTACTTACTATAGCTTTAACCCATGTCTTTCTATGCATGAACGACGTATTTCGCGGTAACTCACAGACCAAAAAAACGTAGAATTAATTAAATTATATTACGTTACAAAATAATAATAATAATATGGGACAATTTCCACGCACGGTCATCTGGTTCCAAACTAGGCTATAAGTATGTACTATGGTAACCAGATGACTAATATTCATACCTACTTATATATGCTTATAACACCCAGACACAGAAATTATATAGTAACAACATTACATTGTAAGGACATTGTATATTAGTTAATTAATTAATAAGTTTAATTGGCTATGAAGCCGTATTAGTTAATAACAAATAAGTAAATATAGCGAAAAGTTAAAGTAATAATATTACAGTAATTTTATCGATATCGATAATCCACCTTTAGGTGACCGTAATGTACCCACCAAAAACATACATGTAAAAAAGGAGAGCCAAGTTCAATACAAAAATTATTCTTGGCTGTGGGCTTCGCCCCAAAAAGAATGGACATCTAAATGAGTGATTCAAGTTCTATGCAAAATCCAAATATGTATTTATAGGAACAAAATAACATTATGAACAAGTATTAAACTCTATTTCTTTGCTACATTTTTTTTAAATAACAGCAATTGTTATAGGTATCCAATACAAGATCAAGGCGCGAGCGAGTTCAACCTGCATTCTTAAATTAGTCAATACATACATATATCGGTAACAATAAGACAGCGCTATTGTTTTGAACTTGGTATACAATGTATAAAGTCCAATGTGTATGACATACACATTGGACTTTCTTTAAGGTACAAAGAGTTCGAACAAACAAATTAATACCTTAAAATATTATTTCCTATTTTCAAAAGAAATCAGTTAAACGAACCTTGGGCACTGATCTTTGATATTTTAGTGAGCCGTGGACTAAAATCACTACCATGCAGGTATAAACCAACCGACCCGCTAAATTTTAACCAATTATAAGCGGTAAGCTTATAATTTTGAAAATTTACTTCTGTGCTGTGTATAAATATGTGGTGCCGCGCGTCGTCGAAGACACACAGTTGGCCGGTTGTTTAACGCGTATTACAAGTTTTTTGTATGGGGACACCACTTATTTTTTGACTTAACTTTATTTTTATATATCTGATAAATAGCAAATAATAATAATACATATCCTGGGATAGTTTCAAATATCTGCTTGTAACGTTGTAACGGTTCCAACGCTACAATTTAAAAAAAAACTGTATGGGGACCCCCTCTATTTTTTAACTTTTTTTTTTAGATTTTTTCCTACGCTTACGCACAATTACCGAGTTGGATTCCAAATTTCATCTTTCTAGGTCATCTGGACGTAGGTTAGATTTAGGTACTATATGTCAGTCAGTCAGTGCTAAAATTTACTACCTTTTGACCTTCATATCTTTATAACAGTTTGAGCTAGCTTCATGAAATTTGGGCTTGTAGATGTCCTTATATTTATAGGATACAATTAAACACACGTAGTTTTATGTATTTACGTTAAAGAAGTTTTGAGTTATAGAAGGGTCAAAAGTGGCACGAAATGGTTCGTGTAATATTACACTCGGCGCTGGTTAGACAGTTCCTTTGCTTGAACTTGGCTTGACATCTGCCATGTGCCTAGATGAGCTTTTGCGCGTGTGTGAGTGCATGTCAAACGCAGTGTTTGCGCAAGTGTGATAATCAATAGCAAACTCGCGATCGATGTGTGCATGGTTAATTTGTGTGCGTAATGCGTGCGCGTATTGGTCTCTTGCTTGTAGTGGAGTTGAGGAGTGGGAGACAAGCGGCGATAAGCGTTCTGATACAAATCAGGAACTATTTCCAATCTAACTTCTTTCATCCTGATCTGTGGTATAAAGTGAGAAACTTTGTTTTTTATTTGCAACGAATAGGTTCCGAAACTACTGGACCGATTAAAAAAATCTTTTACTTATGGAGAGCTTAATTCAGTGTGAGTGACATAGGCTGCAATATATATTACGAGGTTTTGAAAACTATTAGGGATCCCCAAGAAATCTGCAATATTGTGAACTAAGGTGTCACGTGCGCTGTGAAATCTATTAATGGTAGAATAATATAATGTACTAGGGGTTTGTAGTACTTACTAATATTTACAAAATAGTCCACGGACATTATATCCATCTATTTTGGTTTAGTCACAATAATCGAAACAGTCATTATATGCATGCGCTGTGAAAAGTATTGGTGGTAGAATAAAGTAATGTACTAGGGGTTTGCAGTACTTACCAATATGTACAAAATAGTGAACGGGCATTATATCCATCTATTTTGGTTTTAGTCACAATAATCGAAGCAGTCATTATACCTATGCATGCGATGAAAACTATTCATGGTAGAATAAAGTAATGTTCTAGGGCTAGGGGTTTGTAGTAATTATCACTATCTACAAAAAATAGTCCACGGACATTAAATCAGTCTGTTTTGGTTTAGTCACAATAATCGAAGAAGTCATTATTTTTATGCGGTATGAAAATTAATGGTGGTAGAAATAATGTACTAGGGGTTTGTAGTACTTATATATCATCAAAATAGGCCTCGGAAATTGTTTCCATCTGTTAAGGTTTGGTCACTGTAACAGAAATAGTCATTAATTTGCATGCGCTGCGTAAACCATTAGGGTTATACCTATAAAAATACAATGTATCACGAATTTACTCCTGTTAAAACGTTCACTTCTACTTCTCCCGTGCGAAGCCGGGGCGGGCCACTAGTAATATCTATAATCTAGATAGCTAATGCATACCATTAACAGGTTATGTGTATAAAAACTCCTTAATGTGATGAGACTGCCGGTTACTTACAGTATAAGGAATACTGTATTATTTGTTTATATTGTTTTAACAAAAATTATTGCCACTTACGTTCAAGTCTAGTCAAGTCAAGTCAAAAAGATTTATTCAAATAGGTGACAATCTGACACTTTTGTACGTCAATGAAAATAAACAGTAACGAGTCTACCTAATGAGTCTAGTTCCAACTAAAAACCTTTAAAATATGATATATCTAAATATTTGCAATACCTACGTAAAGTACCTAATGAACAGCAGCAGTGAGGTTAACCTATTTAGGAACTGTTAAATATTAAATAGATAAAGAATACATACATAATATAATATATCATCTAAGCCACATATTGGTATTTGAATCTTTTATCATGAATTTAGTAAAATAATATTTGTTTTTGTTAAAAAACGGACACATCTGATACCCTATAGGGCATAGGGTATCAGGTTGACACACGGAAACGATCCTATGAAATGTGTCAAATAATTATCTAATTTCGACGCTGTGTACTGAGTGCCTATATAAGTGGAGTTTCAAGAAGAATCCACAGCATTTGCAGTGGTACTCTGCATCATGAATAGTAAGACGATCGTGTTGTTGTTCCTCATCGTCATGTCAGTCAACTTGGCTGATTCTTTTTTGTGTGCCGGAAACGATTTTAAATTTAATGCTCGTTCAAAATGTAAGGTTGGTTGTAACATGGCATGTCAGGTGCCGGGATGTGGCGGATTTAAACAATGTACGAAAAGTGGATCGGAATACGTGTGTGCTTGTAACAGTACTTAGCCGAGGCGCTGTAAACGATATCTTTTAATATTAAAGGCATTTATTTTGTACATTTGATGTCTCTTTTATTTAAGAAAATTCACTTAGTAAGTAAGTATGTATCTACCTATAAAGTCGGTATAAATTAAGGTAGCAATATCCGTCATCGGTCTTTTAATATACAACTGTAATGTATAAATATGTAATGTAAATGTACTCTGAATCAGGGTCCCTATCAGCCTTAATAAGTGTGATGTAATAACAGTTAGGCAGAAAAATCTTATAGCCGTTAATTAGAGGCCTTTATTCAGTGTAATAGTGTAATAGGCCTAGCATTTTTCTTAATTCACCGTAGTTTCGTTGATCCCCCCCAAACGATCATTTTAAAACCTTTATCCCTGTGTGTTTATGAATAGGTAGGTAGATAGGTATTCAACTTTTTAGGGTTGCGGACCCCAAAGGAACCCTATTACTAAGCCTCCGCTGTCCGTCCGTCTGTCACAGGGCTCTATATCATAAAGCTCTATAGCAAGGCAATTGTCATTTTCACAAAATATTATGAATCCCTATTGCCGCTACAACGACAAATAATAATGAAAATTCCGAGAATAGCCCTTGCGCCATAGCTTGTTATACTATTTTGAGCTCACTAATAAAGCCAATAGAAGGAAACCACGTTTCATAGCCACAAGTCACCACTGGTCACAAATGGTAGCACACACTGCGTCAAAGACTTTGCACTTGAGGCACTGAGGTAAATTTTAGAAATAACGTACTGAAAATTTTGGTAATGTATGAAATTACTCAAATAATTTCATCATTTTTTTTATGTGAGCTAGTAGATTTAATCTAATAACTTAGAATGTGGAAGAATGGAAGAAGGAAATGGAGGAAGCGATGCCGTATGTCAGGATCGTAGCAAGTGGAGAGAAATACTCTCTGCTTAGCCCATCGGGAACAACAAGGCTTGACTCTATGTATATGTATATAGAAATTATTCTCTGTATTAGAACATCGACCAATAAAAAATCAATAAAAAATATATGATTGCTTATTTTCTAGGACGATTTAATTTTATTTAATTCGTTCAAGGTTATTTTATTATGATTTTTCGAAGTTGTTATCAGGATTTTCATAAAATCTCAAATATTTCGAAAATGGTCACATTACGCAGAACATAAATAGGGTTTTATTTATGATAGTGAGTGACAAGACGAGAAAATCAGGTGCCTGATGGTAAGCATCATGATTGCCCATATCAGTGTCACAGTGCCACCCAGTGTTTTAAAATTCAAAATTATTCTCCGCGACACTGCACTGCGTTGTCACCCTGAGATATTAGTTGTTGAAACTCGTCATGCCCAGTAATTTCGCTGGTAGCATTGCCCTTCAGACCGGAACACAGTAATGTTTGCACATTACTGCTTGGCGGATGAATAATTGGCAAAGGTGTGGTACTTCCCCAGGCGGCCCCCTGCAAAAGAGGCCTACCACTACAATTAATTATATCAATACAAATTAATAAACTAAGATGCTAATGAACTAAATTGATATTTAATAAGCTGCTCTATAAGCCCTTAAAATAAAGGTACCAAGGGAATTAACATTCACCCTGTATGTAATATTGTGTCTCGTCGAAGTATCCCGTGCCTAGGTTCATTATAAATGAATGTTCTTTGAAGGTTTCGCAGTAATTATAAGAATAATAATTCAAGTATAAACGGCTAGACTGTTTCTGGATTTTAGAGTTCCGTAACTTAAAAAGAAAAACTTCGTTGTCCATCTGTATGTCTGTCTTTTCGTTTGCCAAACTATTATTCTTAGGAACGAGTAAAGGCATCAAATTTTCATGTCGTCTACACTCACTTGCTGCTTTGAAAAAATCACACTTTTCATCATCATCATCTCAGCCGCAGGACGTCAACTCCTGAATATAGGCCTACCTATAGATATCCATCTAGTCCAGTTGTAAGCTGCTTTTTTATGAAGGTGAGTGGCAAGACGAGCAAATCAGGTGCCTGATGGTAAGCATCATGATTGCTATCATAGCAGTCACAGTGCCACCCAGTGTTTTAAAATTCAAAATTACTCTCCGCGACACTGCATTGCGCCTGTCACCCTGAGATATTAGTTGTTGAAACTCGTCAAGCCCAGTAATTTCGCTGGTAGCTATGCTCTTCGGAATTCAGTAATGTTTGCACATTGATGCTGAGATGATGATGATGTTAACTAAGTTTGTCCCTCAAGGTAAGGAACCCTACACTAGGCATAACAAGTTGTGCCATTAGACATCTTATTGCTTATATCTCCTTTATGTACCTAGATACAATGTTATGTTGCATTTTTGCATGTAGTTGAATAAATTGTAAAGTCTAGGGCTGCGCGGCGGCTGCTAGGATGATGGACTCTCCGTGATTAATAATCAGTCACTACGTCAATTTAATCCTCAGCTGGGCAAGGGTCTCCCCTTTATGTATCCGTTTCCCCTGTCTTGTGGCAGTGTCTCCCAGTTGTTATTATGTCGCTTGAATTTGATTGTCTGCAATAGACTGCAGACAATCAAAATCAGCTTTACCCGCTTTAAACATGCGGCTTACAAAGCGTCTGTTAAGTCTAAACCGAAAGAACCTTAAAATAATGATAGGGTCTATAACAGGTCACTGTCCCTTAAACCAACACTTAATCACTATAAACGCCACAGACAGTCCTCTATGCAGAGGCTGCTTCATAGCGGAAGAAACGGTTGCCCACGTAGTCCTGGAATGCGAGGCAGTAACCCTTCAACGTGAACAAATCCTCGGAACAGTGAGGTCACTCCGCGAAGCCTGTGAAGTTCCCAGGAAGCTTCTGAGCTTCTGGGCGGAGTGAGGCTAGCTAGATTAGCCAGGACTTCCCTTACAACGGACCAGATATAGAGTCTAAGTGCGGAAAAGGAGGCCACTTTACATTATATTACATTATTTCGTCCGAAAACATGGGCTATACTCGGTCTTTTGATAGGAGTTATTCTTATTCTCATTCTCATCCTCATTCTCATTCTTATACCTATTATTATGCATTTTTTAGTCCAACATGCATAGGCCCCTTTGAGCTTTTATCCATCCATTTTGTCCATCTCTGAAACCATCTACATTTTTCAGTGAGATCAAAGGTCGTCGCGCAACCGCTTTCAAGGTCAACTTCCAAGCCTGCCTCCATTACTCGCCCATCTCCGGGTCCAATAGCTCGCGGGTAACAAAATTAGATTAAAAAAATAGACTGAAGTTATCTCTATAGGGTCAAAATTAATGAATCCATAAAACTTATAACATTATAATTTATAACACAACTTCATCTGACCTCGACGTAAAAAAAAACAAATGTTAGTACTTTTATTATTTAGGAATGAGATATTGACCAACATTTTATTACTTACATCTCAATATCTACCACATACTAGAAGGTATGTATGTATACCTACTATGAGATTTATTAAATAAAATTATTATGACTATTGTAAAAATTTGCTTATATACATTTTGGTAAGTTAACTACGATCGTTTTCATTGAATGGGCCTCTGGTATGGGCACAGAACAGATAAATATATATCGGACTACAGCTTTCCAACGGTATAATTAGTTAAGATTTTCATCAAAGTACCTATGGTGTATGGAGCCACACTGCACTATGTAGGTATAACTTGTTATGCCTCTTGACATTTTATTTATCTTATAATCATTTAGAGAATATTATCATTTTGAGTAAATTATTATATGCAAGAAGCAAGTATCGTTTATAGTTAAAGGATGTAGGAAGTAGGCACAGCCCTAGTGCGTACTCTATATATGATATTTCCTTAAAATCTGGTTAGTGTCGTGTTTTACCGTTTAGTATCGTTTCCATTGTGATTTACGCCGCATTTTTATTATCATATTCACTTAACTTTAAGCTATAATATAGATAGGTAATATTATTTATTACTAAATTGTGTGATATCAATATCGTGACTGTAAAAAAAATATTAGGTGATAATAATAATCAATCTGTTTATAGGTATTATAGACAGATACTTGGAAAAATGTAGTGAGCATGCAAAGTGAATTTAATAATTTATCTGCTTTTTATAATACTTAATGGTCGGCAAAAATAACTATATTCATCGGAGATCAGCTAGTAATGTGATATTGGGCAGCTTGTAAATTTATGTCAAAGGTAATTTACGTTATAAGTACCTTATACTTACTTAATTTATACTAAGGGCCTTTCCCACAAATTAACTAATAATATGTTCCTTTCTGTCTATGGTCCTTTGCGGAAACCGGCTTGTTTGGACGGATGGAAGTCATCTAACCTGCGGCCTTTGCACTTGGCATATTTTCACAGCGCAGACGACGCGGGAATTCATCAACGCCCGTTGCAGCGCCATGGATTCCTGAAGGCGCGGCGTTCGATTTGAGTTATTCCGTTTTCTCCAAAGGCCCATTGTTTTTGAAAAATCTCTTTTCAAACATTGATTCCCGTGTCCTCCACGACATATTATTTTAATACAATTATTTTATTCTTTGTTCCTCCAAAGGTTGATAAGTACAGTCCGCTAAAAAAATCTCGAAGAAGCATAAACTTATAATTTGTGCAGAAATATAAAAGTCGACTTAACTTAATACACCAGCGCAATTACTGGGCATGATGAGATCCAACAACTCATATCTCAGGGTGACAGGCGCAGTGCAGTGCCGCGCAGAATTTTGAATTTTAAAACACTGGGTGGACTGTGTCTGATATGGGCAATCATGATGCTTACCATCAGGCACCTGATTTGCTCGACCTATCACATTATCGTAAAAAAATAATAGTAATAATAGTGTACTTACGGGCTGTTACCCCCTAAGGTCAGATGACAACTTGCACAGTGAGAGACGAGAGAGACGGTCTGTCTACTCCCATAATCACTGCCAGTGGCCAGGATCTACCGCTAGGGCGTCTAATGATGGCTCGGCCGTAATGCGGTGAAGAGACAAATCATACCCGGAGGATTGTAGTGGTAGGCCTCTTTTGCAGGGGGCCGCCTGGGGAAGTACCACACCTTTGCCAGTTATTCATCCGCCAAGCAGTAATGTGCAAACATTACTGTGTTCCGGTATGAAGGGCAATGTTACCAGCGAAATTACTGGGCATGATGAGATTCAACAACTCATATCTCAGGGTGACAGACGCAGTGCAGTGCCGCGCAGAATTTTGAATTTTAAAACACTGGGTGCGGCACTGTGTCTGATATGGGCAATCATGATGCTTACCATCAGGCACCTGATTTGCTCGTCTTGTTACTAAGATAAAAAAAAAAAATCACTCAATGTTCATTCTTTATTTCTTACAAGTATAACCTTATCTATATACTACTTAGTCTATACATCTTGATTACGGCGGCGCTCCCGAGGTGTGGCTCGACGTGAGATCTGTCCTCATGATAATTTTACTCTATCCCGCCTTGCTGAAAGTCTTCCTGGTGCGTTTATCACTATTATATATTAGATTTTGTAGCAGTTTACGTTACGATCAGCTTGGGCAATTTCTATTTATAGTGACGGCAATTTCTAGTTATAGTGACAAAATATGCCACCAACTGCTGCTATGTTCAATGTTGCATTCAACAAATATGATATTCAATTGCGTAGGTATACGTGCTGCATCTGCGCGTAGTCGGCGCATTAAAAAGTGTCAAGGCGGTTGTGTCCGAATCGTCATCTAGTCGCTGGCAAAATAAACATGTGCAGAATGCAGAGGATCTATTAGTGGTCGATATAATATTCATAGTATTATAGATGTCGATCTTGATTTGGATTTTATCTTTGATTTTTATTTTTATTTACTATCAGGTATTTCTGGAGGTATTTATTACCTAGGTATGTATTAAGAACGACAAAACTGTGATATTCGCAACCTTTAAGCTCAATAAACATTATTTTTAGCTCTCTTTAGCTCTTTACACGACAAGTCTCTTTACAAGAGCAATCTTAGTGTAGGTCTGTAGGTCACCAATTTTTTAGAAATTCAGTTAAAACAAGGTAAACCTAACTGCAATATTTACAATATTAGACAATTGTTATTTAAACTTGTAATAATACATACTTAAATTTTGTACTTAACTGTAACTTTTGGGTGAAGTAAAAAAATTATGATTATTATTATTTATTTAACTTTTTAGCCAGATCCAATACGACTCCAACTCCAACCCCTTTAACTCTATAAAACTGGTTCTACGTAATAAAATAGAACAGCTGTTATAAAAATATCGAGGTGTCTATTTATTTTGAGAACATTATTAAGTACCTAGAATTTAAATATATAATAAATATTAGTTATAGGTAGGTAGAGCAGCCTAACTATCTAGTAATCTTAAAAACTTAAAACAAAAGTTAATTTTGTGTTTGTGCCTACGTTTATAATAATAGCGTTAGAATATTATTATTTTAATATTTTTGCATGTTTATTACCTATACATAATATATTACATAAATTACTTTTGTCATAATAAGTAATAAGTAGTTAGGTAATAATTTGTAAAATACCAGTGCTCAGGTAAGTTCGGTAAAATCTTCCATCATGTTAACCTCGGAGATAAAATCTGTTTCCAGGCATACATTCACTAATTAATATTAATTAATATGACGGACGTACCTATCACAATTGTTTTATTTTTATCTTTTTATATGTAAAAAATTAAACACGTTCACGATTCACATTGTGACTTTGAAAGACAAATATAATGGATGTTTATCATCCTGTTTTGAGTGTTCTGCACGATATTTTGCGTGATATGTAGGCAAGGGCGTCGCGAGCCGATGATCAAGGGGGAGCTAGTCAAGGAATTTCCCAAATTCCCCATTTGGGTAGACGGTAGATATACAACAGGTATTTGCCTATATACCAATTTACAATTACAAATTTCTATGAAACAGAAAAGCCCTACCTACAATCCTACAATTTTGTAGATTTTTTACAGTTTTGTAGATTATTTATTTTATGAATTAGGGCCCAGATGGTTCTAGTATTTAAAAATACGTGTCTATCGTATGGCGGCACTTGAATGTCAACATTGACAATAAAAATAATGCTAAATTTTTTCGTTTTCTAGGGGGGGCAGCAGCCCCCCCTGCCCCCCTTGGCGACGCCCTTGTTAATGTAGGTACTTTTTTATCATATATACCATTATTTTCATATATATAAAAAAAAAACAGAGAGCGGGGATAAAATAACTTTTCGACCTCTAGCTTAGGAGATAAAGTAAATTTCTTTTTATTTTGGTTACCAACGAGATAATATTTTTTTTGGTCGCACGTATAGGATATTAGCTAAAATGTTTTGATGAAATTGATAATTCTATTTTCTCATCGTCGTAGTGAAAAGTAGAGTGTAGTAAACACACGACGCAAAAATCCATTATAACTCTGATTCTATTTACTAAGTAAGTAGTAAAAGCATAGAACATATAATAATACTACGTATAGAATGAACACTGTCATCCGCCCACCAATCGGGCCTTCCTCACCCCGTGAGCGAGATTGAGCCCTCGACGAGCCCCGCTTCTTGGTCGACTTAACCAGTGATCAAAAAACCCAGCATTAGTCTACAAAACTGTAAAATATTTATATCTACTATTACCTACTATTGTAATGAAAATCTGCTAATCAAAACCAAATATAGGTACGTAGGTAAATATTTCGCATACCTAATACAAAATATTGGTTTATTTATTTATGTGATCTCATCTCATCTGACTCAGCCGTTGGTAATCCACTACTGAACTTAGGCCTCCCCCATAAAGGGTTTTGCCAATACTCGAAACGCTTGGCAGGCGAGTTGTCGAGCGCAGTTCAATATTTTTTTGCAGAGGACGCTGCTCCCCGTCCTCTGGATCTGTCAACCAAAGTTTCAAAGTTTGCTTTATAAAATATAAACTTACTTAGGTTTTATTCCGACAGCAGGTACCCTAAAAGACAATGGTTTAACCTCGGTTTTACGGCTGACGTATTATTATTGAATTAACAGTTATAAACGCCTCATATTTTTATATAAAACTCCATACTCCTAACCTTATTGCTGTTGCTATCGTCTTCTCACCAACATAGCATAAGTAATTATTGTCGTGATTAGACATTTCGTTAAGGCTATTGTGATACAGACATGTGTTGCTTATAACGAAAATATTTTTAATATTGTGCGTAGACTTACACCAACAATCCATAGTTAAATATTTTTTTCTGAATTTCACTGTGCTTGACATATTTCCAGGTATGTACACAATTTAGCATAAACACTGCCACCAGCTTATCTGTTCAGGTGGACAGAATTGGAACCATATATAAATAATACCAAATTCTCGACGTTGACAAGTAAACAGATAATAATATGGTAAGACTGCATAATAGGTACCTACACTTATCCGATTTTCAGAATCAAATATTTTCATTTTTTTTTTGGTTAAGGTAACCTATTATTCTCATTAGAGAACTGCCTCGTTGGCGTAGAGGGCGCATGCGTGCTCGACTGCCAATCAAGAGGTCCCAGGTTCGATCCCCAGGTCAGGCAGTGTTAAATATTGGATTTTTCCATTAGGAATTATCTCAATAACTGCCTGGAGTCTGGGACTGTGCCCGGTAGATGGCAATAGGCTCGCCCCCTATTACATGGGACCAATAACATACTGGCGAAATATGGGTTTATCTGCTATGGGACTGAGTCCTGGGTACACCTCTGCCTACCCCTTCGGGAAAAAGGCGTGAATGTATGTTATGTTATGTTTATTATTCTCATCCAACATCCTGCGTATTTTTAATTCTCAATAAAACCTAGAAAACGTTATTGCTAAAATTAGCACAGCTGTTTTAGAAGTAAACGTGCCTACGTAAAGTATTAGGTACATCTATTTAGACCAACTGTTTAATAATAATTTTTACAATGATTATAATACCTAACTCTTATACCTACCTCTAAATAGGTACCTAGTCGAGGATAACAACATTATTTAAAGTCTGAGAAATCCTTAAAAACTTGTTAGCCAAAGTCAATGGCACAAATAATAGTATTTCCCAAAATAAAATGATATATTTAGGTATGCAGGTAGGTACCTAACCTACCATTTTATGAATATATACCTAATATATTAATATTGCCTTGTATTAAAATAACACAATACCTTTAAGTTATTATGATTTTATACTTGGCATTGTAGTATCTAGATGTTATTATAATTAAGTATTATACCTAAGTATTATTTAATTTATCTGTCTATCATATTTATTATAGAAAAAGCCAAAGTGGTAAAATAATATAATGTGACGAATTAAAAACAAACTAGAATGCTTAGGCACAGAACAGATATTATTAATACTTCGTAAATCAGGTGTAGGTACTCATACAATACCTAAATGCACAGATATGCTTTTGCTTTAGGCAAAGAATAATAAATATTACTACGTTATGGTCTCCTTTATGATGTCGTAGACAAGAAATACGGAAGTATATTTTTAAATTGAAGTAATTAAATACAATGATAATACTAATAATAATAATGGCCACAGGGCAGCTCATGGCGAGCTGTGGGGGAGTAGCGACCCCACGGACCTGGGTGCTCCCGGGGGAGGGCTCTTATTCTCATAGTTTGTGTTTACCGGCCGGCCAAAGTGGTCTTGCCAGAGCCTTGTGCTCGAGGGAGTATGTGAAGCATAAGTGACGAGTGGGCGAGCGTGATGCGACCTTCGGATAACGCAACTGATCGCCGTTTAAAGTCCAGGGACACTCTCCTACCCTTAGCCGCTCACACCAACGTTGCCTCTCGTCGCCTTTAATCCTCTACGGAAGAAGGAATGGATATGGAGGGAGGCGGCCTATATGGGGGCCTGTTTAGTGAGCGGCGAGTCAGCGCCTTCAGTAATATTACACCACAAGTGGCTAGGAATAGCCCGGTTACCACTCATCTAGAAATCACATTTATAGCCAAATCAAGTAGTTTCTATCCATTCACAATAGTCCTTGCACCTAGCGGGAGCTCTCTTTGAGCTAATCTTCTGTAGATGGTTTCTGAGATGGACCCTGATATTATGTGCTATTCATTATCTTTAGATCAAAAGCTAAAAGGGGCCTCTGCACGTTGGACTTAAAAAAATGGTCTTGCCTATCAAAAGACCGCGTATAGCCTGTGTTTTCGAGAGTAATTAATTCATACATAATATATAAGTTACCTGGATCACATAGTTGCCTGGAAGAGATCGCTCGGAGCGATAAGGCCGCCAATTGTTACACATTTTCTAGTTTTAATATGTGATTTTTACTGTTTTTTATACTAGTTGTGATAACAATAAAGAGTTTTTCTATTCTATTCTATTCTATTCTATACATCATAATAACCTATGGGACAACTTCCACACACAGTCATCTGGTCCCAAACTAGGCTAGAAGCTTGTACTATGGCAACCAGATGACTGATATACGTACTTATTATATACGCTTATAACACCCAGACACAGATCAAACAGACATGCTCATGCGCACAAATGTTTGACCTGGCCGGGAATCGAACCCAGGGCCTGCGGCACAGAAAGCAGGGTCACAACCAGCTGAGCCAACTGGCCTGTCGGCCAATGATGGGGAAAAGGGTGATAATAGTTTGTAAGTAAAGTACTTAGAGAAAAACTATTTTTTGAAAGCATTTCTTTATGATAATACTATAAGCTGTGCCCCACGGTTTCACACGCGCAGTCTTTTTTTCCGTGGGAATATCGGTATAGAAAGTACTTTTTATGTTGTTGTATCTACTGTGGGACTGAGTCCTGGGTACACCTCTGCCTAACCCTTCGGGAAAAAGGGGTAGGCATGTTATTCCAGGGTCTAAACTATGTATATAGGTACCGAATTTCAGCCCAATAGGTTCAGTAATTTTGGCGTGAAAGAGTTACAAACAAACATCCATCCATCCTCACAAACTTTCGTATTTATAATATAAGTAAGAAGGATAGATAAGATATAAGGATGAATAACATTTCAAGCTCAATAATACTGATAAAACAATCCTTATGTACCTATTTAATGAATTCTAATTCTAAATAATTACTTTTTCCAGGTTAGCTGCAAGCAGATATAATGCCTGTGCAGTTCGTCCTTGCCCTTGTACAGACTCTGCAGTTAATCTTCGCAAGCCTCTCTTCTTTCAGCGGCACTTCACTATTTTACCCTCCACCTGCTCTTGTACAAAGTAAGTGAACCAGGTTCACTAAATAAATCACAAAAAGATATTTTTGAACGTTAAATTTCCTAAAGTTTATAACAATTTTTTTTCTGACACAAACCTATCCAAAACTATCAAATTGATGTGTCGTATTCCCGAGTTTCTCCCGAATGTAGTTAACTCATTCTATAAAATATCCTGTTTAATGTCTATAGTGAAGTAAACTATGTCCCTATACCTGTAGTGGTAGGCCTCTTCTGCAGGGGGCCGCCTGGGGAAGTAGGTACCACACCTTTGCCAGTTATTCATCCGCCAAGCAGTTATGTGCAATCATTACTGTGTTCCGGTCTGAAGGGCAATGTTACCAGCGAAATTACTGGGCATGACGAGATTCAACAACTCATATCTCAGGGTGACAGGCGCAGTGCAGTGCCGCGCAGAATTTTGAACTTTAAAACACTGGGTGGTACTGTGTCTGATATGGGCAATCATGATGCTTACCATCAGGCACCTGCTTGGCTCGTCTAAAAAAAAACATTTTAGTTTCAATTATAAACTCGCGGTCTTATCTTGTGAGCTTCTAACTTGAACGAATTACTTCTAAAAATCACAGTTTTACTCGATTACTACATAATGATTAGGAGATTAGGTATATAAGAAAATATAGGATAGGGTCTTATGTTTACTTCATCATCAAAATATCAGAATAATTTTTTTTATTGAATGGTTATTTAGTTACTTATATTTGGACGAAACAGGGGGATCCGAACCGAATCATCGATTTAATATTTTTTTCCATAGGATTGCCGCAAAATCCTTATATGCGGTTCTTATATCTTCTGAAGGTGATACATATTTTAAATATATTATGTGCTCGCATCGTAGGTAGGTACGCATTTTATATTCAAGGACACGGTTTAAATATTCAGCACGTACGGTTCTGACAAACTGAAAAACGTGTAATAACGCTGTAGTAGCTATAGACTTCCTTTCCACTAACGTTGCATTGCTCGATCGCCTGAATCACTATATTTTATAAAATCCTAAATTATTCAGTGACTGATATGCAACGCAGAGCCCAAACCACTGATCCTAAGGACTTGAAACTTGGAATGTAAGTTGTTTTCGTTGTCTGGACTTGTGCTAAGAAAGGATTTTTGGAAATTCACATTCTAGGTCCAAGAAGGGCGTCAAAGTTTTGGTATAAAACTACGATATTTTATAATTGCGAACGGGCAAGGGCGCTGTTCTTACACTAGTTAACAATATAATAAGTGATTATTCCTTCAGATGGGCAGAGCTTTGACTTCATTGTAGTAGGAGCGGGTTCAGCAGGATGTGTGCTTGCTAACAGACTGACAGAGAATGGCTGCACAGTGCTGCTTATAGAGGCTGGAGACTATCCTACTGCTGATGCTGATGTAAGTGAATATTTATATCTAGAGTAAAATCAAAATGTGATTAAAATTTTAAAAAGTGGATGGTGTGGACTGTGGACATCTTTTGCCAAGGGATGAAAGTAATGTTGCTAAAGAACTATGGACATGAACGTTATTATGACGTGATTATTTTAAAAGAACTAAGTAGATGAACTGTGTGAATGAGAATAATATTATAATATGTGACATAATATGAGTAAGTGAAGAGATGACGGGTGATAGACTGGAATAGCGGTTTTTTGGGATAAGGACAGAAAAATTATGTAACAAAATTTGAATGCAACTCAATTATCAAAAAAAAATTATGATGATAAACTTCTTGGCGTTTTCAGGCACCAGGATACTTCACGTTACTAGACACGTCAAGAGTGGATTGGAACTACACTACATTAGACGATAGGTATACGTCACAATCACACATAAACCACAATGTACATGAGACCAGGGGCAAAGTGGTCGGAGGATCTAGCGTCTTAAACTATATGGCTTACGTAAAGGGCAACAAGGTTGATTTCGACAACTGGGTCGCTCAAGGCAACCAAGGGTGGGACTGGGATAATGTTACCTACTATTATAAAAAAAGCGAACGCTTGAAAGACAACCTTATCTTAAAAAGTGCATCGGCTAGCTTGCATGGCACCGATGGCTTACTCGGAGTCACTCGATCTCCATTCGATAAAGAAACTTATCCTTATTTGGAAGCTTTCCGGGAAAACGGTAGAAATATTCTTCTAGACACAAATGGTTACAATCAAATAGGATATTCACTTCATCAGTTCACTATCCTGAACGGACTCAAACAGAGCACATCGGTATCTTTTATCAGGCCGATTAAAGATCGCAAAAATTTATTTGTTCTAACTAATACTCTAGCGAGGAAGGTGATTATAAATAATCACAGGGTAGCTGTAGGAGTAGAGGTTAAATTACGTGATGGTACAGTTATTAATATTTTGGCAAATAAAGAAGTGATTTTATCAGCGGGTGCTATCAACAGTCCTCAGCTATTGATGCTATCTGGTGTAGGACCAAAAGAACATCTTAAAGAAATGAATATCCCCGTTCTACTGGACTCTCCTTTCGTTGGTCAAAATATGCAAGACCACACGATATCTTCGTTACTAATGTATGATAAGAAAGTCCCGACACAGGAAATGAATAACAAGGTTGTGGACACTTTTAAATATCCCGGGCCAGGAGTCGTCGGGCACATCGCTCTAGATAAACGTCAAACTTACCCCGATTACCAGGCGAATGTCTATTTCTTCCCAAAAGGATCACTCATGCCAACAGTTTTGTGCGCTCACGTATTCAAACTGAACAACGAAATTTGCGAAGCTGTAGCCCAAGCGAGCCGTGAAAGAGACGTGATAAACATTCATCTCTGCAAGTTGCATCCAAGATCTAGGGGTTGGGTTAAACTCAGAAGCAACAACCCTGAAGAATATCCTCTGATTCATCTAGGATACTTCACACATCCTGCGGACTTAGAGGATCAAGCGGCGTATATTGAAGACTTCCTCACGGTGCTTAATACTACATACTTTAGGAATGTCAAGTCATCAGCGGTGGATCTCAATGTGAGTAGGTGCAGGCATTTGCAGTTCGGAAGCCGAGAATATTGGAAATGTTTTGCGCTAAATACCGTCACTACACAGTTCCACGTATCTGGGACATGTGCTATGGGTGCAGAAGGCCATGGAGTCGTAGACCCACAGTTGAGAGTGAGAGGTATCAAGAGACTTAGAGTTGTAGACGGAAGCGTCATGCCGACTATCACCAGCGGGAACACTAACGCTCCTATCATAATGATTGCTGAAAAAGCTGCCGATATGATTAAAGTAGAAAATGGACTTTGCTACAGCCAGGCTGACAGATCAAGATCTGGGATATAGAAATGTCTATATCTGACTAATGGGTTGGTCAAACGACGAGTACATAGTGAGTAGTGACATTATACGTATAGTTAGATCTTCAATAAATTATTTTATATGTAGGAAAATTTTTACGCATAGTCATTTTTGTACATAAAATTAATCAATGTAAATTATCGTTCTGAAACAAATGAAAATTGGAAATTATGTTTACATTTCAAATATGATAATAAAATAAAGAAAATCTCATCGGTATCTGTGTCACATACTTTACTTCTAAATATCTAATTCTAAATATCTATACATACTGTAAAATTATAATTATATTATGCTTGAGAGTTTATACACTTACTTACTCAACCTTACTTACTCTCCATTATACTCATTTAAATTATGTAGGATATGTGTAAGTAATATTATAGGATGTTAAAGACAAAACAGTTAACACATGACTTTCTCACAGACCTTAAAGATTCTTTTGACAAAGTGAATCATAAAGTCCTTGCTCTTATGGTGGTAGAAGATAAAAATATCGTAGGTTATAATCATAATAATATTCTTTTCAGACATCTCTCGTAATAAAGGATATTTCTGTTATAATAAAATATGCCTACCATTAGTACATTCTGAGATCCTTTTCAGGGATTCACTCAGGGATCAATATTAGGCCCTGTGTTATTTGAATCTCATAATTATATTTGAAATATTGCGAATTTTATTATAAATAAAAATATGATTACCTACCTTTGAGACTGCCTCGGTGGCGTAGAGGGCGCATGCTCGACTGCCAATCAAGAGGTCCCGGGTTCGATCCCCACGTCAGGCAGTGTTAAATATTGGATTTTTCCATTAGGAATTATCTCAATAGCTGCCTGGAGTCTGGAACTGTGCCCGGTAGATGGCACCTATTGCCATCTACCGGGCACAGTTCCAGACTCGCCCCCTATTACATGAGACCAATAACATACTGGCGAAATGTGGGTGTATCTACTATGGGACTGAGTCCTGGGTACACCTCTGCCTACCCCTTCTGGAAAAAGGCGTGAATGTATGTTATGATATGTTATGATTACCTACTAAGTAAGCCGCATCAGTTACTTGATAACCATTCCATAACTTTTACCATAACAATGGATATCGTTTAGGTACCTACAATACCTAGTATTAAACGTATAGGTATGTTATTTACGTATGATCTACCTAATAATACCTACAGAGGCGGCTTTAGGGAGTGGCGAGAAGGGCAACCGCCCGAGACCTCGCGCTTGCAGGGGCCTCGCGCAATCACCCGAATAAAAAAAATTAACTAAATAAAAAATCAATCTAATACCTAGTATAGGCACAAAAAATCGCGTAACTTTGTTAATTAACTGAATATATAATAAAATTGAAACATTAGTTACAATTTGTTTTAGCGCCACATTTTTTAAATTTATTGTGTTAAATTTTATAGAGAATGCACCGTTTTCTATGGTCGGCGCTGGGTATATTCGACAAGGTGCGAAAAAGAGTGAGTGAAACAAGTGAGCAAAGGTCGCGGTAGCATATTTACAATACTCTATTTTTTCAACGTCACCCACTTCTTTGGAATGCTCGGTCCGCTTTCTAACAGGTGGAGTGCAGTCATTGTGGTAACCCACCTTCAAATCAAACTATAATCTCATATTACATTTTAGAGAACGGACAAGGGATTCGCAAAAATGTGCTGCCCAGGGCCTCGCAATGGCTAAGGCCGCCCCTGAATACCTACTTAGAATGAAACAATAATAATTAAGTAAGTATATTATATACATCTGATACAAATTAATTTCACGTACCCAGTACCACAGATCACTATAATTAGTACTACGTACCCAGTACCCACGTAAGTATTACTGTTTTTTCAATAGGTACGTCAATGTCAAGAAACCAAATAAATAAATAATTATGTTGAATATTTATTTTGGGAAACCAGATAACATCATTACAATTCTAGTGAGTAAAGAGACTACACGGTGGAAAAGGTAAGTACGGATTTTTACTATAACCGTTAATTTAATGTTATTTATTGTTAATTACATAAATTATATTATAATCCTTATCCTTATTCCTCTATTACAAATTAAGTTTTATACGTTTTGCGTCTGTCTATTTGTCTATAATTTAAATGTTAACTTCTCCTAAACCACTTAACGCATTTTGATGCTGTTTTTCACCAATGGATGGAATGATTCAAGAGGATGGTTTTATATTTGTGTGTTTTACTTATTAAGGGTTTGTATTGATTGGCTGAAATATGGGTTACGCTGCGCAAACCAATATTATGAAATCAATGTGTTACGGGTATACGTATGTGCTAAGCCTATTTTATTCATGATACCTACTTACTGCCTATTTTAAATACTTAAAAATCTTTCTAGTTGCCTAATACTTGGCCAATATTACAAGAACAAAGAAGAATGTATATCGAGTTCTTGCTTCACGTGATCCAAGCGCTGCAGATCTTCTTTGCGAATCCATCCTCATCCAGTGACACTTATTCCAAATTTTACCCCAAACCAGCAACTGTATACGGCAAGTATTCAATAATAAAAAAAGTTATTATAGATGGCTATGACAAGCTTACGTTACTAGCAGTGAGTGCCCGTGGGATTATCAGGATGAAATGTGACTTATGAATTCATGTATCTCTTTACCAAAATTCATAGAAATCGATTCAGAGGTTTAGGTGACTAAACGTAACAATAGAAGTTGCTTTCGTGTATTTCATGTTTTCATAGGATTACTAGGTGTACCCCTGCGGTTTCCACTGAACAGTGCCTGTGTTATTACAATGTTTAAGGCTCCTTCTACTAGGATCCACAGGTCGGATCCACGCGGACACCATTTCTTCCACTTGAATCCACAGTGGAGCCATGGATACTTACTACTTGAATCCACAGGTAGATCCATGGACACTTTTTTCCCTCTTGAATCCACAGGTGTGGACACTTATTTTAAGCTTCAAACGAAACCAAATTTCAGCTACCTAGAAGAGGAACCTATTATAATAATATTATTGCTTTAGATGGGCAGAGCTTTGACTTCATAGTAGTAGGAGCGGGTTCAGCAGGATGTGTGCTTGCTAACAGACTGACAGAGAATGGCTGCACAGTGCTGCTTATAGAGGCTGGAGACTATCCTACTGCTGATGCTAATGTAAGTATTATTGTTTACATCGTTTATTATACCACTATCAGACATCAACAAACGGTAATAGATGATATTTTGAATTCATAAAGCACAAAATATATGTTTATCTCATATTATGAAATCGATCATGACACTGTTTTCATTTTTTTACTAAAACAATGCAACCAAGTGCCATTCAAAAGAAACAACAGAATAATCTACATCCTTGTCATTATGTTCGCAGAAGCCGGGTTTCTACCCGTTACTGCAAATGTCGCCTCTGGACTGGAACTACACAGCGTTAAACGGGTTCGCGTCCCGAGCACATAAAAATCACATTTTACACCAGACCAGGGGTAAAGTGGTCGGCGGATCCAGTGTCGTGAACTATATGGTATATAACAGAGGAAATAAAGCAGACTATGAAAGTTACGTCGCTCAAGGCAATGAAGGCTGGGACTGGGATAATGTTACCTATTATTACAAGAAAAGCGAACGATTCAATAGTATTTTTATGGATGGGGACTCGACT
The DNA here is from genome assembly GCA_947063395.1 of Hemistola chrysoprasaria. Classification (NCBI taxonomy): domain Eukaryota; kingdom Metazoa; phylum Arthropoda; class Insecta; order Lepidoptera; family Geometridae; genus Hemistola; species Hemistola chrysoprasaria. The sequence goes on along the minus strand of OX346716.1, from coordinate 14,468,688 downwards.
GACTTGCATAGCACTGGCGGATTATTAAACGTCACGCGGCCCTTATTCAAAGAAACCAAACCCTTTATAGAAGCATTTAAAGAAAATGGTAGAAATATTCTTGACGATATGAACGGACATGATCAGATAGGGTACTCATATTCTCAATACACGATTGACAACGAACACCGACAGAGTACTGCAGTGTCCTTTATCAGGCCGATTAAAGATTGTACAAATTTATTTGTCCTGACAAACACTCTTGTAAGAAAGGTGAATATCAATAACAAGGTAGCTGTAGGAGTAGAAGTAAAACTATCAGATAACACAATATATAACCTCATCGCCAATAAAGAAGTGATTCTTTCAGCAGGAGCTATCAATAGTCCCCAGCTGTTGATGTTATCTGGTGTAGGACCAAAGGAACATCTTGAAGAAATGAATATCCCCGTGGTCCTAGATTCTTCTTTCGTCGGTCAAAATATGCAAGATCATCCGTTAATTTCAATACTGCTGTATGGCAAAAAAGGTTCATCTCTTAATAACAATAACCCTCTTGTAGATAGTTTTAAATATCCAGGGCCGAGTCTGATCGGACACATCGCTCTAGATAGACTTCAAACGTACCCAGATTATCAAGCAAATATTGGTTTCTTCCCAAGAAGGGCACTTATACCAACAATTATGTGTGCACATATATTTGAACTAGATAATGAAATTTGTGAAGCTATAGCCAGAGCCAGCAATGAAAGAGATGTAATATATATTCATATGACCAAATTGCATCCAAGATCCAGGGGTTGGGTTAAACTGCGGACTAACAACCCTGAAGAACATCCCTTGATTTTTCTCGGGCATTTGGCACATGAATCTGATTTAGAGGATCTGGTGTCGTACGTTGAGGACTTTTTAACGATTCTTAACACTACTTACTTTAGAGATATAGAGTCTTCGTTAGTGGACTTGAAAGTGCGTCAATGTAAACATTTAGATTTTTGTAGTATGAACTATTGGAAATGTTTTGTGTTGAACATGGTAACAACGCAGTTCCATGTATCGGGAACGTGTGCAATGGGTCCAGAAGGGAAAGGAGTTGTGGACCCTAAGTTAAAAGTAAGAGGCATAAATAGACTTAGAGTTGTAGATGCCAGCATATTGCCTACTATCACCAGCGGGAACATCAATGCTCCTGTCATTATGGCCGCTGAAAAAGCGGCTGATATGATCAAAGCTGAACATGGAGTTTGCATTACGACACCTAGATTTCATCACTTTAATAACTTATGTACTGGTAATGATTAAACATATTATTACATTTATGAGATGTAAATAGTAAATAGGTGCATAAAATATACCTGTACTATCTATCTATAACACTTTTATTACATTATAAATGTCACGTACTCACATAATATGTAGTCAAACAATTAATTTATTTATTATGAAATACCAGGTATTTGTACCCACTCATATAAGGTTTGTGGTAATAAAGTCTGATATGGAATAAAATTACGTCATAATTCTATGACTATTACCATTTCATTCAGATTAAAAATTATGTGTAAGCATATAAAATGTCATTGAAAAAAAAATACAATTCTATGATAACTTACCTATTAAGGATATTAAGTACCAACGTAATAGGAAAACCAGTGGATTAAGAAACAAACCTTAGAAAACTCCAGTGCCAGATTTTTCTTCTCCAAAGTAAATGGAAACTTGCCTGTTCACATCTGATTTTAGTCGTTTTTTACTTGTTAATAAAAACACCTTTAGGAGTGATTTACTTTTAAACTATTATCATGTAAAAATAGAACTATCCAACTAGTTTTTATAATTTTGGTTATTAGGGCCACAAGTTTGACAGGCGTTAAATTTGATTCTTAATTAAAGATTATATAAATAAGAATCAAATTTAACGCCTGTCAAACTTGTGGCCCTAATAACCAAAATTATAAAAACTCTCGTACCTGATCGGTAATACGCTTCATACCACACCTTCATGGTGGTGGAAACATCTTTATAGCTGCCACCACCACCTTACAAACAACTTACAAGCAAGCGAAATTTAATCAAACCATATAATAAATATACCTAAGTAGGTATACCATTTTAAAATTTGGATTTGAAAAAAATAACCATAGCACAAGTTTCTTCTAGTAGAGTTACCTATTATATTACACCTACTCTCGAACGCACTGTAGGTTCCTTAGTTATTGGGGAAAATGTAGAAAATTTAACTGAAGAAGTATTACATTTTTATAAAGCAAAATAATATTATGCACAAAGATATGCAGGTGTAGCAGGTGTAGCTCAGAGTATGAAAGCAATTCAACGTCATTGAGGTGTAGTTAAAATTTTGTACCTACTTTTTTAATCTTCACGACCGCGCGCGCGCTGTAAGTTTTTATAAGTAGTTATATTATTATATTGATGGTACCAGTACCTACTAAACTAGAATAAATAGATAGAATAATTAGAATAATTTTCCTTTTACCAATAAAAATATGTATTTAAGTGTGGCAATTGCACGATAATAATCGACTTCGATACGTATGACGTACGTAAAATATTATACTCGTACATTACAATAAATTTTAATGATAGTTATCATTGTCCTTAAATTACGATGTACTGCATTATACTTTTAAGAATGAATAAGTAAGCCATTTCAGTAGATAATGCTATATTTATAAATGTTAATGTAGTTTATTAACACGCCACCAGTCTTCTAGTCCTTATTATTTTCACATAAACTGAACATTTCAGACGTTCATTTAAATTTTAAACAATTACAAAGTGATATTGATCAAATTAAGTAGGTAAGTGTGTCTCACATTTACTTTACAACCATAGCGTACTAAAAACCAGGTTTTAACAATTTATGCGTGTACTTGACATGATTATTGTACTCTACATAATAAATACTTATAAATAATTATTGGTTTCTCTCTTAGTAATATTATTTGAACTTTAAATTCCAATTCCAACATTTGAACCCTAAATCCAAGAAACTTGTGATTTATGAAATTATCTCTAACAACAATAGGTTCACTCGTGTTTTGGTATTAGATATTACCTATCGCAAATAACTAGCTTAACCGATTTTAAATTTCCAGCGATGGATTTCTGGCAGCAACTACCGTCGGCATACGTGGAGGCTGTGAACCCTGCTATTATGTTCCTGCAAGTTATTATCAACCTCCTTAGAACCTTCCAAACAAATGATATGTATCCCAAACAGGCTAACATTGCAGGTCAAGTATCTTTAAAATTATATAGGTATATTTACACAAAAATACCTAGGTAGGTAGGTACTTTTTTTTAAATATAAAATAGGCTTACGATTGACGAAAGGTGTTTGATGGAAGGCGAAGATGAGGCCTAAGATGGTACACGTTTGCCCTAGAAGGTGTCTGTACTTCACTACGTGCATAAGAAAGTTTATTTCAAAATGAGAGCCCACTCTTCAAACATAATACGTAATTAATAAGATGTGATGTAGGTACTAACCTCATCATCATCATCATCATCATCTCAGCCATAAAACTGCTGAACATAGGCCTCCCCCATAGATTTCCATCCAGTCCGATTGTAAGCAGCCTGCTTCATAAAATATATCGACATAGCCCAGAGGATTAGCAAGTTGAAGTGGCAATCAGTAGGGCACAAAGCAAGTAGAACTGATGGCCGATGGGGCTGTCAAGTTCTCGAATGGAGACCACGGACCGCAAGCGTAGCGTCGGACGTCCAGCCACAAGGTGATACACGATGATCTGATAAAGATAGCAGGATCGCGCTGGTATTATGATGAAAATATTGAATAAGCACCTACCTCCCTTTTTTTATAAAGTATCGTTTTAAACGCAATTACGTTTCGAGATTTATTTTCCACTCTTTACTTCTCTTTCGGTCTTTGCAGAGGCAAATATACTTACCATCAGGCACCTGATTTGCTCGTCTTGTCACTCACTAACATAAAAAAAACTTTCCACTAACAATTTCGTATAGCTATCGTATCTTTTTCCAACTACAGGTAAACAATGCTTCGACTTCATTGTGGTGGGGACAGGGTCAGCCGGCGCCGTGCTATGCAACAGACTCTCAGAAGTTGCCAACTGGACTGTACTCTGCATCGATCGTGGCGATTATCCATCTTTATCATCTAATGTAAGCACTCCATTTAAGGGTAATGTTAAATCTAAAGAATAAAGCCACTGCCTCGGTGGCGTAGTGGGCGCATGCTCGACTGCCAATCAAGAGGTCCCGGGTTCGATCCCCAGGTCAAGAATAGTGTTAAATATTGGATTTTTCCATTAGGAATTATCTCAATAACTGCCTGGAGTCTGGAACTGTGCCCGGTAGATGGCAATAGGCTCGCCCCCTAATACATGGGACCAATTACATACTGGCGAAATGTGGGTGTATCTACTATGGGACTGAGTCCTGGGTACACCTCTGCATACCCCTTCGGGAAAAAAGCGTGAATGTGTGTTATGTTATGTCTAAAGAATATACGCCAATATTCAGCCTGTGTGTAAGTATATAAAACACAATTCGTCACACATATGTTTATGTTAAGAATTAAGATAAGCGAATAATGATTTTTAACCTTTTCACAGACACCTGCACTTTTTTCGCTATTGGACGGCTCCGAGTCCGATTGGGACTACTTCACCACAGACGACTGTGTTTCCAGTCAATCTCATAAATGTGGAAATATCCACTATCCAAGGGGTAAGGTTGTAGGCGGTTGTAGCGCCATCAACTACATGTTCTACGTTAGAGGAAACAAGCACGATTTCGACACCTGGGTCGCACTCGGCAATGAGGGTTGGGATTGGGATAACGTCACCTACTACTACAAAAAGAGTGAAGGTATGCGTAACGTACAAATATTAGAAAGCAAGTCAAGGTACCTTCACAATACACAAGGCTATCTCAAAATAACACGCCCTACATGGGACAGCACCAAACCATACTTTAACGCTGTCAAAGAAAACGGCCGCACCATCCTGACCGATACCAATGGACCCAATCAAATAGGATACTCTGCTCCATGCTTCACAGTTGGTGATCATATCCGACAAAGCACAGCCGTCGCCTTCATCAGGGTGTTGAAAAATCGTCGCAACTTCTACATGCTCAGAAAGACTTTGGTTCGCAAAATAATCTTTGACAAAAATAAGAGGGCCATAGGCGTAGAAGTCAAATTGCCTAATGGAAGAATAAAGAATATCTATGCATGTAAGGAAGTCATTCTTTCTGCAGGCGCTTTCAACAGCCCTCAGCTACTGATGTTGTCAGGGATAGGACCAGCAGCCCACTTGAAAGAGAAAAATATCCCTGTTTTATTGGATGCTCCCCTAGTCGGACAAAAGATGCAAGATCATCCTCTCGTACCAGTGCTGCTTACAGGCAGACGAGGCCTATCTACAATTTTGTCGAACTTTGATGCTATAACCAACCTGGACAAATTTAACACCCCAACGCTTCTAGGACATGTGGCTCTCAACCGTTCGCAAACATACCCGGATTACCAGATATACGCGTTCCTCATTCCTGTATTATCTGTTTCCTCTTCGATTCTTTGTACCCATATCTACAAGATTAAAGACGAGTACTGCAAGGTAATGACTAAATATGGAGCACAAGGTGAGGTCCTATTCGTCCGTGTCAGCCTCCTCCATCCATTATCTAGAGGGCAAATTCTACTGAGATCTAAAAATCCTGAATGCAAACCCATAATCTATTCAGGATATTATAGCGATCCTGAAGGAAAAGATGTCGAAACGTACGCGAGGTCTGTAGAAGATTTCTTGACGGTGTTGAATACTACGTTCTTTAAAGATATAAGGTCAGAGGTGGTCGATTTGGGTTTGAAGGAATGTGCAGGTATAAAGTTTAACAGTCACGAGTATTGGAAGTGTTTTGTGAGAAACGTGGCGAGTACGCAGCACCATCCGTCGGGTACGTGTGTGATGGGGCCGAACGGAGTAGTGGACGAGAGGTTGAGAGTGAGAGGAGTCACCGGGTTGCGGGTGATAGACGCCAGCATCATGCCGTATGTTACCAGCGGCAATACCAATGCGCCTGTCATCATGTGCGGGGAGAAGGGTGCTGATATGATAAAAGTAGACCATGGAATTAGCCCATAATCTTAGGTTTTAATATATTATTAAAGTATGTTTTTTTCTGTTTCTGTTTTCTATCGTATTTGTCATCTCAACCATAGGAAGTCCACTTCTGAACATGGGCCTTTCTCATAAGGAGGGGTTTTGCCAATACGAGTGGAATTCTATGATTTCACGCAAAGGATGCTGGTAGATCTGAATCTAAGAATCCTAAGCCGGCTCTTACGGTAGCCAAGAGTGGAGAGGGTGGGTTTTATTTTTTAATTATTCTGAATAGGCGGTAACGGCAGCCGCTAACCAACACAGGACCTCAGTCCCGTTCATTTACATATTATATTATTTGATCCCTACTACTATTCTCATCTGTCCGTTACAATAATCGTTTATCAGTATTCTGGTTACCATATAGTACAAGACCAGATGAGCCTGTGGAAGTTAAATTTAATTATTTATTCATTTATTTACTTATCTCAGCCGTAGGACGTCCACTGCTTAACATAGGCCTCCCCCATAGATAGAATAGAATAGAAATGCTCTTTATTTATTACTAGCGACCCGCCCCGGCTTCGCACGGGTAGCAGAAGTAGGTATAGTGAACGTTTAACAGGAGTAAATTCGTGATACATTGTACTTTTTCCCAATCCAGGCAGGCTCGCGCCGAAGGCGCGAGCGTGCCTGTATATATATAGCTCGATGTCCACTGACTGATTGATTCACTTATGATCGGGGTTACAGGTCGGGGGGTTGAAGGGGGGTGAGATTTTTCAATGCCATCGGATAATAGACTTTACGAGTACCCTCCATTAAATACGTGGGGGGGTGTGGGGGGCTGTTCTGATAGAACAGGTCGACGGCCCGCCGAAACTATGCACATTTTCCGTTACGCCGTAGAACAAACGTTACTCGGGACCCTGGTATGGGATGGATGGCGCGAAAAAAAAGATGGCGCCCATACAAAAAAAAAATGGCCGCCATACAAAATTTCGATTCGAGGCTCGACACTCTCGCCGTAAAAGGGATGGGTGACCGGTTTATTTGGAAATATGATGGGGAGGGGGACCGGTTTTTTTTTTTTTTTTCATATTCAAGATGGCGGCCGTGTACTGGGTTGCTTCGATTTGGATGAAATTTTGAATTCGGGGGTTCTGATTTCAAATTTGGAATAGTTTTTTGGATCCACGATGGCGACCACGAGCTGGTACGCGGGCAGCGCAGCTGCGAGCGTACCGCGAGTGTACCCTCGCGAGCAGCTTGCTGCGAAGCGCACAGCGCACCCTCTGTAGTCGGACTGGGGGTGGCATGAGCTGGTACGCGAGCAGCAACGCTGCGAGCGTACCGCGAGTGTACTCTCGCGAGCAGCTTGCTGCGAAGCGCACAGCGCACCCTCTGTAGTCGGACTGGGGGTGGCACGAGCTGGTACGCGAGCAGCAAAGCTGCGAGCGTACCGCGAATATACCACGCGAGCAGCTTGCTGCGAAGCGCACAGCGCACCCTATGTAGTCGTACTGGGGGTGGCACGAGCTGGTACGCGAGCAGCAACGCTGCAAGCGTACCGCGAGTGTACTCTCGCGAGCAGCTTGCTGCGAAGCGCACTGCACACCCTATGTAGTCGTACTGGGGGTGGCACGAGCTGGTACGCGAGCAGCAAAGCTGCGAACGTACCGCGAGTGTACCACGCGAGCAGCTTGCTGCGAAGCGAACAGCGCACCTTCTGTAGTTGGAACTGGTCTACGGATCTCGGAAACTAAAAGACTTGGAGGTATGTTTCTCTAGACGAAAATGTTTAAAACCCTGGGACGATTTTAGGTAATATTTTGAAATCCAAGATGGCGTATGCCAAAATTCACTTCCTAATAATTCCTAAACTATAAGCGACGACGACTTCAAATTGAAATTGGAAAAAATACAAGATGGCGGATTCAAGATGGCGGATTCAAGATGGCGGCCTTTTTACAAAGTCGCTCCGATTTGGATGATTTTTTGTATACGGTGATATTTTGAGGTTTTGATGCAAAATTTACAACTTTTTTTGGTATTCACCCACCAAAACCAAACGAAAGCACATCTCGCGAGCTGCTCGCAGCTCGCGCACCACCCAAACTCTAGTTAATAGATATAACCCTATTGGTTTACGCAGCGCACGCAAATTATTGACTATTTCTGTTACAATTATGTCTATTTCGATTATTGTGACTAAACCAAAATAGATGGATGAAATATCCGTAGACCATTTTGTAGATATTAGTAAGTACTACAAACCCCTAGTACATTTTTTTATTCTACTATCAATAGTTTTCACAGCGCACGCAAATTAATGAATATATGTGACACCTTGATTCACAATATTGCAGTTTTCTTACGGATCCCTAATATTTTTCAAAATCTGATATAGCCTATGTCACTCACACTGAATTAAGCTATCCATAAGTGAAAGAATTTTTAAAATCGGTCCAGTAGTTTCGGAGCCTATTCGTTACAAACAAAAAAACAAAAAATCAAAGATTCTCTCTTTATAATATTAGTATAGATATAGTATAGATTATTACATATATAATTTATTCAACACATTACTACCCTATATTAAAAGCTCTAAGGTACAATAAATCATTGGTCGACAATGGGCGGCCTTATCGCTTTAAGCGATCTCTTCCAGGCAACCAGCTTTGGACGGTGAATTTGGTACAAAAATTTTATCGATAGATTTCTATCTAGTCCGGCTGTAAGCGACTTGCATCCTGCGTGTCTCAACTACTTATCTCAGAACGTCTGTCCACATGGTGGGCGAAAGTCCTACGCTGAGCTTGCCGGTCTGTGGCATTCAATCGAGAACTTAACAGCCCGGGGTTGGCCATCACTGCGTTCTATTAGATATTAGTTTAGGTTAGCAACTCAGCTCAGCAACGGCTGAGATGATGATGAGGATCATCATCAGCCGTTGCAAATCCACTTACTTAACATAGGCCCATTATGGGGGGTTTTGCCAATAGTCGACACGCTTGGCAGGCGGGTTGTCGCACGCAGTTCGATGGTTTTTTTCAAAGGACGCTGCTGCATGCCCTTACCTTTAGCTGTTCTTACGGCAAGGGTAGAGTGGGTTAGAGAGAGTTTAGGTATAAATTATTTAAATACTGTAGGTAGGTAACTTAATATACTTAACATTTCTTACGATTGATAGTATGCCACCCGCCGACTGCCGACCAACCACAGAACACGCTGTCGTCGATTGCAGCAGCAGCGGACGGGATCGAATATTTTTATAAAACTTTATACTGGCAATACACCAATGTGTAGGTTCCATAAAAAAATGTTATACGTCATAGCCATTTAATGACTTTGACATTTTATAATGTGTCATTGCGACTTGCGATTGTGATAGACAGTGTTGCCAAGTCAACTATTTCTTGGCTAAATATGGCCATAATTAGCTTTGATTTAACAAAAAAAAATATTTTAGACACAATTCTAGCCCTTTTTGAATTAATTGAAATTGTGAAGAAATAATCGATAAATAGATGCAACAATGGTTCACAATTATTTTACAACTTCTATATGTATTGTGTAGGCACAATATTGGAAAGCATGTCGTGGTTAATGAGTTTTCATGATTTTAGTGATTGTAGCTATCTCTGTTATACTCTTTTTACTTTTTAACAATTACTGTGTTCCGGTTTGAAGGGCAATGTTGCCAGTGAGATTACTGGGTATGACGAGTTTCAACAAATTATATCTCAGGGTGACAGGTGCAGTGCAGTGCCGCGCAGAATTTTGAATTTTAAAACACTGAGTGGCACTGCGTCTGATATGAGCAATCATGATGCTTACCATGAAGCACCTGATTTGCTTGACTTGTTATAGTTCGACACAAAAGAGTAGAAAATAATGGGGGCACCACTCTCTCTTACTAGAGTAAAAACAATTTAATCAACACATACACTTTAAATTAGTTCCGTTTATACTCTTTTGTGTCGAGCTATACTCACTGTCATAAAAAAAAGAAAGAAAAAAAAAGCACCTTGGAAGTGTTTGGCCTTTTCTTTTTTCATTGACTTGGCTACACTGGTGTACTGGTTACTAGATTATGATAGCAACTAATAGTGATCTGTGTTATGATAGCTGGTATTAAGAATGTGAAATGTAAAACTATCTTGTGTTTGTGATTGATTGATTTCATATTTATGAAACTATTAAAATGTTATTAGAATATTGAGATAAATAGTAGAACATCAACATTAATGATTGCCATCAAACTGTAGGCTGTAGTTGTGTCTAAGTACACGAATGGTCTATTTCGTGCTGATAATAAACAAGTATAAAAATGACACATCTCGATGTAAGTAGAAAGCAGTTTAAGTGATAAATAATGGTCTCAATGCATTTTACTAAAGTTCAAATGCTTAAATTACAGGTTAGTAACAATAGTAGCACAGATAGTAGCTCGGGGTCTACCTCAGACTCCAGTAGCAGTGGTAGTTCATCGTCAAGTTCCGGGTCAGGATCCAGTAGTTCTGACTCCGAATCCACCAATTCCGATACTCCAGCAACCACTGCGCCACCGCCGAAGTCACCCACAAAGACTGAGGACAAGAAAAAGGAGGAACCAAAACGGCGGCCGTCAAAAGTGAAAGTTTTATCATCGAGTGAAGATGACGCCCCGAAACCGGCCAGTCCAAAAACCCTGCCACCAAGGAGGCGGGTCTCAGCTAAGCCAAAAGCTGCAGCTACTGTACTTGCCAAAGGTAAAGGCCCACGTGCGCCAACCGGCGGAAAAACTAAACCAGCACCAAAAGCACCGAAATCTAACAAATCTGATTCAGGCTCATTGAAAAAGAAAAGCATATTCTCCCCTGACAACAGCTCTGAGTCTGATTCCGAAAGTAAATCTTCAAAAAGTACGAAAGATTCTCCGAAGAGTAAGCGTAGTTCAAGGAAGTCCAGTGAGGAGAAAGATCTTCCTACTCCAATTACCGCTGACAATGATGATTCTAATTCAAAAGATTCGAAACTCTCTAACACAAATTCTAAAGCTTCAAGCTCCAAAGCATCTACTACGAAGACATCAAGTTCTAAAGACAGTGCTAAACGTAAAAATGGGAACAAGCCAAATGGGCCTCCTCCGAAAAAGATAATAGACAATAAAAGCGCATCATCCTGTACTTCAAGTCAGTCTTCAGTTGAATCAGTCTCATCTGATAGTGACAGTGAGCCTACTACTAAAAAGGAACCTATTAAAACTGGAAAGACTAAACCGCCATCAATGAAAGTAAGTAAAATACCACTATGAAATTAAATTAAATTAGGGCTTTATTGATTTTGATGTGTGAGGTGTCATTTAGTTCGTATTAATAGTAGGAGTCACTGTATTTCCAATGAAAATAACGTAGGGTACCCTATGTTTTATTCCAGGGTCTAGGCTACCTACATTCCAAATATCAGCCCAATCGGTTCAGTAGTTTTGGCGTGAAAGAGTAACAAATATCCATCCATCCATCTTCACAAACTTTCACATTTATAATATTAGTAGGATGCATGGAAAAGCTCACCTGAGTACCAAATAATGTCCCTATTACTGATGTATATTTGGTACCATGTAACAGGGGGCAACCCTATTGCCATCTACCGGGCACTGCTCCAGAAAATCTAATATTTAACACTTGACCTGGCGATCGAACCTGGGACCACCTGATCAGTAGTCGAGCATGCACCCACTACGCCATCGAGAGAGCTCAGACATATATTAGTACATCAAAAAAATTTTTTAAAACCAAATTGCAGCTAGTCAAACATAGTTAATTTATACTACAGGAGACAACAGGCAAAAGCGGTGATTCAGGTGATTCCCAAGGCACAATGACTCGAAAACTGACAAGATCCCTCTCAGCTCGAGTCTCCAGAATGGCTACAGCAACACGAGCCACGCACACTGACACAGACTCGGATGTTGATGAGAAACCCAATACTAATCATATTGATACGAAAAGGTAAACAACATCTTCCTGCTCTATCCCACACTACAGCCCATCAAATCAAAGAAGTGCCGTTTGACGTTTCATCTTTTCAAGTCATTTTCATGTTGAAATAACTGCATAGGTGGTTCTGTTATGATAAAAAATTATACAAAACTAATAAGATGAAACAAGGGATTTATTGATAGACCTCCAAACGGTTAAAGAGAGCCCACATTCTCGATGGCCTACTACAGGGAGGAACAGGAACTAATGAGCCCGAGCCTCAATCAACAACTAACAGCAATCACAACAAATCCGCTTATAGTTTGAATCTGAAAAAAAAAAACAAAAAAAAAAATTATATAGACCTCAATGATAATATGTGATTATAAAGGAACGAGAGAGTATGCGCGGTGCTGTGACTGTGTCTGATCATGAACTGATCTGCTAATTATGTCATATGTATTAGAAATGTGAATTGACTAAAATGGCCTATAGGTGGGGTCGCTCGCCGTTCCAATCGATCATCCATTATCTCTGCACTCACTCCATTTTCACACATATCCTCAATCACACAGTTCATACAGGTCTTTTTGAATTTTAAGTCTGATATCATTTTTGTTTGTTACCAATGAGATTATACTTTTTCGGTGTCGCATGTATAGGATAGCCAGAATGTTTTGATGACAGTAATAATTTTATTTTCCTAAAATCGTGAAAATTAGAGTGTAATACATGGCTCTCAAACCCTTTAACTCGATTTCTATTTCCTCTGCCTCGACAGCCTCGAGGACTACCTCAGTGGCGTAGAGGGCGCATACTCGACTGCCAATCAAGAGGTCCCGGGTTCGATCCCCAGGTCAGGCAGTGTTAAATATTGGATTTTTCCATTAGGAATTATCTCAATAACAGCCTGGAGTCTGGAACTGTGCCCGGGAGATGGCAATAGGCTCGCCCCCTATTACATGGGACCAATAACATACTGGCGAAATGTGGGTGTATCTACTATGGGACTGAGTCCTTGGTACACCTCTGCCTACCCCTTCGGGAAAAAGGCGTGAATGTATGTTATGTTATGTGTTCTATTTCCTCCCTCGCTAATGCTCCAGAGTAAAACTACCTCATATGCAATGGGTCTCTTTAGACTCTAGTGTTACAATCTGCTATTCACTCTTGGATTTTTGCAATGACCTTAGATCAAGGAAATCTTTCTTGGTTCTATCTCTTTCAGTCATCAATGGCAATCAACGCAATGGTTTGATTTTTCTGACCATCCTAAGAGAAATACAAGTTTATCTTTTTGCTTTGTTTTGTTTGGTTTTCTAAAACCATTAATCTGCCAATGAGAAAAATAAAATAAATTTCGTTTGGCTTGTGGATTTTAGCAAAGACTACAAGAAGAATGTATACAAAGGGCGAGGGGCTATAGGCAGGTCGCCTGTAAAGCCTCCCTCATCGCCCGAAATAAAGCCCTCTGGTGAAAGGAAGTGTCCGGTTAGGGGCTGCGACTCTTCAGGACATTTGGGTATGAAGATTGATATTATTTGAACTACTTGCAATCATGCGAAAAAACCATACGGTTTTTATAAACCAAATTTTTTGTGCAAGTTAAGCCGGGACTACAGCTAAATGTTAGTAACAAAACGTTGTTATCTAACCGTGTTATATAACAACCCGTCCACAGCGACTTGACACCGAAAATGTTTTTGTTAGCAATTATTATTTTCTAAAATAAGCTCTGTACAAGAGAAAGTGTTTTCTTGTATAAAATCCATTGATTCCGACTCACGATATGCTACAGTCTCTAAATAAAAGAAAATTGCTAAATATTGTATGCTACAAAACTAGGTTATGATTTTCAAATATCCAGCAGAGATGTTAAATGAACTACGAACCCCCCCCGCAGGCGAAATCGGGTGATGTTTTCCATCCGCGACGGATAACGTGTTAGCGTGTTATATAACAATATTCTGTTATATAACACCAAAGCCACGCCCACTTTTCATGTTATTGTGTTAGCTAACACAAAAACATGCCGCTGCGGACCCGGATTAATGGCCACATTAAGAGCCAACCAAAAACAATTGAGTGGAAAATTTGTCTCTATTTCTTCATATTTGGGAAATGTCATTTTGTATGTGGGAGAAACCCCCTTAAAAACATTTTTTGTCTTAACAGGTGGTAAATTAGATCGTCACTTCACATTCGACGCGTGTCCCGTGTACCACAACGTGACCCCGGCGTGGTGTGTGGCGGCCAGCGAGGAGCGGGCCGCCGCCGCCTCCGCCCGGAGGAGGGCGCTACATACTCTACAACAGCGGCCTAGGGCTGTGCCCAGCTTGGACCAGAGAGCTTATCAACTCAAGGTTAAGGTGAGAACAACTGCTCTATAAAGCGACCGCCCGGAGGAGGGCGCTACATACTCTACAACAGCGGCCTAGGGCTGTGCCCAGCTTGGACCAGAGAGCTTATCAACTCAAGGTTAAGGTGAGAACAACTGCTCTATAAAGCGACCGCCCGGAGGAGGGCGCTACATACTCTACAACAGCGGCCTAGGGCTGTGCCCAGCTTGGACCAGAGAGCTTATCAACTCAAGGTTAAGGTGAGAACAACTGCTCTATAAAGCGACCGCCCGGAGGAGGGCGCTACATACTCTACAACAGCGGCCTAGGGCTGTGCCCAGCTTGGACCAGAGAGCTTATCAACTCAAGGTTAAGGTGAGAACAACTGCTCTATAAAGCGACCGCCCGGAGGAGGGCGCTACATACTCTACAACAGCGGCCTAGGGCTGTGCCCAGCTTGGACCAGAGAGCTTATCAACTCAAGGTTAAGGTGAGAACAACTGCTCTATAAAGCGACCGCCCGGAGGAGGGCGCTACATACTCTACAACAGCGGCCTAGGGCTGTGCCCAGCTTGGACCAGAGAGCTTATCAACTCAAGGTTAAGGTGAGAACAACTGCTCTATAAAGCGACCGCCCGGAGGAGGGCGCTACATACTCTACAACAGCGGCCTAGGGCTGTGCCCAGCTTGGACCAGAGAGCTTATCAACTCAAGGTTAAGGTGAGAACAACTGCTCTATAAAGCGACCGCCCGGAGGAGGGCGCTACATACTCTACAACAGCGGCCTAGGGCTGTGCCCAGCTTGGACCAGAGAGCTTATCAACTCAAGGTTAAGGTGAGAACAACTGCTCTATAAAGCGACCGCCCGGAGGAGGGCGCTACATACTCTACAACAGCGGCCTAGGGCTGTGCCCAGCTTGGACCAGAGAGCTTATCAACTCAAGGTTAAGGTGAGAACAACTGCTCTATAAAGCGACCGCCCGGAGGAGGGCGCTACATACTCTACAACAGCGGCCTAGGGCTGTGCCCAGCTTGGACCAGAGAGCTTATCAACTCAAGGTTAAGGTGAGAACAACTGCTCTATAAAGCGACCGCCCGGAGGAGGGCGCTACATACTCTACAACAGCGGCCTAGGGCTGTGCCCAGCTTGGACCAGAGAGCTTATCAACTCAAGGTTAAGGTGAGAACAACTGCTCTATAAAGCGACCGCCCGGAGGAGGGCGCTACATACTCTACAACAGCGGCCTAGGGCTGTGCCCAGCTTGGACCAGAGAGCTTATCAACTCAAGGTTAAGGTGAGAACAACTGCTCTATAAAGCGACCGCCCGGAGGAGGGCGCTACATACTCTACAACAGCGGCCTAGGGCTGTGCCCAGCTTGGACCAGAGAGCTTATCAACTCAAGGTTAAGGTGAGAACAACTGCTCTATAAAGCGACTGCCCGGAGGAGGGCGCTACATACTCTACAACAGCGGCCTAGGGCTGTGCCCAGCTTGGACCAGAGAGCTTATCAACTCAAGGTTAAGGTGAGAACAACTGCTCTATAAAGCGACCGCCCGGAGGAGGGCGCTACATACTCTACAACAGCGGCCTAGGGCTGTGCCCAGCTTGGACCAGAGAGCTTATCAACTCAAGGTTAAGGTGAGAACAACTGCTCTATAAAGCGACCGCCCGGAGGAGGGCGCTACATACTCTACAACAGCGGCCTAGGGCTGTGCCCAGCTTGGACCAGAGAGCTTATCAACTCAAGGTTAAGGTGAGAACAACTGCTCTATAAAGCGACCGCCCGGAGGAGGGCGCTACATACTCTACAACAGCGGCCTAGGGCTGTGCCCAGCTTGGACCAGAGAGCTTATCAACTCAAGGTTAAGGTGAGAACAACTGCTCTATAAAGCGACCGCCCGGAGGAGGGCGCTACATACTCTACAACAGCGGCCTAGGGCTGTGCCCAGCTTGGACCAGAGAGCTTATCAACTCAAGGTTAAGGTGAGAACAACTGCTCTATAAAGCGACCGCCCGGAGGAGGGCGCTACATACTCTACAACAGCGGCCTAGGGCTGTGCCCAGCTTGGACCAGAGAGCTTATCAACTCAAGGTTAAGGTGAGAACAACTGCTCTATAAAGCGACCGCCCGGAGGAGGGCGCTACATACTCTACAACAGCGGCCTAGGGCTGTGCCCAGCTTGGACCAGAGAGCTTATCAACTCAAGGTTAAGGTGAGAACAACTGCTCTATAAAGCGACCGCCCGGAGGAGGGCGCTACATACTCTACAACAGCGGCCTAGGGCTGTGCCCAGCTTGGACCAGAGAGCTTATCAACTCAAGGTTAAGGTGAGAACAACTGCTCTATAAAGCGACTGCCCGGAGGAGGGCGCTACATACTCTACAACAGCGGCCTAGGGCTGTGCCCAGCTTGGACCAGAGAGCTTATCAACTCAAGGTTAAGGTGAGAACAACTGCTCTATAAAGCGACCGCCCGGAGGAGGGCGCTACATACTCTACAACAGCGGCCTAGGGCTGTGCCCAGCTTGGACCAGAGAGCTTATCAACTCAAGGTTAAGGTGAGAACAACTGCTCTATAAAGCGACCGCCCGGAGGAGGGCGCTACATACTCTACAACAGCGGCCTAGGGCTGTGCCCAGCTTGGACCAGAGAGCTTATCAACTCAAGGTTAAGGTGAGAACAACTGCTCTATAAAGCGACCGCCCGGAGGAGGGCGCTACATACTCTACAACAGCGGCCTAGGGCTGTGCCCAGCTTGGACCAGAGAGCTTATCAACTCAAGGTTAAGGTGAGAACAACTGCTCTATAAAGCGACCGCCCGGAGGAGGGCGCTACATACTCTACAACAGCGGCCTAGGGCTGTGCCCAGCTTGGACCAGAGAGCTTATCAACTCAAGGTTAAGGTGAGAACAACTGCTCTATAAAGCGACCGCCCGGAGGAGGGCGCTACATACTCTACAACAGCGGCCTAGGGCTGTGCCCAGCTTGGACCAGAGAGCTTATCAACTCAAGGTTAAGGTGAGAACAATTGCTCTATAAAGCGTTCGTGAGGAGGCGTAGGAAATGTACTATTACTCCTTTATAATATTATTTAATATTTAATTCATAAAAAAATAATGGGATGTTGGCGCTGATAATTCCGAGCATTTGAATAAAATCATTCATTTTTGTGGGTGATTTGAATATTTTTTTATCTAAAAAAACTGGATTATTTTTCAAAATTCTTTTCTATTAAGTACTACAGGATGATTTTGGAATTTCTGCAAGGGTCACTGGTCACCACTCACCATCACCCGAAGACATTTTCTGGTAGATCACCAGAAAATGTCTTAGGCTTCACAGTTCACAAATTAAACAGTCTGTGTATGAGAAAACAAGCGCGCGCAGCAACCATCGGCAAAAACAGCGACTGGTTAACGACCCTCAAAAGGTATACAAAAAATGACGTTTGACAGCAGACATTTAGCAATTTAAACATTTTCCACACTTCTGTTGCGTCCGTAATAAGGGGGCAGGTTAGGTAATAGATTTCAACTAGTCCCAATGCGTCGGATTTGCATCAGTATTCTCAATACCAATATACACTCAAAAAAAAAACAAACCCTAATTTAAGAAAACATGACTATAAAATAGATTTTTGTTCAGCTGTCACATATCAAGTTGTAATTTATATATAAATATCATTAACGCGTAGTTTAGGTTGTTCTTCATTTAGTCGTCTATATGTTTAATCCATTCTATCCTTCATTTTCAGGACATGCGTTCAAAATGGAAAGGCAGTCAAGAGTTGAAAGAGAAACTGGCAGCATCAGGGAACGACGAGATCAATGAGGACAGGGAGCCTGTTCTCGACGGGTTTGCACCAGATTATGATCTGAAGTTGTTTAGGGAGGCACAAGCGTTGGCCGCTATTAAAATTGAGGAGGAATTGGGCGATTTGCCTTCGGATCGAGGGACTAGGTAAGTTTACTGTTTTCATGACATTCTTGATGAGGATGTTGAATCCAAAATTGTATTATTCAATTTGATTTTACATCTCACAAAAAGGCGTGTTATTCTGAGTATTACTCTCTCAGAATAAAGTTCCTTTCCTTTTGGTTAAAAATTTAAAACATACATTCAATGTATTAAATTGCGCATGCCCGAACCGCTTACTGCACCTTTTTTCTTAAAGTACTTTCATAAATTTATTAGGTAGAGTTACTTATAAAACTCGCTTAATAATTATAAGCGCGATTGTACACTTGCGTAATGGACCTCTCCACTTTTTCCGAGCGCTATTAAACCGTGACGCGACCTGTATCTGGTTATAGAACCCTACGCTATGCATACATATATATGTATGCATTGTCAATATCAAACAAACATGGTCTTGTGTATAAATGTTCGACCTGGCCGGGCATCGAACCCGGGACTTGCGGCTTAGAAGGCAAGGGTAGGGTAGTCATATTTTTATTTGTCACACAACTGACCAAATGTGATTTACGGTATTCTCCTCTCCCTGCACGGTTGTCTGGAAGAGATCGCTCTTAGCGATAAGACCGTCAATTGTTACACTATTTGTCATACTGTTTTGTTTGATTTTAAGATTTATTGTTTGGTTGTAAGATTGTGTTGTACCGTACCTTTGCCAGTTATTTATCCTCCGAGCAGTAAAACATTACTGCATTCCTGAAGGGCAATGTTACCAACGAAATTTCTGGGCATGACGAGTTTCAACAATTGATATCTCAGGGTGACAGGCGCAGTGCAGTGCTGCGCAGAATTTTGTGTTATAAATCACTGGGTGGCACTGTGTCTGATATGAGCAATTATGACGTTTACCATCTGGCATCTGACAATAAAGTGTTTATATATCTATCTACCTACTCTCTATCTATCTACCGACTGCCTCGGTGGCGTAGTGGGCGCATGCTCGACTGCCAATCAAGAGGTCCCGGGTTCGATCCCCGGGTAAGGCAAAGTGTTAAATATTGGATTTTTCCATTAGGAATTATCGCAATAATTGCCTGGAGTCTGGAACTGTGCCCGGTAGATGGCAATAGGCTCGCCCCCTATTACATGGGACCAATAACATACTGGCGAAATGTGGGTGTATCTACTATGGGACTGAGTCCTGGGTACACCTCTGCCTACCCCTTCGGGAAAAAGGCGT
This sequence comes from Hemistola chrysoprasaria, assembly GCA_947063395.1. Lineage (NCBI taxonomy): Eukaryota > Metazoa > Arthropoda > Insecta > Lepidoptera > Geometridae > Hemistola > Hemistola chrysoprasaria. The sequence continues at coordinate 14,449,131 of OX346716.1, read as the reverse complement.
GAATGTATGTTATGCTTGAACGAATTAACCACTGGACGCGCCTTCATTTCGTTCTCGCCTAATACCCCGCAGGTTCATACCATGAAACATCGGACATCGTTGTAGTTTTACTGTCACAGTCGTTCGTACACCATCGGGAAGAAAACAAATTTAAAAAAATGACGAAATGTGCAGTTAAATGGTATAGAAGTTATAGTGGTCGAGCAACTAATGTTTCTTTTCACTTGTAAGTTTAATTTTTCTTTATTAATACAGCTATTTATACCAAAAATTAATATATATTGAAAAAATATATCTTACTTAATCCGACTATATTTAATAAACGGTCATGAAGTATTATACACCACGAACAAAAAACAACTATCTAAATTACCTGGATTACTTACGTCAAAGTCAAATTTACTAGGGCTTGACAATGTTTTAGGTAGGTATAATAATATCGATAAAAATAAATGACATATATCGATAAAACTGTATTAATACACTTGAAGCAAATCGGGAAAGTAAAAAAATTAGAACGATAGGTACCTCATGAATTGAGTGAATCGCAAACACGCGTCGACTGCTGTGTTACTTTGCTCAACCGACACAATAATGAAGGGATTTTAAATCGAATCATTACTTGTGATGAAAAGTGGATACTGTACGATAATCGGAAGCGCTTGTCGCAATGGCTGAACCCTGGAGTCCCAGCCAAATCTTGCCCTAAACGAAAATTGACCTATATTCTTCTATATTCCTTCTATCTATATTCCTCCCGTACAAAATGCCAATTTCCTATGTAAGGACCTAATATTAACTAAAAGGCAAAATCAAGCCTACTGAATGGCGGGGATAAGCTTATCAGCAACTTAATAGTAGCACTAAATAGTAATAGTATCCGCGTCTGACAAGCTATCATCTGGCTTCATCAACAGCTCGGCCATCCCATATAAAAAAAAACCGTATTTTCAAAATCGTATTTGAATATACTCGTATGTCAGACTATCATGAACTCGTTGTTCTTTCATTCGTCCTCGATAGCAATTTATCGACTATGTCAAGCACTAGTGTAGGTGACATAATTTTACGGGTACTTCTCGTTGTCCACACCTTTTTGGTCAACACCGGGACTTTTTGCTAGGTCACTAATGGTGGCAAGTAGGACAAAATAAAAAAATATTTTTAGATCACATAATATTATACGTTATAAATTCATAATATTATTATAACGTCATTAATTGCATCATTAATATATTTTGTCAAGTACGTATATATATGTAATATGCTACGGTAAATGTGTTTTATTGAAAATTATTACTAATTATCAATCATTATCTCACGATTTGATAAATGTATACATAACATGTAACATAAATGTATATATAACATTGAAATTTATTACTTTTAACGATTATTATTAATAATTCACTAAACGACAAGCGTAGTGAATTATTAGTAGTTATTAAAAGAAATAAATTAAAGCAAAAGAAAGTCGAATAGAGTGACAAAACCGACACAGAGCACCCCGACTTCATGTGGGCTTATGATTCACAATTATTAATAATGAGATCTAATATTTAATTATTGATCGATAATTATTGATAATTTTCAATTAATCACATCTACCGTAATGTGTACATTACACATACCTATTATTATAATATCGTAATCAGAATGAATGGATGCACCAGCAGGCCCCGTCTAGTATTCTTTTCTATGGCTAGCGTAAATTACTTATAATTATTGTAACGGTAGCTGGAAGGTCAACATTTATATAAGGTAAGGGTTGAATTGAGGATGTAAGAATCAATATAATATGTATTTTATTAAAATGTAATAAACTTGTCGCTTGGCAACGGCGTCTTATAGTTTTAATAAAGTAGCACCAAAATATATAAAATAAATTTGATTGATTTATTATTCAATCAGTCAGTCATTGAATAAAATATTTTGCTATTTTCGGAATTTATTATTTCGTAAACAGTTAGATATAAGGATATCTAATTTAATTGATTTTTTTGTAACAGCATTATTAGATACACAAAGTTTCAAATCTGTAGGTTAAACAGATTTTATGCTTTATGGGGCCAAAAGTGGGATGAACTCGTTCGTTTAATATAACCCACGGCCACAATGCGAGTCACTCATTTGATTTGGGATCTCGGTTGATACACTGCTGTGTGTCAGATTCGTTCGTCTTTAGTTGCTACGCAGAATCGATGGCGATGCGGCAGTGCTGGAGCTAGAGCTGGAAACCATATGATAGGCAATCCCATATGAGTGGAATACATATTCTGAAATAAAAAATTGCAGTTATCACTAGTGGTGGGCAGGGAGATGGGGATCAAGTGGGAAGTACCCAATTTTTCTCTCTGTCATTTTAATCGCAATTGTCAGTTGTTTTGCTCTTAGACAGTGACAGTGCTAAGGTAAATCTTTGTGTGCGCGCAATCATGGATACGAATATTACGGTAGTGTGTGTATAACTTCGTAAAAGTCAGCAATGTGTGAAATCCTCCTCCCCCCGCAAAAATCGGTTGAACGTGATTTCATACTTCACTAAGTACGTTTCGCGTCCAGTGGTTAAATCGTCCTAGATGTTATGTTATGTTTATCTACCTGCCAAGCGAACCAACCGGGCAGTCAATATATTGATGGCAACAATAGGCATGATGACACTATAACAGAATAATAAAATAAATGGTTTTAGTGAAAAATATCGAAAGGATTCTAAAAAACGACCCAGTATTATTGAAAACATTGAGATTAATAATATTTTTATTAAAATAAAAGTAAAAAAAATTGCAATCGGCCATCTTAACTAAAACGGCAATCAGAGCGAATGACGTCACGCCTAAGTAAACTGTTACTATGAGAGTATAAACACTTGAAGTATATATTCACCATATCGCATTAACTTTTGTTGTGTTGTGATCAGTCACTTGATTTGTTATAATATATTCGTGGTAATCCAGGAATCATCGAAGATGGAACAAGGTTTTATTAAGGCAAAAATAATATATTTCCTTAGGCGTGACGTCAGGACCCGACGCCATGACACATACGAGCGTTTTCGCGCTCACTTCAAATTAGTATGTTAAAAATGCATTAATTTGCGGTAAAATGTAATGGTTTTTTAAAAATAATGTTTTTTTCGGTAATATTAGACGTGTACCTACATTAAGAAACGGGATTTCAAAATCTGTCACCATGCCTATTGTGCCTAAGCCTAAGCCTAGCCTAAGACTATCAAATCTGTACCTTCTTTATTTTCATAAGATTATGTTCGCTGCAAGGTGTACAATAAAGTGTTCATCCATCTATTGCGAACAGATACGTGGTGATGGGGAAATACATGATGGAGGTGTGGTACCAGTCGCCGTACCCCGGCGCGGCGGCGCGCGCCCCGCGCCTGTTCGTGTGCGAGTTCTGTCTGGGCCACCAGCGGAGCGCCCTCGCCGCGCGCCGCCACCGGGACAAGTGCGTGTGGAGGCACCCGCCCGGGGACGAGGTGGGCTCGCACACCTCCACATCATACACCATACATCATACAGGATACAGGACCTCTTAGCAGGTTACCAGATCGATGTTTTGTATTTCCGTGTTTCAATACTCAATACCCAAAACTTTATTTGCATATCTTAGTTAATATTACAGGTTACAGATGGTCGGCAACTATCTTAAAACTTATGATTAACTAAGAACCCTGTTGGGCATTTGCAATATAAAAGGTAACAAGAGTGAGGGGCTCGATAGAGATGATGATTGATAGAGATGTTCCGATATGGCAAAATTTATTACACTATTATTTTATCATTTAGGTATTCCTGTACCGTATAATATGCTTTAAATACCAATAATTGCTTAAGTTTTTTTATGAATATTATATCGTTCGGTTCGGTTTTAATAGAGGTCGGTAAATTATTATATATTTTTATTGACATTGTATATTATGGGCTATTTGAGTGGATGGATAGTGTTGAATTTGGAAGAGTTAGTTTATTTCTTATTCTTAAATTATATTTGCTTTGGGTATCGACTCGGAATATTTAAGGAATAATAAGAATAGTAAGGATAATTTTCCTCCGAAAATCATCATCATCTCAGCCGTCGGTAATCCACTACTGAATATAGCTCTCCCCCATAAAGGGGGTTTTGCCAATACTCGACACGCTTGGCAGGCGGGTTGTCGAACGCAGTTCGATGGTTTGCTGCAAAGGATCCTGCTGCCTCCTCTGGATCTGTTAACCCTTAGCCGGCTCTTACGGCAACCACGGGTAAAGAGGGTGGAGCACTATTCTAAAGCCGGTAACTCCACGGCCAATATAAATCCGAATATAATAGGCATGATGACACTATAACAGAATAAAAAAAAAATGGTTTTAGTGAAAAATATATATCGAAAGGATTCTAAAAAACGACCCAGTATTATTGAAAACATTGAGATTAATAATATTTTTATTAAAATAAAGTACAAAAAATTGCAATCGGCCATCTTAACTGAAACGCCCATCGGAGCGAATGACGTCACGCCTAAGTAAATACTGTTACTGAGAGTAACACTGAAGTAAATATTCACCATATCGCATTAACTTTTGTTGTGTTGTGATCAGTCAGTTGATTTGTTATATATTCGTGGTAATCCAGGAATCATCGAAGATGGAACAAGGTTTTATTAAGGCAAACAGCTCTAATTTGCCCATAATTGATATGTTGATGTTGGGAGAATTTCTCGCATCAAATAGACTTTTGCTCATCTGAATTTCGAAATGTGAAAACTTCCTTGTAAGTACATTATTAATATTCTTTAGTGCTATGAATAATATAACTCACACAGGCCTTTTTTAACACCTATTTCATACTAAGGTTATTTTATAGGTTAGATAACTTGCAGCTAAAAAACCCATACTTATTATTTCTACTACTATAGAATTAAGAAAATATAAAAACCATATCATTACTTACGTGAATTTATATATCTATCTATGAAATAACTCTGCACTACAGCTCTACACCATTGAGCTCCATTTACCTCTTCTCTACACCCATAACATGTCACTTGCTAATAATTTCCACGTCAGTTTACTTTTTGTATTTGTATCACAATCTATGCAATTAAAAATGAAAATATAAACTTTGGAATTCATTTTTAACACACGAATTACAAAATATTCCGTTAACTATCTTCGTTGAGCACAGTCACAATAAAATATTTACTTAGGCGTGACGTCAGGACCCGACGCCATTACACATACGAGCGTTTTCGCGCTCATTTTAAATTAGAAAGTTAAAAATGCATTAATTTGCGGTAAAATGTAATTTTATTCTGAAATAATGTTTTTTTCGGTAATATTAGACGTGTACCTACCTACATTAAGAAACGGGATTTCAAAATCTGTCACCATGCCTATTAACCCATTCTATAAATTTATATCCTGATATTTTTGTAGTGAAGTAACCTATGTCCCTGTCATTTTAATTTTTCTTATAAACTCTTGGTTTTTTCATAGTGAACTTCCATTAATCGCAATTATACTCGCGTGATTGGAAGTTAGCTACAATAAATTTTTGAGTTTAGAAACAAAAATAAAATGATAGGGACATATAGCTCGACAGAAAAGAGTAGAAACGGAACTAATTTAAAGTGTATGTGTTGATTAAATTGTTTATACTCTAGTAGAAGACAGTGGCGCCCCCATTATTTTCTACTCTTTTGTGTCGAACTATACTTTACTTCAACTTTAAAATATCAGGATATAAATATATCAAATAGGTTTACTGTATTCGGAGGAAACAGGGGAATACAAAACATCGATTTAGTAAACTTTTCATAGGATTGTGTCAAACTGTTGAGGTCCTGTATCCTGTTAAGGTTAAACGACACCCATACAAAATGAAATACACAGATAAGAAATAGGGAATAATTTTCTACTCAATTGTTAGTGGTTGGCTCTGGATCTGACCTATATTTGCGCGAAAACATATTTTAATGAAAACCTTACAGTGTCTTCGTATATATGAAAATTGTGCATTATGCAATGACGTTGAATCGCTTTCTTCTACAGATCCACAATCCCTGAACAAGCTTCACAAAAAAGTGTCCATCACTGACAATTACGCGCTTTGACATCTACTGAATTTCTATTATTTGAATTTAAACTCTATTTACCTGATTGTTTTAAAGCCTAATTTGGATTGAACGATTTTTCACCCTATGAAGTTCAATGTTAAATTTGACACTAAGCGACGCGGGCGAACATAGGAGCATTGAAGTAGAACTATATGCACTAAAATATTGAGTGATTTGAATATTTTTAATAAATTAATCACACTTATACTTTTTAACTTTTATAAATATATATTACAAGAATTAAAATTTAAAAGGGTCAAAAAGTTTTAAAATTAAAATGTATTTATGTTTGTAAAGATAATTAAGTTACATGATAGAATCTCGGTTTAATAGTGTGTACAGGTTCGTGGGCTTGATTCTAGCACGTAGAAAGGGTCTTTGACGATATTATTCTAAATTGATACGTGATATGATTACTTTTATACTTTTATATTTAATAAATAGTCGAAAGTCACAAAAATATTAAACTGTTATCATAAATGTAAAATTAACGAGGACCATGCAATGTAAACCAATTAGAAACAAAAAGTATAATATTGTAATGCACAGTGCGTTATTGAGATAAAATAAACAAATATTTAATTAAATGTTTAAAATGTTTTCAATCCACTAGGTAATTAATGCAAAACCTTAATTTATGTAAACAAATATATTTATGTTCGGATAATATTATCCAAAAATATTTAAAATGTAATCGACTCCATAGTTTTTCATTCGAACAAAGCGCTGTTGTCCACTTTATTGTGTTAAAAAAATTAAAATAAAATAGAAACACGCAATGATGATACATAAATTCCTAAAATTATTGTAAATACATGCCTAAATTATGAAAAGCTATCGCTTTCACGCACGTATCTGTTGTTATTCGGTTAGCTTTTTACCTAACACTGGCATCACGCGGTCGGCCTACGGTTGCCATGCAACTAACCACATAGTACCAGACTATATTGTGGCGGTACCAGACTCGCGGCTTGGAACAGATTTTTGCACGACTGGGTCTCTTTGGTATCCTTACTCTGAGGCAATATGTTAATTTTATTTTTACAATATCAAAATAAAAATACGGTTTTCTTTAACATATTGTGTTTCGCACAAATAAAAGCCAGATCCAGAGCCAACCACAAATATTTGAGTGGAAAATAATAATAATAATATGGGACAACTTCCAGACAGTCATCTGGTCCCAAACTAGGCTAGAAGCCTGTACTATGGTAACCAGATGACTGCTATACATACTTATATAAGCTTATAACACCCAGACACAGATCAAACAGACATGTTCATACACACAAATGTTTGACCTGGCCTGGGATTGAACTGGTTCTCTATTTCTTCGTATTTGTGTATTTTCATTTTGTATAGAAGACGAATCACCCTAAAACGTTTGTTCTTCACCTCAGGTGTACCGAAAGGACAATTTAAGTGTCTGGCAAGTGGACGGTCGCAAACACAAACAGTATTGCCAGCAACTGTGCCTGTTAGCCAAGTTCTTCCTCGACCACAAGACCTTGTACCACGACGTCGAACCTTTCCTGTTCTATGTGATGACCTGCGCGGACGACGAGGGTTGCCATATCGTTGGATATTTCAGCAAGGTAGGCTTCGCACGGTTTTATCATTTAGCAGATTAACAATAACGTTGGATTTTATTTTATTAGCTGCGGACATCGCCGAAAATGCAGTAAGGTTCAGATCCAGAGGACGGGCAGCAGCGTCCTCTGCCAAGGTCGCCAACCCGCCTGCTAAGTGTGGCGAATATTAAGGGAGAGGGGGGAGAGGTGTACCCAGGACTCAGTCCCATAGTAGGTACACCCACATTTCGCCAGTATGTTATTGGTCCCATGTAATAGGGGGCGTGCCTATTGCCATCTACCGGGCACAGTTCCAGACTCCAGGCAGTTATTGAGATAATTCCTAATGGAAAATTCCAATATTTAACACTGCCTGTCCTGGGGATCGAACCCGGGACCTCTTGATTGGCAGTCGAGCATGCGCCTTCTACCTCACTGAGGTAGAAGACCTCACCGAGGCAGTCATTATTTGCAGAGCATTATAGATATAATTTAAGTTAGTTCTTACAACTCAGCTTGTAGATTAAAAATCTTTATAAACCTGATCTTGCCCTATACTAAAATGTACGAGTATAGTATTCAATGTATATGTATAATAAATTGCTAAGGCATACGTGTATGCATAGTGTAGGGTTCCATACCTAGGCCTGAACAAAAGGCTTCCAATCCCGAAAAACAATCCTACTACAGAACATACAGCGCCATCTATTCGTTCCTTGTGCAGTATTGAAATATGCAGTAAAATGGCCATAACTTTTGATTGCGTTAACTAAGAATTATGATTTTTAGACAGTCACAAGGGTCCGCAGATCTGAGTGTTAGATATCCTTATCAACTTGATACCTTACGCGTTCCCGTGAAAAAGTGTCTTGACAGAGGGACAGACAGACAGAGGGACAACAAAGTGATCCTATAAGGGTTCCTTTTTTGCTTTTGAGGTACGGAACCCTAAAAATGCCAAAATTAATTCATTTACAAAAAAAGCGAAACTAAAATCACAAAGTATAGATACTAAGATATAAATTGAAAAAACAATCCCGAAACAGAATCTCGCAAAATTAAAAATAAGTTTAAATTAAACTACGATGTTACGAACGCCCCCGTACTACCATTGAGACGCGCCGTCAGCTGTGGGGTCAATGACCTCCCACCACCCACCCCCTACTGCTAAGTAGGGGGTGGGAGAGACACGCCCCTTAATGCACCCCTTTGCGTGTGACTCCTACCATAAACACTGCTAAATTATGCGCTCGAACGCCAAAAGGCCTGAAATAGTTAGGGCAGGTTAGGGTACCTAGGTTTAAAGAAAGTACGTTGCAAAAGTATTTATCCTACTAATACAAAAGGTGTTACGAGAAAGTGTATACCTTATATTATACCCAATTTATTGTTATAAATGAACTAACAAAGAGAAATAACAATGCCACCTAATGTTAATAGATATTTATTGCCAAACAGATATCAACCGAGCAATAAGTTTAGTCACAAAAAATCAGATAGGTTCTTAAACTGAGCAAATAATTAGCGTGTTTCGGATGGCACGTTAAACTGTAGGCCCCGGCTGTTTCCTATATGATATGTAGGGGGTAGTCGTTAGGTTATGTCGGAGGCCTTGCAGGAATCTTGGCGATCTAAAACTGACAATATGGGTTGTCCACATAACCCAAATGAATTGACACGAGCAGTGTAATTGGGGTAACCGTTCTCTTAAGAACGATAAGATTGATTTTAGTAACAGAATCACTTGCATAGATCCGACACAGTTAATAAAGCCAAGGTACAAAACTGCTCTTAGACTCAAGAATAGCTTTATGATGACGATACGGATCTACAACAAAATACCTCGCAATATTAGGGAATTACCGACCAGGCCATTCAAGACATAACTACATAAGTGGCTGGTAGAGAAATCATATTATTATAACATCAACCAATTTTTTAAATTTTATATAAAGCATCGCTGATTATTATGTTTAAATTGTTTTAATTATGTTATGATTATATTATTTAAATTATTGTATCTGACATGTTTAATTCCTATTTTAAATTGATATCTAGTATAATAGTATAATAATGTTATAAATGTTGCGACACATTATGACACCCTAATGTTATAATAATTGAAGACCCTACTGACACAGTTTATACAATAAATTTCATTTCATTTCAAAAAGAGTATAAATTCAAATTAGTGTAATTATTTTTGTGCTATGTACTTTAAACTGTTAGTTTAATAATATGTTGATAACGTTTACACACTCACACTTCCTGTGTCTCCAGCATGGTCACACAATAACACATCACACACATCCAAGATACGAGAACAAACATTTGAGCTGAGCTCGTCACACGTCATATACTTGCCCTGGCTGAGATTAGAACTTAGGAAGGACTCTTTGATTTGCAGGCAGAATACTAACGCAGCAATGAAGCCGTCAAATTTAGAGATATCACCCAAAATTGATTGAAATTGTCGGTCATTACGCATATTCTATAACTAACAGACGAGAGAGCTCATAAAGTTTAACGCGTTTCGTCTCTAATCGTTATTTAGTCTACGATAGTTTTTTGTCCAGACTAAAGTGGTTTTTGTCTAATATAAATATTATGATTCTTTCCTAATATACTGTGTTTAAATTCGTTTTCTAATTTAGTCAAAATAGTCATCGTTATTGATGTGGTCTTTTAGGATGATTCAAAATACGGGTAAAATAGCAATGGTAATATAGAATATAATTTATACTTCACAATATTGGCCTACTTTTTCAAACTTTGCTACTTTTCTAACGATTTTTCTGTAATTTACATCGAGTAGCAATTTTAAAAATTATTATTTTACTTATTTTGTCGGCTTTCTATTGCAAACGTTAACACAAATAGTTATATTACAATTTAAATAAATTGTTAAGGTATACGTATAGTGTAGGGTTACATACCTAGAACATACAGCGCCAATTTCTTGTGCAAAGTGGAAATATGCAGTAAAATGGCCATAACTTTTGATTGCGTTAACTTAGAAGTTTGATTTTTTTACAGTCGCAAAGGACCGCAGATCGGAGTAGTTGATATCAATTTCAACTTGATACCTCCACGCGTTCCCGTTAAAAAGTGTCTTGACAGATGGACAGATAAGATAAGGGTTCCTTCTTTCCTTTTGAGATACGGACCCCTAAAAAGGGATTTTATTTACCACTTTGGTGTTCTTTTTGACCGAGCGTTCAAAACGTCTCCGTTTCAACTCATGTCCTCTGCAGGTCGCATTTATCACCAGATCCTAGTAAATTTTGGGAGGAAATTCGATATTTTTCAAGAATTTTTTTTATTTACCGGCCAGGTCAAACATTCGTGTGCATGAACATGTCTGTTTGATCTGTGTCTGGGTGTTATAAGATTAGGTATGTATATCAGTCATCTGGTTACCATAGTACAGGCTTCTAGCCTAGTTTGGGACCAGATGACCGTGTGTGGAAGTTGTCCCATATTATTATTATTATTTAATTATTTTTTTAATGATGGAGTCAACCAAAATAAAGTCAAATATGCAAAGGTTTTAATTATGTCAATATCGGCCTATTTTATCTAGACAGTTACGGCTGCATTCAGTGGGTTAATTATAATTTGAAGTTATAATAAAAAAACTATTTACCAAAATTATCATTATGCATAAATTTTAATTTATTTGTGAATGGATGGCAAAGTAAGCTACAAACTGTCTACGCCGTAGACTCGTAGCACTTGAAGTTAATAAGTACGCTACGACGTGGCGTAGCTCGTAGCGCTACGGCGTAGCGTAGTAGCGTAGCTTATGAAGTGGTCACTAGGTACGGTAACTACCGATCATTGTATGAATGACCTATTTCACTAATATTATTGTTTGAAAGTTTTTTTTTGTGTTTGTGTGTGTGAATGTTTGTTACCTCTTCACGCCAACTAAATGCTTTTTATCACCTTATATTTTCCATGTAATACAATGGGGGTCTTATATTATCTTATATTGTCTACCTTTGTAATATTATATAGTATATATTATTTTTTAATGGTATGTATCTAATCTGTAATAAGTATGTATATATTATTATTTATGTATTTTATTTATTTGTTTTTGAATTTACCGTCCCTTCAGTATCTGTATTTTCTTTCTCTGCATGGTTGTCTGGACGAGATCGCTCTGAGCGATAAGGCCGCCATTTGTTAGTTTTAAGTCTCTTTCTAGTTTTAAGTTTTCTTTTTGTCTTTTTCTGTATTATTGTGGTACCAATAAAGTGTAATCATTCATTCATTCATTCATCTTATAGGCCTAACAAAAGATTAATACAATTTTTAAATGTAAATAAATAATATTTTTTAATCGTCGCCAAAAAATAGAAAACTAAAAATAACCTCTTCTCAGATAGAATCATAATTTATACGGTGATTCTTAAATGGCTTCTATGTTCTAAAATATTACTGTAAATAAAAAAATGTGAAATTATGTGTATTATGTGAATAGTTAGGTAGTTATAATGTATTCACCTTTTCAACTACATTAGTCATTAAACCTAATATTCATACCAAAGACCAAAACCTTTAATATTCAACATTTTTTTTCTTTTTAACACACGGCCGTTTTGTTCCAAACTAGGCTAGAAGCCTGTACTATGGTAACCAGATGACTGATATACATACTTATATAAGCTAATAACACCCAGACACAGATCAAACAGACATGTTCATGCACACAAATGTTTGACCTGGCCGGGGATCTAACCCGGAGCTTACGGCACAGAAAGCATAGTTACTACCATCTGTGCCAACCAGGCTGTCTATTACACATAAAAAAACATAAACATACATTCACGCCTTTTTCCCGAAGGGGTAGGCAGAGGTGTACCCAGGACTCAGTCCCATAGTAGATACACCCACATTTCGCCAGTATGTTATTGGTCCCATGTAATAGGGGGCGAGCCTATTGCCATATACCGGGCACAGTTCCAGACTCCAGGCAGCTATTGAGATAATTCCTAATGGAAAAATCCAATATTTAACACTATGCCTGACCTGGGGATCGAACCCGGGACCTCTTGATTGGCAGTCGAGCATGCGCCCACTACGCCACCGAGGCAGTCACATCTGTCTATTATTATACATTAAAACAATAACAACACCAAAATTACGTCCCACCGTCTCATCACGAATCCCTTAAAACGTAGGAGTGAGTCTAGACAATCGCACACACATGCACGGCACGCACACACGCGCACACAGACGGCACATCGATCGTTAATATCACTGTACTCTGGGAAATTGGCATCTTTCATCCTATATGTATTTTTACTACCAGTTCTTGCGAATTAGAGAATTCATAATGAATATAAGTGTTATACCGCCAAACTGACATTTTTCAAAGGAATAGCGAATTTCGCGAAAAAATAAATATATTATAGCTTTTAAAATATAAAATATTACAAATATATTTTATATTGAGTTTTTTGAGTTTGAGTTTGCTCGCAAATATGAAATATGGGAGTTTAATATCAAAACTAACGCCCTTTTTGACCCCCATAAAATGTGAATTTTTGAAAAAAATAACTTTTTTCTTAGCACACGTCCAGACAACGAAAATATCAGATATTCCAAATTTCAAGTCTAGGATCAGTGGTTTGGGCTCTACGTTGCATGTGAGTCAGTAAGTCATTTAGGATTTAATAAAATAATTGCGTTTAATTTGTACTCAGTGTAACCATTTAAAAGTAAATAAATCTATATAATATTATACCGATCTATAAGTACATAACTAATGACAGCCTCGGTGACGGCGCGACGGGTGCAAGCTCGGATGCCCATCATGAGGTTCGGGGTTTGATCCCCAGGTCAGGCAAAGTGTTTATATATTGTTTTTTTTTCCATTAGCAATTAGCTCAATAACTCCCTGGAGTCAGGAACTGTGCCCGATAGATGGCAATAGGCTCTCCCCCTATTAAATGGGACATGCTGAAGAAATGTGGGTGTACCTAGGCATGACGCTATGTTATGATTATTAATAGCAAAAATATTACAAGAGAAAGTGTAGCCATTGGCGGCCTTATAGCTCAGAGCGTCTTCCACACAACCATGCAGAGAGGAATTACAGATACTGAAAGGACGGTAGTTTCAAACTACTAACCCGGCTCGTAAAGTACCAACTCATGTACTGATTCTACTCGTCGTTCTGAACGCGGGAGTTACGAGTGTCGAGACGGCGGGGTCGTTCACCTTACCTCCATTTGCCTCCCGGTTCCGGCTGGAAACCGGATCCGGACCCTAGACCGGATCGGAACTCTGAAGGTTTATATTGGCATTATGTGGACCTCTTAATCTGTAAAAGTAAGGGGCCAAGTGATTCGGCTTTGTCATGTATTGTATTAAAAAAAAAAACTTAATATAAAAACTGAACTAAGTAACAGATGATTGAAAAACGGTCAACTCCTTCCATTAGGTCTAACCTTTAATTACTATAAAGTAACAAACAAAAACAAAGAATCAATGAACACATGAAACAATATTATAGAAAGATAATCCTACCGACCGATTAAAACTCCTCTCTTCCATAAAAAAAATAATTTTCCAATTGCATATTTAAAAAAAATGTATATTTAAATTAATTCTGAAAGTTTATGCATCCGATTCAAAAATCACAAATTGTAATTCAAAATTGATAAAATTCCAATAAGAGTCACTTGATCACGAACGCTCTACGAGTGGTCGCCATGATCGTGACGTCATTATGTTATAGTCATGTATGGTACTTTATCACATTGTGACGTCACTACAGGTCACCAGCTCATTCGGGTACTATCGGCGTGTTTTCGAATTAAATGTGTTTTTTTAATTTGATACTCGTATAATTTTGTAATTCTAGCGAATAAAAAAAAAACTAAAAATAGTTTTGTTACGAAACTTATATGTGATCTTTCCTACTATGCCAAATAAACAAAAATTCTAATACTCAATTATGTTAAAAAGTCAATACTTTGTGATTGGCTCTTGATCTGGCCTTTATTTGGGACAAAACGTTTTTGTACAAACAATTGAGAGAAAAATTATTCTCTCTTTTCCCTTAATTGGGAAATTTTATTCTTGCTGTGCCCCGCGGTTTCACCTTCGTTTCCGTAGGAATATAGAGATAAACCGAACATACATAGTTTTGGCGTGGAAGAAGTTCGCATTTATAATATTAGTAGTATGGAAAAGACACCCCACTAAAAAAAATCATAACTGTTATTATCTACCTATAGTTTACTTATTATAGACTCAAGTGAAAATAGTTTCAAACATAAGTAATATTTAGATCAACTTCCGAAACCACAATAGCGTGACAATGGAGTGATGTGTATTGTAAACACGCGGGCTGCCGTCTAGACGTCTGGCCTGTGTTCTCTAAATGAAAGTGTTTAGGATGTCTTCCTGCGACGCGAGCGTTTAAGGGAACCATCTTTACTTAAATATTCTAAGCTGGATAACTTTCTCATCTGGTGGGAGCCGTGAGACCCGGCAGAGGGACATATTCGGAGAGTGGGCAGCAGCGCTCTCCGGCACAAAATATACCAACTACTGCGAGCACCAAGCCGCACAACAAGCGTGGTGATTACGGTAAAATCCCCCCATATGAATAGTTTATGGCGTTCAATGAGGGAGGCCTATCTTCAGCAGTGGACGTCTTCCGGCTGATGATGATGATGATAAGCTGAAAAACTTGCAAAAGAACAAATGTATGAAAAAATGTCGGATCCGATCAATTGATATATTTTGTGTAGGAATTCAATTTTTTTTTTGCAAATCTCCCAATTCTTTGTAGTTAGGATCATTTATTATGGGATATTTACTATGATCCACCGTTTTACAACCATGATAGTTTTACAAACATTCTTTGTAGTTATCAGTTCGATGGGTAATTAATTATACCTCCATAAGTTTATTACACCTTATTGTAACACTTTGTTTAGTTACATATATTACAAAGATTAAGTTACATTTTAGATGGATCGGATAGTTTGAATGATCTGAGATCGGATATGTGGAGAGGATGAAAGGAGGTTGACGTACGTGAATGATCCAAGTCTAGGGGTCGACGTAGGCCGTACGTTTGTCCAAGTTGATGACCTAAGGTAAGGCTAAAGTACCCACAACAGACGTCCGTGTAAATATGAAGACTGAAGAAAAGAAGCGAAAGTCGTGTGTAAGGATCGTAGCAAGCAGAGAGAAATAAAGCAAGGCGTGAGTGTATGTATGTATGAGTACGTATGTAATGCGAGGCTCCGAATGCCGATGTTCGTATTAGTGTAACTATCGACACTACAGAGAAATTATCTAGACCATATAATAATATCTGAATTAATTTTGTTTTGACTAAGACTCATTTTTGTTTGAATAAAATATACGAATGTATATTCATGTAGATTCGAAGTGTTTATTTTATAGCTTTAACTAATTTTTTTTTAAGAAAAATCACGAACTATTTTAATTTCTTCAAGAAAACGTAAAAAGACATCGTATTTTAAGAAAAAAATGAATAAGAATATTACAATGTAATATTATGATTATGTCTACAACGTCGCTGAATAAACCATTGAAAAATAATATAGGCTTTTGGCAAAATTATTTCATTCGCGCTGTTGCTAACGAATAACGAATTTCTTACTCATTTAACAAAATTGGCCATAATTTTGAGACACAAAAGTGGATTTAGTCCGAATAAAAAAATAATTATAATGGGAAAATTAAAACTTGTGTATACAAAATTTCATCTTCAAGGATTAATCAAATTCAATTGCAATATCTGATTATAACATAAAAACATTGCAAGTATTGACTGCCTCGGTGGCGTAGTGGGCGCATGCTCGACTGCCAATCAAGAGGTCCCGGGTTCGATCCCCAGGTCAGGCAGTGTTAAATATTGGATTTTTCTATTAGGAATTATCTCAATAACTGCCTGGAGTCTGGAACTGTGCCCGGTAGATGGCAATAGGCTCACCCCCTATTACATGGGACCAATAACATACTGGCGAAATGTGGGTGTATCTACTATGGGACTGAGTCCTGGGTACACCTCTGCCTACCCCTTCAGGAAAAAGGCGTGAATGTGTGTGTATGGGGGGGTGTGTGTATGTGTACATTGCAAGTTAAATATAAGCTTGTAAGAAGATAATAATATAACAATTGAAATTCCCCTTAATGACCACCTGCCTGTCTAGACGGCCCGTAAATTAAATTTTAAGTTAGTGTAAGGTGACATTGTTATAATGTACAGCTAAAACGTGACGATGCCTGTGACAATATACCTACGGGGGCATGAAGCACACACGGTCGGGAAACGTGACTGAGGGATAAAAGAGCTATTTTGATATTTTTTTCTAATAAATTCACAGTTCAACTCATGACAGAGCTACCCTGTCCTCAGTGCTATTCCACTGATAGAGGGCTTCTCTAATTGGCTGATCGAAATATTTCAGCCAATCATTGAAGCTCGGCCCTGTGATTGGTGATTGTCTAAAAGCTCTGGTACTTAAAATATAATATTATAAGTACTAGTGTCTGAAATAAACGAATTATTATATTATTATTATAAAGCTCTTTGCCCACTATACCGGTACGTTTTACCATTATAGTACGTTTTAATATTATACGGTAGTATAATATTCCTAAAAATAATTTTTGTTTTGAAATGCATGACACTATGCTAAACTAGTTACCTCTCAGTCAACAATTTATATGAGAATATAATCACACATGTCGATGGTGACTCGTTACTACTTACCAATAATAAAATTACAGCCCAATTAGTTTATAGTTTATTAGTTCATAGTTTTTGTAGTGGTAGGCCTCTTTTGCAGGAGGCCGCCTGGGGAAGTACCACACCTTTGCCAGTTATTCATCCGCCAAGCAGTAATGTCCAAACATTACTGTGTTCCGGTATGAAGGGCAATGTTACCAGCGAAATTACTGGGCATGATGAGATTCAACAACTCATATCTCAGGGTGATAGGCGCAGTACAGTGCCGCGCAGAATTTTGAATTTTAAAATACTGGGTGGCACTGTGTCTGATATGGGCAATCATGATGCTTACCATCAGGCATCTGATGAGCTCGTCTTGTCACTTACTATCATAAAAAAAAAAAAAAAACAGTTTTAGTGATGAAGTAACAATACAAATACACACATAAACAGATGTGCACACTTTCGCATACTTATTTATTTTATTACCGATGTGTGTATGCATCATAAAAATGCAATAATTAACATTAAAATTAGATTACTGAAATATTATTTTAGTAGGATAGTTATTTTCGTAGCTGTGTGAAATTTGTCATCTTGATTATTCTATAAAACATTGACTTACCTAAAGCGTACTGTGAACGAGCCTCGTGAGTTGTCACGTACAGACAAGTGACAAGCACAATCGCTGTGTAAATCTTCTATTAATTAGGGCATTATGTACAGACAATAATAATATTAATTTAGCCTGCTGTAAAGTAGCCGTTACCATAGTGTTTGTAATTCATAATTCTGAACATCTTTCACTATAAAGCCAACTATAAAGTTGCTAAAAAAATTAAGAAAAAAAGCTTAACAGTTACATAGAGCTACACTTGCACTTGCGTGGCGTTTGCACTTTGTCCGCCACATACGCAGTGAATATTTATTAATCTGTGTACTTGAATATAAAATGCGTATGCGGGCAAATATACTTTCATCCTAAAGTCCGCTCACTAGAATGGAACGGAATAGCAACGTATTCGTCAATGTTACGAAACATTACTCTGTCCACTAGACCTGTCCAGAACACCGTTCTCATTGAAAAGAGAAACGGTCATTGATCCTAGGCATTATGTTCATTTCATTTCATTTATTTATTTAATTAATTAACAATCAGTATTGTATTTGAAATTACATAATAATAATCGCACCAGTTCGCACTAAATCTAAACGATTGTATCTGTTCCAGAACTTAAACGTATCGCTTTAATGTCATATTTTACTGCATTTCGTGGTACAGGGCAGAGACGCGTCAATTACATTTGGAATAGAATTAAAAAAAACTACGGGACGTTAACGCTTCGTGCTCGGTGCTCGACGGTGGCAAAACGGTCTTGTGGTCATTGTCTTATATTGAATGATAATCATATTGAAATCAATACAAAGATATTTTTTTCCGCATAATATACGATCCTTATACGTCATTTACCTATTTCGTGTCGATCTAGTGGGCAGGCGGTTTAAGCTATTGCGACGTCTTACGGTTCCATCTTACTCGAAATATTAAATCTACCTTTAATAAACAACGTCTCAACTTTTTTATAATTAGTTTTCCACTTCGTCTCATCGTTTAAGAGATAAACGCTTTTTGAAAAATTAAATTACTTATCACGGTAGAACTCTGTCGCAGTAGGAAGAATATATTATTATTATATTTTAATTTATTAGTAACTTTTGAAATGATAAGACTAAATATCCAAAAATTTATTGAGACAAGATTGTGATTCTACTATGTTTTAGATAGTGTGTGAAAGAAACCCCTGACTGCCTCGGCGGCGTAGTAAGCGCAAGCTTGACCGCCGATCATGAGGTCCCGGTTTCGATCCCCAGGTCAGGCAAAAGTGTTAATTGGATTTTTTCATTAGGAATTATTTTAACGACTGCCTGAAATCTCGAACTGTGGCCGGTAGATAGCAATAGGCTTGCCCCCTATAACATGGGACCAATAGCTAACATACTGGCGAAATGTGGGTGATAGTTTAGTAGACCCTGGAATACACACAGGGTACTATTTGTCCCAATATTCCCACGGGAACGATATCTACGCGGGTGAAACCTCGGGGCACAGCTAGTTATATCATAATGTGAATTATATGATTGCGTAGTATTCGTTCCCGTGATAATATCGGGATAAAAAGCCGTATGCGTTACTCCAGACTCTTAAACTAAGTATCATACCGAATTTCAGCCCAATCGGTGCAGTAGTTTTGGCGTAAAATAGTAACAAACACCAATCCATCCATCCATCCTCACAAACTTTCGCATTTATAATATTAGTCATGTAATTAATTATAATATGACTGAATGAAGAGAAACGTATTAGTTTCTCGCGTGATACAGCATAAAATCCACATTAGATCAGCCCACCTATTGAACTCCAGCAACAAGTAGCTAAATTAAAAAAACGGTATTCTATAAGTGTTGTCAAACAAAGCGCCGGCACACACACGGTACCTTTTATTTATAACGATTCGGGAAGTAAACGCACCCCCAGTCCATGCCCCCTAGACCCCTGTCTGCGGGTCGATGACCTGATGCTGCAGACACCGCCCCCCACGTCTAGATTTAAGGTACCCACTAATAATGTATGCAGTACTGCAGATCGCATCAATTTTCGATCTGCGTAAACAGGGTTGGTTGATCAACTTTAAAGTTTTTGACTCTTATTATGACTATGACAAAGCCGAAAACTATGGGTTATAGGGCGGGCTGTTTGGTTTTCCGATAGTTAAGCTCTTAATCCTACTCATATTATGAATGCGAAAGTTTGTGAGAATGGGTGGATAGATGGATGTTTGTTACTCTTTCAAGACAAAACTACTGAACCGATTGGGCGGAAATTCAGTATGTAGATAGTTTAAAACATCATACAAGACATAGAGTACTTTTATACCGATGTTCTCGCGAGGATAAAGACTACGCCACATATAAAGACATTTATTGGAATTATAGAATTCTCAAGGAAAGACTTTAAATACTTATTTGCAGTTATAAAATTTAAAGTCCTGGAACAAGAATCTTTAGTTTTTAGTTGCGATTTTTAGTGTCAAAAACAACATGCCCAGTGCACCGCCCTCCCGTACGCAAAATTGCATGCAAAGAGGAAATGCTATTAGGTTTTTTTTTGTTAGTGACACCATTCATATATCGACACGTGTTTCGCGTCTACACGGCGCATCATCAGGAAATAGACTCTGACCCCGCTGTAAAGGTGACAAATGTTTGTACGATGCCGCTCCTCTTTATATAATGTATTATTTCAGTATAGCAAGATAAATGTCACTTTACTATTAGTTATTACATAAAGTAAAACACTAATGAATAAATTATATCTCTACTATCATTGTCATTGGTTCCTCTAAGTTTTTATGGGAAATGACGTTCAGTTGTTTTGTGGTGAAGAGATATCTAACAAACATATGCACATAAACTTTCGCATTTATAATATTAGTGGAGAGTAAGATGAAAACGGCTACATTAATTAAGTAATATTTTGGTGTGTAAGCAAAAATTAACGCACCGTAAAACGCTCGTCTTAAGCCTAACATTACCAAAAACGCATCTTCATCAGCCCATGTGCGTCCTTCTTTCACTGTAAGCGTAGGCCTCTCATATTATAACCCCCACTCAGCTAGCCCTTCTGTTCTTTAGCCGCTTACAGCGATCTTGCGAAACTTAAACGTCGTGCATATACAAACAATACATAACTGATATACTGCATACAATCTACAGACATACCTAAATTTGTAAAGTTTGGTTAAAATGTGCATTAGTTATAAGGATGCGCGCGTAGACAGGAGACCACCCATCGTCTCAGACGATTGTCTGACTCTAATTGAGTGTCAATTTGAACAGGTTGCTTAGAATGAACAAAGGAATACTCGAAATAAAACTGAATTTATGGATTTTGTCTCTCGAGCGCTCTTTGACAACCACCGAAATTGACAGTGGTCAATTTATTGAGTCAATTCGGTGGCAGTATTTTATTTAACCTCAAGAACCTGAAGACCTCAATCGAGTTTAAGAACGGGTCGGTCTTAAAATGAACATGGACAAGACGAAGGTGATATCTAATGCCCATGTTGTGCCGACCCTACTATCGGTTGGGAACTCGATTCTAGTAGTTGTTGGACAAGCAGTCCAACTTCGAGAAAGAGGTTAATTGTCGAATCAACTCGGCTGGGCAGCGCTCGGAAACCTACGCAATGTCTTCTTGTCCAAAATAGCTCAGTGCCTCAAGTTGAAGTGTGTGTTGCCAGTGAAGACATACGGATACTGTGGGCCAAAATAATAGTTACTTAAATTATAGGTTTTAACAAGGATAAAGAAAAAAATATTAAAATGATTTAAATATTATACATGATAAAATCTCTAAATTACTAGAATACAATAACATAGACAAAACAAATCACAGATCTTTTAAAAATATGTAGGTATTAAAAATTAGTAATACTTAATTTTGTATAATATATTATATAATATTAATTTTAAAGCGCCTATAGCCAAACTTCCATCTCACTCGCACAATTTACATTATTGATGATAAAAAAAATCACTAAATGTGAATTTCCAAAGTAGCTCTTTCCATGGGTCTTTTTTGTTTGATGGAGTAGATCGAAAAAACAGGAATTAACAGTTTTTTTCTATATCATCTGTTAAATTAAAAAATACTTAAACTAAGATTTCTTGAATATATTATGAAAGAATAGAATAGAAATATCTTTATTGGTATCACAATTAGTACAGAAAACAATAAAATCAACTTGCGACTAGTAGCCGTCAATTGCGGGTCCCAAGATAAACTACTGTCAAAAATGATCCCGAGATTTTTGACAGTCTTACTAAACGGAATGTGAATCCCTTCAAACATTAACTCAGGGAGGGAGTTCCAGTCAATCTTGCTGATTATTTGAAAACTTACCATAATGATGACTTGGGTTTTGGATGAATGGTATGATTGAAAAACGCAACTTATGATTTTTGAAAATTCAATGCCAATTTACCTTAACATGCAATGTGCGAGCGAGAGGGAAGTTTGGCTCCTATAGGCGGCTTAATATCGACGATGACCTATTTTGCTTGATACGAGAAAAGGTCTAAGACCGACCATGACCGATAGAATAATCATTTTAGAAAACAAAAAGATCGTGGAAAAGTTCCGCCGTGGGTCATGCATAAAATTGGCATTTATACATAATAATATATTAAATAGTGATTTACACAATTTTAATACTAAAAAAAAAAGATATTTATACAAAACGTGTTGCATAAAAGGTGAATACTTAAGTCCGTTTGCTCGTTTAACTGAATAACTTTCGAGAGAAAGAATTGCGAAATTCGCCAAAAAAATGTCGATTCTCCATACAAAATGGATCAGCTGATGGCAAGTTTTCACAAGCTAAATTTCAAATTTTTCTGTTTTAGTATGTAAATATTTACCCCATTATTGTGATATAGTAAACGATAGTTTTAAGTATTTATTTTTGTTCGCAGGAAAAGAATTCGTTTCAAAACTACAATGTATCCTGTATTTTGACACTGCCCCCATACCAGAGGCAAGGCTATGGCAGACTGCTTATAGACTTCAGTGAGTTAATATGTATTGCTTCATATTACTTATCCATACATATACTAGCTGTGTATGAAAAGTATTTAAATTATTCCAAGGCTTACTTAAGGTTAAACGTCACCCATGGGGTAGGGGTCAACCTTCATGAACAAGTTGATGTTATCTTAAGACGACGAATTGAAAATATTGGCGGTAGAGATCTCAATATTTCTCAGCAACTACAAAACATTTGGAACTAATGTTAATGTTTTTACATGTATCATGATATTGACATCATTTTGGTAATTGGTTTACATGATTAGTTAACTTTTACAGCAGAGAAAAAAATATCAAAGACGGCTCTATAAAAATAGAGATTCTCATTCTACAGAGACATGAGACTGATTTATTCCCCTAAATTTTTTGTACAGATTAATCAATGCTCAGATTTCAATGTGTTAATTTGATTTTATTAAATTAGCAATAGTTTTAATTTTATTCGAGAAATACTGTTTTGGCGTACCTAATATACAGGGGTGTGAGCGGATTGCGGGAACCAACGGGAACAAGGCGTGACTGTATGTATGTCACCCATACAGAATGAAAATACACAGATACGAAGAAATAAAGGCCAGATCCAGAGCCAACCACTAACAATCGAGTGGAATATTATTCCCTCTTTCTTCATATCTGTGTATTTTCATTATGTATGGGTGACGGTTAACCCTAAGCTGACTGCATTTTACATACCAAATATCAGCTCTATTAGTTTAGTAGTTTTGACGTGAAGATAACAAACGTATAAAGTTTTGCATTTCAAACATTCATCATCATCATCTTAGCCATAGGTTGCCACTGCAGAACATAGACCTCCCCCAGAGATTTCCATCCGTTTCGGTTGTAAGCGGCCTGCGTTCAGCGTTATCAGATAAGGACGGCAGGAGCCGTCCTTATCTGATCATCTTACGTTAGCGTTTGACCCTAAACCCACCGGATGAGAAGTGAAGATGAGGCCTAAGATGGAACACAGTTTCCTAGAAGGATAATTCACTATTCTCTTGAAGACCTCAAGATCGTATTCAGGAGGGAAGACGTACGTCGGTAGAGAACTCCACTCTCTAGCGGGCCTTCTCTTCAACTGTACCTTTCATTGTTTACATAAAATTTTAGGAATCCATGCATATAATAGAATAAAATAATATTTTATTGCATACCAAAAAAAAAAACATTTTACATAAATACTCAATACAAAAGACACAGTACAATCGGCGCTATATGCATAGTGGGATCTTTTCGTAGGTATTTTTCGAGCTGTGGGAATCGGAAGTACTGTAAATTGTGCCTAACCCTTGAGATGACAGCCTGACCGCCTAACCGCTTTGACTTAGCAAGTCCCTTAAGATGTCTTGGCGCTTAGATATTTTACTCCTCGGCGCTTAGATATTTTACTCCTAGGATTTGTATTTTCTCTTAATATTCACACTGGCAAGTTCCGTTTAGAATTAGAGATTAGAATGGTTAAGGGGCCACCTATTTGCGATATCAAAACCAACAACCAACGCCCCGCTGTTTCAACTGTTGAACTGTTTAAATTAATACCTTCATACCAAAAACCTAATCGGTTTAGTCGCTTTGGCGTCTATAGATATGAGTGACATCGACACATTCTTGACTAACTTTAAAAACTTCATTTATTGTATGTCAGTTTAGGCAGTAATATAATACGGGAAATCATTTATCTTAGATTTAGGATTAGCTAATTAAAATTCATGAGGCAGATTATGTTAATATAGTAAAAAGCCCCAAAAACTAGTACTATAATAAATATTACCTACCTGATTTGTAATATATTATTATCATGTGCATATATAAATTTAAATAATAGATAATACCTAAAATAATAACATAACAAACGCTAATGTTTTTAAACATTTTTTAATGTGCTTCTAAATTGGTAGAGCGTGTTTTGTTTATAAATATTAAAATATGTTAAATAGATTAAAGACCAAATACGCTATTCCGCAGCATTTTTGAACCACATAATATGAATAGACGACCAATAAGAAAAGTGTATGCACAAATAAATATGATCATATTTTTTGCTTTTTATCATTTTAATTTAAATAATTATTAAAATTATATAACACTTATTTATTTTATGAATATTATGATTCTTAATAGTGCCAGTAACTTTTTTCTCCATCCGTCGATACATTTGCGGGCATAGTTAGTATTATAAAATGAAATGATCATATACATAAAATAAGCAAGGGTACGCTATCTTTTGCAAGGGGCCGCCTGGGGAAGTACCACACCTTTGCCAGTTATTCATCCGCCTAGCAGTAATGTGCAAACATTACTGTGTTCCGGTCTGAAGGGCAATGTTACCAGTGAAATTACATGACGAGTTTCAACTACTTATATCTCAGGGTGACAGGCGCAGTGCAGTGCCGCGCAGAATTTTGAATATTAAAACACTGTGGTGTGGGTAGCACTGTGTCTGATATCGGCAATCATGATGCTTACCATCAGGCACCTGATTGCTCGACTTGTTACTCACTATCATAAAAAGAAAAACTTGGAGCAGTCCATACAAAAATGTCCGATCTTCTTTAAAATATTTTCTAAGTTTTATACTTTTAGCATTTTTTTCTACTGCCAGCTTTACATTTTTTTTTTTTTAATCTGTCAATGATGTCTATCAGCTTAGCGGTATTCAGAAACCCATAACATCGGATTACAAATATGTCATCCCAGACGAGACGTACGTTTAGTAATCCCTCCTAATTTTTCCAAATCGCGAGTCATTACTCACCTGCGCGGTCAACATAAAGTGTGGGGAAGCGGGGGGGTTTGTTTTGTCCCCTGGCCGGGCCCGGGGCGGGGAGACGCGACGAGTCGACGACCGGTTACTAGACGGATCGATACCTGCAGTATAGATCGGTCTGGTGTCTAGACCGACCCCGAACGAGACGCGAGGAATTTTGATGGAGCAAGGGAGAGCCTTAATTATTTGTTTTAAGTGTAAATTCGACGATTGACGCCTCGACTCGCGAACTTATTTAACTTTGAATATTTATTGTTTAGACAACTGGCTTTTATGCCTTTTGTTTGGAGTCTTATTGATGTTGGGCTAATAATCGTATCGCATCGTAAATGATGACATATATAAAGATGGAGCATTTGAGGTTTTAAGTATGACTTTAAACAAAAATAAAAACGAAGTCACAACAGCATTTCTTTATAATTAAGTAAAACATATAACATTAGATTTCGAATACTTAATTTATAAGTCCTACACACACACAAACACATGCCACATAAGTACGACGGCTAAGGTGACTTTGTATTAGTGTCCCATAGTTATTTTTACTTTTACCATAAAGGGGTGTTTGCATGATAGAGAATGAAAGACTTCTGCGTTGAGGCAGGTTATGGTCAAACTACACACGGCACGTGGCTCGCTGCATGCGAATAGGAAATGAGCTGCTGACCTTATTAAATGCATTCGTGTTTACTAATACATATGAAAATCTATTTATATATGAGAAACTTCACCGATGTATGAATTTACGTCAACGTTTCTTTTGAATGAATAATAAAAAACACTTGAAAAGTCAAATTCAAGATCGTTTATTCAAATATTCTTTAAAAAATCTCTCGCAATAACATATTTATAGAAGTGAAATGTAAAACTTCATCTATGAATGATATAATAGGTAGGTATCTATTTACAAATCAACATTTTTACGAATTAAATAAAATAACAAATGCCACATAAAATTAAGTATTTTCTTTTAAAAGCAATTTTGCAAGTGAAAATGCATAACATACATACATTCACGCCTTTTTCCCGAAGGTGTAGGCAGAGGTGTACCCAGGACTTTTAGGCCCATAGTATAGATACACCCACGTTTCGCCAGTATGTTATTGGTCCCATGTAATAGGGGGCGAGCCTATTGCCATTTACCGGGCACAGTTCCAGACTCCAGGCAGTTATTGAGATAATTCCTAATGGAAAAATCCAATATTTAACACTTTGCCTGACCTGGGTCGAACCCGAGACCTCTTGATTGGCAGTCGAGCATGCGCCCACGACGCCACCGAGGCACCGAGGCTTTGCAGTGAAAATGCAAAGCTAATAAATAATTATTGTACCGTCCATTTAGAAAGGCTTATTGCTAGTTTTACAATGTTTGCTTTGGTTAAAGTATTATTATTATGTTTGCATAGATAAAATACCAGTACGTCATCATTTATGACATTCAGTCTAGTTCTTCTTCTTAGTCCTTGCCACCATCTCCTTTCAGACATTCCTGTCCGGCTGCAAGGATCTATATTATACAGATGTAAATATCCGTGCAGCCTGGCGTCCGTAGCGTCCTGCGTCGCGTGTGGCGCTCTCTTTCCCTCGACACAGCCAGTGATGATTAGCCTTTCAAGACTATCTGGGTCTCCTTAAGACAGTGTGCCCAAAGAAGTTTATGACATCATCAACAGTCTAGTTAAATCTAACCTTCTGTTTTTCCCTCCAAATTTATTTATTACCAAAACATAAAAATAAGTTCACACATTAATACAAATTTACAAAATTAAAACTAAACTAGAATAAAAACTATCTAAAAATCTCGGTCTGCTAAACGCTTGGTGGAGGGAAAATTGTCTAGAATGCTGGCGGCATTGCCTGTTGTATGCAGATGGTTAATCCTTTGGGCAAAATATTAGCCAGCATTCCATTGACTCGACGCCTCCACTCAGCGCTTAGCCAGATCTTTGTACAGCTCCAGAGCAGCTGGCCCCCATGGACCCAAGGTTTCTACCCCAAACGGCACAAAAATTTACATGTTTGTGCCGTTTGAAATAGTCGGCCTTACCAGCGGCAGCTCCAGCCTGTAACAGTGTATCATGGTCATTAGAAGATGGGTAGGAGCCAGCGTCCACACAAGTCTGGGACGCCAGTCCCAGACGAGGGGGCTTACCCAACTTCCAGGGAATAAGAGTAACAAAAAATTGAGTTGGTATAGGATTTGACAGATCCACAACCCCAAGATAGTGGTGCCTGACAGTTCATGAAACCCTCATTGGTCTAAGCAGAGGTTTCGAGGCATATCAAGCTTTAGTAATTGTTAAAATTAGTTGGTGAAACTCAGCTTTAGTATTTTTTTATCTACATTCTAGATATGTACCAATATAATAATTTCACTCTATTCTACAGGTTATCTCCTCACAAAGGTGGAAGGCAAAGTAGGCTCCCCAGAAACTCCACTATCAGACCTGGGTCTCATATCGTACCGGTCGTATTGGAAAGAGGCCTTGCTGAAACGACTATGTTCAGCGCCCGGACCGACGCTGTGCATCAGAGACCTGAGCAAAGACTTGGCTATAGCGTCGTCAGATATCGTGTCGACGCTGCAGGAGAGAGGGCTCATGAAGTATTGGAAGGGGAAGCATATTGTGCTGAAGAAACAGGTTTGGTTTCATTTGACGTGTAAGATTTCATTTACATAATTATACTAGCCGACCCAGCGTACTTCGTACCGCCCTAGTATCAATAATAAATGTTTTGTTAAAGATACGCTTCCTCGGTGGCGGAGCGATCGCAAGCGCTCATATCAAATTATCTATTTAGCCTGGAGTCTTGAATTGTGCCGGATAACATATTGGCGAAATGTTCATTCAGGAGGTGTTAGAGGAAGTGTCCCGGCGCGCGGCCCGCGCCCGCTGCGTGGACGCGGCGTGCCTGCGCTGGTGGGGCGGGGGCGGCGCGCCGCCGCGCTGACGACGCGCCGCGCCGCGACATGCGCGACGCACGAACAATGGAGCCAGACTACGACTCAACAACCATACACATGACAGGTAATACTTTTGATTACATCTCTCTTGACAGAGCACTGCTTTAGATTACATCTCTCTTGACAGGGCACTGCTTTCAATTACATCTCTCTTGACAGGGCACTGCTTTCAATTACATCTCTCTTGACAGGGAACTGCTTTCAATTACATCTTTCTTGACAGGGTACTGCTTTCAATCACATCTCTATTGACAGGGCACCGCTTTCAATTACATCTTTCTTGACAGATCATTACTTTAGATTACCTCTTTCTTGCTAGGTCATTGCTTTACAGTTATTTGACGCCTTCGTGGCAAAGTTTGTAGTAATTCTTTTCCTGCGTAGTAAAGAGTCATAAGTTCGAATCCCAGCGGGGCAAGTATCTATGCGATGAGCTTAAATGTTTGTTCTGGGGTCTTGGATGTGTGTGGTGTGTTATTGTCGCTGGCTGTGATTGTGTAAACGTTATTTTATTTTAGATTACATCTTACTTTACAGGCTTTGACTACTTTAGATTACATATTTCTTGACATGTTACTACTGTACTTATATAGAT
Source organism: Hemistola chrysoprasaria (assembly GCA_947063395.1). Taxonomy (NCBI): domain Eukaryota; kingdom Metazoa; phylum Arthropoda; class Insecta; order Lepidoptera; family Geometridae; genus Hemistola; species Hemistola chrysoprasaria. The sequence goes on along the minus strand of OX346716.1, from coordinate 14,419,741 downwards.
TGTAGATAACATCTTTCTTAACATGTCACTAGATTACTTTTGTCGTCACTGATGACACTTGAAATTTTCCTCCCCTGATTTATCCCACTTGTCTCGCTTAAACTTCAACCAAACTCTTGGTAGGTCACACTTGAAATTTGCTTTTCGTGACAAATCCCTCTGGAAATTTTTAGATTACATTAATCAATCGTTCGTAACAGGCCGAACTTGAAATTTGCCATTCGTTACAGGTCCTGCTTGAACTTTGCCTTTCGTGACAAGTTGACAAGTCTCACTTGTACCTGTCATACAATAAGGTCAAACTTGAAATCAGGTCCCACCTTGAACTTACCACACGCCTTATACTTACTCTTACCATTTGTTACAGGTCAAACATGGACGTTTAGAAATCATCATAGGTAATTCAAAATTATATGGACACACTTTTAGACTATTTTTTTTTCGACAGGTTATACTTGGAGTTTGTCTTTCGTGACAGATCTCTTGAACTTTGCCTTTCATGACAGGTCACTATGAACTTTGCCTTTCATGACAGATTAAGCTCTTAATGCCTCGTTAAAATTACTAAATATTTATTTGATAGATCATAGTATTGGATAACAACCACAATACACGAAGAGGTACAAGGAGATTCTTTCGGGTAATAAAAATCCCAGTTGTCACCAGTGGGACCTTGGAATATTGGGAAAAATGGGAATGACCCTTTTAAATAATGTGATGTTTTTATTGTCAAGTGGGGATAATTATCGAACGTTTTAGTGAAAATAGGTGTGAATAATTGAATAATAAATTTGAATGTTTTATTGTAAATAATTAAATAATAAATAGTAAAATTTTAATAATAATTGTGAAATTTGTAATTTTTTTTAATGAACTACCTAATAATGTAATAATGACTTAGATTAAGTAGACCAATTCTAGATGTAAGTTAGTCGACGCTAGATTTAGATATTTAAATAAACGAAAAGCAATAATCAATTTAACTAATATTTGATACATTAAAGTTTTAATCCTCAAAATCCCTGATGATTCCTAATAATTATTGTAAAATAGATATTCAAATTAAATCTTTGAAACGGCCTTTTACTTAGTTCATGCCCGTATAGGAAATACACAATTTTAGCATTTACAAAATTATTATATGAATTACACCTACGTATTTTTAATTATTTTTAAGTATAACGTAGGTAATGTATTGTAAGCAAGGATGATAAGAAATTAAAAGGATTTAAAATATATACTATATTCATCATAAAATATAAAATGACAAATACCTCATAATACAATTATATTATTGATAAACCTCCGCGCGCTCTGATTAGTTACTACACTACATGAAAACAAAAGCTTCGAAAATGCTGCAGCTTTTAGACAAATTGTAGAGTGCGTAACACAATGCTAGTGTGTGTAAAAAATAGTTTGCATGGAGTGAAAGTGTGGAAAAATTGTGTAAGACAGGCTCGGGTACTCCGATTACGTAGTTTTAGTGGCCGCATTTGATTTGACAATGATTGCGGTATCGAGGCGGAGCGCGCTCAGAGATCTGGCAAAAATCTAAGATAATACAGATATTTCATGAAATCGTAATAATACAGATAATATTAAAAACCCTTAATAATAGCACAGACAACTTAAATTGTATGTGAATACCTACAGCCCATCTAAAAAGTTAAATCTAAGCAGTAACATTTGGCGTTTTAAGCCGAAATAACTTTGCATAGGCGTAACTCACATAATTTCAAGATGTCACTAAAGATGCCACACTTAATCACTAAAGGAGTTGTTAGTTTCTGGGCCACATCGACCTAACATTATAATTTTGATTATATATCAGAGGCCTATGAATAAAACTTTTAAATGTGCTTATATACCTATAATATGTTTTAGTATCGCCATTAATTATTATAAATGAAGCAAATGTTCTTACAAAAATTGAACTTACTTAACCTCACTTTATTTTAATCAAATTATAAATTAAACGACGATAATAAGATAGATACTATGTTTGGGAATATTATTGCGAATTACATTCTCTTCCCGACAATATAGGATAGACAGTGTAAGGTTTTCTGGGCCCAGCTTCCTTGGATTACAAGTCCGTTTCCTTTAACCACAAATCTGTCAAACAAGGCAAAATAAGCACTGTCAAACAGTACTTCTTAGATTTGGTATGGTTTCATTTATTTTAGTTTAAATAATAAAAGAAAACAAAAATAAGGTAACGATTTTAAGTATTTAACAATGAGAGTTAGTAAGTTGGTTAATTTAATAGTTAGGCAAATAAATTGGGAAAAGTTATTACTTAAGAGGAGCAATGGGTTACTTTTCTGCTAATGAAACATTTTTATATATTGTCATTGCGTCGTTGACGAACAATTAAATCCTCATACGTTCTTTGTTGTCTTATAAACCAAGTTCAAACACCTGCTGAGTAATGGTAATAAAGCTTATGTATTTATAATAAGGTTATAACTCTGATTCTTCTCAGAATATAAACATTTTACATTTTATAATTATAAAATATCTTAATCCTACGTAGTGGTGGAAATTTATTGATTTTATGTATTAACAAAAGCAAAGAAAAAGAAATAACAACAAAGTGTGATAACTTTGTTGTTATTATTAGAATAGGAAATCACGGAGCGGTTTGCTACCGCGCCCGCCGCGGTTTCGGTTTGGCGGTTTTATTTCAATAGTCACGAGACCTGTTATTGCTGTTCCGCAGCCTCAGCGGTTTACGATTTGGCGGGCCGGCGGGCGCGGATAAAAATCGCTTCGTGAGATTTTTTTTTAAGACTTAATGGTAACGTTTTTTGATTTTTATTGATTATAATAACTAACTTATGTAAATTGTTAATTATATGGAATATGGTAATTAATTTAATGATAAATTTTACCTTGTAATTTTAATTTAAACAGTGCTCAGTTCTCAGTAATATTTACAATTCATTTAAGTTCTTAATTGATCATTTTCAATAAATTTTAAAGATCTATAGCAATAAAGCATTACGTACCTATTGACAGGGCCGGATTTAGAGGTCCAGAGGCCTCGGGGCAACAAAGGAGCGGAGGCCCCCTCGCCCCAAATAATTTTCCAAATAAAATGAAGAATTTTTTTCTGTCGAGTTTTTCGATAAACAATTTGACAGCCTCGTTGGCTCAGATGGTAGTAACTCTGCTTTCTGTGCCGCTGGCCCTGGGTTCGATCCCCGGCCAGGTCAAACATTTGTGTGCATGAACATGTCTGTTTGATCTGTGTCTGGGTGTTATAAGCTTATATAAGTATGTATATCAGTCATCTGGTTACCATAGTACAGGCTTCTAGCCCAGTTTGGGACCAGATGACCGTGTGTGGAAGTTGTCCCATATTATTATTATTGTGAAACCAAGTAGATTCTCTAAGTATTTAACAAACACATATAAATATAATCGGAAACAAGAATATCTGAAATTAAATTTTAGTTTGAAAAGAAAATATCAAAGGAAAAGATGTTTACTAGTGTTTACTAGTTGGAATTCAAAAGATATTTTTTTCCGAAGTCTCTATTGTGGGGGCTCCCTGCTTATGGAGGCCCCGGGGCTTTCGCCCCGGTTGCCCTCCCCTAAAACCGGCCCTGCCTATTGAAATAGTTTAAAAATAAGAGAGATAATTTTTAATACATTGTTTTTACCGCCAATATATTTATTGATTTTAAATGAATGTGGATGAGATTCTAAATTATTGATAATCTAGATATTATACTAATGTAAGTCGTGTTATTCTAATATAGAATTATTTTATCAATTTATAACAAATTATAATATATAAATAATGTTATTAATTTATACATGTGTTTCAATATAGATTATAACATTCCTTATTACCTAAACGTGTCTTAGACTTCCTGTATACAAATAGAACTTTAAAGTTAAATAAACACATATTTCGCCGCTTAGATTTATTTATATTTGGTGAAATCAATAAAAATATCGAACAAAATGGGTACAAATTTATAGTGTGATAAGGATGACTAAGAAACATATTTCTTATTTATAATTAAATAACATTGATATAAAAAAATAAGCCGTGTGGTTACAGGCTTTAGAATCGTGCTCCACCCTCTCTACCCGTGGTTGCCGTAAGAGCCGGCTAGCTAGGGGTTATGATATCCAGAGGACGGGCAGCAGCGTCCTCTGCGTAAACAAACTGCGCTCGCCAACCCGCCTGACAAGCGTGGCGAGTATTGGCAACAACCCCCCTTATGGGGGAGCCTTATGTTCAGCAGGGGACTTCTTGAGAATATATAATATGTAACGAGTGGAAATTATTAAATCTTATAATAAGCCTCGTACACCTCCTTTAACTATATTTTTCTCATAATTCACTCCATATTCCAATAACACCACTTTGCCGCTATATTTCCTGCTTATCTGCCTATTCCATAGACTATATCACATCTCAGTACTTCTAATATCAAACCAGTAATCTTGTCATTGTCAATATTCTTGTTGACAGCGACATAGCCACAGACTAAATCCTTACATTTGCTAAAAATACTTATATCATTTATTACGCTTAATTGTAGGTTTTATTCATCTTCATTACAATTAATTTGTAATAAAATATGGAAATATATCATGTTATTATGTAAGTATACGTACCTAAACATAATATTAATAAGAATATTTGCTAAATTAAACCAATATAAAACATTGAGATTATAATCATGGATTACCATGAGATTTTATCATCAGATTAAAACCTGATGGATCTATATCCACCACGTGAGGAGGTGGAGCAATCTAAATAATAAATTGTTCAAACGCGATTGGACTCGCATATAAAGGGTTCCTACCCACCATGTCGTACCTATTATATTACCTAGGTACCTATTTATAGGTAGGTAATTACGTACCGAAACAATCTACATACATACCGAATTTCAGCCCAATCAGTTCAGTAGTTTTGGCGTGAAAGAGTAACAAACATCCATCCATCCTCACAAACTTTCGCATTTTTAATAAAAATTAAATGATATAGGGACAAACAGATAAAAACAAAAATTAAATGATAATATAGGGACATACTTGACTTCAACTTTAAAATATCAGGATATAAATATATCAAATAGGTTTACTGTATTCGGAGGAAACAGGGGAATACAAGACATCGATTTTGTAAATTTTCCATAGGATTGTGTCAAACTGCTAAGAGGTCCTGTATCCTGTTAAATATTCTTTTGTATAAGTGGTATAAGTATGTAGTACCTAGCTCGTTAGTGGTCGGCTCGGTGCTCGGTTTATCGGTTGTCATTAGTTAGTACCTAAGTAAGTATATATATGTTTACGTTTTATCACATAATTGCAGTGACGTCACCAGCCGGTGCTGTGCAAATGAACTCCGCCAAGGTCTCCGATTTTAGACCAATATATATATATATATAATATATCAGATCAATCATAGATGACCTCTGTGCCAGTTAATGATATGACATTTTTCGCGACGAGAAAGTACATATTTTAGTTTTATGATGGCTAATAAGTATACCTACATAAAGCCCGTCACACACGTAGCTATAATATATATTAATATACCGTCCTATAATATTTATTATAGCAAGCTACCACACACGGAGACGATGCTATAATATAATATATTTTAGCCTTCATTTCATTGATACAGTAGTTTATATTAATATGCAATAATATATATTACGGTATATGTTGATGACGTCATAGAAATATATATTATAGCTGCGTGTGCGGTCAACCGAGTATTTGTAAGGAAAATATATCGTAATATGCCTTGCTATGATTTATATTAATATAAATTATAGCTACGTGTGTGACGGGCTTAAGTTGATGGTTTGGATTTTAAATGTTGAACTAAACTCTGATGTCTAAGTAGGTAGGTATGTATAAGTAGTCAAAAGCATACTAAATATTGAGATAAGTTCTTAGTTGATCAGGCGATTGGCTGTTTAATAAAAAATAGTAATATGTACTTTTTTGGTACACTTTATTGAATAGAAATCATCTTTTTTTCTATGATAGTGAGTACAAGACGAGCAAATCAGGTTGCCTGATGGTAAGCCTCATGATTGCCCATATCAGACACAGTGCCACCCAGTGTTTTGAAATTCAAAATGCTGCGCGGCTCTGCACTGCACTGCCTTGAGATATTAGTTGTTGAAACTCGTCATGCCCAGTAATTTCGCTGGTGGCTCCATAGATTTCCATTTAGTCCGGTTGTAAGTGGCCAGCATTCAGCGTGTTCGTGCTCTCTTTATCTGACCGCCTATCCACCTTGTGGGTGGACGTCTTACGCTGCGCTTGCCGGTCCGTGGTCTCGATTCGAGAACTTTACAGCCCCATCGGCCATCAGTTATACGTTTTATGTGCCTTTGCCACTTCAACTTGCTAATCCACTGGGTTTGTCGGTAACTTTCGTTCGTCTCGACGGATCACCTCATATCTGATTCGATCTCGTGGAGTATGTAAATACGTATGTAGGTAATCCCGAGCAAAGCCCTCTCCATAGTTTCGTTGTGCTACTCTGATCATGCGTTGTATTTGTTACTCTATATATAATAACTAAGTTTAAGTACCTAAGTATTTGTACTTAAGTTATGTAGTGGTAGGCCTCTTTCACAGGGGACCGCCTGGGGAAGTACCACACCTTTGCCAGTTATTCATCCGCCAAGCTGTAATGTGCAAGCATTACTGTGTTCCGGTCCGAAGGGCAATGCTACCAGCGAAATTACTGGGCATGACGAGTTTCAACAACTAATATCTCAGGGTGGCAGACGCAGTGCAGTACCGTGCATAATTTTGAGTTTTTAAACACTGGGTGGCCCTGTGTCTGATATGGGCAATCATGATGCTTACCATCAGGCACCTGATTTGCTCGTCTTGTCACTCACTAACATAAAAAAGTCAAAACTACTAAACTTGGGCTAAAATGCTATACAACATTTTAAAAAAAGGTGTAGTTGGTAATACAAAAAGTAACAAAGCCAATCAGCTGGTCCATTTTGTATGGAAAGTCGAAAATTTATTTCTCGCGGAATTGCAATTCTTTCTTGTAAGTTGTTCAGTATGTCGGGTAGATGTAAGTATATAAGTATCACTACACCATTTTTTTGCCGTGGAGTTACCGACTTTAGAATAGTGCTCCACCCTCTCTACCCGTGGTTGCCGTAAGATAGCCGGCTAAGGGTTAACAGATCCAGAGGACGGACAGCAGCGTCCTCTGCAAAAAACCATTTCTTAACACGTTATATAACCTAAGTATGTAGAATTTAGCTAGGTTTGGTTTAAATTAACGTTTCGGCTACAGAAGTTTTGAATAACCTATGAAAAATAATTGTGAAGAGACCAATCATTGTAGCCCAAATTACTACAAATAAAATGTTTAAAAAAATAAAATGTTTATACCTCGTTTGTCCGTCCGCTCTACAAAAGGTACCTACCTAATAATATATCCCTTATGTGCCCTTTTGCAAGTAGGTAGGTATCTATAGTTAGCCGCTTTGTTGTCTCATTCGATATGGGTATAAACCGTTGAACTCTCTTGATCACTGACTCACGAACGCAAGAATAAAATTGTGCTGGGAAAAGGAACTCTGTAGGTGCTGAATATTTTGTTCCAATGATATCTATAGGTCAAATCTAACATGAAGTTTGACCTACTAGAATTGGACAAGGTCTTCAGTTAGCATCTTAACAGGAAAAGGTATCTCCTAGCAATTTGACACAATTTTATGGAAACTTTGCCAAATTGATGTTCTGTATTCCCCTGTTTCCTCCGAATATAGTAAATTTATTTGATATAATATTTACCTATGTATTACTGTGCTGATATTTTGAAGAAGTAAATTATGTCACTATCATTTTTAGGGTTCCGTACCTCAAAAGGAAAAAGGAACCCTTATAGGATCACTTTGTTGTCCGTCTGTCCATCTGTCTGTCTGTATGTATGTCCATCTGCCAAGACTCTTTAAACTTCTTAACGGGTACGGGTGGAGGTATCAAATTGAAATTGATATCAACTACTCAAACCTGCGGACCCTTGTGGCTGTAAAAATCATAGATCTAAGTTAACGCAATCAAAAGTTATGGCCATTTTACTGCATATTTCCATACTTTGCGCAAGGAACTAATAGATGGCGCTGTATGTTCTAGATATCTAGATGGAACCCTACAATATGCATACATACGTATGCCTTAACAATTTATTTTGTAGTGAAAGCCTAATCACGCAAGTAAAACTGAGATTTTTAGAATTCTACTAAGAAAAAACCGAGTTTATATGAGTAACTAAAATGACAGGAACATAGTCACATCATTACCGTGGCATAGTTTACTTCACTATAAAAATATCTAGATATAAATTCATCAAGACCCACATCATCAGCCGGAAAATGTCCACTGCTGAACAGAGGCCTCCCCCATAGAACGCTATAAACTATTCTTGTGGGGAGATTTTGCCGTGCCGCACGCTTGGCAAGCGGGTTGGCGAGCGCAGTTCGAGGGTTTTACACAGAGGACGCTGCTGCCCGTTGTCTGGATCTGATGATTACCCTTATACGGCAGCCACAAATAGAAAGGGCTATTCTACCGCCACGGCGTTAAAAAGGCAAAACAGTTTTATTTATCTTAAGTGTCGTTATAAATCTTACCACATTTCACCATAAAATCTTAAATTAGAGCCAATATTAGTTCAATCTGTTAACGAGACCTGGTTCGAATGACCAAACGGACTGGTCGCAAATCAATTCCAAACGCAAAAACTCGCTCATTCCGAAACTTGAAACAAGTTTTTAGAGCCTATTCGGTCCTAGCAACAAGATTAAAGGTCTCCGTCCCCTAACCTTAGGGTTAAAAAAACATCTTAAGGTCATCCAGCTTGCCCTTGGAAGCGACCATTGTCTCTCTCAATGTGAGCGGGCGCGGGTGAACGATTCACCCTTTGCCCTTAACTTTTAAGGTGACATAGTCTGTAGATATTTGTAAATATGTGTGCTATAGAGGGTTACTTTTGATATCAAAGACCTTTAACATATCTAGAGTCTAGGTTATTGTCTAGGCCAAAGAACTTTACCTAAGTCTACCAACTTACGACTTTTTCTAATAAATAAATGAATTATTAATTACTACTCTATTATAAGAGTCAAGAATCAAGGCCTTGAACGAATTAAAATCGTCCTAGATCAAGGCACACGGTACAGCACCAGACTGTACCGCGGATCAATCAGTGGTTGGTACAGGTACCACGTCTTGTACCAGTATTACAACTTACAACAAAGCCTATCACTACTGATACCTTACCAAAAATACTAGTATTTTAAGCCCTTCATATTAATACGGCGAAACCTGTAGTAGCGTGCACTGGTATGTAAACATGGCCAAATTTTCACACTAAATATAAACTATATAAATATATAGCCATGTAAATATAAATAAACCTAGCCCATTTATTTATATATTATTATTATTTATATTATTTTTACATAGGTATGTAAAACTGAACACGAGGTCAAAGAATAATAACTATAACTAACGAGGTAGTACCTTCACCTCATGTTAGTTTTAACATAGTTACTTAGATATTTATTTACATAAATTTAGCCATGTGAAAATTTGGTCATTTTTACATATCAGTGCTCGCGACTGGTCACATCCATTATGGTAACATAACATCACGCCTTTTTCCCAAAGGGGTCTCTCTGCCTACCTGCCAGTAGTAAGTACACCCACAATTCGGAAGTTATATTTTTAAGTCACGTTTAGGTGGAATCTATTGCCATCTACCGGGCACAGTTCCGGACTGTCATTGAGAATCCTATATGGAAAATCCAATAACACTTTTGACCTTACCTGGGGATCGATCTCATGATCTCATGATTGGCAATAGCGTTCGCGACTACTATGTCACCGAGGGAGTCTCCATTATGATCTCAGACAGAATATCATAATAATATTGTCTGGGACATGATGTTGATTGGATGTTATATTATTGAGACTGGATGGGATTACATCTTCAACCGATGCCAATATGATCTAAATATTTGAATAAGATAATAGATTTCACGATTTTATTTGATTCAAGAATATTATGACTTACTATATCCTTATACTAGGTACTTATTGTTACCTATCATCACATGAAAGTTTGTGAGGATTGATGGATGGATAGGTGTTTATTACTCTTTCACGCCAAAACTACTGACCCGATTGAGCTGAGATTCGGAACGTAGATAGTTTAGACCCTGAAATAACACATAGGGTACTTTTTAACCTAATATTCCCACTGGAACGAAGACTACGCGGGTGAAACCGCGGGGCACTGCTGTATAAAGTATAGTCCCCAGTACAAAAACACTAGGTAAATGGATTTTCTATAGATTTAGGATAGAATAGAATATAATACCTAAGTACTCTATAATATGACTAAGGTACACAGAATCAGCACAGAATAAATAATAGTACTAAACCATCAGGTGAGACTGGTCAAGTGCTGACCTATTTTGTAAGAAAAAAAACCTTGTAGAGATTATTTATTGTAAAACATTCATTTCATAGAAAACATGCTACATTCATGTAGTAAGATCGCGTCGCGAGCGCGTCGCATGTTCGCGAACACATTCAAGCTAGAACTACATCTGGCACACGTGTACCACGTACGCCGGATCTGGGCGCGGCTACTAGCTGTTTAACGCTACATTAGATCCACGCATTATGTATAAAAAAATAAATAAATAGAAAAACTTGGTAACTTTGACTGTCAGTCTGGCAACCTCGACCTGATACTATAGCATCAGGTTCAGTTGTTCCAGTAGTCAAATATACCGTGTTTGGGCACATTGCTATCATCTTAATAAGTATTTTACAGATAGATGATGACCAGGGTATGGTGATGAAGCAAGTAGAAGAGGTGGAGGGCTAATTTCTTAATTTACACTTGCCTACAGTTTTGAAGGTAACAGCAACTTAACATTTCTTTCTGCAGTTGATCGAGTACTAATCCAAACACAGACAATCGATGTAGGTAGTACTTAGTATTTCTACCTAATTTCATGAAGCCAGTATGACGATGCGACGAGGCGAGGGCATCATTACAGAATTAAGAGGCCACCTGGGATCTGATTCGATTCTCGTTTCATTTGACATTTTATTGTTGCACGTTCATCTGGTGAACAATAAATCTATGATGACTAATTTCACCGGAGTGCAACACATAACATAACATACAACCACGCCTTTTCCCGAAGGGGGTAGGCAGAGGTGTCAGCTCATAATAAATAATAGTACTAACGTACAGGACTCAGTCCCGGGTCCCATAGTAGGTACCTACACCTACATTTCGCCAGTTTATTATGGGTCCCATGTAATAGGGGGCAAGCCTTTTGCATCTACCGGGCATAGTACTCCAGGCAGTTATTGTTATAATCCCTAATGGACAGATCCAATATTCAACACTTTGCCTGACCTGGGGATCGAACCCAGGACCTCCTGATCGACAGTCGAGTTTGCGCCCACCGAGGACTGAGCATCGGAGTGTAGCACGAAGTCCTTATGTAAGTAGTAAAGTACCTTGGTCAAAAGTGACACATGAAAAAGATGTTATTTTCGCACACCTGTGTTCAAAGATGTGTAGCAAGTCTGTCACGGCATAATTATTTGCCACAGAATTGCTAGAAAATTGTCAGGTTGTCAGAAATCTATACAAAACTTTGGTCGACAGGCAGGTGTATAAACCTATGGGTGTTATTGTGGAAACTCCTTTTTTAGAGATTACAATAATCTAAAGTATATAAAAATCTACAATAGCCAAGATGCTATTGTAGTTTATGGAGAGATTTGAGCGTGAACATTTCATCACAATATATGCTAAAAGGACTGATAAAGCGCATGCACACTCACTAAAACTGACGTGTTATTATTGAGATAAAAAAATAATCCTATTGTTTATAGTAATAATGACGAAATAGATATGATTCATTTAAAATTGATGGAGTCATTGCGGAGATATTAAATAAATCATGCGGGGTTTTTATCTTCCGCTGTGATAAGTGTAAAGGTAAACCTATCTGAGGTTTGGCCTAATTTCCTCTTTTCCTGGTTTTTGATGTCCAGATAGTAACATCCCTAGGGTCAAAGGACCCTAGATATCTATCTCAAAATGATGACCTCTATTATGCAGATGCTGTAGTGCGTGTTTTCTGCCAAGGCTGAAAACATGCAACGATTTAGTTTCAATTTCAGCCAAAAACCATGATGTGTAGCGTCCCGCATGTAACGGGTGTCATTATATCATTACATTAGCATGGCATTGACACGGCGCGGCAGCAGCATCATTCTCGGCTCCACTTCGTATTCGGTCGGGGTGAGAGGCCGAGCCTCGCAGCCTCCGAAATCATTCAGCGGCTGAAGTCGGTGAATGTGACAGCGATGAGTGACGACCGGCGGGTGGTGAGGTGGGGGGAGGGGAGGTAGATTCGCGAGGAGGCTTCCGCGGGCGGGGTCGGTGACCGCGCCCCCCGCGCCGGCGCGCCGCCAATGTCAGGGCCGGTGCAGCCGCGGTCAGCTGACGTCTGGCGGCGCGCGGGGGACGAGCCAGCGCCACCGAGTTGCAGTCTAGCCGCGATCATCCTCGCAGACGCACGCGTCTCTTCGTGCTTTCCCCTCGCGCGCTATAAATAGGAGGCGGCGGCGCGCGCTACTCGGGCGCCGGGGCTGTCCTCACAAGTCAGGTACCTGAAGTAGCGCGCGTCGTCGTCGCCGCCGCCCTCAAGGAGCACCAGCCGCCGCCAGCGTCGGACCGCCGCACGCACATTGTACTTCATCAGGTGCTCTGGTGGTCATGGTTCCAGGCGCTTGTTGGAGTACACTTACCGTGTCGGCGGTTTTCGTCCCGTCGTCGTCTTCATCGCGCGCCTTCAGCTTCCTCGGACACGTGGTCGAGTGCGAGCACGTGGTGAGCTCCCTGGCTCGACGCTTTGCGAGTTGAGGTGAGTACCGCGGAGACAAAGGCTGGTGACTCACGCTCACCGGTTGATGACCGCCGGCCGGCGCTCGCACCCTCGCCATCTCCCCCTCCCTTGCACCGCACCCTCGCACCTAAAATCGCACTTTCCCACCCACACATTTGCATTGGTCATCGAACTTCTGCCGAAAGATGTGAACAAAAGCAGCTAAAACTGGTTTTCGCATATATTTCGTCGGCAGCCGTCCGGTGCCGCCGGCCGTTTTCCTGTATGATTCTCGTCAGTCTGACTATTGGCTGCATAATTCGTCTTCTATGTACTGGTTTTGATTACTATTTTCAGCGTAACAATCGCAATGACAAACATCGATAGACTTATTGTCATTTCGCGAGACCGTTCCTATTGAGTAAAGGGGCCTGCAGTCGGGCGCGTCTTGAGTCTCGAGTCTTGACACGATAATCGCCAGAGGACAAAGCGATTATAATGGAAATGACAAAGATATCGCACATTGTATAGACCTGTTCGGTGAAGCGTTTTTCATTTTAAATGTGTTTTTAATGTTTATTTGACAAAATAGCGTGTCGTCAGAGAGCCGGCGTGATAATTCCACCGGTACAGCATTACCAAGGTGATTTCGAAACATGCTTTACTTTCGAGTGCGAAACGTGGTCGTGCACACGCGCCGATAATAATTCCATTCCACCTCCATATTAGACTTTATGTTGCTAGCGATAAAACCACCGATGCATGTCGTTTCGCGAAAACATATCTTTGTCGAGATATTAATGCAAACAGCCAATAAAAATCCGAGTCTCGGGTGGATGACTCACAGGAATGCGTCTAATTGTCCAAGTGAACGCAAGGAATTCTTCGTGTTAGATTTCAAATTAAAGTGAAACGTTATCGAGTCACTGTGGTACGAAGAGATCGTATTTTAACGACGCCTTTCATATTGTCGGAGTTATCATATTTTCTCCACTGGTTTTTGACTGTTGGCTGTAGGTACCTAGTACCTGCCTTGCTGAATTTAGCAAGAAGCATGTTTTCACGAATTATATGTTGGACAAAGTCAATAAAATATACCTATAATACGCAATGTTACTCACGCGGACAAAACACGGTTCGCAACTGGTATGGCAGGCCAGTTTGCTCACACGAAATATCACCCAAAGTTGACTAACAACTTGTAAATTCGCAGGCTTACGTCACGTAGGCTTAACAATATTAGGCTAATCATGGAAATGGCAAAGGAAATTAGACGATTTGTATTCTGTCTGTCCCCTGGAAATGCAAAAAATACTCTGGTCAATTCGGTTATTTTTGTCCTATGGCCTAGGATAATCGCCCTGAGGACAATCAGCACATTATTAGAAACAAATGAACTCAGTAGCACTTATCTCAACATGTTTTTGTTGGTAACCTTTGTTTAAAAATAAGGGAGTTCCAATGGATGAGGAATGTTGCTCTTTATCTTCTATATTAGTGGGGTCCAACCACAGAATAAATAATAGTACAAACGTAGTCCAACTTCCGAAATTTTTTTAGAAGCGAAACCTATATTTCCTCCCGATTTGGTCACAAAGTTAGATTATTTGATGGTGAAATTCCGGGGAAGTGGAGGAAAATCTTCTTTTCTGAATTTTATGTTTTAAATATAGTAGATATTTAAATTAGTCTTAACATCTTTTTATGTTATTTGTGTCTGGAGCGAAGGCATTCGGTGAGTGGTGAGCAATCGAGTGCAGTGACTCCTGCGCGGGCGCGGACTCGTCGAGGTGACTCAGCCGTCATGGTACCCAATGCTCAATGCTCTAAGATACTTGTACCATCTAAATACCTATCTCAACTGTTTTCCTTAAACATTGGATCATTTTAAGTTAGAAGATATAAAAAGAAATAAATAATAAGAAGAGAAGAGATAGAAGAGATCAAATCTAACAAAGTTTCCGTCATAAAACCAGAAAAAATATTAGATCACTTGGTTACTTACTAACATTAACAGGGAAGGGGACCTTAGCAGTTCGACACAATCCTATGGAATACAAAACATCGATTTGGTCAATTTTTCATAGGATTGTGTCAAGTTTCTCGTAGATAGGATACGCTCGAGTTCGAACTCGAAAGTTTTGTGACACAGAGTGACACTCTCCTGCGATTTCACCCGCTTAAAAGTATTTTATGTTTTTCCAGGGTCACAACTATCTTCATAGCATTCTTATATTCATAGCAAATTGCAGCCTAATCAGTTCAATTTTGGCGTGGAGTGTCAACAAAAACAAAAAACACTCGCATTTATAATATTATTCGGAAGCATTCATTTCTAAATTCGCAAAAATCATCAAAATTTGAAACCGTTACATTCATTAAGGACTTTAGTCATCAATTAGTAGAATAGGATAGAATGACGTTGAATATAATAAACAACATTACTCGTAAACGTGTTTATTTCGTAGAGCAGGTTTTGTGGACCTTGCATGTTATATTAAAATATTTATAGTTACAGAATGAATTCAGTGCCTAAATATCAAGAAATATTGACTTTCAATAAATCATTACCACCTTAACAATGCAATATATTACGTAGATTATCTATACTAATATTATAAAGAGAGAAACTTTGTTTTTTTTGTTTTTTTGTTTTTTTTTGTTTTTTTGTTTTTTTGTTTGTAACGAATAAGCTCCGAAACTACTGGACCGATTTTAAAAATTCTTTCACTTATGGATAGCTTAATTCAGTGTGAGTGACATAGGCTATATGAGATTTTGAAAAAAAATAGGGATCTGTAAGAAAACTGCAATATTGTGAACCAAGGTGTCACATAATATAATTTCCATATTCATAAATTTGCGTGCGCTGTGAAATCCATTGATGGTAGAATAATATAATGTACTAGGGGTTTGTAGTACTTATCAATATCTACAAAATAGTCCACGGAAATTTTATCCATCTATTTTGGTTTAGTCACAATAATCGAAACAGACATTATATGCATGCGCTGTGAAAAGTATTGGTGGTAGAATAAAGTAAAGTACTAGGGGTTTGTAGTGATTATCAATGCCTACAAAACAGCATACATAGATTATATCCATCTTTTTTGGTTTAGTCACAATAATCGAAGCAATAATTATTTTTCATGCAGTGTGAAAACTATCGGTGGTAGAGTAAAGTAATGTACTAGGGGATTGTAGTACTTATCAATACCTACAAAACAGTATACATAGATTATATCCATCTTTTTTGGTTTAGTCACAATAATCGAAGCAATAATTATTTTTCATGCAGTGTGAAAACTATCGGTGGTAGAGTAAAGTAATGTACTAGGGGATTGTAGTACTTATCAATACCTACATAACAGTATACATAGATTATATCCATCTTTTCTGGTTTAGTCACAATAATCGAAGCAGTGATTATCTTTCATGCGGTGTGAAAACTGTTGGTGGTAGAATAAAGTAGATTAAAGTAATGTACTAGGGGTTTGTAGTACTTATCAATATCTTCAAAATAGCCCACGATAAATTTATACATTTGTTAAGGTTTGGTCATTGTAACAGAAATAGTCATTAATTTGCGTGCTCTGCGTAAACCATTAGGGTTATATCTATTAAAATACAATGTATCACGAATTTACTCCTGATAAACGTTCACTACACCTACTTCTGCGACCGTGCGAAGCCGGGTCGGGCCGCTAGTTTATAATATAATTATGATTTTATACCTACAAATAATTTTTAAATTATGTGTAAGGTAGATTTCTCTAATCGGTTTAGCAAAAAGAGCCAAATAAAAAATAGTACCTATTTTAGTAATTCGAACTCGCGCTATGAATTAGCAAATAATTAGCACCTGAAGAATGTTATACATGATAGAAGTTGTGATTAGCGGAACTTCGAAAGAACTCTGTATTCAACTAGACCTCATTTCTTTTTTAGGGTTTCGTATCTCAAAAGGTAAAAAGGAACATTTATAGGGTCACTTTGTTGTCCATCTTCTGACCGTCTGTCAAGATTTTTTTTTCTGGGTTGGGTTACAAGTTGAAACTGATCAACAACAACAACAACTACTCAGGTCCACGGTCCCTTGCTACTGTCAAAAAAACTTCTTAGTCAAAAGATACAGCCATTTTACAGCACATTTCCATACTTGGCGCAACGGGCTTAAAACCTTTAGACAAAATGCCAGATCTTAGTATCACAACTAAAGGAAAAAGTCCCAAAACCGTAAAGTTTTATAAAATACTATTTGCAATTAGGTACTATAGTAATATGTTTGCGGTATCTAGTCATGGAACCCTACATACACTAAGCACACTTACCAAGGTAGGTATGCCTTAACAATGTATTTAATAACGAAGTCGTTTCGAATCTTGCAAGTTCTTTGTCATTTGTAATAAACTCAGTATTTTCACTTAATTAATGCTTTGACTGGATAAGAGTAACACCAAACTTAGGTAGTCTGCTATACAGTTTTTCTGTAAACTAGCAGAAATAATGATTTCAAAGTTGAAATCATTATTTCGGCTTTCAGATTTGAATTAATGATCAAACAAATCACGCAGACACACATGCACTCACGACATATTTACAGGCGCGGTTGAAGTCAATGAGTGTGAACGTTCTTGTGGGAGACAACATTTAGTAGGAGCAAGTAATAAAAGTGAGCCTTTTGATAAGTCTATGTATGTACCAGGTTACATTGAAAGCGATTCTCTGGCGCCAAGTTGACAATGCTACTTACGCAAATTATTGTAAAACTTAAATTAAGGATTCATAACGAAGGTAGTCTCTCCATTAATTAAAGTAGTGTTAGCAAGTTAATGCCCATCTCATTTGCATTTATATAGTTCAATAATAGACTCGTGCTGAATTTCACTGAATACTTAATTAGCTACTCTACGTGAAACCTAACAAGTCTGTTGGTGGTCTGAGACCTAAATACAAAAGCTGGCATGAAATGTAACCACAGCTTTGACATATTGGAAAGATTCAGATTTGACAACATAATGCGAAAGTTTATAAGAGAGGATGAATGGATGGATATTTATTTTATATTTTTATAGACTATTCGCTAATCGCGGGTCTATACGCTTGAAATACAATATGACATAGGAAGAAGAATTTCACCCACGTGCGGGATGGATATTTGTTACTCTTTCACGCAAAAACTACTGAATGGAATGGATTGAAATTTGATATGTCCTATAGGTAGACCCTGGAACAACATATGGGGTACTTTTTTTCTCAATATTCCCACGGGAAGGATGTCTACTCGGGTGAAACCGCCGAGCACAGCTAATCTCTGAATAATCTATCTGAGCGCTTGGTCGAGACGACGCATCATCAAAATGCTGGCGTTTATCTGGACAAACGTATAAGCAATGCTATTCAGCGTGGCAATGCCAGCATCTTGGGTATGCTGCCATCTGATAGCGGTTTAGAGCACTTGGATTTTCTATAGGCTGACATTTTGTTGACCCTATGGTTTTTCAAAGTATTCTACAGTGTGTATTTAGTTAGGACACAGAACAGATAGTAATAATAATACGTATAGAATGGACACTCATCCGCCCACCAATCGGGCCTTCTTCACCCCGCGAGCGAGATTGAGCTCTCGACGAGCCCCCGTGAGCTTGAAGCGCACCTCACGCACACTCTTGCACGTGTACAAAACTCCATGTGTGCAGTATCTGTGTAGTAGGTAGTTATATCGTGACTTTTGTGTGGGAATTGAGTCGAGTGTCCGGGGTGTGGTTAGGTTAAATAGAAAGTACGTAGCTGTGGACTCGTTAACAGGAAAGGTGACCTCTTAGCAGTTTGACACAATCCTATGGAAAATGTACCAAGCCGATGTTTTGTATTCCCCTGTTAGCTCCGAATATAGTAAACCTATTTGATATTATTTATATTCATAATATATTTTGAAGATGAACTAAACTTTGTCCCTTTAATTTTATTTTCTCCAATAATCTCATATTTTTTTGTAGTGAACGTCTAATCACGCGAGGTAAACTGGATTTTTTAGATGTTCACTATGAAAAAACGGAAAGTTTATATGAGATATACTAAAATGACAGACATAGTTTACTTCACTATTAAAATATCAGGTTACATTTATAGAATGGGTTAGTAATATTCGGAGGAAACGGGAATGCAAAACATCGATTTGTTAGATTTTTCATAGTTTTGTGTCAAATATATCGTAGCTATGATACGCTCTTCTGCCAATAAAGTCACTTTGCATTTGCAAAATTCAGGATTTATTTGAAATAAGTGTCTTCTTTCAGACGCTGTGTTTTTTAATTAGGTATGTATAGTAAATGTTTCTCAACAATCTCAATGTACATCTTTTGTGCCAACATAATATTTATTATAACTCTTATTGTTCAATTTATCTTTATTTTGTTTTTATTTACAATAATGTAACCTTCAAGTGTCTTTGTATCAACTCCCTACGCTATATGAATAAATTTACGAAGGGTTTTTTTTAACTTTGACGATCTAAGTGACATTTTTGTTCATTGGAAGTGTGAGAAGTGAGATAGTCTCATTTGCACTACAGCACCATGTCATTTGACTTGGTACAATATAAATGATGATGATAATAATTTAAGAAAATCTAGGTGGTCTTCTTTAAGGTTGTTTCATTTTGTCAATATTTTTATAGAAATATAATAAGTACACTAGACCATAGAACACTTCGTAAATCCACAGGCCGACATGTTAGCCTATAGAAAATCCAAGTGTTCTAACCACTGTCAGATGGCAGCGTACCCAAGATGCTGGCGGCATTGCCACGTTGAAAAGCAATGCTTATACGTTGAGCCAGATAAACGCCACCATTTTGATCACGCGTCGCCTCGACCAAGCGCTCAGAGAGATTTCTGAAAATGCGGTGAGCTCCCGGACCCCACGGTCCCATAGTCTCGACTCCAAACGGTTCAAATATGCAACCGCTACCGAGGTTTGCATATTTGCTCCGCTTGCGTAAATAAAAATATTAAAAAATAAAATAAAAAATATTATGAAATAAAATTATATCAGCATGATAACATTTGGTACATAAATATATTATATTATGTATAATAATTTTTTAACCTAACAACATTCTAGGGCCTTACATCACACGTTATTATATTCACTTTACAATAACCTGGTCAAATACGAATGAGACTCGCTTATGAAGGGTTCCTACCCACAATGTACCTATTACTCCCTTATTAGTATTCTGTGCTATTACCTACCTATTTATAGGTGTCATCTTGCCACACCTACCAAATATAATCATTATACTATTATTCTAATTCATTTAATTATTTATTCTAATTATGTTGTTTGTATGGAGAGCACCTTCAATAATTATGAACTTTATTTTATTTTTAGTTGTAAAAGCGGTTATAGAAATAATGCCAAGCTAGTACGGTTTATGAGATTAGAGCCCTGTGACAGACAGACGGACGGACGGACTTAGTAATAGGGTCTTTGGGTGTGGAACCCTAAAAATCCAAAATTATAACCGTCTCTCGAAGAAATACCTAGTACTATTAAATTATTTTCGTTAGACTTATAACAAGTCATAATTTTGATATGAATATTACAAAATGTCTACCTACCTTACTTTTAGTTGACTAGCAGGTACTAAACTCACAGCCTTGTTTCTTTTAACATCTAAACCTAGAATACACAAAATCAAGTAATTTAAATTAAAATGGAGATCTTGTTCGCGAAGCTTATAATTTATGCGTCTGGTTTCTTGAGTAAAGAAAATACCAACTAGTACTAAAGTCTATCTAAGTTTGTTTTGAAGTCGATATGAAATAATAGCTTACATTTTTAAAAATCCGAAGTCAAAAGGCATGAAGAAAATATAGTAGTTTAATTCTGAATCTGGTTACGAATATGTACCTAAAATGTATATAAAATATGTAGGAACCTAACTGCTCCACAATGAAAAATAGATGGATCACAATATCATCATAAAATATAAACATTTATATAAAATTTTGAAATTAAAAGTTAAAAATCGTCAAGATCCCCCAACTCTTAAAAACCGTATTAAAATCCATTCGTTTAGAATTTAGAAGCTACGATGCCACATACAGACACAGATACACTAACAGACGCGTGAAACTTGTAACACCCCTTTGTTTTTAGGTCAGGGGCTAGAAATCCATGTACCTTTACATAAATAAGCCTCCTTCCTTCTAGTAAAACGATTGTGTCTGAAATGGGCAATCTTGATGCTTACCATCAGGCACCTGATTAGCTCGTCTTGTCACTCACTATCATAAAAAAAACTATAAATTCAGTATGACCAAGTCTAATTCAGTAAGTAACACTTACCTTACCAATACCTAGAACCGCTGCTGTCATCCAAAACTTCGAAAAATGTACGTTCTTCCGTTAAAATTCGACTTCTCTTTCTGAACCTCCTAATAATATTTTAATGCAAAAGTTTGTGAGGATACCTACATAGATATTTGTTAGTCTTTCACGCCAAAACTACTTAACCGATTGGGCTGAATGCATTAGGTAAGTATTATTTTCACGATATTCTCACGGGAACGATGTCTACGCGGATGAAACCGCGGGGCGCAGCTATAGTAGAACATAATTAATGTAAGTACCTTTCAAACCTTTTTGCTCTCGAAATGGTAAGCGACATGAATAAAATAACAGTAAAAAAATGGCGACAGTCTTAAAATTCTAATAACGAGTGATAAAGTAAGCCCAGCAACAGTAGTTGTTGAGGGCGTCTCGAGGTTAAGATTAATAGAAAAATCCCCTTTTCGTGCGTCACCCTCGAGGGTGGGGGTGGGGGTGGCGGCGCTGCGCCCGTCGGGAGCCCGACCTTACTCAATGTCCTTATCATAGTTGAGGTCATGGAACACAATATTATATTGAATGTTTGAAAGAATAAGACTTATTATTTTACTAATTTAACTGAAAAAATGAACTTTTAAATGGTAAGGCAACAAATGGCCCTAGTTATATCTTTTTTTGACGGCTTTATTCCTGAGTTATTGCTAATGACAGCCTCATTGGCTCAGATGATAGTTACCCTGCTTTCTGTGTCGCAGGCCCCAGGTTCGATCCCCGGACAGGTCACACATTAGTGCGCATGAACATGTCTGATCTGGGTGTTATAAGCGTATATAAGTATGTATATCAGTCTTCTAGTTACCATAGTACAGGGTCTGCCTAGTTTGGGACCAGATGACCGTGTGTGGAAGTTGTCTATATTATTATATTAAGTTTATAGTTACTCTGCCTGCCAAGCAATGTCCTAAAACGTAGTAATAGTTACTATTATTTGGTCCTAGGTTCGAATCCCAGTCGGGGCGATATTTGTGCGATGAATTCAAAAGTTTGTTTTCGTGTCTTGGATGTGTGTGATGTGTAAGTGTGTCCATGTCGCCTGCGACACAGGGAGTCCTAGTGCAGGGGTATGAGTGTGTAAACAATATTATTTCATTTTTTTTATAAAAAAATACAGTTAATTTAAAAATTGCAAGGAAATCAATACAAAACGGAAATCAATAATTTAAATGCGCGTTGATGTCTTTTATGTAAAAAACTACCAGTTTTTAATAGCTTTTTCAAAATGGTGTGAATAAATTCGGTCAAATTTTAATAATTAATATAATATTTTATCGAGTTATATACATACACCAGCATATATTATATCATTATCTTAAATAATCAAATAGTATATATAAAATGCGTAAGTTCAGATGGACGGTGTGTGTTTGTTTGTTTGTTATCCTTTTAAACCAAAAACAGTGTGATAATAAAACAAATATCAATCTCAAACTCATGTTCGTCATTGCATGTCATTGTAGTTGTTTCAATAACTACAATGACACTTATTATTAATTTAATTAATTTGAATTTATATTCTAACAGAACGGGTTACCCAAATTACACTGCTCGAGTCAATTCGTATGGGTTATGTGGACAACCCATATTGTCAGTTTCAGGTCGCCAAGATTCCTACGCAGCCTCCAACATGACCTAACGACTACCCCCAACATATCTTATAGGAAGCAGCCGGGACTTACAGTTTAACGTGACAACTGAAGCACGGTAGCGCCCAGGCGAAAAGTCCACATGGTGAGATTCGATCCAGGGACTCCGGATTTAAAGCCGGGCATATTCCCGCTGGACCCCGGACGCTATGGATTATAATTGTGTGTAGGTAAAAGAAAAGAAGGTTTACATTGGTTGTTCATAACAAAATGTTATTTCCATAAAAGTTGCCTACACCATGCAAGTATGTACGCTTATACGTTATATGTTCATATTACATTATTTTCAAACACTGGATATGATATATAATATGATTATACAATCATATTATTATTGTATATTATTGTACCTATATTCGAAGTACGAGGTCAAACGTTCGCGCATGCGCCTAGTTATTCTGCTCGCCTAGTAACAACCTTCGCACAAATGTACTAGGTTCGCAGAATCTATAGATATCTACATCAAGTAATAACGCAATTGTCCCACCGACGGCGAGTTAGTTAGACTAAATTGTAACTCAAAATGAGTAAACATTTATTTTTATATATTATTATTATTATCATCACTTACACTTTTTGTACCATCACGTAAAGGTCAAGGTATCAGGTTTCGTTACGCTGCATCAAAGTGCTGGAATAATATCCCTCCGCCAATAAGGAACCTGCAAGGTCTTCATACAATTATATTAAAATTAAAGATTTTTTGTCTCAACATCAAATAGGTCAGGAAAACCTGAGGCATGAAACGAGTGCTATATAGATGTTAATGCACAATAGATTACAGATATAGGTAAATACTATAGTCCTTATATTACGTTTTATAAAAATATTAAAGATCCTCCTACCTCTTACTTACTTATTAAACTACTTACTATTATTACTTATTACTACTATTACTTATTAAAATTAGGAAAATGGGCACTTGTGAATTTAAGAATTATTGTATTGTAAGGGTAAAAATAAAATTATCTTCATATTATTTAATATAGGTAGTACATGTAAGAATTGTCCGTGATGCCACTGGGAAAAGGTACTAACGGAAGACCAGCGCAGGTTGTTCTGCAACCTGCATTATGCTGAGTTAGTACCTTTTCGCCGCATACTCGATGTTAGTATAAGATAAATTTATTTAGGCTAACAATTTGTTGTGCGGCGAATAAATAATTTTTATAAAATATATTATAATCAACATACGCGAAACCATTAAACGGTTTTTCATAAAAAAATCATGGAAATTCTTCAACATAGGTATCCATATGCGGCGGTAACAGCTCACTATGAGGCGGCCCGTCTGCTTATTTGCCACCTCGGGCAAAAAAAAACTTATTCGATACGAATTACGCCCACGGTTGTCCTTGTGGTCCATGTGAAACAAGCCTTAGAGAGAAGAGCGTATTTTTTCTTTTTTTTTTTAAATGACAATATATCTACCTATATGCCTATATTATAAAATCAGCCCTGAGTCTTGAGTTTTGGTCCTAACTGACACACTCACACATCAACGCTTAACCCCTAACCCTTTTTTTAATTATTATTTTTATTTTTACACCAAGGACACCTCCATGCCATTTGTTTTAATTTAATCTTAATTATTACTTATAACATATATGATACAGCGAGTGTTACCCCCTCAGATCATACAATTACCCCCTAACCCTTTAGATATTTGCACATGGTAGGTCTAGGACGAATTCGTTCAAGTGGTAGGTCCTGGAATAAGAAAAGACCTAAAAATCTCACGTCGTGTCGCGGGATTACACGGGTTAGTCCGGGTACTCGAAAAATAACTACAAAATAACCCCGTTAGGCACGGAATCAATTTTCTGTGTTCGAATGGTAGTAAGTAATAATAATTCTGGGCATAACGAGTTTCGTCAACTCATAACTCAGGGTGACAGGCGCAGTACAATGCCGCGCAGAATTTAGAGTTTTTAAACACTGTGGCTTTAAAGCTTTAAGGCACTGTGTCTGATATGGGCAATCTTGATGCTTACCACCAGGCACCTGATTTGCTCGTCTTGTCACTCACTGTCATAAAAAAAAAAAAATCATAATGAAATCTTTTTAGGAACACGCTGGAGGCGGGCCGCTTACAACCGGACTGATTGGAAATCTATTGGGGGGAGGCCTATGTTCAGAAGTGGACGTCCTGTGGCTGAGATGATGATGAAATCTTTTTAGATACCTAATAAAATTAAATCGGAAAAGATGAGACAAAAAGTTAGTATTTCAAAATGAGTAAGATCGACAGATCATGGTTTGGGTATACGATCACGAGCCGACGGCTGGATGCCTCAGTTTTTGTACGTTTGTGATAGAATGACGAATCGTGCCTCACATTTTCAATGAACTTTTTTATGGTAGTATAACGTCTGACTTCGCCGACGACATTGTGCTTGTTGGGGAAGAAGTGCCCAAAGTACAGAGCAAATTGCAGGATTAAAATTAAAATTAAAATAATTTAGGAATTAAAATGGCAGGAGAAACTGGAGAACGTGGTGGTAGAAGCACTGTAGTTGTAGGCCTCTTTTGCAGGAGGCCACCTGGGGAAGTACCACACCATTGCCCGTTATTCATCCGCCAAGCAGTAAATGTGCAGACATTACTGATCCGGTCTAAAGGGCAATGTTACCAGCGAAATTACTGGGCATGATGAGATTCAACAACTCATATCTCAGGGTGACAGGCGCAGTGCAGTACCGCGCAGAATTTTGAATTTTAAAAAACTGGGTGGCACTGTGTCTTATATGAACTGAACACTGTGTTTTGAATTTGACTTTGACTTCGACATACCAAATTTCACCCCAATCCATTCAGTAGTTTTTGCGTGAAAGAGTAACAAAAATCCATACATTCATACAAATTTTCGCGTTAATGATATTAGTGTGATTATACAGCAGTTATTTAGTAAATATTATGAATGTGTGTTCATCTTGAATGCCCACAGCTCACAGCAACTCGGTATCAGTAGAGTCACGTCACGTCGCGAGCAGGGTGACAGGATCGGACAAAGACCGGACGGCGCGGGCGGCGCAAGGTCGCAGGTGAACGGCCGTGCGACGCGCGCGCACCATCCCACCGCCTACCGCCAGGTACACGGGACTGATGCCGGATGCTTTCCGGACCTTGAGATACTTCAAAACATCAATTAGGTTTACTTATTATCAATGTTTTCCCTAGTTAATGAATCCCCGAACAGCGAGTCTTTTATCAGTGAGGTGACTTATTTGACGGACCTTCGGAGATTTCGGAGAATTTTGACTGAGATACCTATGCGTGTTGAAACAAACAGGTGGTTAAGAAGGTGCATAAACGCGTAATACATGGAAAATTAAAATTGTGAAATTTGCTAAATTTTAGACACTTTCCATACAAAATCATCGCTGATTTATGAGCTTCTTGAGAACATGCCTATATTCTTATGAATGACTACACCTTTTGAACGATCCCACCATCCAAATAATAACATAACATACATTCACGCCTTATTCCCGAAGGGGTAGGCAGAGGTGTACCCAGGACTCAGTCCCATAGTAGATACACTCACATTTCGCCATTATGTTATTGGTCCCATGTAATAGGGGGCGAGCCTATTGCCATCTACCGGGCACAGTTCCAGACTTCAGGCAGTTATTGAGATAATTCCTAAATCCAATATTTAAAACACTTGCCTATCCTGGGGATCGAACCCGGGACCTCTTGATTGGCAGTCGAGCATGCGCCCCCTACGCTACCGAGGCAGTCAAACCCAAATAATAATCATCTATAAAGCTCGTCAATATAGACCCAGTTCTAAAACACATAAACCGTCACGTGCTTGGTACGGGGGACGTTTCTAGAACACGACAAGCACGTGTCACTTATTGCGACCCATTTCTGGGAGTTTGATTTCGTATAGTATGAAACTTTCGTTAAGTTCAAGAAAGTAGCCTGAAGTCGATATATATACGGAATCTTTTACTAATATTTTGAAGGTTATGTTTGGGTATGTGTATAAAATAACTGGCAAAATGTGGGTGTACAGTCACGTGTCATACAATGTAAACTAACAACATATTTTGGAATTCATGCTAACCCAATGCACAGCAAAAGAAACTCTACCAATGCTTCAAAATGATTTGACCATTGACCATTATAATCCATTCGAATGGTGTGCCCTTGTTTGCATGATCTGAGGTGTGCCCAGTAGACGGCAACTGACTCGCCCCCTATAACATTTGACATAACATACACGCGAAATGTTGGTGTACCTACCGAGGGACTCTGACTCCTGGGTACACCTCTGCTCACCCCTTCGGGAATAAGGCGTGATTGTATGGTATTTTGTGTTGGTGCTTACATTTCATCACACGTGACTGTACCTACAATGGAACTGGGTCCTGGGCTGGGTACACCCCTGCCTATCACTCCGTGGAAAAGGGGTGATTATTTGATGTTACTACAGCAATATAGTAGGTTCGGTAGGTAATTAGGTAATTAGGTATATTGAAGATCGCTCTTAGAAAAGTCCGCTAATTGTTACATTAAATGCTTATTAATGTTATGTTTAAGGTTATTGTTTGTAACAATAAAGAGTTTATACCTATAAAGAATTTACTATCTTTAGAAATAGTCATAAATTTGCATTGACGTATTATTCTACGATAAACAAGAACGTTCTTAAAAAATATTTGCTCAAATTCACTTACTTCATTAAAGTTATTAACACTTAGTTCATTAAAGTTGCGTTTATTTATTAAGGTCAAAAACATTAACAATAGTTTGTAATTGTTTGTAATCAAATGGAACGAAAAATACACGAATTGTTTTCCCGTAATACGAGTACTAGCATAGCTCCGTAAGCGTTCACACTGCATGGATGTCAAAGCTAAAATGAGGTGCACGGATTGCAGTACACTTTAGTAGCGCAAAGTGAGCGCAGTAGAAATGTTGTAAATTTGTAAAAATGAATTATTTTAATGATTAGAGTCCATCAAATCTAATAAGTACCGTGTGACAGTTCTTATTGTCCTTGTTTGAAGGATTTGTATTTAAATTTAGTGATTAAGAATTGTCATCTTGTGATTTAATAATAATTCTTCATTTCATGATTTTACGGCAAAGGTTATTAAAATTGTGTGAGTTACGTCTATGCAAAGTTATAGCGGCTTGGAAATCGCTTGAAAAGATGAAACGTCAAACGGTAGATTTGATGGGCTGTAAGGTACCGAACTTTAAGCGACACAAAAGTTGGGTGCCACCTCTAATATTAATAACACCTCACTGTTTTTAATATACTTCGCCGTCCGCGGTCAACAAAGCACACTGACATTTTTACTACTCCTGTAAAGGGGGAACCTGTTTGAAGCCAGCGAGATACTGAATACCTAACACAATATTGTTTAAGGAAAATGCCATACCTACTTTACCAACAGAACAACGAGTTATGATAAGGCCTCGACTACACGCTAGGTTTTGCTGTCAGTTTTGCCTCAGGCAAAATGATTGATGGTTAACGTATCATCTATTGACACCTAACCTATATAGTGTAATCTAAGCTTTATTAGTTATGCAGAACAGAACTGCTGCACCCCTCTTGCTCGAAAAGTTCGTCATTGTATCGTACCAGAGCTGGTCTAAAATTCCTTTTCAACCTTTAGAGGATAGAGTAAATTTATTTTTAATTTTTGTCTGTTACCAAAGCATTACTCCGAGATTGTATTTTTTTGGTGTCGCACGTTTAGGATATTAGCCAAAATGTTTTGATGAAATTAATAATTTAATTTTCTCGCAATCGCAGTGCAAAAGTAGGGCGCTAAAACCCATTATAACTCGATTTCTATTTACCCCTCGCTAAAGCTTATAAGTAAAACTATATCTCGTATACAATGGGTCTTTCTTAGCCACTTGTGTAACAATCTACTATTTTTGTGAAAGCGGACTAATAATTAATCTGTGTGGGAGGTATATGTGATTAAACATTCTACATCATATTTTTCAATCCAAAGTATGCCGGAACGTAGATCAGTAGACAATGCAAATTCTATTGTGTCTGGAATCCTGGCACACGACTGGTTAATCAATAATCATCTATAGCCTTTTTAAAGATTTATGCCATTTTATACATATCATGACCCATGGCATAACTTTTGTTCAAAACACTAAGAGATTCTGAAGAAGTTTCTTCGAGTTCTCAAGAGCGATTGGTACAATTTTTCAATGCACTCTACATATTATCAAAGTAGTCGACATTTCGTAGCATGATTCTTTCTCTTTCTCTCTTCAGTTTTAAAGCATATTTTTGTGTAAGTCATTTTAATTTCATTGATTTTAATATAAAATTATTGCAATTTACGCGCCTGAAGCGCTTGACATTATTGGGGTCTACGATTCGTAGACCATCTACGAAATTAATATCTATAGTTGAAATCAATTAATTATTGTTGTTTACTATCAGGCTTTTTTAACTGGACCATCATTTAAGTAAATACTATAGGGTAGTACCTATAATAACAGTTGGAATTCAAACAGTTGCGATTATTTTTGCACAAAATAAGGTCGATTCCAATCAACAGACTTGATGAGGCTACAAAAGACGAATCACCGCCACAGTTCATCCAGTAGTTACTACTGAAACTTTACATACATCGGGCACACATATTAGCGCACATAAATGTTTATGTATCACATTTTTGCATGTCTGTGTGTATTTATAGCAGTGGGCGGCAGGCGCGCGACCTTGTGGCGGAGACGCTCTCCCTACCACGACACGAGATTTCTTCGAATCCTGCACGAGGATAATATCCTTCGACAATCAACGCTGGTTTTATTAACGAGCTAATGTTGCATGCCGCCACAATCCAGCTACGGATAAAGTATGTTTCAGTTTATCGTGTCGAGTTCTCTCGTGGTGCGGGGGAGTCGGACTCGCGCCTCAGCAGGGCTATTGGCGTTCTTAATAGTCACCAGTCGCTATCAGGCTTGAGTTAGTAACCGAGCTTCGGTTACTATCCGAATTTTGAAAGATTTGGTATTGTGGATCTCATACGGTGTCCAATAATTTAAAGTTATTTTGTGCCCTGCTAAGTGCGTATCGTAGCGCCTTTTCACTTCACTAATTTGCACGGAATATTATACGTCCATGTTTAGGTACACTTTTTTCGTTGCAATATAGTGAAATCAAGTTACCGATTATTTTGTCGGGTTACTTTACTCATTTGACATTTGTTTGTTTACATCAGCTTAACATTTTTTCAATTAATTTTAAATATTCTACAAAATTAGAGTATTTAGTGAATAAAAAAGTAGTAGAAGTACCTACTGTGTCCTGCGGAGCTATTGTGGAACTCCGTGACGATCACTTTAGTGACTATTAGCTCGATTTGACAGTTCTAGTTACTAACTACAAAGGTCAAACAGCTGTTTTCGTATTGGCGCTCTCCAGTTAGCAACTGAGATGACGTCAAAATCACTAGGCGTGTATAATAGTCACTTAAACATAATTTTCCAGCTGTTTTCGTATCGATACTTTTAAAACTGGCATTGGGGAAGTCTTAATTGTTCACCGTGACGTCACTTGTGATTATCACTGAAGGTTTAGGATAGACACTGCTCGAGACCAGTGTTTATTATGGGGTAATAAAAGTCACTAGCGAATGAAATTGTTAAAGTCGCCAATTTTGGTGTGCTATGTTAAAGGAGAGGATTTTTGAATATGTTGACCGCTTGATAACTTATTTATTGTTTTATTTGGAAGACATGACTTACGTTAGTAGAAGTAGAAAATATTTAGGTAAGTACTTATTAAGTATTTATTCACGAATAGGTAGTAGATAGTAAAGAGCTAAGTACATGAACTTATTATCATTATTATGATAATAATGGCCGCTTACAACCGGACTAGATGGAAATCTATTGGAGAGGCTTATGTTCAGCAGTGGACGTCCTATGGCTGTGATGATGATGATGATGATGAAGGTGTATGTAATACTTGCAAGTTGAAGTAGCAATGGGCAGGACACATAGCACGTCGAACTGATGGCCGATGGGGCCGTAAGGTTCTCGAAAGGAGACCACGGACTGGTAAGCGCAGCGTAGGACGTCAAGACAAGGTGGGCGAACGATCTGATAAATATGGCAGGAGCACGCTGGATGCAGGCCACTTACAACCAGACTGGATGGAAATCCAAGGGGATGCCTATGTTCAGCAGTGGACGTCCTATGGCTAAGATGATAATGAAGATGTTATACTTACTTGTGGTCATATATATTCAAACTCAGTGCGCATTTCTGAATATTATTTATTATTATGGATAAATATAAACCTACCATATTATACCTATACAAAATATTAAAACAAAATTGACGCTGGCAAATACACTTTAAAGTATGGTCCATATTTCTCCTTCGTGAATAAAAAATAAAGCAAGATTATTTTATATATAAAGTACTCTGTGGATTCTTTGTGTTCTGTGGAAGGATTTTCGTTTTGTCTTACTTGCAGTTTATATTATGTATTATCTATGCTTACTTGTGTTTATTTCATAATAAAATTATTTGTTTAGCTGTAGATTTATATAATGCAAAAACGAAAACAATTTGCACATAATGCTGCACAAATGCACTATGACAATATGGCTTGTTCACATAACCCATATGAGTTAAGGTTGCCTCTTTCTCATCGTCTTCTGCCATGGAGGCCACCGACCCTATCGTTGAAGACATTCATAACACACTGTCTTCCAACTATTCCACAGCCATTTTAGGTGGCGATAAAGCAAGAATAGGATCTGGCACTGGACACTAAGTACTTCTACTACTTTTTTATTCACTAAATACTCTAATTTTGAAGAATATTTAAAATTAATTGATTTAACATTGTTGATGTAAACATACAAATGTCAAATATATAAAATAACCCGACAAAAAAATCGGTCACTTGATTTCACTATATTGCAACGAAAAAAGTGTACCTAAACATGGACGTATAATATTCCGTGCAAATTAGTGATGTGAAAAGGCGCTACGATAAGCACTTAGCAGCGCAGATAATAACTTTAAATTATTGGACACCGAATGAGATCCACAATACCAAATCTTTCAAAATTCGGTTAGTAACCGAAGCTCGGTTACTAACTTAAGCCTGATAGCGACTGGTGATTTTGAAGAACGCCAATAGCCCTGCAGTGCCAGATCATATTCTTGCCTTATCACCACCCAAAATGGCTGTGGAATAGTTGAAAGACAGTGTGTTATGAATGCCTTCAACGATAGGGTCGGTGGCTTCCTTGGCAGAAGACGATGAGAAAGAGGCAACCTTAACTCATATGGGTTATGTGAACAAGCCATATTGTCATAGTTTCGGGTCACCAAGGCCTCCGACATGAGTAAACGACTGCCCCCTACATATTTTATGGAAACAGCCAAAACCTACAGTTTAGTGTGCTATCCGAAACCATTAGCTCCTCGGGTGAAAAGCCTACCTATGAAATCCAACCAAAAAAACTGCTGATTTGATGCTGGGCATATTTTTGCTGGACCATGGATGCTACATTTATGAAAGTAGGTACTAGCTGTGCCCCGCGGTTTCACCCGCGTAGTCATCGTTCCCGTAGGAATATCGGGATGAAAAGTACGCTAACCCCTAGTGTTATTCTAGGATAAAAATAAACTATCTACATACCGAATTTCAGCCCAAGCGGGTCAGTAGTTTTGGTATTCATACATCCATCTTTACAAACCTTAGCATTTATATAATATCAGTAGAATGTACGATTTTACAAGTTTGTTTTAAGAACCATTAGTTTATCATAGAGATTATTTGAATGGGGATTATAGCCGATCAAATCTAAGAAGTACTGTTAGACAGTTCTTATTATGCCTTGTTTGAAGGATTTGTATTTAAATTTAGTAAGAATAGTACATTTTGTGATAAAATTCTATAACTGATTGAGATTATGTTAGTTTATAATCTGCATGAAGGGAGATTATAAACTAACAGTCTATAATTTTATTATCTAGTGATGTTTACAAATTAATTAGGTTATTTATATACACATTAGATGCCTACTATTCCATCAGTTATGCTAATAAAGTTATTATAATATTATTTCAGTAAGCAGACATGCTTGTACATGGATAATAAGGGGATGAAGAGCATTTCTGTATAAGAGTGACAAGCCACTGCAATGGAGGCCATCATTGCAATAATAGAGCAAACTAGAGATGATTTAGGTACATAGTTATATAATAGCCCATGATGCTATATCTAAGAAATGCAACTGAAGGCCTGATAAATAAAATAATATGATTATTAAAAAGCTTTTTATTTTATTTTAATAGTATATACTAAATTTAAGTAAAGTAATAAAGTAGACTAGTGTAATTCCCTTTACTTGTTCCCGCGGGACTCAATTCCTTTAAATTTATATCATAAATTCTTAATAAAGTCTTTTGGATATTAAGCTCTATTAAAATGGAGTCATTTATCTCTCTCTCTTGTTTGTATTATCGAAAGAGATATTAGTTCCATACAAAGAAATTGTAAGATGCTCCCCGGGGAGGCTGCCAGAGGATGCATTGACAAATAAGATATTTTATTTGTCATAAAAAATCTGAAACAAGAATTTTATGTTATTATATTAGTAGGCATAAGAATTAGTCAGTATTTTTTACAAACATGTTATCGATGCATGTTAACATGTTATTGTTATTATTGTAACTCATATTTTAGTATCAATAAAAGTGTTATCTATCTATTAAATTAAAAGTATCGATACGAAAACAGCTGGAAAATAAGTTTAAGTGACTATTATACACGCCTAGTGATTTTGACGTCATCTCAGTTGCTAACTGGAGAACGCCAATACGAAACCAGCCGTTTGACATTTGTAGTTAGTAACTAGAACTGTCAAATCGAGTTATTAGTCACTAAAGTGATCGTCACCGAGTTCCACAATAGCCCTGCAGGTCTCGTTTGCCAATTTCGCACACTGATAAGTTCATCGACTCTTGCCAAGGATGCACGAATCAAGAGTAATAAAGGCGATACGGCAGTTTAAGCTTTGTTTAGTGGAATCAAGGACGGTGTGTCATTTGTTATCCGAATCTATTTTATACCACTTTTTATGCTTCAGCCATTCTTTCCTTGTTTTTGTTAACATCCAATTTTATAAAAAAGTATGTTTAAAAAGTGGATCAGTTTTTTGTCTGTTACATTATACATAAAAGTACCTATAACAAGTTACCTACATATA
Source organism: Hemistola chrysoprasaria (assembly GCA_947063395.1). Lineage (NCBI taxonomy): Eukaryota > Metazoa > Arthropoda > Insecta > Lepidoptera > Geometridae > Hemistola > Hemistola chrysoprasaria. Next base: position 14,385,514 of record OX346716.1, on the reverse strand, counting down.
ATTGTTAAATTTGTTCTTGCCTTGTTTGAAGGATTTGAATTTATATTTAGTGATTAAGTATTGTACATATTGTGTTAATAATCATAATTCCATGGTTTTACGGCGAAAGTTATTGCTATTGTGTGAGTTACGCCTATACAAAATTATTTCTACTCTCTCAAAGCTTGAAAAAATGAAACGTCAATCGATACTTCTTAGAATTGCTGGGCTCTAATTCTGTAATACTTCTATATGTACTCTTCTAACCTCTTTATTGAGTCCTACATATTGTCTGCTTTCTGCGCCGAAGGCCCAGGTAAAACATTTGTGTACATGAACATGTCTGTTTGATCTGTGTCTGGGTGTTATAAGCTTATATAAGTATGTATATCAGTCATCTGGTTACCATAGTACAGGCTTCTAGCCTACTTTGGGGCCAGATGACCGTGTGTGGAAGTTGTCCCATATTATTATTATATCTATAATGTTAAGCTATGGAAAAACATAGAACTGAATTCCTACATCTAGTATATTGCGGACTTTATTGATCAAAAAAAGAAAAACATATATTTTGCAGCAAACATACATAATAATATTATGTAATTTAGTAGTTCAAACCATTAGGCAAACCAAGTATTAGGCCAATTTTCCTTCTGTTCTCTCTAAAGAGTATCATCTCTAAATCCCATAATAATTCTGACTGCTCCATAGCAACAGTCAACTAACACGTATTAATTCTTTTTTATTTACGATCTCAGTTCCACAACGCCGTTCACTTGACCGATTTTTATTTTTCATAATTTATTGCACGCCACACGATAACTTTTTCTTTTGTTTAGCTCTCCAACGAGTGTTAACTTTCTAGGGCATTACTTATTGTATAAAGTCGTGTTTTTAATTGGACGCTTATCTGAAGGTGCAATATTTGAAGATCAAACGAACTTGCAAAGTGAAGTTCGATCGAAATTATGTGAGCAGCTTAATTCGAAGCGATTTATTATGTTATGGTTTACGTATTGTAGAATGTATCTATGCATCAGCCTTCTAACACGGATATTTAAAAGGATTTTAATCGAATGACAGTTGGTACTATTGACAGTTGACAGTTGGACCAACTGTCACTTCGAATTTATAATTTATTTACGTATTTCCGGCGGTATCTACCACGTGGCGATATTCCGATTTTGCCTCATTTGGTTTGAAGCAATCACGAGCTTTATTTATTATAAATTACCATAATACATATTGGTATCTTTATGGTAATTTTGGGTGGGTTAAGAGAATCTTACTAATACAATCTGTTATTATGAATGAGTTAACAGGTAATATGTTATTTAAAAGGGAGGGTTTGTATATAAATCGCTTCGAATTAAGCTGCTCACATAATTTCGATCGAACTTCACTTTGCAAGTTCGTTTGATCTTCAATTATGTTTCGCAGCTTAATTCTCGCGATTTATTATGTTATGGTTTACGTATTGTAGGATGTTCAAAGAGAACTAAATAAAGCGAGGAACTAAAATTATGAAATAAATAAAGAATAGAAGTAAGTTTACATAAACTTGTTTAATTTATAAGTACTTATACTAAATACTTTACGAAGGAACACAATATTAAAGGTAACTACTATAATTTAACCAATAATTTCTAATATTATTAAGTACTTGATAAAATCGTATTTGCAAATACATTATAATCATGAACTATTTCTTTATTATAGAACCTTGCAAAGACTGATGAAGACTCAGTCCAACCAGCGGTCTTGCGAATGATGTCAATATTGACTCCGAGTTTATTGGCTTTGGAGGTCGCCGAGTGTCGAGTGCTATGTGCAGTGAACTGGGCATCAACTCCGCTGCTGCGGAGGGTGTCCTTGATCCATCTACAAAGTGTCTGTTTAGAAACTTTTGAAAATGGTTTTTTATGGCTTATGAATAAATATTCTGATTTTCTATGATTAACAGTTTTACTTAAATATGCCTGCAGACACCTAGCAGGACATATTTCTGGACGTTCATTAAAAAACGGCAACCTCAGGACAGGTTGTGGGCTATTAGGTTTAGAAGTTTTAATTAAATCCGTTATATTAATGATTACTTCTTTAGTGGTGATATGAATGTTTGCTAATTTTATTAGAGAAAATGTTTGGACACGATGGGCGGTGACCAAAGCCAATAATGTCAAAGATTTTTTGGAAATAGCTTCTAAATCAAGATCATCATTGGGCCATTTTTGGGCCAAATAGTTCAATACAATGTTTGGATCCCAAGTACTGTTATATTTAGGGCACGATGGCCTTAGTCTAAAAACTCCTTTAACAAAACGTCTAATAACATCATCATCTAGTAATTGATTACCTAGTAACAATGATAGAGCTGAACGATAAGAGTTTATTGTACCGTATTTGGCACCTTTTTCGTAAATGTCAGACAAGAAATCTAATATGATAGGAGGTGATGTTTTTAAATAATCAAAATTTTTGTTGGTGCAATATGTTATCCAAGCTTTAACGCAACCGTCATATTGTTTATAAGTGTTATCAGATAATGATGCTAATATAATTTCTACAGATTTAGCAGGAATTGATCGTTTCAATAGAGTTTGCCGGACAACTTCGCGGCAGCCAGCTTCAGGGACTTGTGAAGGTTGTGATTGGCCCTGAAAGGAGATGTTAATAAGTTAATGTTGGGTTCGAAATACAAAATTTGTGAGTTTATCAATCTTTTGAATACAGGGAACCACGGTTGTACTGGCCAATACGGAACTACAACAATTCCTTCAGCTTTATCATTTATGATTTTATTAATCATTTTTGTAATTAATGCGAATGGTGGAAATGCATAGAAAAAAATATTTTTCCAGGAAATTGTGAATGCATCAATTGCCCACGCGTCTGGATCATTTTTCCATGTTACATAAACGGGACACTTTGTGTTACAACGACTAGCAAATAAATCAATCTCAGGTGTACCTAGATTTTGAATAATTTCATTGTAAGCATATGTACCTAATTCCCATTCAGTTTCCTGAAATCTTTTTCGTGAAAGTGAATCGGCTTCCACATTATGTGTCGTGTTTATGTAAGATGCAAAAACAGTTATTTTTCGCATTTCGCACCATTGCCACAGTTCCCTCGAAATATTATTTAGATGCGGAAACTGTACGCTACCCATACGATTGATACAAGAGATGGCGGTTACGTTATCTATGCGAAGTAATATACTGCATCGAACTAAATCTTTTGCTAATGTTTTAAGACCGAGAAAGGCTGCTTTCATTTCGAGTTCATTAATATGAAGGTATTGTTCGTCTATTTTCCAATATCCAAAACATTCTGCTTTGTCACAATATGCACCCCAACCTGTATTAGATGCATCTGAGAAAATTTCTAAATGATATTTGGTTTGTTTTAATGAAGAAAATCCTTTATCTATGTTATTTAGCCACCATATCATGTCAACTTTCAATGCGTTAGATATATCTATACGCTGATCGTAACTCTGCTTATGCAACAAATATAAATATTTGCAACGTTCAAACTGCTTAGTATAAAGCCATGAATACTTCATGGCGGGGCAGGATGAAGTCAATAGACCGATATAACTAGCAAATTGTCTAAGTTTACATGTAGAAAGTTTCAGGAAATCATTAGTAAGGTTTTTGATTTTTTGTTTTTTATCCGAGGGTAGTTCTAAAATCATTTTTTCTGAATCGTAAACAAAACCTAAGAATTTACATCGTCGATTTGGTATCAAGCAGCTCTTCTCGTAATTTAAGACAAATCCTAGATTTTTAAGAATGTTCTCGGTTAGCGTAACGTTTCTGGCACATTCGTTATAATCTCGACCGACACACAAAGTATCATCTAAGTACATAACGGAAACCAAACCGTGATAACGCAAGTATTCTAAGACAGGTTTCATTAATTTCGTGAACACAAATGGAGCAGTGCAAAGACCGAATGGTAGACAATTGAATTCGTAAAGTTTATCGTTAAACATAAAGCGTAAATATTTTCTGTGCGGCTCGCAAACTGGTATTAAAAAATAAGCATCTTTGAGATCAATAGTGGCCAAGTAACATCCTTCCGTAATCAATTTTGATGCAGTGCGATAATCTTCCATTTTAAAATGTTTAGTTTCAACGAATTTATTTAATTTTTTCAAATTCAGAATGAATCGTTTGCTACCATTCGGTTTTGGCACCAGAAAAATACTAGAAATAAATTCTCCATCTTTGTGTTCGCATTCAGTTATGGCTTTCATGTCTAAAAGGGAATCTATGCAACGGACATAGTCCGCCAGCTCGTCGGGTTTCGGACAGACGTTCGGACGACTCGAACTATAAGGTACCCCGGTAAAAGGGATCTCGTATCCTTTAATCCAGGATAAGATCACAGGGTCGTCGGTAATGTCAGACCACCGATCGAGATATAGTGCGAGTCTCCCGGCGTACGGTACCTGGTCAGTCGAGGTGTTCAGCGGCGGTAGGTCTTCCTCGGCGAGGAGTGGCGCGGCGTCTTGTAGGTTGTGGAAGCGGGGCGCTGGGCGCGCGGCGGTGGCGCCGACGGCGCGGGCGCCCGCAGGTGGTACGGCGGACGAGCTGGCGCAGCGTCGGTACTCGTCCTGTTCGTCTTCCGAGGCTGCTGCTTCCCGTTTAAATGTGTGTTCTTGCCGGTTGTAAAGTTGCGGACATTGAAATTATTATTTTTGGTCTTCAATGTTTCGCCAGATTTCTGTATTTCCTTAGTTGCTTTTAATTTTTCTGTGACGTTTTCACCGAATAGGTATTTGTCTCTTTTGGCGTTTTTCAGAGTCTCTTTTAATGTAGTATTTATGCTGTTGATAACGGAGAATCGTCGAGAGTTCGTCCGTTCGTTGTGACTATCGCATAGTAAACGACACGCATCGCTGATAGGTTTCAGCAGTTTCGTCTTGGAAGTTTCCCCTTTTACAAGGAGCTCCGTGGCGGACGCGAGCGCCGATATCGCCGTGGCGATCTGTTTTTGGGCGTTCATGGCGTGCCAATCTCTTTTAATCTTCAAGTCTGGCAGGGCGGCTTTCGCTTCAGGATTTAGCAGAGGTGCCACGAGAAGGTCGCAATTACTAGGAATCAAATATTCCTCTAGAAGTTTATCTCGGGCTTCCTTCTGAAGACCTTTTTCTAGGATCTCCTGCCACCTCCCGGCTATATCATTGTGTATAGGCGGGCCAAAGGCGACCTCGGTCTTAGGAGCGTCGCCTAGGATCTCTAAAATGTCATCGTCGAGTTTATCTCGCTCCGTAGCCGGAGCGTCGACGGGTGGGTCGACGACGGGAGCCGGTTGCGACGGCGGGTCGATCGGTGCGTGGTGCGTCGAGTCCGGTGCGCTGGTCCCGGAGCTCGGCGGCGGCGGCGTGGGAGTCGGTGGCGCAGGCGGCGGCGGCGGCTCGGCGACGGCGGCGACTGGCGGCTCCGCCGTAATTCTCTGACCATCGTTATCGCCGTCTGTAAGCGACGATCGAGATAAATATTTTATCGGTCTGAGAATTGGCACTGACCCCGTACCTTATTACTTATGGCACTCATAGTGACGGTGTGGCACATCGGCATTGCACATCGTTAAGATGGCGTGGCACTAGGCATTACGCATCACTTTTACGGGTCATATTTAAAAATTTCCCAGAGAGGTGAGTTTTTCACTTACCGGAATCCGAAGACGATGAAGATATTATCACTCGTCGGCGTTTCTTCACTTTTCTTCCCTTGTCTTGGTGTTTGCGCTTCCCCATATTGAAAGTATCGTTTTTAACCGTTTAACTTTAAAATTAAGTTTTTGAAATTTATTTTCGATATTTGTCGCTCTGACTTGTGCGAAGGCTTCAACAGAGAAACACGGAATGAGGCAAAATCGGAATATCGCCACGTGGTAGATACCGCCGGAAATACGTAAATAAATTATAAATTCGAAGTGACAGTTGGTCCAACTGTCAACTGTCAATAGTACCAACTGTCATTCGATTAAAATCCTTTTAAATATCCGTGTTAGAAGGCTGATGCATAGATACATTCTACAATACGTAAACCATAACATAATAAATCGCGAGAATTAAGCTGCGAAACATAATGGTTGAATAATGAATACTGTGCGTTCGTGGGACATTCTAAGTTAAACGTGTTATTTTATTGAAAATGTTACTTACACATTCGTCGACTTTTAATACCTACTCAGCCCTTCATTTTGGCACAGAACAGATAATAATACTAATTTTGAGTTACTAAATACCTACTTATAATGTTCACTATAATGTGTTTGTTGCTAATAATAGATGTGTACCTACTTACTACCTACATTATCGGAGGAGTTGTCAAAATTAGTCCACAGACTCCATCAAATACTTTAGATTATGTAGGTATAATAGGTAGGTATAATATTATGTCGTTATCTCCTCCATTCGGTAACGTTTTTTTATATAAAAAAATGTTTTCTGTCGTCAATGTGACGATTGGCACGTATGTGTATATGTTTAGATTCATATATTATACGTATGAACATTGTACATACGAGTACCTACATAATATAACCAATATTGTTATTGTGTACGTCACACACATTCTCAACGTCCTATGAATCGTTGTACTCGTAGTTTGGACTTCTGATTTTATAGGGTTACCAATGTAGTTTTGATTATTTTATAAAGTTTATTTTGATGGGTATTTTAGAACTGTTATTGGTATAAAAAAAAATCTTTTTTTTTTTCCATACATCAATATTGAGGCAATGAATAATTACTATTATCTACTATGTAAAGAACACTATAGTAAGTATAAGGTAATAAAGTTTGTATTATAATACTACACTTCCGATAATTTGTAACATTCATGCTTGTAAAACACTAAGTTCGCGAAAGTAACCATAATTCGTGAGAGTGTGAAAACTTCAAAAGTAAAAGTAACTGGTCAATGGTACGTCACAAATAATTTCATATTACACGTAAAACCTGATAGATACAACTTAGGAAGGTATACTTAGGAAGCCAGCAAATCTACGCCTATGCAAAGTTATTTCTTATCAAAGCTTGAAAAGATGATACTTCAAACAGTAGGTAGGTACTTCTTAGATTTGCTAGGCTATATGTAAATATTTATACTATATAGTATTAACTTTGTCAACTCTATATTTAGACTTGAAAAAAGAAAACGAGTACTTAGAGGAGGCAGCCCTATAAAATAGTTTATTTATATTACCTATTATAATGTTATTGTATATTATAATCTACCTATACATTGTTATGAGTTCTGGGCTCTGGGCTTCTACTGTTTTCAATTTCATAACATAATATTAGAATTTCTTTGAAGATTCCCGTAGGCGTGGTAATTTCACATTACTTATTATAACCTATCATATCTATTTTAATATAATGAGGGACTCTTTCACCATTCTCAAGTAGTCTCGAGTAAGCTATAGTCTTTTAAAGTGGCGAGTAAGGCGCAGTGCTAATTTCATAGTGTCCGAGTTATGCTGATCGGCACATAAACTGGCCTTTTTATGTCAAAAGTTACTTGGAACTTCTACTTGCCGAGTAGCAGTAAGTAGCGGCTACGAGAATGGTGTAAGAGGCCCTTAGTCTACTACCTACACCATCTACATTACCTTATAAGTTCTGTACTGTGCTTTTATCCTTATAATATTAATTGTATAATTTTTTTTTTATGATAGTGAGTGACAAGACGAGCTAATCAGGTGCCTGATGGTAAGCATCATGATTGCCCATATCAGACACAGTGCCACCCAGTATTTTAAAATTCAAAATTCTGCGCGGCACTGCACTGTGCCTATCACCCTGAGATATGAGTTGTTGAATCTCATCATGCCCAGTAATTTCGCTGGTAACATTGTCCTTCATACCGGAACACAGTGATGTTTGGACATTACTGCTTGGCGGATGAATAAAACCTATAATAAAATCTACATTACCTTATAAATTATGTACTGTTCTTTTATCCTTATAATATTAATTGTATATATAGTAATAATATTGCTGGTGCAGCCGCTTTTAAGGCTGAAAACCTCAAGCGGCACAAGTATGTAAACTTAGACAAGGTTTACATGTTTGTGCCGTTTGGGGTAGAGACTATGGGTCCGTGGGGGCCTTCCGCTCTGGAACTGTACAAGGAGCTAGCTAAACGCTTGGTGGAGGCATCGGGTGACCAGAATGCTGGCCTGTATTTTGCCCAGAGGATAAGCATCTGCATCCAACGGGGCAATGCCGCCAGCATTCTGGCCACCTACCCTTCCTCCAAGGGTTTAATAGATTTAATTTAATAAGTAAGGTTTTGTATATAAAATATAAATAGCGTAGGTAGTGAGTTTTATTAATAGTGTTTTGTGTGTTACTTTTTAATATTTCTTTGTATAATATTAAGTAGGTTTTAGAGTATAAATTCAAATTATTATTTTAAATAATAATTTAAAATGGTTAAAATGGTGAATTAAGATGGTTCATAATAATATAGATTTTTGTTCATTGTATAATAAATATATATTAATTAGATTAGATTACTTGTTATTCTGACCATTTCTCATAAAATTAGGCACATTACAACATAATAACTCAAAAATAAAGCTATAACTAAAAAGTGATTGGTCAACTTTGGGTGGCCTTATCGCTTTAAGCGAAGAAAGGTGTATGATAAGAAGAGTAGGGGTGGGATCGGGTACAAAATTAATAATTAATACAAAATTGATTAATTTTTTTTATAATATGGGACAACTTCCACACACGGTCACCTGGTTCCAAACTAGGCTAGAAGCATGTACTATGGTAACCAAATGACTGATACATACATACTTAAATACGCTTATAACACCCAGACACAGATCAAATAGACATGTTCATGCACACAAATGTTTGACCTGGCCGGGGATCGAACCCGGGGCCTGCGGCACAGAAAGCAGAGTTACTACCGTCTGCGCCAACGAGGCTGTCTAATTACTTATATATTAATTACTATATATTATTATTATTAATTTCTATATATATTTATTATTATATATTAATTACTGTGCCCGGGAGATGGCAATAGGCTCGCCCCCTATTACATGGGACCAATAACATACTGGCGAAATGTGGGTGTATCTACTATGGGACTGAGTCCTGGGTACACCTCTGCCTACTCCTTCGGGAAAAAGGCGTGAATGTATGTTATGTTTATGTTATTAATTACTGAATAAATGAAATATATATAAGTATTATTTATTTTGTATTGTCTATGTAATAGAAATAGTATGCCATACAAAATCAGTGTGATGATTATGTGCCTTGCAGTGGTTAATTCGTTCAAGTTCTGTGCCAATGAAGGAAGTTGGTGACCCGCTTGTGCCGAACGGTAAATCCACAGTCGAAGTCGACATTTGCAATAGATAACTAAATTGAATTGATATTGGCCACTGACAGATGTGATATCACGCGCTTATCAGGGATTGCGAAAAAAGTAGGTCATCTAAGTACTCTAGTACTTAGACCAGAAGGCCAGAAGGCGCGGCGAAACGAACTTGCTTATAATATGTATGTATGTATGTGTGTAGATACTACTGTAGATACTATCATAGGGGAACAAAGAACCAGTTAAATTAGTAAGACTGAACCTATTCCAATTTGGCCAAAACAGACTAGTACGGTCAGCATCAAAAATCAATGACCACATCCAGATTTTCAAAATAGGTCGGCACCATAATATGATATGGTGTTATTATGATATAATATATGTACTGATGTTATTTTTAGTTAATTTTGAAATTTAACTAAACAATACCATATTATATTAATATAATAAGGTGTATAGCTGTTTTGAAAATCTGGATGTGGTCATTGACTTTTGATGCTGACCGTACTGTTTTAGCGAAATTGAAATGGGTTCGGTTTTACTAATTTAACTGTCTTTTTGTACTACCTCTGGGATATACCTGGATCATCCTACTAATATTATAAATGCGAAAGTTTGTGAGGATGGATGGATGTTTGTTACTCTTTCACGCCAGAACTACTGAGCCGATTGGGCTGAAATACGATACATAGATAGCTTAGACCCTGGAAATAACATAAAGAGTACTTTTTATTCCGATATTCCCACGGGAACGAAGACTGCGCGGGTGTAACCGCGCGGTGTACCGAATTTCAGCCCAAACTGTTCAGTAGTTTTGGCGTAAAAGAGTAACAAACATCCATCCATCCATCCTCATTTCATCCAACATCCAACTTTCACATTTATAATATTAGTAGGATGATCTAGGTATACTCTAAATATACTATAACATGTACTGAGTTCTTAAGTTTAATGTCTTTTTTATTTTTCAGTACTCGAGTTGCTACATTGCATCGCCCACTGGTTTGCCTGAGCAACTGCAACATTGTCTGAGAGGTTAACGCCTGGCTGTAAATTATAACAAGTGACCGCTGATTACTTATAGTGATTACACTATGTATATTGTATATGTTAACATATTTTGTTGAGCGTTTTTTTGTACTTATATCTATCTTTCCGAACGCACGATAGAGTAATAATAATTGTTAAAGTCCATCAAATCTAAGAAATATACCACAGATCAGGATGCATCTCCTCTGTGAAATATACCATTTGACAGTTGTTATTTTGCCTTATTTGAAGGATTAGAATTTAATTGTATAAGAATTGTTAATTTATTTCTTTTATTTATTTATACTTCGACAGACTACCGAAGAGGTTTACTAATGAAACGCATAAAAGGTATTGTCATAATATTATGTAGGTACTTCGGCATAACAATATTCAACAAAATTATCACTAAGTAGGTATATACCGCATAATATTATAAGGCAGAAATATTTTGCCTTAATGTTTATTATCATAAATACAATTTAGCATAAAAGTAATGAAGCATAATTTTATAAAGCATAAGATTATAAACGCATAATGATATATTATGCAACTTCTAATAAAAATCATAATTCGTTTGGTTGTATAATTTCAACAATAACTTTCAACGTAAAAACGTTGAAAGTTATGGAAATGGTGTTAGTTAAGCCTGTGCAAAGTTATTTCTTCTCTCTCAAAGCTTGAAAAGATTTGATAGCCTATAATTTCATTGACTTGTAAAAGTGTCTTCAATCAATTTTAAATAATAGTACACTATGATACGAGTACGAGTGTGCTAAGTTGAACATTACGCACGCATATTCGCGAATTTCGCATTTCTTTCTATTGCAGGTTATTTAGATTGATAGTGTATTACTTCACCTTTTTTTAACACCTTTTATAAGTAAGTAAGTAAGAATCTATTGTTAGCTATTTTGATTAAATTTAATTAATTTATAAATGTCAATTATCAACAAAATCGAATTTAATAAATATTTAACAAATTAACATAAATTCGAGCAGAGATTCGACAGCAAAAAAAGTATAACGTGAAGAGATTGAAAAGATATCGGATAATGTTTCTTCTACAACGGCTGAAGGCAAAGTGAGCTCGAACGAGCGCTGGCAACTGGCAACTGGCTTTTGTACTGTTCGGCCCTCCTAACCTCTCTTCTAGATTCTTGCCAGCGCCAGCCAACACCATACATTGTACTTTTAAATTTTTAACAATATATACATTAATAAAAACTTTATTTTGTATTTAATGGGTTTTATTTTTCCAATAACCAAAAGAAAAGTTTGAATTTTTTGAAGAACTCTGTATAATGCTTGCAAGAGATTGTTCAAACATACGAGTACATAGCAAAATACCTACCTACCAGTAATTTTCAAAATTTCAGCATGTTTTTTTTACCTCTTTATTAGGTATTTAAGTACATTAACTAAATACACTACTTGAGATCATTTGGTAATATAATTAATTAGCAAATACCTACACTTTCCGAAATTAGCTCCCAAACAAAATAAATGTGTTTCGATTTTACTTATTCCGTGGCAGAGCTCTGTAGACGCAACATCGAGAGCCCGTCGTAGGTACCTATTCCCAGGCTAAATATAGCCTCAGATGTTCTGTAAGCACTGACATTAGGTACCTATACTGTTGCTAACTGAAGGGTGAAGGGTGGGACATGAGAGTTTGCTATACGAGAACTCTCGGATCAACTTGGATGCTACTTGTATCGTGTAATGACGTCGTTCGAGAACATTGAACATCATAACGCGTTGTTTGCACTATACGACTAGTCATCATCATCATCATCGTCAGCCCACATTATCATCCCACTGCTGGGCATAGGCCTCCTCCCTCTTTTGCCAATTATCTCTTTGCTGAGCGGATCGCATCCAGGTTTTTCCTGCGATCTTAATGATGTCATCGACCCATCGGGCTGGTGGTCTGCCGACGTCACGCCTTCCTTCTCGAGGCGTCCATTCAGTAAGGGACTTACTCCACCTGCTATCACCGCGCCTAGCAACGTGTCCTGCCCAACGCCATTTGAGACGCATTACCCGCTTACCCACATCGCAGACATTCGTCCTACGACGTATCTCGGTATTGCGGATGCGGTCTCTAAGCCTAATGCCTAACATGGAACGTTCCATAGCCCGTTGTGCGACTCGCACTCTGTGCACAGTTTCTTTAGTAAGCGTCCATGTTTCAGCACCGTAGGTCATGGTGGGCAGTACACATTGATTGTAGAGCCTGGTTTTCAAGCATTGCGGTATCTTTCGGTCCCTGAGAACGTCATCGAGTTTACCAAAGGCAGCCCAACCCAATTGTATGCGGCGTGAGATCTCTTTGTCACGATGCTCTCTGGCAAAAGACAAATAGTATACGACTAGTATACCTATTAAAATACCTTGATAAGATGTTTTGAGTCCCGAAAAAGGACATAGGATAATTTTTAACCCAGAAATCATCCTTCCATCATTAAGGGGGTAAAAACGGGGTTGTAAGTTTGTATTACATTTGATATGTAGATAATAGCTTAGACTCATCACTCAGGAATAACACATAGGGTACTCTTTGTCCCAATATTCTCAAGGGAACGAAGTCTACGAGGGCGAAACCGCGGGGCACAGCACTCGCTTGAAATATGGCTCATAAATAACATTACAGTATCTGACAGTGGTAAGCTGTTAATTTACTGTGCCCGGTAGATGGCAATAGGCTCGCCCCCTATTACATGGGACCAATAACATACTGGCGAAATGTGGGTGTATCTACTATGTGACTGAGTCCTGGGTACACCTCTGCCTACCCCTTCGGGATAAAGGCGTGAATGTATGTTATGTTGTTTTGTTAATTTACTTCATATTAATTAAATATCAGGACAATGAGGCCTGGGAACTTCCGCATAGCCACCACGCGGCACCTTCTAAACAAACGAGTGTAACCAAACCAAATATTGTAAAACAATCAGTTGAAAAAATTAGGCCCTACAAGTTTCTTGTGCGTTCTTCTTGTAAAGGTATCTTTCCGAACGCACGGTAGACTCGTTACTGTTTATTTTCATTGACGTACAAAAGTGTCAGATTGTGACCTATTTGAATAAATCTTTTTGACTTTGACTTTGACTTTATCAAACGGTTTTTTTATTCGGAGGAAGTAGTTGATTTTCTCACCATGATTCTGTGGATTAGTGCTAAAAATATGCAATCCGAAATATCTTACGTGAGATAGAGAGAGGGGAGAGGGGGTTGAGCCAAATCTCACGACATCTCACGAAGGTGGAAGGGGGGTCGAAAATCACTAAAATCACCTCATACCTACTCTATGGACGCCCCCTAACCGACTATGGGATTGGGTTACACCTCTGCCGCTCTGCCTACCTCTTTGAAAAAAGGCGTGTTATTATATTATGTTCAATACAATATAACTTATTTATTTACATATTTGAACCGTTTAGATTCGAGACTGGAACCGTGGGGGCCGGAAGCTACTCCATTTTCAAAAATCTATCTGAGCGTTTCGTCGAGGCAACGCGTGATCAAAATGCTGGCGTTTATCATGTCCAACGTAATAGAACATTGCTATTCAACGTGGCAACGCCGCCAGCATGTTGGGTACGCTGCCATCTGACAGTGGTTTAGAGCACTTGGATTTTCTATACTTAGGCTGACATGTCGGCCTGTGGATTTTCGAAGTGACATAGTGTATTTAGTTAGGGTATATAATGAATATTGGCAAACCCCATCTTTATGGGAGAGGCCTATGTTCAGCAGTGGACTTCCAACGGCTGAGAAGAAGAAGTCGAAGAAGAAATAGTGAGTAGGTAGCTCTATTGTTTGGTATTTTATCACTAAAGGCACTCTGCCCATAGGTAGTAATATCCATCAATAAGCAATCGCACATACTTCGTTGAAATTATATATTATCGATCAATTTGCAATAATTTAACGGCTCAGTGACGCAGGTACATCGTTTATATTTAGCGGTAGGGATCATTGAACCGAGTTCTAACGAGTCACAATCAGTTTTCTAGATCATGAGCTAGATAACGAGTTAGAGGCCTAACTTTGGGCAGTTATATCATTGTATGGGTTGGCAGATATACTTTTTGTCACAGAATAAACCACTGAATAGGGAATATATTCCCTATTCAGTGGAATAAACCATATTAGGTTCTGCTGTTGTGGAGTGGATTTTTTAGTTTTCATAACACAATTGCTTAAAACAAAATGCTCATAAAAAAACACATGCTTTGGTCTAATATCAGAAAATACAAGCACAAAATAAATTCGGATTGATTAAATTTGACAAATCATGTTTTTTTATAATACCTATAGCCTACTGGTTTTTAGATATTAATGAAAGGTGGAATACCTTACTCGTTACTATTAGGTATTAAAAGCAAACCTACTACATAGGCATGTACTAACATTGTCTTGTAGAGGGTTTACGCAGAAGTCTACGAGAAAGTATACCTAATGTTTTTTAGGTAATATAATTACTACCGTATAACGTTTGTTTTATACTAATACTTTATTATTTCTGAGATTTGAGATTTATATAATTAGTAGGATTTGGAGGCAACAAACAAATGAAGAGTTTATAATAGTCTATGGCTCTCTCATCAAAATGTTTGCAAATAACCTACGGTTTATTAGTTGGGAACAGATATGGTGTCTTCTTATATTTCAGAGATAATGTTGCTGTCCCATTCTAGTCAAGTATTTAGTAATGCTATTGTAATAATTCTCAATTTGTAAAATAATATCTAAGGGCACGGCAGTGCCCCCGCCAAGTCGAGCAAAAAAGCGGCACGGCCGTACCATCCTTTTCTGGAAGCAGTTCAGGCCATTTTCAACCCCCTATAACTTTATTGTGGATAATTTAATTTACCTACTCATACATTCCTATCCTACTAATATTATAAATGCGATAGTTTGTGAGGATGGATGGATGGGTGTTTGTTACTCTTTCACGCCAAAACTACTAAACCGATTAGGCTGAAATTTGGTATGCAGGTAGCTTAGACCCTGGAATAACTTATGAGGCACTTTTTTCCCCGATATTCCCACGGGAACGATAACTACGCGGGTGAAACCGCGGGGCACAGCTAGTCCATCATAAATCTGGCGACCGAGCTGTGACGTCACGACTCGTGTAACCTAGATCTCCTATATCAACCTAAAATAACCGGTCGTTGTCTATTAGCACATGGCTTTGACGATGGGGATCTCAACGGGTATATAACGTACCTATATATAGGTATTATGTTACTTCCGCGTAATGAATGTTAGAAGTCACGTCAGGTTTAGGCACCGAGGTCATCGTGAAGTAAACCTAGGTAATAATCATCATAATTAGAATTCCTGGTATCTAATTTCGATGGAAGCCAGTATCGCAGGTTCGCCAATTAAGGCTGAAGTTCACCAAGATTTTAAATGTCTGTTACAGTTTTTGTTACGATAAAATTCATCGGTGAACGTTTTTAAACTTAACAGGTTAACTCGTCCTAAATAACTAACATTTATAAACTTTAATCACTATTATTATATTATAGTAGTAGTTTAGTAGTAGTTTAGTAGTGGTAGGCCTCTATTGCAGGGGGCCGCCTGGGGAAGTACCACACCTTTGCCAGTTATTCATCCGCCAAGCAGTAATGTGCAAACATTACTGTGTTCCGGTCTGAAGGGCAATGTTACCAGCAAAATTACTGGGCATGACGAGATTCAACAACTCATATCTCAAGGTGACAGGCGCAGTGCAGTGCCGCGCGGAATTTTGAATTTTAAAACACTAGGTGGCACTGTGTCTGATATGGGCAATCATGATGCTTACCATCAGGCACCTGATTTGCTCGTCTTGTCACTATCATAAAAAAAAATATATATATAAAATCCTAAATGACTCACTGACTGACATGCAACGCAGAGCCACTGATCCTAGAGACT
This sequence comes from Hemistola chrysoprasaria, assembly GCA_947063395.1. Taxonomy (NCBI): domain Eukaryota; kingdom Metazoa; phylum Arthropoda; class Insecta; order Lepidoptera; family Geometridae; genus Hemistola; species Hemistola chrysoprasaria. The sequence goes on along the minus strand of OX346716.1, from coordinate 14,369,204 downwards.
TGAAACTTAGAATGTAGGGCCTTTTCGTTGTCTGGACGTGTGCTAAGAAAGGATTTTCAAAAACTAATATAAGAAGGGGTCTAACGGCGTCAAAGTTTTGGTATAAAAATGCCATATTTCATAATTGCGAGCGAGCAAAGCCGCTGTTCTTACACTAGTTTTATTAAAATTAGCAAAACGTTGGAATTTTCCATTCGGAATTTTCTCAATGACAGCCTGTGTCTGGACCTGTGCGCAGATAGAAGGCAATAGGCTCGCCCACTACCCACTATTACAATTATGGGACCTAAAAACATAACATGCGAGGTGTGGGACTATGAGAATGACACCTGGGTACACCTCAGCCATTGATTAAAAGAAAAGAGGAGATGAGGTACTGGCTTCCTGAAAATGGAAAGCTCAAATTAGATCCCATTAGGTCTACGTACGTCAGTAAAGTTAATTGTGTCTCGTTCGCACTTCGGTTTTAGGTACGTCTTTCTATCTTTGTTGTTTCAAATTGCACATGCTAGTTGTTGAGTAAGCGCTGAGAAAACGTCAAGTCTTCAGTGCCTTTTTATTTTTCTGAGATATTTTTTCTTGGTACAGGTTTTTATACATGAAAACTCGTTTGGATTAAGTTAGATTTTTGACGGAATCTTTGTATTTCAACCGTTTTCTCAGACCGCCCAAAGGCAGACTCATGTCACATGCCTCAGTTCATCAGTCATCATGCCAATTCCTCATACCAATGTGTACGTGCCCTTACCACACCAATAGATTATAATAGGTATCACAATGGTACGGACTCCTTCACCATGACAAGTTAATGAATTAATCAGTAACATACCTGAAGCTCCGGTCCAATGAGTGCGCTCATTGCTCGCATCACGCACCATCAATCTCTCGACTTGGGCATTAACTGTTTACAGTTCAGATACTTAACAAAAGCTTAGTAAAGGCTCGCAGAATACAGAAGACTGCAGCCGCAACGGGCCGCACCGCATCGCTTAGGTATCAAAAATCCACCTACATCACTTTCGTACATTTTATATTATGAACTTATGGCACACTACAGGCGGACGATGCGGCGCGGTGCGGCCTGCTGTAGTGTACTTAGCAAGCATATATTTTTTAATTTCTATTCTGTGATTAAGGTTATCCGACACCCTTACAAAAGAAAATACACAGATATGAAGAAATAGGGAATAATTTTCCATTCAATTGTTTATGGTTGGCTCTGGATCTGACCTATATTTGCACGAAAACATATTTTGTTAAAGAAAACCTTACAGTTTCTTCGTATTTATGAAAATTGTAAAAAAGTAGTTATTAGGTTATGTTAATGTTTTTTTTTTAAATAGCATGAAAAACCATACGGTTTTTTTCACAAAATATGTTTTCGCGCAAATAAAGGCTAGATTCAGAGCCAACCACAAACACCTACTTTAGAGGCGACTGACGAAATCCCCATACAAACGTTATCTAAACTATTGACAAGCAGAGCATATTTTTAACATTCTATGATGTTAAAAAAATAAGGTATTTTTCTAATATAACGGATTAAAATATAATTAGGAACCTAGATAACTAGTGTCTCCTTCCGAATAACATCATTGAATGTTCGAAATATGCTCTGATTGTAAAACAATCTAGGTATTATGTTTAATGTATGGGGAATTCGTGGGTTGCAACCCACGAATTCCCCATACACTTAAATAATAAATTAACTTAAACAATAAAAACCACTCAAATAATAACAACTTAGCGCTCAACATAAAATAAGCCTTCAAGTAAAGTGTCTGACCAATAAATTCCTTGAGTCTAGTAAGAGCAGGCGCGGACATTGCATTCCTGAATCGGGAATCCAGTGTTCTTGATGATTCAGTACGTGAGTCATTTCCCGAGCAGATTCCTGGCGACTAGTTGGTGACGTCACGGGGTGCTGCGCCGGCGCATCGCCACAAGAATAACGTGCATATAATCGTGCGTCAAAACCACAGAACACATATACAAGAAGAAGTTCCACTACGTACTTCAGATTTGCGTACACGAAGCGACGCTAGCGTTACCAACGCTTCGCACTGGAACTATTCAGTAGCGCGGGAGATTTAATATTTCTAACATTAGCTATAGGTACCTACCAATATTATATTTCTATATTTACTTCTATATATGCCTATTCTATATGCCATACGCAAAGGGTAAAAAAATAAGGGCAGGTATTAGAAGTAGTCATTATTCAGATGAAAATAAGGTAAATCTTATATTAGGTACACATCTTTCTAAAAGGGGTTGGCCGAGGTGTACCCAGAACTCAGTCTCATACTAAGTATACTCCCACATTTCGCCAGTATGTTATTGGTCCTATGTAATAGAAGGCGAGACTATTGCCATTTACCGGGCACAGTTCTAGACTCCAGGTTGTTATTGAGATAATCCCTCACGGAAAAATCCGATATTTAACACCACAGTTTAACACTTTGCCTAACCTAGGCGTCTTTTTCGCACAATCGCAATAATAGAGTCTATGATCTCGTTAGCACAAAAACAAAACTTCCTATAGCACAATTTAACAAATACGAGAAACTACAAAACTTATTTCCACTAAAGATGTGCAAAGTGCAAATCAATGAAAAAGTGAAAATCGTAAACAAAAAGCAGCCATTTCTATTATCCGGTTGCCAGATGGCAAAAAAGAAATTCTTCTAACGCTCATAAGAATCTGAGGTCTAGATTTAACTAATTTGAACAATATATGTGATAAAATTATTAATAAATTTCATTACTTATTTTTAGATAAGTAATGAAATTTATTGTAGTGTTTATTTCTATCTTCCGAATTAATTAAATAATTCCCATAACTTTATATTCTACTAAAATGTTATAATTTCCTTAGTAGGGTCAGTAAATAGTGCTTTCTCTGTCGTTTGTAGATCTCCGTTTCTTTTTAACATTTCCTTCGCCGTGTTGGCATTGGCCGGGAACTAAGCTGACACCCCCTGGTCAAAACTGAGTGAAAACATATTTCGCTCTTGCAATTTACCCTTTACTGTCAAATTTGGGACTAGACATTTTGGTTTTAATGCAAATTAACGGTCAGTTCACACGACCACATAAAGATTTTTATACGAATCAGCTTTTTTTTTCTGGATCTGGTATAATAGCCCTGTCGGGACGAAGAGTAAACCAGCCAAGTTCTCAATGATTTTTCTGCTGGTACTAACTATTTGGATTATTATTAATGATGCTAAGGAATTTCAGAGTTTTTAGGTTATTTTCATAGTTTTTCAGGTGGAGTACAATTTTTGTATCTCAGGCCCTACTCATGTTTATAATTTTGACGGTCACAATTATTGTTTTAACTTCGGCCATAATAAAGAATCTACACAGTCATATAAGTTTTGATATATTTCAGGGCATAATTTAGAAAAAACGTATAAAATATTGATTTTAACATTTTTAACTTACTTTACGAACTTTAAGTGAGTAAAACAAATTATATAGGTAGGTACTATTTTTTATTAAATGAACTGTACACACTGCACTGACTTACAACAAGCACTGGGCACCGACTTTCCCTCATATATCATAGCGTCTTATCTCAAATTGAAGACAAACAATGACTCAGAAAAGTCCTGACTTTTCTCATCGGTCTCTCTGCATCGGATCCTATAGATTAATTATAGATAGCTATTAACAACAATACTTCTCGGATTAATTAAAAAACGGCCATTGCTCTCGTTCGTATTGAATTTAATGCATTGTTGGAAAAAGCAATGGATGCGCGTGCGCTTCCGTCGGCGGTAAAAACGCGCGCGCGCCACCGCCACTCCGTGACGCGTTTTTCTGATTAATTAATGAAGTAAACTGTTGAACGCACGCGACTTGAGCACCAAGAGGAGGTTGCACATATTGCACTTTTTTATCAATAGTAGATACCTAGAGAAGATTAAGTTGTAATGAACATAGGCACTTTTATTTAGGGTCATGGCATGACTGACATAGCATAATGTACCTGTATGTGTCTTGAATTTGAAGGGTTACACGTGGATTGAATCTACCTAGGACAAGCAGTCCAACACGGAAGGTACAACTTCGAGAAAGAGGTTAATCGTCGGATCCTACTGGGCTGGGCAGCGTTCGAAAACCTACGCTATGTCTACATATCCAAAATACCTCAGTGCCTCAAGCCTAAGGTCTTCGAGCAGTGTGTGTTGTTACCAGTGATGACTTATGGATCTGAAATGTGATCTCTGAACGTGGGCCATAACAGCAGGCCCAAAATAGCGCAACGAGCTATGGAAAGGGCTGTGCTTGAGATTTCTCTGCGAGATCGAATCAGAAAGGAGAAGACCCGTAGCTGAACGACAGATACCGACATAACCCAGAGAATTAGCAAGTTGAAGTGGCAATGGGCAGGGCACATAGCACGTAGAACTGAACCGACTGGCCGATGGGGCTGCAAAATTCTCGAATGGAGACCACGGACCAGCAAGCGTGCCGTAGGACGTCCACAGGAGGTAGGACCCACAAGGTGAAAAGACGATCTGAAAAAGACAGCAGGATCACGCTGGATACAGGCCGCTTACACCGGACTAGTTGTCACATGGTTGTCTGGAAGACATCGCTTTTAGCGACCGCTTAGTGTATTTTTATTTTTAATGTTAATTCTTGTTGGTGTTGTAGCAATAAAGTGGTGTAGCATGCAGTGGTGCAGGAGGCTTATGTTCAGCAGTGGACATCCCATGGTTGAGATGATGATGATGATGATGATGAGGCGTGGATTGTGGATAGCACAAAACTGGACGCAATTAAGCCAAAAGGGGTTTTATAGGGAGGCCAATGTTCAAGAGTTAACGTCTTCCAGCTGATGATGATGATGATGATGAAATCGCAAAATTAGTTGTGTATTTAAACTCACCAAACTGCAAAGAGCGTTTTTTTCACACCAAATCGGTCATACTGTGGGTTGTTTTTTTTTTTAACATTTTCGCTTAACAATTTCCTAATAAATGATAGGGTATTTTTGGGCTTAATTTGATTCTTTCTAGACTTACCCTACAGAAGGTATCCTAGTTCTAGTAGGTAAGGTCTAGTAGGTAAGCACTGCTGTAGTGCAGCTTCGTATAGCGAAGGTGAGGTGGGAAGACCTTTCTTTATTTAATTTTCACTAAGGTGCTTGATAGGTAGTATTCCTCGCAAAACGAAAGACTAATGACTTTCGCTAAAACACTATTTAGGTGCTATTTTAACCTAAGTACCATGTACCAACACTATTACAATAAGTAATTAATTCCTCCACGGCACAGTGTACAGTCTCTACTAGGTAGTTTTTTTTAATAATAAATACAGTATCGCATTACTCACAACTAAATAAAGAAAGTTAGTCGTAAAGCTGATATATTATCATATTTTTGTGCTAACACTATCCAATTAAATACCGACAACTATCTATTACAAGACACAATAACAATAATCGGGCCAAATAATTGGATTTAGTTAAGCAAAAAGGATTCAACGCACAAAAATAAATTATTTTTACGAAAACAATGGACTTTGGATCAATGGGATCGAACCTAATTGTTATTATCATCCACAGCCTGCTTATCCCACAGCTGGGCATAAGTTATAAGCCTCCTTCTAGCCTTGTCTTGTGCAAGCCGTGCCCAGATTCAACCAGCCACTTTTGTCATATCGTCAGCTCAATAACATACTGCCGGATGACCGATACTGCGTTTAGGTTATACATGTCCTTTGCAAGCATTCAGTGTGACATAACTTAATCGATTTAACTGAAAATGGTTACCTTACCTAACAAACAGTCATTGTAGTTTAGTTGTTTTTGTACTGTACTTTTTTGGTGTAAGAAAGAAAAAAAAAGTAAATAGCTAAATTTCGATGACGGGTTGAGTCCTTTTTGCTGAACTATGTCAAATTAACATAATAGTTCTGCCCAAGTTCTCAAATTAACTAAGTAAATAGTAGGTAAACTTAAGATAGAACCCAGCCCACGTAGAACAGTGATAGGGCTTGTTTAGAAAACTAACACCTACACATATCTGTAAAGTTTCTCCAAGAATCTTGAATATTGATAGTTGCCCAATATTAAGTTTCTAGGTACAACTATCTACTGGAAGGTATCTATTACCTATTGATAATATTTACGTAAAATAAAAACGAACACTAAACAGTAGGTAAACATAACATAGGCATAAGCTACCTATTTTACCTATATACCCTAGTAAGTACAATTAAATATATACTCCTATCAAGTACACCGCCGACTAAATGACCAGAAATACTCATAATGTATTCCTTTCCTTCTGGTTGTCTGAAAGAAATAGCTTTAAGGCGCGGTGGTAAGCAAATTCGCCCTCTGGCCCACACGTAGGTACCCACATTTTTGAAGATATAATATATAAAATAGAGATAACTAAGATCTAGAAAATAACAATACAAAAATTCAGAAAAAAGTCCAATTTAATCCAAACTAGTTTTAATTTATAAAAACCTGCACATAGAAAAACTAACAACAAAATGGATAAACTGATCGGCAATGTATGGGAAGTCGAAAGTTATTTTTTCAAATTTCTCAAATCTCTCTTTTATAAGTTTTCAGGTTCACGGATATTAAGTATTACAAACCCTTAAAAGCGTTATGGCCTTCTAAGAATTTGACACAATCCTATGAAAAATTTACCAATTCCATACTTTGTATTCCCGAGTTTCCGAATATAATAAACCCATTCTATAAATATAAATCCTGTTATTTTTATAGTGCTTTTTCATAGTGCACTTCCAAAAATCCAAGTTTTACTCGCGTGATTGGACGTTCACTACAAAAAAATGTAAAGTATATAAACAAAAATAAAATGATAGGGACATACTTTACTTCAACTTTTAAATATCAGGATATAAATATATCAAATAGGTTTACTGTATTCAGAGGAAACAGGAGAATACAAAACATCGATTTAGTAAATTTTCCATAGGTTTGTGTCAAACTGCTAAGAGGTCCTGTATCCTGATAAGTATTACTACATCGTTTTATTAAGTACACCTGGTCTAATAATAGGTACCTAGCTATATGAAGGGAATGCGAAGGACTACAAGGCAGTGGCAGGGGCAGGGCCGTAGCGCGGTTTATCTGAGCGGGGTCATTGCAGGTGTCGTCGAACTAACGACATTGGACAAGGCAAGGTGCCCGCGAGTTCATCCACGCACCTATAATGCCTAATTTAAATAACACTTGATACAATTAACGTTTACTGTTCATGTTTATCTAATGCTTAGAGACTAATTTAGGTAATCTAAGTAAGTAACTTTATCATAAGGGTACCTAAGTAAATTATAGAATTGACACGCGACAGCTGAACAAAAATAATTTTTTTTAATTTTTGGTCATATTTTCTTATATTGACTACCTACATAAATATCAGATAATTTATAATTCAAATGATTAATCAAATACACTCCCAGAACTCAATTCACGGAATTATGGCCAAATAAGGTATTTATTAATTTATTTATTTAGGTATCCCAACGGGGGATACAGTTAAGATATACATAATTTTTGAAGTTAAATGGAATTACGTCAGTGTTCCCGCATTTACTGGGAACCATGAATAGATGATAGGTTACCCGTCAGTCTAAAATCTTAACCGTGATTGTGCGTAAACTGACAATAAACACCTTTCGTGTAACGAACGCTTGAGTACCCACTTGTAATTTAATATTTCCTAAGCCTAGATTACCTTGAGTGCACTAATTACTATCGTAGTGAGGTCCATAATGCATCCACATACTTAATTATTATTGTGGCGAGTATCGTATCGTGATGCACGCAAACGCATTTTTTCACAAATGCACTGGACCGAGTGACGGCAAAGAAAAACACGGAATGGAGCTCTAAGAACGGTATATGAAGCAAAAAAACCCTGGGTCAGCGTCCGCTTGCCGGAATAAGGACGGTGCAATACAACTTATAGATTATTGTAAAGGTAAATAACTAGATAATTTTTAGTTTTTATTGATGCATCGAGACCATTTTTTTAAAGTCCAGTGTGCAGACGCCCCTTTGACCTTTTAATCTAAAGGTAATGGATAGCACCTATCGGGGTCCATCTCTGAAACTATCTACAGAAGATGAGCTCAAAGACAACCCCCGCTATGTGCAACGACAATTGTGAATTGATGCGGAAACTACTTGATTTAGCTGTAGGTGTAATTTTTAGATGTATGGTAGGAAGACCCAACAGCACACTGAAGGCATCATTATACTGGACTCGTAAGGCGCTGTATGTCCTCTGCGTGTAACTGGTCCAGAGGCTGCCTGCTGCAAATATAAAAAGACTGGCAATATGCTCTAGAGACCTTCACTTGTTTTGTACACATTGCAAACCTCCGGGCCAGCATATTCGCGCGGACACATAGCGCCCTACGTTCCCTTTCCAGGTCTAGGTCATCCCTCAGGCTGTGGGCGATCCAGTGACCCAGATATTTAAAATTTGAGGTGACGCTCAGGGTGTTGCCATTAATGGCTACACGTGGTATATGAACATATGTTTTACTCCTTGATTTGAAAAGCATCAACTCGCACTTTTTATCGTTGTATCAGTCCATGGGCCGCCACATAGGCGTCACAGACCTTCACCATTTGCCTGAGAGCTCAACAAGACCATGATCAGCATAGCTGAAATTATTCACGCTAAGCCCGTCAATACGACATCCGACATTGGTGTTGTTGAGCTCCACTATTAAGATATTCATGTAGAGATTGAAAAGCCCAGTAGATGCCGCCCTGTCTGACCCCGCACTCTGACCTGTATGCCTCCGACATCTCTCCCGCCCAACGAACCTAGTTGGTCTGATTGCTGTACCAGTACTGATATAAGTTTATTATTTCCCCTGGTAGGTCCGTATCATTTCAGAGCTTCTGCCTTATGGCGATTATTTTTGGTCTCAGAAGAGTACTAATACTCTATATTCTATGCCACAGAATAACTCCGAGCAATAAGCCGATAAGCTAAGGATAAATAGTCTTTGCTAGCTTGATGGCAGTGACATTGACAACTTATAAAATTAAGACATCCGATTTTACAGTTTGACATTGACAGAACTAGGGCCGTTATTTTTTTGAAAGAGTCATAAAGGTATCGATATAATATGTTTAGAAATTAAAAACGACATCAATATCGATATTGATATATCTCAAAATATCGACATATATTTTATATTAAATTAAATACTAACCTCTATTCAAAAACAAAAAGATAATAAACAAACGAACATAATAATAATATGTACTTATATAATGTAATGTAAATTTTTAATTCATATAATGTAACTGTAGTATTTAATAAATTTTTAATGTAACAATAATTTATTAATATAAAATTAATTAATTTAATTAATTTTAAAATTGTTATGATATTATTATCACAATTTTTATTTAATTAATTAAATATTTTAATTAATTTTAAAATTGTGATAATAATAATTTAAAATAATTAATTGTGTGAAATGTTTTTTTTTTATGGCTCTATGCAACCTGCAATAAATGAATATTAATTTTAATTTAATAACTAATTAGTTTTGAAAAAAAATATAAAAAGAAAATGAGCTTGGAATGCAAGGAAGTTTGGCCAAGAAAATCTTACACTACCTATCCTATATTGCCGAATGTTATTCGCAATAATATTTCCATACATAGTATAGCTCGACACAAAAGAGTAGAAACGGATCTAATTTAAAGTGTATGTGTTGATTAAATTGTTTTTACTCTAGTAAGAGACAGTGGCGCCCCCATTATTTTCTACTCTTTTGTGTCGAACTATACATAGTTCTTTTATTACAGCCGATTAATTTATAATTTTATTTGAATAAAGTGAGGTTAAGTCCTAAGTATTTTATTAATGGCAACGCGCATTCTTATTTTAGTAGAACATTATGCTAAATTTATTAAACTTAATGTCATCATTAAGTTTAATAAAATTTTTTAGTATCGTTACTAAAAAACAATATTTATACACATTTGAAAATCTTATTATTAGGCCTATCAAAATCATAATATAATGTCGACGTAGACCAAATACCAACATATCCTTTACAAGTTGTTGTTAATTGGTCTAAAAAGATACAAGCTTTACTACCTACCTTTTTGATGTTCGATTAATTTAATTAACAATGATCGCAAACAATACAACGAACAAATATTATCGATATTTCTTCGACATCCCTTCGACTTTTGACAGCTATGGACACAAATGAAAAATCAAATTTGAAAAATTTGTAATTTTTCTCGCCTTGCAAATATTTTGATCTAAATAAATCTCGTCCACATCAGCAATAATTATTTATATATTCATATATTATGATTTGTACAATGTGGACCAGTTCGTGCCTTCTTTTGTTCCTATTTTTGGGGTAAGAATTCAAGACATTTTTAATTTATCATGATTGTAACGTGAACCGCGTAGATTACAAACAATAAAAATAAACAAACACGTTGGTTTTTAGGTTTCAATATGTGGAGTCGCGGCGTGGTAGCCACGATATGAGCTGGGATTATCTGATCTTTACCCAACACTGGCCGCCTACAGTATGCAAGGAGTGGGTCCATAAAAATCCATCGCATTCATGCTCACTACCTCGCAAGCAGGATACATGGACCATTCATGGCATCTGGCCAAACAAACTGGGGACTATAGGCCCACAGTTCTGTAATAAAACTTGGCTCTTTGATCCTGAGGAAGTGAGACCAATTGAGAATTCACTGGAACAAGCATGGATTAATATTGAAGCAGGTCTGTATAAAATATAATTTCCAGTTGAAATTGTCATTTTTAGGAGTGGAATTATATGTTCTGCTATATTATCTTGCTGTCTTAAACTCATCGCACAAGTATACCTTCAGTACAATTTAATTAAGAAGGCATTGAAACCCATCATTAGCTTAGTGATGTAGCATTAAAATATATATATAATACATCTGCCTAGAATGGAGTGCTTGGCTGCGATGGTGAGTTTCCTATGCATACATACTTTTCCTTAACACTGACTGTGAATCAATATATCTTTTATATAAGTGTGTCAACGGCCAACTTGATTCTATTGATTTTACAGAACGCATCCAATACTCAGTTCCATATAGACTCCCGAGATACCCTATCACTAATCTTCTTTTTACTCCAACCTGTAAAATAAACCTAGGACTTAATTCACCAGTTAAAAGTATTTGCAGAAAATATAATTTAATGACGAAGTACTCCCGTGATATCGATTTATTTGGTCTCTTTAAAACAATTTAACTAGTAGTTCGCCGCGAACTGAGACCTCGCTACTGAGACTTTAATAATAAAATCGTTATGGCAACTTTATCTTTAATATTCGATAAAGCCTGCGGATGACTATAGTCCATCTAATATACGAAGTACAGTTTGACAGTTTTGGTTATTCCTGGTTTTAAACTCCTGGTCTAGAATGATTAGTTACCGAGATAATGCCTTTTTTCTTTTGATAGCTATCATCAGAAACTAAGATCTTGATAAGATCTGTCACTTCCGTAAAGAAAGTACTGGTCTAAAATGAGTAGTTTCCGAGGTGATGCTATTTTTAGTTTGGCAGCTTTCGTCTTAAATAAAGATCTTGATGAGATCTATCACATCTGTGAAGAAACTCTTAGTCTAAGATAAATAGTAATACCGAGATAAAGATCATGTTAAATATCCCGTAATAAGTGATCCTAGAGGTAAAATCATTTTAATATTTAACAGCTGTCATCTGAAACAAAGATCTTGATGAAATCTATCACTTCTGTAAAGAAAATGCTGGTCTAAGATGAATAGTTTCCGAGGTAATGCCATTTTTAGTTTGGCAGCTGTCATCTGATATAAAGATCTTGATGAGACACTATCACTTCTGTGAAGAAACTCCAGCAGGCTTACCATCAACTAGATAAGCAATTCAGTTTAGGACCTAAACTGAACTGCGTCGCTATTTTCGTACCATGACCTTGTTAAGCCGATCAGTTTAAAATTCCCGCCAAAACAAAACCTAAACTGAATGGCAAGCTTAGTTTCGTTCGTTCTTTTCGTACTATGATGCTTCCTTACGACTGAACCTGAATAGCATAACTGTCAAATCTAGCGATTCAATAAAAGTTAGTTTTGTTTCGCCAAACTGAATCGTTTTTACATATTTCCGTGTATTTTTTAAATCTCTGTAAGTGTAAGTGTGCTATTTTCATTATTGAGGCTAAAGTCGATAAGTAGAGCTGTGACTCTGTGACATAATAATATCTAAGATATTAATCAACTAAGTTTAACGTCGTGCGCAAGAGTTGTTTGAATATTGAATAGTATGTCTGACGAACTACTATTATTTGAGCTGATGAAGTGCATCAACGAAGATGCTTTTGTTTTGAAGATGTTCTCAATGAGAGTTTAGAGCTTCCCACAATATTTCTAACTGGTGGTACGTAACCCTTCGTGCCACCACTTGACGAGATTGTTAACTGTATACAAAAAAAAAACACTTAAGAAAGGTAAAGGTACACGAATTCCACACTGTTGATTGGACATGGAATAATTATTGAGGTTTGATATTACGAATCGTTAAATAATATCCAAAACACTTAATTATATAGAAAACATAAACTAACAGCTTACCTCATTATAAATTTACTAACTTTGTTTTGTTCCAAACGCCAAACACAAACTAATAATTCCACTTTTAAAACTACCGCGCTCGTAAAGAATAATAAGGATGACATCGGCTAGTTCGTTCAAAAATTTTAATTACGATTTCGTATAATAATCTTGGAAATTCAAGCATTAATGGTAAGACACTATACCCAAAATATTAAATAAATAAAATTTTGTAAAATATAAAATAATTTAATGTATTTTATTCGCAAAACTTAATATAAAATTGGGGTCTAAAAAAATCCGGTAATTTCCGATTTTTATGTAAGATGCCGTTTTAAAACGAAGCGGCCATTGAATGAGACCACTAGATTTTTATATAGCGTTGTCTTTTTCTCGCTCGGCGGCGGAAAGTTGGATCAGAGACAACGTTTTGTTCATTCTTTCTGACGTAATACGATTCAAATGCGATCGTCGCTTAATTAGTTGATGGTATGAAATTTTTTAGGTACCTAAATTGAATAGAGTCGGAATTGAATTGCTAGCCTATAAGTTGATGGTAGGCCTGCTGGTCTAGGATGAGTATTTGAGTATTCAAGCTGTGGATCCAAATTAAAGGAGCCAATCAATAGTAGATACTTACTCATAAAGCTATATAACTATAGCCCATCAAATCTAAGAAATCCCGTTTGACATTTCATACACTATCATACTTTTAATAACTTTGCATAGGCGTAACTCACACAATTTCATTGACCTTTGCCGTAAAACCATGGAATTACGAAATTTATCCCAAGATGTACAATATTCTTAATCACTAAATTTAAATTCAAACCCTAAGGCAATACCAAAAAAACGATACTTTTTAGATTTGATGGACTATAGTCACCCGCAGGCAAACACAGATTAGATAATAGTTACTTCGCAGGTATGTACTAGGCCTTTCGCGCTCCTACTTGAAATCTTGTAATCCCTATATCTCTAGAACCCCAAAACCGATTTAGCTCATGTTCGAACTTGAAAATTCTTTTTTTTTATACTACCTGTCTGCATAGTTTCATCAAGATCGGATCATCGGCTTTCGAGTAATCGCAAGACAAACATACATACATACATACAAACTTTGGCTAATATTTTTATGCAAGTCCTAAACTAGGTGTCTAAATTTGAAAAAAAAAATAATCGGACCATCGGTTTCGAAATTATCATCAGACCTTTCATAAATACTTCGTGACTCTTATATATCCGGAACCCCTCGGCCGATTTTGCTCATTATCTAAAGTAAAAAAATTTATCACTCTAAACTACATGTCTGCAAAGTTTCATCAAGATCGGACCAACAGTTCTCAATTTATCGTCGATCAAACTTACATGCCAGAGGTCAACCCTTAAGCTGGTACAAGCGCAGGTTTTTCCCACTTGTCGACTCTAAGACCTCGCTTCGCTCGGTCGAAAATTGTATAATCGCAGTTCTCTACATCTCATCATAATTTGTAATATCTTTTATATAATATCTTCTATTTTAACTTTTTCCCAATTTGTACAAGTTATTTGAAGTTATATTTTGTTTTTAATAATTATTATAAGAATTCTTTTTTATTTTATAAGATGTCAATCATACGCGCAAATGTTGTGGCTACCTATAATTGGATAAGCATCTTGAATTTGTTTAATTATGTAACTATTTTTGTATATATGTGATAGTTGCTTATTTGTTGGTACCCTTAATAAATAAATATGTCAGAAGAGATGGAATCGAGTATGGAAATTATGATTCTAGGGTATTTCATGCGTCTCGAAATATGAATGGTGTTTGGCTGCCCATCAGTTGCATTTAAAAAACACAGTGTTTTCTGCAGTAATTAGTTTTAATACTAAAATTATTTACAGGCACAGGATTATATGATCTGTGGGCCCATGAGTGGAACAAGCATGGCACCTGTGCAGCATCCATTGAACCCCTCAACACACAGATCAAGTACTTCAGCAAAGGTCTAGACTTACTGCAAAACTATACCATGGATAAAATACTAGAAGAAAAGGGCATTGTACCATCTGACATGAAAGAATACTCCTTAGACGACTTCTACAATGTGATCAAAGATAAATTTAATGTTGCACCAGAAGTGGAATGTAGACATGAAAACGGCAAGCAATATCTGTTTGAACTAAGACTTTGTTTTTCTAAGTCAATGGTGTTGCAAAGCTGTGAGTCAAATGCCATGACTAACTGTAACACAGGGCAAAGTATCATCTATCCTGAGAGCACAGCATCTCCTAAATATATATTTGTACACTTGTACAGGCTTGTTACGTTTTTGCAATGGTTTACCTTGTAATTTTCCTGTTTTAACCAGATTATATTGTTTTGACTTAAATTAATATGCATAGGTCTGTGTATATGTAATCTCTTTGAACGTAAATGAGGGAGCTTATATCTATGCACTAAAACGAAGTTCTTTAAGTTTGATACAATCCTATGAGAACTTATAAAATTTATATTTCATATTCCCCTGTTTTCTCCAGAATTAATAAACTTAAATCCTGATTTTTGAGGATGAATTAAACTGTCTTTTACTTTTTTATTTTTATTAACTCTTAATTTTTTTCTATTGCATATGTAATCACAAGTGGTATGTTTTTACACATTAAAAAAAAATAAAGTTAAGAGATAAGAAAATAAAATGATAGACAGTTTACTTCATCCTCAAAATCAGGACATAAATTTATCGAATGTGTTTATTATTTTCGTAGGAAACAGGGGAATAAGACTGAAGGTCTGTTTGACTATAAATTATTCAAAGGATTGTATCAAATTCCTGATGCATTATAAAGGAACTTTTGTTCTACTTTTGCTCATATTATATTATACATAGAATTGACACCAAGCTAGTAGTAGGTACTTAATTTTTTATTTATGATCAAAATACATTGTGTATTTATAATGAAATAATATTACGTAAAATGTGATTCATTGATTTAGTTTTTTTTAATCAGAATCAAACTATTTTCCATGGTCCTTTTTACTTCATTGCAATGTACTTAATAATGTAAAAAAGCATAATAAATTAATGTTACTTAGGTTTTTGTTATGATTTTTACTATTTCGCACTTTTTTATCAAAGCAAATTTATATATTTAATATTATTATAATAACCTAATCAAACCAATCAAGCCTTTGATAGTGCTGTGCCAGTAGAAAGTTTTTTAGGTGTCTGCACCTATAAAGTACTTGATGATATTACTATACAAAAATTACATGTTCTAAGCAACTTTTGCAATCCTGTGTCTTCGCTCCTGTGGGAATGTTTGAAATTCCATTTCACTCCTTTCCTAAAACACTATGTACAAAATTGCTACTAAACAGCTCTCTATGTCCAAGGATTGGGGTTAAAACATTGATGAGAGTGTCAGTCAGTTAGGACATTGATTTTTATGTATAGAGATTATTATGTCAACAATGCACATACCAGTTGTACTTGTCTATTATAATGAAATACAGGTGATATATGTAAATAAAATCTCCTTAATTTGTTTTATTACCAAATATCTCTAAATGAAACAACAGATGTGATCACACAGTTTATTCCTTCCACATCCCACATCAACAGTACAAATACAAAATATTATGAGTTCTCAGGTTATTGAAGCCCTTTGGATACTATGATTACAGCAGATGGCACCAAACCTACGGAAAATAATAATAGTTAACCACTGCATAAACTTAGGCGTAATATAATTTATGTAATGCAATATAAAAGACTAGTTGTGCCCCGCGGTTTCACCCGCGTAATCTTCGCTCCCGTGGGCGTATCGGCATAAAAAGTACCCTATGTGTTATTCCGGTGTCTACACTATCGACATGCCGAATCTCAGCCCAATCGGTTCAGTAGTTTTGACGTCAAAGAGTAACAAACATCCATCCATCCTCACTAACTTTGACATTTATAATATTACTAGCTGTCCCCCGCGGTTTCACCCATTTAGTCATCGTTCCCGTGGGAATATCAGGAAAACAGTACCCTATTTGTTATTCCAGTGTCTAAACTATCAACATACCGAATTTCAACCCTATCGGTTCAGTAGTTTTTGCATTAAAGAGTCAAACATCCATCCATCCTTCAAAACCGGGCTAGATGGCGCTGAAGTCGAGTTAGAACTCGCTAGCGTTATGTTTACCTGTTACAAATGTAACTTTATTATATATATATATATTTTTTTTTCATTGGCATAGTGCCTCTATTGAAAAAAGACTAAACAATAGAGCTACCTATTTACTACTTTATTACATTGTACTGAGATTTGAGATTTATAATATTAGGATATAGTTACCTAAAACCTCAAGTGGCTGGTCATAGTCCTCTGTGGTGAATATCTTTTTAGGGAATGTGGTCATCAACTTGAAGTTCTCTTCAGCATACTCTTGTGCATGTAGTTGCAGATATAATCTGCAACAGCAATGTTTTATATTATATCAACTAGTGTTTTCTGAAGCCAGACACAAAAGTCCCCCTAAAATTTGTCTTTTCGAGGCCCTTAGCGTATTAAAGGATATAGGGGCCCCCATGACTGACAAAAAACTACTCATACCTTTCTAAACCAGGCAAAAAATGTAAACATATTGGTTTTTATGTTTGCCTGTCTATTATGAATGGATTTTCTTCTTTATTAGGTCATCAGCTGTCCATGGTCTTCATTCAAGAACCTTACAACACCATTGGCCATCAGTAATCATCATCTCAGCTGTAGTATGTCCACTGCTTGGAGATAGGCCTTCACCAGATTTCCATATTGTCTGGTTGTGAGCATTTTGCATCCTCCATCCTCCTGAGGTCTTTAATAGATCGTAATTATCATTATCATCCTGCTAGACAGGTCTTCATTGTCCAGCAGTGCGTTTCCAGCTAACGCTTGGCAGGCGGGTTGGCGAGCGCAATTATCGCGCTCTGGATCTGATTACCCTTAGCTGGCTCTTACGGCAACCGCGGGTAAAAGGTAGGGTACTATTCTACAGCTGGTAATCCCATGGAGTAATAACCACAATAATCAGTATCCACCTGCAGTGCCCTAACTGTCCCAACAATAGCTATGATGAAGGACCTTCTCGAAGCAAACCAAAACGCAATAAAAAAATACTGGACCAAAATAATATGGAACACTAGCCTAAATGATCAGTTATAAACATAACATTTACCTGACCGCAGCCAACTGCTCCTTAGCCGAGAATGTATGCGAGAGAGACTTGCCGTCGGGCAGTCGCAACTGTATCCTCGCCTGCTCGTACGATACTTTAGGAGCGGGGGCTGCTGCTGGGGCCGGCACTGGGGCTGGTGCCGGGGTGGGGGCTGAGGCCGACTGACCAGATGCTGCTAATCTGTGGAATATATTACATACACAAATTTTAATAACTTTATCATTCATCTTGAATATCAAGTTTGTCATAGAATCAATTTTATTCTCTTGGGTAAGATGACTTATCTAAAGCACAATAAGATATTTGAATCAACTAGAACGGCCAGATAAGACTAAAATCGACAATTTTCAGTTTTGAGTTGTCTCAATACAACAATAAAATGCTTAACTGATCTGAGACTAGTTACAGCTGGAAATAAATAGGATACACCTAGGTTTAACCAACGGTGATCAGCTGCAAATAGTTCTAACTGGCTAAAACTTGTAACCCTACCAATCAATAATAATACATGTAACTGCACTTTGGCTTTTAGCCGTAACATCCTACTAATATAATAATTGCGAAAGTTGGTGAGGATGACCTCACTACAAAACTAATGATCCGATTGCATGTGTAGGTAGCTTAAACCATGGTATAACAAATAGGGTTCTTTTTATCCTGAAATTGCCACGGAAACAATTACTATGCGCGTGACACAGGGCGATACAGCTAGTAATATAATAAAACTAACTTCCTAGCTTGTTTGTCAGCTTCAATCTGCGCTCGAACCCTCTCCCTCGCCTTCTGGTCCTCAACCTTTTCTCGTCTCCGTTGCTCCACCAGTTTCTGCATCTCTTGTTCTTGCATCCTCAGCTTAGCATCTTGCATGTCCTTGCCTGATTTGATGCGGATCCTTTCGCGCTCTAAAGCTTCAGCCTGGAATGTTATTATAATGCTTTTAATAAAAACTAAGCACTTATGTTTCAGTGGGAATTTCAGGAATATCTTTTTTATTACATGTCTCAATCATAACAAAACCTATGTGCAAAATTTCAAGCTCTCTAGGTCCAAGGTTTGGGGCTGGCCGTTGATGAGTGAATCTATCAGTAAGTCATTTAATCATGACTGTTATATGAATTTTAATCGCTGCAATCTCTGAAATATGATAAAAATCACAATTTTTTTTTACTATGCGCACCACACTAGTATTTTGTTTTTGTCCACTCCAGGCAGAATTTGTGACTTTTATTAGCACCAATTAAAGTTTATAGTGTGCATATAACCTTCTCACATAGTATTTATTAAGTTAACTTAAGTAATAAACATAAGTTTTTAATATTGCACTTATGTAATCATTCTTCATTTCTTACATAAGTCCTTATGTAATTGTGAACATCCTATGGTTGGTATAGTGTAATCTATCTCCAACAAAATGATGTTTAAATATACTAAATATTACTTTTTGACAATATCCCAAACTTACCAATTATAAGGACTGCCTCGGTGGCGTAGTGGGCGCATGCTCAACTGCCAATCAAGAGGTCCCAGGTTCGATCTCCAGGTCAGGCATAGTGTTAAATATTGGATTTTTCCATTAGGAATTCTCCATTAGGAAATCTCAATAGCTGCCTGGAGTCTGGAACTGTGCCCGGTATATGGCAATAGGCTCGCCCCCTATTACATGGGACCAATAACATACTGGCGAAATGTGGGTGTATCTACTATGGGACTGAGTCCTGGGTACACCTCTGCCTACCCCTTCGGGAAAAAGGTGTGAATGTATGTTATGTTTTACCAATTATAATACTTAACAATATTATGACATATTACAACCTTCTATTTAGTTCCATTGAACCATTCTCTTATAATAATAACTGCTTTAGCAATAATACAAAAGCATTTTGATATGTTATTAATTCTATGATAACCACCTTTTCTCTTTCCTCCCTCTCCTTCCTCTTAAGTTTGAGCCGTTCCTCAAGCAGGGCCAGTTGAGCTTGTTTCTCCTCCTCAGTCAGTGGTTTCTTCTCCTCAGTGGACTCAGAGAAATTGCTATGATTCGTCTTAGCTGCATGATACTCCACTTCTTCTTGATTCTTGAACAATTTGCCGCAATCGTCGCAACGGAGGGACTTTGCTTCGGGTTCTGCGGCGTTTGAGGACTCGGCTGTAGCCGCCGGCATCGGTTCGGAAGGCTCTGATTGTGCACTACTTCCCCCAACACTCCCGCCTAAAGTATGTCCCGTCGATGGCTCTAGGTCGTCAGCGTGAGCTAATAACCATTCCATCGCAGGCTCCACACCTTTATAATTAGTAACAGCTAGTGCTTTCTCTCTGTAAAACAGAAATACTTATCATCATAACCTGCCTTTTATGACTGTCCTATGCAATCCAGCATACTCACGCTCGCTCCTTGGAAAATCCCATCTCGATTAGAGTCTGGATTTCTGCCATTGTTCTGTTTGTTAGATATTACCACAAAATCACATTAGAACATTAATAAATCAATTTATGAGCAAACCAAGCAGTTAACAAACGGCATACAAATTTTTATTCATTCCATTCGCGGTCCGGTCAGCTGTTTTGACCATTAATTGACAGATCTGACGTTGACATAATATGCAGATCGAGATGAATTGAGCCCGCCAAAACAAATTGAGAATGGATGCAGCTCGGAATTTCGGGCTGATTTCTTATCACAATATTATGTACCTATAGGTAACATACCGAGTTTATATTCAAATAAAAACTGATAAACACATAATTACCTAGTGTTTTGGTTCACAATGACTTTACCCAATGACAAAACTTATACTCATAAACTAGTACACTGGCAAATAGATACACCAAATGTCTGAGTTCTTATAGAAAAAAGTGACAAATCAGTTTACAACTACAACGTAGTAGTGATCTGAGATCTGTGGTTTACAACGAAGTTATTATTTTAAATCGTTACATTTAAATATTTTTGGATATTTAATATTATCTCAAACACTCCACTCAAATTTGTGACCACAATAAACAACAGTAAAATGGCTTCACAGAAGAAACACAGACGAAAGAGTATTCAAAACAGTGATCCTGGAAAGATTTTGGACTTGGTGATGAGTTTGAGCGACGATTCTTGCGCTCAACTACAAATAAAAATAAATTCCTATGTACGTTCCATCTAAATATTTATTATACATAGATATTTTTACCCGAATTGTTTATCTAGCCGCTAGCCTCAGACAAAAAATATTTTTTTATGGTCCTTCGAGCCCACTTAGGGCTTTCGCACATGACACAGGTAATCGTATCGTGTCGTATACCTACTCAACTTGTAACTTGTGTTACTATAGAATCTGTATCCGTATGACCATGACGTCTTAATAAAAAATACATGAAAAATATATTTACTAAATTTTTAAAATGAATTTAAAAGTTTATAATTTGCTTATGCGTAGTAGATTTAAAAAAATTCCAGTTGAGTGAAGAATGCGAAGCGGAGTTAATTCTCCAAATAGTAGTGAACGGAGAACGCATGGATGCTGCCATAGAAGCAGTGGGCACTTCTACTCTATCTAGAAAGTTTCAGATTTGTGTAAGTTCCATAGGTAATATTAATTAGTTAAATAACAACTATACTTGTTTATTTTTTATTATCATGAGCTTGTGAGCAGGGCAAATGCCTCTATCAATTAAAAAATGTAAAGGCTCAGACACACGTGCGGCCGTTGACGTGTCGGCGGCTGCAGTTACCGCTGCCGTTGGCAACATGCCACTAGTATGTAAGAGCCCAAGTAAGCAGGCACTAGGTAGGTAAGGTGTACGAAGGCTGGTTCGTCTTAATAGTGTGTTGTATGACTGTATGAGTTGTATGACGTGTATTGAATTGTTATAAATTATGAGAACTTACATAAATACATAATAATATTATAACCCTTAGGTTATAATAGGTATTTCCATTATTTTGCAGATGACACAGAAACTAGGCGAAATTCTAAAAAGCACAGCTGAACTAACAGATCATGTTTGTAACATGCCGACCGATTTCCTGGCAATTATTTCACCGGTAAGTAGGTACATCGATTAGCTTTCCTAGGTCAAAATAGGTGTTAACGGCTAAGCCAAAGAGAGGGAAAAAGAGGGAGGAGGCATGGGCTCAAATACTTACTAAGTTTATAATATTATCCTTTTGCCACCTCGCCTAAACTAGGGAGGTATACTCGTCCAATTTTAATAAAGTAAGTTTATAATATTATATCATAATAATATTATTATGTCACTCGCAACATAATATTATATACTTACTTTATTAAAATAATAATACACCTATATAGGTGTATTATTATTTTGATGTCAGTTTAGTTTTTGAGTCTACCCTTTAAACTGTAACTATGAGTGTAAAAAAATGTTTCCAGTACGTGGGTAAAGACGCCGGCAAGAAGAAGATAGTAATGTTCCCAATAAACGACAAGCCGTTCTCAGTGATCGTGTGCGCTATAGCACCTAAGATATTGGAAGAACACGTCGCGATTTTGATTCACGAGTGTTTTCTGTGGGTTATGTTTACTTCTACTACTAATAGTCTGGCAGACCGTCTACGGAACGGAATAAGACCGTATGCGGCAAAAAATATTCTATACTTTTTCTTCCTTACAAAACCCTTTCGGGACCGTCACGTTCGTGCACAGAGCGTTAACGCCCCGTCAACAATTTCCTATGGAAGAACGGTGTTGAAACGGTCTAGTATGGGTAGATTAGGCCGTTTCGTATATCCGTCTCAGTACCAATGTATCCATATTCCGTACCATTCTCCTCGGTAGATTTTACTCTACATCCAAAGCAACCAACATAGCATTTCGCTCAAGAGACGGCATTTAATTTTAAACTTATCATCCGCTCACGACTCACGGGATAGTTAGGTAGGTAAGAAAGGTAAAAGGTGTGATGATGATGATGATGCAATACAACCGATTTCGATCAAGGCAACAGCTTTAACTCCGCTCCGTTTTTGCCTGTCGCGCCTAATAAGTGGAAGTGGGAATATTACGCGTACGATACGATTATGCTTCGCCGCGTTTGCGGAGAATCTTATTGTAGTTTATTCAACGAATAACGCGCTACGACGCAAGTGTAAGCATTACTTAGGACTATTGGATACGGAATATTATACTTTTTTTATGCTTATCATAACATCACCTCACTATTCCCAAAGGGATACCCTGAAAGCAGTCCCATAGTAGGGACACCCACATTTCGCCAGTTATGTTTTTTTTTTCATGTACCTACTTAACAGGGGGGAGCCTATTGCCACATACTCTGGTATGTGGCAATAGGCTAGCAATAGGCAATAGACAGTTCCGAACTCCCGGCTGTCATTTAGATAATAATTTCTAAAGGAAAAATCTTGAATTGGGGATCGAACCAGGGACCTTATGATCGGTAGTAAAGCTTAAGACCACATACGTCACCGAGGCAGTCGCTTTTACTTTTTTACCTGATATTTTATGGTCAGGTTTGCATGGCCCACGATAAAGAAGGCAATTGCTTTCGAATACGAATGCACTTTGAAACAAAAATGCCAGCAACTATTACGTGTCGCTCGAAGACTGTTTACACAGGTAAGATGATTAAGATTTTATTTTTTAATGATATTGTTACGGACTTAAGCGGTCTATATATACGCTTTTTCACATAAATATAGATTGGTGTGTGAATATGGAAAGGAAAGATTCATCCAAGATTAACAATTTAAAATAATTAACCTAGCTGTTGCCCGCGATTTAGTCCGCGTGGCATTTAACCCGGATGTAAAGGGTTTAAAGTTGTTTCCACAGAACCTAAGCCTTTTTCTAAAATAATACTTAGAATTATTATATTATGGCTTAGCAGTTAGCAACTCAGCCATCCACCAGTGAAAGTTCCATAGAAATACGCTTCCGCTACGATTATGCTACGCGTTGTATACGAAGACTCTTAATTTACCACGTGCTATGGATTGTAGGTAGCGTCCTTAGAAATCCTGCTGCAAATAGCGATGGATCAAGCAAAGCAGCTGACCAGAGCTGAGTTCTGTAACGTCATGCTTGTTGACGTTGAGAAGATGCAGCTCGTTGACTCTTCTTCTAAGGTTAATATTAAATACATTATAAATCTTCTTCTTTGGGTGCTATCTTCTAACGAAGGTTGTCGACCATCATGGCGACTTGGACACAGCAGCTCTAAATAGAGAACGCGTGCTCTTTCCATACCACTGGCGCAGATTTTTAAGCCAAGATGTTCTTCTTCTGTGTGGACTTCTCTTTCTTTGTGTATTTCAAGCGAATATACCCCTTAGTTTATCAAATAATAATATAATAATAATAATAATAATAATAATAAGTCGTCTAGTTCGCACTTCAGTCTGAGGTACGTCTTTCTATCTTTGATGTCACAGTGCAAACTTCAAACTTAGCAAATTGCACGTGCCAGTTGTTGAGTAAGCTCTGAGAGAACCCTATCTCACCTTTTTCTTTCAATCAATGGTGGAAACTAGAAATACGTCTCATATGAAATTGTACATTCAGGACGGTATGGAGCGTCGTTTCCCCCTGAACATCGGTATAGCCGGTCAGGTGATATCTACAGGAACTCTCGTCAACGCTAAGAATGCTAAGGAACATCCGGCATACGACGCTAGCATTGATTGCTATCCTGATATGGACTGCAAGTAACGTCTTAAACCTTATTATTAGGTAGTTCCAATGTTAGATGAACAATAGTTACCGACATAGCCCAGCGGATTAGCAAGTTGAAGTGGCAGGGCATAATATAGCTCGTAGAACTGATAGCCGATGGGGCTTTAAAGTTTTCGAATGGAGAGCACGAAGCGGAGCGTAGGACGGCCACTCATAAGGTGGACAGACGATCTAAGAAATGTAGCAGGAACACGCTAGATGCAAGTCGCTTACAACCGGAATAGGTGGAAATCTATGGTTGCGTTGACATTTCCATAGGGGAATACTACTGAGTATTTGTATAGATGCAAGGATTTGCCCTCTGCTGGAATTCCGGTACGTTGTAGGCAACCGCTGACGCTGACATAAGATATATCTAGCCTTGTCTAGCCAAGAATAAGCTTGTATAACAATCAGATCTTTAAAACTGCAGACCTATAATTAACTATACTTACCTACATATTTTCAATTGTCATATAAAACAGTAGGCGTGTGGCTCCCGGCTATAGTAGGGCCACCCCTTTCTCATCCCGTGGGAGCCGTGAGACCCGGCAGAGGGATATATTCGGAAAGTGGGCAGCAGCTCTCTCCGGCACCAAGTATTCCAACTACTGAGATCACCAAAACGCACAACTATCGTGCAATGAATAGTTTATGGCGTTATATGTATGGGGGAGGCCCATGTTCAGCAGTAGACGTCTTTGGTCTGATGATGATGATGATATAAAACCAAATCCACCTTTCAGAACTCTTCTTTGCTTCCCAATTCGAGAGCAAACGGGCATCATAGGAGTCGGTCAACTGATGAATAAGATCAGCGACCCATACTTCGACGGTATGGACGAGGAAATGGCTTTAGCCTTCAGTATCTATTGTGGAGTATGCATCATGCACTCAGTGGTTTATCAGAAGATCCAGGAGGCTCATGTCAGGAATGCACTCGCTAATGAACTGGTTATGTATCATATGAAGGTAGGTTGTCTGTATTTTTAAACATTTTTATTTAGCCTCAATCGCCTCGGGGGCGTAATGGGTGCAAGCTCGACTCCCGATCATGAGACCAATGACTGCCGATCATGAGTCATGGGACCAATAACATACTTGGCGAAATGTGGGTGTACCTACTATGAGACTGAATCCTGTATACACCTCTGCCTACCCCTTCGGGAAAAATGCGTGACGTTGTTTAATTATCTGTTTGTTCAGGATTTTTTTTATTTGTGTCAAAACTTACTTAGGTAATTTAAATTTTGCCCCTTTCCTGTTGACCGCTAAATCTGGATATTTGGTAAGTAGGTACACACATTCAGTTCTGATGACAATACAATGAAACTTAACTGTTTTTCATTATTATTACCTGCTTCTGTTAATTTTATTTGCGGTTACAATAATTTCATTTCTATGTACCTCTCTTCCCTTGGTCAACCAGGTAGCAGACGTGGAAGTCTCCCGCTTGCTAGAATGCACAGGTTTTCACAACCACCCTCACATCACCAGCCTTCATTTCAACCCTAGAGCT
Organism: Hemistola chrysoprasaria; assembly: GCA_947063395.1. NCBI lineage: Eukaryota > Metazoa > Arthropoda > Insecta > Lepidoptera > Geometridae > Hemistola > Hemistola chrysoprasaria. The sequence goes on along the minus strand of OX346716.1, from coordinate 14,343,185 downwards.
CTACCCTTGAGGGAATTGCCTTGCTATGTCATGAAGATGTTCACGGACCTTGGACTCGACAAGAGGTAATGGCCAAGTTTTGTGGGATAGACTCTACAGGAGTCTTGTTAACCCCCGACCGAAAAAAGAAGAGGTTATAAGTTTGACGTGTCCGTGTGTATCTGTGGTTTCGTATTTGGTTAAGTGACAGCGGGATACGCTGTCACTTATGAAAGAAAGAAAACGACTTGGTAATCTTGACCTGATCCTGTTGTCGAGATTGGTCACATTGGAAATGTCTTAATGAATATGTTACTGATAGATGTGGGTGATCACAGTGTGATCAGGAAGAAGTCCTCTTTTTAATTTCTTAATTTACACTTCTGTTTGTTGACCTTAAGCTTTGAACCTAGGTTCAAAATCCGTGCTCAGAAGTTAGCATGTTTCGTGCTATACGTTAAGAAAGGTTACCGCGACGTGCCCTACCACAGCTGGCATCACGCCTTCAACGTCGCTCAGTGGGCGTATGCTGCCATGGTCAACTATAGGCTTGTTAGCCACGGCTATATGACGTTAGTACACTATATATTACTAAGCATAGTATACAACGTTCTCAAAGTTAGCATGTTTAGTGTTATACGAAAGAAAGATTACGCGACGCGACGTGCTGTACCACAGCAAAAAAAGGAGTTGAAACATTTATGACGTTTTGCTTTAAAAAAAACCATAAATATCAAAAGTATGAAATTAGTATCCAACGATATTTGATTTCAAGTACCTACTAGAAGATGAATAATAAAAATAAAGTATGAACGTGTATTCTGTAGCGAGATATAGATTTTAACATCACAAGTCAGGGTGTTTCAACTACCCTCATAACACAGCTGGTATCATGCTTTCAACGTCGCTCAGCGGGCGTATGCCGCCATGGTCAACTATTACTCGTTAACTCGTTAACCACTGTTATATGACGTTAGTACACTGTTAATCCACCACACCAGTCTGTTGTCTTGTCTCCTAGATAGGTCTTGTAAGGTAGGGGTAGTTCTAAATTGTAACAAATTACACCGCTCGAGTCAAACCGTATTATGGGTAAGTACCTATGAGTGATGAAGTCAACCCATACACTATTGTTGCAAGTATTAGCAGCCTGGTGGAGTTGATAAGCAGAGTCAGTACCTTGTAATGGATATCTTGTTTTATCTTGTCGCAGGGATTGAAATCAATAACAGCATGAAATGGTTCACACTAGGTATATTGTCATTATATTGTAGCATCAGTTTAATAATAACGATCACCATACACTATAATAATTGGATTTATTAAATTATATGCTTACGGCTACCATGACGAGGTTCACAAATCACCACAAATCAGAAAGGGGACGAGCCAGAGACGTCACAGACAAAGTAAAACCATTCATTACATACGAGTTGCACAGATTAAAAAGATTTTAAAGTATACTACACACGAGGTAACTCAATATAATATATCCCATCTAAATACTTATGGCTTACGGGCTACCATATTATGACGGAGTTTCAGGTCGCTAAGATTCCTATAAGGCTTTCGACATAGCTAACGACTGCCCCCAACATATAGGTATACCTATTCTATAGGTAAGGCGGCGCTGATGGAGTCGACGTAGGTACATATATGAATGTTTATCAACAATGAGGCTTTTCTAGCACATCATGACATTTTTCAGTAAGGTTTTATGAACGACTAAGTATTTACATATATTTTTTAATATGTTCCAGAGAGCTGCAATGCTTGATGTTTCTGGTGGCAGGGTTGGTGCACGATATAGATCATCGCGGGACCACAAACAGCTTTCAAATACAAGGGCGTAAGTTTACACTTAATTTTTTATTGCTAAGGGACTCATTTTGTGGATGTCTGTATTCTGAATCAGGTATGGGAGTGACGATCGCCATAATATCTCCTTCATCATTATCATCAGCCGGAAGGCGTCCACTGCTGAACATAGGCCTCCCCCATGGAACGCCATAAACTATTCATATGGGGATATTTTGCCGTAATCACCACGCTTGGCAGGCGGCTTGGTGATAGCAGTAGTTGAATACTTGGAAACGGAAAGTGCTGCTGTCCTCCGTACTATCCAATAATCCATCTATTTACTACTTAAGTGTATTCCAATAATATATCGTCAATAATATCGTTTTACGATCACGAGGCTTATAGTAAGTACTAAGTACCTATTAGGTACATCATGTGACACGTTCTACCCGACCCTCTCAACTCTCATTCTAGTGTCTCCTATTGATTCGCATAATTTCTTTTGTCATAAAATTTTTCCGCATACATCATTTGTCATAACCTCCTCTAGTCATAATATTGGAAATACATATTTTTTTGTAGTAATAATGATAAATTGTCCTAAAATTTAATTGCTATAATATTTATGTGTATAATAGTTTTTATTCCTATTGTTAGTTGTCATAATGGTTGTTATGTATAATTTTATAGTTAATAATGGTGTATGTCCTAATTTTCATTGTTCATAATTGTTATTGTATATAATCGGTAGTGTACGTATTTTTGCAAGTGAGGAATATTGTAGTGTTGTATTGCATTTATGGGTAGGAGTAGGATCTCGCCGTAACTCACATACCCAATAATTTTTTTTTTATTTACTCGATTTTTTTCATATGTAAATCCACTGATATTTAATTTGTGGCTCCTCTTTCTGTTGTAAATATTTTGCACTCGTATTCCATTGTAATTATAATTTCAAAATTAGTTTAAGCACTTTGTTCCGAATATTAACACTAAAATTTGACTTAGTGTTATTTTTATAATAATAATGAAACTACCTTCTTTTATATTCATAATCAGTAATAGCGCCTTACTATAATATTTTTATAGCAATGTGATATATCAAAAATTTGCTACATAGAAAAGATGTTTAACTACGTTAATGAGTGTAGAACATTCAAAATTCTATTGGTTAGGTTAGGTTAGGTTTAATTTAATATTATGACAAAGTTAACATTCGAACAATATATGATTATGGCACATAATTTTAGTGATATCAATAGTTAGGACATGTTAGGATTATGGCATAAAATAATATGGTTATCAATGGTTAGGGCATATAATGTTATAGGTTTCAAATGTTAGGACAATTAAAATTATAACAAGTTATAATAGGAGTATTGACGTTATGACTGGTGATCATTAGCTATTACATATATTATGGCTTAAAATTTTATGAGTTGTAAAATTATGGCTAAAAATAGTATGCGAATGAATAGGGAACCGACATTGTGTACTTATAATGCCTATGAACAGGTGTTTTTCGCGTTTTTAGAGTTCGTTTCACTGTGAATGTTCCGACATCGAAGACCGGACACATTGCATATTTTATAAATAACATCCACCTTTTCCCCAGAAGGTGAGTAGATCACGCAGAGGTGTACCCAGGACCCATTCATATAGTAAATTAGTAGGTACACAGTACGCACTAGTCCTCCCACACTCCGCCAGTTTAGGTCTCATGTAAAAGGGGGACAACCATTTACTGGGCACAGTTCCAGACTCCAGGCCTAATGGAAAAATCCAGTAACAATTTTTAATAAGGGTTCGATCTCTAGGATCGAATCCGAGACCTCATTGGCATAGCACGACGTGACCACAGTCTGATCAGGAAGAAGTCCTCTTTTTTAATTTCTTAATTTACACTTCTGTTTGTTGACCTTAAGCTTTGAAACTAGGTTCAAAATCCGTGCTCAGAAGTTAGCATGTTTCGTGCTATACGTTAAGAAAGGTTACCGCGACGTACCCTACCACAGCTGGCATCATGCTTTACCTACTTATCCCATTTAATGATCGTTATAAGAGACGACCCTGGCGGCACTATATTCAAGCGAGGGAAGCGTAATGGAGCGTCATCACCTCGCTCAAGCGATGTGCATCCTGAACACTGAAGGGTGCGACATACTGGAGTCGCTGCCGAGGAAGGACTACGACAGGGCCATCATGTTGCTGCGGGATTATATACTGGCTTCAGATCTGGCTAACTACTTCAAGTTAGTGGCTTCTTTCCACTTTTGACAGGAATTTGAAGATTTTTCTTGGTCTGGGTTTAGCAAGGAATATATATATATATAGCTATATATGCTATATATATAGCTATATACGCTATATATATAGTATAGCAAGGTTATACCTACTGCCTACTGGCTTGTTGACTACCAAGTTAGTGGCTTCTTTCCACTTTTGACAGAAATCTTCAAGTATTTTCTGGGTCTGAGCCTACAAAGTTTCAACTCAAGTTTTGTGTTTTTGGTACAATTAGGCATCCAGAAAACTATAACAAAGACCATTTTTAAATGTTTTAAGCGATAGGTACGATCGATGAACATCATACCTATTTTACAAGTTCAAAACTGCATCTCATTTTTCTCTCTCATTTTGATATAATTTTTTCTGTACTAGGAACTTAAACGAGTACAAGTTGATAGCGCTGGACTTCCAGAAAGGCAACCGCATCCACGCGACCACATTGCAATGTTTGCTGATGAACGGCGCAGACCTTAGCGATCAGCTTAAAGATTGGGGGAGCATCAAAAAAACGGCTGTTAGCACTCTTTGTTCTTTACAAGACTTTAGTACTTAGTGGAGCGAGATACCCTTTCGTGGCTCTACCCTGTCCCACGAAATTTAGTGAACGCGTAGACGAGAAGAACGAAAATTCTCAGATGCCCAATTCATACAGGAAGTTCTAGGATAAATTATAATGTTAGCTTTGTTAATTATATTGCCCAGGCCGCAGTGTTAACGGAGTTCTTCAAACAAGGCGACGTGGAGAAAAGTCGCGGAGACTTAGTCCCTATAATGATGGACCGAGAGAAATGTTACATCCCCGACCTTGAAATACAGTTCCTGCAGACTACATGCATTCCACTATTTGAGTTAGTGATTTATATCTTAATCCACTTTAATCTTAGCCATCCTACAGTTTTCTGGAATATATCACTCATTAGCGACAAGACTGAAGTTGATACTAGTAGTTTTTAATAATATTTCTTATTTAATACCTAGTTATGCGTTTTAATATTTCAGAATGCTTGGAAGGATTATACCGAAAGCGGCGACTTGTGCTAAGATCATAGAAAATCACATCGAGAGATGGGACGCAGCTAAATCTATTTTTGCTGAGGTAAAGATAACATTATAGTTTCTGAAAGAACTAGAATATTAAAAACGCAACATTGAATCTGTCAAGGTCACATAATGTGGCAACTTGAACAAAATCACGAACAATGAATATTATGCCTAGTCTCAAATCCGAAGACCCTGGGTTCAAATCTCAGTGAATGTGGACTTTTCACCTGAGCGCTACCATGTTTCGTATTGCACGGTAATTAGTCCGTTATTTCGTTAAAAAGATATACGCTACGAACGTTAAGACATGGCCTTTGAAGAATCATGACGACCTGAAATTACGACATTTGGACTATCCTAATCCTAATATATATATATATATATATACTATTATAAAGGCGAAAGTTTGTAAGTATGGATGTATGTATGGATGTTTGTTACTCTTTCACGCCAAAACTACTGAACCGATTGGGCTGAAATTTGGTACGTAAGTAGCTTAGACCCTGGAATAACACATAGGGTACTTTTTATCCCGATATTCCCACGGGAACGAAGACTACGCGGGTGAAACCGCGGGTCACAGCTAGTAAATAATAAGTATGTGTTGACTGTTGACCCTATAGCAAAGAACACTATTACTATAGGTACTTACATACATTATAAACTCATAATAGTTCCAGTTCCAACCATTCTCGAGCAGTGTAATACGGGAAACCCGTCCTGTGTAATTGAATAAATCATTTCTAGAGCAAATAGTTGCCTACAATTTTGAAAGTTTTGTTACAAAATTGTTAGGCAACTTGAAACGATTCAAATGTCAGCACCAATAAAATCAGGACGCAGCTGCCCGTACTCTGGATCTGATAACTGATAACCCTTAGCCGACTCTTACGGCAACCACGGGTAGAGAGAGCGGGATACTATTCTATAGCCGCGTCTATAGCACCAATAGACCAATATATGACTCCCTCGGTGGCGTAGAGGGCGCATGCTCGACTGCCAATCAAGAGGTCCCGGTTTCGACCCCCAGGTCAGGCAAAGTGTAATTGGATTTTTCCATTAAGAATTATCTCAAAAACTGTCCTGACCTGGAGTCTGGAACTGTGCTCAGTAGATGGCAATAGGCTCGCCCCCTATTACATGGGACCAATAACATACTGGCGAAAAGTGGGTGTATCTACTATGGGACTGAGTCCTGGGTACACCTCTGCATACCCCTTCGGGAAAAAAGGCGTGAATGTATGTTATGATGTTATGTTATATGACTTATGACGTCACAACACAGGTGCCAGCATCAGCCGGTTTAGCTGTCCTACTCAGCCCGGAGCTAGATAACTTGATAGAACTCAACCTTAAGGAGAAGAGACTCCGGCTTGAGGCCGAAATGGCCGCAGAGCAGGCGGCTGAAGAGTCTGCCAATTAGTATTACTTTACACTACTTTCTTACGTTTTAGTATTTTTTCAATGTTTATTTCCTATCTACTTACCTACAAATTTATTTTTTAAAATATAAAAGGTTAGAACGATAGGGTTTTTCAAAAAGGTGTAAAATATTTAGAGCGTACGCCGCCTATTAGGATATTGACAAAATCCTGAAAAATTTATCAAATCGATGTTTCGTTTCCCTACCTATTAATCCCTATTGTTAAAATTGCGCGTAGAAGCATCTTCTTAAGTGTTGCTACACCTTTTGAAACGCCCGTGGATTTTCAAACGAATATAATAAAAAGATATCTGAAGTGCCGCCCGACAGATAACTTTTTACAATTATTTACAAGAAGGAACAGATTTAGAAAAATATCAAAGGTAAAGTGCCAATTCAACTTCTAATGTTAAGACAAAACATTTTCACAAAGTGAAAACTATGTTTAATTTCTCATTAAATATAAAAATGGTCAATCTGTTTAGATAAATATTATACGTTTATTTTGGTATCTATTTTGTTGGTTTGGTTTGTATTAGACATTTTATTTAAAGTAGGAAGGTATTTATTGGCACTTCACCATCGATATAATGTTGTCAAATTTCTTAGTTAGAATTTCATTGTAAATTGTAAAATAAAACAAGTTTGTTTCAAGATAAGTTTTATTACATGTGCTTAACTAATTATGAAGTTCAAATAACAATTAAAAAAGCAGATCTATTATAAATAATATTAATATTGAATAAATGTTATAAATTTAAATAGGCTATCCTATCACAGTGCGGAATGATTTTTTTCTTTGGCAATTGGAATAAAGAATTTTTGACAATTATGATATTTCTAATAAAAACTATATTAGAAATACTTCTAATCTAAACTTGGTCTAGATTAAATTCGATATTGATCCAAAATAAGTAGGCCTAAACCTAATCATCACAATAAATACAAAATACAGGGTAACAGATAACAATTTAGCAGTCTCTTAAAGTAATTGTGCTCATCATTTGAGAAAACTTTCACTAGGTACCTATAGAAACAACTCTTAGGCCTCTGCCTCACTAGGAAGCCGTGGCGACGTCGCCGGCTACCGTGTCCAAACAGTTGTATCAAAATATTATAGTAGTTCCCCCATGTGGCCACATTTGGAAACGTCGCCAATCCACACAAAATGTTTGGATACGTAGCCGGCGACGTCGCCATGACGTCTTAATGAGGCAGAGCTCTTACATCGCAAAAGAAAACAACTGTTTCATAGAAAACCTTCACCAAATTCCATAGATCTTTAACACTATGTATGAACCAGCTGATTTTAGGGTTCCGTATACCCAAAGGGTACCGAAGGAATCTTATTACTAAGCCTCCTTGGTCCGCCCGTTCGTCTGTCACGGCGGGCTCTATCTCATAAACTGTTATAGCTCAACATTTGAAATTTTCAAAATAAATTTATTTCTATTGCCGCTATAAAAACAAATGAAGTTCATAATTAAAGGTGCTTGTCCATGCAATCAACGTGTTGAATAAATTGTCATATTATAACTTTTATTGCAATAAGAATAAATTTACATGATAATTAGAATAATAGTAATATGAACTTGATTTGGTTGATTGAAAGGTGACACATATAAATAGGTTGGTAGTAGGTAAATGAAGACGAGTACCACTCGCATTTGAACAGTTTTTTATTTAAAACATTTAAGTCAGCTCCATAGTGAAAGTTGATTACACCTTTGCCAGTTATTCATCCGCCAAGCAGTAATGTGCAAACATTACTGTGTTCCGGTCTGAAGGGCAATGTTACCAGCGAAATTACTGGGCATGACGAGATTCAACAACTAATATCTCAAGGTGACAGGCGCAGTGCAGTGCCACGCAGAATTTCGAATATTAAAACACTTGGCACTGTGTCTGATATGGGCAATCATGATGCTTACTATCAGGCACCTGATTTGCTCGTCTTGTCACTCACTATCATAAAAAAAAAGTTGTTTTGATTATCTTCAATAACTCTTAAGAGGATGCTAACTAACTAGTAACCCTGTATTTATTTAAGAATATAACTTATTTAGGCTGAGTTGAAACAGTTAATTTTAGCATTAACTAAAGCTTAACAGACACTCTCTGGTTATACCAGTATCACGTGAGACACTATAATTTTTTTATTGACGTCATTATATCAGTTGTTTAACAGGAAAGGGGACCTTTTATCAGATTGACAAAATCTTATGGAAAATTTACAAAAACGATGTGTTGTATTCCTCTGTTTCCTCGGATTTAGTAAACCTATTTGATATATTTATCTCTTTATATTTTGAAGATGTAGTAAACTATGTCCCATCATTATATTTTGGTTTATAAACTCTTAATTTTTCGTAGTGAACGTCTAATCACGCGAGTAAAACTGGGATTTTTAGAAGTTCTCTATGAAAATATCGAAAGTTTATAAGAGAAACTAAAATTATAGGGACATAGTTTACTTCTCTATTATAATATCAGGATATAAATTTAAAGAATGTTTTTTTTATTTTTTGGGTTTTTACTCATTTAAATTAATTTTGGTAATATTTAATACAATATTTTTTAATGTAATTCCTTCAATTCAAATTTTGTTTTATTATGATATTTATTAATTCTTTGGTAAATGAGTGTCACATCAAATATGGGCTAAGAGTCTGAATTAAATGATTTTTTATTTATTTATTTATTATTATAGTCAAAGGAAACAGGGAATACAAAACATCGACTTAGTAAATGTTTCATAAGATTGTTTCACATTTCTCGAAGATGGATCTCGTAGAGGATATATATCTAAAAAGCTGCAACGCGTGCACGTGCTCTTAAATTGTGCAATTTTATATTTAGCGAAGAATGTCAGTGGAATGTTCCAAAAACTATATTGAGATAGTTCACTGCAAGTCATACAATATTTACTTGTGTTATATTTTAATATATACGTTAAAATAGACACCCTGGTAGTGGAAAATCTAACACCTTTGATAAATGCCTTTACTATCTACTAAATAGTATTTAAGTCCTAAATATTGTAAACACTCTGAAAGTGATTCAATGATAAAAATTGTCATAACACTATGTTTTGGTGTCATAATAAGTAGTAGTCATACTAAAGGTGATGAATATTTACGTCAAACTAAACGAGTTACATGTTACAAAGGTAAAATTGCAGGATTCGTGGAAAAAAAGGTCAACCACCCCTGCCAAACTGGATCAGCTGATCGGATGGCTTTTATGGGGTCATTTTTACTTTGCAATTTTTTTCTTCTAGATTCAGTTTGACAGGTAAATTACCCTTATTAAGGTGGTCGCTCTTCCATACAAAATGATATTTCCCAAATATGGATAAAAAGGGGTATTCATTTTCAAATCATTTGTTTGTGGTTGGCTCTTAATTTGACCTTTTTTTGCGCCAATACATATTTGATAAATGAAAACCGTACGGTATTTTTCATATTTACATAGAACATTATATAATAATATTATATTATAATAACTAAACAATATTTTTTAACAATTCATTAATAGGGGTCAAATAAAAGTGAGATCAAGAGCCAACCACAAACAATTAAGTGGAAAGTTATTCTCTGATTCTCCATATTTGGGAAATTCCATATTGTAGGGAAGAGCGATCCCCTTAAGTATTATTACAAAATTTGTAACATCTCGTATACCTAGTTAAGTAGTAGTTTGGTAAATAAAAGTAAACGCACCATTTTATTATATGTTTAAAGATATTTTCAAGGTTGGCTTGTGAGTCCATTTTCTTTGGGTTGAAGGAGGTCTTCTATGAAATCTTGCACCATTTCCTTCATTTTGATTGTCATTTTCTTTTGTTCACTGAAAGAGAAAATAATAACATTACTTACATGATTATGTATGTCTCGGTGGCGTAGTGGGCGCAAGCTCGACTGCGGATCATGAGGTCCCGGGTTCGATCCCAGGTTAGGCAAATTGATAATGATAGATATGATTTTCCATTAGGAATTATCTTTATGACAGCCTGGGGTCTGGAACTGTGCCCGGTAGATGGCAATAGGCTCGCTCTCTATTACATGAGATCAATAATATACAGGCGAAATGTGGCTGTACCTACTATGGGATTGAGTCATGGGTACACCTCTGCCTACCCTTCAGGGAAAGGCATGCTGTTATGTTACTTATCCCACTTTCTGCAATACGACTAATATTATAAAGGTTTGTATGGATGAACGGATGTATGGATGTATGTTTGTTACTCTGTCACGTCAAAACTGCTGAACCGATTGGGCTGAAATTCGGTATGTAGTTTAGTAGACCCTGGAATAACACATAGGGTACTTTTATTTCGATATTCTTAGGGGAACGAATACTACGCGAGTGAAACCGCGGGGCACAGCCGTTAATATTATAAACGCCTAAGGTATCCAATCTTAGGCGTGTTTTTGTAGAATGCTGGATAGGGCAAGTTACCTTTACAACTAATTCATTTTATCCTTTATTTTTTTTTATAGACTAAGCGGTCTATTCGCTTGAAATACAATATGAGCATGGAAAGAAAATTTACACCCTAAAGCGGGACTTCAACCCGCACCTTCCGCACCAACCCGCGTGGCGGCACTCTAGCAATTGAGCAACCGTGGAAATACTTTTCCTTTTATCTCAGATTTTTCTTCCCATTTCCATGTTACTTTTTTAAATATGGTCGTCGCACGTTCACTTCACTAGCCAATAAAGTATGATCACCTGGGTGTGTCGGCTCGACAGACGAGTTCAGTGTAATATTTGAGTTTAGGCTCGGTCCCGCTGGTGCGAGCCGTCACGACGAGTCCGTCACAAGTCCGGAACGATATCATCTCCCCGCTCGTGTACTCTTGGTCTAGACCTGTGCCTAGCACCTCTGTGGATATATACAGATATTTTTTTATAATAGCGAGTGACAAGACGAGCAAATCAGGTGCCCGATGGTAAGCATCATGATTGCCCATATCAGACACAGCCAGTGTTTTAAAATTCAAAATTCTGCGCGGCACTGCACTGCGCCTGTAACCCTGAGATATTAGTTGTTGAAACTTTCCATGCCCAGTAATTTCGCTGGTAACATTGCCCTTCAAACCGGAACACAGTAATGTTTGCACATTACTGCTTGGCGGATGAATAACTGGCAAAAGGTGTGGTACTTCCCCAGGAGGCCCCCTGCAAGAGGCCTGCCACTACAAAAATGTAAACAGATATCATTTAGTCTGTTCTTTCAGAATAAACGCTGGTTGGATGAAATGGCGACAGGACTTTGCCACAACTTGTGATCCGCGAATAGCCCTTAAACTTAAGGTTACACATCACCCATACAAAATTAAAACACACAGATATTAAAAAATAGGGAATAATTTTCCACCCATTTCTTGGAGGTTGGCTATGGATCTGGCCTTTATTTAAAACCATCTAAATGCGCTCGCCAACCCGCCTGCCAGGAGTGGCGAGTATTGGCCAATATGTGGAGGTGTTCCAACGGCTGAGATGATGATGATAATGATGATGAATCTCGTCGGTACTTACTAAGATGTGGTTCTCCGTTGACAGTATCAGGTATTTTAACTCCCGCCGTGTGATCGTTTATGTACGCTATCTCTGATGATCCGACTCGCTTCGGATACTAGAAAAAACAAAAGTTCTTTATCTTATTTAGACATCGCTTAAAGCGATAAGGCCGCCTTTTATTGTCGATCAATGATTTATTGTTCTTTATACCTTACTTTGAACTTTTGACTATTTAGGCAATCTGCTTTTTATGTCAATCTAACTAAAGTGTCTTTCTGCTAAAAGCTTTTTATGTCAATCTAACTAAAGTGTCTTTCTGCTAAAAGATCATTCCGAAAGATACTCCTATAATCACTATACATTATGAAATCCTAAATGACTCACTGACTGACATGCAACACAGAGCCCAAACCACTGATCCTAGAGACTTGAATCTTGGAATGTAGATTATTTCAGTTGCCTGGACGTGTGCTAAGAAAGGATTTTTGAAAATTCACATTCTAAGGGGTCCAAAAAGGGCGTCAATGTTTTGTTTTTTATTTCCACACACCGTCATCTTGTCCCAAACTAGGCTAGAAGCCTGTACTATAGTAACCAGATGACTGATATACATACTTATAAAAGATTATAACACCCAGACACAGATCTAACAGACATGTTCATGCACACAAATGTTTGAACTGGCCGGGGATCGAACCCGGGGCCTGCTGCACAGAAAGCAGAGTTACTACCATCCGTGCCAACCAGGCTGTCTAATGTATAAAACTCTCATATTCATAATTGCGAGCGGGCGAAGCCGCTGAGCTGACACTAGCATAAGATAATCTTTATAACCATAATCTACTAATTAATAAATAAATAAATGAATTCTTACCACGCCAGGTCCGTCATAGTTCCGTATCCTGCGGAATATCTTCTGTATGACGTGCGGGTCTCTACATATGTAGTAGGAATTGTGTGACACGTGGAAACCAAACTCAGAGTATAATTGTTGGAGCTTGCTCTTAAGTGACAGCCCTAGGGAATGTAGGTGGGATGCGAGGGTTAACACCTGAAAACACAAGAGATTAAAAATCCCCCCTGCTCCATCATCAGACCTTTCTCAGCATCATTCTGTAAAAATATATATTTGTCTACTAGCCCATCTGAACCTGATGCTGCAGCATCAGGCCAGGGTTGCCAGTCGTCGTAATATTGATGAAGTGATAGGATACCAATTTTCAGTCGATCAGATCACTGAAAGTTGCTCATACCTCTTCAGATGCTAGAGCCAAGAATACTCTCGATCAGGTCAGCTTTCAAACGAAAAAACCCCATCAAAATCGGTCCACGATTAAACTAGATGGCAGCTGTCTCCTATGAGATATGTAGGGAGCAGTCGTTAGCTCATGTGGCAAACTTTAATATTTGTGCTATGGCAACCCTGGGACAATCCGCAATAAAGGTATGAAACCACAAGTAGCTGGGGCGTCCCTCTTGACGGGAAAATTGCTTTGGGCTGGATAGAGAGAACAGATAGATAGAAAGAGAGGCATCTTGTAGATTAATATAACGTTAATTAGTTAGGCGCTGTGCGACTTGAATTGCACTTTATTACGTCGGAGCTAGAGTTATTCGTCTTCGCTATTTATTTAAATGATTTTGAGTATATGTAATGTATTCTATATACTATGGTTTGATTCGAGTGTTGAAATTTGGGAAATTGGGTTAACCGGGGGTGGTATTACGAACATGCAATCGCGTAACAACAGCAGTAAATTTTACTGTCAAACGTCATTTTTTGTATGCCGTTTGACAGCAGACATTAAGCAATTTAAACGCTTTCTCTCACACTTCTGTTGCGTCCGTAATAAGGGGGCCGTTCTGTTAGCTGTTAGAGTATAAATTACAATGATAATCATGATGTGGTTATGTACCTGTACGGCAGCCGACACGCCATCTTTATCAGGCACGGCGGCGCTGCACATGAACCCGATAGCTTCCTCGAACGCGAACACTACGCACTTGTTCTGTTGCTCCAACAGTAGGGTCGTGTTGCCTGCACAACACAGGACACGTTCATTACGAGGCTGTAGCCGGGAATTCATTTCGGGGACGGGTCAAACCCTAGACCAGAACTTAGCCTAGAGTTGGGTTTTTTGATTCTTTGAGTCGATTAATGTCCCGGCCAATCAAGACTGCCTCGGTGGCGTAGTGGGCGGATGCTCGACTGCCAATCAAGAGGTCCCGGGTTCGATCCCCAGGTCAGGCAGTGCTTATTATTGGATTGTTCTATTAGGAATTATCTCAATAACTGCCTGGAGTCTGGAACTGTGCCCGGTAGATGGCAACAGGCTCGCCCCCTATTACATGGGACCAATAACATACTGGCGAAATGTGGGTGTATCTACTATGGGACTGAGTCCTGGGTACACCTCTATCTACCCCTTCGGAAAAAAGGCGGGAATATATGTTGTTTTTTATGTTTTGACTTATGTCTGCAAAATTAGTTTTTTCATGCCTAATATAAAAAGTATGCGAATAAGAATGAGAAATATTTGTAACAGGCGTGAGTGAGTGCGAAAGCAGCTGGCTGCTTAAGTATATAAGCAGTGTTTACTACACTATTGAGGAATTTTACTAAAGTATAGGTTAGATTTTAGTACTAAGTAATTTAGTCATAAATAAACTTAGTTGTGTTATTTTTAAATTGATAGTGAGTGACAAGACAGGCAAATCAAGTGACTGATGGTAAGCATCATGATTGCCCATATCAGACATAGTGGCACCCAGTGTTTTAAAATTCAAAATTCAGCGCGGCACTGCACTGCGCCTGTCACCCTGAGATATTAGTTGTTGGAACTCGTAATGTCCAGTAATTTCGCTGGTAACATTGCCCTTCATACCGGAACACAGTAATGTTTGAACATTACTGATTGGCGGATGAATAACTGGCAAAGGTGTGGTATTTCCCCAGGCGGCCCCCTGCAGCAGAGGCCTACCACTACAAAAAATTAATATACCTAAATATAATGAATTTAACGCAGTTTTCTTTTCTACTTCTTTAACTTTTTTCAAATCATCGGCAGCAATGGCGCGCAAATTTATGAAAAAAATTAATCCCGCCAATTTAACTGTCAATGTCACTTACAATTTGGTTTTGGCAGACGCTAAATTTAAAATACTATTTAGGAAAAAATATTAGAAATGGCTACAGTCGTGTTGTGTTATAATATTACGATTAAAAGTTGTAAGTGCCAATGATTGGGGGGGTGCTAACAATACTACCGGTTACCCTATATAAAATGTATTATAAAGTGCGCCATTTGATGTGTAATCATATGTAACTATGTAACTCACCCATCCATTTGAAGCCAGTAAGAGTCTGTACAAACTCCGCCCTCCCCTTACAGATGGCCCGCAGCATGTTGGAGCTGACTACACTGGCCAACATGTACACATCCGAACTGGACAGTTGTTTGTTACTCTCTCTTTTGTAGAACTGTTCTAAACACCACCACCCCAATAGTGTGCCCATTTCGTTGCCTGTGAATACTTTCCATGATTTTGTACTGAAATTGAATAAACAATTATAAATGACAGCCTCGTTGGCTCAGATGGTAGTAACTCTGCCTTAAGTGCCGCAGGCCCCGGGTTCGATCCCCGGCCAGGTCTAACATTTGTGTGCATGAACATTTTGATCTGTGTCTGGGTGTTATATAAGCTTATATACGAGTAAGTATGTATATCAGTCCTATGGTTACCATAGTACAGGCTTCTAGCCTAGTTTGGGACGAGATGACCGTGTGTGGAAGTTGTCCCATATTATTATTATAATAAAAAAAAAACATACATTCACGCCTTTTTCCCGAAGGGGTAGGCAGAGGTGTACCCAGGACTCAGTCCCATAGTAGATACACCCACATTTCGCCAGTATGTTATTGGTCCCATGTAATAGGGGGCGAGCCTATTGCCATCTACCGGGCACAGTTCCAGACTCCAGGCAGTTATTGAGATAATTCCTAATGGAACAATCAAATATTAAACACTGCCTGACCTGGGGATCGAACCCGGGACCTCTTGAACCCGGGCAGTCGAGCATGCGCCCTCTACGCCACCGAGGTAGTCAAAAAGAGAAATAGAGAGTCAGTCCGAGGTAGAATACAATTATACTTTATCGCATACCAAAATAAAAATAAGAAACAATGTTACAAAACAATTAACAGGTAATACGGTAAACAACCGGCGGTCTTATCGCGTTAAGCAATTTCTTACAGACAACCTGGGGATGGAAACGGAGAGTTAAAAGAATAAACGACGGTGGTGTGCAATAGAAAATATCTAGATAAAATGATGGGATTTGGTATATTACTCATATACAGAACATACATAGAATATATTTTTATTTTATTTTATTAAATAAGGTACACAAAACAGAGTATAATCTAATGGCAATTAAATATCATGAGTAAAGGTGATTACTAGATTACACTCCTAAATTATGCGCACACAACATGAACACAAAATCAAATCTACTTAATAAAAGTATGAAGCAGAGTTACAAAATTGGATTTTTATACATATTTTGTAATAAAAAGAGAAAGTTCATATTACTTATTCTTTAGATAATATGGACAAAATATCACTCTTGAATTTTGGCAGTTTGTTGTTAAAGACATCAACTGAGTCATGATGACGAACAAGAATTTCATTGTATTCTCGGGCCATTCTTACTATTGGGTTATAGAAAGAAGTATTGTTGATGTAGACTTGCAAAGAAAATATTTTAATATGGGGGTATCTAGCTCTGGGTCTTATATTAATGTTAATATTGGATATATTTATAGAGTGTATAATACAATGGTAAAATTAATTATTATAATTAATTTTACCATTGTATTATAATACTGCCTCGGTGGCGTAGTGGGCGGATGCTCGACTGCCAATCAAGAGGTCCCGGGTTCGATCCCCAGGTCAGGCATAGTGCTAAATATTGGATTTTTCCATTAGGAATTATCTCAATAGCTGCCTGGAGTCTGGAACTGTGCCCGGTATATGGCAATAGGCTCGCCCCCTATTACATGGGACCAATAACATACTGGCGAAATGTGGGTGTATCTACTATGGGACTGAGTCCTGGGTACACCTCTGCCTACCCCTTCGGGAAAAAGGCGTGAATGCAAGTTAATGTATATGTATTATAATAAAAACACAACAAGTGATCTTATATTTACCTTGTATCATATTCGGCTACAGCGAGTCTGTCCGCGTCGGGGTCGTTGGCGAGAACTAGCGAGATATTCTCATGTTCAGCGAGACGTTGGCTCAGTTCTAAACATTCTGGTTCTTCTGGATTTGGGAACTTCACTGTTGGGAAGTGCGGGTTTGGTTCTTGTTGCTCGATTACGCTGTGTGGTGGCTAAATAGAGAAAAAAATACATTTTTTGTAAATCCACTATCGACTAAATTAGTTTCGCTAAAGTCTTAATATTATAATGTAAGTACTAATTTAAAGTGTACGTGTTGATGAAATTGTTTTTACTCTTGTAAAAGACAGTGGCGCCCCCATTATTTTCTACTCCTTTGTGTCGAACTATATAGTAACTGATAATATGTCACTAGTTTAGTTGTCACACATACACCAACACAGAATAGCCAATAAATTATTTAATTCTTTTAAAACATCATTAAAAAGTCCGGCTTACCTTTAAATTAGCGACTTCATAAGCCTTCAGTATATAATCATATCCCACCCCATGCATAGCGCTGTACACAGACTGTACAGATGCCCTTCTGTTCTGTTCTAGAACTTCAGGACTCAAGCTATCCTTAATGTATTGCATGTAGGCTGCGGTCACTTGTTCTGAACAATCTGTGACCAGCGGGTGCGAGCGGATCTCTGATATGTCCCAATGTTCTTCCGGTATGCTGAAACGAATTAAATTGTAAATCTTTTTTTTTTTTATGATAATGAGTGACAAGACGAGCAAATCAGGTGCCTGATGGTAAGCATCATGATTGCCCATAACAGACACAGTGCCACCCAGTATTTTAAAATTCAAAATTCTGCGCGGCACTGCACTGCGCCTGTCACCCTGAGATATGAGTTGTTAAATCTCATCATGCCCAGTAATTTTGCTGGTAACATTGCCCTTCATACCGGAACACAGTAATGTTTGCACATTACTGCTTGGCGGATGAATAACTGGCAAAGGTGTGGTACTTCCCCAGGCGGCCCCCGGAAGAGAGGCCTACCACTACAAACACCATCTACCACTATTTGGGTAAAAGGGAGTATTTAACTTGCGACAGGCAACACTCGAGATAGTATACAAGGTAGTTTGATTACGTTGTTGATTGTACTGCCTCGTATTGGACTGCCTCGGTGGCGTAGAGGGCGCATGCTCGACTGCCAATCAAGAGGTCCCCGGTTCGATCCCCAGGTCAGGCAGTGTTAAATATTGGAATTTTCCATCAGGAATTATCTCAATAACTGCCTGGAGTCTGGAACTGTGCCCCATAGATGGCAATAGGCTCGACCGCTATTACATGGGACGAATAACATACTGGCGAAATGTGGGTGTATCTACTATGGGACTGAGTCCTGGGTACACCTCTGCCTACCCCTTCGGGAAAAAGGCGTGAAGGTATGTTATGTTATGTTGATTGTACCCTACCATGGCAAACCAAAAAGGGTAGTTTTCTTAAATTATTATTACAATATTATTCCTTTTACGTACAATACGTATTGTATAGGTACATATGCCAATATAGTTCGTAACCGTTTTAAAAAGCATAATATTGTAATAAGTAATTTTACAAAACTACCCTTTTTGGTTTGCCATGGTTGGGTACAATCAACAACGTATTAAAACTACGATGTATACTATCCTGAGTGTTGTTGTTTAGTAGTGGTAGGCCTCTTTAGCAGGGGGCCGCCTGGGGAAGTACCACACCTTCGCCAGTTATTCATCCGCCAAGCAGTAATGTAAAAACATTACTGTGTTCCGGTCTGAAGGGCAATGTTACCAGCGAAATTACTGGGCATGATGAGATTCAAAAACTCCTATCTCAGGGTGACAGGCGCAGTGCAGTGCCGCGCAGAATTTTAAGTTTTTAAACACTGGCTGTGTCTGATATGGGCAATGATGATGCTCACCATCAAGCACCTGATTAGCTCGTCTTGTCACTCACTATCATAAATATAAAAAAATACTCACTCCAAGCACTGCGTGATCTCATCCAGTATATTATCGTCATGTGGCGCTATGATCTGTGAGCCGTTACTCCAGTACACCTTGTATCCGTTGTCTTCCTTAGGGTTGTGTGAGGCCGTGACCATGACGCCGGCGGCCGCGTGCAGGAGGATGGTACCGAACGACACCAGCGGCGTGGGGCATACTGACGAGAACAGGTGCACCGGTATGGAAGATGAGGTGAACACTTTCGCTGTTAGTTCTGCGAACCTGGGGAATGAAATAGTGATATCCCTATAGTATGTCCGGTTTAAAATCATGACATAATCATAATATGGGACAAATTATGATATAAATTATTATTTTATTTTTTATTTTTATAAATTTTTTTTTTTCACTCGTATCCTATTTTAGTACCTAGGAATGAGTTTAATATCAAATTTAACTATGTATTTTAGTCTAATTAATACTTACAACCTATACAATAATATTAAAATGTTTACTCGTAATAAAAGAAGAATACTCAAGCGGGGGGGCTCTGGTGTCTGTAGCTCAGTTTAAATACTATTACAGATACCAACGGTCCTACCTACCTACTCTGTTATATTTGTTTATATACACATAATTTGTAAGTACCTAAAGGCATGTATTCATACATACATACATACATACAGTCACGCCTTGTTCCCGTTGGGGTAGGCAGAGACTATTTCTTTCCACTTGCTACGATCCTGACATACAACTTTCGCTTCTTCCACTTTCATCACATTCTTCATGCATGCTCGTATTCATAATGGTCAATAAAGTTTTTTTTTTTTTTAATTTAATTTTATTCCACACACGCTCATCTGGTCCCAAACGACATAATATGAATTAAATACACATTACTGATTCCCAAAGACTTCCTATTCGAAATCTAAATATACTTTTCATCGGTTGCCTTTCTCACTGGCCTATTCTAAAAACTTTCAGAGTTATCCACGTATTTTACCAATCAAGTGGGTCAATTGACTTGAGCCTGAAATTGTATCAATTTGAATGCACCCATTGAGACCGCTCGGCTCGCTCGAGTTACAAGTGGCTGCCGCTTGTTCACCAAATCATTTGCATTATTAAATTGGTCGGTTCGAACCGGGTTTGCCAATATAATTGGTGTCCAGCCGGTGATTCAACTCTGACATATGTTTACATTTATTTATAACTAGCGACCCCGCTTTGCTTCGCTCCGGGTACCATACCGTATAGGTGCCTGATGGTAAGCATCATGATTGCCCATATCAGACACAGTGCCACCCAATGTTTTAAAATTCAAATTTCTGCGCGGCACTGCACTGCGCCTGTCACCCTGAGATATGAGTTGTTGAATCTCATCATGCCCAGTAATTTCGCTGGTAACATTGCCCTTCATACCGGAACACAGTAATGTTTGCACATTACTGCTTGGCGGATGAATAACTGGCAAAGGTGTGGTACTTCCCCAGGCGGCCCCCTGCAAAAGAGGCCTACCACTACAAAAAATTAATAATATCGGAGGAAGCAGGGGAATACAAAACATCGACTTGGTAACACAATATGAGTTAGCTTTAAAAATATATCGACTTGGTAAACTTTCCATAATATATATGTACCTAAACAAATGTATCAAATCGCCTTTCCTGTAAAGGGCACCTATTTATGTATTCACGAATCAAATAGGTATTAGCCAAAAATTGACGTGGAGCGGAGTGGCATAACCCGTGTAAACCAATATTAGGAACAAGGTTTTACCTACTTATGTATTTATGTGCTATAAATATTTGTGTACCTATAAGATTGCATGATAGAGATTGCATAAAGCGATAAGGGTGCCCATTGTCGACCAATAAGATTAATTAATATTTCTTTTTAAGTGATGTTACCTATATTCTGTGTATCTTGAACTCAAACTCAGACGTTTATTTGCGAACATGGGTACAATAGTAATAGGTCTTAAACTTAAAAATACCTGTGCTCCACATTCCACCTAAATAGACATGCAAAATTACATTGTAATGTCTATTTCAAAATGTCTATTTTGGTAAAAAAAATTGTAATTAAGAAAATCATTAATTGTGTAGTATGTCTTAGAAATTAAAAGTTTACATAGGGCATTTTTAAACATATTATAATTGTCAATGCTTTAAATAGAAAGTGGAAGCTTATTATAAATTCTTACACTCATGCGGAAATTGCTTTTGCTATGGACTTTTGTTCTACATTCAGGTATCTGTAATATATCTTTGTGTCTTGCGCTTTTAAGAGTATCATAACAATTTATGTTCTTGGTCGTAATAAAGAGTATTCTATTCTATAAATTGACCGCGTCAGTGGCGTAGTTGGTTGCAAGTGCTACTGCCGATCCGTCCCGAATTCGATCCCCAGGACAGGCAAAAATGTTATTGTTTTTTTTTTTCATTAGTATTAAAATTACATTACATAAAATGATGAGACCAACGAGTAGAATTATCAACATATTTATTAATAGTTAGTTACTATCTAAACCTTGTCCGAGCGACGACAATCGTTTAATGTTTACAGCCATGACGATAATGTCGATAACTTGAGATAAAGAAAGAAGCAACTTTGTAGCGATAACAAATATCTGCTTAATATTAAAAACTATGTAATTCAAGTGCCACTTCAAAGATTACATTTTTCAATGTTTGAGTGTACATAATTTTATTAAAGTTAAAACGTCACCCATACAAAATGAAAATACACAGATATGACGAAATAGGGAATAATTTTTCATTCAATTGTTTGCAGTTGGCTCTGGATCTGGCCTTTATTTACGCGAAAACATATTTTGTTAATAATAACAAACAATTGAGTAGAAAATTATTGACTATTTCGTCATATCTGTGTATTTTCATTTTGTACGGGTGACGTTTAACCATAAATAGTAATATTATAAGTGCAAAAGTATGTCTGTATGTAAAGGACTCTGTAGGTACATGTACAGCCGAAAGTCTGCGACAAAGGCCGCAAGACTCATGTCGGCGAAATGCGCCCGTTGCTTACAAATCTACGTTGCCTTTATGCTTTCACTTCTAAACAGCTGGATCCTAATTTCCACTAAGCGTCTAGTTGCGGGCGGCTGTCGGGCGCGTTTCCTATTCATTCCCATATACCCATACCAATATCCATTGGGCGACCGCGACTCTGCAGTCGCCGCGACTGTAAAACAACATGCGAATTAGAGCTTATTCCCACTAAGCGGCTGCGGCGGTTTGCAGATTAGCTGCTTACATGTAGTATTTTATATGTCTTCTAAAATGTAGGTACGTGTGAGCGAGAGGGCAAATTCGCTTTGCACCGCGCCTTAAGAAAATACTAATGCGTTCGCGACCATTACGGCTCCGAGGCAGCACGTATAATATTATAAGGTAACTAGCTGACCCGGCGAACTTCGTACCGCCATATTTTATTTCTCTAAGCGCAACTGAGGAAATAAAACCCTTCCGGTAAAATCGAATTACCTAAATTTAAAATAAAACTGGAGTACCTACTCAATTGAAAAATTCATGTTGTACAAAATGCGTGGAGATTTTACTGAGACTATCACTTTCCGGGAGATAGTATTAATTCACTCGTTTAAAAAGGAACTGAACTGCGGTGGCACTCGGCGCCAGTATTTATACCTGAACCTTGAATTTCCCGAACGTTCTAGTTCGCATGCTTCGAGAAGAATCGATTGATCGTTTGTTCGAAATAGTGGGTCTCGATGGTTCGAGAGGGAGCTTTGTTTACGCTCAGAGGAGGTCTCGAGAACGAATGAGATACCAAAGCTTTGGACATTCAAACCAGAGATGGCGAATCGATAGAATTTGATGGCCAGATCTTGAAACTTTGATTAAAATTTGGCGCCAAGACTTTAATAATTCTCTAACAAAAATAGTACAATTTTTTTTTTGTTATTAATGGTAATAATATTGTAACATAATACGCAGTATAATTATAAAAATATCAGTCACAAACCATTAAAATAATACGGTTATATCGTGAGCATAAATAAATATTACATGAAATAAAGTAATAGAATTTATATTCTAAGAAACAGAACACAGCGCCATCTATTGGGTGTATTGCAACCTAGATGTCAAACAATATTGAAGAATTTTATCGATGAATCAACGTACACCGCCATCTATGAGAACTTCATAAAACTAAACAGTTAATTGATACATTTTATTCGTTTAAATTCCCGACATAAGCGAATAATTGAGATGATAACTATCCTATCCAGTAAGTTAGACCAAAATACGGGTACATGTGAAATTTGATTGAAATCGGTTCAGTAGTTTTGGAGTTTATACGGGACAAACATCGCGACACAAGATTTTTATATATATATATATATATATATATATATATATATATATATATAAGATAGAATTTTATGAAATATTAAGCAAGCCAAGCCGTTATGCGAAAACATTAATCTTACAAACGGATTTTTAAATTTTAATGAATCCCCAAGCGGGAATTGTTTTGAATGACTTATAAGTTAGTGTTCACGTATGACGCAACAATTTGATACCTAAGTACATTAAATAATATATACGTACATTATCTCGGAAATAATTCCAATAAGAGGTATTTATCATATCTTGAGGTTTTTATTGAATACATTATCTTAAGTCTAGTTTATATAAACATTGGTTGTTATTTGTAATAAGCTAGGGTACTGAATCTATATACCTACCTAGTAGTTGACTGGGAACTGCGACTTGGAAACACAACACCTCTATTTTTTTTAAAGCTATAGGCGGCAATCAACCAGACGGTGTGCCTATAGGTAGCGGTTACCGCCGCCTATGGATACCTGCATCACCGGGGGTATTGCCAGTATGTTGCCGACCCGACCAACACTCTAATTCAATTTTGTAGTGGTAGGCCTCTTTTGCTGGAGGCCGCCTGGGGAAGTACCACACCTTTGCCAGTTATTCATCCGCCAAGCAGTAATATTACTGTATTCCGGTATGAAGGGCAATGTTACCAGCTAAATTACTGGGCATGATGAGATTCAACAACTCATATCTCAGGGTGACAGGCGCAGTGCAGTGCCACGCAGAATAATGAATTTTAAAACACTGGGTGGCACTGCGTTTGATATGGGCAATCATGATGCTTACCATCAGGCACCTGATTTGCTCGTTTTGTCACTCAATATCATAAAAAAAAAAAGCACTCCTTTTGAAGAGCCCCAAGTTGAATCTCAACGGCTCCCATTTTACCAAAACACAGGAAAAAATGTTAAAATTTAAGCTGTTACTATTTTATTTTTTTATAGACGGTTTCACCCGCGTAGACATCGTACCCGTGGGAATATCGGGAAACGAAATACTCTATGTGTTATTCCAGGGTCTTTGCTACCTACATACCAAATTTCAGCCCAATCGGTTTAGCAGTTTTGACGTGAAAGAGTAACAAACATCCATCCATCCATCCATCCTCACAAACTTTCGCACTTATAATATTTGTTGAAAGCGGCTTATTCGCTTGAAATACAATACGCCCGTGGGTGAAATTTTTCTTTCCATTTTCGTATTTTGAGCTGTTACTGTTAGGCCAAAAAGTAAGTACATTGTCAAAAAAAACACATTTTAAACGGCTCCGCAGCGTTCTCACCAGGGGGGCTATTGGCGTTCTTGGTGACTATCACTTTAGTGACTATTAACTTGATTTGACATTAACTACAAATGTCAAAGTCCGGTTACTAACCAAAGACATTATGTTAAACTTACTAAGTAGACTGTGCACTGTGTTGGTCCCGAGTGAGAACCACTCGTAGTGTCTATCCTTTTCCTTTTCTCTCCTCCAAATTAGACAGTAAAGTCTTGTTAGAAAGGTAAAACGTCTTTGTAACTAACTCAAACCACAGAACATAAAGACATAAGCCTGATAGCGACTGGTGATTATGAAGAACTCCAATAGCCCTGCTGGTCCCGTTTTCTCTCGATTTGAATAAAGTTTATAATATCGATATTTATTGTCGCTTTCAGAAACATGTAGGTAGATAATATAACAATATTATGAGGTAAATTAATAATAGTTACCTTTTGCTGTTGAATCTGCCATCATATCCAACAACCACACCATTGTGCAGTTGTCCTTGATTGCACGCTTTTATTATGTATGAACAAAGACCCTGAAACCCATTAAAACACAAATTATTTAAAACTTTACAAACTCGGATTAAATAATAATTGAATTTTCAAGCAGTCATCTTATTTATTTATTTATTTATCATACAAGAAGAAAGCTACAGTATTAAAACCAAAACGCTTCCTACCTTAATTAAATACTATGACTTAAAAACATTCTTAAATGGCTAAAAACTAAATTCATAGGATCCATAAGTAACTCTAGATGTTGAAACTCGTGCGCAAACGAATTGAAGAGCTCCAATGCTCGCTGCGTAGGAGCATCCCGAGCATGACAAGTCCGAGTCATAGGACGATAGAACAGCTGGTGCTGACGACGCCTGCTACGACTGTAATACTCCGATACATACCTACCCTAGCGAACCCTAGCGAAACCGAAGCTGTTGGGTTGTATATGTTATTCCGAAGTAATTGCAAATAGTGTATGGCGAGATGCAGCTTTCGCCTAAGCCTTTCCACTTCCTTTCCACTCCGATCGTACCGGACATTGTATCGTATCTTCAAACGATTGAGATGAAATTTTTCATACCTACACACGTTTAGTTTGGATGACAATGTATGGTTAGCGAAGAAAAGTCCTCCTAAATCCAATATGGAGGACGGCCCAAGATGTTGGATGGCCCAAGATGGCGAACTACTAAATACGAGTAGTTGTGCACGCCCTTGATATTTGCATTACATTAATGTATTTATTGAATAAGCCAAAGGCTCAATGGTGTTGGTAGACTTACATCTAAATACATACATATCATATGTTAGTAGGTAGGTACAAAACAACACACATAAAAGGAGAACAACAATTTGCTCGAGCACTCACTAATAAGATTACATTATTCAATGAGTACCTGAACAAAGGCAAACCAATGGCGAATCATATTTCCCAGAAATGACTTCTAGGACACTGTTGGAACTGCCTGGCAATCTGCTCAATAATGACACAGTTCTTTTGCGTCTGATGGTGTGGAAGCCATCTACGCGCGCCTCGGCAAACATACCTGACGCACTGCAGAAGCGAAGAAGTCCCAACAGCACCCTTAAAGCATTATTGTACTAGACACGCAGGGCGCTGAGTCCTCTGCATGTAAAGAACTGGTCCACAAGCTGCCGGTGTAGAATGATTGGCGGTAAGCTTTAAAAAGTGTTATCTTTACTTGCTTGCTACACCGAGCGAACCTGAGTGTCCCAAATATTTAAATATAAACTCGCTGTAGCTCACTGCCATTGGAGTAGTATTTGGAGAACAACCGACGGGCTCCTACCGCCAGCGCTGGCAATAGGCATTCTCTTCGTGCAGTTTGAAATCTTTCCGATGGGCCACTAGTCAGATATATCGTGACTATGGGCTCATTAAAATCTTCTCAATGAATATTTTACAGATAGATGATGAGGGTCACATGATGTAGCAAGAAAGGCGTATTTTATATTTCTTAATTCACACTTTTTACCTGAGCATTTCTGATTACATCCTCGGCATTTTTATGATTAAACTCGTGGTCTCTACGGCCGCGCATATTGAAGCACAATGCGAGACGACTCTACTTATATCTTCACACTTATTAACTAACAATCAGATATTGTAAGCCAAGTGTGGACAATAATAATGGACTTTTGTACTGTTTAGATATGAGCGCCGATGGGTGTATGACCGGCGGCGGCGTGCCGATTTGCCAAGGTCGGCGACGGCGGCGAAATTGGCGGCGTGACTTTTTTCAGCTTTTTATTTTGTGATTTGAAAATGAACGTGGTTTTCTACTAAACTTTTCTAAAGAAGGCTTATTATAAAGTCAATCAGTACATAGAGGACAAAGATGCCTGGAAACTTCTGCATAGCCGCCTCGCGTCACCTTCAAAGCAAACGAATGTAACCAAACCAAATATTGTGAAACTATCTGTTGAAAAAATTAAGCCCTATTACAAGTTTCTTGTGCGTTCATCTTGTAGAGGTATCTTTTCGAACGCACGGTAGACTCAGTACTGTTTATCTTCATGACGTGCAAAAGTGTCACAGTATTAAATATTTGAATAAATCTTTTTGAGTTTGAGTTTTTTGTAAAGCTATCTTCTATATTTAAAAAAATTATAAACCAAAAGTCAAATATTTAAACTGGTGTTAAAGTGTACCTGTGCAGTTTGCAGTACAACCAGATCGTTCATGCACTTGAATCCAGCGCGCATCGGTCCCCGGAGTCCCGCCGTGCCGAACGACATGCGGCTCAGCATCGTCTTCTTCAGCTTGTCCCATCTCTGTGCTGCGACGTCGTCGGACACTTCCTTGTGAGTTGTTGGATTCTGTGTCATCATTTTGGTATTAATATTACAACTGTAAATCCCAATGCACACATGATAGCGGGCGCGGGTCATGTGCGGGCCGGATGACTTTGCTTTCCTTGAAATTGACTGGAGGACAACACACTATAGCGTGCGCGGCACGGGCGTGTTTTCTTGTATTTGACACCGGAATCACCGGACCCGTCACGCGCCCGCCCATGGCCTTTAGCGGCTTAAGAAGCTTAATTAAGTACCACATATCCTGTTTGAATGTAAGCCTTTGCATCAAGCAAAGGATGAATGTTAATACGATCCCTGATCAATCGGAAGACAGGAGCCTACAATTAAAAAAAACCTGTTAGAGGCAATCTGAATGTAAAGTAATAAAACCCCAGGGCAGCTTAAGGCAAGCTGTTGGGGTATATCAATTCCACGGACCGGAGTACTCCCGGGGAGGGCTCTGTTCTTCATCTCCGACTTGCCTTCACCAGCCAGCTGAAATGAACACTGACAAGGAATAGTCCCCCACCTCTTGGCTTGCCCACACTGATCGACCAGAGAGGAATCGCGAGTCGCGAGGGGAGGGGGTGGAAGGATAAGAGGGTAGTTAGGGGCCATAACCCATATATTAAAAGCTCAAAGTGACTGCACATTATTCTACATTGTCTCTGTAAATTCCAATCAATGGATGGGTTATGGTTAAGGGTTGTGTGGTTGGCACAAATGTCAGTCTCAGGTTGCCTGGATTCCTTCCTACAAGTCCCCTGTTAGGAGCTAAATATGCCACTTGCACATCTCGTAGGAGACAATCAGGATCTACAGTTAAACATGCCAAAAGAAACATCCCACTAAAAGTCCCCCTGTCTACAATATCTGAACCTAGAGATATGAGAAAGTGATGAAGAAATTATAGTGGAAGACTGGTAAGTATGGACATAATTTTATGCAAGAGTAAGATGGCCAAAGGCTTTTACCGACTTAATAGGAGCCTTCAGCCACAAATGAACAGTCTTGAAATGTATAATAATATGAACAAGTATTAATAATCTACGACAAAATTTCTGGCATTTATCTGGCCAAATATATAAGCATTGCTATTTAACCTGGCAATGCTGCCAGCATCTTGGGTACGCTGCCACCTACCTGACAGACAAAGCATTTGGATTTTCTACTTTTAGAGATAATCTCAATAATCCACCAACATTTTATTTCTTAGAAAGAAATTTCAGGTTTATACTAGATTTAAGTGTGCCTTCACCTGATTATTGTTAATTGTTAGGTATTCATTGCCTTTCAAATTGCCAAAGGCCGTCAATTGTTACTCTTTTTAGTTATAAGTTTTTGTTCATTATTTTGTGTATTGTGGTACCAATAGTATCATCTTCTCTCCATATATAGTTAGTATACAGTTATTACCTATTAAGCCTGTCCTGCTGCCCTATATTAATTATGTAATATCTACATACATTATTTCCTGTGTCGTACTAGGCATGCAGATATTTTTCAGTGCATGTAAGAAGTCTTATCTTTTTATATCTCAATTACCTACTTTTACAAGTTAAAAGTTAATTTTAAGAGCTTTTTAATAAATGAGTAGGTACCATAGAAGAGAAAAATCTTTATCCAGAATTTACACTGATGATTATTATTTATTACAGACACAAATAAAGACATACACTTACTAAATATTAAAGTAGTAGTTATTGGTCAACATCGGCGGCCTTTTAACTTAAAATGATCTCTTCCAGGCAACCAGTCTTAAACTTAAGTAGGTAAAACAATTTAAAATGGGATGGTTATGACTTTGCTACTGCTTTGTATTTTTTTTTTTTGCTCTTTATGTTTTTGTTTTTGATTGCTTTGTATGTTTTAGGGTAATTTACCCTATACAAGTCTTCAAAGACACAAGGAAAGCTTTTCACTATTCTGATATTAGAAAAAGAAGTTTAAAGGGATAAAATAATTGATTACTGATTTTGTAGTTATGCTTTATGCTATGTAGGTATTTATTGAGTAATCATTGTAATTGTTGTTGTAATTGATAATGATAATGAGGAGAGTTATCCAAGCAGCAACTCAAGGTCGCCAGTCTTGTGACTTTTACGAAATAAGAATATTATATTTAATATTAAAATCTTC
Organism: Hemistola chrysoprasaria; assembly: GCA_947063395.1. Classification (NCBI taxonomy): domain Eukaryota; kingdom Metazoa; phylum Arthropoda; class Insecta; order Lepidoptera; family Geometridae; genus Hemistola; species Hemistola chrysoprasaria. The sequence goes on along the minus strand of OX346716.1, from coordinate 14,313,360 downwards.
ACAATAATGTAGCTACAAATTTTAACACATCTTACTTTGTCACGATTCAGCCAGCTGGTAACTGCGGTATCCAGTTTCGAGTCCCCGCTATTGCAAACAGACATAGTTTCAAAGAAAATGTTATTATAAATAAAATTCTTCTAAGAACTTTTTAAATCAAGTAAGTGATACTTGTGCTGAGCTTGAGCGTATTCCGAGTTTGTGAAATATGCAAACCACTTTAACACTGCGCATAAACCGCCGGCAACCGGCACCGAACACAATAAATCGCAGAATTAGAAAAGAAACTACAATTATTTTCCTCAATTCGATCAAATCAATGAAATTATCCCTCTGGCAAATGTCAAAATATGATCAGGCAACAGGGCAACAGCAGTGTTGCCAATAGTTTAATTTGCTTCCCATTAGATTTTACTTCTAAAACCACCAGAAACCAATACAAAAAATGACCCTACACTGATAATCACTAAATTTTCCACTAGATCAGTGTTTAATTGATAATTTCAGCCGTAGGACATCCATTGCTGGACATACTGACTCCCCATAGTTTTCTATCTAGTCCGGTTGTAAGTGGCCTGCATCTAACGTGTTCCTGCAGTCAATATTAGATCGTTTGTCCAAACTTGTGGGACCAACATACTACGCTACGCTTGCCGGCTCGTGGTCTCCATTGGAGAACCTTACTAACCCACCGGCCATCTGTTCAACGAGCTACATGCTCTGCCCATTGCCACTTCAACTTGCTAATCCCCTTTTTTTTTTTTGGTGCCCGGGGTAAATGCGTGACGCATACCACCAGCACCCGGGGGAGCGCAGGGTGGTTATGTGGGACTCCCCGCCGGCACAGCACCGTACGTCGGTACGTTGCTGTGCCGGCGGGTATACCCACTAAAAAACCCCGGGGTGTTCCTTCGCGCCGCCATGTGTCGGGGCTGCGGGCACGCCGAAGCATTCATCCGCGGCCCCGACGGCGTTTGGTCCTCCGTGGAGGACCCCGCCACGGTGGGATGAGGCGTCACCCCAACCCTCCCAAGGGGCGCGCGGAAACACGCGCGCGCCTCCTCGCGGGCCCTTTAGGTGGGCAACGGATACCCCCGCATCCGTTGCCCGGGCCCCACATCTTGGGCTTGGAAGGGTGTTCCGTGCCCTCCCGAACGCCTACCGAACGTGCGAGAGAACACGGTAGACCCATTCCCGCCCACCACCACCGCAGGGCTCATGTGAGCCCCGCCTGCGCCATCCACTGTGCCCTATGCTGACTTCATAGGGACACGCGGAGGCGCAACCCACACCGCGGCAAGCCGTCGGCTTTCCGCCCCAATTCGGTCGCAGAGGATAGGGAGAGCTGCGCATCGTAATACCGACACTCCTCTTCCCCTGCGACCCCACCGCCTTCGCCATCTAACGGTGGCGACCCCGTTTGGGCCGCGGAAGGCAGGAAGAGCGGCGCACTGCCATACCGGCACTTATCTCCCGCCGCGGCCCCACCATTCGGCCGCGATGCGTCCCATACCACATCGCGGTCCGCCTCAGTTGCGGTTCGTCCCACACCAAACCGCAACCTACTCGGCTACTCACACTCAGCCTGGAGAACTAAGTGGAGCAGCCGACCACCTCGGGCTCCTCTTCGCTTCACCGTGGGCCCCTACCACGGTTACTGACCCCCACCGCCGCGAGAAGGCGGGAACCCATCGGGGGGAACTTGCTAATCCCCTGTGCTATTTCAGTAACTTTCTTTCGTCTTAGGATCTCCTTATTACTGATTCGATCTCGTCGAGAAATGACAAACATTGCTCTCTCCATAGCTCGTTGTGCTACTTTGATAGCAAGATTCCAATCTGTTTTGATATGGAAAAGGTCTTATGGAAAGGATCTAATTTCATGTGGTAGGTATCGAGTAATTGATGTCCATTTGACATCAACTATCCTGTCACTTGTCATAGTAATTTTTCAGATTAGTGTTCTCTACCAAGCACTGTAACAGTACCTAAGTATTGAAGTGAGGAATATCTATAGATGACAAAATTATACACGTTTTTAAACTTGCAACGAGATTTAGTGGTGTAATTATCGTATTTACACTAACAGGTTTAAAAAAAAAATGTCCACTAGCCACTACACACAATATTTCACCACTAACAAGGGGGTCCAAACCACCAGTTTTAGTAGAAAATTTATTAAGGTGGCAACACTAGTTAACAGCTGAAACAAAATTATATAAAGAATCTACGAATTTCAATTTTATTTCTTTATTTAGAGAGCTCTTTTTGAGTGCAACAATAATTTTGATTTTGAAAAATTAGCCGTCACGACACTTATTTGACAGCAGGCAGCACTTTGACAGCAATATTTTGTTCGGATAAATGGACGTAGTTATACAGAAAGGAACTTGGAAAGGAACCAACCCACAACGGGTGAAATTGAATTAAATGTATCATTGGCGTTCATATCACATTATCATTGCAATAAAAATGGTACCATTCTACCGACTACAATCAAATAGGTATACAGCATGTCACTTGCGGAACCAACCTGCTTTAAATCAAGTTTGAAAAAACAGTAAAGAGCTATGCTGCATGATCCCTTTAATACTACCAAAAATTAACTTTAAAAAGATTAATGCCACTTGGTGCCTTTAAGAATAAACACACTTAGGAAAACATTCATAATACGCAAAATAGAACCAAAAGTTCATAGTTCTGTTTTTATCAGCCTTCAGGTATATTGCAGAATGGAACTATCCCTCAAAATTGTTTTTTGCAAAAAAGAACCAACCGTTTTTTATTTATTTATTATATAATGAAAGATGATAAAAACGTCAAATTTACTATGAATTTAAAGTTATATATTCTTTAATTATTTAATAAGTTTTGATTATTTATTACGCTGTCTCTTAATTTTGCACACTCTTTTCACAAGTCTCATTATCTCGAAATTAAATCGCGGTGGATTGGTTCCTTTCTGTTTAAATACGTCCACATGTTCTAAGTTTAGTTTACCTTGTCTAATGTGGTTGATCTATATCTATGACAGCTGAACAGAAATCAATTTTTTGATCATATTTCCACACAAGATAAGAAAAAGGCTCATTTCAGTCACAGTCCGTTCAAACTTAATTATGTACCTTTATTTTCTATCAGAATATAAAATCGTGTATTCGTTGTCTCAACACCTACTAAATTATGTTAGCAAAAATCACGAAACAAGCGTTCTTTCAAAGGCGATCGACTAAACACACCTACGACATGAAATTAAGTAACTATTATTTATTTAATATGCGACAGGTTATAAACAAATCCTTCACCTATATCGAGCATAACGTCGCGCAGGCAAGATTATTAGGAAATAGTTGAGCAATCAGCGTCCAATCATTTAATTGTAATTTCGAGCGGAACTGACCACTCCGCGCCGAGGGGCTTCCTTCTTGACCATACGGCCTAGGGTCCTATTAATTTGTTTTAATTTGATAATGGATTGTGGGAGACGGTATTATTAATAAATTACAAGAGATCCACTCCACGTACAGTCTGTTACAATCTACAGCATGTTTATTGTGCGATAGCATACCTAATAAATTATACAAGTACTTTTTACTCAATATTAATATTAGCTGTTAGCAGGTATCAAATTATATTTTACTAACTAGAAGTACTCCGTGGTGTGGTCGCAACTTTATGGAAGAACAAAAGCTTATTATGACTTTTTTATACTTCCGGTACTTTAACTTCCTGAGTTACAAACACTTTGCCAATTTATTTCTTCTACTCGATAATAGATAGCGCTATAATATTTAATTGAAATTTAATTTTTTATTAATAGTTTCTAGCAAGGAGGTTTTCAAATCCAAAACACGGTGTTATACTCTATTATGGTCTTGCAACTACAGTAATGGCTGTAGGTCAGCATAATGCCGCGAAAGCATGACGATAGAAAGATTTGCTGTGCAACGAACAGAATAGCATTCAAGCGTTCTCTCTCCTATTCTATCGACCCTATTGATAGCATCGACGTACAGCGGCGTTGACGCAAACAAAAATTATATGACACGATCGTTCTTATCTGTCACAACTAAAATTGAACTTCGTTGCATTGCGTTGCATGCATTGATTTAAAGAAAAGGGTATGAATGATCATCAGTGGTCCAGTAAAAATAAATTCAAAATATTTTTAAACATAATATTACCTATAGTTAACACAAGTCAGCACTCGATATTGCCACCAACGCCAGGAAGATTATTGGATTTGGCTGATGAACAGTTACTAGCCAAAATATTTATAAAACAAAGCTCGATACCCGATACATTTCGTATAAAACTACTACCTACGTAAGTACCTACCTATTATCTAATACATACACGTAGGGCGGGCGGGAGTTTGGCATTGCATTAGTGTTTGGGCGAGCGGTTCTCGTAACACGACTTCGCGCAAAGTGCAGCGGAAATTCTATTGTTTTTTTTTTTCTAATAAAAAATTGTGGTTCAGTGAACAGTGATGGGTTTTGACAATCCAGATACGTTGGCTGCTGTAGAATTCGAAGTATATGGACAAGTGCAAGGTATATATATATAACATTGACGAAAAAAATAATTTTAATTTGAAAATGTTTTAGAAAAAATAGTTGAATGAAATAATAAATAGAAAACTTTTCTCTAAAGTTCTCGTAAACGACTATCAAGTATATAGTTCAATTAAAAAAAATTTAAACCAGCGTTATAAACCAAACATGGTGATAAGTTTTTAACGCTTTTTTATAAGTACTTTTATAATTCTATGATAGAGACGTATCTAGGTAGTAGGTACATTAATAAATACTTATACGTATATATAGTAAACTCGAATAAGGAATACAATACAATCTATTATGTGGATAATGAGATGAAATACCTAGGTTTAAGCTAGAGTTTATTATTCTAAACGGGGTTTCCCAATTTATTTAAAACATAACATACAATTACGCCTTTTTCCCGAACGGGTAGGCAGAGGCAAACAATGATAACTATTACGTACAGAGATATAGAATAGAATAGAATAGAATAGAATAGAATAGAATAGAATAGAATAGAATAGAATAGAATAGAATAGAATAGAATAGAATAGAATAGAATAGAATAGAATAGAATAGAATAGAATAGAATAGAATAGAATAGAATAGAATAGAATAGAATAGAATAGAATAGAATAGAATAGAATAGAATAGAATAGAATAGAATAGAATAGAATAGAATAGAATAGAATAGAATAGAATAGAATAGAATAGAATAGAATAGAATAGAATAGAATAGAATAGAATAGAATAGAATAGAATAGAATAGAATAGAATAGAATAGAATAGAATAGAATAGAATAGAATAGAATAGAATAGAATAGAATAGAATAGAATAGAATAGAATAGAATAGAATAGAATAGAATAGAATAGAATAGAATAGAATAGAATAGAATAGAATAGAATAGAATAGAATAGAATAGAATAGAATAGAATAGAATAGAATAGAATAGAATAGAATAGAATAGAATAGAATAGAATAGAATAGAATAGAATAGAATAGAATAGAATAGAATAGAATAGAATAGAATAGAATAGAATAGAATAGAATAGAATAGAATAGAATAGAATAGAATAGAATAGAATAGAATAGAATAGAATAGAATAGAATAGAATAGAATAGAATAGAATAGAATAGAATAGAATAGAATAGAATAGAATAGAATAGAATAATACTTTATTGCATACCAAATAAAAGATACCCAGGACTCAGTCCCTAGGTAATTTACTTATCTTTTTATTTAATAACTAACTGTGCCCCGCGGTTTCATCCGCGTAGGATTATTCCCGTGGGAATATCGGGATAAAAAGCCATGTGTTATTCCAGGTTCTAAGCTATCTACATGCCGAATTTCAGCCCAATCGGTTCTGTAGTTTTGGCGTGAAAGAGTAACAAACATCCATCCATCGACGCCTGATTTCTTTCTCGTAGTAGTCTCGCAATATATATCGACCTAAATTTAGGTGGGGCCTTATTTAGGAAGGGTTATCATAATTAGTTCACTACCCTATTCTGCTTATCTTTGGAAAACTTTTCACAAGGAAGCCAACTCTGATAATAGCTACTTATTGCTTATCACGACACAAGAGAATTTTTAAAATTTAATTTGTTTATAAAGTGTTTTGACTCGTGAAGAATATGCTTACTGATGACTAGTAGCCCTATTTATTATAAAGATTTCACTAGTCATCAGAGGCCGAAACTGTTAATTTGAAAGCCTACAGTCCAGCAAATCTAAGATGTACTATTTGACAGTTCTTATTTTGTCTTTTTTGAAGGATCAGAATTAATATTTGTTAATATATATTTATTGTTCTTATGTAAAACTCATGGTTTTACGGCGAAGATTATTGAAATTGTGCTAGTTATACTTATGCAAGTTATTCCTTCTCTCTCAAAGCTCGAAGAGATGAAACGTCAGACGGCACTCCTTAGATTTGCTGGACTATTTATATAGGTCATCATACATATTTAGTATCTAATCAATTAATTAATACTTGCAATATTAATGTATTGTGTGATCCAATCAGTTTCTATTTATATTCTAGCTCTAGAACATGTAGGTCGATGTCAATGAGCCGCCGGATGTTCTTTTTAATCGTGTAGGTATTACCACAGAATACTAATAAGGTATTACTCTAAATAAATTTGGATGTAGAGTTATTCCTCACCCATACAAAATGAAAATACACAGAAACGAAGAAATAGGGAATAATTTTTTACTCAATTGTTAGTGGTTGGCTCTGGATCTGGCCTTTATTAATATATATAACATATTTTGTTAAAGAAAACCGTATGATTTTCTTTGCTGTTTACAAATAACATTAACAAAACCTAAAAATTATTTTTTTACTATTATCATAAATACGAAGAAACTGTAAGATTTTCTTTATCAAACTATGTTTTCGCGCAAATAAGAGCCAGATCTAGAGCCAACCACAAACATTTGAAAAAATACATTCACGCCTTTTTCCCGAAGGGGTAGGCAGAGGTGTACCCAGGACTCAGTCCCATAGTAGATACTCGTACACCCACATTTCGCCAATAAACATTTGAGTAGAAAATTATTCCCTTTTTCTTTATATGTATTTTCACCACACAGAATAATTTATTCTAAGCTAAGAATACTCGATCAGGTAAGCTTTCAAACAATAAATATAATAATAATAATATGGGACAACTTCCGCACACGGTCATCTTGGCTAGAAGCCTGTACTATGGTAACCAGAGGACCGATATACATACATACAGTCACGCCTTGTTCCCGGTGGGGTAGGCAGAGACTATTTCCCGCCACTTGCTACGGTCCTGACATATAACTTTCGCTTCGTTCACTTTCATGAAATTTTTCATTCATGATATACATACTTATATAAGCTTATAACACCCAGACACAGATCAAACAGATATGAACATGTCTGCACGAACATGCACACAAATGTTTGACCTGGCCGGGGATCGAACCCGGGGCCTGCGGTACAGAAAGCAGAGTTACTACAATCTGAGCCAACGAGGCTGTCAAAAAAAAAACCGCATCATAATCGCACTCGTTTAAGAGTTACGATGCTACAGATTGAAACACTGACACGTCAAACTGATGGCATCTATGAGCTTTCATATATTATGTGTTAAGAATATAATTACGCATTTAGGTATGTTGCTAGCTTAGTATTCTCAGCTTTGTTAATGCCTATGTAAAAGGACCTATATACCAAAAATATGTACAAAAGTCTCAACGTCAGCCTAGTGTTGTGTAAAAGTTGTGGTAGGCCTCTTTTGCAGGGGGCCGCCTGGGGAAGTACCACACCTTTGCCAGTTATTCATCCGCCAAGCAGTAATGTGCAACCATTACTGTGTTCCGGTCTGAAGGGCAATGTTACCAGCGAAATTACTGGGCATGACGAGATTCAACAACTAATATCTCAGGGTGACAGGCGCAGTGCAGTGCCGCGCAGAATTTTTAATTTTAAAACACTGGGTGGCACTGTGTCTGATATGGGCAATCATGATGCTTACCATCAGGCACCTGATTTGCTCGTCTTGTCACTAACTATCATAAAAAAAAAAAAAAAAAAAAAAAATATATGTTGTAAGTTGGTTTATGTTGTTCCAGGATGTAACTTTATAAAGTACTGTAAAGATCTGGCGCAGCAGCTCGGCATCTGCGGCTGGGTGAAGAACTCCAAGAAGGGAACCATCGTCGGCAGAATACAGGGATCTAAGGCTGTACTCGATCATATGTTAGTATCATTATACTACATAAAATTCTGGCAAAAGGGTTGCTCCCTATTATGCCCGCGCTACATATTCACGCGAGAATCGCGTGCGAAGGCGCGAACGAGGCGCGAACCGCAAATGTGTCCCCACATTTGTTCGCGTATTTCGTTGTAGATTTGCGCCCCGCTCCCCGAAAATTGACGGTTTTTGTCGCGCAACAAACGGCCTGCGAAACGTGAACTTGTCGAAAACGCGAACGCTCTCCACTCTCCACACTCGCATCTAGCTCAGTCTGTCGCTCTGTGGCCAGCTATGCGAGCGGTTGTGTGAGCTACTTTGCAACCATGTTCAAAAATTGGTCTAACGTACTGAAAACTACGTATTCAGAACCATTTTTCGAGCAGTAGCAGTATTTTCTATAAATTTGACATTCCTTCTTCAAATTTATCTTAAATTAAAACACAAATTAATTACAGTACAAGCTATTAATTTTTTAAAAATTAAATTTATTATACTTAAATAAAATGCCTGTAGCCACAACTTCGATGTCCATCCGTGACAAGCGCGCGAACTCCTTTCTTTACTGTGAACTTTTGCATCGCGGTGCAATTCACGGCGCGACGTCGCGTCCTAATGTGGAGCAGGCATTATTTTATATTATGGTACTTAAAACCATTAAAACATTACTGGCGAAATGTGGGTGTTGATTCACGATCAATTACTTACCTAATAAATACGTATACAGTTAAAATATACCTATAGAAAATAGAAGCGCCAGTCTATTGTATCTTTAAAACTAAAAAAAATAATAGCTCGACAGAAAAGAGTAAAAACAGAACTAATTTAAGGTAGGTAAGTGTTGATTCAATTATCTATTGTTGAAAAATACAGTGGCGCCCCTGTTTTTATTTATATTATTTTCTGTCAAGCTATATAACTAACTATTAAACTAAATTCCTTTTAAAAAATTTTCGTCTTTGCCAACCAACATTTTAATATTGTATCAAGAGCACTAGATGCTTTTAAATATGTAGCCAAAAGCAATAAATATTTATTTCCTTAGAAGAACTTGAATAACTATGGATTGAGTACTTATAGAACAAAGAGCACTGGAAGTGTCAAATGCTACTTATTCTCTAGATAACAAAATTATTAATGCCAGTTTTCGCGGGGGCTGACATAAACAGGTACAAATTGATTTACAAAATCACGTGAACGAATGCTGAAAATGTAGCGTCAATATAGGTAACAAATTAATTCTGCATGCATGCACAAAATAAGCATACAATCAGCATTTTGGGTACGCTTCCATTTGACAGTTTTCTATAGACTAGCATATCGGCCCTACTGAATTCCGAAGTGTTTTATAATTCATTAGTTAGGGAAGATAGTAAGTAGGAAGCTGCTGAATTGTTACTCTTTTTTCAATAAAGGCATTTTTCCCGGTTAAAGAAAAATAATACAAATAAACGCATGAACAAATATGTTTCTAGTTATTAATTCAAGTTAAAAACCGTAATATGAAAGCCAAAATTAAAATTATTTGAGTAAAAATTTACGTACTTATTGAAATACATATACATGAATAAATTGTTCATGTACCTCGGCAGGAAGGGCACGTACGGCTACAAATCCCGTTCTGAATGCTCTAAAGTTGAGTGTATCTATCTAATGAGCGTACGGCATCCATCAGTACCTTAACAAATTCTGGATCAGTTCCAATATTTTCCAATCATTCTAACCTATATTTAGCGGAGCTCTTATCAAGTGTGTAAACAAATTACCGAGAGCCAATTAATTACCTAGTTGTTTAATGAACATTCAACATATTGTATCAACAGGAGACATTATATGCATTCCTAGAATACTGTACGCCGCAGTTTTGGATATAAATACCAATGCTCATGCTGGTCTATTATTGCCGTGTCTAATCTTAAGTCAATACAGTAAAATTAAGTTCGTGTTGTTACCGGTTGGAACAAAAATGTGTTATGCTTGGTTTGGCTTTGAGACCTTTTTAGAGTTTTTTACATTTTAATTTAGGCCTGCGGTCCCTACTTTCATTTATGATACTAAAGGTCTGCTACAATCTGTAAAACTTAAATATACGCATTATGAATACGCCATTGCATATGCAATGGCAACGGTATGGATTTGCAACACAATGATAATCCTCCCCGGTGTTGCAAGTATCCATAGGCGGCGGCAACCGCCCGTTTCAATTTCAATTTATTCCGTTTGCTTGTTTGCCACTTTTGCTTGTTTGAACAAAAAAAAAACGGAGGTAATGCCGCCAGCATCTTGGGTTCGCTGCTATCTGAAGTTGTTTGGTGCACTTGAAGTTTGAAGTGGTCTATATTTAGTGGAATCAGAAAATAGTAAGCAGCTGTAGTATTCAATTCAATAAAAGCAAATGACCAGAAGGGGACATCCCTTCGTTCGCACTGGGGATAACTGGAGTTAATTTCAAAAGGTATCTCACGAGCGTCGTGCTCGATGTTCAGTTCGATAAAATTTAAAAAACGGCGAATGCTCGGCATTACCTACCATTTCCCCTAGTTAATCATATGTGGCGTTTGCCCTAATTGATTATGTTTTTATATTCCAGGATAGAATGGCTGAGCTCCGTGGGGTCCCCGGGATGCAAGATAGAGAAGTGCGATCTCACCAACTGGGAGTTTCTAGCCAAGCGCGCCTACACTGACTTCACCATACGATTCTAGACCTCAATGCCTGCATGTTTATATTAAATTACATACAAAATTCGAATAAAGTTATTTTTGTACGTGCATTTTTATTTTATTTTATTCACTCAATGTATTTAATGTAGGTAGATGTTTAATTATAAATACAGTAATTTTTTTTAAAGAATGAGTATTTATAGTAATATCTGTAATTATACTATTGAATGTTTTTAATGTACCTATTTATGAGCGATAATATAAAAAAACACATAAATACTTTAATAATTAAGTACGTCTTTATTATCCTACATCGATTGATATTAATGTCGTATTCTTGATCAATGTAATCATTGTTGGTTGGCTTGATTGGTTGGTCATCTTTACATGCAGTGATTATAGACACTCCTCTTATATAAGAGTAAATAGGTAAATGAGAACACAATTATTATTCAAAGGATTCAAGTGATTGAGGCTACGAGTGCTGCGCTCTCTTCGCTACGATTGCTACGCAGGTTATGCTGCGGCTGCAATGTTGATTCGTAACAAAGCGTAGTTTAGAAATTCATAAATAATTAATTTGCAAGCTACGCTTCGTTTCAACAGAAAAATAGAATTAGAACTGATTTTACTTTTGCAATTCCTAACATTATGTTGAAATATTTATTGACATTGGCACTTACATTGGGGTCTCTATTCTACTCCCTTGTTCCTCTGTTGTTAAATTCAGTTAATAAAGAACATGGGTGCACTTCTTATTTTTTATTCTTAATAATGCCAGTTATGTTCAGTTGTATTTTATTTATCTCTACAATTAACACTAAATAATTAATTTCTAATTAATGTAATACGACCGCTTTTGAAACGTGCTATCTAGGAACAAAATAATAAATAAAACAAATGCTAAGTATCAAATCTCGGAATAAAGATAATTAACAACTTAAATTTGATAACAATAACATAGTAAATAAAACAAGAGATAATTTGTAATAATTGTTCTTATTGTATTTCGGCGCGTATAGTTAAGTTACTTAAAATCTAACGCTTACTACTACTTATTTACAATAGTTACCTACATAATATGTTATAAGTTTTAACAATTTGACTTAGATACATTAATGTAGTCAATTATTGTAAGTTAAGTTTATGTGACAATGTGAAAATATTTAGTTCAAAGGACAATATAGTTATGGTTAGTATAGAATCTAGTCATCTGTATAGCAACGCGTATTATATGCTGATTTCCTTGTTTGGGTCAAGCTTTTCGTGAAACTTTAAATTTTTTAAGGATAGTTGCACTAACTTACCTTAACAATATCTATAACTAGCTATGTACGGCGTTAAATATCGCCGTGGGAATATCGGAACAAAAAGTACATATATCTACAGAATTCTAGCCCAATCGGTTCAGTTTGTTCAGTTAGTTTTGGCGTGAAAGCGTATCAAACAACCATACATCCTAGACAGGTTGGCAAAATGTTACGCTTTCTGCGCTACGAGTGCTACGCAGATTATGCTGCTACGCTGCGGCTGCAATCTTGACTCGTAACGAAGCGTTGCTTGCAAATTAATAATTTGCATGACAAAAAAAAGAATTAGAAATTAATTTACTTGTGCAATATTAATATTAAGTTGAAATATTGATTGACAGTGGCATCTCTGTAATGCTTGATCAGCCACCTAATCTCTGGTAGGAGTTGTAACTCCTACCAGAGCTTTTAATGGTGTAGCGTGTACGCTACACCATTAAAAGCTGTTAAAATAACTTTTAAATTAATATTCAAGATGTTATATTGGTCTGTAGTCTATACTAGTGAATTGATAATCCGTTAAGCATTATTTATTGCTATTATAAAAGTTGTATTAAAGTTAGTTGGTGCAACTATGCCGTCTCGATTGATCTGAGCACAATTTGCGTTTCGCTCACAGTTTTATTAAAATAATTATACAAGATTTTATACAACGTGTTACAACAAGGTATAGTAATACTTAAGAAGGTGCATTTACCTATCAATCTGAACAACTTTTCAATGAAAGCTTTGCGAAATTCGCAAAATGTCGACTTCACATACAAGTTTGCCGATGAGCTGATCCATTTTGTATGAGAAGAATAAGATGTATGTAACATGTATATTTATGTACCTTCCTAATATATAGTTATTCGTTAATATATCGTTAATAATATATCGTTATCGTTACAATTCGACGGAAAATTAGCATTTTGTTACTGAAAATAAAAAGGATATGTGATATAAAAATAAATTATTCTAGTTTGATAACACTAGAAATATGTATAAAAATACACCATTCAAGCAGATTTTTTCTTACAATTGTAGCTGTTCCTTTTCCATTAAATAATACTCGAACACTTCAGCATATTTTAAATGATTTATTCCAAGCCCACCATCTTCAATCTCGCTCTACAATCATCTGTCGCGCTGGCATCCAACTCCCTGTGTTGCCATCGCGCCCTCGCACATGCCATAGATCTTCGTGAAACCACACGTTGCCATTAATACTTTCCATAAAACCACCAAAACGTTCACAGGATCCGTAGCATGCGCGTCACAATATAACATCAACCCTACACAATATTATTATCTACTAATATTATATGTATACTTAACCTACGTTATTATCCATTTCTACTTCCGTATTTATATATAGGTATTTATGACTATATATAGTATCTACATCTGTATATTCTCACTATCTTCTTATCTCTAAGCTTTTATAAATTCCGTCATCAAAATAATACTCTTTATATACAAAAACCACTAAATTGTATGCAGGGGAAGACGTTTTCAAAACATTATATTATACAAGGAAGACATTTTCAAAGCACCAAAACGTGCTAAATTAAACTAAGTCTTTTTTTACGTAGAACAACTTATTAATAAGGCGCACTGTGATGAAGTATAGACACATTTGTAATATGATAAGTTCTTCTAATTTTTACATTTTAGTAGGTAACACTTTTGATTGCCCTATACAGATTTTACATAATTATTCAGAACTCGTCGGACGTTATAGTTTGATGATTTCCCCCTTTCAAGAGAACTTCCAGTTCTTGATTGTCAACTGAAAAATTTCACACATAAGCCGCCGACCGGCCGACACAACCCATCGATTTTTCGTCGTCAATACATTATTGCTTGACAAAAAAGAGTAGAAACGGAACTAACTTAATGTGTAAGTGTTGATTCAACTGTTTTATTGTTGAAAAATACAGTGGCTAATATTTTCTACTATTTTCTGTCAAGCTATATGCTCGGGCTTATGTCGCCGACATGATTCTTGTGAAATTTTGTTGCCGATATAGCTAAGGGCTTAGGCCCAATTTCATCGGCAGAACTGAACGCGATCAGGCCGACTTGAACTCGGCTTAAGCCCGTAACTGAGATCATAACTTCAGTTCGGATTTCATGGGCTCAATCTGAACGTAGTTAGGGCTTGAACGAGATTAAATATTGAACGGCCGATTTTGGCCGGTTAAGCTCTGTGATCTTGGTTCAGATGTGATTTGACGTCTATAGGTAGGTACTACATTTATATTTTACTGCACTGTTTACAAAAATAACGTGTACTTATCACATTTTATTTGGTATAATTTACATAATATTCAAGAAAAATGAAATGAGCATTGGATTTTAAGCCAAAATTATTAATATTATTTATTATTCTTCATCTTCATGAAGAATATTTTTGTCACTCTAGTGAATTTATTTCTCGTGCTCATGAAATCAGATTTTTTAAATACTTCTTGTTTATTCTTTCATATATATTTTCTCGGAATTACTACCTACCTAGTGAATGTAGGACCTTATTTTCTTTCCACCTTTATGTTGAGTCAGAGTTCTTGATTTGCGAAGAAATGGTTAAATGCACTTTTTGATAAATGATTGACGAAACAGCACTCACAGAACTAACTCTTATGCGAAAAAACTTTTACACTTTGCAAGTCTTTTTATTGTTGGTTGCTCGAGAGCTAAACGTAAACTAACTTCAAAGAAATCAAATACAATATTTTTACGACATTATAAGGGATACAAAATGGTTCATACGGGTCGCCGGGGCGGAACAATAGAAAATATAACGGGTTTTAAGACAATAATGATTTTAAATGTGTACAGTAATGGAATATAGCAATATAAAGAGAATGGGGATGTTTTTACAATTAGTTTGGTAATAAACTATAACAATAGAAAATACGCGCTACGTTAAAATAAAAAGAAATAAAGATGAAAGGAAATATGAGAAACAATTTGTACAAGGAAAGTAATTTTAAACACTAGCTATCTATAAATTCGTCCATCTGGGGTCAGGTTAAGCTATGTTTCGGTATTAGCAGTTACCGTACTGAGTAACTATAGCTAAATTAAAACTAAAATAAAATACATAGTCACAACATTCATTAATGTGCTAAATATTCAAAGGTCACAACGGACAACGAATTTCGAAAATAACCACAGAACAAACAAAACTTGACACATTTTGACAACTTTGACAACATTTTGACAGTGACAATGACATTTGTCTTTAGAATTTGTGATCTGGATCACGTGAACTTGGTTTACGTGAACGGGATCAAAAATGTACTGGTGAAATGAGTTTTTCTTAAGCCGAGATTAAATTCAATATTTGAACTCGTTCACCGTGAACTAAGATCAGCTGAACGCGTTTTCGGATCGTATCGGTGAAATTGGGCCTTAGAGTCCTTAAGATCTACACCTCTTAGATGTAGGTTCCTTACGTGTTATTGTTCTGTATTAAAAAGTAAGACTAGACCTTCTCCTCGTTGATCTGCAGCGGCGCGGCGCCCTCCTCGCGCCGGGCGCCGGCGGACGCCGCGGCGGCTGCGAGGGCGCGCTTGTGACGCTTTTTGGTGCGCTCCTGTATAACATACAGTTATTTAACTTCAAATCATCAGCATATAAAGTTCAAATGTATTAAACAAATCATTATGAGTCTCAATATCATTTTATGTTATATCTATAATACAAACTCTGAGTGAGGAGAGTCTACTAAAAAAGTGGCTCTTATAGTTCACTGAATTATGGGCATTTAAAACATTTTCTCAGTGGTATGATCGACTGGCCGTTAAATTCTTTACATATTATGACGTTTTCGCACGATGCACGTATTACGAATGCGCGCCATTGGTGCCGTAAATGTTGTGGACTGCGTTCGATTTGCGTATACACGCTGCATCTGCGCGTAGTCGGAGATGATAAAGATGCAATTTGCAAAGGCCCTTAAGTAATCAAAAATGGCAGATAACGACTAGGGCCCAAGCCTTATAATAATAATTTTATTACTTAAACCACAGATTCCCTTTTCAGTCAATTTTGACGATGTGTCTCTGTGTGTGTGCGTAAGTGTTTCTAAGTACTTCACACCCAAACGACTGAACTGATTAGGCTTAAATTTCCTGGGTAGCTCTGACCCTGAAATAATACACTGGGTAACATTTTTTAGTGTCGAACACCGCGGGACACAGTTATGGTAATATATATATACCTTATGGAAGTATAACCGTAGATAGTGACATGGGAAGACGACGCACTCGCCCGCAGGTTCCTCCGCATCTATATACACTCCCCGCACGAGCACCGAGTTGGAGCAGTTCAGTAGCACGAGCAGCGCAAGGCTAACCACATGCGAGCACCAGTTGCTCAGCTTCGGTGTCTCTATGGAAATATGTGATCTATGGTAAGACTTTCATAGCGCTCTTTGTACATTTGCGTAGCGCTGTAGCTTACGTAACACCCGTGGCAAAGGAAGCGTAGCACCCGTAGCGTAGCTTGCCGTAGCACTCAAGGTGCCAACGCGAGCACATCCAAGCGAGTGTAAACGGTTATTTAAAAATTACAAAATAATTACATCACTGTAGTCCTATCCTACTAATATTACAAATGCAGAAGTTTGTGAGGATGGATTGATGGATGGATGTTTGTTACTCTTTCACACCAAAACTTTTGAATATAATAATATATATGTAGATAGTTGAAACCTTGGAATAACAAGTAGGGTACTTTTTAACGCAATATTCCCACGGGAACGATGACTACGCGAGTAAAACCGTGGAGCGTAGCTAGTAATTGGTATAGTATTTATAGATTTTGCTTAAGCTGTAACTCTAGTAATATTATGTAGGTTCTATGCAGTCAAATAATAATAAGTCGAATTAATACTATCCTGTCAAAACAATTCCTGCTTTTTTATAAGTACTTGGTATCTGATATCGTTGCTTAGTTGCTGACACCTGGACCACGCTGCTTGCGTGGTCCAACTTACCACCAACTTACCTTACCAACTAAACAAGTAATACTTTTGTCCCCAAATTGTAACTCGTCTATAAAGCATATACAGGGTTACTGGTTACGGCTACTGGCATTTGAAATTACATTCACTATGAAGTCCTTTCTATGTTTAAATTAAGATTAACGTAGCGTCCTTCGTAGCGCTCGTTGTACATTTTACTTAGCGCTAGTAGTGTAGAGCTTGCGTAGCACCCGTAGCGAAGGAAGCGTAACACCCGTAGCGAAGGAAGCGTAACACCCGTAGCGAAGGAAGCTTAGCTTCCGTAGCGTAGCTTGAAACGCGAAAAAACAGCTGTTTCATAAATCTTACCAGGGAAGAAATATACATCTAGCAAGCCCCACACGCCCCTCCATACGTTGACAGTTGCGCAGAAGGAGGTGAGGTAGTAGAGGTCTGCTAGTAGAAGCCGCGCGGCGCCGTGTAGCCGGGCCGCTGCCCATCGGACCGCGCCTTGTAGAGCGAATGTTACTACTACTATAGCGTAACCTACTATCTGAAACAATTATATAAACGTTTTTACACTCACACCCCTGCCCTGCCCGTGACACAGGAACAACTGTAGGATTCCACTGGACTTTGAATTTTATATAGAGGTTAGTAAAGAAGATAAATAGTGTAATAATTTTTGATCAAGCTCGACCGCCGATCATGAGTCCGGGTTTCTGGGGTTCGAACCCGGGACAGAAAGTGTTATTTGGAATTGTTTCATTAGGAATTATCTGAGCGACAGCCTGGAGTTTAACTATATGCCTGGTAGATGGCAATAGCCTAGCCCCCTGTTACATGGGACTTATTATATAACATACGTGCGAAATGCGGGGCGATATGTAAGTACCTACTATAAAACTGAGTGCTGGATACACCTCTGGCTACCCCTTCGGGAAAAAGGCGTGATTGTATGTTTATGTTTTAATTCTTTATGATGTGAATATATGAATATACCCGTCAAACTAAACATTTTTCAAAACGGGAATTATGGACTTTTCCACCACTCAACTGGAAGAAACTGCAGCGATACTATTCACACGCGACCACTGCTTGAACACTTTTTGTCGCTGCGATGCGATGTGGTACGAGTGAAAAAACACTCCTTGTTTATATATTTAGGTATCTAAATAAGTCTAAAATAGCGGTAAACTGACGTAGTACCTTTAATACATAATATATCCGTTATCTGAAGACAAATACATTGACAGAGCAAATCATAACATTTCTTAGAACGCAATCATATTTCCACCTTGTCGCAATAAATACGAAGAATAGTTCACTTCCATATGTAGATGTTTCTCTACACGATCCGTATTGTGACAAAGCATTATCTCAGTATATAAAAGTGGCGCCTGCATTAATCCTGCGCAAACTCATATTATGATCTATTTTAATCTTATCTTGTTTATTTCTAGGCGCCATAATAAAATAACCTTTATTATAGGCTTTACAAGATAAGTCCTACTTACTTTTTTATTATTTATGCAAATTATGAGTTAACAATGTTTGAATAATAACGGAAAGCTTTCCGTTAGCTGATAACATTAGTAGGTATAATATCATTATTATTACTTATATGGACAGTGTATACCTTGTGGTGACGTCTCTCATACGTCAGTGAAAATGCAGTTATTCCATTATGTGTGTTTATTGTTCTACACTTAATTACAGACTGGGCTTATAACCTACTTACATCTATGCTTACTATAACAATATATTATGCTACAATATTAAATGCTTACTACTACACCACATGCCCATCCAAAAAAAGAAAAAAAAAATTACATTAAACATTTTTTTTTTTTTAAATTAAAAAAATACTTATCAAAACATACAAATTATCTTACGCAATATATTTCTTAGTCCTATTCTTATGAATTAACCTCTCCTTTTCATTATCTAATATAATAACATTCGGTTCAACATCTTTTACAACTCTATATGGACCTATATATATTGGATCTAATTTACTTTTACTAGCTTCATTTTTAACTAAAACTGAATCGCCTGGCTTATACTCTATTACATTCTTATCACTATCATAATACAATTTCCTATTCAATTTGCTTTGTTTTAAATTTTCTTTAGCTTCTAATTGAGATTTTTGTAACCTATATTTTAATTCATACGGATAATCAGAATAATTATACATCGGATCCAAAGTACATGTTAGATTACTCGGAATATTGCAGTGTTTGCCGAAAACCAACTCATACGGAGTGTACTGCGTTACACTATGCACGGTTGTGTTATAAGCAAAACTCCAGTAGGGTAACCATGAACTCCAATTTTGTGGATTGTTTTGAGTTTGAATTCTCAAATATGCACCTAAATGTTTATGACTGTTTTCTAAAGCACCTATTGTCTGATGATGGTATGCGGTTGATTTTAATTGTTTTATACCTAAAAGTTTGCAAACCTCTTGCATTGTAGAAGAAATAAATTCAGTTCCTCTATCAGTTATTATTTCACGTGGAATGCCATATCGCAAAATAAAATTATTTACGAAAGCCGTTGCTACTGTAACTGTATCTTTAGCCGTAATAGGATAAGCCTCAACGTATTTCGTCAAATCGCATTGAATAGTCAATATGTATACAAAATTACTACTATCACTACTTATAGGTCCCACTAAATCTAAAAATACTCTATCAAAAGCTGAATTTCCTATATTAGTTATAACCATGGGTTGCTTTATGTCCTTATAATGTTTTTGTCTTTGACAATCACTACACCTACTCACAAAATCGGTTACGTCTTTTTCGAGACCTGGCCAAAAGTATCGACGACGTATATTATTCAGCATGCGCCGAATGCCAGCATGACCACTGGACGGTAGCATGTGAAAGTCATTCAATATAACGCGTTTATCATCATCATTATCTATCTTCTTAACTCCTCTCAATATATGTAATCGGGGTCCGGACCATGCTTCTAAACTATTTATGTACTGAGTTAACTCTTTTATTAAATTACCATTTCCCTCATTTCTTATAATATATAACGATTCTATCTTTAATTTATTGCAGAACAAGTTCAGGTCTTTCACAAAGACATCTCGTGTACATTGTGACTTTACACTGGGCTTGATGCAAATCATTGATTTAGAGGGTATATACGCTAGCATTTCTGTTTCATCACGAACTTTCGCTTTCATTTTAATCCATTCGCTTGTTTCAGTCAGTATAAGTTCTGTGTAATCTTTTGGAAGTTTAAGTACCTCGACTACTCGTGGGTGATCAGTCCACTCGTTCTGTGAGTTACTATCTTCCTCTGGATTAACATTTACTTTATTATTCTCTTCCATTCTCTTCTTTTGTGCTCTCGTTAAAACTGATATAACTTTTTCATTCATCTCTTTCAATTCATCACTCGATATCACAATTCGAGACAGTGCATCTGCAGCTACATTGTCTCCTCCTTTCACATACTCTACTGAGAAGTTATATTCTTCCAATAATAGTCTAAACTTCATAAGTCTACTACTAGGGTTTGACATATTAAATAAATATAGTAGTGGCTTATGATCTGTCTCAATAATAAACTTTTTGCCATAGAGATAAGGCCTAAAATAATTTACAGACCAAACGATTGCCAACAATTCTTTTTCAATAGTTGCATAATTCTTTTCTGCTTTATTTAAGCTTCTACTTGCGTACGCTACGGGTCTATGATCTCTATTACTCAACACGGATCCAATTGCGTATCCTGACGCATCTGTTTTTAATACAAAGGTGTTATTTTCACTAAAGTCTGGATATTGAAGTAAGGGTGGGCATACTAAACTTTGTTTTAATCTTAAAAAAGCTTCTCTGCATTCAGTTGTCCAATTAAATTCTACATTCTTTCTATTTAAGTTATTAAGTGGTATCGTTATCTGTGAAAAATTTGGGATAAATTTACGATAGTAATTAGCAAATGCAACGAATCGTCTAACTTCATCTGCATTTTGAGGTTCTGGGTATTTATTTATCGCAATAACCTTTTCTGGATCAGGCTTTACGCCTTCTGATGTTACTAAGTGACCTAAATAAAGGATTTCCTTTTTAAGAAAATCACATTTGGTTGGGTTTAATTTTAAATTTACTTTTCTCAGACGAGTTAATATGTCAATGAGATTTTTATTATGAAACTTAAGATTTCTTCCAAAACAAATCACATCATCTAAATATACTAGGCACTTTTCATAGTTAAGACCTGCCATTGCGACAGTCATTGCACGTGAAAAAGTATTGGGGCTTATTTTAAGTCCCATTGGAAGACGTTTCATTTGATAATGACCTTCATGTGTTGTGAAAGCTGTGTATTTTCTGCTGTCTTTATCAAGGGCTAATTGGTAATAACCTTGATGTAAATCTAAATGAGTAAAATACATAGAACCAGATAAAGAATCTAATATATCGGTAATGTTGGGTAAGGGAAATTTATCGTCTAGTATGGAATCATTTAGTTTTCTGAAGTCTATCACTAAACGCCATTTTTTATTTGCTTCAGCACTTTTTTTTGGAACTAATAGAACTGGACTCGACCAATCACTACTAGATGTTTCAATAATATCTTTATTTAGCATATCCTTTACTTGTTTCTTTATTTCAGCTCTATGTGTTAAAGGTAGCCTATATGGTTTTTTGTAAACCGGGATTACGTCTGGCTTTAAAATTATTTTCTGTTCATCAAGTTTTGCCGTATTTAACTTATCACCTTCTAAATGGAATACGTCTGAAAATTTAGCACATATATTAATTATAGATGTTCTTTCTTCATCATTTAGATGCTCTAAGTTCAGGATTGATAACAGTTTTCGAACCCTTTTTGCGTCAATATTAGCTTTTTCAAAAGTACAAATAGTATAGTCAGTTAAACTTTCTATTTCTGGTGTTAAATTTGTAAGATGTACTTCTGTTTCCCTAGTGTTCAAAACTCTTATTGGAAGTTTGCCATTTCGTACTTCTACAATACCACCTGATAAAAACACACCTTCACACAATTCCTTCTGTACCACCACGCATTCTCCTTTCAAGCTACTGTTAATGTGAAACAGAAATTCGCACCTGGGAGGCACTACTAAATAATTTCGTTTTTGGCAATGTTCAAATTCTAAGGGTATCTCTACATATTTATTCGAATATAAAATAGCAATAGTATTCAATTCATAATTCAAAACACAACTATACGTCTGCAGAAAATCTTGTCCTAAAATTCCGTCCGTAACGCATGGTAAACCTTTCAATATATAAAATTTATGTCTTACAGTATAATTATCATTCAAAGAAAGATCTAAATAAACAAAACCTTCGGTACGCAATTCACCGCCAACTCCTTTTATTCGAATGTTATGAGACTGGTATGGAATATTCAAGTGTTTCACCGTCTCATATTTCACTACTGATAATGTTGCTCCTGTGTCTACTAGCCATCTATGATTGTGCTGACCTACTTTTAATTGAATGTAATTACTGTAATCTAATGAAAATATTGAATTAAAATCGAAAAAACTGGATTTCGTTAGAATTAGATTTAGAATTTGACTCACCTTCGATGTTAGCTTCAGTCATCGTATTTAATGTGCGGGTTCCTTGACCTCGGTTGTAATGTTGGTAGTTATTGTCACGATATTGACTTCGACCACGACCACCACGGTTGTTGGACCAACCACGTGACGTGTTATACGAGCTCGCCTGACAATTATTGTTGTTCTGGAACTGTCGACCTTGACCAAAACTGGGATTTTGGATACCTCTGCCTCGTCTAGGGTACCTATTTACAAACCTACCTCTACCAGTTTGACGATTGTAGTACAAAGTACCTTCCGAATTAGACATAGTTGACGACAACTCTTCATCCTTCGCCGCTCGTATGGCATCCTTCAGGCTTGTATAACCTCGTGCTGCAATGATAACACTTAAATTTCTGTTTCTCAACCCGTCGGTAAACCTTTTAATCGCTAGATTTTCATTAATAAGTTTTAACACAGAATACGCGTTCTGGTTACCGTCGGCTTGCGAAATAGTCAAGTCAACAAAAAGTTCCTCGATCTTTTTACCAAAATCATCAATGCACTTTGAACCTTGCTTGGCTGAAATAAGTTCAGCATGAATTGCATTGCTCGATTTTTTCGATACTAAATGATTTTTCATATCCGTGATAAGTGATTGACATGAATCATACTCTTGAGATAATCGCAATTTGGCACTCTCCGTGAGACGTGTTTTCAAAACGAAATTAATTAAGAGTGGATGAGATTCCTTACTTATCATGGAACTGTAAAGTTCAATCGCACTAATTAGTTTCTTGGTTACCCTATCATCCCCTGTCAATTCCGGTAATAATAACGTAGCTGTTCTTAATTCAAATTTCTCCATAGTTACAGCTGTATTAGTTAAAACTACTGATTCAGAACAAAACTTCTTAATTTGCTTATATAGAGACTCTGTACTACCACATAACTCATTAATTAATAATATATCAGTATCTTTTATGTTTCCGCTTTCAACCTGCGCTTTTATTATATCATAAAAATTAATAAATTCTCTATATAACACATTTGCTTGTTCCAATTTTCCACTTAACCTCTCTTCTGTTCTCTTCTCTAATGCTAACTTAAATAAATTATCTTTAAGCCCTTTTAACTTATCGTGAATCTGTTTTAAGTCTGTCGCCATAATACGTTTTAATTATTCAATTTATTCAGTTATACACTTACGCTATTTACTTACGTGTCATGTTCTTATTTTACCTTCTTACCATACTTTTAAACATTATAATATTTTATTTTATTACCTATCCGCATTAAACATTCTAATTTATTATCTATTTATTGTCCAAGTCCATTCCTTATTTATTGTCTTCTTCCATATTAAAAAAAAATTGTCCACCTCACAACGTAAAATACCACGCAACGCATAAAATCACTTCAAAAAAATATTAATCACTGCATTTTTTGTGACCTCAATTTCTATATACTCGGATAATGCACGCTATAATTTTATGACACACTATTTAACTAGGTCGTTGATTATGTGGTGACGTTGATGAAAAGAATTCTTCTGGCATCTCCTGCTGTTGGGCTGGGCTGGACTGGACCGGGCTGGGACTGGGCAGGCCTCGATTCTGTTCTGGAACTTAGTGCGGTGCAGGCTGGCAGTCCGGGATGTCATGTTGTGCGCTCGCTTTCCAAATTTCTTTTTCTAAGGTAGCACTCCGCTGTCCCGAGACCAACCTGGCCTGGCGGGTCGCCATGTGGTGACGTCTCTCATACGTCAGTGAAAATGCAGTTATTCCATTATGTGTGTTTATTGTTCTACACTTAATTACAGACTGGGCTTATAACCTACTTACATCTATGCTTACTATAACAATATATTATGCTACAATATTAAATGCTTACTACTACACCACAACCTAATAGATTTTATTTAATTAGTTAACTAGTCTATAATAATATTATGTACTTGTACCAAAGAATAAACCTATCGGGGTCCATCTCTGAAGCCATCTACAGTTTTTTTTTAAAGATGAGCACAAAAACAGTCCCCGCTAGGTTCAAGAACTATTGTGAATGGTTGGAAACTAAGTACTTGATTTGTCTATAGGTGTGATTTCTAGATGGATGGTAACCGGACTATTGCCAGAGACTCCGGCACCTGCCACTTCCGTCTCATGGTGAAATATTACGGCAGGCGATGACTCGCCGCTCACTAAAAGGACCCTCCATAAAGGCTGCCCTCCACAAGGGAATAATGGTGTGAGCGGCTAAGAGTGGGAGAGGTGTCCCTGAACTTTGAACTAAGATAACTTGCGTTGCCCTTCGGTCGCATCACGCTCACCCACTCGCCACTTATGCTTCACATCTTCCCTCGAGCACGAGGCTCTAGCGACTCCACTCATTTAAATTAGAATAAAATTCGGAAGCACTTTAGTTTTCGCCGGAATTTCGTGTCAATCAACGCATAAGCGACAAAAAATATTTATATAAGTAAACTTTACTCGAATCGGGTGAGAACCGACCGGGTGAAAACGAGACCGAGTGAGAACGGTGCGGAGCCCTCTGGCCGGCCAATCAAGGCAAGACAGAGGTGGTGGACTGTCCTCGTTAGTGTTCACTCCGGCCGGCCAGTAAACACAAACGACGAACATAACCCTCCCCCGGGCGCACTCAGGTCCGTGGGGTTCGCTACTCCCCAACAGCTCACCATAAGCCCTGCGGCCTTATTATTATTATTTGGTACGATGGTCGCATGCACATCAAAGCGGTTCGGTACGGTGATACGGTTGAACCATGTTCGTTCGTCTATTTTAAAAATAAATGTGCCCTTCTCCTTAATACGGACAAAATAAGAATGAAAGATCTCTGATTATGAGTTAATTATGTAATGGATTTGTTTTATGGGTATTTAAAACTACTCATCTTGCGGGGGAAGTTAAGTAGTACTTACCCTAAATACTCATACTTTCTCCAAATGAATTAATTGCACTAAGTAGTCAATATTGACTAGAGACAGCAAATAATATTATCTATTAATTATCAAATGGTATTGTTCCATTATTGATACGGAAATTGAGTTAGGTGTGAGATACTCCTACATTGTATGATTGTGCAATTGATTGTTTATATATTTTGCCGCATTTTCGAAGCTGTTGTTTTAGGTTGTGCGGTATCTGTCTGGTCAGGTCGCGTGCGAAGACTTGTCATTTATCTAAGCTTATTTTGATTTCTCTAAATATTATAGTAAATCTATTTGATATTTTGAAAATGAAGTAGGTAAACTATGTCCCTTATTATTTCATTTTTGTTTATAAACTATTCATTGTTTTGCGGTGAACGTCTAATCATGCTGTGATTTTTAGAAGTTCATTATAAAAAAACCGAAAGTTTTTATGAGAAACTAAAATTACAAAGATATACTAATTGGTACTTCACTTTCAAAAGTCAGGACATAATTGTTGTCTCATTCGCACTTCGGTCTTAGGTACGTCTATCTAACTTTGTTGTTTCAAATTGCACATGTTGAGTAAGCGCTGAGAGACCGTACCGTAGCTCCCCTTTTCTTTAAATCAATGGTTTGTGTAGAATTTTCATGGCATTGTGTCAAATTTCTCATAATCATAATCATAATGATTTATTTGCATTCAGACATTGTATTTAAGATGTTACATAGGTATTTTAGTAAGTATGACATGTTGAGCCAATTATATATTATAGCATGCAAAATTGTATGTTATAATATGTAACGTAAAACTAATTATAAATTCAACAAAAATTACAATTAAATAAAAAAAAAATAACTCGTAGCTAGGATACGCTCTGAGAAAATCCCATTTTTCTTTGAAATTCGATTTATGGCTATATTGTACCTATATTGAAATCAGTACAAATTGAAAATACCCCAAGTTGATTAAGTTTCCGCGTATTAGTAATTTTTCCTCCTTAGTACCGATTGCCAGTGAGTCAGTGACCAGCAGTTTAGTTGAGCTCGCAATTGGCGCATCCTCTGTCTTGTCCCCTACTGAGCGAGTACGGCATGTAGGAATGCCATTATTTTGAAAAAAACATACACTTACCCATATAAGGTATTAAAAATATTTTTACTCTAGTGAACACGGTTAATGAAATTTCACGTCAACGGTTGTTGGTTAATACATTGTTAATATTTACCGAATAAAAAGGCTATATAACTCCTAGTTCGATTTCGATGGATGAACTGAAAATTATTGACAATGTTTAACAATTAATTATATCCTCGTAGAAGAATCATTTCATTGTACATTCGTTTATCATTTTGTGTCTGCTGAATATTTCAATGATGGCAAACCTATCGTTGTCATAGATCAAAAATATTAATAATTAGAATTAAACTAATTTACTATTGTTTGGCAGGTCCTTAAATCCATAGCTAGATTTATTAGAACACTGGCTGTGCCCCGCGGTTTCATCCGCGTAGTTTTTGCTCCCGTGGGGAATTTCGGGATAAAAAGTATACCGAAGCGCCTACCGAATTTCAGCCCAATAGGTTCAGTAGTCTTTGGCGTGAAAATGTAACAAACATCCATCCATCCATCCTCACAAACTTTCTCATTTTTATTATTAGTAGGAAGTAGGATATCAAAATATTATTATATCAATTCATTTAATATTACTTTGTAGGTATACCCATTTTTGAACATGTCTGTTTGATCTGTGTCTGGATGTTATAAACTTATATAAGTATGTATATCAGTCATCTGGTTACCATAGTACAGGCTTCTAGACTAGTTTGGGACCAGATGACCGTGTGTGGAAGTTGTCCCACATTATTATTATTGTCAATGAGCGTTACCTGAGCTCGACCTACACTCGCGAGCGAATTATTGCCTAGAAAAATTATTCTGCTCAGATTCGCGATCAGAACAATTAGCAAGATGGACTTAGAGTTATTTCCATACTCGCAAAGTTCGCAGTTTTGGGCCTTAAGGCGCTGTCCAAAGCAAATTCGCTCTCTCGCTCACACGTACCCACATTTTTTAAGATACAAAAAATACAACATGTATATATTAACCTAAAATAAAAACAACTAGAATCTAGAAAATAACAATACAAAGATTCAGTAAAAAGTCTAATTTATTCTGCATAATTTAACCTGCACAAAGAAAGAAATTCTTAGAGTAATAAAAAGGCACTGAAAACTTGTTTGAATTAAATTGGATTTTTCACTGAATCTTTGTATAGTTATTTTCTAGACCTCTTTGTATTTATTTTACGTAAAAACATGTAGTATTTTTTAGATCTTCCAAAATGTGGGTACGTGTGAGCGAGAGGGTGAATTTGCTTTGGACAGCGCCTTAAAGCTCTAACAATTCTACAATCATGTTTAGCGGTGGTGTAATTTGGCCTTTAGCAGAATGCTAACGCCTACATCACTAGATGTTGGGTCTATTGTGATTTCTTTCATAAGTGCCAATCATTGCTACTCGGTACAGAATACCAGCTTTAGTTAGGAAGCTATTTGGTCAATAGAAATCAGCAATGATGTTTATTGCTGCGATCATCCCTTGTACTTCTATTATTGTCAGACCGAAGCTTAGAACATCAAGCATTGGATGTGTCAAGCGCTAGAAAATAAAAGCGAGCTACACTTTTTCTGACAGTTTTTGTGTGGTTAACTAAACAGGTATATCACACATTTACATTTCGCAAATTAACACAGATAATGACCAGTGTCAGTACAGTCTAGCGTGATTCCCGCGACTTTGTTCTAGTTGAAATTTCAGTAATTATAATGAACATAACATACAATCACGCCTTTTTCCCGAAGGGGTAGGCAGAGGTGTATCCAGGACTCAGACCCATAGTAGGTACCCACATTTCGCCAGTATGTTATTGGTCCCATGTAATATGGGGCGAGCCTATTGCAGCCTATTATTGGGCACAGTTCCAGACTGGAAAAATCCAATATTTAACACTTTACCTGATAAGTTATATATATATAAAATAAGTTATGGCTGGGCGTTGATAAATGTGGCAGCCAGTCTATCAGTCGAGACTACGAATTGTATATTCCAAGTAACAGTATAAGCTTTCAAGCTGCACACAAACAGATACATGAACAAATTGATCATGTGCCTCAGCAGAGGGGAAGCTTACGGTTGATAACTCCAATCTAAATGCTCGAGTTACCTTCAAAGACTTGTTAGCACAATAACTACGGGTTCAATGTGTGCGACATGACATTGAACCAGTTGAAGCACGTGGAGTGGGACGATATTATTATACACACAATTACACTGGGCTACTAAAGGTGTAGTAGTACTTAAATTAGTCGAGTCGAAATCGGTCACGGATGGTCACATATATTATTGAATTTACTTTTTTTCGTGACTCTATTGTACTCTTTATTTTGTTTGAAATTGTGGATAAAAAGTCGAGTCAATTTTACCTTCTACTACATAACGCATATTATTTACGACGACAAATAAAAACTTATACCTATTTTCAATAAAATTGTAGTCACAAAAATGCTAAATGCAAAGTTTTTTTATCGGGCAAAGTGACTTTATTAAAAATGACTTAACAACTTTAATTACAGGTATATATTTTTCATTATTCTACTTAATATATTGGCCTTGGCGTCTTTGGAAGACGATTTAAACAAGTCCGTATAGAGTATTTAGAACACACTCCACAGACAAAGGTTTGGCCAAAGCCTGCACCACCATCTCGACCTCAGTGGCTGAATCCGCAGAAAAGATATTTCGATATGTGCGGAGTCAGTTTGGTTGCAGGAGACTGCCACTTATTTCAGGTTGTACCCAACCCTAGACTGACGTCGACCTATTCCGGGTTTGTTTGAGTTTTCTCTAGAGAGGTTGAAGACCAACGCTAACGAGGCCTATCTCCCCGGAAATACTTACTATATACTACACTACTCTAGACCACACACTACACTATTCTAAAAAACATCAAATCCACAGGCCGACATGACAGCATATAGAAAATCCAAGTGTTCTTAACCACTGAATAGCCAATTGCCACGTTGAGCCAGATAAACGACAGCATTTTGATCACGCGTTGCCTGAACCAAGCGCTAATATAGAATATAATAGATAATATTTTGAAAATAGTTGAAAATGTTAACATCACTTTATTTTTTTTTATGATAGTGAGTGAGTGAGGATGCCCATATCAGACACAGTGCCACCCAATAATTTAAAATTCAAAATTCTGCGCGGCACTGCACTGCGCCTTTCACCCTGAAATATTAAGTTGTTGAAACTCGTCATGCCCAGTAATTTCACTAGTAACATTGGCCCTTCAGACCGGAACATAGTTACTTCCCCAGGCGGCCCCCTGCAAAAGAGGCCTACCATTACAATTTTATAGGCTACGCGGTCTATTCGTTTGAAATACAACATTAATATAGGAAGAAAAATTAGTACCTCTACGACAGCTAAATTGGTAGAGTGCCGCCGGGCTGATTGGGGCGGAAGGTGCGGGTTCAAATCCCATTCGTAGGTGAAATGCCTTATTTATGTTGTAATGTTAATATTAAAAAAAAATAGCTATTGTTCGTAGATTTGCCTACTTATATGCTCTTTTAAGTATCACTACACCTTATTGACCACTCAGTAGGCAAGCACACGAACCGTTTACTTCATTTACAAGTTCCTGAAACGTTCTTTAGTTAGGGTTAATGGGATAATTCCAGGCTATTTATGGGACAATGTGAGCAGCTTGTTGGTTTTCCTTTCCTTGTTAAATACGTCATCAGCGGAAGATGGCGTTTTATTAAATTATTTTTATGTGGAATGAGTTCCTTGAATTGCTGTTTAGAGCCGTATGAGGCAAACTGCCTAATAATGTAAAGCTTATTTGCTTTATTTAGTATTCTTCTTCTTTTCGAGTCGAATAAGCTATAATGTTTTATATTTATAACACTTTGGTCCAGTATTTTGCCAAATCTATAGCATTTTGGTTTGTTTTGAAAAGGTCCTCCATCGTAAATGCCGTGGGACAGTTAGGACACTGCAAAAGGTGCGATATTGATTGGACAGCCCCACAGTCGCACTTGTCGTCGCTAGAGAAACCTCACCTAACCCGGTTTTCTTTGCATCTTCCGACACCAGCTCGAAGTCTGTTTAAGGACTTCCAAACTGGCCAGGGAAGATTGCCACATAATATTTAGTATTATAAAACTTATATTCTATGCATTTTTCGGCTTCGGGGTATGTTGGGCCAAGTGTCAAAATGTACAAGGTGTCATAATGCCCAATTTAACAATGCATATGGATTTTTTCTTCAAACATAAAGGAATGCATTTACTCGTCAAGCTCGACGAATTGTAACTGAAAGAATTATCATAGTTGAAAACAACAGGAAAGTGATCCTGTTAAGAGATGATTCTACCCTGTGATTCTACCATTATTCAACGTTTTTTGAATATCTTTTTTTTTTGTAGGTATATCTTTTCTTTTTAATCTTTTTATGATAGTGAGTGACAAGACGAGCAAATCAGATGCCTGATGGTAAGCATCGTGATTGCCCATATCAGACACAGTGCCACCCAGTGTTTTAAAATTCAAAATTCTGCGCGGCACTGCACTGCGCCTGTCACCCTGAGATATAAGTTGTTGAATCTCATCATGCCCAGTAATTTCGCTGGTAACATTGCCCTTCATACCGGAACACAGTAATGTTTGCACATTACTGCTTGGCGGATGAATAACTGGCAAAGGTGTGGTACTTCCCCAGGCGGCCTCCTGCAAAAGAGGCCTACCACTACAAAACATCAAAATAACTAATGAAATATACATACATACGTAGATAGATTCACGCCTTATTACCGTTAAGGTTACCAGATACTATTTCTCTGCCACACTGGCTATGAACCTGACATAAGAAATTGTAGTGGTAGGCCTCTTTTGCAGGGGCCACCTGAGGAAGTACCACACCTTTGCCAGTTATTCAGCCGCCAAGCAGTAATGTGCATTACTGTGTTCCGGTCTGAAGGGCAATGTTATACAAGCGAAATTACTATGCATGACGAGTTTCAACAACTAATATCTCAGGGTGACAGGCGCAATGCAGTGCGGCGCAGAATTTTTAAGTTTAAAACACTGAGTGGCACTGTTTCGATATGGGCAATCATGATGCTTACCATCAGGCACCTGATTTGCTCGTCTTGTAACGTCACTATAATAAAAAAACAAACCAATCACCTTTTCTACCTTCGTCCTATTCTTATTATACATAATAATTTTGTCCTGGCTTTAATTATGTTTGTTTGGGAAGTCGAAAGTATAAAGAGGTATCTTTGTACAAGTAAACAGTAAGCCCTACTCACCAATGACGTCCAGCAGGATTTGACCTGGTCCTCAGGATAGAGGAAGATGTCCATCAAGGCCCAGGACCCTCGCCATACGAAGACCACCAGCGAGCCGACCACACACACTGAGAATATGCAGTCGAGGACGTACAGCGCCGTCTCTCGGCTGTTCTGTAACAAAACTGGACGAGTTACTTAACTTGCATACTAGCTGTGCCCTGCGGTTTCATCCGCGTAGTCTTCGTTCCCGCGGGAATATCGGGACAAAAAGTACCCTATGTGTTATTCCAGGGTCTTAACTATCTACATGTACCGAATTTCAGCTCAATCGGTCCAGTAGTGTTGTCGAATAACACTTAACATCCATCCATCCATCCTCACAAACTTTCGCATATGTTGCCGCTCCTTTTCCACGAACACTTTCAGTATATATACAAAGTGTTACGAAAAGATGTAGTTGTACTTTACTTACCCGTCAAACTGAACAACTTTCAAAAGATTCAAAAGATTTGCAAAATTCGCAAATATATATCCAAAATATCCACTTTCCATACAAATGGATCAGCTGATCGGTAAATTTGTTTTTATGGTTTTTATTGGTATGGGAGGGAATTTAATTTTTTATTAATATTACAATTATTTCTTTTATGAGTTGTTTAGTGTGATCGATTAGATCCACCTCCGCACCTTTTTGTAACACGTTGCATAGCATAATTTATTCCAAGCCCACCAACTTGTTCTTGGCTCTACAATCGTCTGTTGCTCTGGCATTCCATCCCCGGTGTTATCATCGCGCCCTCGATGATAACCCTACTAGTTGGGTTGATGTTATTTTGTGACAGGCGCGTCATTGATTCTGTGAATATGTTGGCAGTTTTACGGAAAATATAAATGGCAACTTATAATTAAAACAGAATCTATGGTAGAGGGGCGAGGGAGCGATGGCAACACCGTGGGTGGGATGCCATGCCAGAGGGACAGACGATTGTAGAGCGAAGAACAAAATGGTTGGCTTGAAATAAATCATGTTAAGTATTATAAAATATGCTGAAGTGTCTTATTGAGTAGAAAAACAGCAAAGCGTCTTTCACGAATCCCATCAAACCTTTCAAACAATACCCAAAGGATAAGGTCTCCTTGCCCAAATGAAAAAATAAATATAGAAGAAGTGAAAACATAGAGAAGTAGAGAGTAGGATATTTGCCTAATTTAGATGTTTGGTACTCGATGTTAACGTTTAAGCCGAGCAGGGCTCAATGGCTCTCTGCGCAACACTTATTCTGTGCACAGCGTTATGTTTAAGCGCCCATGTCTCGGCAGCGTAGGTCATGGTGGGCAAGACTCATGGATTGAAAAGCCTAATTTTCAGACATTGTGCAATCTGACGTGACTTTTCCTAAATGCCCTTAAATTTGCTAAAACCCTAACTGTATTTGTCTGGTGATCTAATTGTACAATATCTAATTCTTCATCTCTAACAGAAACTATTAAAGTTGAAGTCCTAGGAACATTCGTCATTACTTCCGTCTTGGTCATATTGATCTCATACAGTCATGTTTATTAAATACATTATTATGAAATAATTTTTTATCGATATTTTATATATAGTTATCGATTCGATTTAACAATAATTTAATGTCGTCAATAAGAGGTATTTAGTTAACAAGTAGTAAATAGCTGTGAAATGGATATTAAAAATATTCAACAATTAATAATAACATAATATTACATCGCTCCTTTTTCCCGAAGGGATAGAAAGATAGTTAGGTGACTCCAAGCTGTCATTGAAAAAATTCCTAATGGAAAAATAACAATAACACTTTGCCTGACCAAGAGATCGAACCCGAGATCTCAGGATCAGCAGTAACGTTTGCGAACCACTACGTCACTGAGGCTGTATTAAAGGACAAAAAAGATTTGAAGGAAACTGAGAAAGAAAAAGTTAATAATATAACGATAATGATAATAATAATTAAAATAAGGACAACATACTTATAATAAATTTTGATTTAGATGTTCTATAAATAGAAATATTAAAAGGTCTCCGTGACGTAGTGTGCGTAAGCTCAACTACTGATCATGAGGTCCCGGGTTCGATCCCCAGGTGAGGCAAAGTGCTATTGGATTTTCCAAGCATGGAGTCTGGAACCCGGCAGATGTTAATAAGCTAGCCCTAGCCTACATTACATGGCTTATTACATGGGATGAATAACATACTGGCGAAATATGTAGTAGTACCTACTATGGGACTGAGTCCTGGATACCTCCGCCTAGATAGATAGATAGATAGATTAACTCTTTATTATTACACTACAAACATGTAACCTTAAATTTAAATATACAATTATAACAAATAATGTAACAATTGGCGTTCTTATCGCTAAGAGCGATCTCTTCCAGACAACCGTGCAGGGAGAGGAGAGTACAGTAAATCACATTTGGTCGGTAGTGTGACAGAAGGAGTAAAATTGTATTTGCCACCACTACGCCTACCACTTCAGGAAAAAGTTATTGTATGTTATGTTAAAAGAATTTTCGAGACGCTAGCAATATTATAGAGACAGAAAAGGTTGCATATGTCCACCGCAGATATATGATTATTTCAAGTAATACTACATAATACTTCTTGAAGAATTTTATGTACGATGAATTACTTCATAGAAAGAATACCTAATGAGATTTTCGTTAAATGGAATAATAATATGGCAAAGAAAAAGTTCAAGAATAAAAGTTCATTTCACAAGTTAAATCGTGGCTCTCCGAACGGTGGCTCTAAGAAACGAACTCCAGGAGAGAAATATAAAATAAGGTTTACCTAACCTCTAGATATTGGTTGTTTAATGTTTTTCATAGGATAAGGTAATGGTTAGGTAGGTATAAGTAATTATAATTTTTAATGTTATAAATTAATGTTATTGGCATATGGGGGAAAAATAAACAAAAAGTAACAAAAACTACTGATATTATTATACATAATTAAAGTATATAGAATAATAATATGGTGATTAAGATTATAATAAGGGAAAAGAGCAATCTTCATTGTTTTATGGAAGTTTAATGTAAAAAGCTTGTTGATCATAGCGAAAACATAAGACAAAGAAAAACGAAGACTACTTATTTTAGCAATCTAATTACATTGAATTGAGTAAATCACATAGTTTTTAAGCGACAGTTCTCGTATTTTCCTATTTTGTCAGGGAATCCCTAGCAATATAAATAGTATAATGCCCGATTCAACACTCGAGATATACCTAAATGCTTACACTCTACACGTGGGACGTGTGGCATTCATTTACGTGGCACTGTATACCTATACATTCTTAGGTACATATAGCACGACAGGCAAATCTGCTGTGATCTAAACAGAAATACGAAAGGTGAACAGATAAGAAGGCAATGGAAACAGCTTTACAATAAGTATATAAATTAGCAACGCAAAAGATGACGAAAAGAAAGAAGACGAAGTCATGCTTAGATGATGCCTGCAGAAGAAAAAGTTAAGAAGTTAAGTCTTACGAGAGACCGGAGAATTACATTTTTTCCAAGCACCTACGAGGTGTAAGTACCTACTTGAAAAGAAAGTAAGAAAGTAAGTTGAAAAGACTAAGAAGGTAAGTAAGGATGTATATATAAAAATATTAGCTCTAAATCATCACGACTCGAAATCACAACAGAAACCGGCCAAATCGGACTATCAGCATTTGGAACACTAATTTCTTCTGGAGATAATCTTGAAACGAGCATACGACCTACTAACCGTCCTGAACATGGTCGGCACATCGAAGTAGTCCTGTGGCGAGTCAACGGCTACAGCGAACGGTGCGGCCGTGATGTTGCGCGCGGCTCTGAGAGCAGCCAAGGCGAGTGTTGCTGCAGCCGTGGTGGCGAGCAACGTGCGCGCGCTCGAGCCCGTGCACTCGTTGAGCAAGTTCCAGACGCCGCGCCACGCCGCCACGCATGCCACGCCTGCCACGCTCGTGTACACGCGAGACGATACGTAGTACGTGAGCCTGCTACGCTCCGGCCGCAACACCGCGCCCAGCCTCGTCTGCACCACGCACAGAAACAGGTTGCAGCACAGACCTAACACCGCGCATACACTCGCGCTCCCGACCTGATGCTCCGGCAACACGTACAGGTCGAGCAGCGTCCACGTGGACTTCCAGTAAGTGACGACGGCGGGCGCGACCACGGCGGAGGCGAACAGTTCGTCGGCGCACTCGAGTAGAGCGGAGTAGGCGCGCGAGCCTCCCGCGAGTGTGTCGGCGAGGCCGGCGGTGCTGCCGCGCATGGCTGCTGGCTGCCGGGGGACGACTGCCTGCGAGTGTGAGGACTCCGACCGACCGACGCTAGCCCTAATTGCATTATCGTGTCGTCGCTCTGACGTCGCTCCCGTGTAGGGACTCTGTGCGACTGCGACGCGACGAGGTTTACCTTAGGATTTGACGAGATCGCCTTTATTGCCCGGATCTAGATAAGAATACCTACGCTTCAATAATATACCTACACATATGTGCGTTGCTACGCGCTTACGACTGATACACATGTTTCTAACGCGACGCAATAGAATATCAGAATTTAAGCAATGTGAAGTGACGCTTTCGACAAAGAAGCAGAAACTTCTAAAGATCATCATAATCCATTTTGCGGAACCGACAATCATTGACATAATATTAAAAGACTGTAGACTGCAAACCATATTTTGTTTCTCTTTTAATATATCTATGCTAACCTTTCTACTCACACCACCGGCAGAACTCCTTTTTTCTGGCGTAGTTACGTGCCTTAAGTTGACACAGAAAAAAAGCAGATTTCAACAGTTATCGTTTTAAAACCCTAGAAAATTCTAGAGACGTCCCTAGAGAATACTAGGTACTCCACAAACCACCCTCGATCTGCTCCTATATCAAAGTAATTTGGAAAGAAGTACCCTCAGAGAATATTATCCATTCATGCAAAGCACGCAACCAACGCATTTAAACGTGACCTTACAGCTAATCAGAGCAGTGGTCTAATGGTCATCAAATCAGAAGGGTCAGATTGGGAGCGATTACCGCTTCCGTTGCTTCCTCTACTCGCATTCTAACTGATGATCAGATGCTGACCTTACTGTGTTTACTACTATTAAATGTTGATAGTAAATATGTTCCTGTATCAAATCTAAGAAGTACCGTTTGACGTTTAATTTTTTCAAGCCGAAACACAGGCCAAAATAATTTTCATCATCATCATAATCTCAGCCGTTGGTAATCCACTACTGAACATAGGCCTCCCGCAAAAAGGGGGGTTTGGCCAATACTCGACACGCTGGGCGGGCGGGTTTCGAGCGCAGTTCGAAGGTATTTTGCAGAGGACGCTGCTGTCCGTCCTCTGGATCTGTTAACCTTTAGCCAGCTTTTACGGCAACCACGGGTAGAGAGGGCGAAATAACTTGACATTGGCGTAACTCACACAATTTCAATAACGCGTTTTCACTTCACCCGACGTGGCGGGGTCCTCCATGGAGGACCAAAGCCGTCAGGGCCGCGGATTAAGTGCTTTGGTGTGTCCGCAGCCCCTACACGTGGCTTTGCCAAGGAACACCCTGGGGTTTTTAGTGTAATGTCGGTATGGATGACTGACGGCGGGGAATCCCCCGGTGCGGGTGGTATGTGTCATGCGTTTTTGAAAATAATCAAAAAGGTCTAAGCCAGTGGTCGACTTGGACACTCTGATATGGTTGGCCACATAAGAGCCAAGAATCAAGACGAAGAATTAATATTAGTATTGACATACTCACGCTGGCATTAAACCTGGTGGTGAAGAGATAGGTGGGTTCCTTCCCATCCGTGACGAGGAAGTACGGAGAAGCGAGCAAGTTGCGCGATGAACGGAGCAGGGTGATACATATGTATAGCATCACTACGATCACTCCTAGTAGGATTGGTCTGTGGGTTATAGAACAGTTTCCATTAAAAAGTAATGAAATTAAAAAGAATTTTGCGAACTATGAGCTTTCATACAAACAAAAACGTTATACCTACTCATTAAAACGAGCCATAAAACGCTTTTTTTTATGATAGTGAGTGACAAGATGAGCAAATCATCATTGCCTGATGGTAAGCATCATGATTGCCCATATCAGACACAGTGCCACCCAGTGTTTTAAAAATTCAAAATTCTGCGCGGCACTGCACTGCGCCTGTCACCCTGAGATATGAGTTGTTGAGTCTCATCATGCCTACTTATGTAGAATATAAGCAACTTTGTTTCCATCACTCATTAAAGTAAAAGATAACAGAAATATATAAAACCCGGTTGTTAGCAAGAGATAAACACAAGTTCACAGTTCACAGCTACGTGATCAATAAACCTTATTAACTTAGGTACCTTATTATACGTGTAACATCGTAGCAAGACTTGGTGCGAATGATTTGACTCAAGCCAATTAGCTTGACTTGAGTTCGCCACGCAAAGCAGGGTAAAACGAATCTACCTCAGTTTATATAAAAATCATTGTTCATCAAGAAATAATATACATTATTTCTTAACGGAAAAGTGAGCTTTCGGTATCTGCTAACTGATCAGCATTACATTTTTACCAGAAAGTGTTATAGGTTCTGGCCAAATGGCCAAAGGCCATCCTATTCATTCTATTTAGAATAGAATGGCATAGAATAACACTTGATAGACTGAACACAGAAAATAATAACAAAAAGATAACCTATGTGGATCATCCTCCTTGGGCACGAGAGCCGCGACAAGAGCATCGAACAGTTCCCAGCCGCCGCGCCAGTGCATGATGTTGGCGAGAATGAACACATATGTGTACACGCGAGATATCAACCGCTCCGTCAACCAGCGAGCTGTGCTCACTGGCTGGACTGGAGTTACAGCGCGGGATAGCAGGTGCGACCTGGAACAAGTGATAATGTTAGCGAGATTGTACACATAATATTGTCTACCTAAGTTTGATTTTTTTTTATTTCTTTTGTTGTGGTAAGTGGTAAGCCTCTTTTGCAGAGGACCGCCTTGGGAAGTACCACACCTTTGCCAGTTATTCATCCGCCAAGCAGTAATATGCAAACATTACTGTGTTCCGGTCTGAAGGGTTGTTACCAGCGAAATTACTAGGCATGACGAGTTTCAACAATAAAAGCCTGTCACAGAATTTTGAATTTTAAAACACTGGGTGGCACTGTATCTGATATGGGCAATCATGATGCTTACATCAGGCACTTGATTTGCTCGTCTTGTCACTCACTATCATAAAAAATATTACAAAATCTTTTTAATAATTTCATCTTGATCATCATCATCATCTTTCATTATATTTCTTTTTTCCCTTTCATAGGGATCACACGGAATGAGAAAGGGCTCATTCCGTGATAGAGGGTCATATTCGGAGAGTGGGGAGCAGCGCTCTTCGTTTCCAAGTATTCCAACTACTGCGACCACTAAGCCGCACAACGAGCGTGGTGATTACGATAAAATCCCCCATATGAATAGTTTATGGCGTTTTGTGGGGGAGGCCTGTGGTCAGCAGTTGACGTCATTCGGCTTATGATGATGATGATGATCATAGCCGTAGGAAATCTACTACTGAACATTGGCCGTCCCCGTAAGGGGTGAGGTTTTGCCAATACTCCCCACGCTTCGCAAGCGCGTTGGCGAACTTGATGGTTTTTACGCAGAGGAGGCTGCTGCCCGACGCTCCTCTGGATCTCATAACTCTTAGCCGGCTCCCGCGGCAACCACGGGTAGTGAGGGTGGAAAACTGCTATTCTATTGCCGACACACCACGGCGTTTAATATTTTAAAAACATAACATACATTCACGCCTTTTTCCCGAAGGGGTAGGCAGAGGTGTACCCAGGACTCAGTCCTATAGTAGATACACCCACATTTCGCCAGTATGTTTTTGGTCCCATGTAATAGGGGGCGAGCCTATTGCCATCTACCTCTCTCTCATAGTTCCAGACTCCAGGCAATTATTGAGATAATTCCTAATGGAAAAATCCAATATTTAACACTGCCTGACCTGGTAATCGAACCCCCTCCCCCGTCTTGATTGGCAGTCGAGCATCTGCCCTCCACGCCACCGAGGCAGTTTAATATTTTAATTTACGTAAATTGTTATTACCTTAGAGAGTAGAGTAGGTATCGTAGAGTTTCTGTGGGTATTAAATATCTCTAATGATATTTTCTCATCTATTATTTTTGCAAATTATATATTTTTTTGATTTCAGACTTGGCTTGATAAGAGGAATCCTAACCCTTAATTATTAAGGTCACATGAAGTTTATGTCCTACAAAATTGAAATATTTTTCGTTTATTGAGTCTATTGGCCTACTTAGTAGCATAGTCAAATAAATCATAAATAAAATTTCGGTATTTTTTATGTATATACATTATCTATATATATATATATATTGTCTATACATTACTACTTACTGATACAAAAAAAACAGGCAAACAAAACAACGTATAGTAAAATAGACAATATCATTTAAGGGTTTAACCGGTTCCTTACCGCGACACAGCGAAGCTGACATGCAGCAATATGCCAATGAAGAAAGTCTCAGGCGCCGGGAACATGTTCGCATGCAACTCCATGACTCCCCACGTGCCGCGCCACACCGACACCACTTGTGGCGCCACCACCACGCATGTGAATACTGCATCCCCTGGAGATTACATGCAAACTTCTTGTGTTTGAATTTTATTATAAATAATAATAATAATGGACAACTTCCACACACGGTCATCTGGTCCCAAACTAGGCTAGAAGCCTGTACTATGGTAACCAGATGACTGATATACATACTTATATACGCTTATAACACCCAGACACAGATCAAACAGACATGTTCATGCACACAAATGTTTGACCTGGCCTGGGATCGAACCCGGGGCCTGCGGCACAGATAGCAAAGTTACTGCCATCTGGGCCAACGAGGCTGTCAATTATGTTTTATTGTTTAATGTATGGATGTATTTATTACATTGTTTATACTTAAAGGTATATAAATATATATTATACTCATCATCTAAACAACTAGTAGAGAAACAAAAACCTAAACATCAAGAATAAAATTGCTCAACTATTTTTTCTTTGTTTTTATATTTATGAATATAGAAACTGTGGCCCGCGGTTTTATCCGTGGAAATACCTATATCGAGATGAAAAGTAACTTATACCTATACCATAGCTAAGCTGGTCACAAGTGAAGGTCTCGTGTTCATCATCATCATATCGGCCAGCCTCCACCTCGTCTAGAGAAGCCTTCTCAAGTGGATTCTCCAGCAATTTCTTTGGCAGGAGCGTCTCTGATACGTTCGGTGGCATCTGTAAGGTTAAACACCAAAATGTTAGTCGCTTTATCACGTATGTCATGTAGCTGGTATTAGGGTTTATGTTTATGTATGTATATAGGTATGATATGTATGTATATAGGTATGATATGTATGTATATATAGACCAAGTATGTTTATGATTCTATATTAATTTATTAAGAAGTCTCTGTAACACCACCGAGCAAATGTTTATTACGGTTCTCTCCTCTTCCTGCACGGTTGTCTGGAAGAGATCGCTCAGCTATAAGAGCGCCCATTGTTACAGTAGTTATTATGAATTGTTATCTATGATCTTCTTGTGTGTGGTGTACCAATAGTTTTTATCTATCTATTTATCTATCTGGTATACTAATATAAGAATAAAATAACATGACGCCTTTGTCCCGATGGGGTAGGCCAAGGACTCAGGTGTACCCAGGTTTCAGTCCCATAGTAGGTACACCCACAGTTCGCCAGTTATGATTTACTGTTTTAAATCGAATCGAATAAATAATCGAATAAATAATTTCCTTCGCCGAGAATCAAAAGTTTAGAAAAAAATTAGACCCCGTATGAAACGAACCATCTAATAGTGTTGTTGCTAATTAGGATGATTTTCTGTGAAGTAACATTATGCGTCAAACTAATGGATTTTTTTCGTTTACAGAAAGTAAGTACCTAGTATGCAACGGATGGCTGAGTTAATATCGCGGGGATGCTCTTCTCCACAAGCGTAGCGTCAGCGCACATAATTTTCACAAGGGTAATTGTTTGCAAAAATAATATGTTGCAATGATGGTCTTGAAATGCTGAAAAGACCGATTTCACGGTAGTTTTTGAAAGTATACAAGTGAGCGAGTATACAAGTTCACATTTCACAAGATTACAAGTTTCGAATTGGGGCGCGTCGTCTCCTACTTGTTATGTCGTGTAATGTAGCCGAGTCAGTCTCACTGATATTCGGTGTGTTTACGACAGAAAAAGTTTTGGGTTTGAAATATTTACTAATATTTGCGAAAAGGTAAACATTACATATTTGTTTTGTTCTGTTTCAGGTTACATCGGTGGAAAGCTGTTTGCAGATTCCGGAATCTTCTAGTTAAGGGTCACCGGGTACGTGCAACGCTGAGATTGAAAAACCAACATAACCACAACACAACAAACATACCAATAATCTGTAAGTTTTTCCATTAAAAATAATTAAGATTTAAGGAAAATTAACTACTGATTGCATAAAACTCTTATAAATAATCTGAGTCGGTGAATTGAGTACCTACTTATGGGTTATTTTAACCTCTAAATTAATCGTAATAAAACTTAATTTTAAATACATTTGCGTTCTGAAATAAATCTAAATTAAATAAGTAAGTATTTTAGTATTAGTAAGTAAGATTTACATTAATAAACAGATTTAGGCCATGAACTCTTATGCAT
This sequence comes from Hemistola chrysoprasaria, assembly GCA_947063395.1. NCBI lineage: Eukaryota > Metazoa > Arthropoda > Insecta > Lepidoptera > Geometridae > Hemistola > Hemistola chrysoprasaria. Next base: position 14,270,557 of record OX346716.1, on the reverse strand, counting down.
CTATTAAAAATTAAATAGGTTTTAATATTTGTATCATTATTTTCAGATGCCAATAACGGTTTGTTGTATTTCTTCATGCAAATGCAATAAGCAGAATTGCATACTTACTGAATTTCCTCGAACTAATATCAGTTTGAGGAATATTTGGCTTGACTTAGTGTCACCTCATAGTCAATCTTTGAAAGCTGAGAATTTGAAATATAAAAAGATATGCATCCACCATTTCGAGCCTCAATATTTCAAGAATGGGAAAAGAAAAATCTTTTCTTGTCCCACTCTCTTTACCATAAAGGAAATTAGAGACAAAATACCTATTAACCCAATGAAACTATGTAAGTTTCCTACTTAAATAATAAAAACTAGCATTAGATCATTGCTGGCTGCTTTATAATAGTGATGTTTAAACATTAATATTTAAAAAGAATTACTATTTTTATTGCATTCTTTTTCAGCATTGGTTGATGATAAATATACCCTCCCATTGGAATCCTATAGGACTTTGAAAAGACGTTCAGATTCGCCACCAAGACGTAAGTGAATAATTATTATAACATACAATCACATATTTTTCACAAATAGGTAGGCTAAAAGGATGTAACCAGGACTCAGTCCCATAGTAAGTACACCCACATTTCGCCAGTATGTTATTGGTCCTATGTAATAGGGGGCGAGCCTATTGCCACCGACTGGGCAAAGTTCCAGACTTTAGGCTGTCATAGAGATAATTCATAATGGAATAATCCTATAATAGTGCCTTATCTGGGGATTGAAACCGGGATCTGATGCTCTGCAGTCGAGCTTGCACACACTATGCTACCAAGACAGTCAATTATTATTCGTGGTATAAATTATGATTAGGATTATTCCATGGTTTAAGACATCATAAGTTACCATGTTATGGCATTCCTGAGCTTAAGCAGCTATCAACATACAATTTTTTTGTTGAATCAGCTTAGTGGGTTAGTTTAAATGATGGCAGTTTTATATCTCAATAGTTGTGACCAATTGTTTCACATGTTGAAACTTTGTTTATTTAATACATGCACTAAGCTATCTAGTACCACGTTTCAGCCTAATCGATTGCGTGAAAATACAAAATTTTGCATAAATGATATTAAATTATGCACTGCATTTATCAGTTACACCAGTACAGCATAATACAGTAATCAATTGATGGTTTCTTTATTGTATTATTATATGATATTTTATTGTTATAACTTACAGAGGAGCAAATTAAGTGGTTAATTAATATTAACCATGACCACTGCTATGTCAAAAAAAGAAAAATTGGTATTATTTTATTATTAAACGAATAAAGTAGTTAAAAGTAGATAAAATAGTTTGTATAGTTTAAATAGCATTCATATAATATATTTTATAAAGTATATATTATAAAAAAATATTGGGTATTTTTCTATATATGAAAGATAATTATTAATAATATAATATACACAACTTGTCCATAATATGAAGAAGTAACAACATCATAAAATTATACATTAAACCACTTAAATAAAATTGATAGTTAAATAATAAATGTATAATATATGTCATACATAAATATTATAGTATCAACATCACAAAATTGTACATTAAACCACTTACATAAAATTTATAGGTATAAATGTATTATATAATCGGTCATTCATATTATATTATATTTCACTGTATAGGAAGTAGATAAATTATCAATTAGTCTTATCATAGTTTGTTGTAGTTAGATTTTGAAAACCCTGTAGTTATTAGTAGGTGTAGATATATGGCAACAGAAGGGCATCGGGATTTACTACGACTAATTAATTAAAACTCTTAACTTCAAAAGTTTCAATGCGGACTTCTGAAAATATCTCTCGGAATATCTTATATTGCAATATGACTTTGGGAAAAAAACTTCACACACAAGTGGGGACGTCTCTCTTCCCTTATTCATATTGTATTTCAAGTTAATAAGACCTCTTTAGTCTTTAAAATATAAAATGGTACAAATATTTGCATTTCATAGATCACAAGTTGTTCAGTTTGTTGGGTAGATGCACTTACTTAAGTATTACTACTCTTTTAAATACCCTGGTATGAATGAATATAAAAGTCTTGCAATTACTGTCACAGAGATTGTGTACACATCTACTAATGTTGGGAGAATGGAGCAACCAGGATCGTCCACAGCAGTTACTATGGCCTCAGGGTCAATCGGCAGTGAGTATTAATTATTACTATCTAAATATTTCATTATGAACGCCTGTGAGTGTGTGGGTGTATTAAATCCAATTTAATATAATTACAGATATTATGTCTACGCCCACTAATATCGGGAGAATGGAGCAACCAGGATCGTCCACAGCAGTTACTATGGCCTCAGGGTCAGTCGGCAGTGAGTATTATTCATTATTACTATCTAAATATTTCATTATGAACGCCTGTGTGTGTGTATTATATCCATAAAATAACATAACATACATTCACGCCTTTTTTCCCCAAGGAGCCAAGGGGTAGGCAAAGGTGTACCCAGAACTCAGTCCCATAATAGGTACACCCACATTTCGCCAGTATGTTATTGGCCCCATGTAATAGGGGGCGAGCCTATTGCCATCTACCGGGCACAGTTCCAGACTCCAGGCAGATCCTGGGGATCAGATTTGGGATTTATAAATTTAATTTTGTTTTTAAATAAATTAATCACGCAATTTTTAAATAAAATTTAAAAAGTATAACTTTTTAAATTTTATAAATAAATAATTTATTATAATAAATTATTTTATAAATAAATATTATAAAATTAAAATTGAAATGAGTCAAAAAGGTTTAAATTTTTTTTTATGTTTTTTATGATTATTAAGTTGAATCTCTTAAGTGAGTTGAAAACTTATTAAGTTGAAAATCTTAAGTTAAATGTTAGAATCGCAGTTTAATAGTGAGTAGACGTTTTTGGGCAGACCCAGTATCAGGATACTAGCATGTAGAATGGCCCTTTGACGATTTTATTCTAAATTGTTATGTAATATGATTACTATTTTGCTTTTAATGAATACCTAGTCAAAAGTCACAAAATATTAAAATATTATCATATATTATGTGATATTAACGGGGACGATGCAATGTAAACCAATTAAAAACAAGATGTATAATATTATAATGCATTTTTTTCCCCCAACGTGTCACAGTGTGACTCATTTAGTGTAAGTCGTTGGGAACCCACCGTCTTCTCTCCTGATTCTTACGTAATGATCAATAAAGAGAAAATCTTGTAATCCCTATATCTGTAGAACCCCATGACAGATTTAGCTCATGTTCGAACTTGATAATACTTTTTTTATTACTACCTGCCTGCAAAATTTCATCGATCAAACTTACATACTAGAGGTCATCATCCCTTAGGGTGGTACAAGCGCAGGTATTATCCCACTTGTCGACTCTAATTCGCTCGGTCGATTATTATTCAAATGTTTCTTATTGAATACTCTTGTATTGTAATTACAGAGCTTGTGTCTCCACCTACTGGTGCAGGGTGTGTGGACAAACAAATACCAGGAACTTCAACGATGGATATTATGACCTCAGGATTGATTGGTGGTGAGTATTATTAAATATTATTTATTATCCAAATGTTTATGATGAATGTCCTTGTTTGTATAACATCCTTTTTATTAAAATTACAGATATTAACTTATCTATAATTATCCAAATGTTTCATAAAGAATGCCCTTGTATGTAATCTGATAGTAATAAATCTAAGTTGGTAGTGAATGTGCTTTCTGGGCTGATGGTTCCCTGAACAATCACAACAATATCGACATAAATTATTATGATAATATAATTTTGGGTTGTTTTTTACCACTTTGCCCCACGAGGCCGCCCCACTGGTGGGGCATAGTAGAATTAATCATAATAATATTTCTACCTATTTCTGTCACACCACCGACCAAATGCAATTTACTGTACTCTCCTATCCCTGCACGGTTGTCTGGAAGATATCGCTCTTAGCGATAAGACCGCCAATTGTTACATTTTTTGTTATAATTGTATTCTATGTGTCTGTTTATCACTACAGATGGCCTATCACACACTAATAATGAGAAAATAGGATCAACTAACACGGGCACATGCCTAAGTGAGTATTTTTGTAAAAACATATTATACAAATGAGTATGTCATTACCTCGGTGGAGTAGTGTTTGCAAGCTCTACTGCTGATCATGAGGCCCCAGACTATTCTACTATATAGAATACTAGCGACCCGCCCCGGCTTCGCACGGGTAGCAGAAGTAGGTATAGTGGACGTTTATCAGGAGTAAATTCGTGATACATTATATTTTAATAAATATAACCCTAATGGTTTACGCAGCGCACGCAAATTAATGACTATTTCTGTTACAATGACCAAACCTTAACACATGTTATAATTTATCGTGGGCTATTTTGAAGATATTGATGAGTACTACAAACCCCTACTACATTACTTTATTCTACCACCAATACTTTTCACACCACATGAAAAATAATCACTGCTTCGATTATTGTGACTAAACCAGAAAAGATGGATATAATCTATGTATACTGTTTTGTAGGTATTGATAATTAATACAATCCCCTAGTACATTACTTTAATCTACCACCGATAGTTTTCACACCGCATGAAAAATAGTCACTTTTTCGATTATTGTGACTAAACCAAAAAAGATGGATATAATCTATGTATACTGTTTTGTAGGTATTGATAAGTACTACAAACCCCTAGTACATTACTTTACTCTACCACCAATAGTTTTCACACCGCATGAAAAATAATCACTTTTTCGATTATTGTGACTAAACCAAAAAAGATGGATATAATCTATGTATACTGTTTTGTAGGTATTGATAAGTACTACAAACCCCAAGTACATTACTTTACTCTACCACCAATAGTTTTCACACCGCATGAAAAATAATCATTTTTTCGATTATTGTGACTAAACCAAAAAAGATGGATATAATCTATGTATACTGTTTTGTAGGTATTGATAAGTACTACAAACCCCTAGTACATTACTTTACTCTACCACCAATAGTTTTCACACCGCATGAAAAATAATCACTTTTTCGATTATTGTGACTAAACCAAAAAAGATGGATATAATCTATGTATACTGTTTTGTAGGTATTGATAAGTACTACAAACCCCTAGTACATTACTTTACTCTACCACCAATAGTTTTCACACCGCATGAAAAATAATCACTTTTTCGATTATTATGACTAAACCAAAAAAGATGGATATAATCTATGTATACTGTTTTGTAGGTATTGATAAGTACTACAAACCCCTAGTACATTACTTTACTCTACCACCAATAGTTTTCACACCGCATGAAAAATAATCACTTTTTCGATTATTGTGACTAAACCAAAAAAGATGGATATAATCTATGTATACTGTTTTGTAGGTATTAATAAGTACTACAAACCCCTAGTACATTATTTTACTCTACCACCAATAGTTTTCACACCGCATGAAAAATAATCACTGCTTCAATTATTGTGACTAAACCAAAATAGATGGATATAATCTATGTATACTGTTTTGTAGGTATTGATAAGTACTACAAACCCCTAGTACATTACTTTACTCTACCACCAATAGTTTTCACACCGCATGAAAAATAATCACTTTTTCGATTATTTTGACTAAACCAAAAAAGATGGATATAATCTATGTATACTGTTTTGTAGGTATTAATAAGTACTACAAACCCCTAGTACATTACTTTACTCTACCACCAATAGTTTTCACACCGCATGAAAAATAATCACTTTTTCGATTATTATGACTAAACCAAAAAAGATGGATATAATCTATGTATACTGTTTTGTAGGTATTGATAAGTACTACAAACCCCAAGTACATTACTTTACTCTACCACCAATAGTTTTCACACCGCATGAAAAATAATCATTTTTTTTATTATTGTGACTAAACCAAAAAAGATGGATAGAATCTATGTATACTGTTTTGTAGGTATTGATAAGTACTACAAACCCCTAGTACATTACTTTACTCTACCACCAATAGTTTTCACACCGCATGAAAAATAATCATTTTTTCGATTATTGTGACTAAACCAAAAAAGATGGATATAATCTATGTATACTGTTTTGTAGGTATTGATAAGTACTACAAACCCCTAGTACATTACTTTACTCTACCACCAATAGTTTTCACACCGCATGAAAAATAATCACTTTTTCGATTATTGTGACTAAACCAAAAAAGATGGATATAATCTATGTATACTGTTTTGTAGGTATTGATAAGTACTACAAACCCCAAGTACATTACTTTACTCTACCACCAATAGTTTTCACACCGCATGAAAAATAATCATTTTTTCGATTATTGTGACTAAACCAAAAAAGATGGATATAATCTATGTATACTGTTTTGTAGGTATTGATAAGTACTACAAACCCCTAGTACATTACTTTACTCTACCACCAATAGTTTTCATACCGCATGAAAAATAATCACTTTTTCGATTATTGTGACTAAACCAAAAAAGATGGATATAATCTATGTATACTGTTTTGTAGGCATTGATAAGTACTACAAACCCCTAGTACATTACTTTACTCTACCACCAATAGTTTTCACACCGCATGAAAATAATCACTTTTTCGATTATTGTGACTAAACCAAAAAAGATGGATATAATCTATGTATACTGTTTTGTAGGTATTGATAAGTACTACAAACCCCTAGTACATTATATTATTCTACCATCAATGCATTTCACAGCGCACGCAAATTTATGAATATGGTAATTATATTATGTAACACCTTGGTTCACAATATTGCAGTTTTCTTACGGATCCCCATTTTTTTTCAAAATCTCATATAGCCTATGGCACTCACACTGAATTAAGCTATCCATAAGTGAAAGAATTTTTAAAATCGGTCCAGTAGTTTCGGAGCCTATTCGTTACAAACAAAAAAACAAAAAAACAAAAAAACAAAGTTTCTCTCTTTATAATATTAGTATAGACTAGCGGCCCGCCCCGGCTTCGCAAGTAGGTATAGTGAACTTTTTAGCAGGAGTAAATTCGTGATACATTGTATTTTCATAGATGTAACCCTAATGGTTTACGCAACGCATACAAATTAATGACTATTTCTTTTACAGTGACCATATCTTAACACATGTATAAATTTTCCCCGGGCTATTTTGAAGATATAAGTATTTATTGTATATTATTTCTACCACCAATAGTTTTTATACCGCATAAAAATAATGTTTGTTTCGATTATTGTGACTAAACCAAAATAGATGGATTTAATGTCCGTGGACTATTTTGTAGATATTGATAAATTCTACAAATCCCTTACTTTATTCTACTTAGACTGTTACGATAATTGTGACTAAACCAAAATAGATGGATATAATGTCCGTGGACTATATTGTAGATATTGTTAAGTACTATACAAACCCTTAGTATATTATTTTATTCTACCATAAATAGATTTCACAGCGCACGCAAATTAATGAATATGGTAATTATATGACTCCTTGGTATATTGCAATATTGTGAATATTGCAGTTTTATTACGGATCCCTAATTTTTCAAAATCTCATATAGCCTATGTCACTCACACTGAATTAAGCTTTCCATAAGAGAAAGAATTTTTAAAATCGGCCCAGTAGTTTCGTAGCCTATTTGTTACAAACAAAAAAACAAAGTTTCTTTCATTATAATATTAGTATAGATTAGTATAGATAAAGTAACTATATTCAATGTAGGATCTAATAATAATCTTTACTTAACCTGGGAAACAAAAAGTAAACTTATCGTAACTCAGACATTATTATTGACACTATAATTGTTAAATTAGTTAGTATGATTATTGTCTGCACCGAAAAGTTTCTCCCGCACGGTTTATAAAAATCAACAAAGTTTATTATTTAAAAATCTACTACAATATGCTGAGTAGGTTTTATAACTTTCAGATGTTCGTAACATACTAAAAAGGCCAAGAATTGTAAAAAGTGTTGAAAACCTTACTCCAAAATGTAAGAATATATATAAAAAGTTCACAAAACTATTAAAATCCAAGAGGAGAATTATATACAATTATGAAGAAAAAATAGAAAGAGTAAAGGAATTTTGCGAAAAGAATTCATTTGAATCTTTAATTGATGGTAAAGCATATTAACTATAATTATAATAATTTTACATGCACTTTTCGCTTTAGATAAAAATAATTCTGGTTAAAGACACTTTATTTATTTACAAGAAGCAATTTTTGATAGAACAAAGGAGAATATACATGAATTTGTAGTTACGATACAAAAAAATTATTTTGTCAATTTATTTTTTGCAGTTTATTACATAATTTCTTGAATTTAAGGTATGTCACCAGCAGCAAAAACATTTCTAATGATGCAAATCAATCAAAATAAACATAAAGTACAGCGGAGGCGTTTTAACACACAAGAAAAAATTTTTGCTCTTTCATTGTCAAAACATAGCCCTAAAGGCTATAAATTCTTACAGAAAATGTTTGTTTTGCCATCGAAAACGACCCTGAACAAATTTTCTAGAAATTTTTCCATCGACTGTGGGCTAAATACCCAACTGCTTCTGGCATTTAAAGAAATAACTAAGGACTGGGATATCAAAAAAAAAATGTGTTCAATAGGTAAGTTATCTTACTAATATTAAAATTCTGAAATCTCAGTAAAATGTAAAAAAGTTACGTTTGTAAAAGGTGAACAAAGCGCTGCGAGTTCTAACTTACCTGCAGCGCATTTTTGTCACTCTTTCACGCCAAAACTACTGAACCGATTGAGCTGAAATTTGGTATGCAGGTAGCTTAGATCCTGGAAGAGCACAAGGGTACTTTTTTCACGATACGGGAACGATGTCTACGTGGGTGAAACCGCGGAGCACAGCTAGTATATATATAATGATATATTATATTATAGCTATTATATTCAATTTTACACATTAAGGAAATTTTAACTATTTAAATCTATATTATGGTTTTAGTGTTTGACGAGGTGGCACTGACGCCGCACCTGACATTTGTCGAGTCACAAGACCACATTGAAGGTTTTGTCAACTATGGAGGTGCGAAGCAGCTAAAACTATGTGATCATGCGTTAGTTATAATGATTCGGGGCATTTGTTCTCCCTGGACGCAAGCAATCGCGTATTACTTATGTGAAGGATCAACCCCAACTATTACTATGAAAAATATTTTAAGGGTATGTTATGTATATTACTACCCCCTCCCTGTGCATAGAGTGAGATGATATTATATTGTTTAAATGGGATTACATTAATTTATTACTGCAGTGCTTACTTTGCAGTCTAATATACCTAGTCTTGCCATAAATACTGACACCAAAATTTAAAGAAAAACATCTATTGCGAATAACATTTATTACTTTTACAGTGTGTTAGTTTAATACATAAATATAAAACAATACTGCCAATCGTATGGATTGTTTTAGGGACTCCAAATTATCATGGCGTTTAGAGCAAACCGTATATATCAGGTAAATAGAGTTTAAATTCAAATAATTGAAATTCAGTAGATGTCATAGCGCGTAATGGGGAATGTCTATTTATTTTTGTTTTTTGTAATTTCAAAACCATTTGGAGGAATAAGGTTGCTGATCACTACCCATTACTTAAAAACAGAAAATAATCACGGATTATTATTATTTTCGGCTTTAATTGAATAACCTTCATTTGACCTTAGATGACGTCACACGTAGATTAATGGAAAAACGTGTGAGCCTAAAAAAAAAAAAAAAAAAGTGAAATGTCCTTTTATGTCATTAAGTTGTCAAATGTCGATGTATGTAAACATAACCTATATCTAGCCGACTGCAAAATCTTAGAAAGTTACTGTGATTTTATTGTTTACTGGCAGCTTCTTGTAAAGACCACCACTTTACTAGAGCTGTGACTTGACTGGGCTTGCCCTGACTCTGAATTGACCATATTAACTTGAAAATTTATATAACTTGACACTGGCAATACATTCGTGTGGGTCCATAAAAGAAGAAAAAAAAAAGCAATGAACAGTTTTTTTAGAAAAGTGGGGTTATTAGGTGTGTGATAATATAATGACATTGACAATCTGAATTTCATTGCCTTTTTTTTTTTTCAGTTGAGGCCGCAGTCACCGTCTATAAAGCTTATGATGACGTCATCATCACCAAAAATTCTCAAATTTTTAAAAATGTTTTTAAAAATAACTACGACGAAAATAGCAAAAATATTCAAATTAGTTTCTTATATTGCTCTATATTTTCATTATCTCAAATAAAAATGGAGGTCAAGATAATTTGGACATTCCCCATTGTCAGTGAAGGACACTTTTTTGTGAAGCTTGTTCAGGGATTGTGCGTCTGTAGTAAGAAGCAATTCAACGTCATTGAGCCCGGTACATAAACATTTTACTAATACAAAGCGTATGGAGAGTTTTAAAAATTGCATTTGGCTCCATACCTACTTTGTGTAATGCTATCACAGCGATTCTCCATTTTACACCCTACCCTACATCGCTCCATTTTACTCCATTTTAATATCGCAATATTCAATTCAATATTGTACAATTTATTGGCGCCAAAATGAGAAAACTCAATGAACAATTATATAAAAATGACAAGATGCCAAATTCAAATTTTTTTTTAATTTTATTTATTATTGTAACAGTATTTATGGCCAGACTATGTATGTAATATTTTGTTTATGCAATAAAAGCATGCAGGTCTAAACTAAGGTTGCAGCGTAAATGAGCATCCGGGTCATATAAACTTTCATATTAATAATATTTTAAGCGTTGTTGCCTGCTTATAGGATGTAGTGGATGCTGTGGCTGGAGTTGGCCTTATACCTAAGGCCCTTATTTGTGACCAGGGAGCGACATTTCGTTCATGCATTAACAGTTTTCAAAATGATTTACGAGGGGAGCAATTACACAGCAACATTGAACCAGGTATTTTCGCTAAATTATAGAGCTATAATTAAATATATATTTAATATTTTTGCTCTGGCAAGTATTTATGTAGATATATTATATTTGATAGATGCATAAATATATGTATGTGAGCGTGGGCTCTAGGAGTGGAGGGATGCATGTTCATGGGTGGACCTGTAATATCATACTTGCTAATTTTGTATTATTCGTTGTTATAAGCTAACGTTAATGAATAAAGTGTTTTCATATATAATTATAATTTATTATTGTGAGATTAGGCTATGATGGGACTGTTATACCCATAAGGGTATCATCTTCATTAGCTTCATATGTGTGCCGTCGTTGGTTTATGTAATAAAGAAAAAAAAATTTCGAATCAAAACCTCCAAAAATCTAAAAATTTTCAGCTGGTTTATTTTCTATTTTGTAGATTCTTCAATAGAGATCAATGGTCATAAGTTGCACCATATCTATGACCCACCACATTTAATAAAAGGCATAAGGTTAGTCATTTGTATACAAATTCATAAAAAGTACATAATATACCAATAACCATTTTTCGATTAAAGAATAATAAGATAAAGAATATCTAATTAGTTCCATAACAACTTTCTATTTTCAGAAATAATTTTCTAGATAAGGATATGATATTCTGCGGTAAAATAGCGAAATGGAGTGACATTATCGAAGCATATAAGACAGATTGTAATTTGGGAGATGTCAGGTAATTTATATTTCTTGTAAATTTTTTTAAGCTGTCACTAACAGCAGTTGGTTTTTTTACAACTATTACAATAAAATTGACTCAATCTACTCAATCATACTCAATCATATTATACTAGTACTAGACGCTGGAATTCCTAAGATAATTAAAATCTGTCATGAAGTATTTAAGCTAAATATGCTACATTGCTTATAATGATTCAACATGACAGCCTCGTTGGCTCAGATGGTAGTAACTCTGCTTTCTGTGCCGCAGGCCCCGGGTTCGATCCCCGGCCAGGTCAAACATTTGTGTGCCTGAATATGTCTGTTTGATCTGTGTCTGGGTGTTATAAGCTTACATAATTATGTATATCAGTCATCTGGTTACCATAGTACAGGCTTCTAGCCTAGTTTGGGACCAGATGATTCACGTGTGTGAAAGTTGTCCCATATTATATTATAATGCAATATTTTCAGGATGGCTCACAAATTGAGTGATGAACATATTCTCCCAGCAAAAGTAAAAAAAATGAAAGTAAGAAATGCAACTCAAGTTCTGAGTGAAACAACATGTGCGATGCTGCGGTATGGCAATCATTGGGGTAAGAAAATATTATATAAGAGAATTATAATTATACCGCAGACCTCGGTATTCATATTAATTATACTGAACAACTGAACTTATATTGAACATCACGTGAACAACCGCTTTAGAAAGCTCCTGTGTCTTCTTGGCAGATAGTCAACACTATTACTAAGAAACAAAGTCAGAGTCTACTGCTCGGTCATCAAACCAATAATCCCTTTGGCGGGCAACCTGGTGCGCGAAAGTGAATTTAAGCGCCTTAAAAGAGCCAACGTGCTCTTTACTCAGAATGAGCAAAGCTCTAGGCGTCGTCCATGAGTTTTTCATCAAACGCCAATGGAAAACACACAACAAATCTGATAAAGGTCTGTCTGACTGATGGCAGATAAACAAGGGAAAAAAAATTATATACTATATTGTACAAAAAATTTAAAAAAAAGAATTATTATTATTAATATCAAAACTCAAAACGTTCGTTTTGTTATAGCGATCCAATCAAGTGGAAAGCCGTTCAACGAGACGATTCAAACTACGGCAGATGCAGTGCTGTTTTTCGACCGGCTCTTCGACAGCGTCAACGGCTCACGAGGAGGATCTGCACCAGGGAAGATGAGGGGGCCAGTCTTCGAGGACAAGGACGGTATCTCAAAACATGTAACATTTTGGAAAGATGCCATCAAAACATTAGAAAGTATTGCATTTATTGACACTAAAAGTAAACAGGCCCTTCAGGCAGGTCATTCTATCACCAAACGGGTACCTAGTATTAAGAATTGGATTACGACGTTGAAAAGTTTCATCCGACTCTGGTCCGATCTCAAGAAAGCCGGTGTAAGCTCATTTTACACCCGCAATCTCAACCAGGATCCGTTGGAAAACTTCTTTGGCCGTATCAGGTCACTGAACTATCGAAACGTAAATCCTGATTGTTCGACTTTCAGAACCGCTTATAAGTCCCTTATACTTTCTAAAGTTTTAACCTCCCATTCAAACAATTTTAATTGTGAGGATGATAAGACTTGGACTGTCGTTGGTGCAATTTTGTTCAAGAACAATGATACTGCTGACAATATTTTTTCTGATGCAGATGCAGCAACGGAGCAAGGACAAGCGGCAGCAGGTTCTTCTGGGCTTGTTCAAACAGCCCCATCGCTGTTTCAACAAGCCCGCCAGGAAAGAATTCGCGCACAAGCTGCAGCTTTCACAGCTGGCTATGTGTCGCGAAAAATTCTAAAACGATTTAAATGCCAAACTTGCAAAGCAATCTTTTTAACGTCAGATTATACTGATATCCATTCTTGGATTACTTTTAAGGAAAGAAGAGGGCTAGAGGGTAGGCACCTTTATTATCCAAACAGTAGATTTATTAGGTTATTCAAGGAACTTATTTATATTATCAACGATAACTTGAATAAGTTTCCTCACAATCGATTCATTGTTCAAAATATCCGGGAAATATTTTTAAAAAATGCTGTTGTTGATTGGTTTGGATGTCAACAACATCATGTTGAGGCGTTAGGTTTCTTTATTGCCTTAATATGCCGTTTGCAGATACACAATTGGTGTAATTCCATTAACCGCATTTTGAAAGGCACAGACATCGAAAGATTATCTTTGCGCAACATGACTGCTTTGCAATCTTTGGCATTTAAAAAATATAAGTCACTCAGGTGTAAAAAATAATTTACACCTGTGCGACTTATAACTTGTTTTCTTTCACCTATATAAATATATTTTCAGATAATATATTGGATGTTCCAGTGTGTGGTGTGCGTGAATTTTGCTGTCATCCGTAAGCTGCGCCTGCACAATTTTGTAAATTATATTTGTTACTATTTTCCTTATCATTCCTTTTGACTCATATGATAATAATATTATTATTAAAAATATATTTATTATGTTATACAACGACTTAACTCATGTTTGAAATCTAAAACATTTGAACGTTTGAGTCCGTTGCGATCCTGCTCACGTGTGAACTCCTGATGAAGGACACCGGGGTTGTCCGAAACCTAGGTCGAGCGTTTTCGACTTCAAACGTGACTTAAGTCATTGTATAATATAATAAATATGAGTAACGGTAGTTTTCAAAATCGTAAAAATATAAATATATTTTTAAAATAATAATTTATGTAAGGAAGATAAGAATATTAAAAATTCAGTGCAGCCTTGTTGGCTTACACTGTTGGGGTAGGCAGGGGCAATTTCTCCACTTGCTACAATCCTGACCCGCGACTTTCGTTTCTTTCAGTCTCGTCATATATTGTATGAAACAAATTAATTTTGACCTGGCTTTTTATGTAATATTTTTCAGATATCACTGATGTTCCAGTGCAGTGGAAACAGATTTGCTGTCATTCCTGATAAGCTGCACAACACTTTTTTAAGTTAGTATTTGTTTTTTATGTTTACAATAGTTTTAATTATTTTATTAAGTAAAATAAGCCGTAAATAACATAATACTACCGCCATAGTAGGAAGTCCACCCACAAAGTGGACAGACGATCTGATAAGGACGGCAGGAACACTCTGGATGCAGGCCGCTTACAATTGTTTTGGATGGAAATCTATGGGGGAGGCCTATCAGTTCATCAGTGGAAGCTGAGATGATGATGATGATGATGAACATAAATAAATATGGTACAACTTCTACACACGGTCATCTGGTTCCAAACTAGGCTAGAAGCCTGTACTATGGTAACCAGATGACTGATATACATACTTATATACGCTTATAACCAGAAACAGATCAAACAGACATGTTCATGCACACAAATGTTTGACCAGACCGGGGATCGAACCCGGGGCCTCCGGCACAGAAAGCAGAGTTACTACCATCTGTGCCAACCAGGCTGTCAACTGTCAATAATACTTAAATTACAATAAGCTACTTAGAACATGTATGTCGAGCCGTGACTGCCTCGGTGGCATAGTGAGCGCAAGCTTGACTACCGATCATGAGGTCCTGGGTTCGTTACCAGTTCAGGAAGTGTCTAATATTGGATTTTTCTATTTGGAATTATCTCATTACAGCCTGGAGTCTGGAAATTGTGCCCGGTAGATGGCAATAGGTATGATTGTATGTATGTATTTTAAGTTCAGCTGTGGACCTCACGTGGCTGAGATGATGATGACTTAGATGCAAAAAATAATGTCGTTTGTGTGATTAATATTATCAGCTATATTTTATATACTTGTATAATATTATTATGTTTCAGATATCGCGCCAGCGGATTTTCTGTGCCATTCTTGACGCGCAATAATGTTTAATAAAATAGTTTTAAGTTATTTATTAGTGTGTGATGTATTATTGAGTAAAAGCTATTTAATAATGCGTAAAAATAAATTATTAAGGCATATGTATGTATGCATAGTGTGGGTTCCATACCTAAATATCGAGAACATACAGCACCATCTATTAGTTTCTTGCGCTAAGTATGAAAATATGCAGTAAAATGGCCATAGCTTTTGATTACGTTAACTTAGAAGTATGATTTTTTACAGCCACAAGGGACCGCAGATCTTTGGATCTTTGGACGGATGGACAAAAAGTAATTCTATAAGGGTTCTTCTTTTCCTTTTGAGGTACGGAACAAAAAAGAATTATTTATTCTTTTTTAGCATTTTACATATGCTTTGATGGGATTGTACAATATTTAAATATTGTTACGTAGCTTTAAACTTAGTGTCTTTTGTCAATGTTTTATTAATTGTTGATTAAGTTATTTTTAAATGCATAGGTTGTTATAGTCTAATATGTATTTATTGCTTAAGTATGTTTTATTTCATTTGTTATAACTATAAATCTAAGAAGTACCGTGTGATGTTTCGGACTTTCAATAACTTTGCACTGGCGTACTACTTTTGCGTAGACTTTTTGTTAACATTTTTTTACATATTATGTGTTTTGATAGGATTGTTTATATCATTTTAAAATAGTTTGTTACGTTTAAACTTAGTGTTTAAGTGATTTTTAAATGCATAGATTTTTGTGGTCAAATATTAATTTATTGCTTAAGTTTGTATTATTTGCATTGCTTATTGTGTTTTTGAATGTGTTAACGATTTATTTATTATAACTATCAGTCTATAAAATCTAAGTATCGTTTGACATTTCGTACTTTCAATAAATTTGCATAGGCGTAACTCACCGGTTTCGAAATTTAACCTTCGCTGTAAAACCATGTTATTATGAGGTTTTTTTAAATTCACTAAAATCACAATCACTAAATTTAAATCCTTTAAACAAGACAAAATAAAAACTGTCAAACGGTACTTCTTAGATTCGATACACATGATTATTATTACAATAATGTAGATAGATAGTTATTATAGTGATTATTATTGTCATTAAAATGGATATAATTTAGTGTTTGATATAATTTGTTTTGTATAATGTTTGTTTGTTACTTGCTTATTCCAACAAATTATACACGGATTTCGATGAGAATAAATCTATTAAATTTCATCGAAATTGTTCAGCGCTTTTTAAAATATCAAGATCAAGAATCTTAATCTGAACTTGTGTATATTTATTAGCTATTATAATAATATATAAGACAACTTCATTGATTGTTATACCATACCTTATTATAAAACTTTAACTGTTTGTTATTTTGAGTTGAGTTGTACCTGTGTTGTGCTTATTTCGTTATTGTGAAATAAATTTATTAATAAATATTCTTTTAAAATAATGAGTTTTATTTGAAGAATGGATTATACTGAAGATCTTGTAGCGCTGAGCAAAAAAAAAAAATCATCTGTCAAACTCCACGCCGACCCGTTCTTCTATAGCGCCCCCCAAGTTCTATGGACAGATTTCCTTCTATTTCCTCTTTGTTCTGTGATATTCGGCTTGACGCCGGCGAGCTCTGATTGGTCGGCGTTGTGTTCGTGTGCGTAGGGTTGCCTGGTTTCAATCTACATGTTATTTCAACAGATGGCGATCTCTTTGTTTAATTTTACAGCTGTGTTCACACTTTACGTAAAAATAGTTTTACAGATTTCTGATATCACCAGTGTGAGGAGATTTCTGTTTCAAGGCGGTTGTCACAACGAACGAAGCTACCAAGGTATCGAAATGATTGAATCTCTTCTGCATTGCCCTAGAATCGGCAGGGTACTGCCGCTATCTGGAAGGTGGCCGAGAATACTTTGTTTTTGAGCACTTTTCAAAACGTAGGCATGTAGGTATTCTATTTATAAACTAGCGTAGTTCCCGCGATTTCATTCCCATGGGAATTCAGAAATTTCTTCTAATTGTTTGTCTACATCGGAAAGAAAACCTATGTGCGAAATTTCAGCTCTCTAGATGCAGGTTTGAGGCTGGGTGTTGATAAGTGTTAGTCTAGAATAAGATTAATAATATATATACAGGTAGACATCAAATGTTTTTACCTTTGTTTGCTCCAAACTGCAAATATACTTATTAGAAGTTTTTTAGGTAATTTGTATAAAGTTCGTATCTAAGAAATAACTGTTTTATGTGCATACACTCATCACAAAAGTTACTTACTTAGACAATATTGTATTCACAATTATTCATTATGGACTGAACTAATTATTATTAAGTATGTATTTGCAAATACTTGAAAAACTCGAAATACTTAGTCGTAGATTTAAAAAAGGTTTTAACGACTCGTAGACGTACTACGAGTTTTCGTAGGCGCACAAGGAAGGTTCTACGCAGAACCAACCGAGACGCGATTACGATAGGCACTGGACCATTCTATTACAGATCGAATTTAAATAACATATTAGATATAGATTACTTCGCAATCGAAACCGATTTTTCATGCATTTTTTACTGATGCTGCAAATTGGATCTTCATGATTTATCCTACTATACTTAATATTACAAATGCGAAAGTTTGTGAGGATGGATGAATGGACAAATCGTAAATGATAAATAATTTATTTGTCTACAAAACTTTTTAACAATTAGTAAGTGGACGCCCTGACTCCTGGAAAAGCGGAAGCTGTGGACCAGAAGGCAGTTCTTCCCAGAATTCTTGAGATAAATTATTGTTTTGTAGCTACAAAGTAAAATATAGTATAGTATAAAGGATGATATAGGATGGATGTTCGTTTCTCTTTCACGCAAAAACTACTAAATGAATTGGGTTGAAATTTTGTATGGTGGTAGATGAAACCCTGGAATAACATAATATATTTATACTTATTTTCGATATTCCCACGGGAACGTAGTCTATGCGAGTGAAACCGTGGGGCACAGCTAGTTGTCTTAGTATATTATACCTACTTAGCCAGTGAGAAGCTAAGACTCGATACGAACTCTTCAAACTTTCCTTACTTACTTCATAATATCAAATATCCGGGTTCGATACCCAGGTCAGGCAATTTGCAAGTGTTATTGGATTTTTCCATTAGGATTTTTTCTGGAGTCAAAAAACATAAAGAATATCATAATAACAAATACTGTAACAATTGGCAGTCTTGTCGCTAAGAGCGATCTCTTCCAGACAACCGCGCAGGGAGAGGAGAGTACAGTAAGACACATTTGGTCAGTGGTGCGTGACAAAAATAATAAATATGACTAAAATTTATTTAATGTTAATAATAATATAATCCAGGTTATTTTTAACGACATATTATTAAGGCGCCCATTACACAACAGGTCAGTCGTCAATCAGTGTCATCAATCATGAGTGTTAAGAACACGGTCTTATACTCGTCAGGTCTAGCAACTACAGTAATGGCGGTAAATTACGTCAGCATAATGGTTACAGCCGCGAGAGGCATGCCGATATAAAGATTTGCTGTGCAACGAACATAGAATACCATTCAAGCATTCTGTACCTTTTTCTATCGACTATTAATAGCAACGATGTATGACACGAACAAAAATTTTATGAGAAGATCGTACTCACAACTGAAATTGAGCTTCGCTAGACCTGTTTAATACGGCCAGCGTAACTTGACGAGTCTGAACATAGCTCTGCGAACTTTAGCGCATATAAACTCGAGAACTATTATTATTATGATTGAACTGAATTAAACATAACATTTACAATACATGTTATTTCGCAAATTTTTGTTTTTTTTCCAAAACTAAGCTAGAAGCCTGTACTATGGTAACAAGATGACTGTTACATGTGTATCAGTCATCGTTATAAGCTTATATAAGTATGTACTTATATAAGCTTATAACACCCAGACACAGATAAAACAGACATGTTCATGCACACAAATGCCTGCGGCACAGAGAGTTACTACCATCTGAGCCAACGAGGTTGTCAATTAATTTATATGACAATAACAGATTTCTTCACGAGTTTACATGCGCCAATCGGAGATGCGGAATAACCGACGATAAATTTCTTTCTTGAAAGACGTCAATAATACCTAATAATTCACATTAGACTATAAGTTATCCATCATAGTCGCGACTGTGAAAAATTGACAGCAAAACCTTACGTGTAACAAACGCCTTAGCTCTCATGCGTCACACGTCCATGATTTTCCATTTTTAAATAGTGATCTTTAAAAAGTGATAAATTAATTACCTTTATAAAATCACTATCTTTCTTGTCTTCAACGCGACCATCATTGAGTGGCGTCGATCCTTCATTAGATATCCATTCTTCCCGGTTCAGGTAATCTTGCTGCAAATTATTGTGATCCTTTCCTTTTGGTAAAGACATTGTTACAAACAATAATTACTCGTATATTTTAGTGATTTTTAAGACGTTACTTAGATAGTTTAAAGTTAATAAATTTGTGCATTTATTAAAGTATTTAAACTGTTATAACAATTAGTGTTGACGGAATAGTGTCGTGATTCCAGACTCTAAATAATATACTGATATTATATTCGTAATAATGTGCAATTACTAAAGTAAATAACGGATATGTGGCTACATTTATAACTTGTTATCGGATAACAGTTACAATTGCAATTTAGTATAAATCTCTCTCTGTTTACATCATTACGAATATCTATATGACCTATATACATAATCTAATCTCGCTTAATTCACGATTTGTATTTTTAGGGTCCCTTGCCTTAAAACAAGAAACCCAAATATCTCTTCATTGTCCGCCTGTCTGTCAAGAACCTTTTACTTCGGAACGCGTGAAGGTATCACCAGTCAGGCGCTGTCCAGAGCAAATTCGACCTCTCGCTCACACGTACCCACTTTTTTTTTTTTTGTGATAATGAATGACAAGTCGAGCAAATCAGGTGCCTGATGGTTAGCATCATGATTGCCCATATCAGACACAGTGCCACCCAGTGTTTTAAAATTTAAAATTCTGCGCGGCACTGCACTGCGCCTGTCACCCTGAGATATTACTTGTTGAATCTCATCATGCCCAGTAATTTCGCTTGTTGATATTTTTGAAGATAAAAAATACTAAATGTAATTACGACAAATAAAGACAACTAGGTTCTAGAAAATAACAATACAAAGAATCAGTAAAAAATAAAATTTTAATGCAAGCGAGTTTTCATGTATAAAAACTTGCACAAAGAAAAAAAATCTTAGAAAAATAAAAAGGCACTGAAAACTTGTTCGGAGTAGTTAAATTGGATTTTTTACTGAATCTTCGTATTGTTATTTTCTAGTTCCCAATTGTCTTTATTTTACGTAATAACATGTAGTATTTTTATATCTCCAAAAATGTGGGTACGTGTGAGCAAGAGGGTGAATTAGCCAAGCACCGCGCCTTAAGAGATCTTTAATTGTATGAAATATAATGCCGCTCATTACTCATTGTCGACCAATAATAATTATCTATTGTGATAATGAACAGTATATAGGTTCCTAATATAATAAACATATCTCACTAAATAGAGTTAACTACTTATGCAAGACCAAATTAGCATCCACAAAGAAATAATTTATTTAAGTTCTTAAAAAACCTATTCTAATAGTTAATAAAATATTATACCTTAAAGGGTTGAAACTAGGAAAATAGTGCGAGAGAAGCAGCACGGCACAATCTAGCAACTCATTTATATAGTACATAGGAGAGCTCTGGGATTGTAATTATTTAGTTAATTGGAACGTCCTTATGTAGGTTACATTTAATTAGATAAAAATGAACTCGATAAAGTATAATTTATACTGCGAATAGACGATCGAACATAGTACGGCCGTACCACGAACTTAGTTCGCCACCGTCATCATCAGCCGGAAAGCGTCCACTGCTGATCATAGGCCTCCCCCATAGAAGGCGACTCTACGCCGTCTGCATCCATCATCCACGTTGCTCGCCACCATACCATGTTCGAGCGTCTGGCGCAATGTCCGGCGAACATTATTATTACCTATACCTTGTTTGGCGCCTTTAGGAGCCAAACTTCCCTATCGCTCGCACATTGCAAGTTAGGCATTGCAAGTTGCAAGTTAAGGTAAAGGCATTGAATTTCCAAAAATCATAAGTTGTGTTTCTCAATCATACCGTTTATAATATATTCAAGAAAACTTAGTTTTGATATCTTTTAATTTAACAGAAGAGATAGAAAAAACTGTTAGGTATATCTCTTTTTTTCGATCTACTCCATGAAATAAAAAGGAAAAAAAAAAAAAATACTTGAAAACCTGCATTGCAATGCAGAAAAAAGAGCGATTTTGGAAATTCATATTTAGTGATTTCCCAAATCGCTTTTCATCAATCAATAATGTAAATTGCGCGAGCGAGATGGATGTTTGGCTCCTACTCGTATAGGCGCCTTATTTACGTGCTACGGTGTTACGGTCGCTTGCACATCAAAGCGAATTCTGTGATAGTGTGATTAGCTAGGTAATACCTACTTATTTACTTAGATTGTAATAATACCTAAGTCTCCGCGCGCGCTCTGACCAGATACCGCGACACCTACAAATAAAGGCTTCAAAAATGCGGCAACTTCAAAATTATAGTGTGCGTAAAAGCAGTTTGCAAGAAGTGCTAGTCATCACCAGACGGAAGACGTACACTGCTGAACATAGGCCTTTTCCATAGAACGCCATAAACTATTCAAATGGGAGTATGCTTGTTGTGCGGCTTGGTGATCGCAGTAGTTGGAATACTTGGTGCCGGAGAGCGCTGCTGCCCACTCACCGAATATGTCCCTCTGCTGGGTCTCACGACTCCCATGGGATGAGAAAGAGGGGCACCCCTTATTATATATTATTATATAGCCCTATTATATAGCCGGGAACCACGCGGCCAAAGTGCTAGTGTGAGTGATCGAGTACGCCGATCTCGGTCTAGTTTTAATACCCGAATTTGATAAGTACACCTATGACATCTATGTAATTAGAGCGTCCGCGGAGACCTGTCAATTATCTAGGCTTATTTAATTTTGCAACTAACAATAACTTGATAATTGCGTGCTATCGACTGACACACAAACATTCACACAACCTTGGGTTTATGTTAATATAAATAATCCCATTTTATAAAAGAATGATTACAAAGTTACTTTCTTGTAGAGATATTAGAAGTTTCCATACAAGTAGGAACCAACTAACTAAAAAATTAAAATATTTTTAAACGGTTTTACTGAAAATTTCAATGTATTTTATCGTTTTTTCGTCTTAACTTGGTGTACTGTATTTCTAATATACCTTATTAAATATAGTAGCTTGATATTTAGCAGCTGAACAAAAATCATTTTTTTGGCCATATTTTCGTAAATTAACTTCTATGAGGGTATTG
Organism: Hemistola chrysoprasaria; assembly: GCA_947063395.1. Lineage (NCBI taxonomy): Eukaryota > Metazoa > Arthropoda > Insecta > Lepidoptera > Geometridae > Hemistola > Hemistola chrysoprasaria. The sequence continues at coordinate 14,247,633 of OX346716.1, read as the reverse complement.
AATAATCATTTGAATTATAAATTATACCATTTATGCACCTAATATAAAAAAATATGACCAAAAATTTATTTATGTTCAGCTGTCACATATCAAACTATATTTTATAAGCTATAGCCCTTCCATTTGATATCGCATATTTAGGGGGGTTAATAAAGTATTATTTATACCTGTCTACAATCTACCCAATTGCATTGTTATTAAAATTAAGGGTTGCACCAAATATCAGATCAATCTGTTTACAGGAAAGGGTAAAATTTTTAATATTTGACCCAAAAAAACAACAAAGAAAGCATGTAACGTTTCAGCTGATGGAGTATGTCCTTAAAATAATTTTAAAATTAAATGAAGAATACAATTAAACATCAACACTATTTCGCCATCATTATAATATTATTTAATAGTAACATTTAACTAACTCTAACCGTTCCAACAAATGGTACATACAATCTTAACATGACCAATAAATATTTGTTCTAAACATCGCCATTAAATATGCTAGATCATAGGATATGAGCTAGATATTGTACAGGTAGGTATGCAGATACCTATGCTAGCAAGAGTCCAACCATAAGTAGGTATTAACTATAAAAAATTCCTTAAATTATCGATACATCTAATATTATTAAGGGTACATATCGCTCATTTGCTGAAAGACCGCAAATAAATATTATTTTTCAAAAACCACTAAAATAAAATGTTAAATATCGATTATGATTTCTAAGATGAAAGGATCTATTAGCAAATAATATATGTATAATATTACGGTTATACCTATAACCGTAGCTTTTTAGCATATTCACTGTCTAAAATGCTATTTTCATAAATAACAAACAGTTTTCAACAATTTTAGCTACGGGAAATATAGTTTGACTGAACTACTGAAGGATTTTGCACTATTAAATTGCAAGTAACAAATGTATTAGTAGGTATACCTAATTATTCTACAGCTTATCATGAATTATTGGTACACAATTCGACAAATATTAACTTTAATATCAATTCAGGCGAGGCGGCGATCGGAGAATTCCCCATGCAAACGTAATAGTTAAATCTTTTGAAATCAGAGCATATTTCCAACATTTAATGACGTTATTCGAAATGAGGCACTAGATATCTAGATTCCTAATTATAATTTAGTCTAAAAAACTTGTAATTTGGAGCTATATTTGAAAATACCTATATTTTACCAAAATACATATTTTTTGGATTTTTATCATATTTTAGTCCATCTAGACTCTAGACTATATACAGTTCTATTATATATAGTAGTAGTATTATGTATATATACTTAGTACTTCTATTTTGGATGTTTGGATGTATTTTGGATGTGGTGTCTCATTCCGAATATCGTCATTAAATTTTGAAAATATGCTCTGATTTCAAAAGATTTATCTATAACGTTCATATGGAGAATTCTCCTGTCTCCGCTTTTAAGCGGCGACTCGATATAAATACAAACAAAAGTAACTTTTACACACTCACTCACTTATAGGGAATAAGGGACTGATCACACTTGTTCAGCTCTGTTCATATTTCACGATTTTGTATGAGATGCGTTCAGCTCCGTTCAACTGAACGGAATATTTTTAGCCTAATCCAAAAATTTCGTCTGTACTTTTTTTATTTAATAGGAAATAAGAGATTTTATCAAAACTGATTTTAAAAGTCAAAGGTGTGCTTATATTTTGTAATTATGTTAAGCAAAGTTTCAATATAATAGATAGCTAGCAGCTAGATAAATATACACATAATATATATACTAAGTTAGGTATATAAGTAGTAACCTTATTAGGAAAAGTTAAAAACATTATTCAAATAGCACTTTAAAAGAAAGGCACAAGATAAACGTATGATATATTTTAAGATCACAATAAAGTACAATAAATAAATATTAATTCGTGTTTGGGCTTATTGGATTCGTCTCAATGAGTATGGTACAGATAGATGGTGATCAGATGGGTCTGATGACAATCACACAAAAAAACATAAAATCATAAAATCATGTATTTGCCTACAAAATTTTTATGAAACTTTCGTTTCTTAATTAAAATTTTGGATTATAAAAGTAAGTACCTACTTAGTCCTAAAAACTTAGAAATCAGGAAAAAAATTGAAGTGAATAGCAGAATTAAATGTGTACGATTCTCTGTGGATTCAACATTTAAGTTATTTGACTAAAATTGTAAAGATAAATCCTAGATCCGATAAATCCTAGCTACTAAGGTAGATAAACTGGTTTTCTTACTTCATTTCTGTATTTACTAACATTAAGTTTATCCTTGAACTTGATAAAACCTATCACAAAGCAAAAACGCTGTATTGTTTGCTAATCTTTTCATATAAAGTATATAAAGCGGAACTTACTAGAAAACTTGAAAAAAATCTATTGTTATATTTGATATTACGTGATTTTCCATGTTGCTTATTTTTTACGGTCTATTAACTTTTTTGATCTCAAAGTGATTCCAATCCTCAAAGGGATTCCAGTCTTTCCAATTATAAGAAAACATTAAATTACATACATAAAACACATAATTATGTACATTAAAAAAAAGTTAGTTTATTTCATAATATGGGTTTTATTATTTTGTAAGAATAGTTTGTCTGAAATATTTTACTGTCGTAAGATTAAAAGTCAACAGATTATTAGGGCTCGTCCAGATTTGGCGAAAGCGCGGTCCGCGCGCTTACATGAAATACACACGAAAATGTTCGCGAGCGGAGCATTCGCCAAATCTGGACACACCCATAGCCCATAAGGGCGTTACCTTATTAAGGTAGGTGCATACCAAGTCTATTTCCGGAAAACAACGGTTTATTACACTTTGTTCACCTGGGTGAATACACCTAGGTGAACAAAGTTGTATAAACCAAAACAACTAGGTATCTTGGTAGAGTTTACCTAAGTAAATAGGGTTCCGTACCTCAAAAGAAACAAAGGAACCCTTATAGGATCACTTTGTTGTCCGTCTGTCTGTCTGTCTGTCTGTCTGTGTGTGTGTATGGCCGTCTGTCAAGACACTTTTTCACGGAAACGCGTCGAAGCATCAAGTTGAATTTGATATCAACTATTTAGATTTAGACTTTTTTGAAATAAATATAATAAAATAATAATAAAAGACTGCGGTCTCTTGTGGCTGTAAAACAATCATACTTATTTCTAACTTAACGCAATCAAAAGTTATTGCTATTTTACTGCATATTTCTATACTTTGCGCAAGAGACTAAAAGCTTTAGGTTAGTTCCCGTTGACCTAGAATCATAAAATTTGCCAAGAAGCAAGCAAAGTAATTTCGTTGTAAAAGAAAAACCAAAAGAAGTATTTCCCGTTAGTAAAATGCGTATCAAATTTTGTCATTAACAAATTAATATCTTCGTGGCCCAATGTGCGCGACGTTGGATCACGAGCCATATTGGCAGGGGATCGAATCTCAGTATGTGAACTTTTGGATTTTATTTTGTACTTACAGGTCTTATAAAACGGTTTTGCCAATAATTTATTATTATATTCTCTAAATAATTTGGCAAGAAGCAAGATACATATTACAAGTAAAGAAAAAACATGATTGCTTTAGTTTGCAACTAGATGACGCTGTTTGTTCTTAAAAGGCGGTATGGAACCCTACGCTAAGCAAACAATTTATGTATGCCTTAACAATTAATATTTTTCTTATAAACATTATAATTAACTAATAAAAGAACAAATAAACTTATAAAACTATGCAGACAACAAACTTGCTTAAAAAAAACTCGACATTTTTACATCGACTTACTCGCCTGCTTTTATACTAACAATAGACGAGCGAACATGGTACGCCCGTACCACAAACATAGATCGCCACCATTCCATACTAACCAAGGTATACATACCTTAACAGGAAAGAGGAGCTCTTAGCAGTTTGACACAATCCTATGGAAAATTTACTAAATCAATGTTTTGTATTCCCCTGTTTCCTCCGAATACAGTAAATCTATTTGATATATTTATATCCTGATATTTTAGTTATGAAGTAGAGTATGTCTCTATCATTTTATTTTTGTTTATAAACGCTACATTTTTTTGTAGTGAACGTCCAATCACGCGAGTAAAACTGGGATTTTTGGAAGTTCACTATGAAAAAACCAAGGGTTTACAAGAAAAATTAAAATGACAGGGACAAAGGTTTAAAAATTTCAGTATGATCAGATGTAAATTTATAGAATGGGTTTATCGCATATTCGGAGGAAACGGGAATACATAACATCGATTTGGTAAATTTTTCACACGATTGTGTCAAATTCTCTTAACAATTTATTTAATTTAAAATTATTCCATTTTTCACGGGCAACTATAAGTAAGTAGGTCTACCCAATGTCCTAATATATATTCAAACAACTTACTTTACTATAAGAAAACACTATATAATCGTAACAACTACAAACACTAATCTCTCTCAACGTGTAAACCTTCACAACACTTGTAAACTTGTTGACTGTACATATTCGGTAGTTGTCGGCATCGACGGGCAAGTATTATATAGTAGTATTATAGCTCGATAAAAAAAGAGTACAAACTGAATTAATTTAAAGAGCAATTTATTTAAAGAGCTGCTGCAATCGGGCTGCACGGTTGGTTTGCAGTTTTGTTGCAGACGTACCAACTGCATTCAATCTGCAAATTTGCAGTCGGATGAAGCTTATGCAGTCGGTCAAGTTTTATTATAACTACTCAGCAATTTTAAAATTGATGAATGCTCGATGTTCTGCTCGAATATAGCTTTTAATAAGTATATAGCTTCGATTAAGTTTATAATCAAGTACCTATATAACAGGCTGTTATTTATTTGAGAATGGTTGTTGTTTTGGAACAGGTTTTTGGATTTTTAATAAATTGTAATACAGATAGAATTATGCAGGCCAAGTATATTATAACAGGAGCCATTATATTATTTATTAATTCCCAATTTGGGTGCAGGTCCACGGTTCCAAAATGATTTTATTTTTCGAGTAATATATTTCCTCAAGTACAGTACCAGCAGCGAAAACTGGTATGCGGGGCAGTGGTCCAACTGTGTTGTCCAACCACTTAGTTGGACTACGGGCCTTCACCAGGGGCTGTGATCCAACTGTAAAAAATTGGTATTTTTACAGTTGGACCACAGAACCATGTAAAAAAGTCCCGTAGTCCATGATTATGTACAAGAAATTCAGCTACGGTCACATTACTGTGGGCTGTAACAGCGAATTTTACAAAATACCATCATATATATATTATATATAAATGGCCCGTCGTCGTTGGTACTTAGTATTATTTATTTATTCTGCCGTCGTCACCGGCTCACGTAAATTGTACAACCACCGTAACTTGCAAGCTCAGGGCCGTCTTAAGTCTATTCTGCACCGGGGTGCGGGAATCAGCTTGCGCCCTCGTTTTGTTTACACTGCAGCGTGGCACGCGACCGACGACACACTGCAGCACAGAACACAACTGCAGTATGAAAGGGGTCCTAGTCAACCAAACTCGCCTATGACAGACGCACAGGTGCCGCGCCGCGCGCCCATTTCAAATAAACTTACACTCTATTGACTTACTCGTAGAGATCATTTTGCTTCAAGTGCGGGCGACCGCGCGGCAACGTGTCAAACGTACATACAACACTCTCTTTGTATTAGAGATTTTGCTGCGCGCGTGTTGTATTATATAAAATTGTTATTTGTGTAGTGTAGTAATGCGATATGACAAGCGCCGAAAGTGTAATAAAAGTAAAAAAAATATTATTGTTGATGACTATTTTTTTTTGCTTGCACATACATATTTGTCGTAAGTAACAAGTATATAAAACTGTGCAATAGTGTCAAATTCAATGAAATATCCAAAAATTCAGCGCTCGACAGGCGCCCCCGGGCGCTCCGCGCCCGGGTGCACCGCACCCCTTGCACCCCCTGGTAAAGACGGCCCTGTGCAAGCTCAATCCTCCCTCCCTCTGCTGAGACTAAACCTTCTATGAAACTTAAATCCTTTCTTCTTCTCCTTCTCCTCCGGTTTACTCTCGGCCAGGTTATCTGCGCTCTTCGCCACACTTTTCCTTCTATTCTTCATGGATTTGACGAGTTTGTAGAATTTGCCTCGTTTCTTGATGGGGTCGTGGGAGTCGGGTAGGTCTTCTACTTCGACGCTGAACTCTGAGGAGATATCCCCGAGGTCTTCAACGCTGTGGCTCTCTGGTTCAGTGGTGGATGGAACTTCTAATCTGGAGCGGGAGGAGTCGCGGCTGCAGGGGGGAGGTTGCTGGGGGGGTGGAGGCGCGTCAGGGTCTACACACTGAAATATAGAGTGACAACGTTAGTTTTCGTGATTACTCATTCCAAGGTCTCAATAGCATAAAATATACCAACCGGCTAAATGTGTACCTACTATGGGACTGGGTACAACATGCGGTTAACCCTTTGGGGCAACAAGGTGTTTTATGATCTTTTTACGGGATAATTACCATGATTCAACGTTTCTCGAGTTATGTGAACCGGACCTAAAAGTTATTTTATTCATGGTACAAGGGCCTATATGAATACATCAAACTAATCACCTTTTGAATTAAGTATTTAAGAGTAAAGCCAATTCAGAACCTCTAAGCGAATATCTTATAATATAAACACGCATTACCAAAACCTTCTATAAAAATGCTTCAGGCATTAATTAGCCTAATTGTATTCAAAGTACAAGAGAATAAGTGAATAAGTTAAACTAACTGCCTTTTGATTTGAAGAGTAAAGCCACTTCCCCAATTCCCAAGTACTTAATTGTTGAACGATTTTCCCTATTCACTCACCACTCATCAAATAACAAAAGCTTGGCAGTTTCCTCGTGAAAAAGTGCCGAAGGTCGCATAAAACAGAACCACTTAACGCAAATCTGACGTACCCCCAATGAGCTTTCATTCTGTTAGAAGCGACTTGGAAACAATTAAAATCAATACGATTGAACATTTGGGTAACTCGCGACCAATTCTTCATATATAAAGTTTCTTTGGATTAACGGAATGCCTCCGAGAAACTTCGGCTGTGTTTGTTTAATGTGATTTGGTTCGCAATCCTGGAAGTCGGGTTGCTAAATTGGGATAGAATTGATTAACTAAATAACTTGAAATGTTGTGAATGACGTGTGAGATAATTATATTCCGAAAATTTCGTTAGTAACTTCACCTTTGTGGACGAGCTATAGCTAACGACTAAGGAAGCTATAAAAAAAGCATAATATGAGCAGAATACGCCCTAAAAAGACGTGAACGAACTGTGGATGTGGAACGGATAAAATATGGGTCATTCCCGCTGGTCCCCACTTCATCGTCCCCACTGGGGACAACTGGGATTTTTTTTAGAAAGTTGTCCCACTTGCCATCACGGGGACCAGCGCTAATATGACCCTTTAAAATGCGTAGAAATGGAGTGAGTGCAGAGTGAGAGAGTGCATACATCATCTGGTGTTTGTTAGACAATAACGAAATGAAGAAGACGTGTTGTGCCGATCCATCCTGAAAAGGCAAATCATCATCATCTCACCAGTGGGAAGTCCACCGCCGCACATAGATCTCCCCCATAACACTTTGTTTTGACAATACTCGCCACGCTTGGCAGACGGGTTGGCGAGCGCAGTTTGATAGTTTTTACGCAGAGGACGCTGAATCTCATAACCCTTAGCCGACTCTTACAGTAGCCACGGCTAGACAGGGTGGGATATTATTCTTTTGCCGTCACTTCACCGCATAGCTAGGAAAGGCCTAGAGTGAAAGAAGAGAAAAATATATTGAAATGTATGCTCACGTCTTCGAGTGGTATCCTATAAGGCGGCACCTGGTCGGGATGCCTCCAAGGTTTGTGATGCGGCAGGTCCGTGAGAGCCTTCCAGCCGACGTACCGCCGCGCCGCCGCCTGCAGCTGCTGCACCAGGCGCGGCGCCAGCTGAGCTGTAACCCTGCACATACTTCATCGTCATCTTATGTTCTTCCCCTGCTTTACTAAAGTTTTATGTATTTCCATAACGTCAAGCCGATTTCTCGAAGGGTTAAGTAGAGGTGTACCTATAGGACCCAGCTTCATAATACACCCAGGCTTCGCCAGTTATGTTGTTGAGTCTCATTAAATTAGTGGGTAAGCCTATTGCTATCAACTGGGCAAAAATCCAGACTTGAGGCTGTTATTGGGAAAATTCTTAATGAAAAAATCCAATAACACCTTTCTTCTTTACCTGGGACTCGAACCCAGGCTCGGCCTTCTTGCTTAGCAGTCGCGCTTGCGACCACCACACGACACCAAGGCAGTCGTATAATATAAGTAACCTGTTAACGAGCCAAGCAGGCAACGCGCCGCGAGGATCGGAGCGGGAGACGTATCCGAGCCAGCTGCCGCCGCCTCGTCGTGTCCGCACCACGAACCCCGTCAGTAGAGACATGGCTCTGCAATACAACGTCAAACGTTAGATAGGTACTACTTGCATGATTGGTGATTATTGGTCGACGACGACAACTACAGCAATCCCGGATTATGCTGTTTATTGTGAGTCCTAATATGGCTCGACATACCTAGCTTGGTCTGAAATACTCTACAAGAGTTGGTAATATCTTTTTGATTCCTTACGTAACTAGTATAGTACCAACCAATTCGTTGTCTATCATAATTAAATCATGCAGTATATAGATTAAAGATCCGAGATACTTCAGACCTAATTTGATGAAGGCTTGTGGTTATTCAAGGGTTAAAGAAAGGCCTCCCTTTCTTTAACCCTTGAATAACCACCAGCCGGCCCGCGGCACCTTCCAAATAAACAAATGGAACCACACCAAATATTGTTAAACTAACAGTAGGAAAAAGTTGCTCCACAAGTTTCTAATGCATTCTTCTTGTAGAAGTATCATCCAAACGTACAGAAGATTCATTACTACAATTCCTTCAATTACTTGCGAAAGTGCGTTCTTAGGTCCAATTTAAATACAGTGGACCCCCGGTTATCCGGCAAACATTATGCAGGGCAGTGTCGGACTATCGAATTTGTCGGATTATAGAGCACTGCCTAAGACCCCTATAGTCCGGATTTTTTTACGAAAGAGTACCTTGTAATCCGACAAATTACATATCTAATGACAAGAATCTATATATTATACGTACATATGTATGTACTTTGAAGTACAAATCAGACTTAATTTATGTAAGTCGAATTTAGTAAATTAAATAACAATTGAGAGCTTACGTTTTATTATAAAATCAAGCATAAATGCACATACATATCTAATGACAAGAATCTATATATTATACGTACATATGTATGTACTTTGAAGTACAAATCAGACTTAATTTATGTAAGTCGAATTTAGTAAATTAAATAACAATTGAGAGCTTACGTTTTATTATAAAATTAAGCATAAATGCACATACATATCTACCAAAATAATCAAGAATTATTAATCAAAATCATGTAGTGAATACTATATCAAATTATGAAGCTTTGAAATATTCATCAATTTTTCTTATGTTTAAGGTTGTTATAACGCGAGATCAGAGCTTTGTCCCTCAGTCTTCTCAAAAGTAAAAGTTCGTTGTAGGATGTACCATTCTCTTCAGCCCATTGTAAACCTAGCTCAAAAGCGTTAACTGCGTCTTGATCTGTGACTTGTGGAGCAGTTGCAATCACGTCGTCGTTATCTTCCTGATCGTTTGTTGTATTATTAGAAACCTCTTTTATAATATCTTCGTCAGACATTTCAAGACAAACATTTTCTTCTTTATCCATTCCACGGCACCAGACTTCCAAATCTTCCGGACTTATCTGTGTTTCAGTAGCGACTTGTTCTATAACTTCCGAAGTTACACTGATTTGTGGATCGTTGCTAGGAGTGGTGATTATATCTGGCCATAACTTTTTCCAAGACGATTTAATAGTTGATGACGGTAACGCACTCCACGACTGACTAAGAGCAAAAACCAAGTCTTTCATATTAAATTCTTTTAAAGTTTTTTCTACCGCTACGTACCGCTATCACTAGTAGTCAAATTCAAACTAAGTAAAACAATGCATACGCGTCGAGCACAATAGCGGTGGCGCGTACGAGTTGTGACCTGTTCAAACCTGCGTGATCTATATGTATTAGCAAAGATTGTCAAACATACATGTAATTCTAAGTCATGTCGGATTACAGGGGGCGCCGGATTAGACAGGGGCCGGATTATCGGGGGTCCACTGTACATATAAATGTTGAGGTACATAGCTCGATAAACAATAAGACCGTCATGAATCGTGTGTATGAAAAGTATGTAGGTACCTATATGACGACTATAAATGGTAAAAGTTATTCTCATATGACATCATCGAAGTAAGATACCACCACATATTGGAATAATGTGCTGAATGACGTCAGTGTGACGTCATGAAATGCGTTAATGTATTTTTATCATTGGCTTATATAATAAGTGCATAGGTATTTGTATACCGACAATTTTATCGTTGAACAACGTAATAAAACTTCAGAAAATTTAATAAAGGATTTCTCTGGAATCATGAGATAGCCCTTTTTATAGTCAGTTGTCAGTTGTCAGCTAGGTACCTATTAATTAAAGTTAGTTTCTATGGAAGCGTCAAAGGATTTGCCAAGTTTCTAACGAAATTATAACGTGGCAAGGCCGCATGAAGTGTCCTACTGACAAAGTCACGGGATAATTCTACTTAGTACAAATTATCAAGTGTGCACGAAGTCTGTTAACTTTCAGAACAACTATTAACCCAGCTCAAGGCCACCTTTGACCCCCAAGAGCTCTCTCATCTCTCGATACAATCACTGTCTATTGTTCGATGTCCGAAGGTCACCCGTCCGTCACGGCCTGACGCACCTCCGTATCTTATCAATGGAGTGCCGGCAAATTGACCAAATACCAACCCACCTATATAAAAACCTATAGAAAAGTGCAAACTTTAATAGCTACATTAGAGCTCTTACTATTTTCCATGCTTGGTTCTGTACCTCAAAAGCAAAACAGGAACCGTTAAAGGATCAATTTGGTGTCTGTCTGTCTGTCTGTCCGTCTGTTAAGACACTTTTGAGGGGAACATGTGGAGGTATCAAGTTGAAATTTAAAAAATTCTCCGCAAAATTTCAAGTGTCGCTCTCCCGGCTTTTTTGTCCTCAGTGCACAGTTCGGACAACCTAGTCAAAAAATCCTCGCTCCCTCGCGAGTCCCCTCTTTAGGAGCTTTCGATGTTTCTAATTTGGCTGAGGCAAAGAGTGCTTGGGTTGCGGCTTGCCCCAATACCGATTTACCTAAACTACCATCTTCACAGAGACTGTGGGATGGGCCCCTCTGTGCGTTGGTACGGAATTGTCTCATACAAACGTGCGCCAACTCCACAGACAAGGCCCGACTCCTGGCAGTCTCTGTTAGGGAATCTGGTTTTTGGTTGCAAGCAATCCCATCTTTCAATACTGGCAATCTATTAGATCCATCTGCTTTTCGTGTAGCTGTCAGCTTGCGTTTGGGTGCACCTTGCTATGTAGGTCACCGTTGCCAGTGTGGTACTGCCGTCGACGAACGCGGTCACCACGGTCTCTCATGTTCTCGAAGTGCTGGCCGGATCTCCCGCCACGCTAGCCTTAACGACATCATCCGCCGGGCTTTTGCCAGCGCCAATTTACCAGCCGTTCTCGAACCGAACGGTTTGATGCGTGACGATGGTAAAAGACCTGACGGTATGACCCTCGTTCCTTGGAAGCTGGGACGGCCGCTGGTGTGGGACGCTACTTGCGTTGACACACTAGCGCCGTCACATGTACCAGAGACCCAAGGTACGGCTGGTGCGGCGGCGGGTTCTGCCGAGCAACGCAAGCGGGGCAAGTATGCAAACCTCGGTAGCGGTTACATATTTGAACCGTTTGGAGTCGAGACTCTGGGACCGTGGGGGCCGGGAGCTCATCGCATTTTCAAAAATCTATCTGAGCGCTTGGTCGAGGCGACGCGTGATCAAAATGCTGGCGTTTATCTGGCTCAACGTATAAGCATTGCTATTCAACGTGGCAATGCCGCCAGTATCTTGGGTACGCTGCCATCTGACAGTGGTTTAGAGCACTTGGATTTTCTATAGGCTGGCATGTCGGCCTGTGGATTTTCGAAGCGTTCTATGGTATAGTGTATTTAGTTAGGGTAGGTAGTAAGTAGGTAGCTCTATTGTTTAGTCTTTTTTCAATAAAGGCACTCTGCCAATATATTTTTAGTTGAAATTGATATCAATTACTCAGATCCTTGTGACTGTAAAAAATCATACTTCTAAGATAACGCAAGCAAAAGTTACGGCCATTTTACAGCATATTTCTTTACTTTGCGCAAGGAACTAATAGACGGCGCTGTATGATTTGATTGGAAGCGTTTTGTTCAAGTATGGAATGCCTTAACAATTTAATTTAATACGACCTAATTTAATTTGTAAGCAATACAACACTCCGAGAGATTGCTCGTGTATTTCAACTTGGTAAGACTAAAACGTATGATCGTTCAAAAAATATTTACATTATCCACGCAAAATACAAGAATCTCATTTCCGAGCGAAGCCGGCACGGCCTCAAAAGCATTTTTAAACAGTAGACCTAGGCATATTCTTAGACTTTTCTCTCAAATGTCTCAGAAACCTTGATGCTTGTTGAAATTTCGTCGTTTTCTTCAGCCTCGAGCGAAAGAAGTTTATGAATAAGTTAGCTCTCCAGAGACGGCGGCCGCTTTTAAAACCACTTTCAAGCCTCAAGCTTTTTAAATCCAATGCGGATTTGGAGATTAAAAAACAGACAATCTTGCATTAAAGGCAAAATAGATAACTCACATTTAAAATGAATATTGATCAATTGCGAACGTATAGTGGTCCAAGTGCTTTAAACATTTGGATTTTCTAGAGCTGAAATGTCAGCCCTATGGATTTTTTAAGTAGGTATTCTATATCATAAGGAGGGATGATGGAGTGTTCTATTCTATACCTACTTACTTAGGTAGGTAGCTGAAGAATTGTCTTTTTTTTTCAATAATTGCGAACGAGAAACTCAAATAATACAAACTTTATATTTTACTGTCACAGAAAAGTTTCTAAGGTCTAAAAGTCCAAAAGTAATTCCATCTGCCCTGTCATTTCCAATCAAATCCGCAGAATGAAAGTTGAGAACAGTTTTGAAGTGCTTCAAACAAAGCATAAATCAACAGGTTCATTCCCAAATGTTACAATGACTTCGATAAAACCGGGAAATGGAAAGCTTTTGGTGTCCATCCATTTCGAAATTAGTCATAAGTTGGTAGAGGTTGTGAGAAGTAGCACCAGTGAGAAGTAGCACCTTTCGGATGACAAATCGAGGATTTTGCCAACCTAATAAAGTGCTCCGAGCTGAAAGGCGTTTTCCTTTTCTCCGCAAATGAAACGCATTAAGCGCAGATGGAGGGAGGGTCCTGCCCTCCTAAGAAGAGCCCGCACATAGGCAATAGCTGCAGGGGTTACGGATGCACGTCTAGTGATCCCGCGACCCCTCAATATGGCGAGAGGAGGAACCATCCCGGGGTTTTAGTGGGTGCGAGTCCCACATACTCTACAGCGCTCCCTCGAAGCGCAGGAGATATGCATAAGGCATTTCCCCGGGTAAAAAATAAAAAAAAAGGCACCAGTGACTGTGAAATAAAAATTGTAAAACTAGCCTGGTATGGATATAATATTATGCGAAGGAATTAATGTAATGTGGTCAAAATAAGAACTATGAGAATGAATGTAAGTAAGTAGTTATGTATGGAGGGGGCGTCCTAAAAAAATGGGAAAAGAGCAAGAAGATGATGAGGTAGAGATTGTTCAATATAAATATACGAATCTAAGAAATATATTTATCAAATCTAAGACCCGTTTCCTTGTTTGAAGGATTTGTGATATTCATAATTCCTTGATTATACGGCGAAAGTTATTGAAATTGTGTCAGTTAATTGACGCCTAAGCAAAGTTATTTCGGCTTGAAAAGATGAAACGTCAAACGATACTTATTAGATTTGATAAACTGTAATGATCTTCATTCAGAGATAGCGTGTGATCAATAAATTATGTGGTGTCATCGATTTCAGCCTCTAATCTTAGTTTCGTATATAAATTAGGTACTCATCGTTTGACTGGATATCTATCTACTTATTATAACAGTAGGTATAATAAATAGATGATTTTGAACAAAAGTACATTAGCCTCTAGGCTAAAATTAACGGCAAAATCAACATTGAAAATGATATCTATATTTGATGGTTTTCTTCGTTCCATTTGTAATGGAATCAGTGATGGCATCAAAGTTTTGCTGCCCGGGGCGGAAAGTTTCGCCAGCCCTCCACCATCTCTAATTCCCTTTATAAATTCTAATGATTTTCAGTGTCCCGAGCAGCCTGCTGCAATCGGAACGCAGACTGATAACAACATTATTGACGGCGTAATATTTTAAATCGGTAATCGGTTCTATAAAAGCAGTTTTAGGACTAAGCATTGATAAGTGTGTCAGTTAGTTAGCCAATCAGTCAGTAAGGACATAAATATATAATCAAGAAAAGTATGGTATAGGTTAATCTGTGAACTTTATAAGTAGTGGAAACCATTATTTTATAGCTAAGCCATTATTTTTAAAGCTTAACATTTTTAGTGAGAAAAAATATTTTTAAAATGCACTTAAGTATACAGGTATATATTATGGACTAGTGTACGAACAGCGGATTTGCCCGCTCTCAATTATGAAATATGAGAGTTTTATATCAAAACTTTGACAACCTTTTTAGACCCCTTAGAATGTGAATTTTTACAAATCCTTTCTTAGCACAGGTCCAGACAACTAAAAAAAACTTACATTCCAAGTTTCAAGTCTCTAGGTCAGTGGTTTGGGTTCGGTAGGTAGATACACCCACATTTCGCCAGTATGTTATTGGTCCCATGTAATAAGGGGCGAGCCTATTGCCATTTACCGGGCACAGTTCCTGACTCCAGGCAGTTATTGAGATAATTCCTAGTGGAAACTTCCAATATTTAAAACTGCCTGACCTGGGGATCGAACCCGGGACCTCTAGATTGGCAGTCGAGCATACGCCCTCTACGCTACCGAGGCAGGATTTTATAATACGAGTATATATTGATTACTATCGTTTCTATACCGTTGCCCTCCCCGCATCATCCTCACCAGTGTGTACTTAGAATTCAATTCATTTTCCGTTTTCCTTAAATTTCTAAGCCCAGAGAATATTAAGTTTAATATCAAGTACCTAGTTTCCAACGACAGAGGGAATTGTCTGAAAGGTCTGTCGGCTCTCGAGTGCTCTTTACATTGCTTCTAACTGTAATTAAAATATATTCTCCAAGTATTTCAATTTAGCAGAACATTTTCGCAGCTAATTAACTTTGTAGAAAGGATATTTTTCATAGGACCCTTGGGTTCGTCCTATATTAAAGGACACACATTCCGATTCGTTCAGTTCGTCCGATTTGACTTTCAAAATCGTAAGCGAAGTCAGAGAAAACGTTCGACTTCAAAGTGCATGCTCGAACTGACCTAAGTATACGATTATAATAAGTATAACGCAGCGAGAGGTCCCAGGTTCGATCCCCAGGTCAGGCAGTGTTACATATTGGATTTTTCCACTAGGAATTATCTCAATAACTGCCTGGAGTCTGGAACTGTGCCCGGTAGATGGCAATAGGCCCGCCCCCTATTACATGGGACCAATAACATACTGGCGAAATGTGGGTGTATCTACTATGGAACTGAGTCCTGGGTACACCTCTGCCTACCCCTTCGGGAAAAAGGCGTGAATGTATGTTTATGAATGTATAACGCAGCGATTTTCAAAGTACGAAAAAACTTTGCAAGATTTACTTACTGTGAAAGTATCACAGTGCATGGTCTCTGGTAAACGTATTGGTATCCACTGCTGAACATCCTCTCCCATAGAACGCCATAAAATAATCATATTGTATGATATTGCTGTAATCACTACTTTTGTGGTGCGGCTTCGTGATCACAGTAGATGGAATACTTGGTGCGCAAGAGTGCGGGTCTCACGGCTCCCACCAGATGAGAAAGAGGTGGTCCTATAGTCGGGATCCACACAGCAATAATACGGCGGTAATAGGTTTTTTTTTTTTTATTATAGTGAGTGACAAGACGAGCAAATCAGGTGCCTGATGGTAAGCATCATGATTGCCCACAGTGCCGCCCAGTGTTTTAAAATACAAAATTCTGCGCGGCACTGCACTGCGCCTGTCACCCTGAGATATGAGTTATTGAATCTCGTCATGCCCAGTAATTTCGCTGGTAACATTGTTGGTTGGTAGGTATTGTTTTTATTGGAAACGGTGGTGAGTGCGTAGCTTTCAGTCTGAATTGGAATGGTTATCAATGTGTCCCACTCTTAAAGTACAAAATTATTAGTCAAAGCTTTGTAGTGTCCAAAATTTGGGGCGACCCAGCGAATTACTCCAAAAAAGTATTCCTTTATAGCCGTAATAAAAACCCAGCTTAATATTTTCTTGATAAATGCTAAACGCAAGTTTAAGAATTTTCATCCCTATTACGTATGAATATATTACCGGAAGTCCGGTCCCAAAGGGATCCCTCGGGTGGAACATAATATTTGCGGGAAATACCTTTTCATCATACACGTATTATTAAATAGCCCTACATTTCCTTATAAGATAATATGAGATAAGATAGAAGTTGACCGTGTGAGTGTTTTAACTGTTTATATAAATACCGTGGTGTTTCGGACTCTAAGTTAAACAGTAGTTATCTCCTAAATATTAGTATCTAGGTTGCAGTCGTTACGTCATGTGGGAGCCCTTGGCGACCTGAAACTCTGACTTTAGGGCAGGTTGACACATTATACCCTTATGATGTACGTAAAGGTATATGGTTTGATTGAGAACGAAAAAAACTAAAATGCGTCCCTTTTAAATAAAGCGGGCAACAATAAAGACAACAATCGGAAAACGGGCAAACGCAAGAAAATGAAGTACATGAGAGGAAAACCTTACACATCCACACCTCTAATCCTGAGATGAGAAAATCTGAATTTTCTCGGCCAGAGATAACCTTCCACAGACAGATAATAATTCGGAGAAGCAAATATATATATATCCCTTATGCCTGCTTGTAAAAGAAATAATAAAATATCTAGACAAAGTAAAAGCTGTCATTGGATTCGTCGCCCAGAGTTCAGGCTCGTCGTTTTTTGGTTATTTTTTATATGTATAATTTATTATATTATGATTCATATTTTAATTTATTACAGATCTCACTTATTTTATTCCTTCCCCTTTATTATTTCACAGAATAATAAATCATCTAATTTATCATAGTCCCCTGGGAAATGCTACCTGTTCTAGCCCTGCCCTGCTAGCATAGTGACCAGGAAAAAGGAATTCTCACGGGGTTAAAACGACAGCAAATATACAATATTCGGGCGCAAAAGAGAAAAACATAATAGAGCACCATATAGGTCGCGTCACGGTTTAATAGCGCTCAGCATAAGTGGAGGGGTGCTTTGCGCAAGTGTACAGTCGCGCATATAATTATTAAGCGAGTTTTTTAGTAATAACCTAATTTGTCAAGTAGTAGGTATACAAGTATAAAATAAGGTGCAATAAGACGACGAGGTAAGACGGGATGAAGACGACTGAGCGACCAACGTAGCGCCGGCGCCGCGCACCTTTCCCGTCGCACCTCATTCCTGTTACCAAACAAAACTAAAAATCTATTTCTGCGCATTCAAGGCACACCCTGGACACTCAATTCCATACAAAAATCGCGATATAACTCTCTACTACACAAACACTGCACACATTAAGTTTTGTACACGCGCAAGATTGTGCGTGAGATGATTTCCCAGCAAAGCAGGGCTCGAGAGGTGAGGAAGGCGCGATTGGTGGGCGGATGACAATGTCCATTCTATCCGTAGTATTATTACCTGTTCTGTGATTCAAGGTCAGCGCTATTAAACCGTGACGTGACCTGTACCTTGACACCGCAGACATAATGTTAATAATAACAATTTTTATTTTAGTAAAAGTTTATGGTTTTGGGTTTTTTTACTTTACTTGTGATATAAGATCTGGCTTCTTGCCAAAATTCATGATGCTGGACCAACGGTAAGTAACCTAGAGGTTTAAGCACGTTGCGCAAATTATGGATATGTGCGGTAAAATGGCCGTATCTTCTGATTGCATTGACTTATAAGGCTGGGTTTTTTGATCACTGGTTAAGTCGACCAATGGTTAAATTTTTTGACAAGTAGTTAAAATTGGACAAAATCGTTTTTTCATCCCTGGTTAACTATTTTTTTCCACACGATTTAACCATTGGTTAGAAATTTAACTATAGTTAGTTTGACAAATAGTTAATTTAACCGTAACTAACGATCAAAAAACCGGCCCTAAGAAGTTTGTTTTTTTTATAGCAGTAAGGAGTTGTCGATAAGTTTCAACTTGATATCTCAGCTGCGTTCCCGACAAGAAAGGTCTTGACAGACGGACAACAGAGTGATCCCATATGGGTTCAATTTTAAGGTGAAAATAAGTTATCTCACTATCATGCTAGGCGGGCTGCTGTAATAAATATCTCTCACCTGACAAATCCTTTCCTTGGCGGATAGTCCTTGTGGTAGACGGAATGGTTGAGGATCATCTTCTCCTCGCCTGTGTCGAGCCACGAGCGCTGTAGCACGAAGTCGCGGTTCTTGAGCGGCGCTGGACATGACACTGGAATGCAAGGACTTGTGTTAATTATGTACCTACCTACTTTAGAGGTCATTAAAAAATATAATAGGTATCGAAATAAAAAAATATATATTACGTCAATTATTGACAGTGTTATTTAAGGATAAAAAACCACGATTATGAGAACATTTCATAAATTTTCGTCTCGAAGCTGATTAAAAATTATTAGAAAAAATTATAATTTTTAAAAAGTGGCTGAATGTAAGGTACATCTAACATATAAGGCATAATATAATCTATAGTCCATCAAATTCTTATTATTAATTTTATCAACTTCCACACACAGTCATCTAGTCCCAAACTAGGCAAGAAGCCTGTACTATGCTAACCAGATGACTGATATACATACTTATAATAAGCTTATAACACCCAGACATAGATGTAGTTAAGTGTTATTACACATTTTATTTATAATACTTTTAACTTAAATAATAATATAATATAATATAATAAATGTTTATTTCTCTCACAAACAATAAGTTCTTATGATTATGAATTCTGTTTACAATAAAATCTGGCCGGGGATCGAACCCGGGGCCTGCGGCACAGACAGCAGAGTTACTATCATCTGAGCCAACGAGGCTGTCAATTAATGAATATCATAAAGCAATATAGCCCGTGCTTAGTAACCAAAATCAATACTGAATTAGAAAAGAGTACAAGCGATCGTTTTGGCTGCAATCAACGTGGAAAAGCCGTTTTCAAATGGTCTCATCCGGTCATCAAATTGCCAATCAAATTGTCCGACGAGCAGATTGAAAATTATCGATCAACCCATAATATGTATCTACGTGTTCCAATTTGAATCGATGCATGAATGGCCACTTTCCGGCCAAGTGGTTTAGAGCAGCGACTTGTCCTGCCTTCAGCGATGAGCGATGAACGAGTTACTCGCTAAAGCGCTAAAGCGGTTCAAGTCAGCATTTAATGTTCGAACTGCGAAGGAATGGAACACCTTGTCAACATCATTGTTTCCCGAAAAGTACAATCTGGAGGTCTTTAAGTTAAGAGTGAATAGATGTCTTTTAGGCAAGCACGCACTATCGACGACCGCGTCGTCGCTTACCATCAGGTGAGACTGCGGTCAAGTGCTGACCTATTCAGTAATAAATAAAAATAATAAAAGGTCCATTAGACTATAGGTTTTGCTGTTAGTTTTACCTTTGGAGGAACAAATTTATGGAGACGGCACACATAGTAACATACTACAACGTAGGAAAACAGTTGTAATACAATACTAGCCGTTGAACTTAATTAATACTTACAACCTATACAATAATACTAAAATGTTTAATAAAAGAAGAGTAACTCAAGCGGGGGGCTCTGGTGTCTGTAGCTCAGTTTAAATACTATTACAGATACCAACGGTCCTACCTACCTACCCTGTTATATTTGTTTATATACACATAATTTGTAAAAAAAAAAAACTGTCAAACCTAAGCCATGGCAGGCCTGAGACACTCCGCTGAAGCTACAAGTAGCCGGGGCGCCCGTCTTGCCATACAATTTCTATGGGCTAGACAGAGAGAACAGATAGAGAGATACGCGATAGAAAGAGAGGCAGCTTTTATGTTAATAAGTATAACGATAATTAGTTTGGCGCTGTGCCACCTGAAATGCACTTTATTGCATCGTGGCTAGAGTCGCTATTTATTAAAATGATTTTGTTGAGTGTCCCTGCCGTCCCTTTAGTATTCTGTGGCCGTAGCATTTTATGCGATATTAAGAGTTGTAGGTGCATGTTTATAACCCGTTTTTGTAGGTATTTTGGGTTCATATATCAATGATTTTGGCACAGTCACGGCTTTGACTGATGGTTTACACCCTCGCTAAAGCTCAAGAGTAAAACTACCTCTTATACAATGGGTCTTTGTAGTCCCTTATGAAACAATCTAACAACTATTATTTGTATAGATTGTACGTGATTTAATGAAAGTTCTCACATTTCACTTTTCTCGTTTTCATCATCATCATTTTCATCTCAATCGCTTAAGCTTATGGCCTATCGCTAACTCTCTGGCCATGGAACAACTACCTCGGAGATACGCCATTACGTGGAACATTTAACGACAGCCCGAGAAAAAGCCCGTCTCAAATGATAATCGTTTTACGACATAAAAGCGACACGATCTTAATGAATATTTCAAGAGATAAAATTGAATTTGCATCGTTTTAAATGAGTTTGAACATGATAGCATTGTATTTAGAGGAGACAATGCAGGGTTTTTGGTTCTCGTTATAAAAAGGTGTAGTATAGCTTTAGGCGACAGGTATGCCCTTGGAAATCTATCAAGAGCGAGCACGGGTATGCAACATTGTCTGACGCTATTCCAGTACTATTTATTATTCTGTGGCTATACTCGCGACCAACGATTAGTGCCTGATTATTTTTGTCAGCATTTGTTATCATAGGTGGCCGCACAAGCATACGGTGTGCCTGATGGTTACCGCCGCCTACGGATACCTGCAACACCAGGGGTATTGTCAGTATGCTGCCGAACCTTCAACACTATACACTCTCCTTTTGAAGAGCCCCAAGTTATATATAAATGTAAATTAAATATTCGATATTTTGTTATTTACAATAAATATCAAAGTATACACTTAAAAATATAATCTCATAAGTAACAGATAAAAATTAAAAGAAATTTTCTTTATCCCCTAGAAATGATTTTAGCCCTGCTCTGGTACGCAACAATGGCGGACTTTTTGATCAAGAGGAGTGAAAAATGTATTATTGTAAAAGCCTCAGCAAAAGAAATGATAATATTATTTTGTTTAATACACGAGATTCAGAATTCCATTCTGAGACAGCGCCGCCATAAGGAAGTCATCATTTATTATTCATGAACGCTCAAACCGATATAAATTCTCTTTGAGAATACGAGGATTCATTTTAACGTGAATTTTGTTGAAGAAATCCAAAAAAAACAAACTACACTTGTGACTTGAAATTGATCTTTTATAATATTGATACTTTATAATACTGTACACTGTAGGATCATTTTAGTAGTTTCGTTGTAATTTTCCTCATTTTTTTTTAATTTTTCAAGAATTCTTGATTCTTCTTTTCAATACTTTTGTTAAATTGCAATTTTTATTTTTATTTTATTATTTTAAATTATATAATTGTAACATTTTATGGGTCTAAGTTGCCTGAAATAAACGCATTTTATTTATTATTTTATTTTATAATGACATGGAGTGTTTTCATTGGAGTGTTTTACATTCCATCCTCGTTAATGGACCTATACTTATGTATGCGTTAAACCTTTTGTATATATTTTGTGGCAGATCCTTTACCGACGATCCCATTATAATATGTTGGAGAATAATCGGAAAAAATCCAAATTTTCTCCATCTACCTAGCTATTTTAAAGATATTTTATCTGCAAAAAACGATCGACCCTAGGAAAACGCGAATGACCACCACTTATTGTTCAAGAAAAAAAATATTTATTTATTTTATTTTTTTAAATTATTAAAAAAAAACCCTTTATGAACATTGATTTGATATATTTAAGAAACAAATAAGTCCATCGACCATTCATGGGACTTTATACATCGGTAAATAAAATATGTAGTCTCCCACAACCACTCCATTATACGTCATCATCATCATCATCTCAGCCATAGGACGTTCACTGCTGAACATAGGCCTCCCCCACAGATTTCCATATAGACCGGGGCCTTTTTTGTATTCTGTGACCGGGGGTGCTATTACGAACTAGTTATCGCGTAACAACAACAGTACAATTTGCTTAAAACGTCATTTTTTTGTATGCCGTTTGACAGCAGACATTAAGCAATTAAGCGCTATCCACACTTCTACTGCTGTTCGTAATAAGCACGCTGTTGTAAGCGGCCTGCATCCATCGTGTTCATGCCGTCCTTATCAGATCGTCTGTCCACCTTCTGGGTGAATGTCCTACGCTACGCTTACCGGTCCGAGGTGACCATTCGAGGACTTTACAGCCCCATCGGCCATCAGTTCTACGTGCTACGTGCCTTTTATAATCCATTATAAGTAAAGGCTATATATACTCATTCCTTCACGTACGTACAATCTGGCTGAACTGTTCACCCATCTTCGTCAATGACGTTGAATTGTTTCACTAATCTTCGTATATAAATTCAAATTCTAGACCATATTCCTACGCACATAGGTTTTAATGAGTAAAGTAATGGTACGTTTCATGTCATATGGTGCCATACAACCATTTGTTTGAGCTTCAATCTGAAAGCGAATCACGTTCTGTGTATTTTCATTAGACGTTTTGCGAAACTGTGGGACTTACTTTTGGTTCAATGAGATTTATCTCATTATGGCCTAGTGAAAATAATATTAAACGAATATGATGAAGAGCATCATTAATATCAGCTTACCTTGAACTAATCGGGCCCGTATTGAAAAAAGACTAGTTAATTATATATATCTACAGTCTACTTACTATCTACGTAGGGTAGATGATAGTACACGATTCGAACACATATTTTATGAATGAGACGGAACTAAGGGCCGGTTTTTTGATCGTTAGTTACGGTTAAGTTAACCATTTGTCAAACTAACTATAGTTAAATTTCTAATCAATGGTTAAATCGTGTGGAAAAAAATAGTTAACCAGG
This sequence comes from Hemistola chrysoprasaria, assembly GCA_947063395.1. Lineage (NCBI taxonomy): Eukaryota > Metazoa > Arthropoda > Insecta > Lepidoptera > Geometridae > Hemistola > Hemistola chrysoprasaria. The sequence continues at coordinate 14,224,238 of OX346716.1, read as the reverse complement.
GATGAAGAAACGATTTTTGTCGAATTTTAACTATTTGTCAAAAAATTTAACCATTGTTCGACTTAACCAGTGATCAAAAAACCCAGCCTAAATCGCGCTAAAAACATTTATTACCTCGACGTTTCGGCTGAGTTGCATCAGCCGTGGTCACGAGAAGACTGGAGAATGGAGAATGCGTGTATACTGTATATAAGCATATGGCTTGTGAAGTAGCCCTCTATAATAGTCAACTAGAAGATAAGTGACCAGTTTGCCAGTTATTCATCCGCCAAGCAGTAATATTCAAACATTACTGTATTCCGTTTTGAGGGCTAATATCTCAGGGTGACAGGCGCAGTGCAATACCGCGCAGAATTTTGAATTTTAAAACACTGGGTAGCACTGTGTCTGATGTGGGCAATCATGATTCTTACCATCAGGCACCTGGTTTGCTCGTCTTGTCACTCACTATCACAAAAAAAAGTGTCACTCACTGGCGTAGTATCCCACGTCATTATTGACGTTGATATGGCCGGCGTCCTCTGCAGCCAGCATGTGCGTGTCCCAAACGGACCGGTACTCCGGGTCGTGGAGGACGTCGTACAGGGCATCTGGTTCCACGTCCTCGAACTCTGACACCACCTAATAACAAACAATAAGTCTCTTTATTGTAATAGGAATAAGTTGACGAGTCTAAACGAATACATTGTCAGCGGAGTAGATTGTAGAAACACTTGAAACACGTGGATACATAGTATACATCAACGTAGTACACATCAACGGCATAGCCTCATTGAGCTTTTCTTCTTTCTTAGACTTTAGTAAAATAATAAAACCCTTAAGCCCGTCACACACGTAGCTATAATATATATTAATATAAACCATAGCAAGGCATATTACGATATATTTTCTATACAAATATTCGACTGACCGCACACGCAGTTCAAATATATATATCTGTGACGTCACCAACATATACCGTAATATATATTATTGCATATTAATATTTATTTATTTATTCAAAATTAGTACGGCTAAATCCAATTACACTAATTGATACAATTATTACATTAAACACAATGTCACCAAAAAATTAGAATTAAAATGATTATGTCCAAAAATAGAATTATAATATTATAGAAGAAACCACATATCCATCTTTCTCACAAAATCTCAAGCATTCCGACATAATGTCCTTCCATGCATCATCAAATAAATCACAATTTGGGTTGTCGTCCAGAAGAGCATTGAACGCAATATAAACTACTGTATCAATGAAATGAAGGCTAAAATATATATTATAGCATCGCGTCCGTATGTGGTAGCTTGCTATAATATATATTATAGGACGGTATATTAATATATATTATAGCTACATGTGTGACGGGTTTTTTTTTATTATCCTTTTCAACCTCGGCTAGCGCGCAGCCGTCCACAGATAGATATAGATATTATTGAGATAAGCCTTACTGTACTCAGAATGAGGATCGCATAGCGGATGCTACTCGCTTCTTTGTTCAATACACTCGTCATTTATTCATATCTGCCGCAGGTGATTTTGTCTCCACTGGTGTACTTTTATAGAAGGTTCTACCTTCTAGGTGATATAAAATGATGTAGACCTACTTTAAAAGGTGCTTCTACGCATCAAACTGAACTTTCAAAAGAAATACATGCAATAAAAAATTTCGACTGAATATAAAATTGATCAGCGAGTATCATTGATATAAAGAAAAGGGAAGATAGGGTACGTTCTCCCAGCGCTTACTCAACAACTGGCACGTGCAATTTGTTTAGTGTAAAGTTTGCAGTGACATATTATAATGAACAACAAAGATAGAAAGTCGTACCTAAGACCGAAGTGCGACGGATACAACAATATTATTCGCTCGTACGTATTTCTTTGTGATTTATTTTTTCTTTTCAAGTGATTTAGTCTGAGGGCTATCCCCTTAAGTTTTACTTCACTTTTTGCCGCGATTGTCGTCTACGGAACAATGTTCTCATGTGAAACACATAGAAAGCCGTGTAGCAGCATGCAGTTGGCTGCCGAATGGCACCTTTATGTTGCAGTTGTTCAATAGTTATATTTTTCTGAGAAAGCGGGGAAACGCCGGTAACATGACATGTCATTTGAATCGAACCGAACCGAGTTCTCACTATACGAGTAAGTGGGCCGTGTGACAACTCGGATGCTACACTTGTATTGTGTAAACACACCTTAAAACGTCAACGCCCGAGTGCGCTGTTTACACGATTCAAGTAGCATCCAAGTCGTCCGAGCGGGCTCGGTTTTAGAGCACTCGTATAGTGAAAACCCCACAGGTTTACTGCATTGCGTAGCCAAAACTAAGTAAATTCTAAACAACAGAACAAAAACCGTCGCGTCGTTAGATATCCATATCACACCCTTAGGTGAAGTTACCCCAATATAAATTCCTTTTAGTTACTAGTTAAATTACTTATACAACATTACCTACCTTTTACATACCTGCCCCGGTAGCACAGTGAGCAGGGAAAACGAAGTCCCAGGGAGTCAGAACGAGACAGCAGATATGAATTGTTCGGGCGCGAAAGGGAGAAAAAGCGGGGAAAACTAGTTATCCCCGTGCCATGCTAGGTGGGCTGATGACATGACATTAAGTGATTAAAAGGCAATTTTTGATTAATAAAATTTATGTGTCTGGCTAATAATAAGTAACTGCTTTTGTAGCATTAAGGATTTTTTTGACAATCTTGGAAATATATAAATAATATTTTCTCAAACATGCATGGAAATATTGTCATTATCTTCGAAAAAAGAACACGCGATGTATTGAATTTACGGACAAAAAAAAAACAAATCCATTGCAGCGCGCCTAGCATGGCACCACGGGAATAACTCGTTTTCTCTATTTCCTCTCTCTTTTTCGCCCGAACATTTCATATCTGCTGTCTCGTTCTAACCCCCAGGGACTTCGTTTTCCCTGCTCACTGTGCTTCCGGGGCTGGAGCATTATTTGAATTTCGATCAACGCTCTGGTAGACTAAAGTAAGTCTCTTTGCTTAGGATAAATTGCGTTCACGAGGCTGTATAGTTATAAATGCGTTTCTCTTTCGGCACAGATGATAAATAGAAAATTGGCGGCAAAGCTGAAAATTCATCTTGATTTTTATTTACATAAATTGAAAAATTAAAACGAGTTCCGACGGTTCAGAGCAGAAGTGGAGATTGATTGTACTCCTCCAGATTTAAGATTAGAAGCCAAATTGACAATGGGAAACCTGGTTCCAGCGAAGTCAAAAGAAAGTATGTTTTATTTCCCTGCATTCTTTTCAGAAAAGCACTATATATGCCTCGGCGGAAATTGCAATTGCCTGTCTCGTATTAGTGAAAAGTTCAAACTCATACTCGACCTGCAATTGCCTATTTCACGGGCTTTGCAATAATAACATTATTGCACGTCTCGTCTGCTTGCAGGCTGATAGAAGTGACTTCGTTTTAAATACTTAATAATAATAATATGGGACAAATTGAGATTGAGATTGAGAGAAATTGCCGATGTCACTTATCTTTTAAATATTATGTCAAGCGCAATTGCTTGCTCGGACCTTTTATCTAAAATTTCACTAAGTACCCCCTTAAGACCGATGAGATTCAACCCCCTGATTAATATACCAGCTGTGAAAACCAACTACAGACAAAATTCATATATACATCGTGCTAGCATGTCCTTTAACTCATTGAACAAGCGAGGAGTAGACATTGACCTGTTCTGCACGAGCGTTGCTTCGGCTAGACGGCTCTTGAGCGAGGAATTCTTTGCATCATAATATTTTATTTTTTCATGTATTATGTACCTATACTTAGGCTCTTTTTATATATATTTAGTTAGCTGTACTTATTTTTATTTTTGTGTTTTTAGTGTGTTTTTGACATTGTTTCATTTTTTATTGCTTATTTCTTGGCATATCCGTGAGGACCTATTATTGGCTCTCTATTGTTATATTAAGTTACTATAATTCATTGATTTTAAAGCTGTTGGTCCCCCTATCAAATAAATAAATAAATAAATTCCACACACGGTCATCTGGTCCCAAACTAGGCTAGAAGCCTGTACTATGGTAACCAGATGACTGATATACATACTTATATAAGCTTATAACACCCAGACACAGATCAAACAGACATGTTCATGCACACAAATATTTGACCTGGCCGGGGATCGAACCCAGGGCCTGCGGAACAGAAAGCAGAGTTACTACCATCTGAGCCAACGAGGCTGTCAAAGCACTTAAAAACTTTTGTAATATTAAGCACTCTGGCCGAGAAACAAAAGAAAAAGATGAAGACCACGGATGGGAAGAACCAAGAACCCATCGCGTAGGCTTCCGCTACGGAGCTACGAACTGCTACGAAAGTGCTACGAAAGCGCTACGATAAAGCTCCTACATGTGAAAGTTAAAAGTTTGGTGAATAGAATCGACAGTAGAAAAATATACCTTAGTTACTATATACGAGTGCTATATACCTACTATCTACCTATTCTTATGATTTCAACAGGTTGGCAAGTGGAGTGAAATTGCTACGACGATAAAAACTTTGGAATATGTTTTTATCTAGTAAAAGAGGGGGTAGAGAAGTATCTAGTAAGAGAGAGAGGAGTAATCTCTATTATAACACTATTATATTATAAAATCCGAAATAACTCACTGAGTGACATGCAACGCAGAGCTCAAACCACTCAGCCTAGGGACTTGAAAATTGAAATGTAAGTTGTTTTGGTTCGTATGCTAAGAGAGGATTTTTGAAAAATCACATTATAAGGGGTCCAAAACGGGCATCAAAGTTCAGAATCAGAATAATTTGATGCAAGAATGTCGTACAAAATGGTGTTATAATATTAAATATGTCCAATACATTCTACCACATAAGTGTGGTGTGCAATACAAAAAAAATGATACAATACGTTATAATTAATTAAAACATTCAAAACAAATTCCAATACCTACACAAACCACTCAACCTCAATCTAAGTCATAGTAGTTAAATAATAATTATAATAATAATATTCAATTACAATGTCATATTAATAATTTAGATTCTAGTAATATAATTCCAATAATTCATCTATACTAATATTATAAAGAGAGAAACTTTGTTTTTTTGTTTTTTTGTTTTTTTGTTTTTTGGTTTTTTGTTTGTAACGAATAGGCTCCGAAACTACTGGACCGATTTTAAAAATTCTTTCACTTATGGATAGCTTAATTCAGTGTGAGTGCCATAGGCTATATGAGATTTTGAAAAAAAATGGGGATCCGTAAGAAAACTGCAATATTGTGAACCAAGGTGTTACATAATATAATTACCATATTCATAAATTTGCGTGCGCTGTGAAATGCATTGATGGTAGAATAATATAATGTACTAGGGGTTTGTAGTACTTATCAATACCTACAAAACAGTATACATAGATTATATCCATCTTTTTTGGTTTAGTCACAATAATCGAAAAAGTGATTATTTTCATGCGGTGTGAAAACTATTGGTGGTAGAGTAAAGTAATGTACTAGGGGTTTGTAGTACTTATCAATACCTACAAAACAGTATACATAGATTATATCCATCTTTTTTGGTTTAGTCACAATAATCGAAAAAGTGATTATTTTTCATGCGGTGTGAAAACTATTGGTGGTAGAGTAAAGTAATGTACTAGGGGTTTGTAGTACTTATCAATACCTACAAAACAGTATACATAGATTATATTCATCTTTTTTGGTTTAGTCACAATAATCGAAAAAGTGATTATTTTTCATGCGGTGTGAAAACTATTGGTGGTAGAGTAAAGTAATGTACTAGGGGTTTGTAGTACTTATCAATACCTACAAAACAGTATACATAGATTATATCCATCTTTTTTGGTTTAGTCACAATAATCGAAAAAGTGATTATTTTTCATGCGGTGTGAAAACTATTGGTGGTAGAGTAAAGTAATGTACTAGGGGTTTGTAGTACTTATCAATACCTACAAAACAGTATACATAGATTATATCCATCTTTTTTGGTTTAGTCACAATGTTTGAAAAAGTGATTATTTTTCATGCGGTGTGAAAACTATTGGTGGTAGAGTAAAGTAATGTACTAGGGGTTTGTAGTACTTATCAATACCTACAAAACAGTATACATAGATTATATCCATCTTTTTTGGTTTAGTCACAATGTTTGAAAAAGTGATTATTTTTCATGCAGTGTGAAAACTATTGGTGGTAGAGTAAAGTAATGTACTAAGGGTTTGTAGTACTTATCAATACCTACAAAACAGTATACATAGATTATATCCATCTATTTTGGTTTAGTCACAATAATTGAAGCAGTGATTATTTTTCATGCGGTGTGAAAACTATTGGTGGTAGAGTAAAATAATGTACTAGGGGTTTGTAGTACTTATTAATACCTACAAAACAGTATACATAGATTATATCCATCTTTTTTGGTTTAGTCACAATAATCGAAGCAGTGATTATTTTTCATGCGGTGTGAAAACTATCGGTGGTAGATTAAAGTAATGTACTAGGGGATTGTATTAATTATCAATACCTACAAAACAGTATACATAGATTATATCCATCTTTTCTGGTTTAGTCACAATAATCGAAGCAGTGATTATTTTTCATGTGGTGTGAAAAGTATTGGTGGTAGAATAAAGTAATGTACTAGGGGTTTGTAGTACTCATCAATATCTTCAAAATAGCCCACGATAAATTATAACATGTGTTAAGGTTTGGTCATTGTAACAGAAATAGTCATTAATTTGCGTGCGCTGCGTAAACCATTAGGGTTATATTTATTAAAATACAATGTATCACGAATTTACTCCTGATAAACGTCCACTATACCTACTTCTGCTACCCGTGCGAAGCCGGGGCGGGCCGCTAGTTAATAAATAAAATTATAATTCTGGTATAAAACTCCCATATTTCATAATTGCGAGCGGGAAAAGCTGCTGTTCATACATTAGTAGTAGTTCTAAAGTATATATATAAAGTATAAGTATAACAGGACGCGCCTGCCGTGGATTCTGTTAATGTTTTAGTGGTTCTTGAAAAGTATAAATTTATGGTATGTGCGAGGGCGCCTCGAGCAACGCAGTCTTCCGCCTCCACCGTCCCGGTAATAATCTAATTACCGTACCACCGGCCGGCACGGGAGAGGCTGAAGACCTCTCCCGTTGCTCGAAGCGAGGGCGCGATGTTAACGCCATGGGTGCGATGCCAGAGCGATTGATGATTGTAATAGAGCGCAGATCAAGATTTGGGCTTGAAATAGTTCATGGAGAAGGAGCAGCTACAATTATAAGTATAGTAATATAACAGTATATATACTCGACTAAGTATATAAAATATAATGTTCTAACTGACTGACTTAAACATAATTTAGATAGATAGATAAATAACACATTTATGGATATCACAATACAAAATAATAACAAAATGAACATACATTCATAACATACATTCACGCCTTTTTCCCGAAGGGGTAGGCAGAGGTGTACCCAGGACTCGGTCCCATAGTAGATACACCCACATTTCGCCAGTATGTTATTGGTCCCATGTAATAGGTGGCGAGCCTATTGCCATCCACCGGGCACAGTTCTAGACTTCAGGCAGGTATTGAGATAATTCCCAATGGAAAAATCCAATATTTAACACTATGCCTGACCTGGGGATCGAACCCAGGACCTCTTGATTGGCAGTCGAGCATGCGCCCACTACGCCACCGAGGCAGTCAACAACAAAATGAAACTAAGAACTAAAACGTGAGTAACAAAAATTGGCGGTCTTATCGCTCAGATCGATCTTTTCCAAACAACTACGCGGAGAAAAGAAAGGCACATGATACTGGATACTTGATATAACTTGATATACTTGCTGGGCGCTTGATTCTTTTATTTTGTTTTGGTTCAGTTACCTCCTTAGACCATTTATCTTCATTTCGCCTCATCATGACCTGCCCAGTCGTGAGCAGATGCTTTATAAATAGGTGGTAAACTAGGGAACGATGCCGTACCTCACACAGGTGCGAACTTGGCTCGCTTCCAAGCAGTCTGCGGTGTTATGACACAGCCTAACGATAAAGCTACTGTTATAAGTTTCTATTTCCACTATTACTTACTTAAGTTATCTTTATACTAGCTGTGCCCCGCACGTACGTTTGTACATCTATATTTAGTATTTTATACATATGGACATACTTTACTTCATCTATAAAATATCAGGATATAAATATATCAAATAGGTTTACTATATTCAGAGGAAACAGGGGAATACAAAACATCGATTTAGTAAATTTTCTATATGATTGTGTCAAACTGTTAAGAGGTCCTCTTTCCTGTTAAGGTCAAGTTGACGGTTCGCGGCTGTAGCTCCCGTCAACATGGACCTTTATTTAACCTTTTTAAAATAAGTATTTTGAAACAGAAGTGAAACAGTTTGCTAAATATTTGTACCATTGCATTTATTTCTTGGAAATATAGATCTTTGCACTTTACGTCATACGAGTATATGCTTAGCGCTTTTCACTAGGAGTTTATTGACGACCCGCTTCCTTTGCCGGCTTGTCGAAGAATGTGTCATTTCCTTAGAACACTATTTGAATCTCTACGGCGTAGATAAAATGTAGATGCGTTCCATAGACAAGTCCATGGACTGGCTGGTGAGCTTGACGAAGGTGGGTATACTCTGAAGGGATGAGGTTGGTATGCTTGGCCAAGGCTGGTGGTGGATAGCTGGCAGTCGGTTGTTGTGCGCGCGTTACAATTTTGTCGGATGAAAATATACCATGTAATATGTTAACATCGTTGGCAATAAACCTACATTCTCTGTCAGATTAATTCCCAATCTAAATCAACGATTAAAATAATTTCCACTCGCAAACCTCGCCGTACCTCCGTCACATTCAGCATTCAACAATAAACACAGAGCGCGGAAGGCAGGTGTTACTTGTGAATCATGTTGTAACGCCATAACTTTCCGTCCACCGCTGACTCTAGTTACGCCACGTAGCCATTTGCATACATTAAAATGAGCGTAAACCACTAAATAACATTAATTTTCATTTATTCTGCTAAAATATTCCAACGGCAGGTATACAATGTGTTAAAAAGGTGTAGTAATACTCAAAGGGATGCTTCTACTCGTCAAACAAAACAACAGTCAATAAAAAGAATTGCTAAATTCGTGGAAAAAAGACTAAAAATGTTCTTCTTCCCATACAAAATAGATCAGTTGATCGGCAAATTTGTAAGGTAAGGCGAACTTTTTTACGAATTTCACCATTCTTTCTGTTGCAAGTGATTCAGGTTGTCGGGTAGATTTACTCCATGAATATACCTTTTTGTAACATAAAACTCCTAGAACAAGAATATTTAGTTTTTAGTTCCGATTTTAAACTAAATATTCTTGTTCTAGAAGTTTGCAATGGAGTTCCGAAAAGTAACGCCAAATTCAATCAATTATTTTTGTAACATGTTAAAAAGATAACACACGCCCATACACGTCCGTGCAATCACGAACCTTAAGAATGAAAATTACTGTACTACTAGTTAAACCATAAACAAAGAGGAGAGTTGCAAATGTAGTTCACATACTTTGTCCCAGTTTACGAGCGAGCAGGGACTAGCCGCTATGTTACCAACAACTAGACAAAGGACTCACAGGTGACTCGAACATTCCTTCATTAAATTACTGTTAAGACCAACTTAGAGAGGTTTAATACGTGCATTAATTTTGTTTTATAGTTACCTACGAGTACATAATAAACACGAAGTGGATTCAACTGACTTATTATAGTGTATAATATGTTATCGCGATTTGCTCATAATGCTATAGCGGGCGGGTTCCCAACGAGTTACACTAAACGAGTCACACCATGACACGTTGGGAAAAAAAATCCCATCGAGTAACACTTGCGTCACAGTGTGACTGGATGGGACGGATTAAAAAATAAAAGCTGCCAACGGGTAACACTGTGACCCGTTGAAAAAAAAAATGTTGCAACGGGTAACCGGGTAACAGCGTGACACGATGGGATTTTTTTTTTCCAACGAGTCACAGTGTGACTCTCTTTAAACACAATAAACTAATGGCGGCGAAGTTCGATCCGTTTTCGAGACTTCATCAGTCATGGCTTTTTATTAAAAAGGGATGAGGTATCGTGGGCTGTATTTATTAAAATAAATTAATAATTTATTATAATATATAATAATAATATTATATATTAATTAATAAAGTTCCTAAAATATATATATATATATATATTAATATATATTTTAGGTACTATGCGGTTTCATACTTAAGTGGATAACAGACCTTTTTATATATTATTATACATATAATAAAATATTTACTGCGACAGAACTGTGATGCTATTCATTGAAGTTGACACTAAGTTAGTGCGACATAACTATTGAGACATTATGATCCGGAGCATAAGTCCTAGGTACCAAAATTAAACATTGAGCTCTGGAACATAAATACGCAAAATACTACCTTTTTCAGTTAATAACAAATTTTAAAACAAAATAAACGTTTGAGGCAGTTAAAAGAATACAATTAGACCGCTGAGTCTATAAACATATAAAATATTAGATAGTAAAAAGAATAATCAATTCAAATTATGATGTAAATTTTTGTGCTATAGGCATAAAAGAAAACGGGAGATAAGGTACTCTTGTCGAAAATGGAAAGCTCAAATTAGGTCCCATTAGGTCCACGTACGTCAGTAATGTTAATTGTTATCTCGTTCGCACTTCGGTTTTAGGTACGTCTTTCCATCTTTGTTGTTTCAAATTGCACATGCCAGTTGTTGAGTAAGCGCTGAGAGAACGTACCCTATCTCCCCTTTTCTTTAATTCAATGGCTATAGGTGGAAGCCCAGGTAACCCATGTTGTTTACCATTATTTACTGCAATTCTCAGAAAAATACACTTTTAGATACTTAGTAAATAAAAAAAGTATTTTACTTATGCAAGTAGGTTGGCAGGTTGGTAGGTAGGTAGGCCTCCTTTGCAGGGGGCCGCCTGGGGAGGTACCACACCTTTGTCCCGGTCTGAAGGGCAATGTTATCAGCGAAATTACTGGGCATGACGAGATTCAACAACTCATATCTCAGGGTGACAGGCGCAGTGCAGTGCCGCGCAGAATTTTAAATTTTATAACATTCGGTGGCACTGTGTCTGATATGCAATCATGCTTACCATCAGGCGCCTGAATAGCTCGTCTTTTCACTACATTATTATAAAAATAAAATTAAAAAAGCTTTATAATAAATTAATGTAGAATTTTAATTTCCATTTTAAACAAATACAAAGCTTCCTCTCTCAATTATTACAAGCTCGTAGAATGCTTACGTAAGCGCTTAACTTACAAAAAGCTCCCGCAAACTGAAGACAAATAACAGTTCTGAGTTTCCAATTTGTAAGCCAAATTGAATTTGTCCCGATGAATCAAGAAAATTGACCGAATCTGGCTTTTGTAAGGGTGTTTTCGTTTACCTTCGTTTTCGTTTTTAATGATAGTCCACTTGTCGAGTCTGTGTAGGACCAACCGTAGAGTCAGCGAACTTGCAAGTCGACCGAAGTCATGACTTACACATCTTATATTTCTTTGCCTTGCACTATGTAGCATTTTATAAATACTTACCAGGTTGGCGGTATCGGCTGGCATGCTATAATGCAGTATTATGGCGCGGTGGCCCTAGGCCCACCGGCCCACAGCGGTAGCCTATGGCGGGTGCGATGGCGAATAGCGATCAGGCCTATTTTACGTGTTGCAAACAATGGGCGAATTCAATATTCTTTTAAATTATAAAACAAAAGCGAGCGACAATACGGAAAAGGTTTGCAATCGCCGCCAGTCCCGCGTTAGGTCTGTAGTGGCCTCTTTTGGCCACTTTTTGGCACACAGGACTCAGACTTACAGATTATTTTATATTAAAGTAAGGTCTAAGTAACAAATCATTGATCGATAATGGGCGGCCTTATCGCTTTAAATACTTAATAATAAAAATAAAAATCATTTAATTTAGACTCTTAGCCCATAGGACTTCCTGGCTTAGCTATTGTAAGAATGTAGCTTACAAAACAGGTACCTTAGGAAAGCTACAATATGAGCGCTTAAATTACTAAGTAATCACTATAATATAAAATCCTAAATGACTCACTGACTGACACGCAACGCAGAGCCCAAACCAATGATCCTAGAGACTTGAAACTGGGAATTTAGGTTATTTACGTTGTCTGAATGTGTGCTAAGAAAGGATTATTGAAAATTCACATTCTAAGGTGTCCAAAATGCGCATGAATTTTTTAGTATAAAACTCTCATATTTCGTAGTTGTGAGCGGGCAAAGCCGCTTGACTTACCTACACTAGTTTTATCATAATATTTTACATAATTTCTCGTCTCACTTCGTTCAGTTTTACCCATCAGTGGATGCTTTGTTGCCTTAGTTATTATAGTAAACGACTAAACGATCACTTCCGTGCCATTTATGTGCAGTGATGTGACGCGACAAGATACAGCCCCTATACAGCCTTTATTTCTGACATTGGTTGTTGCTTTATATATTTTATTTTAGCCTTTGGCGTTTGAATTTTACTGTAGGAAATAATGCACTGTTCACATTTTTATACGGACCTTCGTTCCCGTCTGTGTGTTATTCCAGGATCTAAACGTATGTAGATAACATACCGAATTTTAGCCTAATCAGTTCAGTAGTTTTAGTGTGAAAGAGTAACAAACATCCATCATTCCATCCATCCTCACAAACTTTCGCATTAATAACATTATTAGGTTTTATTAAAAGATAAAAAAAATCACGTTCATAATGTATTTAATAACTATTGGTACGAAGGTAAGTAATAGGTAATAAGTATAGATACCTACATTACAAAAAGCGTAGTAGGTAGGTGTAAAATACATTTACACCTAATAATCACTATATATCTAGGACGCTATGTATTATTAAATCCTAATTGACTCACTGACATGCAACGCAGAGCCCAAACCACTGATCCTAGAGACTTGAAACTTGGAATGTAGGTTCTTTTCGTTGTCTGGACGTGTGCTAAGAAAGGCTTTTTAAGAATTCAATCTAAGGGGTCCAATAAGGGCATCAAAGTTTTGGTATAAAAGAACCATATTTCATAATAATAATTGAGAGCAGGCAAAGCCGCTGTTCTTACACTAGTATAGTACAAGGCACTCGTATATCTTTGATGTAGATATTATATCAAACGCTGATCTAACCAAATTCGCTGAACCTTTTCCGAATCTCCATCTCTCTGATCTGATTAAACGCGGATTTTAGGCCTGGCATTAAAGTTTTCCACCCAAAGAAACATAAACACAACCTTCGTAGGGATGTTTAATGCTCCGGAAGATGAGTGGTGTTGCGTGTAGGCCTGATTGACTGATTGCTTAGAATGTGGAAAAGGTCGCGGTTGCTCTGGCACCCGATGCTCGCTGCCCCGTGAATGGACACAATTTTTGAAGGTCAAGGGTTACTCACTAGCAAAAGCGATTTCCTAGGGATTAATCCTCAAGCTTTCACTTTGACACGCTTGGCGATGTCCAGCGATACCTCAGATCATACAAACAAGAATGATCTGAGAGCGATACCGTTAAAAGAAGCCTTGGATAGTACGGCACTTTTGGTGATAAAGCATCACTGCTATGAAATAACAAAGATAAACTTCTGAAAATAGATTGATAGATAAACACTTTATTGGTACACCAAAAAACAATAAATCTTAGAAATTAATCAAAACATAACATAACATAACATACATTCACGCCTTTTTCCCGAAGGGGTAGGCAGAGGTGTACCCAGGACTCAGTCCCATAGTAGATACACCCACATTTCGCCAGTATGTTATTGGTCCCATGTAATAGGGGGCGAGCCTATTGCCATATACCGGGCACAGTTCCAGACTCCAGGCAGCTATTGAGATAATTCCTAATGGAAAAATCCAATATTTAACACTATGCCTGACCTGGGGATCGAACCCGGGACCTCTTGATTGGCAGTCGAGCATGCGCCCACTACGCCAACGAGGCAGTCAAAACAGTAAGCATTAATCAAAACAGTATATCAAATGGCAATTGGATCTCTTCCAGACAGCCGTGCAGATATTATTATGGAAAGGGTCATTTTGGAAGACTGTTTCTGGAACCGAGAGACAATGGGGCAAACAGTTTTTTTTTTTATGATAATGAATGACAAGACGAGCAAATCAGGTGCCTGATGGTAAGCATCATGATTGCCCATAACAGACACAATGCCACCCAGTGTTTTAAAATTCAAAATTCTGCGCGGCACTGCACTGCGCCTGTCACCCTGAGATATTAGTTGTTGAATCTTAACATGCCCAGTAATTTCGCTGGTAACATTGCCCTTCAGACCGGAACACAGTAATGTTTGCATATTACTGCTTGGCGGATGAATAACTGGCAAAGGTGTGGTATTTCCCCAGGCGGCCCCCTGCTAAAGAGGCCTACCACTGCAAAAATTATTATAATCTGAACGTTCTAAATGGCACCATTGGAAACATGGGGCAGATGCGGAAATCTTTAACTGTTTATGCTGAGAACGAGCTTGCATCCAGCATATAGGTACCTACATTCGGTCCTTATTATTCTTTTTTATGTCATCAATCCTCTAATACTTTATTAACTAAAAATCTGACTGAAAGGTAACTTTAAATAAATAATAAACCACCCCTAATAGATATATGAGCTCTCATATTATAGGTACGTAGCGTTCAATACCAACGAAATGATTTTTCCAACCACGTAATATTAAATATTACGAGTAGGTAATAATCTAAGCGTAGCGAAGGCTTTATCTTATCGCAGCCCTTTTACGATGGACGGAGCAAATGCTATCAAATGAACCACTTCCACCGAACACAGCCATCGCGACGCCTTATTGATACTTTGGTTATTGATACTTTCTTTCAAAAGCTTTTTAGTAAGTACCTCATTGCCTCTTAAGTGTACCGAGTGTACAAGGGCTGAGCAACAGCTCAGCAGACCATGATGTTCTGGGTTCAATTCCTAGGTCTGACAATATTATCTAGATTTTAGCAAAATTTGGCTGTCCATACAAATATTTTGTAGTGGTAGGCCTCTTTTGCAGGGGGCCGCCTGGGGAAGTACCTACCACACCTTTGCCAGTTATTCATCCGCCAAGCAGTAATGTGCAAACATTACTGTGTTCCGATCTGAAGGGCATTGTTACCAGCGAAATTACTGGGCATGATGAGATTCAACAACTCATATCTCAGGGTGACAGGCGCAGTGCAGTGTCGCACAGAATTTTGAATTTCAATACACTGGGTGGCACTGTGTCTGTTATGGGCAATCATGATGCTTACGATCAGGCACCTGATTTGCTCGTCTTGTCACTCACTATCATAAAAAAAAAAAAACATTTTATTACTTGGCATATAAGGTATCTTTATATTCTTTATACATCTAGGTTACAGACGCATCGGTACCTACGGGAGATCTTAATAAGCGTAGTGGCACTTCAATAACTGAAAGGTTAAATCCATTAGCAGTCCATTATGGGTTCATAGTTAATACGTCAACGTCTAATTACCCTGGAGGCTTCCTACACCGCTCGCCGAGTGCCGGGTGTAATCTCGCTGTTCACGCTTGCGACTTGAAGGCTACGAGTATTCAGAACAGGAGCTGTCGACGGTTGAGGAAAGTATGCGTTCTTCTAGGTTAATGTTTAATGGTCAGACACGTCCCATTTAGTTTTCCTTTTAATAAAAACTACATCACCCTGCCACAAATTGTTTTCATAGTAAAATTCATGAAAGAATAGCGAAAGATGACGTGCTGTGCCGATCCCACCTTATGTGGGATAAGGGCAGGAAGATTATGGGTAAAAGTCATGAAAGCGGGGACTTTTAGCACAGAACAAATGGGTAATAAATATCTGCTTTTAGGTTCAGTTGTACAGACAACTCAGTTCGGTCATTGTACTTGAAAGGATTGTTAAAAAAATATCTTTATTTATGTGTGCTTGTTTTATGTTTACAGTTTTTAGTACGCATTAGTTTGCTTAAATGTAATATGTATGTATACCGTTCAAGATGTATACTACTGGTACCTGTTAGTTAATCTTAGTCCCGTTCCCCCCCCCCCCCCCCCCCCGTCCCGTGAAAATGGGCGGATAAAAAATTTGTATAAAGTTCACTCTTGACATTTCCAGTGCTATGTTCTAAGCCCCGCAGGCTCAGTGTAATAGTTAAACTGTCAAGGGACACTACGAGCTGGTTTTCAATTACTCGCGACCTGCCTTGTAATTTTGTTATAATGTAATGCAGTTTTCTATGCAGTTCAATAACTTTGAGAGGCTACTCGTATTTCAAATACTTATGAGTTCTAAACCACGAGGATCTGTCAATATAGGTTTCGTTTTAAATGCGTTTTAGAGTCATCGACTTATATCAAAAGACGTGTGACTCGCTTTGATTGATGGGTCCTACTAAATGTTGTCGCCGCAATCTTTACATTAATTAACATCAGAATCGTGCCTGAGAATATTTCCTGTGTGCATGTATTCCGCGTGATTTTTTGTGCTTTAAAAAATCATCATATCTACTTTTGGTAATACAAAAGTGTTTTTATCACTCCGGGAAAATTTTATATACAATTTGTTAAAAAAATGTGTAGTTATATATTAGGGTAACTGAACAACTTTTAAAAGAAAGAATTGCGAATTTAGCATTAAAAAATCAACTTTCCATACAAAATGAATCAGCTCGGCCAATTTGTATATTTCACAATTCTTTCATTTGCAAGTTATTTAGTTAATTGGGTAGACGAATGCCCTAAGTATTGCTACACCTTTTTGTAACCCGTTGTATATAAGGGTTTACGCAAAACACTGGTGTGCATGAGTGTACTATTATGGATACGATTAAAAAATTAAATTCGTGTCCAGTTGGTGAAAACATGATTTAGTTTCACAATATGGACGTCCGTCGAAACATTAACTTAGCCAGATGACGACATAAAAAATGCCACTATTTCGATTTAACAAACTCGACACACATGTGTCCAGTCCTCCGTGTTGAGTTGAGCCGAACGCGCTGAACAAAACGAATTTTAGCATTCTTTAATAATAAATAATAATAAATAAATTTGTTTATTTCACAAAAATACTTAGGTATGCTAATAATTATACAAACACCTAAAAACATCCGTAAGGTTTTGCGCATAAATATATATTAATCTTAGTTATGTTTCCAATGGGTCCCTAAACTAGGCAAGAGCCTGTATCTTAGGGCCCAGAGATGCGATTTACAACTTTATGCTGTCAGTCACAAGTTATTCTATTTATAGCGGTGTGTAACTTAAAATTGGAACAAAGGTAGGGAAGGGCTGATACATAATACATAATAAATACATAACTTGAGTTAAAGTTAGTCTTTATATTATTATTCTTCATTTCTTTATGAAACCTCGCACACCTGCCCGCGTCGAATCGTTCAATACGCACACCACGTGCGAGGATCATATGATTTATATATTTATACATTTAAATATTCATAAAAACAATGCATATTGTATCATCATCATCATCATGCAGCCGTTGAAAGTCCACTGCTGAACATAAGCCTCCCCCATAAGGGGGGTTGTTGCCAATACTCGCCACGCTTGGCAGGCGGGTTGGCGAGCGCAGTTTGATGGTTTTACGCAGAGGACGCTGCTGCCCGTCTCTTACGGCAACCACGGGTAGAGAGGGTAAGGTACTATTCTAAAGCCGGTAACCCCACGGCCTTATTGTATGGCCATTAAGATTTATAATAAATTACCAAATAAAATTAAGAACTTGCCGTTTAACAAATTTAAAATTGTACTTCATAATTTGCTGCTGCACTTTGCCTTCTATTCTCGTCGTGAATTTTTTGTATAAAAATAAATTTGACATTGAATTATAATAATTATTAAATATTGACTATGTAATTAATCCAACTTAAAAATTGTGACATTTTTTTTTATTGTATATTCTTAATATTTGTACGCCGAAAGGCAGAACGTGATGGATCCAATGACATAATATTATATAATCTAATATATTTATCTGTATACCCGTTTTTGACAAATAAAATTTCATTTCATTTCATTTAATAAAGAACTCTAAAATTCGTTTCGTTTGGCTCGGATAAATGTGCGTTCACCTTATAAGAGAACTACTGGGACAAAAGTCTCACAATTCAGTGTTCAGAACTATAACATAGAACAAGTGGGTATAAACGTATTCCGCAATAACCTACTAACATACATGTAAAAACTTAATAATGATCATACAAGCATGAAACGTGCAATGTACAACACCTAAAAAAACTGTTGAACCGAGCCACCCTTGAGGCGACTGTACTTACCTATACCACCAAGAGTGCCAACGACTTACTCATAATATACTCAACGACTCATTTTTATTATGAAAATCGATCTTTTACTGTACCATATTTTGGTACCGCACTTTCATTAATTTAAGTGCTATGCTATAAAGTACTTGGTTAACTATAGCTGCCCCCGGCAGTTTACCCGCTTAAATGTAGGTATCTAGATTCAAGACAAAATCCAATTTTGACCTTACCTACATATACCAAGATAACCTGTTAAATTAGCTCATTCGGTTCAGTAGGTTAGGCCTATAAGTACTTATTAGTTAGTTTAGAAGTGAGTAACATAACAGAACTAGCGTAAGTACCTAAGTAATTGGAAGTGGAACACCCACGTAGGTACTCAATCACTATATTTTGCTACTGTCACCATGGAGAACCAAAGAATTTGAAAACGAAACTAAATAAAACGTAAAACAAAAACAGACCTTGACCGTCCGCAGTGCACCGTGCGCCGCATCCTCCGCCCAGACTTTAACGCCATCCTTCTCGTACTCAAGGGTCCAGCCGACGTCGGATACTAGCAGGTCTTTGAGGGTCTGGAAGTCGGAGTCGTCAGCGACGCGCGCCTCGCCGCGCGTCCAACCCGCGCTGCCCATAAGACCGCGCACATCACAACGATGCGACGCGAACTGGCTTGCTGGTGACCGAGCTCGAGCTCATAGTTCGATGTTTCTGATCCACGCATGCGCGGGATTCGTGAGGAAGCTTCGTGAGAAGGGTGAAGGGAGGCCATTAATCATATGGGCGGCTGGTGCGGAATAGCTCAACACGCGGTCGCGCTTAATCGGTAGAACAGTCCATTCTGGGTCACTTTAGTTTTTATTCTGATGATCGACGGACTGGACGAGTGAAATTGGGAAGAAGGAACAATTTTTGAGGCTGCCGTAGTTTATATTGACACAGCTAACTGATCATAATAATAGGTACAATTTAACTTCGTGCAAAATGCAAACTCAAATACTACCTTCCTACCCATTTGACTGAAGCAGAAACAAATAACACTTTTATAATAAGTATAGATTTTATTTATTTTGGCAATTACTGTAAAAAGATAAAAACATGAACAGAAATACTGATTGTATTTTAAGTAAGTACCTACCTATGCAGTACATAGATACAACAGGTTGGTACCTAATTGACAAAGAAATACTTAATTTCAGACAAAGAGTAATTATGAGACAATGGTCTTGTGTATAACAGAAGTATTTTAATATACGAGTAAATATATTTAATATACTTAATATCTATATTAAACACATTATTATAATGGAATACGTAGAAATATTTACGTTTAGATTTATTGACAGATCTCCGCGCGCGCTCATAGATACCGCTGTAATATAAGTCATTATTGTCGAATGCGGCAACTAAAATTACGTCGAAATCGGCGTACCCGAGTCTGTCCACAATTTTTCACGCATTCTAGCACTCTTTGCAAACTGTTTTACGCAACTAGCAATTTGTTACACACACTACAATTCCAGTTGCCGTATTTTTTAAGCTTTTGTTTTTAAATAGTGATCCGACCCGACCAGATACGGCACGGTATTTGGTCGGGGCGTGCGCGGAGGTTTATCAGGAATCTACGTATTTATTTAAGTAGGTATAAATGTCATAGTTTAACAGTTGCTGATATTAGGTAAGGAGCCAGGGGTCTGGCAGTGGTTCTTCCATCCGTACCAGGCTTGGAACTTGTGGCGCTTGTAGATCTTCTGGGCGCACTTGGAAGCCTTCGTGATGTCATCGGTCAACAGGTCTGGAATATAGAAACTTATGTAAGACCAATAGCGAATTGCAATAGCAATTAGCGTACGCGGCCTTTTAGGAATTTGACTCAATCCTATAACAAATCGATGTTTTGTATTCCCTAGTTTCCTCATAATATTATTAAAACATTCTATAAATTTATATCTAGATTTTAATAGTGAAGTAAACTATGTCCCTGGCTTATTAGTTTCTCTTATAAACTCTCAGTTTTTTCCAAGTGAACTTCTAAAAATCCCAGATTTACTCGCGTGATTAGACGTTCACTACAAAAAAGTTAGAGTTTATTAAAGAAAATAAAATGATAGGGACGTAGTTTACAAACATCAGAATATAAATATATAGGTTATTCACGGGAAACAAGGGAATACAAAACAAATTTTTGATAAACTTTTCTAATTTGCTAAAAGGTCGCCTTTCTATTATGTGGTTAAATAACTGCTACTTAAACTAACAGACAGAAATGTTTCTTTTAAACAGTAAATAAAGATTAATCTTCCATTACATTATAGATTCTATCTACATGTTCTACCTGGATTTATTCTTCGATTCTAAGATGTAACCCGGGACCAGCACTCTGTCACCCAAATAGCCTTAAGGGAGCCGCCGACATAGCCTGTCTTCTTTTGTCGGCAACGTGGATTCGTTTGCCATCGGTTCAGTAGTTTTGGAGTTTATTCGGGACAAACATCGTGACACTAGATTTTTATATATATAAGATTAGTCGCCAATTATCAGCGGCTTGGGTTTGGAGTCCTTTAATACATAAATACAGTCACATCTTTTTCCCGTTTGGGTTGGCAGAGACTATTTCCCTCCACTTGCTACAATCCTGACATACGACTTTCGCTCCTTCCACTTTCATCACATATATCATGCTCGTCGATTGTGGGTACTTTATAGACCTACCTTTTCCTACCCCCTTTTATGCTATAAATCAGAATGAAAGCACTCACCAGAGCACTTAACATTGCAGTCCTTGCCAGGGGATCCAGTGTTGCTGCACCAGTACTTATCGTTGATCTGGAACAAGCCGTAGTCGGTGGAGCCGTTCCTGTTCCTGTTCGTCTTGTCTGTGGATCTGCTGCTCTCGTTCTCGATCAGACATACCCCTAGAAGTATAATCAACTATTTTACTAAATACTTGTTAAGGTGTGTCTCAATAGACACACCAAAAAGGCGCAGAAGATACCTTGTTTTAAATGTTACCACGCACTTAACTTCGGCACTAGCGACTCGCGGACGATTGAGGAAGCGAGAAAAATCAACAACTCGTCTAGGTTTGTGTTGCCAATTAATAAATATCGTTATTTCTAGGTAAAAACATCAACTTTCGGAATATAATTACCCGTTTACTGAATTATTTCGATTCACTTGTACTTATATTAACGCATATAATGTGTACGTCTTTATTGGCAGAATTTTGCTGGAAATTACTTATATGCTCATACGCACAAATGTTTGACATGCCCCGGTAATGAACCCGCGACTTGTGGCTCAGAAGGCAAAGTTACTATCAACTGAGCCAACGAGGCAGTCAATAATTATGGTCTAAGTCCGTGATCACGGATTTAGATCGGAGGTAGTGCGAAAAACTATATCCGAATTCGTTCAGTCTTCGAATAACGGATTCGGGTTGGATTCGTTTCGGCCGTAGTGAGTAAGCGCTCGTTGAGTTATTTATTACCAGCTGTGCCCCGCAGTTTCACCCGCGTAGTATTCGTTCTCGTGGGAATATCTAAGAGTACCCTATGTGTTATTCCAGTGTCAACGCTATCAACATACCAAATTTCAGCTCAATCGATTTAGTAGATTCAGCGTGAAAACGGAACACGTCCGTCCATCTAACCAAAACCGCGCTAGATGGCGCTGGAGTCGACTAAGAACACGCTAGCATTTTGTTTACCTGTTACAAACGTGACTTTATTACATTGTACTGAGTACTGATTTATATTATTAGTATTAGTAAGTAGGTATAGATTAGATCGAAAGTATGTCTTTTTGAGATTCATAATTATATTATACTACGTTATCATTGTAACATAAAAAGTAGATAGGTAAGTAGTAACTTACAATTGCTCATTTTGTCTTCAGGGAATCCCTGCCTCCTCAGCTCTCTAACCAGACCGCATCTGTCGAAATGCTTCCCCTCACATTGGAGGCAAACCAGAGCCAAAACTACGAATACCACCAACTTATGCATCTTGAAATATTACTCTTCACGACCACACTCTTTGAAGCGTATGAATGTAATGAAGATGATTCCTTGGAGTTACGTTTATATACTTTAAGTAAGTAGGTAGGTAAGGTTTGATTACGGGATACAATTTATGCAATGTTAAAGGGGAATCCTCGGTATCTTGTTGTAACTAACGTTTTGTGGCTTTTTAACTGTTATCATGGGTAGGGGTCAGTGCCACGACGCGGGGTCAATAATATTATGAGTTTAGTGATAATTGCAATACCTAGACTGCCTCGGTGGAGTAGCGGGCGTAAAGCTCAACAGTCGATCTATGTGTTCTGTGATCATGAGACATGTACATGCACACAAATGTTTGACCTGGCCGGGGATCGAACCCGGGGCCTGCGGCACAGAAAGCAGAGTTACTACCATCTGAGCCAACGAGGCTGTCAGCTTTACCCGCTTTAAACACACGGCATACAAAGCGTCTGTTAAGTCTAAACAGAAAGAACCTTAAAATAATGATAGAGACTATAACTATAACAGGTATAACACTGTCCCTTGAACAAACACTTATTCACTATAAACGCCACAGACAGTCCTCTATGCAGTGTCAGAGGCTGTTTCGTGGCGGAAGAAACGGTTGCCCACGCACGTAGTCCTGGAATGCGAGGCAGTAGCGCTTCAAAGTGAACAAATCCTCGGAACAGCGAGGTCACTCCGCGAAGCCTGTATAGTTCCCAGGAAGCTTCTGAGCTTCCCGCCGGGAAGCTCAGAAGCTTCCTGGGTTAGTTAGGCTGGCTAGAATAGCCAGGACTTCACGTATAATGGACCAGATAAGAGTCTAAGTGCGGAAAAGGAGAGAGAGGAGGAGGATTAGGTTACATTACAACGATCAAATCCTGGAAAGTAACATTTTGCGCTATAGTTTGAGCAGCACACTCCACAAAAATGGAACATTTTTAACGACGCTATCATAGTGCAATAATAATATGGTAAGATTTTTTAAAAATCAACTGGTTCAATTCTCGGCGAGGGTAATTATAACAAAAAATATAATACCTAATTATGCAGTGTTAGTTTTATCAAAATCCGACACATGCGTCATTTCAGCATATATCAAAATTCGCTTTAGTTTCGGAGATGCTCTTGAAGACCTTCAAAAAATTCACACTAGTGCGATGCTGGAATCTAATTTTTTTTTTTGCATTATTTACTAATCATAAAATCCTTGTTTACATGCATGTCATTGATTTGCTGCAAACGCGATAAGCTAATGTTTATTATCGGTCGTTGCATTTTATGACATACTGCAAGTTGAACGAATTATTTGCCTATTGCTTTTAATTTCACAAGTCCGAGCACTGCTTCATAAAATAACGAGGAAAATAGATATGGCCTATTAGATTTTGAACTTTATTCTTGTAGGATTAAAGTGTATATAGGTACCTAATAACAGAACGCGGGCAGAGGGGAAGTCCTGGATTAATCTTAGTACCTACATTGATTCATTAACGCGTAGATTTTCCTTATTTATTTAGGCATATGGAATAATACACTAGTTGTGGTTTCATCCGCATAGTACTGTGGTAATTTCGGGATACACCCATATTCAAGGACAATACTTATATAAGGTACTGTGCTAAGTAAGGAAGTTCTCACCGTGTTCGTCACGGTTGGCAATTGTTTCCAATTGTATTTACCGGCCCTATTAGTTTGGGCTATCACAGGGGTCGGCAACCTTTTGAGTCGAGTCAAAAATGACAATTTACAAAATTTTTGTTTTTAAAAAGCCACAAAAATTTTTCTTGCCATCAATAAATAGTACTTGCATAAATAAAGTTTTTTGATAAAAAAATGATCTATTTATTTATAAGAAATGTATTCATATAAAAGTAATTTTTTTCACAACAAATCTTCTAGAATATAAAAATGAATCGCTGAATGCGTTGCTAAGCACAAATCTCCAGAGCATACGAGTATGAACCGATTCCGCTCATTCTTTTTTTTAGAATATTCCTTGGAGTATGAGGATGGTTCTTACGGAGAAAAATTTTTAAAAATTCCTGAAAACGTTTACAAACAACACTTTTCTATACTCCCATACAATCGATTCGTAACAATACTTAAAAGTCAATTTGAACTTTAATACCATACCATAAAGTTTAAGTGTTAGTGAAGAGGTTCCGGGAAGGCAAAACGTTAGTATCGGTCAAGGAACTACCCATAGCACCTATGGGTAGAAATGACTTGGTATCGGTTGACTTATTAACTTTCTTTTTCCTTTTTTAATCTTACTAGCTGCTGACCCGGCGTCCCGAATAACAGAAGTAAGTATTAAAAAAAATAAAAAAAATTGTATACAATCGAAAACAATTTTTTATACGCACGGTAGACTCGTTACTGTTTATTTTCATTGACGTACAAAAGTGTCAGATTGTGACCTATTTGAATAAATCTTTTTGACTTTGACTTATATAAATTATATTATAAAAAATAATATCACTAGATCTGAATTTTTCTAAATGTGAACTTTTCTTTTCCGATACGTGTTCAGATAAAGAACTCAAACAGACAAAGAATCCAAATTCCGTCGTCTTGCTCCCAATATTAAAATTACAGAGAAAAGCTCACTTCACCTCCTAGGGGCACCTGTGTTGGACGAATCTTTCCCAGATTTTTTAGACAGCAAAATTAAAAACCTCACTGAAGTTTCGGACCGCATGTCCAAAATAAATGCTCAAGTAGCTTACACCATTATCCGATATTGCCTTTTCGTGCCAAAATTCACCTACGTCCTAAGGTGCAGCCATCTCTGGAAATTTCCCAACCTTTTGGAAAAAATTGATAAAATGATTCATAATCTCTTAGTTACAGTCATAAACATCAATTTAGATGACCGCTCGTGGACCCAAGCTTCTCTGCCGGTAAGGCACGGTGGTCTGGGTATCAGGAAAGTGTCCAGCGTTTCGCTCCCCGCATATCTGTCCTCGGTACATAGTTCACTGGAACTAACTTCAAAAATCCTGAAATTACCAATCAACCCAATAGACATACCTTTTATGTTAGAGGCCAAATTAGTTAATTAGGAGTTTTAGGTTAAATGCGTGGAGCGATACCTGTCCAAACGCCGATCTGCCTGCTAACCCTACTTCGCAGCGTCTTTGGAACGAGCCGCTCTGTAGGCTGGTACGGGATAACTTATTTCAAACGACAACCAGCCTTCCGGAGCGCGCTCGTCTCCTTGCCACTGTGGAGTGGGAATCCGGGCAGTGGCTCCAAGCTCTGCCTTCCATATCGCTCGGCACCCTACTAGATAACTCCACATTCCGCCTGTCTGTCGCTCTTCGCCTGGGAGTGACCTGTGTTGCCAGACATCGCTGTCGCTGTGGTGACCCAGTTGACCCACTGGGTCATCACGGATTATCCTGCGGCAGAAGCGCAGGGCGTGCCCCTCGCCATGCCAGCCTTAATGATGTCATCCGTCAGCGCGGGAGCACCGGCTGTTTTAGAACCGACCGGCATCGCCCGCGACGACGGTAAGAGGCCCGACGGCATGACCCTCGTGCCATGGAGGATGGGACGGCCCCTAGTTTGGGACGCGACGTGTGCCGACACTCTGGCGCAGTCCCACCTTCGTGGCACCGCTGTAAAGGCTGGCTCTGCCGCCAATTCGGCTGAATCCCTCAAGCGGCGCAAATATACAAATATAAATAGTGGATGTATATTTGAGCCGTTTGGGGTTGAGACTCTAGGACCCATCAGCATTGCCATACAACGTGGCAATGCTGCCAGCCTTCTGGGCACGCTACCAATCGACGGCGATTTTGGTGAATTATTTTATTTATAGTTGGTTTTTAAGTCTAGTTTTTAATATTTACTTTTAAGGTAGTTTTATTGTTTATTCTAATATCACATTTTCGTAACCAAAAAAATATTATATACATTAAAAAATTATCAGTGATAATAGCAATATTATAAAGGCGTAATAAGAGCCTTACTGATTCTGCTGGTAAAAAAATAGTCCTCATGATGCTGCCTTTGATATTGGCTATTGGCTATATGGTATGGAATTATGTCGAATGCTGGGGTGTGCACACACAAATTGTTCTGAAACTAGGTACTTCGGACCGGATTCGTTTCGGACGTAGTGCGTTACCGCTCTAACACGACATTTTTAACTAATATGTTTGCTCCAACAGCTTGAGTCAGACTGAGTGAGGGGGACAGCAAGTGTTTAAAGGCCGGCGCACATTTGACGAAGCGGAGCGCAGATCACTTTTCAGTGGAAAAGCATAATATTGTCTTTGTACGCGTTGAAATAAGATCAAAAATTAATAATTAATACATCATAATATGATCTACTAGTCCTAAGCACCTAAGAAGGTACTCTATTAGTAGTAAAGGAATTTATCGTCATTGTCTATAAGATTATTATTTTTCCATCTTATTCCTACGCCGATAAAGATGATAATGCTTTGCCAGTGAAAAGTGCTCTGCGCTGCGCTTCGTCAAATGTGCGCCGGCCCTAAAAGTTACAGATTATTTTTCTACTTTCTTTGGCTAGGGATAAAAAACCGGCTTTTGAAGATAAGTAAAAATACCAAATTGAAAAACAACTTATTTAATATTTCGCATACTAAAACATTATAAACTTAATTTAATTAGGTACATAATAATATATTACATTTAAACATTATGATCCTGCAGTTTTTCCTTAACCGTTTTCTCGACTTCTACTAGTTTCATTAGCAATTTATCTTCCGCAGACTTCAACTGTAACAAAACAAACTAAATTAAAAAAACAATGATATCCATTGATTTAATGAAAAGGGGAGATGGGGTACGTTCTCCCAGCGCTTACTCAACTGGCACCTGCAATTTGCTCAGTGTGAAGATTGCATTGTACAATATTATAATGAACAACAAAGATAGAAAGACGTACCTAAAACTGAAGTGCGACCGAGACAACAATATTAGTCGCTAGTACAACCTTACTTTAACTGACGTTCGTGGACATTTTTTTTAATGATAGTGAGTGACAAGACGAGCTAATCAGGTGCCTGATGGTAAGGATCATAATTGCCCATATCAGACACAGTGCCACCCAGTGTTTTAAAATTCAAAATTCTGTGCGGCACTGCACTGCGCCTGTCACCCTGAGATATGAGTTGTTGAAACTCGTCATGCCCAGTAATTTCGCTGGTAACATTGCCCTTCAGACCGTAACACAGTAATGTTTGCACATTACTGCTTGGCGGATGAATAACTGGCAAAGGTGTGGTACTTCCCCAGGCGGGCCACTGCAAAGAGGCCTACCACTACAATATATGGGACCTAATTTGAGCTTTCCATTTTCGAGAAGCCAGTACCTTATCTCCCTTTTTCTTTTAATCAATGATGATATCACTCCTTTTTCTCAAAGGAGTCTCAAAGGCTAAGGTGTACCAAGAACTCAGCCCCATAGTTTCTTCTTTTCTTTCATCATCATCATCTCAGTAGTAAGTCCACTGCTGGACATAGGCCTGCCCCAAAGGGGGGTTGTTGCCAATACTCGCCACGCTTGGCAGGCGGGTTGGCGAGCGCAGTTCGATAGTTTCACGCAGAGAACGCTGCTGCCAGTCCTCTGAATCCGGTAACCCTTAGCCGCCCGCAACGGCTCACGTAAACCATAAGTATTAATAAGACTTTTAAATGAAAGTGGTTACAGGAGACTATTTTATAGGAGAACACATTTAGAGCAAAAAAGTGGCCATTTTGTGACAGTATTATTTAGTAGGGGTAATAAGGTTTATATACATAGTGGTGAGGAAACCTGAATTTTAACAAAAATCAACATAAGAACTATATACTAACAGTAGACAGCAATGGTATAACATACATCTAGGTTTATTATTAGGTACTATATATGCAACCGAATATTAATAAGTAATTTTAAATTATAAGTAAAAGTAATTGAATAATACGAATAAATAACATAAAATACCACATAATGTAACGAATAAACATAATAATAATAATAGCAAATTTAATATATATAATATGAATTATTAAATGAATTATTATGAATGAATTATTATGAATGAATTATTATGAATGAATTATTATGAATGAATTATTATGAATTATTTAAGTAAATATTTCTTACCTCGTTACAAAACGCACTCTTAATGGCCAGTATTTGTTCAAACCCGGCAGCTTTATCCTGTTCATACTTGACGGTAAGCTCTTTCAGTTCATCAATTCGTTGCGAAGATCTCTTGCAGCGCTCGCGACATTTCTTATCTTTTTCTTCGGCCTCACGTAGTGCACTGAAATTACACAATTTCCACTTTGAAACAAGTGTATAATTCTATTCTATTCAGAATAGCATATTTTTATTAGAATTATGCGAACACAATAACATAATGTCACAAAAGGTCCATATTTTTTTCCAATATAAAAAATTAAAAAAATGGTATTGTATATATTGTATGGTATTTATAATATATTGTTATTCCAGGGCCATGTGTAAGTCTAAGCTACCTACATACCGAATTTTAGCTCAATCGGTGCAGTAGTTTTAGCGTGAAAGAGTAACAAACATCCATCCATCCATCCTCACAAACTTTCGCATTTATATAATAGAATATGAGTGGGATTAAAATCATTTATGTAATTAGGTAGGAATACGAGCTATGTCTCTGGTTGTAGGCAGTATACTACCATAAATAAAAAATAAAAAAACATATATTAAGAATTAAAAAAAACGCTCTATCTGTTCTTTCTGCTCCATCATCAGACGCTGGTAATCTGTATCATACCGTTTAAGACAATCCCAATGTGCACAAACACAATATAATATTTGACTTTTGGTATTATTAGAGTTACCTAGTCGTTGAAATTTCCATGAAGTTACAAGATACCGAATTAAAATCGATCAGACCAAGGGAAGTTGATCAAAACCCTTCAGCCGCTAGAAAAGAGCTGATAGTCTTCAAACGGATGAACCAATTTACATGAAACATAACTAACACTTTCGATCAGGTAAACTTTCAAATAAAAAAAAAATAGGGAAAAGGCGTGATATTATGTTATTGAATAGTAACCTGAGAGATATAATCCTCTCCTTATCTCTATGAGCAGCGGCGGCACTAGTTTGGACAGCATGGTCTATCTCACTGAGAGTGCGGCTCACATACTTCTGTGTACAACATGAGCTAAATATAAATAGAATACTAACCTGAGAGCTATAGTCTTCTCCTTATCTCTATGAGCAGCGGCGGCACTAGCCTGGACAGCATGGTCCATCTCACATACTCCTGTGTTCAACATGAGCTAAATATAAATAGAATACTAACCCAAGAGCTATAGTCTTCTCCTTATCTCTATGAGCAGCGGCGGCACTAGCCTGGACAGCATGGTCCATCTCACATACTCCTGTGTTCAACATGAGCTAAATATAAATAGAATACTAACCCAAGAGCTATAGTCTTCTCCTTATCTCTATGAGCAGCGGCGGCACTAGCCTGGACAGCATGGTCCATCTCACATACTCCTGTGTTCAACATGAGCTAAATATAAATAGAATACTAACCCAAGAGCTATAGTCTTCTCCTTATCTCTATGAGCAGCGGCGGCACTAGCCTGGACAGCATGGTCCATCTCACATACTCCTGTGTTCAACATGAGCTAAATATAAATAGAATACTAACCCAAGAGCTATAGTCTTCTCCTTATCTCTATGAGCAGCGGCGGCACTAGCCTGGACAGCATGGTCCATCTCACATACTCCTGTGTTCAACATGAGCTAAATATAAATAGAATACTAACCCAAGAGCTATAGTCTTCTCCTTATCTCTATGAGCAGCGGCGGCACTAGCCTGGACAGCATGGTCCATCTCACATACTCCTGTGTTCAACATGAGCTAAATATAAATAGAATACTAACCCAAGAGCTATAGTCTTCTCCTTATCTCTATGAGCAGCGGCGGCACTAGCCTGGACAGCATGGTCCATCTCACATACTCCTGTGTTCAACATGAGCTAAATATAAATAGAATACTAACCCAAGAGCTATAGTCTTCTCCTTATCTCTATGAGCAGCGGCGGCACTAGCCTGGACCGCCTGGTCGGCGCGCGCACCCATCATCTCACTGAGAGTGCTGCGCAGCTCACATACTTCTATATTCAACAACTCTACTTCACCTTCCGCGCTTTCCGAGTTTAGGTCGCCACATTCCAACTCTCTGTAAAACATTTAATATTTAGAATACTAGCTTATGGCCCGCGGTTTCACCCGCGTAGATATCGTTCCCGTTGGAATATCGGTATAAAAAGTATTCTTATGTTATTCCAGGGTCTAAGCTACCTTCACAGCAAATTTCAGCCCAATCGGTTCAATAGTTTTGGCGTGAAAGAGTATCAAACAAACAACCATCTATCCAGCGTCACAAACTTTCACGTTGTCTTCCTCCAGTTGGAATATCGGAATAAAAGGTATCCTGTGTTATTTCTACTAAACTATAACACCGAATTCATTCAGTAGTTTTGGCGTGAAAGAGTAACAAACATCCATCCATCCATCCTCATAAACTTTTAATATTAGTAGGATTATAGTAGCATCATCAGCTCACAGCGATCTATATAACAAATTTCAGCCCAATCGGTTCAGCAATTTTGGCATGTAATCGTAACAAACAAACATACATACACACATACATGCAATGACAATTATCATCATAACATGCAATGGGACTTTTCCATACATTTGCATGCATAAACATGCATATACCAATCCATAATTTGTACCTATCCTATCTAAAACTAGACGTTACAAGACTTAAAACATAATATTATAGTAAAATATTATTTTCTTAAGGTTAAACATCACCCATACAAACTGAAAATACGCAGATATGAAGAAATAGGGAATAATTTTCCACTCGATTGTTTGTAGTTGGCTCTGGTATTTGGCATTTATTTGCGCGAAAACATTTTGTTAAGAAAACCTTCCAGTTTCTTCGTATTTATGAAAATCGCAAAAAGTAGATTTTAGGTTATGTTAATGTTTTTTTTAAAACCAAAATAAAAAATGGTTTTCTTTAACAATATATGTTTTCGAGCAAATATATGCCAGATCCGTGGGGCCGTGGGGTCACCGACTTTAGAATAGTACCTCACCCTCTCTACCCGTGGTTGCCGTAAGAGCCGGCTAAGGGTTATGAGATCCAAAGGACGGGCAGCAGCGTCCTCTGTGTAAACTATGTATCAAACTGCGCTCGCCAACCCGCCTGCCAAGCGTGGCGAGTATTGGCAACAACCCCCCTGATGGGGAGGCCTATGTTCAGCAGTGGAATACCAACGGCTGGATGATGATATGCCAGATCCAGAGCCAACTACAAAAAATTGAGTGGAAAGTTATTCCCTATTACTTCATATCTGTGTATTGTGGACAGGTTTGTATTATGGAATATTAATTATTTATCTTTAACTCACTTCAAACTCTCAGAGAGCTTCATAAGCTCATGAAGAAGATTATTTGCCGTATCCAAACTGGGTTTAAGAGTCTGTAGATTTTTCAGACTATTTTCCTTGTGCATGAGGCTTGCCCTTAAAGATTCCAGCTTTTCCTCTGCCTCTTGCACATTTTGTGAGGCCTGATCCACTTGGGCCCTAATTTCATCGGCATCATACACTCTCAAAGACTCTTTACGGTTTAACTCTGCGATTATAGCATCTCTTTGATTTTTCTTCTGTTCTATCAACATTTCTGTTTGCTGATTCTCTTTGAGGATAGAGTCTAACTCCTGTTTCTCGTCGTCATGCATCTCTTTCTCCTGTTTCAGCTCTTCTTCTAATTGTTTGATTTCAATGTCTAACTGTTCAGGAACAAGATCGTTTTTAAACATGGGAGATAATACAACTCTCCCAATAATAAAATGAGGGAATAGTGGGACAAGGGAACACTGTGGTAGAAGATGTAGTGACAAAGATAGAGGAAGGAATGCTCAGGTGGTTGCAAAAGAGGCCTACCACTACAAAAACTACTAGAGAGAGATAAGTCTACCTGGGCGTACTTTTCATGAACTTTATTTAATGTTACTAAGCAAAGGCCAAGGCAAAAGTACAGCCAACGAGCATGTATGAAGAAAGTCATGAATGAATGTAGCGTGTGATCCTGTGGCTATATGCCCGGCTTTAAATCCAGAGTCCCTGGATCGAATCTCACCATGTGGACTTTTCGCCTGGACGCTACCGTGTTTCAGATGGCATGTTAAACTGTAGGTCCCGGCTGTTTCCTATAAGACATGTAGGGAGCACTCATTAGGTCAAGTCGGAGGCCTTGTAGGAATCTTGGTGATCTGAAACTCTGACAATATAATGAGTTGTCCACATAATCCATATGAATTGACTCGAGCAGTGTAATTGGGGTTACCCATTCTGTTAGAGTATAAATTCAAATTATTTATTTATTTATGTAAGTGGAGGGATATAGTATAAAGGCGTAAATGTACTCGTATGCATGTAAAAACAAAAACTCCGTCCAACCATTATTCTTCATAAATCTCTTTAAAAAAAGCATTCATAAAAAATATTAAAGATTATATAAAAAAATTACCTTTTCCATTCTGTCGGCTCTCTTCCCCTTCTCCTGTGCTTGCTCATTGAGCATTGTTAGCAACTTGTTCTTCTTATCTTCTAAAGTTTTTATCTATAAAATATTAATACAATACTTACTCCATATTTCTGAATAAAATACACACCAAAACTTTCGACTTCAATAAATGTATTTATTTGTTAACATCATCACCATGGGCCTGTTAGTCCACTTCTGGACAAAGACCTCTCCTAACTAGCGCCACTGAGCCTAGTCCTCAGTTCTACTCATCTGGATGAGAAAAGACGGCAGGTAGCAGGTCTGTTGCAGGTCATCACTCCACCTGTTCACAGGGCGTTCTGCAGCCTCATGTAAAACTTCAGGCACTAGATTATTTGACATTTTATTTTATTAGTTTTAGGAAAACTTACAGCTAGTATAATACAAATAGGAAGAGACACAGGTACATTACAAGTTTTCACTTATAGTATAAGAATATAAGAAAAGAAATCTATGAGACAATAAGAAATTTAGTGGTAACAGGGGGCCATATAAGAGGCCAGCGACCCAAGAAGTCGTAATACAAATGTAAAATCTAAATTATTTACAATCAGAGCATATTTCCAACACACAATGTTTTTCGGAATAAGACACCATTTACCGAAGTTCCTAATTATATTTTAGTCTATATTTATATTTTGGAGTTATATTTGAAAATACCTACATACATACATACATACATACAGTCACGCCTTGTTCCCGTTGGGGTAGGCAGACTATTTCTTTCCACTTGCTATGATCCTGACATACAACATTTAACTTCTTCCACTTTCATCACATTCTTCATGCATGCTCATCGGTTGTATAAGTATATAAATACTTATATAAATACCTACTTTTTTTGTCAAAATACCTATATTTTGGATTTTTATCTATAATTGTAAATAATAGGCATTACATTTGTATGGGGAATTCGTGGGTCGCCAACCCTTTAAGGATTTTCACAATATTTACCATATTAGTTTTCCCGAACAGCTCTTCCTCCTGTGAAGCAATGTCCCTCAGCCTCTCCTCATTAAACAGCATCAAGTTGAACGGTAAAACCAGTATGTAGTACGACGCATCAGGAGTAGGTTGAAGGATATGTGTAATGCTTATAATTTCACTGGTTTGTGGAGTGCCAGACAGTATGTGGTTGATTACTCGAGTTATGTTGATGACTGGGAGCAGGTCCCAGTAGTATGTGGTTGATTCGTTCCGAGCTTCTTCGGGGGGAGGCTGAGGAAATTAAAACATTTTTGTCAAATTACAGCACAATATTTTATATATTTATAGGCTAAGCAGACCGCTTATCTCTCCGCGAATCTCTTGATATACAATCTGAAATGAGAAGAAAAGCCTGCAGCACTAAGTTGCTTTTCTTTTTACTGTTGGAACTGCCTGGCATTCTACTCAATAGTGATGCTGTTCTTTTGCATCTGATGGTGTGAAAGTCTCTGCGAATATTTAATAAGAAGCATGTAATTAGAAGAAATTAGAAGCATGTAATTTTTTTTGCATGCCAACAAGGTGGGATTTAGAGATCCTGCCTCTTCATTACACATTTACCTATGTTCACAGAATAATAAATTTTGTAACATAGTAACAGAACGCACACCTTGCAGATCAAGAATGTTTTGGGGCGGGCAAATTATCCGGATTCATCTTTTTTTTAGTGATAATACTATATGGGTCAACTTCCACGCACAGTGTCTTCTGGTCCCGAACTAGGCTAGAAGCCTGTTCTGTGGTAACCAGAGGACTAATATACATAATCTATATGCTTATAAAACCCATACACAAATCAAACAGACATGCTCCATGCACAAATGTTTGACCTGGCCCGGGATCAAACCCGGGTCCTGCGACTCAGAAGGCAGGGGCACTGCCAGCTGAGCCAATTGGCCAGTCAGTTGTATTTTTTGAATCCAAATCAGTTTTAATCATCAGTTTTGATCCGTTTGTTTCCTACAAGATATGTAGGTAGTTTATTGGTCATAATATTGAAGCCATGTAAGAATCTTGGAACTCTGATATTTGGGCCATGGGACCGAAATTTTACAATGATTATTAAAATGTATATGTCATTATGAAATTTTAGCTTCATAAGTTAAATTTAAAAGCTCATACTAACAGCAAGAACTGCCTCCATATCAATTCCAAGCCTGTCGAATACTCTTATCATAGATGTCATCAAAGCGTGCGGGTTCTTCAGATCCGCGGTCGTCAGTGGGTACTCAGTGAAGTAACCATTCCAACTGTCTAGTAAATTCTGAACTGGAATAATAATTATAGAAAATATATTGTTTTATCACATTTTGCTGATACGGCGATGAAGTCGTTTATCGTAAATAAACATCCCTAGACCGTGATTATAAAAATTAACGTAAGTTTACACTTACTTCTCTCTTTTTCCATGACTTGGCTGCTAAAATTAACAACTTTGAACGAATATTTACTAATAAAAACAGCAATTAATCAACTCAATTCAGAATTATGAAAATCGCATACAAGTTTTTTACAAGTTTTCAATTTTGTTTTCAAAATTCAAAAATAACTGCTAACTGCTGACTGGAGCAATTTGACAGGTGGACAAAATTTTAACTATATCCTGCGCCTATTAAGTCTTGAGATTTTTTTATCAAAACTATCCCAACACATAACTACTAGCGCACTTGCTCACAACTTTTTAGTGAAACTAAATAGACTAAAACATAAATGAAAACTTGAAGTAGGAGTCGTATGTTGTCACTGTCATTTTGTATTTTTTTCAAAAGATCTATACGATAGTGTATTTTCCAAGTATAGGTCGTGTCACGGTTTTTTTTTCTTCTTTCATAGGCCCACGCGAATGTATTGCCAGTGTCAAGTTATATAAATTTTCAAGTTAATATTGTCAATTATTCAGTTCAGAGTCAGGGCAAGCCCAGTCACCAGTCAAGTCACAGCTCTAGTAAAGTGGTGGTCTTAACAAGAAACTTTGAAGTCTTTGAAGAGACTTTGACGTGAGTGACCACTTGAAAATTATAAAAAAACTTGTAATTTTTCCATATCACTTGTAACTGGCAAAACATTCGAATGGAAATTAATCAATAATGTCAGTGTCACCGACATATGTTGTCAACTTATAATCAGTGTCATCTGACTGACATTTTTGTCAAAAATATTTATTTTCGTTCGTCATTCGTCGCTACGTCGACGTTTTCCTATATTATTACGAAAAGTCAGTGAAAGTTTAATATTTATTTATGAAATAGGTGTAAAATACAACAAGCATGAGGATCACAAACGTTAGGCGCGGAAGAATTATCCGTATGACCGCGGCGTGCGTTATTCTTTTAGTCCTGTTATTCGCTTTGCACAAGTGGTCCAGCGAAAATGTAAACGCTTTGCCGGAGTCAGTTGCGTTTCGTGATACATTACCGGGATATAAGTCTCATCCTGATGTGTATCCTGTTATGAAGACAGGTGAGTTGATTTATAATTCCATAGCCTAATTTTTTATATATATATAATTAATTATCGGGCGATAAACTATAAGTACAGTTATATGGCCTACACTACAATGCCGGCAGTCTTGTTGTTTTCATACGTCAACGCACGGTCCATGCACTTACAGCTGCATGCGATAGAATAATTTAACAATGTAATTTCGTTTAGTTTTATGTTTACATTTCGCAACTAGGTTTATTATAATCAGAAAATCTAAAACTTGCCTGTTTTCACAATCTACTAAATCAAATCATGTACCGTCCTAGATTATTAATTTTTCATTGATTATAGCATGATAAAATATAAAACATTGAATTAACAAATTACCAGTAATATTTTGTTTAAAGTATTATAAATAAAAATATTATACATTATCTAAGTAAGGTGATTCATGGCTGGTATGAAGACATTGATATGTTGAAATGCATGATTTTTTTATTGGCTCAATGCATTCTAAGCATTAGGAATTTATATTTAAATAATTGATTTCTCCAGATATACATCTCTCATTTTAATGTGTCCTCATTATAATTTGACAAAATCTCATGTTTAATTCACATGTTTTTTTAATGAACATTGATATTTTGTTGAATCAACCTTTACTCAGTAACCAAAATATCATTTTATTTACCAATATCTCAACATATAGAGACAAACATTTATATTTTAAAATGACAAATTGAAATGTCAAGCTATAGCCAGCTGAAGTCTGTTGATTGTTGATGAAATCTTGATAAATTGAGATATCAAGTTGTGGCAAGGTGAATGAATAAGTTGATTACTTGTTGAAGACTGTTTTGATAAGTCTATTATTATACAAACTATGAGGAATTTTTTTTATTATTGAATAATGCACTAGCAGCATATTATGCTGATGCGTGCATATATCACTGCACTTGTGTATTAAAAAAATATAATTTTCTAAATGTTTATCTAGCCTGTTTTTAAAACTTTTCACTGAAGTATTATCGTAATTGTGATTTATTGTCATCAACTAAAAGATGGCCTAAAATAACCTTTAAAGCAACAAAATCACAAATGTAAAACCAATTAACCATTTTCCAGAACAGAGGCCAAAAAACCTTAAAATGGCTGCCCTGCAAATTGTCATTTTAGACCTGTAAACATATTCACGCCAGCCATGGACATAATATCAATAATTATTCGAATGACCAGTTGACTCAGTGGTCAGTAACTCCTGTCTTCAGACAGGAGTTACTGACAACTGACAACTGTTCAATGCCCGGGCAGGTCAAACATTTTTGCGTATGAGCATATCTGTTTGCTCTGTGTATGGGTGTTATATGTGTATATAAGTATGTATATCAGTCTTCTGGTTACCATAGTACAGTTGCCTAGTTTGGGACCAGGTGACCATTGAAGTTGTCCCATATAATATTATATTATTATTATATGAAAACTAATCATAAAGTTTATACTAGAAACATATGAAGCAATAATCATGGGCCGGTCTATTGGAAGTCATGGTAAATACATTAAACAGTTGATTATTTAAATATTATCTTACCTCATTTTTATTATTCTCGGTATTGTCGTATCTATAAAAAGCTATGTTTCTGATAAGTACAGTCAACCTATTTTGAATTTTAACTCATTTTGTAGATTAAAGTGTATTTTTGTGATTAAAATGTATCCATTAATTAGGTTCCTGTTCATTCACATAATATTATGCACATTCAATTGTGTTATAGCTTAAGTCTAAGCCATATAGATATGCATTAGAGGGAATTGATTCCTTGTCAGTGGTAATAAAAGTTTAAGCTATAGTTATAATTTATTTTTAGCATAAAATTATATCAGTTATAACTAATGATCACTAGACAAAATGTCAGTACTCCTATTATCACTTTTCATAATTTTATAGGTCACATAGTATTTGAAACCCTTAACATTAAAGTCCTAACTACTAGCCATATTATTTTACATTATAATCTTAACATGTCCTAATTATTGAAAATGCAAAATTTTATAACACATAATAATGAATATTTATTTTCTTTGTCATAATATTAATACAGTAATCATTATGCATGTATGTTATTGTTATCACTTAAATACCTATCTATTTAGATTTTTTTTTAGGGTAGAGTGCCTTTATTGAAAAAAGACCTTTTTAGTTAAGAACATCAGTATATTAGGCATTGTACCATATATAAGAAATAGTCTCTGCCTACCCCAACGGGAACAAGGCGTGACTGTATGTTTGCACCATAAACCATATTTAACGCTATGATACCGTGCTAGTGCCTATGATACCGTCTTATATACATATATTTAATGAAAAAGATAAAACTATTATAAGCAAGAATATTTAGGACATACAACATTAAAACTTATAAAATTATGCATTAAAATCAATATAAGCA
The DNA here is from genome assembly GCA_947063395.1 of Hemistola chrysoprasaria. Lineage (NCBI taxonomy): Eukaryota > Metazoa > Arthropoda > Insecta > Lepidoptera > Geometridae > Hemistola > Hemistola chrysoprasaria. Next base: position 14,185,347 of record OX346716.1, on the reverse strand, counting down.
TCCAATATTATGACTAGAGTATAAAACAAATAATGTATGCAGAAAAGTTTTATGACAAGAGACATTATGTGAATCTACAGGACACATATTAATTATTTTGACATTAACTAACAATTAACAATGTTCCTAAAGTGCTCATAGTAGAGGATAACACTGTCTTGTGTGATATTAAATGAATACCTATATCTAATTCCTTTAACCCACTTGCTCCTCCCCCACTCCTGGGTTAAGCAATGCAATGCATCAAAGAATGGGATGCAAGCCGCTTAGAACCAGACTAGTTGGAAATATATGGGCATATGTCCAGCAGTGGATGTCCTACGGCTGAGATGATGAAGTTTCTTTCTTAATCTGAATAAATCTAATCATATTCACTCATCATTTTCTATGGATTTTGAAACTTGCTTTTTTCATTTAAAGAAGATTTTATTTTCCATTTTTCCTATTTTTCATAAATATAATATACCTAAAAAAATGTATACCCATTCACATCCCTTGTAACTTCTTGATTGGGTATACACCCTACAGGAAAAACTTTGAGAGATATCACAGAGAGTTTCATCCCTGCTAAGGAATGCACAAATTACTCTGTATGAAAAGCATAAAATGAATTATAATATTATTATATGTAAAAATGGGTCACTGCTTTTCTGTGTAGCTTAATTTTAAATTCATAGGTCAGCTTGACTACTATAGATAACTAGGAATAGTCCGCGCGCGAGCTATGTGTATTGATCATATTTAATATGTTACTATTCATTACAAAATAACAAAGTTCCTCTCTTTATAAATATTGTATAGATATAAATATATAGAATCTGAAGCAGACCCGAGTTGAGAACATGGAGAACATGGAGTGAAAACATGGAGATGCTTCATCTATTTTATCAGGGTCCAAAATAGAGATCTTTAATTTTTTTTTAAATAACCTATGCTGCTGGCCTCAGATAGCCTCTACAGCTTTACCGAGCAGTGGTGAGCGTAGGAGGCGCTCGACCCACAGATTAAGGGCGACTAGCTCAAGAGCACCTAGACGGTACGAACCTCGACTTGGGCCGTCGCGATAATACGTGGGGTCAGACAGTGAGGTATGAATGTTTAAGCACACCCTTAGCGACACAGCTTGGTATATACTCATACAGTGTTAAAAATGGTGTAGTTATACTTATGGGGTTATGTACCCGTCAACCTAAACGGATAAAGGATCACGAAATTGGCCAAAAAAAGTTTTGACTTCCCATACAAATTTGCCTGATCAATATTGTATGAAATTTTCTTTGTAACACGTCGTACCTATAGAAGGCAACCTATATGAGTAAAGCGAATTCACACTGACTCCCACCACGCAGCGTACGGTGAACAAAAAATACGCGCGTTTTCGGATTTCTTTAATTTGTACTATGCAACTACTTATACATGTTCTCAATACAAATAGAGACGCTTACAAGCAAGGTTACATCGCTCACTTCCGCACTAAACTGCAGTGCATAATATATTAAAATTGTGTCAGGTTGCTCCATACCAGAGAAGAAATATCAAGTAGGATTTATTAGCAAGTAGGCGGAGTAATCTTAGTTCTAAGTAAGCGCAACTCAGCATAGTATAGCGACGCCCGAAAATGGGACTACACATTCGACTACCTTATCACATTCGACTAAGGTTGAATTCAGTAAATATCACTGACATATTAGAAAAATGACATAGATTTAGTGATGTCCCTACGAAATACGGTACTCTTGTCTATAATGTAGCTAAAAATGAGTTATCTAAGAATGTCTGTTACAAAATTTAAATGGTCGACAGTAGATCTATTATTATACTTGGCAATAGGGTTCATTTGTAATTACATTACTAAATACAATTTTAATTATATTCCACCGCTATGGGTCATCACTTGGAATTTTTTCAATGTGTTAAAAATGTGACAATACCACGTTTGTGAACAAATGGGTTACGGTTGTTTACCTAGTGAGCTCCGGCTTTACGCTTTCTACTTGATATTTCTTCGTTGCTCTACACATTAACACGGGCGTGGTTCGGGTCAAGTTGTATTCTTCGTATTTGTCTGAATCAACCTTAAGGGTATTATTTCTCGATAAAATAAGAGTAATTAAATTGTAGAGCTGGGCAACTTCGAGCCACCGCATCGGAAGTCAATAGTGGGTCCAGGAGAAGAGGGCAAGCCGTACCACATGCCCCAAGATCGAGCCAATGACATAGCCGACTCGGAGAGTGAATATGGAATGAATATTGCTGCGTCCAATGATATTGCTATGAACAGGTACCTTATTTGAATAATGAAGTAGATTAGGAGGGTTATTGACTTTTTTATGTGATGTATATGCAAGTGAAAAAGTACCTAACTATTCTAAATATTATAAAACCTAGAAACAAGTGAATATGTATCTTTCCGAACGCGTTGTAGATTTATTCGTTATTAACTTTATAAATTCACAAAAGCTATTATTAAGGCCTGTTTGATTTAAAAAAGAAATTGTTTCTGTGAGACATTGTATCTCAATATGAGCGAGATTGAGCGTCAACCCAGTTCATTACGAAAAAATTAGGCATTCCTCTGTGTCTATGTGAGGGTGAGGGTGTGTGTGCGTGCTGTTTGCAAGATGTTAAATTTGACGGGCAGATGCACCGCCTTAATAGCGTACGCGGCCTACCAAATCGATGTTTTGTATTCCCCTGTTTCCTCCAAATATAATAAACTTATTCTATAAATTTATAACCTGATATTTTTACAGTGAAGTAGCCTATGTCCCTGTCATTAAAATTTTTCTTATAAACCCTTGGTTTTTTCGTAGTGAACTTCCAAAAATCCCAGTTTTATTCGCGTGATTGAACGTTCACTATAGAAAAAGTATGGTTTATAAACAAAAATAAAATCATAGGGACAACTTTACTTCATCTTAAAATATCAGGATATAAATATTTCAAGTAGGTTTACTGTATTCGGAGGAAACAGGGGAATACAAAACATCGATTTAGTAAATTTTCCATAGGTTTGTGTCAAACTGCTTATATATAAGTAAAACTTATCCATTGGGAATCCTTATATATGTTCAGATCGATCCCCGACACGCGGCTGGACGAGTGCAAGTACTGGCACTATCCAGAGCAGCTGCCATCCACGTCGGTGATCGTAGTGTTCCACAATGAAGGATTCACCACACTCATGAGGACCATACACACGGTCATTGATAGATCGCCGCCTAATATTCTGCACGAAGTTGTCTTGGTAAGGAATTATTATACTTACAACACTAGCAGCAGCTGTTCCCCGCGGTTTCATCCGCGTAGACATCGTTCCCGTGGAAATATCGGAATTAAAGTACCCTATAATGTTCTTCCAGGGTCTAAACTATCTACGAGTACATACCGAATTAAAATCCAATCGGTTCAGTAGTTTTGGCGTGAAAGAAAAACAAACATCCATCCATCCATCCATCCATCCATCCTTACAAACTTTCGTATTTATAATACATATTAGTAGGCAGTAGGATTTTACTTTAGGAATATGGATATTAGTAGGATTAGCACTCTCTCTCTCTCTCTCCCTCCCCCTGCACGGTTGTCTGGAAGAGATCGCAGCGATAAGGCCGCCAATTGTTACACTATTTGTAATTTTAATACGTAAGTAATATATGTGGTATGTATGTATTTTAAATATGTGTGTATGTGTTTTCACCCAGGCACAGATCAAACAGACATGTTCATGCACACAAATGTTTGAGCTGGCCAGGGATCGAACCCGGGGCCTGCGGCACAGAAAGCAGAGTTACTACCATCTGAGCCAACGAGGCTATCAAACTTTATTCTCGTTATGATCTCTGTAAGGTGTACAAAAAAATGCTTATCTATCGATCTATTTTGGAGATTCTTAAAGCGTCTGTAAACGTCTGGATTTAGAACCTTAGGTCCTGGGTTTGATTTGCAGGATAACACATATATGTACACAATAGTTCCATTATTATCACATTCTTCAGACATGCTCGTCGGTTGTGGATACACTTGTCCTGGCCTTTCCTTTAGATAACATCAATTTGGTCAGGAAAGTACGCATTCGTCGACCTCTATCGATATGACATCTAGGTATACACTCGCCTTATAAATCTCATTACAGTACGCTTTGTTTCCCCGAAGGGTTAAGCAGGGTGTATCTAGCCCCATAGTGGGTACACTGTTCGTCAGTTACGTTTCCATGTAATAGGGGACGTGCCTATTGCCACCAACCGGGTACAAATTCTGACTTTTTTTATGATAGTGTCAAGGCGAGCAAATCAGGTGCGTGATGATGGTAAGCATCATGATTGCCCATATCAGACACAGTGCCACCCAGTGTTTTAAAATTCAAAATTCTGCGCCGCACTACAATGCGCCTGTCACTCTTAGATATTAGTTGTTGAAACTTTTTGTAGTTGTAGGCCTCTTTTGCAGGGGGCCGTCTGGGGAAGTACCACACCTTTGCCAGTTATTCATCCGCCAAGCAGTAATGTGCAAACATTACTGTGTTCCGGTTTGAAGGGCAATGTTACCAGCGAAATTACTGGGCATGACGAGATTCAACAACTCATATCTTAGGGTGACATGCGCAGTGCAGTGCCGCGCAGAATTTTGGATTTTAAAACACTGGGTGGCACTGTGTCTGATATGGGCAATCATGATGCTTACCATCAGGCACCTGATTTGCTCGTCTTGTCCCGACCTATCAAAAAAAAAAAACTCATCATGCCCAGTAATTTCGCTGGTAACATTGCCCTTCAGACCGGAACACATTAATGTTTGCACATTACTGCTTGGCGGATGAATAACTGGCAAATGTGTGGTACTCCCCTAGGCGGCAAAAGCGCACTGCAAAAGAGGCCTACCACTACAAAAACTCCACTAAAAAGACTCCAGGCTGTCATCGAGAAAATTCCGTAAGGTGCTCCCTCGCCTGGAGCATTTGACTGTAATGTAACATTTATGATTCGATTTAGAGCATTACATTACAATATTGCCTCCCAGACAACCATTCACCATTAATATTATATACATTTTTCATCAAGTTGCGCACTGTAATGCTCGGTTCTCCCTTACTGATGTAATGCTCGACTCTGTAACATTGCATTACAGGCGAATGCTCCAGTTGAGGGAGCACCTTAATAGAAAAATCTAATAACACTTATTGCCAAACCTGAGAATCGAACCCAGGACCTCATGATCGGCAGTAAAGCTTGCGACTACAACATCGAAGCAGTCAACAAGATCCTTATTAATATAATTATTGTTATTGTATACTAGCTGGTACCCGCGATTTCGTCTGCGTACTTTTAGGTAGCCTATGTCCTTTCTCAGGGTCTAAAGATTGTCTGTGCCAAATTTCATCAAAATCGGTTGAGAGGTTAAAGCGGGAAAGCATAACAGACAGACAGACAGAGTTACTTTCGCATTTATAATATTAGTAGGGATTATCCTACCGAGCCTACATAAAAGATTTACCACTTGACATCAAGAGTCTAGTTGCCGTAAGAGCCGGCTAAGGGTTAACAGATCCAGAGGAGGCAGCAGCGTCCTCTGCAACAAACCATCGAACTGCGCTCGACAACACGCACAACAAGCGTGTCGAGTATTTTCAAATTCGCCCTTTATGGAGGAGGCTTATGTTCAGTAGTGGATTACCAACGGCTGAGATAATGATCAAGAGTCAAGATAGTTGTGTGAAAAGTATTTCTATACAAGTATGGCTCTTGAGGAAAACATAAACTGAGAAATCAAACAAACATAACATAACATACATTCACGCCTTTTTCCCGAAGGGGTAGGCAGAGGTGTACCCAGGACTCAGTCCCATAGGTAGATACACCCACATTTCGCCAGTATGTTATTGGTCCCATGTAATAGGGGGCGAGCCTATTGCCATATACCGGGCACAGTTCCAGACTCCTGGCAGCCCTTGAGATAGATAATTCCTAATGGAAAAATCCAATATTTAACACTATGCCTGACCTGGGGATCGAACCCGGGACCTCTTGATTGGCAGTCGAGCATGCGCCCACTACGCCACCGAGGCAGTCAATAGTAAGAAATCAAACAAAGAAGTGACTTATTGTTTTTTTTTTATTTGTACATCAAAACATCTCCAAACAAGAGCGTTTGGACCTTTTATTACATAATTAATTGCATTATTAGGCGCTTTTATTGGACTAACTTAGACTATCTTGAGGGTGTCCATAGAAGTGGCTTATTTATTGTTGGAAAACAGATTGCCATGAAACAGACACATAAAAAAAAATTGTTTATCATAAAAATCACTGAAGTAATAGATAACATTGATATTAACTAATTCAATAAGTATTTATCACCCACCGTTAATTGAAACAGATGGTATCAATTTCCTCAGTAATTACGTTTATCTACGTTCGTAAACCAACATGAACGCGTGTGATTATGCAATTTCATTGTATGTTACCACCTGTTTAAACGTAACAATATTAGCACATAATGAGTACATTCGCATTTTAACACTCTCGTGAAAAGTATGATATTTTCATTGAAGAAGGTTTATTTATTACACACACATGCTCTGTTTTTATTGTGTGTTTTAAGTCCCATGATTAGTACACGCAAAACTTCATGATCTAGCTGTGCACCGCGGAATCACCCGCATGTCTACGTTCCCGTGGTAATAAAAAAAAACATAACATACATTCACGCCTTTTCCCGGAGGGGTAGGCAGAGGTGTACCCAGGACTCAGTCCCATAGTAGATACACCCACATTTCGCCAGTATGTTATTGGTCCCATGTAATAGGGGGCGAGCCTATTGCCATCTATCGGGCACAGTTAATAATTAACAGTTAATAGTCCCGTGGTAATAACGGGATAAAAAGTACTCTGTGTTATTCCAAGCTATCTACATACCAAATTTCAGCTCAATCGGTTCAGTAGTTTTAGCGTGAAAATGGATCAAACTTACACACAAAAACAGCGCTAGATGGCGCTGGGATCGAGTTAGAACACGGTAGCGTTTTGTTTACCTGCTACAAAGGTAACTTTGTAGCAGTAGCATTGTTCATTGTACTGAGATTTGAGATTATACCTAATTAAGTAAACAGTAATGTGAAAACATTACTGCGTTTCGGTCTGAAGGCCAAAGTTACCACCTAAATTACTGGGCATGAAGAGTTTCAACAACTTATATCTCAGGGTGACAGGCGCAGTTCAGTACCGTGCAGAATTTTGAATTTATAAACAGTGGGTGGCACTGTGTCTGATATGGGCAATCATGATGCTTAAAATCAGGCACCTGATTTGCTCGTCTTGTCACTATCATAAAAAAAAATTAGTAGGATGAGAACCGTTTTGGCTGCGTAATGCGAATATTAAAGGTGTCGTGCGTACTGTGCAGCCAAAACGGCTAACTGCCCATCGATCATAAAGTTTTGCGCGTACTTTTGCGTTTTGTTTTGTGTATATATCTTATTCCTTGTAAAATATAACTAAATGCTTGACAGCCGAACAAATATAAAATAATAATGATATGGGACAACTTCCACTCACGGTGATCCGGTCCCAAACTAGGCTAGAAGCCTTTACTGTGATAACCAGATGACTGATATACATACTTATATAAGCTTATAACACAGATCGAACAGACGTGTTCATACACGCAAATGTTTGACCTGGCCGGGGATCAAACCCGGGGCCTGCAGCTCAGAAAGCAGAGTTACTACCATCTGAGCCAACGAGGCTGTCAAAAAAAATGTTTGGTCATATATACGTAAATTAAGTTTCAAGAGGGCATTTGATTAATCATTTGAGTTATAATATTATGTACCTATTTTACAAGGAAATTTTCTCAATAACAGCTTGATTGAGGAAATTCTAAAGGACATATACTCGGTACGTGTGAACGAGGCTTTAGACATCTTTAATATAATAATATCTCGCAATGCTGCACCTAAGTTTAGCTCTCTGAAAATTGGATAATGTGAAGGTCGCCTTAGCAGTTTACATTAACATGCCATCACAATCTTTAACTATGATTAGATGTATAAACGTGCTGATGTCCGTTTATTAATTATAATGACATTATTTGAGAGTTGAATGAGAGCAAAATAATAAAAGAGTGGATTATCGATGACTAATTACAAATATCAAACCTTTTTAGAATTCCACTTTTCAATTTGTTACAGGTAGACGATTTTTCCGACAAAGACAATTTAAAACAGAACCTAGACAACTACATAAAACGGTGGAAAGGCAAAGTTCGCCTCATCAGAAACACCCAACGCGAAGGCCTCATTCGGACTCGATCGCGAGGGGCCAAGGAGGCAACCGGTGACGTCATCGTATTCCTCGACGCACACTGCGAAGTTAATGTCAACTGGCTCCCTCCATTACTGGCCCCTATATATAGAGACTACAGAATCATGACTGTACCTGTCATAGATGGTATAGACCACAGAAGCTTTGAGTATAGACCGGTCTACTCCCACGGGACGAACTATAGAGGCATTTTCGAATGGGGCATGCTTTACAAGGAGAATGAGGTGCCAGATAGAGAAGCAAACAGACATCCGCACAAATCTGAACCGTACAAAAGCCCAACCCACGCCGGAGGCCTATTCGCTATCAACAGAAAGTATTTCCTCGAAATCGGGGCGTACGACCCCGGCTTATTAGTGTGGGGAGGTGAAAACTTCGAGCTCAGTTTCAAGATCTGGCAATGTGGGGGCAGCATCGAATGGGTGCCGTGCTCTAGAGTGGGACACGTGTATCGAGCGTTCATGCCGTACTCCTTCGGCAACTTGGCAAAGAACCGCAAAGGGTCCCTGATAACTATCAACTATAAGAGAGTTATCGAGACATGGTTCGACGAGGAACATAAGGAGTTCTTTTATACGCGAGAACCGATGGCTCGTTTCTTAGACATGGGTGATATAACTGAACAGATAGCTTTGAAGGAAAGGCTGCAATGTAAAGACTTCGGATGGTTCATGAAGAATGTAGCTTATGATGTGTATGACAAGTTTCCGAAGCTTCCGGCGAACGTTCATTGGGGCATGGTCAAGAATAAGGCGACAGGGCAGTGCTTGGATACTATGGGGAAAGCAGCGCCGGCTTATATCGGTAAGTACACTTGGATACACTTGGTACAATTTGGAGGTCTTCAAGTCAAGAGTGAATAGGTATCTTCTAGGCAAGCACGCACCATCGTCGACCGCGTCGTCACTTCTCGTACCATCAGGTGAGACTGCGGTCAAGTGCTTGGCTATTCAGCAATAAAAAAAAGTACATAATAAGATACATAATATTATAAGCTAATACAATGTAGGCATATACAATAGATACATAAGCTGCGCTAGAAAATTAGAGTATACGATACCTAACAATACATAATACCGAGACATAATATACCAAACTTAGCACGAAAACTGCGCGCGAACTAAATTGATTTTTTTTTCTCATTTTAAAATGAAAGTGCATATGGGTTATGTGGACAACCCATATTGTCAGTTTCAAGTCGCCAAGATTCCCACAAGGCCTCCGACATGACCTAACGACTGCCCCCTACATATCTTATAGGAATCTATAGAGACCTACAGTTTAACCTGCCATCCGAAACAAGGTAGCGCCGAGGTGAAAAGTCCACATATTATCTTCGATTACTATCTCGTCTAGGCTTGATTACTAGGTTATAATTAGAAGATTTCCAATAGAACGGGTAAGATAAGATAAGATTTCGACGTATGCAGTTTTCTTGCGCGTACTCTAATTTCTCTATGGTCCTTTTAAGGCGCGGTGCTAAGAAAATTCGCCTCAATACATAAAATAAAGACAACTAGGAACTAGAAAATAACAATACAAAGATTCAGTAAAAAATAAAATTTTATCCAAACGAGTTTTCATGTATAAAAACCTGCACAAAGAAAAAAAATCTCAGAAAAATAAAAAGGCACAGAAAACTTGTTCGGATTAAATTGGATTTTTTACTAAATCTTTGTATTGTTATTTTCTAGAACCAAGTTGTCTTTATTTTACGTAATAACATGTAGTATTTTTTATGTCTTCAAAAATGTGGGTACGTGTGAGCCAGAGGGAAAATTTGCTTAGCACCGCGCCTTAAGGGTCATCATGTGCAATCCATGCAATCCGCTATTTCATAGAAAAGGTCTTTAACAAAAAGTATGGAACTGCTCATTTTATTCGCTATTTCATCACCACATGATGTTACCAATAAATAACGAAATAAACATCAATCTTCAAATTTATGTCCAAACTTAAGCTAAATGCTAAAATATTTCACCTTAAGTTAGTATATTATGTCACACGTCCGTGAACTATGATTTTTATATCTAACCGTATTAAAAACAAAGCTTTATCTCTAAATAAATATTAATCGATATCCATATTGATCATTGATTACTTAGAAATAATGTAATCGCCGTAATAGAATCAGTATTATTTTTTAAACAATATATATTATATATTAATATATTTATAACTAGCTGTACCCCGCGGTTTCATCTGCGTAGACATCGTTCCCGTAGGAATAACGGGAAGAAAAGCTTATGTGTTATTCTAGGGTCTAATTTGGGGCGTGAAAGAGTAACAATCCATCCATCTATCGATCCATCCATCCTCACATACTTTCGCATCTATAGTATTAGTAGGATTCAATGGATCATAACATAACATACATTCACGCCTTTTTCCCGAAGGGGTAGGCAGAGGTGTACCCAGGACTCAGTCCCATAGTAGATACACCCACATTTCGCCAGTATGTTATTGGTCCCATGTAATAGGGGGCGAGCCTATTGCCATCTACCGGGCACAGTTCCAGACTCCAGGCAGTTATTAAGATAATTCCTAATGGAAAAATCCCATGGATTCAATGGATAATGACTAGAAATACTTATTAAAGTATTTCTTTAATCTGTAATCTAGTAAAAATTTAAATATTCTCATTTCAATGTTGTACTCGATGATTAGACCTTGACGAAATCGGAATCGGTTCATCCATTGATGGAAATGGAAACTAGACTGTCACAGGCAGACAGACTCGTCATACTTATGACAACCCGGATCTGGGGCCTAAAACCTGTGACCACATCATCATCAGCCGGAAGAAGTCCACTGCTGAACGTAGGCCTCCCCCACAGAACGCCATATGGGGTAAACCTTGCAGGTTCGCAGTGAAACCTTGGCAAATGACAACCCGGATCTGGGGCCTAAAACCTGTGACCACATCATCATCAGCCGGAAGAAGTCCACTGCTGAACGTACGCCTCCCCCACAGAACGCAATATGGGGTAAACCTTGCAGGTTCGCAGTGAAACCTTGGCAAATTTTATTGTAAACCTCAAAAAGCGTCGTCTTTAAAGTATGTGTTGTCTGTGTTCTAGAAATATCACTTTTGATTAATATTGGTACAAGTTCTTAGAAACACGTTCTTAAAATGTAATATAATTTTGAATTTATTAACCTTATTGACGGATGATCTATATTCGTAACTAGTGGTCCGCCCCGGCTTCGCACGGGTAGCAGAAGTAAGTATAGTGAACGTTTTAGTACTAATTGATGAGTACTAATTGATAAGTACTAAAAACCTCTCGTACATTATTTTATTCTACCATCAATAGATTTCACAGCGCACGCAAATTAATGAATATATTAGGTAATTATGTGACACCTTGGTTCACAAAATATTGCAGTTTTCCTACGGATCCCTATTTTTTTTTCAAAATCTCATATATCCTGTGTCACTCACACTGAATTAAGCTTTCCATAATTGAAAGAATTCTTTTAAATCGGTCCAGTAGTTTCAGAGCCTATTCATTACAAACAAAAATTAAAAAAAACAAAGGCAGGCCGGCAGCACTAAGTCACTAAGTGTATTATATTATATTAATAATCTGGAAACGAATACGGCATACGGATTACGGAAACACTGAAAGCATCTAAGAGCATCGATAATTCGATGTCGTTGCAGCCCAATTTAAAGGGGCTATGATAAAGAGAAACGAAATAAAAACCGCGTTTAAATTATTTGCAGAAAGTTATCATAAGCGTATTATGCAATGTAGGAAATAAATTACTTAAAATGTTGCATACCCTATTACCCTAGTATTTACGTCTTGCAAGAAAATATTGTCGGCGCGTTCTAATTTTTCCTGTAGCGCCATCTAATGAGCATTTTTGGAACTAAATATTCATTAACAAACTTTTAATCTTTATTTTTCCACATAAAGGCTGAAATTTTTGAAAACGCTGAAACACGTGTTTAATTATTTTCATTTTAGAATGTTTCTACAAAATTTGAAATTAATCGGCTGAAAAATGAAGTCTTCTCTATACAAACTTTCAACCCCTATTTAATACACTTAGGGGTAAAATTATGAAAAATCCTTTCTTATTACTTGTCTAGACTGTAAAAATAATCTATTGTCAAAATTTCATCATAATCGGTCCAGTAGTTTTGGCTCTGGGTTGATGAGTCAGTCAGTCAGTGAATCACTTTCTCTTTATATAATAGTAGTTAATGCGATAGATAGGAGTTAATGCGATAGTTTAACTTTAACACGTCATATCTGCGTTGGCGCTTCCTTTCGTATTATCGCATAATTAGCATATTGTAACACTATTGTAAGCACAGCGGCTTTGCCCCCTCGCAATAAAGAAACATAGTAGTTTTATAACAAAACTTTGACGCTGTTTTTGGACCACTTAGAATGTGAATTTTCAAAAATCCTTCATTAGCACATGTCCAGGCAACGAAAAGACCCTGCATTCCAAGTTTCAAGTCTCTAGGATCAGTGGTTTGGACTCTGTGTTACATGTCAGTCAGTGAGTCACTTAGGATTTTGTAATATATAGTGATTATCAAATATTTATCTGACAATATATTTATGGGACAATTCATGGATCCATACCGCATACTATACCAGCTGGGCTATTGTAGAACTCGGTGACTATCACTTTAGTGACTATTAACTTGATTTGACATTAACTACAAATGTCAAAAGTCCAGTTTATACTAACCAAAGAAGTTATATCTACTTACTAGACCGTACACGCATCTCCTTTAATTTGGAAAATGTTGACAGTTTACGGTCTTGTTAGAAGGGTAAAACGTCTTTGTTAGTAACTCAAGCCTGATAGCGACTGGTGATTATGAAGAACGACAATAGCACCCATTGAGATAGACATTGAGATAATAGTCACTCAAGTGATAGTCACCGAGAACGCCAATAGCACTGCAGATAGCACATATCGAGGTCCATCTCGGAAACCATCTACAGAAGATGAGCTCGAAGACAGTCCCCGCATAAAATGTGTTATTATATGTTATTGAAGGTACATCAGCGTGTCACGGTTCAGGCAACAGCCAGCTATTTAGATTGAACGCGGCGGGACAGCTCGGGGTCGGCGAGCGATGCGTCGAGGCCGATGCAGAAAACGTTAAACAAGCTATATGCAGGCTTGGGACTGTCGACGGCCCATGGAGGTTAGTATTTTATAACGGAACCACACACAACACACTCACACTTTTGTTCACAGATTTTTAAAAAGTCACAGATCATCATCTTCCACCATTTGAGTCTGCACCATCCGTCTGCACTCACTGCTAAACGTACCCGTAATCAGTACTTATGTTTCCTTTTGGCTACCTCGGTGGGTTCGATCCTCAGGTCACGCAGCGTTATCTAGTTTTAGGGTACCGTACCTCAAAAGAAAAAAAATGAACCCTTATAAGAGCACTTTCTTGTCCGTCTGTCAGTCTGTCTGACTCTCGAAGACATTTTTTGACGGGACCGCATAGAGGTATCAAGTTGAAATTCTATAAATCTGCGGTTCCTTGTGGCTGTAAAAAAATCATACTTCTAAGTTAACGCAATCAAAAGTTATGGCCATTTTACTGCATATCTCCATACTTTGCGCAAGGAACTAACGGATGACGCCTGGAACTGTGTCCGGTAGATGCCCCTTCGGGAAAACGTGTGATTGTATGTTATATGTGTTATGTTTCCTTTGTCCCCAGTTACGACGAGAAATACCACCAGCTAATTCACCGTCTCCACGGCTTCTGTCTAACATTACAACCGCATTCTAGACAACTAGGTCTAGCTCCGTGCGACCCTAACAATACCTACCAACAGTGGACTATCATTGAACATAAACCTAAGTGGTGAGACTATATTGGTTAGTAGTTAGATAGTTATTGTCTACAGTACATCAAGTCTATGAAGTACCTTTTGAAAGATTTGAATTTAAATACGAGTAGGACCTTAAATTTTATGAAAACAGCTATGCCATATATATATATATATTTTTTTTTTTTTTTTTTTTTTTTTGGCCTGATGGTAGTAACTCTGCTTTCTGTGCCGCAGGGCCCGGGTTCGATCCCCGGCCAGGTCAAACATTTGTGTGCATGAACATGTCTGTTTGATCTGTGTCTGGGTGTTATAAGCGTATATAAGTATGTATATCAGTCATCTGGTTACCATAGTACAGGCTTCTAGCCTAGTTTGGGACCAGATGACCGTGTGTGGAAGTTGTCCATTATTATTATTATGAATTATATTCTATAATGAAATTTAATAATTACAATAATAATTGTTTGACTATAAAATTATTTATGGCGGAAACCATTCATTTTATAGTTCAACCATTATTTTAAAGCTTAAAATTTTTAAGCATTTTTTTTTAAAGTACATTTACCTATCTATATATTATTATATAATTGCCAGAATAAATTTTATGATTAAGAATAAATCTAAACCTTGTGAATCTTGTGATAATGTCTTGTAATTTTGTGGTTTTACGTCAAACTCAAACTCAAAACAGATTTATTCAAATAGGTCATAATCTGACACTTTTGCACGTCAATGAAGACGTTATTTCGGAGTGAAAGGATGATATGTCAAACGGTACTTCTTAGATTTCAAGTAAGTGATGTGACTATATTGGACTTAAGCTGTTTGCTCATTACACCGGTATAGGAACATTATATTATAGGTATTCTATTCTACTATAAGAACGTGTCTGACCAGGTAACGGATGCGGAACGGTGTAAGTGTCCACTATATCGTGTCAACACCGGTCTCATATAAAATTGTTCTCCTTCAACAACTTTATTTACACGGCACGGAAACCAGAGAATACTAATGGGACCGAAAGGACACTCCTCATTTTCTTCTCTTCTCTCTCTCTTTTCTTCTTCTCCTCATTTAAATTAATATGATTGTAGTTCTGTCGCAACAAAGTGCAAATCTGGTCGCGCAGCGCCTAACAACCTATCGTTATATTAACCTACAAGCTGCTTCTCTTTCTATCGCGTATATCTCATTTCTTTTAACTACGTTAGGGGTGTCATCTTTAGATAATACATGAAACTAAACAATAACGTGAAAAACGTGAAGTTCAGATTCTTATAATTATTTAGGCAGACGAATGCGATGCAATATACCCTCATTTTAGTTAGAGATAACCGAAGAAACGGTGTAGTGTAAGCAATTTTTTTTTTGCCCTTCGTTGCCTATAACGTACTAGTGAAGTGGGCAAAGTACTTAAAAGCCCGATTCGCATTATTCCAGTCCTGTCATCCAGCGAGTTAATCCAGTCCAGTTCTTGACTGGATCATGGAGATTATGCAATTACCACTCTCATACCTTCAATTTGGTTCATAAATGGTATTTTATCGGGTAATTTAATATTCAAGTGATAAATTAAGAACCCTCTTAGAACTTTATTTACGGAATTATGACCAAAAATAGATTTTTGTTCAGCTGTCATTGATCAAGCTACCACTGGTGGACGGGCCTTGAGCTCATCACGTTTGCGGTCAAAGTAGAATGCTACTGGGATTATGTGAACCAGGCTTTAATACAGTCTGTCATGAATTTGAAAGAGTAGTCAATCCAGTTACTGGATTGGATCGCTAACTGGAAATGATACTGTATGGGATAGTATACCTTTATGCCTACATAGGGCGACAGGGGTGCGTTAGGTTGGTCGATGAAACATCGATCGAATGGAATACAGATTAAGGTGATAGCCCCTAACATCAGCATTCGAGTTGGTCAGTCCGAGAATAACTTACTCGTACAGTGAAAACTCTGCTTTATGCTAGGCCTGGGGGTCCATTTACCACGTCGGTTCTTATTCTGAACATACTTGTAAACCAAGTTCTTATACTATAATATACTCGTGTCATCCTTAATAATAGTTATAGCCATCGTCTGTTAAACCACGATTGTATAAATTTCGTTGCAACAAAAAACAGGTTTAATTTGCATATTAATAATATGACCAGCTTATAATTTATGTATTTGTAGCAAAATAAACAACACTATTTAACGTCCCCAAAACACATAACATAACATACATTCACGCCTTTTCCCGAAGGGGTAGGCAGAGGTGTAACCAGGACTCAGTCCCAGAGTAGATACACCCACATTTCGCCAGTATGTTATTGGTCCCATGTAATAGGGGGCGAGCCTATTGCCATCTACCGGGCACAGTTCCAGACTCCAGGCAGTTATTGAGATAATTCTTAATGGAAAAATCCAATATTTAAAACACTTGCCTGACCTGGGGATCGAACCCGGGACCTCTTGATTGTCAGTCGAGCATGCGCCCTCTACGCCACCACAACCCCAAAACAACTAAATTATTAACGCGAAATGAACTTATTCTAGAAAATAACAATTCATAGTTAAGATTTATTATAAGTTTGATAAAAAATAAATTATATAACAAATGTCCGAATTATTTAACTCTAAATCGGTAAACTACAATTCTATTATTGTTTATTAGAACCATAATTGATATGTAAACAATAATTTGAATTCTTTTAAAAACGTGTATTTTCTTATAACTCTTAACAGGATACAGGGCCTCTTAGCAGTTTGACACAATCCAATGGAAAATTTACTAAATCGATGTTTTTTTTTCCCTGTTTCCTCCGAATACAGTAAACCTATTTGATATATTTAATATTTATATCCTGATATTTTAAAGATGAAGTAGAATATGTCCCTATCATTTTATTTCTGTTCATAAACTCTACATTTTTTTAGTGAACGTCCAAACACGCGTAAAACTGTGATTTTTGGAAGTTCACTATGAAAAATATCAGGATATAAATTTATAGAATGGGTTTATTATATTCGGAGGAAACAGGGGCATACAAAAGATCGATTTGGTAAATATTTCATAGGATTTGACAAACTCCTAGAAGGCTCTGTACGTTCTTAATATTTGGAATATAATATGATTACTATCTATTATTATTTATAAATTATTATTATACTTATATACAATGTGTTAAAAAGGTGTAATAACACTTAAAGGGGTCCATCTAATCGTCAAACTGAACCATTTTCAAAACAGATTTGAAATACTCTTACAAAATGGATTATAGTTGATCGACTTTATATGGAGTCTCTTTTCCAAGTTGTTTAAATTGACGGGAATATGTATTCCGTTGATTATAACCCTTTTTTAATACCATGTAGAATAGTCTTAATTGGGTCTATTAATTTAACATATTTTGGTAAGAAAAGCTCAAAGTCGTATTTTTCGTACTTAATAAAATATGATATACCTACTTACACCACACGCCTCGACTATACGTATATTATTTCTGCATATAACGTAATACTGCGCCGTTGGGGGGCCTTAACGGGATTAAAAGATTAAACGAACCTCATACGAGTATCTCTGTTTAGAATGTTAAAATAACGTCAATAAGAACTTTAACATTATTGTGCAATGTGTAAAACTGTGTCCATTACGCGCGATAAACCCTCGAATCACACAATACAATGCGTACAGAAGTCAAGCTACATAGAACGCGCGCTCGAGCAATGCACACATAGACATCGCTCACGGACACGATATCTCGGAACGGTTGGAAGATTCAAAGATTCAAAGATATTTATTTTGTCTAAACATGTGTTAAACATAACAGTTGAAATGTCTTGCTGTTGAAATTGCATAACGTTCTAAAATTGTCTCAACATGTTTATGCCTTTTGGCGTACAAAATATATTAATAAATTATATTAAGATTATAAAATTGATAATAATAAAAATAAAAAAACAATTAAGTAGATACATGCATGTCAAATTATAAACTAAGAATATCTGTTGGGAACAGTGCGAGCGCGACACCCATTCGAATCAACACGCGTCTCGTGATGTTTTTTTTGTTGAAATTGAATTGTTTTATAACTAAAACAACACGATAGTTTTCTCGCATAAACCAGACTTGATAACCCTAGCGCGACCGCCTAACGTAGGTATCTAAAAGTGAAGTTCATACATAGACTCGACTTCTGTTCTCATGTTATTTTGTGGTCGAACATTGGCAATGTGGACTTGGTCGCCAATGTCCGAGGATTTGCCGCGTTAACTGGTGGAACACAGCATTATTTTCTAACCATTAGTCACCATTAGTAACAAGGGATTAAAATATTTACAAAATTACCCTGCCTACAAACCTTTGACACCAGCGCCCCTTTCCCACATTATTTTTTATTATTAAATTCGAATATATTCTCATAATTCCTACCTTGAATTCCTCCGCAAATTCCTATCTTAGAGCATTTAGAATTGGAGTTGTCAAGTTTACGCCGCGCCACCCCTTTGCCTGAAATATATATATTTATTGTACTTTTTTTGCCTATGCAGCTATCACTTGTTATTTTGACACTGTATTTTATATATTAGTTTGCGTTAATGTTTGGTGTACTATTTACCTCCCCATAAACGAATACCGTCATAAAAAAGTGCCTATTAAAGTAAGACTAGACACTTCCAGTGCTTTATGCTCTGAGATTTCTCCTAACCTTTTCTACCCTTTCACCTACAGGAAATTTATGAATGAATCGATTACCGGCTTGGATTATGATTATGATGAATATTATTATTAAGTATGGCATTCCATTAAGTATATTATTAATATTAAAATGTTAGGATATTGTTTAATTAATATTAGGTTTATTCGTTCTATAACTTCTGTTTAAAACTTGAGTACTATAACGTTGATAATTATTATCGTACAATGTTCATTATAACTAAAGATTAGACCCGTTATGTACTACTCGAAAAATACCTAACATAAAATCCCGCTGCACGGATTAATTTTGTGTACTGACGAATAGAAATGAATGCCCCTAAGATTTCATAATAACACAAGTGGAGTTTTAAAATTCGTCCAAAAGCTATAAAACCCTTTTATCTCTAACAATATCTACCTTTCATCCTACTTTATTATACTATAAATGCGATAGTTTGTGAGGAAGGATGGATATAGATGAAATTTGTTTTTTGTTTCACGTCAAAACTACTGAAACGATTGGGCTGAAATTCAGCATGTAGATAGTTTAGACCCTGGAGTAACGTATATGGGTATAATCCCGATATTCCCATGGGAACGAAGACTACGCGGGTGCAACCGCTGGGCACAGCTAGTTTTCAAAAAGTTTTTGGAATCCATGCATAGTGTGATCTTTTAATATATATTTTTCGAGTAGAGCATAGCGGGACTCTGTACTAATGCTCAGCGGGCAGCGGGACTAACCCATATTTAAGCCACAAAATGAAATTACAGATAAGTCAAAGCTGTTAAGAATCTCTTATCAATTTAATACTATGTGTTTATTATATTATGGATTATGAAATATTATTGTTTAAGGTACATATCTTAGTAAAAATAATATTATAAGTATTTGTGAAATATAATTTGCGAGATTATATAATGTTTTAATGGATAATTTATGTAATGCATTTAAGTAACCTATGAAATTTCAAGGCATTTAATCCCTTAATATTATTTATAATAATAAACGATACGTAGTTCATAATATAATTCATAAACATTGTAAATTTTTAATTTATTATTCTATAGACGTATATTTTTCTTAAAATATAATATTTTTGTCACAATTTATTATAATCTATACTAATATTATAAAGAGAGAAACTTTGTTTTTTTGTTTGTAACGAATAGGCTCCGAAACTACTGGACCGATTTTAAAAATTATTTCACTTTTGGATAGCTTAATTCAGTGTGAGTGACATAGGCTATATGAGATTTTGAAAAATATTAGGGATCCGTAAGAAAACTGCAATATTGTGAACCAAGGCGTCACATATATTCATTAATTTGCGTGCGCTGTGAAAACTATTGATGGTAGAATAAAATAATGTACTAGGGGTTTGTAGTACTTACTAATATCTACAAAATAGTCCACGGATATTTCATCCATCTATTTTGGTTTAGTCACAATAATCGAAACAGACATAATATGAATGCGCTGTAATAAGTATTGGAGGTAGAATAAAGTAATGTACTGGGGGTTTGTAGTACTTATCAATACCTACAAAACAGTATACATAGATTATATCCATCATTTTTGGTTTAGTCACAATAATGGAAAAAGTGATTATTTTTCATGCGGTGTGAAAACTATTGGTGGTAGAGTAAAGTAATGTACTAGGGGTTTGTAGTACTTATCAATACCTACAAAACAGTATACATAGATTATATCCATCTTTTTTGGTTTAGTCACAATAATCGAAGCAGTGATTATTTTTCATGCGGTGTGAAAACTATTGGTGGTAGAGTAAAGTAATGTACTAGGGGTTTGTAGTACTTATCAATACCTACAAAACAGTATACATAGATTATATCCATCTTTTTTGGTTTAGTCACAATAATCGAAAAAGTGATTATTTTTCATGCGGTGTGAAAACTATGGGTGGTAGAGTAAAGTAATGTACTAGGGGTTTATAGTACTTATCAATACCTACAAAACAGTATACATAGATTATATCCATCTTCTTTGGTTTAGTCACAATAATCGAAGCAGTGATTATTTTTCATGCGGTGTGAAAACTATTGGTGGTAGAGTAAAGTAATGTACTAGGGGTTTGTAGTACTTATCAATACCTACAAAACAGTATACATAGATAATATCCATCTTTTTTGGTTTAGTCACAATAATCGAAGCAGTGATTATTTTTCATGCGGTGTGAAAACTATAGGTGGTAGATTAAAGTAATGTACTAGGGGTTTGTAGTAATTATCAATACCTACAAAACAGTATACAGAGATTATATCCATCTTTTTTGGTTTAGTCACAATAATCGAAGCAGTGATTATTTTTCATGCGGTGTGAAAACTATTGGTGGTAAAGTAAAACAGTATACATAGATTATATCCATCGTTTCTGGTTTAGTCACAATAATCGAAGCAGTGATTATGTTTCATGCGGTGTGAAAACTATTGGTGATAGATTAAAGTAATGTACTAGAGGTTTGTAGTATTTACCAATATCCACAAAATAGTCTACGGCCATTATATCCATCTATTTTGGTTTAGTCACAATAATCGAAAGTCATTATATGCATGCGATGTGAAAAGTATTGGTGGTAGAATAAAGGAATGTACTAGGGGTTTGTAGTACTTATCAATATCTTCAAAATAGCCCACGATAAATTTATACATGTGTCAAGGTTTGGTCATTGTAACAGAAATAGTCATTAATTTGCGTGCGATGCGTAAACCATTAGGGTTATATCTATTAAAATACAATGTATCACGAATTTACTCCTATTAAACGTTCACTATACCTACTTCTGCTACCCGTGCGGAGCCGGGGCGGGCCGCTAGTACTTATATAAATAGATTTAATTATAAACTAGGTAAACATGGAAAAACATTATTATTTCAAGGTAGGTAATTTTAAATGAAAATCTAGAAACAAAACAATAATTGTCTCGTCAATATACATATTTTCACTGGATGTAACCACTATGTTTTCAAAAGTTTAGTACGAGAATTTACTCCCCAGTGGATCGCCCTTATAGGGACAAGTTATGGGAAAATATGGTGTCCCATCAATATATATGAATGTAAATTGTATTCACTAAACATTTCTTGACATGCATGCCCGGCATTACTTATTTTTCGCGTCTGAATGACATCATAATTTAAGATCACACAAATTTCCGTTCAAATTTCATAAATCATTTATTGGTAAAGGGTATTACACGTCAAACGTTTGATACAAAATACAATAATATAATTAAGTATACAAACATACACTTAAATAAGGTTTATATAAACTTTTGGTTTATAATTTGTAAATTCCTCGAAGCTTCAAAGTTCCAAATTACTAAGGCTTGGCTTTATATGTGCAAGCCGAACCCTGACTTAGTATGGGTTGCGCCGACTTTGCTGACGTGCATAAATTATTAAATTGATATTGTTGAAAATCATCATGCATTATTGTACATAATGTTATAATAATATGTATTTCATGTGAAATTACTGTGATTCATGTGTAAATTGGAAGTTTTATATATTTCTAATTAAGAAATAAAATTTATTTGTTGTTATGATTTCTTTCATTTCTACCTGTTTACTTCTCTGCTCACTTCTGATTGTAAATCTGGCATTACCCATGAGTATTTTATCTATTAAGGCCTCATTCACACGTTGCGATTTGGAATTCGGAAGAGGCAAACAGTTGGGAGCATGGTGGCAGATTTAGTAAGTAGTAATAATAATAATAATAATAATATGGGACAACTTCCACACACGGTCACCTGGTTCCAAACTAGGCTAGAAGCCTGTACTATGGTAACCAAATGACTGATATACATACTTAAATACGCTTATAACACCCAGACACAGATCAAATAGACATGTTCATGCACACAAATGTTTGACCTGGCCGGGGATCGAACCCGGGGCCTGCGGCACAGAAAGCAGAGTTACTACCGTCTGCGCCAACGAGGCTGTCAAGTAAGATAATATTTGTGTTTTTAACGTCTGTATAAAGGCTCTTAGTACACGTATCTAGCTATTATCATGAAAATAGCTTCAACTTCCCATACAACGTCGATCCGTTGATCCATTGTGTATGTTGGTCGAAGTTGAATTTTTTTTACGAATTTCGCAATACTTTCTTTTGAAAGGTGTTCATTTTGACTGGTAAGTATTACTACACAAGTGGTTGTCACGCGGATGTAGGTACCGGCGATTTATATTTGTAGCGTCCGTGGTCCAGCGGGAATATACCCGGCTCTAAACCCGGAGTTCCTGGATCGAAATGAAATGAAATTGTTTATTATGATAAAAACGACACGAAATCAATTACAATTATCACACAAGAAATAAAATATAATAGCGAAAAAAATGCAAAAAAAAAATTAGAAACAATATCAGAATCGAAATAAAATTAAATTGAAATGAAATTCTGACTGCCTCGGTGGCGTAGAGGGCACATGCTCGACTGCCAACCAAGAGGTCCCGGGTTCGATCCCCAGGTCAGGCAAAGTGTTAAATATTGGATTTTTCCATTAGGAATTATCTCAATAACTGCCTGGAGTCTGGAACTGTGCCCGGTAGATGGCAATAGGCTCGCCCCCTATTACATGGGACCAATAACATACTGGCGAAATGTGGGTGTATCTACTATGGGACTGAGTCCTGGGTACACCTCTGCCTACCCCTTCGGGAAAAAGGCGTGAATGTATGTTATGTATGTTTATGAAATGAAATTATTTATTTGCAGCAGACATGGTAAAGATTAGATAATACATTCATAAGTAGGTACTGCATGTTTGACCAGCTCTCTGGCATACAAAAATTTAAAAAAGTCCATTGATTGATTGAATTAATTACTAAAATGTCCCTGGGTGCTACCGTGTTTCGGATGTCACGTTAACTGTAGGCCCCGGCTGTTTCCTTTATGATATGTAGGGGGTAGTCGTTAAGCCGGGACTACAGCTAAATGTTAGTAACAAAACGTTGTTATCTAACCGTGTTATATAACACGTGTTAAATAACAACTCGTCCACAGCGACTTGACACCGAAAATGTTTTTGTTAGCAATTATCATTTTCTAAAATAAGCTCCGTACAAGGGCAAGTGTTTTCTTGTTTAAAATCCATTGATTCCGGCTCACAATATGCTACAGTCTCTAAATAATAGAAAATTGCAAAATATTGTATGCTACAAAAGGAGATTATGATTTTCAAATATGCAGCAGAGATGTTGACGGCACGAGCGCTAACAAATAATGAACTACGAACCACCCCCCGCAGGCGAAATCGGGTGATGTTTTCCATCCGCGACGGATAACGTGTTATATAACAATATTTTGTTATATAACACCAAAGC
The DNA here is from genome assembly GCA_947063395.1 of Hemistola chrysoprasaria. Classification (NCBI taxonomy): domain Eukaryota; kingdom Metazoa; phylum Arthropoda; class Insecta; order Lepidoptera; family Geometridae; genus Hemistola; species Hemistola chrysoprasaria. The sequence continues at coordinate 14,161,156 of OX346716.1, read as the reverse complement.
CACGCCCACTTTTCATGTTATTGTGTTAGGTAACACAAAACATGCCGCTGCGGACCCGGCTTTAGTCATGTCGGAGGCCTTGTAGGAATCTTGGCGATCTGAAACTTGACAATATGGGTTGTCCACATAACCTATTATGAATTGACTCGAGCAGTGTAATTGGGGTAACATTCTAATTAAAATTATTATTATAGCTCTTTTCTTAACTGGAAAATAGCTGCTATAAATAGCTAGATGAGACGCTTGCTTCACACGGACTACAATTTGTATGAAAATGAATAACAGGACCGCATTCACATAGACCGCATTTTAACGTCATTATCGACCGCGTGAGTATTACCGACCCCATCGCTTCACCACTTTTGTTGATGCGATGTGGTAGGTACTTACCTACATGTGAAACAACTCTTAAAACTAGCCTACATAGGTAATAAATTTGATTGTTTCATTGAAAAATATATTGTTTATTAAAATTATTTATTTTATAAATGAGTAAATGCTATTTTGTTATGAACTAAGCAGTTACATGTTATGGCTCACATAGATTTTATGTTTTGTTGCAATAAATAATAGATTATATATTTATATAGAATTTAGTTGATTAGAACTTTCTTGAAAGAAAGAGAATTAATATTGAATCTCATTTCGACTGCACTAAGGATCAGAATCCCTCAATTTTTTACATAATATATCTCAGTTAATTGATTACACTTGTTGATATATCTATCTCTGCATAATTTTACAGGAATTAAGGTGCTATTGATTAAATACTAGGGCGTCTTAGACCACCAACTGTCCCAATTTTGAACTCTTAGTTCCGGATCTAGTAAAGACCAGTTAGGAGAAGGTATATCCGGTGCTAACCAGTTAAAGTCATCTAAAAGGTCCCAGTTGTTAACACCTCTATTCAGAGCAGATGCATTGAAATGTTTTTCCAAATCGTCATAGTGTAAATTATAAGGGGCTGTACGAATCTCCGTACAATCTTCAACAATGCCTTTACTTGTGACATGTAGATAGATGTCAGTTTTAGTTGACGTGTGCATCCTCATTTGTTGGCAAGCAGTCACTATCTTACAGTTATTGCAGTTTTCTACGAATACAGAAGACGTTACAGGCCCAGATAAAACTACACAATTTTCAAGGTTATTCATATGTAAAGTACCCATTACACCCTTCAGTCCTATCGTACAGTTCTTCAGATTCCGTAATGCTACATCTCTCTGATACAATTCCTCATTTTCCAACAGAAGAATTTTATTTTCTTGTGAATCAAATCCGAAAAGTTTTTCGTTCCATTTGTTGCTGCCCTTTTTAGTGGTGCCGTCGTTTTCGTCCAAATTCTGCTTTTGTTCAGATCTCGGTAGTTTCTTCTTAGAGAATCCGAACTTTTTTCTGGGTACATACTGATCTTCTAATTCGTAACATTTAGTCTGTAAATTCTGTACAATGCCTAAGTATTTGCGCATCTTGAATTCTTTCAGGAAAAATGATGAAGTGATTATGTGTTTCTGCAATTCGTTCACTTCTTTTTTGATGTTGTCGAAATGTGAGGGTAGCATGTTTGTTTCTAATGTTGGTATTTGAGATAAGAGGTCTTCTATGTACTCTGATTTGATTTTAAAAGCTCCGGAAAAGTAATCCTCATTTTCGTCACAGGCATCTACTTCTTCCCTGGCTTTGTGAGCCTTTTCTAACTTTTCTAACCGTTGAGTTTGTCTCCTACTGAGCCTCTCTATAACTGTGGTTTTGTCACTCATTTTCCTTTCTTGATCAAGTCTTCTATTTTCTTGTTTAGTTCAGAATTCTGGTTTGTGCTCTCCTTTAGTATTTCTAGGGTTTTGCTAACTTGTTTTCTGGTGTCCGTGTGCTTGGAGTTTTGGTCAAACTGAAAATAAAGTTTTCTTTGGTAAAAAGGTTTTCGAAAATCCTGCTTTCCACTTATTATAAATATAATATAATATGGGACAACTTCCACACACGGTCATCTGGTCCCAAACTAAGCTAGAAGTCTGTACTATGGTAACCAGATGACTGATATACACACTTATATATGCTTATAACACACAGACACAGTTCAAACAGACATCTTCATGCACACAAATGTTTGACCTGGCCAGGGATCGAACCCGGGGCCTGCGGCACAGAAAGCAGAGTTACTACCATCTGAGCCAACAAGGCTGTCAATGAAAAGTTTGGAGAAATGTATGTAGAGATCTCTGATTTGCTTAACAGGCTTATTTATAATTCAGCACAACGCTAGGACTAACTTAATGCTAGTGTAGCATTATCCAGGTAACAGTTATCCAGGCTTGTGTTAAAAGAAATATCCACTGCAATGATTTACTTGTGTTTAGCCAGTGGTGAAGTACTATTGAGGAGTTTGTTTATATTGCGTCTATACATCAATATATATAGGTATATATTATTTATATATAGTTAGCATGTACAGTGTACAGGGGTAGACATTAGAGATTGGGTGCAATTTTAAAATGAAAGATCTCTACTTATGTGAATTTATTAACACCTCCTGCCAAAACTACTGACCCGAATTAAACCATAAGGTCTGCCGATGGAGTGTATCGTAGCTATAATTATTATGATATTATATTGCATGATGTCAAATGGATCAAACATGATGAACAGTGAAGTTTAAGGTGAAACTGATGAATGATATTTATCAACAGTTGATAATATTTAGGAAAAACAAATTACACTATTAAATTGGTACGTAACAGACACAATTAAATTTTCACATATTTTTCAACATAATGTGCAGGTTTTCATATGAAAAGCAAACTCTCACTGTTTGCACAAATTTTAATGTTAAAACATTAAAACACAAAAAACAAACACAATCATTGTCCATGCACTTCGATTAGTCACTAATTTCTTTACATTTTCAACCCAATACCACTAAGGCTAGTATTCCACTTGTCAAATATCTTGTCCAATTTGAGCCCAACATTTGATATTTATTGAGAAGTGTTCTAGCCCTGGATGAAGTCCAACTTATGATCAAATGTATTGAACAATGATCACAGAACCCAACCAAAATAACCCAGGTTTCACAAATATCCATAATATGACAATAATTTGCCAATTTGTGGCTAGCGTGGGGAGAGATCGACAAGTTTTTATTGGATTGTTCTTACTTCAAACACGTCATCATTCTTGTCATGCACAAACATTGGATCATAATACACACCACATACAAAGTATCGTCTTTTAGGTTAAGTTTTCTTTGACGAAGATATTTGACAAGTGAGATACCAGCCCAATCTAATGGCAATAATCATAATATTGACCTCCTTGAGTAATTCATCATCAGGTTTGACCAACTTGAACAGTGCATAGCCCACGGATCCAAATGTGAGCACCCAGAATGCTGATCTAATTGCTACACTCATCTCACCAAGTTTGTGTATAGATCTTATATTTTCCCCTCACTACTCCAAACTTTAAGGTCGTACTCCCGAGTCTTCTGGTCGGCGATCTTTTCACCGAGCGCGTAGTAGCTTTCTAGCACCCAGTTGTGATTTTGGAACATGTACAAACGAAATTCTGAAAAATATGTTTAATTTCATGTGGGCACATAAACACAATTTTTAAAGGTTGTAAGGCCTCCAACTGCAAAGAACAGACAAGACTGCTGGCTTCTTCTCAACTAATTTGTGATCTATATTCGTTTTAGGCTGCTGCAGCAGAATGTCAATTTGTGTTCATTTTAACGTATTAAGATCGCATAGAAACGTGATTGTTACATCGATAGTTTATTTCCCAATTACTTTCTTTTTACTAATTATGTATCCACATGATTCATGATAATTTTCATGGTATGACATAAAATTTTGTACCACAACAGATGGTCAATAAATTGCTAATTTTGTAATTTGCTTTGAACATAATAAGCTTCTACTTCTACAAAGATTACATCCCTTTGTGACTAAATTACAAAAAGAAATCATGACATACCTCGATTTGTGTTAAGTCTGTACCATACGCCGAAAGACACTGCGAAGGCGGCGGCCTCGAACAAGAAAACAGCTTTCAGAGAAGTATTTAAATTTCTCTTAAAAGCAGACTTGGGAGTTTTTGTTAACATAATAAATTCATTGAATTTTCTCTTGATTGAGTAGCAGTCACGGATTTTTGCAGGAATTTTCTATAAATCCTGCATGAAGGAAATGTCGGCCTCGATGACGTAAGAAAATTGCGTTCCAAATTCTAATTCAGAATACAAACGATAAACTCTAAACTATTCTTCAGTAAAAAGGACAATTATTAGTCAATAGTCATCAATAGTGCTAGACGCCGTGCTATGATAATGACTGCTGCTATATAATAAATAATTTTGGGAACGATACAATTTAAACCTAATTTTTGTGTTGATTAAATATGGTTAAAATATATAATATTATGACGTAAGCTGCATAAATATTTTTTAGTAGATTGCAAAAGTTTAGGTTCTATTTTTTTTTGAAAGAGAGTTCTGAGATTCTGGTATAACTTTCGACTTTTGAACACATTTTGCGTTTCATTTCACGTAAGATAAAGGAACAAGTATTTTTTATAATTTTTCGTGCGGGATGTATGTACATTTAATATATAGAACTAAATAGAAATTACCGGAGTTTTGGCGGAAAACCTACCAGTTTATATGTATTATCTATGGGAAAACCAAAGAATACAATTTGTCTCCCTTATCATTATCAATTATCGGTGCATTTTCGAGTGTTTAACGTGTAATAATGGTGGAGAATTACGTGTTCAGTGTTTTCGAAGATACACACAAGTCTCTTGGCAAGTGATGCGAAAGTTGAATGTGATTTTCGTGTTCCGACCAAAATTCCGGTAGCTTCATGGAAAAACCCTCACTTTACTAGAGCTGTGACTTGACTGGGTTTGCCCTGACTGAATTGTAGTAATGGATTAAATAGCAATCGCAATCATTGATAGCATGCGATTGCTTTAATAGCATATAGCAAATTATATGAAGTTGCGATATTCTGTGATTGCGATTTTAGCGAATTCATCGCTTCATACGATCATAGCGGCAGCGTGCGCTGTGTGCTATCTCTCGGCCGTCGTAACCACGGGAGACGCCGAGACGGGAATACTGAAAACTATATCTGTTTCACATGACCCTGATTGACCTCGTTGCTTTCGAGTCACGAGTGAAATTATTAGCAATTTGGTGGGCGCGATTAAGCCATTATTATCTTATTTGCTTGTACTTAGGGTCGTATATTGAATGAACGTGTATGATTATTTAATTCGTTAAAATTAATAGCGGGGCGGTGTAAAGTACGAAGTGCGAATTATCGTCATAGCAAATAGCATAGCAACAGCAAATAGCATGCTATGACTCATTAAATCGCATGCTTATGATATTATGTATTGTGAAATCGCAATGACTGAAACTGAATGAACTGAATTGACTAATTGACCATATTATCTTGAAATTTTATATAACTTGACACTGGCAAATGATGGTGAGCCCATGAATGTCCCGTGTAAGCAGGCTATAAATACAAAACTTGACACTGGCAATACATTCGTGTGGGTCCATAAAAGAAGAAAAAAAAAAAGAAATTACCTAATTAAATATTAAAAGTACAGTCCTGGGAACAAATCTATCATGAATGGGTAAAGAAACTGTTAACATCATAAGTAAACATACGTTAACATAATTTATTCATTTATTTTCGACTAAACGGATTAAACACATGATGTACTGATTATAATTATATTTATTATTTTCTTGTGATTATAATAAAATGTTAAGCAAATAATACTACATAATATGATAATAGTTGAGGCTGATAAATTACAAATTTGATCAATTTTCGTAATCATCATTATTTTCTTCTTCGTTTTCACATGATTTCACCTCGCAGTTTTGCGTTTCTAATTCCAAGTAGTTATCTAAGCAGTATTGATCGACCACGTTACCCTGAAAATTAAAATAATAAACTAGTCTCTGTTTATAAACTTATGGTTCACACATCGATATGGGCGCGGGTAGGTCGCGGTACGGGTCCAGTTGAATTCGTGTTTCCTTGTACGTGCCACCAGACCCGTCCCGCACCCGACCCGCGGCCGCGTCGGATGTCTGAATCATAGGCACACATTATGGCGGCAGCGGGTCGATTGCGAGCAGGATGAGATTGCATTCCATAATAATAATTTAAATTTATACTCTAACAGAACGGGTTTCACTGCTCGAGTCAATTCATATGGGTTATGTAGACTGTGTCCACTATTTCCACTTTTCCACTATGTGTGATGTGTGGGTTGTCCAGTGGTCCAACCTATATTGTCACAGTTTCAGGTCGCCAAAATTCCTAGAAGGCTTCCGGCATGACTTAAGGACTGCCCCCTACTTATCTATTCCTTGTATTTGACACTCAAGCGCTGATGGGTGAAACAACATTTATTCATAATACTACCAATCTACTAAATAATTTTATTATATAAGCGACGTACGATATGTTGACGGAACCGTGTTTGTAGTCCGCTAACATCTCCATCTAGACACGGACTCTGGCATTCCTGCCACTCAGCCCACTGTGTCATGGGACAGTTGTGCATCGACGCTTCGTCTACTGTTGATAGATCTTCACTGTAAGAGTACAATATTATTTATTTATAAATTTTAATTTATCATTTGTTTTAAATCAGGCATTGTATACCAACAAGTCAATTTAGTGGGGCATATTTCGCTACATAATTTGTAGCATTCCAGTATGCCCCACCAGTGGGGCGGCTTGGTTGGGCAGGGTGGAACAACCCAGTTTCTTCGTTACAGCTTGCAGCAACCATTCAAACTCAAACTCAAAAAGATTTATTCAAATCATAATCTGGCACTCTGGCATAATAAGGTCATAATCTGACAATTTTGCACGTCAATGAAGATAAACAGTACTGAGTCTACCGTGCGTTGGGAAAGATACCTCTACAAGAAGAACGCACAAGAAACTTGTAGGGCTTAATTTTTTCAACAGATAGATCCACAATATTTGGTATGGTTACCTTCGTTTTCTTTGAAGGTGCCGCGAGGCGGCTATGCAGAAGTTTCCAGGCATCTTTGTCCTCTATGTACTGGTTGACTTTATAATAAGCCTTCTTTAGTAAAGTAGATTTTATATAGGTTTTGAATTTACTCTCTGAGAGCCCAGTTATCTCTTTAGGGATTTTATTATAGAAACGTACACTATTTCCTAAGAATGTCTGTTTATTTGTTTTAGATAATCTAAAGCTAGGTACAGCTATTTTGTCTTTATTCCTAGTAATTAAATTATGGAGGTCACTATTTAATTTTAATTTATGTAAAATTTTACGCACATACATGATGTTCTCATAAATGTTTAAGGATGGTAGGGTCAGAATGTTTATTTCTTTAAATAATTCCCTCAAGGATTCGCGTGGACGCATCTCACAGATGGCACGAATCGCACGTTTTTGTAGTATAAAGATAGTTTTAATATCTGCGGTATTATAATATTAAGAAAATATTAATCTTTAGCAAGACTGTTATTTCTGGGCTGAAGATTAATTTTTGACAGTGGTGTGGATAAAATAATAAATATGTTGCCATCTATTACTACTTAAATAAATAATTACTTAAATACTATTATCTACATGAATCTTAAATATACTGCATGAATTACCTGGAAGTAGTACCATCGACCGTGTTTTGTTCAGGCTCTTTATTTTCTTCGTAACTTCCCCTGTCTTGTCCGCCTCCACGATCTTCGCCGTTATCCTCTGGCTCAGGAATCACACTTCTGTACACGTCACCTGTAACAGTAACGATGGTTATCTAAAAATAATAATTGTATAACTAATTACTTTTAGTCAAAATTCTTAACGGTAGATCTGCTACAGTCTAGTTTGAAATAGGAATCGTAAGTTTTTTTTTGTTTAGAGTAGGTACTATTAGTCATTTTTCGCATTACAAATTTGAAAATCTATCGTCGCTATTCAAATCTAGACATTAGACACTTTGGAATCCGCTGAATTCAAATGCAAGCGATATAATATTTATTTTCCAAAACGATTGATATAATTTTTTCAAGGTAATAAATAATTGCAATTTCATACACCTCTATAGTTTAATATTCACAAAAGCGATTAAAATATTATGTTTAGAACTATCTAAATTTATAATACTAAATTAATACAAAGAAATTTATATTTAATTTATATTAGTTTTAATAAAAACTAACCATTTTCCTCAGTTGTAGTTGCTGTAGGACAAGCAGGCACAGTGTAGGTACGTACGAGGGTGAGCAATAGTCTGGCAAAGGGTGGTATCTCTGACTGCGGTATATTCCTGATGTCGGCTCGAGATATGGTTAGAGGAGGCGATGTTTCTTCGTTTGGGGACTAAAACAATACGTTAACAAATACAATATTATGTATTCTTATCAATTTTAAAGGAAAAAAGTTAAAGTTAAATAAAGAAAAATCGTTCAGCCTAAACCGTTTAATGTAGTGCGTACTATGAATTGTGTGTTCTTTTTACTTTGTAGGAGTATGCTCCTGGCACACGACAAGTTAATTAAAACAATTAACATATTAATTGCCAGGGTTCCAGATGTGTCTGGAATACTTATATCTGGAATTATATTGTGATATGATATATAGTTATACCTTATAAAATAGCTTGATACGTGAAAGCTGAACAAAAATCAAGTTTTTGGCCATATTTCCCAAAAATAAAAGGGTACCTAGGTCTTTGATTAATCATTTAAATTATAAATTAACTGATATTATGATACCATTTAAGTAGATACCTAATTTAAGAAAATATGACCAAAAAATAGATTTTCGTTCAGCTGTCACGTATCAAGCTATATTTTATAAGGTTAAATGTAGACCACGACCCAGGATGCACGTTCTGGCATACAAAGAGTCAAAAAGAAATCATTTCCACAGGAGCGATATGAACGAAGTCGCGGGCCTACTTAATGCAATGTTAAAAATCACCTCAAAATCCAAACCCTTGTCAGTTCCAGCATCCATGGGATAGAGGTTGAGTCTGATGCTCTTGGCCCAGTTGTAGTCAGCATCGCATAGTTCTAAGTTAGATACTCCAACGAACCAGTCAGGTGAAGGCAGGATTCCAGCTGCGAAGGACAAGCGGTGGTGCTCACGAGTGGCACGAAATGACGTCACAGTTGATTCGTATGTTTTCTGGGGGCTGGTTGCTTTGATCACCGTCCGGACTTCAAACGGCAGCTTGGAATTAATAAATCATAGTAGGTAGGTTTATTAATATTAAGAACTCACATATCACTATTAATAAAATCGGAACCTCTACCATAGAACACATAACTAACTTAAGAATGTTTGTCTGACGATAGTTTTGAGAATTTTGATCCGATCTTCATAAAAGTTTGTCTGCGTGTTTTACTTTAAGTTTGCATTAGCTATTAGAATTTTAAAGTTCAATAAATCTGAGCGAAATCAGTTAAAGTCAAATAGTATAATATGTACTAGGGATCGCGAAGTTCTGAAATATAATTTGTATGGTATTTACTTGCCTTTTTCTGTGCTTCAATCTCAAACTGAGTAGAGTTTCCTTGTTCGGCCAACATCTTTAGCCCAAGAGTTGCTTCAGCTGATTGTTTATAAAGCGTGGTGTTGGGAAGATGTGATGCACCGACTATATCGCTGAATCGAGCTAGTTCCGTTGAGTTGGGAAAAGTTTTTAGGTGCGTGTTGTTCGACCAGAGACCTTCGAATTTGAGCTGAGGAGAATGTACACATAAATTACTAAAATAAAAAACTTACTCGTACCTACTTGAAATATACGAGTATAAAGTTCTGCAAAATTTTAATTCAGGTAATATAAATACTGTACCTGTATAAACATGGGTACCTAATATAGGAATGGTAAAGGTAATAAAGATAGGAAATATATTAATATATTATAGGTAATAGGTACCTCATATCTAGCATCCTCACAGACATCGCACCTATCTCGTTCCATCGGAGGCATGTCGTCATCTTTCCTCGGATCTTCACACACTCTAGTAGATAGAGGACCTTTAAAGTTATACCAGATGTCTGGTTTCTCCAAGACCACAGTGAATATTGACACGCACTTGTTACCTTTGCCTGGGGCTGTCCATCTAGCCTGTCATTAAAATATCACCAATTACGCTAAGTTGTAAAAAGTAATAACTTATGTAACTTAACTACGCTAGTACATATTAGTTATTCTTTTCGCGAATTTTCAAATCCTATAACAAATGTTATAATATTATGATGCATAGAACATATCCTCCATGCTAACTGATTACCAGTAACCATGTGTAGTTTTAAGATGTACCTATGTGTAATTTTATTAAGTCACAATCACAATATTTTTATTGGTACCGAAATTAATATTAACTGTTATATTATTAAACTACTATACGCGCACTTACCTCAACAGTAGTTTTAGGCAGTATGTTAGATTGAATAATAGTGTTTTTACAAGTAGAACTGAGTACTGCATTATTAGAAATCGGTTCTAGTCGTCCTGGATCCAATATTCGTGGTTTCCTTGGATTGAACTTGTTGTACGCAGTATCTTCTTTGAGCGATATCGAAAATGCTATGAAAGTTCTGTCACCTCTGGCTTGTAAGCGGACTAAAAATTTTCAATAATTACTTAAAGTTACAGTAGGTATAAGGATCTATCTATCATCGCCAATAACATTATACCTACGTAGTTTACCTACAAACTACAAACCATCAATGATCTTTTTTGAACGTAGCTAAAAATAGAACTATGATCATTCCGTCACACTCACATACTGCGGGTTAAAATACTCCAGCCCATTATATTATTAAATACACTCTTGCTCTCGTTCACATCAATATACTTAGATCGTCATGGTGTGTTTAGTTTTATAGTAAGTATATTCTACTATAGTTTGTTATTACGTATATCCATAATTTAATACCTGTGTACTGTCGGCCTGGTACGTACTGCGATTCTTTAATATTATCAATTTCTAAGTAAAACTCATTGTTTGGATACAAAGGATCAGACTTAGTTCCAAGCGGTCTTCGGTCGCAATTAACTGGTTCGTAATTTCTGTTAATCGTTACACAAAGCACAATCGGGATCAATATTGTCCCAAATCCTAGGGGAAAAATATTTTGTTTTAATTAACATATTATATATTATATTTAAATAAAATTGTTTTGAACCCATGACAATATTATAATAAATTATAATATAATATATTATTATAAAGTACTATTTCCTAAGAATGATTAAAAAATGTAGTAAGTGAATAGGTGGATAATAAAGTACTTACCGAAACTTTTTTTCATTAAAATCATTTCAGAATCACTTTCTCCTATTTTATCGCATTAGGTTTATTTATATTCATAAAACTTAATTGATATAATATAATTATTATATACCTAGTATCATAGAAGTAACACACAGTTTTTATATACTTATTATTAAGTATGTTTTTGAAATGTATCAAATGGTCAATTGCTAGTCAGCGACTAAGCCCTCGTCGACAATTAGTGTTGAATTACCTACAGCGCAGTTACAATTGTTACTTCCATGTTATTATGATATCACAAATTAAGTATCATCACAGCTTTCATTTGTCATAGTTATGTATATCAAAATAGGTCATTGGTCATATCACCCAACCTTTCTTATAAATATCAGTTTTGGCGTACCTAACTAAAAAATGAATTGAGGCTTGAGACAGAGAGTAAATATTATATTTCTCCAGCTAAGGTTACAAGACAAACTTTACCATTCTGTAAACAATATAAGAAAGTAAATATAAGGCTGTGTGTATAAGTTAATACTATACTAATGTATATAAGTAAATGCACCTACTCACTATACCTTGGTACTTGGTGGTGCACCTAGATACATTGTTTATTACTATGCACTTAATATATAGGTGATATTATACGAGTATAAGGTACTTAGGTCCTTGTATTCAATTAATTCAAAACGTTCTTAAATCCCTCTTTTTGGAATAATCTATTAGAGGATCCATTATTCTTCTTTCAGCTAAAATGAATAGAAAATTATTAGATTCAAATTGTAAAATGAGAGGTGATGAAACAAAATTCATGTAATAATATATACCATTCTCCTCAGGTTCTGTACATTCTTCTTCACAGTCACTGCGTTCGAAGTCATCGTAACGATTCTTACAGTATTTTGATACCTCTTTTCTGTAACCATGCTTGGCCTGTAGTATAAAGAAATAAGTATTGGAAATTATCCACCTAACCAATCTCTCCAATGCTCTCCCCAAAGAATAATATTAAGTTATTATGATACCTACATTAGGGTCATATTTCTCCACAGCAATGCCATCAACCAAGTGGTACCTCTCCCGCCACTTATATCCAACAATCTTCCCGTCCTCACACTCTCCTTCGCACTGACTCCACTCTCCCCACGGAGTCATCGGACATTCGTATAAAGAATCCTCGTCAACTGTAACTTCTTGAGCACTTTCGGTGGATCTGATTTATAATATTTATTCATGAAAATAAAATGGTTCTATAATGCTGTTTAAAAAAAGGTAAAGAGTTACTTTATATATACCAGGTTTTACAAAAAGCTATAGTAATACTTAAGAGAATCTGCTACTAGTAATCTGAATATCTTGCAAAAGAAAGAATTGCGCTAAAAATAAGATAATTTCCATCCAAATCTACCGATCAGCAAGTAATAGTATTCTCTGATCAGCAATCAGCAGCTGATCCATTTTTTAAGGGTAGCAAATTTAGGTTTGCGATGAGTAGATGTAGATAGGCAGTGAGCACGTAATTAAGTATACCTAATGAATAACGATACATTTCGTACACCATGCACCTATAGGTTATGATTCATTGTCACTGGTCTATAATATTATTATATCTTTATCATCTTTAATAGGATTGCATCGGAGGAGGATTGTATATATCCTCCAAATTATAGAACTAATAATCCAATTTTGCGACTTTGCTACGTCCTAATCATGTATAATAATATACTGATTACTGATGCTTAGCAATAAATGGAATGAGACTTGTACCAAGATGTAATGATGAAGAATATCAATTAAGCCTCACCCCCTGAAGCTGCCGGTAGCAATGTCAGGGTTATGATACCTGGAGGGCTGCTCCGGCTCTGGTTGCTTCGCTTCTGGCTCTTTCGTCTCTTCATCAGTGGGACCGCTTGTGTCTATTTCACCGCCTTCTTCTGTAGGCTCTTCTATTTAACAAAAGCTTTATGTCCATTATTTTCGCCAGACCACCTACTACCTACATAGCCTAGTTCTATCACGATCCGTCGGTGTCCGTCCACTGCTGGACATAGACCTCGTCTAGGGTAGGCCAATTATTTAGATCCTTTATTCTTTTTCAACCTGCTTTGCGTTGCTGATATTGCCGCTTCATCTACTTAATGATTGTTGGTAGGTAGTAGCATAGAACAGATAATAATACTAGTAGTAGGTACATTTTGATCAAAGCTTATTTTATTAAAAACGTAGGTAGTATCTAATTTATTCTTCTTAGGTGTCCTACCTGTAGTTTCCTCACAATCCCTGTGATAAGTCCTGACTAGTTTTATGTGAAGTTTCCCGAAAGGATACACATCTTTCATGTCCATTTCGTAGAAGGGAGAGTTTTTATCGTATGAGCTCATTTGCACCCGTCTTACTGCATCTTGTGGTACTGTAACTATGTTTGCTGACTAAAAACAATATTAAAACCACACAATTACTATAATTTATCTACAATTATACTAAATATTTATTTATCATCACCTCATATGAAATTCCACTGTCAGTCCCAGCGTCCCACGGAAACAAATTCAATTCTCGTTCCGCTAACCATGCGTTACCCTGACACAGTTCAAATCTTGTTACACCAAGAAACCAGTCGGGAGAAGGATAAATACCCACAGCAACCGTAAAGAGATGATTCTCTTTATCAGTACGAAAAAACGAATAAGTTGGATCACTCATCTTTGGATAGCCATGCCCTTTGCCTTTTATCATTGTGCGGACGCCATCACCAATCTATACAGATGAAAGAAAAAATATAATATATAAAAAGCTTTCACAAAAAATAATTCACAAAGAGTTTTGTAAAATCTCACCTTTTCTCTAATCTCAGCTTCAAATTTGCTCGTATTAGCGTATTCGGCTAGCTCCTTCAAACCATCTGACGCTAAAGATCCAGGTGTCCATAAAATTAAATCAGCTGTATGAGATGCTCCTACCAAATCGCTGTATCGTGGTACCCAATCGTTTTCAGGGTAGAAACGATCATGAGTATTTCTGGACCAAATTCCAGTGAAGGATACCTGTAGATTTGCAATATTTTCTATAGTTACTACAAAAGATTGTGTGATTTTTTAAAATCTAAATTTTTTTTTATTAATTTGTTCAAAATACCTACCTCATATTTAGCAGCGTCACAGATGTTACATTCAAAGTTAACCTGTGGCACGACATCGTCTGGTTGTCTCATATCCTCACAAATCTTCTGACTGAGTGGAGCTCCATCTTCAAACCAAAGTTCATCGTTTTCTTGTACCATCGCACGCAGGGTCACGCAGCCACTGCCTGAAGATGGTGCCTGCCAGTATACCTAGAATGTGCGTAACAATAAATAAATGAATCTTCTCAGTTTTTACTTAGTTACCTGCAATATAATATACAAAATTAATGATAACATTAATAACACTTAAACCAGAACAGTAATTAAAAACGTATATTACGTTGTAGGGCAAAGTGGCCAATATTAGTAAATACTATAAATATAAATAAATATATTATTACTTGGGTATGTTTTGGCCAGGTAGACATTTATAAAAGGCTTAGTATTTATTAAAGGCTCACTTTAAAAAATAGTTATGGGTTGATGGTAAGAGTAAGTAGTATCGTGGAGCGGGTAAATAAATATGAAATAATATTTGTCAACTGTCCATTGATTTGCAAAACATAATATTAATAATTCACCTCAACCAAAGTCTTCAAAGTGATCGTCGCTTGTTCGACAGAGTAGGGGCAGCGTTCACTAAACTTGACTGACAACGGATTCACTGGTCTGAGCTCTCCAGGGTATTGGGATATCAATCTTCTAGGATTTCTCGGATCTGATTTAGGTTCACCTTCAGCTGATATCATAAAACTAGGAAAACGGGATACGTCGTCTGTATTTTTTATCTGAACTAATGAAGCAAAAAAACATGAGAATTTTCTATGAACAAAAAATCGTAATAAGAGTAAATACAATTCTTTCACAAAATTACTTACCGATATAGAGTTGATCAGGTATGTAGGCGTTATTTTCGATGCCTAAAACCGTTAATTTGAAGCGACCATCCGATGGGGTCATTTGTACGCTTGTGCCATATGGCCTTCGATCACAGCGAAAAGCACCAGTAATTTTCAATATTAATAAAATATATGAGAATAGTAAAAATACTGATTTGTTGGTAATCATTTCGAAAACAATTTTGAATATATTATGATATTGGTACCACGACTGGTTTCTGTGTTGTGTTAATATGAATTAAATGAAGTGTTAATAAAATACATGGTAGCACAGATAGTAGACACAAATGAATGATAATTTATTGTGCTAGTTAAAACAAAATTAGGTCAGAACTATTGTGTTTCACTCTTAGTACCATCTAAAAGTACTAGAAATTAAAAATAGAATTTTGTCGTTGACTGTACAATAAATGCGACTGAGGAAAATCCACATGATGTGAAACGGAACGCAACAAAACTTTGACAAATAGGTGATTTTGACAATATGTTGTCAGTTGTCTTACTTCAGACTTCGTCTGTCAGGCTGTCAACTTCGTTCACAGTCACTGAGTGTAAAACTTCGTTGGAGGTGGTGTTTTCTTTTGATCTCGAGCTTCCTTGTAATAAAGTAATAATTTTTTGAGAAAAAACAATTGGTAAGGCGTGGTTTATTATGCTCAGGGTTGATTTATCAAATGTTTACTAAATGTCTACAAAACCAATAAAGATGCCATCGGCGACGAAAGAGAAAGACGCAACAGACGAAGGTGACGAGCTAAGAAAGATGAAACTCAAGATCGCCGTGGAGATGCTCAATGCCCCCGACAAAGTGCCACAGTTGGTAGAATTTGACCAGAGCCAACCTCTGTCTACTATTATACAGTATTTATGCAAGCCTTGGGGCCTACCGGACCATGAAAACTACGCTCTACAGTTTTCCGAAAGCAATAATCAAAACTACATTACAGAGAAGAATCGCAATGAAATAAAGAATGGGTCCGTGTTAAGACTAGAGTTATCACCCGCTCGCACAGTTCAGGACATCCTCATTAAAATCAATTCGGGTTTGGAAGACGATCAGATTGCAGCTCTCACGAAGCTTTCCGAGTTGAGTAGCGATTTGACATTTGCACTGGAGTTTATCAACAAGAAAGGATTGACATTAATCCTGAACAATATTGAAAACGGCAAATTCAAAGGTAAGCTATTGAAATTTGCCCTCATTACCTTTGTGGAGCTAATGGATCATAGTGTCATCTCATGGGATATATTAGAGAATCAGTTCATTAATAAAGTTGTCAGTTTCGTCAATAATCAAGCTGTGGTGCAGGATTCTAAAGTCATTCAATGCAGTTTGTCAATATTAGAGAACATAGTACTAAATAGTTCAAAGAACTCTCATGTCGAAAAGGAGATCACTATTCCAAACTTGATGGCACATTTGCAGAATACTTACCAGGATAGTATTATTACTCAACAAAATGTGATTGCTTTAATAAACGCAATCTTCACCAAAGCAGACTTATTAAAAAGGAAGACCATTGCAGCTACATTACTATCAGCTCCAGTCCGCACCGTAATCTATGAAAACTTGATTGGTGCAGGAGAGTTCACTAAAAATGGGACAAAAGAAGCATTAAGCACAGAATTAGCTCATCAACTTTACGTCCTTCAAACACTAATTCTCGGCTTGCAAGAACATAAAATGAAGACTAGGGCGGATACTCAGGAAGTTGAGTCACAGGAGAAAATCAAAGAGTTAAGGAAAAGGGCATTCGAGAATGATAACAACCCTACCCTGGAGGTAACTATGAGGCGTCCAGTCGGAAGCAACTCAAAAGACTTCAAGAAACTCGGCTTTAAGTGTGAAATAGATCCCATAAAGGATTTCAATGAAGTTCCTCCAGGCATCTTGGCTCTGGACTGTATGTTATATTTTGCTAGGAACTATCCAGAACAATATACAAAGATTGTCTTAGAGAACAGTTGTAGAGCAGACGAGCATGAATGTCCTTTTGGGAAGTCAAGTGTGGAGTTAGTGAAAACTATCTGTGATTTACTGCACATTGGAGAGGCGCCCAGCGAGCAGGGACAGACTTATCATCCCATGTTCTTCACCCGTGACCACCCATTCGAAGAACTATTCTGCATCTGCATAGTTCTGTTTAACAAAACTTGGAAGGAAATGAGAGCCACCATTGAAGACTTTGTCAAAGTATCCAGTGTAGTCCGGGAGCAGATCAGCAAGGCATTGTCTTCATCGCCTAGAGTGTTTGATAACTTCAAAGAGAAGATAAATCAGTTGACCTATGCAGAGATCACACATCAATGGTTAATGGAGAGGAACAATAGGGAAGTGTGGGAGTCCCATGCACGGCCTATAGTTGAATTAAAAGAAAAAATTACCCCTGAGATTATAGAGTTGATTCAACAGCAGAGGTTGGGCGTTTTAGTTGGTGGATCGAGGTTTATGAAGTATTCCACTAGAGGACAAAGAATTAAAGACAAATTTTGGTTTGTCCGCCTCTCCCCTAACCACAAAGTGCTGCATTATGGTGATTGTGATGAGAAGAGCACCCCAAGTTTAGAAGAGCTAAGCAATAAGCTCTCAGTTTCTGATATCAAATGTATTATAACTGGCAAAGATTGTCCTCATATGAAAGAGCTAAGAGGAAGGAAGCCTACACCACATTTGGCATTTTCCTTGATATCCAAATCTGCCGAAGTAACTTCCTTAGACTTTGTGGCGCCTGACGAACAGCTATTTGACTATTGGACTGATGGCATCAATGCTTTACTAAAAGAAAAGATGAATAGTAAAACCTTTGAGAATGATCTACAAACTCTTCTCTCGATGGACATAAAAGTTAGGTTGCTTGATGCGGAAGGCATTGAAATACCGCAAGATCCTCCCCAAATTCCAGAAGAACCTGAAGATTACGATTTTTATTATGATAATAACTAATAAGTAACTACTTCCAAATTGAACTTATCTATTGTACATAAGTGAAGCAAAATTATGTCATCTATGCATTTTCAATATTTAGACAGGAAATCCTTATCAATTGATGACAATTTTAGTATACAGTATTCTTTATTATAGTATAAGAATGTATGAATGACTAGATACCAAATAGGGCTAGTCCGATGGTGTTACGAATGTGAATAAGTTTTGAGGACACTCATTACATATTAACGATATTGACTTTTTAGTTAATGTACTGAATTGTATTCCATTAGCCTAATACTATTCAAAGTGGATTTTTATTTGTATTGTTAACGGGCTGTCTCCACAAGCGCGACTATCGCATTAGTCTCTTAATAGTGATATGCAGTGATACTGGTTATCTGTCAATCATGCTCCTAAAGGGTCATTAGTCTTTAGCGATTTTAGAGTTCGCTACATAGTGAAAAGTTTAAGATACATACTGATTCCTTTCATATTTCTTGCCTATTACTAAATTTCAGCTCTCTAAGTCTGCTGGGCTGGGCATTGATATGTGTGTCAGTCAGTTAAGTTAGGACTGACATATAAATAGAGACTATGTGGCTTCAACTATATTAACATCGCCGCGATTCTCGCGTGTAGACTGCCACTTATATTACACATGTATTTAAAATTGTTAAAAAAAATATTTTTATTCAATTCGTTAGGTATACTGGATTCCATTGCTGACTGAACTAAACTTCCATTATATTATCTATGGTGGCCATATACCAACATTATAATATTTTATATACCAAAGATCACTAAAGAACAAATATATTTAACATAATATGTATAAAAATATGAAATAAAAAGTTCATTTAAACAATGTTATTTTATTAGACACTAAAAGCGTAATAAATAAAAGTCAAAATCACAGTTTTACATAATACTTTATACACTTATTTAAGTATTTATTGCATTTTGGAGACTTCAAATTTTGTGTTGATAATTTCTTCGTCAGAATCCAGTAAGGGCAGTGTGCTTGTAGGTATATTTTCTTCAACCCAGCGGAGATCAGAGTCTAATGAGTTACTACTTGGGTCGGGCTGTGAATTGTCTCTGCCTTCGCCTTGATGGTCTGAATTGTTGAGACTTGATCCGCGCATTTTAACTCCATATGCGTCGTTAACGAATTGTTCTTCTTCTTCTGCAAAAAGAGTTAGCATCAATACAAATGCCACCACAATTGAAAAGGATATTTGAAGGAGTTTTAGAGCAGCAGTTTGTGTAGAAGACAATCCAGGGATCAAAGTTATAAAGACTTAGTTCGGGATTGGTGCATTATTCTTGTTAGACAAGCCTACTACTCTTTCTATGAGCACCAGCCCTCCTACCATGGCACGGGGATAACTAGTCTTCCCCTTTATTTTTCTCTTTCGCGCCCGAACAATTCATATCTGCTATCTCGTTCTAATCCCCAGGGACTTCGTTTTCCCTGGTCACTGTGCTACCGGGGCAGTTGATCTCCATTGTTAAACAAAAGAGAAGGTTTACCATGAATAAAGACCTTAACTTAGCTTCATTTTTATATTCACGCCTCTTTTCGATACATACCATCATCATCTTCAGCGTTGTCAAGCAGCGGTGTGAACGCGTATCTCTGGTTGTTGTTGGTGGGCCGCCATAGAACCATGATCACACAGAGGACGCCCGCAAACAACATGTGCCAATACGCCTCATCCATCCACACTTCTTTCCATTCCTGCAAATATTGATCACAGGGTTACTGTGGGTTTTTTTCTCGGGATTTCAGAGACGTCTTCATTATGAAATTTAAAAAACGTTGATTACAATAATTGCCCTTCGTTGATTACAATAAAGGGTAATTCAACTAGTTATTAACTCTGTTTCATAATAATCAAGTTAATGCATGATACGACATCCTGTAATATAAACTAAGAATTGCTGGAACGTCAACTTATTAAAAACATGCTATTTGTTGAGAAAAAAGTTGGGTCAAGTCGTGAAGATTGAACCCAAGACATCAATCAGTGACCAGAATCAAACCAAAATCACGTACTTTACTTATTGACACACATAAAGTTACGCTTTGTTATTGTTGGGATAGGCAGAGACTATTTCTCTCCCTTGCATTCAACACATTTTTTAATACATGTTCGTCGATTGTATGTACTTTTGACCTAGCATTTCGTTAATATAACATTCATTTGATCTTTAAAAGTACGCCTAGGTCGACCCCTACCAACTTGACCATTCTTTTTCGCCTTATAAATCTCCTAACTCTTCTTCCATCCATCCTCTCCACATGTCCGACCCATCTCAACATTCCTTTCTCTATATTTGTCACTACATCTTCTAACACGCCACAGCGTTCCCTTTTTACACTATTCCTATCTTTGTCCATCAAGGTCACTCCAGTCATATTTCTCAGACTTCTCATCTCCACGGCATTAATCCTCCTTTCATGCTTCTTCTCCTAGACCATATATAAGTGTGCGGATAAACACATCTCTGCACTGCTTACTTATTGAAGTAAAAGTATACTCACAGTAATACATCGCAGCATTCGATATGATTTGATCGAGTATAGCATGAACACGACAGAAGAGATCACGGCGAAGATCAGCGTGTTCGTGAAATGACGGTACAGTGACAACTTGATTGTGTTTCTGAAATTATTATTATTCATAAATTGATAAATTTTTATGGTCGAAATATCGAGATCGAATCAAATTTCAAATTCAAATTTATTTATTGACATAAATGTTACAGAATATTTCTATGAATCCATAGGTCCCCGAACTAGTTAAAACTGTATTTCAGGGACCAGTGGCTTCTCCCATTATGTGGCTAATATACAAAAATAATATACAAAAAAATAACTTATAAGGTAAAAAAGAAAAGTAAATATATTAAACTTATATCAGCTTATAAACTAATGATATTGACAATAATAAATATAATATATATAAAATTAATATAATATAATAAAACACTTAATATAATATATATAAAACAAAATTACATAGCATGCATAGAAAATTATTTATTAATAACAATATTAATTATTTTTCTAGATATTGGTATTACATGCAATATGGGATTATTTTGCAAACCATTTGCGTGCGAGGGTGTGGGGGTGCGTGTATGGGTGTATGTATGTGTTTGTAAGGGTGGGGGGGGGGTGTATGTGTTTGTAAGGGTGGGGGGGGTGTATGTGTATGTATGTGAGTACATGCGATTGTGTTGCTGTGTATGGCTACCTCTCAAAGACACCAGCCTCGTAAGAGTTGGGCCTGGAGAGGTTGTCTGATGTTTGTGTTACGTATGTGGGTTAAAAATGCAGATTCCTTACCATGCTTTCAATACCTAATCAGAAATGAGGGGATCCTCATTTCTCATTCGATCGGGGGATCGAATAAAAGTTACACATACATAACCCAGCCCAGCGGATTAGCAAGTTGAAGTGGCAATGGGCAGGGCAAATAGCACGTAGAACCGATGGGACCGTAAGTTTCTAAACGTAGAAAAGGACTTCCACCCACAAGGTGGACAGACAACCATACCAAAATAAAGACCGCAGGAGCATGCTGGAAGCAAGCCGGGTACAACCGGACTGTATAGAGATCTATGGATACCAATGTCCAGCAGTGAGCTACCTACGACTGAAATGATAATGTTATTTAGGATCAGTTGAGTGCATGGATTCTTTCTCATGAAAATTATTCAGTTTGATGTGGATACACCCCGATGTCGGAGTCCAACAAGGACCTCTGACAGCGTCAGGTTCACCACGGCAACAGCAATCCCGTAGCAAGTGTTACTCACCGTCTGAGCTGCAGCGTGCGCATAGTGTGCGCTAGAGATACGAACACCCACCAACAGATGGCAGAGTCCAGTAAGGACAGAGGGACCTCTGACAGCAACAAGTCTGTGGCGCGCCGTCGCAGCCGCAGGTATGCGTTCACTGCTGCTAGCACGAACCATAGCAACCCTGTAGCTAGTGTTACTCACCGTCTGAGCTGCAGCGTGCGCATAGTGTGCGCTAGAGATACGAACACCCACCAACAGATGGCAGAGTCCAGTAAGGACAGAGGGACCTCTGACAGCAACAAGTCTGTGGCGCGCCGTCGCAGCCGCAGGTATGCGTTCACTGCTGCTAGCACGAACCATAGCAACCCTGTGCCGACCACGCGTTGTAACGCCGGACCTAATCGCGGCCTGGGGGACATACATTATGTTTATTTCTAGCTGTGCCCCGCGGTTTCACCCGTATACTTCTTAGGTTTGATGGACTGTAACTGCGCCTGATACATTCCAACCGTTAGGCAAATATAAGGTATTAGGGTAAAAAAAAGATGGACGACGCCGCCGTGGCCAGTCTATAAACAGAGACTAGAAATCATAAATCGTCAGAATCAGTGAAAGGAAAAAACATGGAAGTATTCCTTCGAACTAATGTCATGGATTATACGGGCCCACGAAGTTTGTTTCCTTTATACAACTAGCTTGTTCTCAATTACCAATACAAAGTAATTATTGGCTTGTCAACGCTCGTCGCTAATTGGCCAAGTTAAGATGTCATTGTTACTGTGTTGCTAAGCAACGCATACGTAACCATGGTAAAAATGAAATCTTGCGATCAAATCAATTCAATTCTTATTTTGTGGCTCGTGAAAGTGCTTATGAACACAACTTTGCTAATGACAGGGAGATTGAACATCAAACGAAGGAAATTAACCAATAAGTGCTTTTGAATTTTGAACATCAGCCCCGGTAGCACAGTGAGCAGGGAACACGAAGTCCCAGGGGGTTAGAACGAGTCACCACTGCGCACTGAAGAAGATACGGCGCAACACACCCGCGTCGTGTCCCGCATGGGAAATACCGCGCGCAGCTCTCGCGGCGGTTATAGGACGGGACCTCTCCCTGCCTGCCATGGTCAGCGCCATGGCTGAAAGCAGGGAAGCATGGGACGCAATGTCCGCCTTTGCTGAGGCGGTCATGTGCGAGAAAGAAGCGGCGGAGAGAGAACGGGAAAACAATGTTCTTTCGCTCCCAATCCGCCGCAGAAGAACCGGCCGCATGCGCTTGGCTTACGCCCAGCAAATGCAGCCGTAATGGGGTGCTTTCGGATGACAAATCGAGGATTGATTGATTGATTGATTGATAAACACTTTATTGTACACCAAAACATGGACATAACAATACAGTAATAGCAATTAAAATAATCTTAGGCTAGTGCAAGTGGCGGTCTTATCGCTTAAAGCGATTTCTTCCAGACAACCAGAAGGAAAGGAATACTTATGAGTATTTCTGGTCGAGGATTTTGCCAACCTAATAAAGTGCTCCGAGCTGAAAGGCGTTTTCCTTTTCTTTACAAATGAAACGCATTAAGCGCAGATGGAGGGAGGGTCCTGCCCTCCTAAGAAGAGCCCGCACATAGGCAATAGCTGCAGGGGTTACGGATGCACGTCTAGTGATCCCGCGACCTCTCAATATGGCGAGAGGAGGAACCATCCCGGGGTTTTAGTGGGTGCGAGTCCCACATACCCTACTGCGCTCCCTCGAAACGCAGGAGATATGCATAAGACATTTCCCCAGTAAAAAGAAAAAAAGGGGGGTTAGAACGAGACAGCAGATATGAATAGTTCGGGCGCGAATGAGAGAAAAGACGGGGAAAACTATTTATCTCCGTGCTATGCTAGGCGGGCAGCAATAATATTCTACAGCTTGATACTAAACTATAATAATAACCAACACTACAATAAATATTAAAATACAACTCATTATCTCCTTTGATATACTATTTCAAATCAATCACTGGATTTTATCTGACATTTGTCATATTGTATTCTTGACGTCTACAGGCAAACTAGTTCACAGCAAAATTGGCATGCGCAGCATAATCGGTTTAATGGGTCATTTTCACGCGCTAGGAATACTTCCATGTTTTTTCCGTTCACCACTCAGAATGGATTGTCAAACTGGATCATTCTACTCAAATGCATCTTGAAGCTCGTCAGACACTTTTCAAATTGTGTGGCAATTTAAAAAAAAAAATGACATAAAATATGAGTTTAATACTCATTATAGATTCCCAAAGACTTCCTAATATGGAATTTAAATACACTTTTCATTGGCTGCTTTTGTAGTAACAAAGTTCACTCAGTCAAACTCAGTTTTTAGAATAGGTCAGTGTGTTACCTAGGTATATCTGTTTGGTAAGTCGATCTGTTAGCAATATAATTTCTTTGCACAGCTCGTACAGATTTGTGATTTATTTTATATACCGCGGTAATGCCCAAATAACTTATTAAAATTAATTTAGTAAGAAAGACGATAAGGTGTACTTACTTGACTATACCAAATCCAAGTGAGACAATAATGACTAGCATCCGAGCAAGAGCCCTCTTAGCGATCGAGATCCATTCCGCAAACATATACACGTTCACGTTGAAATATCTACAAACAAACAACACAATAAATTGGTTTTACTCATATAAAATACTGGAAAGTTTTTGAAGAATTTGGTGTCAATTAATTCATTACCACTGTATATGTATATTATTCACTTAAATTAATTAAATTAAATTTAAAAAAATTTAATAATTTTTATTGACCATTATGAATACATGCCTTTAGGTACTTACAAATTATGTGTATATATACAAATATAACAGGGTAGGTAGGTAGGACCGTTGGTATCTGTAATAGTATTTAAACTGAGCTACAGACACTACTCAAAGCCACACGAAACATAGGACCGTGTAAATGAACAATTTGTTCATGTGTCTCTTGACTTAGTTGATCAGTAGGTCATCCAGTTAAAAAATCTAACATAATATAGGTATATGAACCTTTTCGCATTTTGCGTTTCGTCAGATTCGCTTTTCGTTTGAATATGAACCTACCTACAATATACTGTTCTTGAACGAAATCTGTTCAGTGTTAGAATCACTTGGTACTTTTTAGCACGCCAAATACCAGGGCATCATAAATGTCAAAGAAGTAGGTGCATGTAGTTTTAGATGGAAATAATATATCCAAACCTCTTCGTAATTTATGATGCCCTGGTACTTGCAATCTCAAAATGAAAAATTTTATAGGTCGCATATGTTCCCCTGGGTGAACCAGTTCCAAGGCGAACAAAGGATACTAATTTTGTGAAATCAATTCACCTAGGTCATATCACCAAAGTGTTGATCAATTAAGTTGAGCAGTGGGGAAGTAACAGCCTATTTACTTCTCCCAGCAAAAAGCAGATAAAATATTTAGTTTTAGTACTGGAAGTAAAATATTCACACAAAACGACACTAACAACTTTAATAGTAGATTAGTAGCCAAGGGCTGTAAGGCATCAATTGCAGCCCGAGATATTTAGGCGCACGAGCGCAGCGAGGGCGCCTATACTTCGAGGGTGCAATTGATGCTTACACCCGAGCTAACTACTCTGCTTTACATCTCGATTGTGAGGTAAGTAGAAAAACACCGGCATTACAAGAATAAAACATTTTAAAGTAAAAGTTTTCTATTCCCGCCTTTTATCATCTCTTTTTTAAATTATTTTTTTCAAGAACGAAATTGAGCTTCGTAGTTCGATATTTAAAATTGATGACTATTATACTTATACGAAGACAAGGAATAGCGAAGCGACCTCTTTTGTCATTGGCCTGAATGCATGATGTCTATTGCCAGTATGATGGTTAGATGTACGCAAACTTTTTGAAAGAGTGAAGTTTTTTTTTAATTACTTACCGCCCTAGGGCTTTTCTAGCTACATTATTACCCTAGAGCGCTAATTGGTCACTTACAAGCCCCATTTGGGGGTAATAAGGACCTACTTACCGAATATGAGAGATGTAAAGATTATTTATATGTTTGAAATTAAAAACGAAGAGAAAAAAAACTATGATCAAAAAGTGGCCAGTATCAAAACTCAATCAAAAAACGTAAAACGACACTAGCGCCTTTTATATATTCTTTAAAAGTTTGTTTAGAATAGATTAAAACAAAAAACTATGATACAAAAAGTGGCAAGTAACAAAAACGCTTTACCCAGTCTTATTCATATTGGAATAGACGCCATAGTAAGTGGCGCTCTCTATCATGCCCATCAAGGCAACTCCTCCGATCCAGTACTGTATGCGCAACAAGTCGCGCCACTGTAGCGCGCACACCGCGAGCCACACGAAACATAGCACCGTGTAAATGCCGCACATTGTACCGAAGAACTATAAAACAATGAAAAATAAACTTCCTTCTTCCTATTTTTATATTATAACTCTCAAATCTCGTACAATGTAAAATAATACGTTTGTGAAAAAACGCTTAAGAGTTCTAATTTAATTCCAGCGCCATCTAGATGGCACAAAAAAAACTATGCTGGCGCTGTTTTTTGTGTGTGCTTTGTTCCAGTTACACGCTAAAACTACTACTGAAATTTGGTATGTTGATAGCTATGACCCTGGATTAACACATAGGGTACTCTTATTCCGATATTCTCGATATTCTCGATATTTTGTAGTGGTAGGCCTCTTTTGCAGGGGGCCGCCTGGGGAAGTACCACACCTTTGCCAGTTATTCATCCGCCAAGCAATAATGTGCAAACATTACTGTGTTCCGGTATGAAGGGCAATGTTACCAGCGAAATTACTGGGCATGATGAGATTTAACAACTCATATCTCAGGGTGACAGGCGCAGTGCAGTGCCGCGCAGAATTTTGAATTTTAAAACACTGGGTAGCACTGTGTCTGATATGGGCAATCATGATGCTTACCATCAGGCACCTGAGTGCTCGTCTTGTCACTATCATAAAAAAAAAAAAAATCTCATGGGAACGAAGCATACGCGGATGAAACCGCGGGGCACAGCAAGTTTAATATATGATTTGAAACTATCATGGTTGTAATAATTAGTCAACTGAGAGACATTATATACCAAGATTGGTACAGGAGGCAATTGAGATTACCAAACACAAGAACTTTAATCGGGAGCCGGTTTTCAATTGTCCGAAACTGTAAGGTTTTCTTTATAATAATATGTTTTCGCGCAAATAAAGGCTAGAGTGGAAAATTATTCCCTATGTCTTCATATCTGTGTATTTTCATTTTGTATTGAAATGTTACAGACTTATATAGGCAATGTCTTACCGGTAAAAGAGGCCATATAGCGGCTGATAAGTATCCATAAGGCGACATCATCTCGACGTGAACACTTCCATTGAACTTGGTGATTGATTGAACGGTAATGTGCAAAACGTAGATACCTTCCTTTTCTACTGTTAGAAGAGGCGGTAGTCTCTGGAATAACAAGATAAAAACTTATAAATTTATATAGTTACGAGTATGTGCTAACCTATGATTTAGGAAAGCCTTAAAAATAAAAAGAGGAGATGTTCTTAATGGAGAACTCACTCTACAAAAAGAAACGCACAGAACAGATCTACTAAAAGTACGAACAGTTACCGTAGATGAAAGACACAAAAAAAAAAAAAATATAATAATAATATGGGACAACTTCCACACACGATCATCTGGTCCCAAACTAGGCTAGAAGCCTGTACTATGGTAACCATAGACTGATATACATACTTATATAACCTTATAACACCCAGACACAGATCAAACAGACATGTTCATGCACACGAATGTGTGACCTGGCCGGGGATCGAACCCGGGGCCTGCGGCACAGAAAGCAGAGTTACTACCGTCTGAGCCAATGAGGCTGTCCATCTCAAATAGGTACCATCTCACCATGTCAGCTTTCAAACAAAATAAATTGTTTAGGCTTATTTATTTATGCATAGTGTAGGTTCCATACCTAGATACCAAGAACAGCGCCATCTATGAGTTACTTGCGCAAAGTATAGAAATATGCAGTAAAATGGCTATAACTTTTGATTGCGTAAACTTAGAAGTATGATTTTTTTACAGCCATAAGGGACTGCAGATCTGAGAAGTTGATATCATTTTCAACTTGATACATCCACGCGATCCCGTTAAAAAGTGAAGAAAGACAGACAGATAGACAACAAAGTGATAAGGGTTCCTTTTTTCTTTTTGAGGTACGTAACCCTAAAAACCGCTTCAAAACCGACCCATTCGTCAGAAGCTACAATACCACAGATAATACACGTTAAACTTATAACACCCTGTTCGTTTTGGTTGAAATATGGGAAAATTATAGTCATTTCCAAATGTAGCAATTTTTTGCATAAAATAAATATACTCATACCTTATTCGACACCACGGAGCTGTCTGCAGCGTCTGGTTTGTGCACAGTATTGGGATCGTCGATAGTTTTCGTTTCACTCCCGTGGCAGAGTTTCGTCATTTGTGCAGTGTGCACTGTGCCTATAGTGTCGTTACCACCCAGTATCCAACCGCCTTTATTCGAGCATTGTACTATTTCCTGTAGTTGGAAGTATGTTATCATTATCAGCCGGAAGACGTCCATTCATTTTAATTAACTTTATTGGTTTAAACAAAATTTTAACTGGTTATTTAAACTAAATTGTAAAATGTAAACTAAAGTTTTAAACCAATTTTTAACCAGTTAGGTTAAAAATTGGTTTAAAATGGTATAATAATTGTTAAACTAGCGGCACATGTATTCCCGCCGTATTCCCAGTGGAGAAAAATAGGTGAGAACGAGATAGGTGATGCCATTTTACACATCCATGGGATTTTTATTCCCAACGTGTCACAGTGTGGCTCGTTTAGTGTGACTCAAGGGAACCCACCATTCTAAGTCACATGCGTGCAAACTTTCATAGGTACATTAAACAAAGGTTCGTGCGCGAAGTTAATAAATAGCCCCAGTAGTAGGGCTTACTCTAAGTATTTAGTTATCGAATTGTCAGGTTTTGTATGTAATACTAACCTGTTCAAAATAATGCATATAATCCGGCGAGCAATGTATCTGCGCCCACACATATTCTATGGTGACATTTGTTGGCTGCTTGACCCCGCATTGCACTAAAATAATAAGAACAGTTAGCAGTAAAACACTATAAACCCATTACGGTGAGCGTTCAAGACTCGTGAGTTTATTTTGAATTTTCAAATGTACTCCGGGCCGCCCGAGTGCGACTCAGGCCTTTTTAGGGCCGGCGCACATGTGACGAAGCGCAGCGCAGAGCACCGTTTGCTGCCAAAGCATTATCTTATCGTCTTTATTGGCATTGAAATAAGATCAAAAATTCAATTTAGACAGAAAATAGAGGCAACTTTGAGAATTTTTTATTCAGAAATTTTTCTTTTTTATGTTTTCAATCAACAGAGCACCGTTTGCTGCCAAAGCATTATCTTATCGTCTTTATTGGCATTGAAATAAGATCAAAAATTCAATTTAGACAGAAAATAGAGGCAACTTTGAGAATTTTTTATTCAGAAATTTTTCTTTTTTATGTTTTCAATCAATGTTAGCTCTTGAAAATACAATGTAATTTTTGGGTATAATTTTTTCTCTTTATTTAACCTAGATTTAGTGACATAAAAATGCAAGCAGAGATTTGTAATTTGGGTTTGTAGGGAGAAGAGGAATAATTCCCACATTAATATATATTTTTTTTACTATGGGACAACTTTCACACACGGTCATCTGGTACCAAACTAGGCTAAAATCCTGTATGTACTGTGATAACCAGATGACTGATATACATACTTATGTAAGCTTATAACACCCAGACACAGATCAAACAGACATGTTCATGCACTCAAATGTTTGACCTGGCCGGGGATCGAAACCGGGCCCAGCGGCACAGAAAACTGAGTTACTACCATCTGAGCCAACGAGGCTGTCAAATCGACATTGTTTTCATAATAATATTAAAACGCTATTAAACGAATAGGTACTCTACGCCGTTTAAGGGCCACGCGCCGCACGCCAGGCATTAATCTTATCATTTAATCTCCCAGGCATGATTTTTTCCGATCTCTTCAACCATATAAAAAACTATTTGTATCCCATGAAATAGTTCTCTATAAGCCATTTATTGCCTAAAACAGGTTGTTATTGAACCTAGTTCACGCTTAATATTAGATGTACATATTTACTATTAAAGATTTAACAACATATAACATACATTCACGCCTTTTTCCCGAAGGGGTAGGCAGAGGTGTACCCAGGACTCAGTCCCATAGTAGATACACCCACATTTCGCCAGTATGTTATTGGTCCCATGTAATAGGGGGCGAGCCTATTGCCATATACCGGGCACAGTTCCAGACTCCAGGCAGCTATTGAGTTAATTCCTAATGGAAAAATCCAATATTTAGCACTATGCCTGACCTGGGGATCGAACCCGGGACCTCTTGATTGGCAGTCGAGCATCCGCCCACTACGCCACCGAGGCAGTCTAGTTAAAGATTTAAATACCAATTAATTGAAGAAACAATATTTATTATTTATTTATCTAATGTGCGTTAATTCATCGTATAACTAATAGGTGTGTATGTCTAAAAAGCGAGAGTTATTACAACAAATATTCACAAGGTTGTGATAATTTTATAATTAAAATATTATATCCTTTTAAATTATATATTTTACGTGTACCTAATATATTTTATCCACTCCCTTTTGTATCGTTGTGTGTATGAGTCATCTATCGATAGGCAGAAATGAACAAACTAGATTAGATAAAGTAT
Organism: Hemistola chrysoprasaria; assembly: GCA_947063395.1. Taxonomy (NCBI): domain Eukaryota; kingdom Metazoa; phylum Arthropoda; class Insecta; order Lepidoptera; family Geometridae; genus Hemistola; species Hemistola chrysoprasaria. The sequence continues at coordinate 14,130,256 of OX346716.1, read as the reverse complement.
TATGGGTTACATACCACATAAGTAATGTATTATCCTCAATTAAACCATATATTTAGAATTATAATATTTGACTGCGTGAGCCGATGCTCGAATGCCGATCATGAGGTGCCGGGTTCGATCCCCAGGTCAGGCAAAATGTTAAATATTGGATTTTTCTATTATTAATTATTTTTAATAACTGCCTGGAGTCTGAAACAGTGCCCCTTAGATGGCAATAGGGTCGGTGGCCCCCTATTACATGGGACCAATAACATACTAGCGAAATGTGCGTGTACCTATTATGGGACTAAGCCCTGAGAACACCTCTGTCTACCCCTTCGGGAAAAGGCGTGATTGTATGTATTGTAAACCATATTTTTGGTTTTATAATTTTTTTTGTCAAACTAATGGCTATCAAATATGTTGGAATGTTTAAATAACATTATGATTTTTATCAAGAAATGTACAACAAAAACTGTAGTACATGTTTATGTAATTAGCATCACTATTTCCTGTTGAGGTTTTTAAGGTAAGTCTATTTAATGTCTGAATCAATTTAGATACATTTGATTTAGAACAGATACAGGTGCAAGTCTGGTCTGAGGTAACAAAATGGAAACCGTCTAAAGGGTCTTTAAGACCCTGTTTCTGCCCTGAAGTGGGATAATTTTGATTAGCAAAATAGATAATCTTTTCTTATTATCATCTTCATCATCTCAGCCGTTGTTAATCCACTACTGAACATATGCCTCCCCCATAAAGGGGGTTTTGCCAATACTCGACACGCTTAGCAGGCGGGTTGTCAAGCGCAGTTCGATGGTTTTTCTACAGAGGACGCTGCTGCCCATCCTATGGATCTGTTAATATCTGTTTATAATAATAGTAATACATTATTTTTAACCCTTCACTAAGGTACTTTAGTTGAACACAATAGGCAGATACCAACCTAAATAATAGGGTAACAATAGGATCTTTCACCATCTCAATATGATGTAGAAGTCTGTTAAATTCAAAATAATAATAATATTACTTGTTTCTTCAACTGGCCCTGACCACACTTAGATTTTGATGTTTGTCCAAATAAGTATATTTTAGTAAGTGCAATTATTTATATACTCTTATAAGTACACCGCCGACCAGAAATACTAATAAGTATTCCTTTCCTTCTGGTTGTCTGGAAGAAATCGCTTTAAGCGATAAGACCGCCACATTTACTAGCCTAAGATTCTTTTAATTGCTATTACTGTATTGTTATGTCCATGTTTTGGTGTACAATAAAGTGTACAAGTCAATGAATCAATCAAATAGTGGTATCCACTATTCACTATTATATTATAAAATCCTAAATGACTCACTGACTGACATGCAATGCAGAGCCCATACCACTGATCCTAGAGACTTGAAACTTGGAATGTAGGTTCTTTTCGTTGTCTGGACGTGTGAAGATAGGATTTTTGAAAATTCACATTCTAAGGGCCGGTTTTTTGATCGTTAGTTACGGTTAAGTTAACCATTTGTCAAACTAACTATAGTTAAATTTCTAACCAATGGTTAAATCGGGTGGAAAAAAATTGTTAACCAGGGATGAAAAAACGAATTCTGTCGAATTTTAACAATTTGTCAAAAAATTTAACCATTGGTCGACTTAACCAGTGATCAAAAAACCCAGCCTAATATGGGTCCAAAGAGAACGTCAAAGTTTAGGTATAAAACTCCCATGTTTCTTTGTTGTTAGAGGGCATAGCCGCTTTATTTACACAAGTTTAATATATATACAACGCGGTCACATTAACTCGACGCATCGCTGGAATGCGGGTACCCGACCGCTTCCCCCCGCATTCCCTTTTCTCGCCCGGCAAGTGTCAGTACGGTCCGCGTCTTTGTTACCGATACAAGCGTCAATAACTTGGCTAATTTTCTTGCTAAATTTGGCTTGTACTTGAGCGCCAAAATGACGTCACATGGCCAAGCGTCTAGTTAATGTGACCGCGTTGTATATAATTTATTTATTTATATTACAAAGATGAGTAGTAATACTTTTAAGCATCTACCCACAAAACTCAAGAAATTCTAAAAGAGAGAATCATGAAATCATCAGAAATAAAATTACTACCCTTACAAAATTGATCGGCTGATTGGAAAATTAGTATGGGAAATCGAATTTTATTTGGCGAATTATTTCTTTTACGTGTTGTTTAGGTTGAAAGTTAACTTCATTATTACTACACCTTTAAGCAACACTTGTATTTTCGCCCATTGGACATAAGTTACTTACATTGTATGAAGAGTTTTGTGTCCTTGAACAGTGACTTAGCCAGAGAGTACATGCAACTCTCCTGAAACAAAATATTATTAATAAATATTTATCCATAAGGTAATAAGGGAATGATGTAGCATGTTAAAGTCCATCAAACCGAAGAAGTACCGTCTGTAACAGTTATAATTTTGCATTGTTTAAAGGGTTTGAATTTATTTTAACCTATCTTATGATAAAGTTCATAATTCCATTGTTTTACAGTGAATTTTATTGAAATTGTGTGAGTTATATCTATGCAAACTTATTTCCCTTGAAAATATGAAATGTCAAATGGTATTCTTACATTTCAGGGACTGTAGATCATGTAGTGACAAAGATATAGAAAGGAATGCTCAGATAGTGGAGGTACTAGTTGTTGGCAAAATTTTTCGATCTCTTCTACCTACCGCCTATAGGGGCATGTGTTTCTATAGGTGATGCATTGTGCAAACTATCCACCGAGACAAGTCTAATGTTACAATTAGAATTCATATCGAAATTGATATATACTTGCTTTTTTTTAATATTTTATATTTATATAGACTAAGCAGTCTACTCACTTGAATACAATATGGAATATGGACATTGTATCCCGCCCGTGGGTAAATTTTTCTTTCCATATTTATATTGACTTATATAGACTGCCTCGGTGGCGTAGTGGGCACATGCTCGACTGCCAATCAAGAGGTCCCGGGTTCGATCCCCAGGTCAGGCATAGTGTTAATTATTGGATTTTTCCATTGGGAATTATTTCAATAACTGCCTGGAGTCTGGAACTGTGCCCGGTAGATGGCAATAGGCTCGCCCCCTATTACATGGGACCAATAACATACTGGCGAAATGTGGGTGTATCTACTATGGGACTGAGTCCTGGGTACACCTCTGCCTACTCCTTCGGGAAAAAGGCGTGAATGTATGTTATGTTTATATTTATATTGTATTTCAAGAGAATAGACCGCATGGCATAGTCTATAAAAATGTAAAATATCGAAACTATTAGAGTAGGAAAGGTGTATGCCCTCCTTCATTATGCATTCACAGATAAACAGAATACACAGTAAACTATAGAACAAATAATATTTAGTAACTATACATTTAATATGTTAATTCACATAATTTTCCCCAGTTGTATGCAATGTAAGTGATGTGGATGATTTGTACAGATGTAGTACAAATTAATACCTTTAATTTCAATGACAGTTTGTCCTTTCATCCTGTTTGTTGTTAACTCAGTCAGAAATACATTCAATTAGAAATATAATATTAATTCTCTTCTAATTATAAATTTTGTGTATTAATACGGTAAATTGATACTACAAAAAGTATCATTTTATGTATACATAAGGTAGGTACACTGTTCAGAAGAGCGGTTGTTAAATCGATTTATTACTGTTGATAAGAGCTTGATAAATGGAAAGGGTTGTTACTAAAGTAGGTACCTAATTAAATGTAAAATGCTCGCTTACCCCGCTCACAGTCAGTGGTAAATCCCAAACTCCAATATCCGAAAACCCATGGGAAAGTCTGACAATGGTTATCACCAATAATAATATTATATTTTTAAACATTTTATCACCTATTGAACGATATACTAAAATGATAACATTAAAAGTATCTAAAGTGCGTAAAGTTCAAGATAATGTGCATTATAGCTCATGATATCAGAATTTTAGTAGAAAATATCACTATTTATTTTTCGGAAACACAAACGAACCTACACCACAATTTTCCTAGAGATCACAGACACAGAATACATTTTAAACAAGATCACAGATCACAGGTATAGATCACAGATTTTTAATGTCAAATCAAAAGTAAAAAAAGGGACCATAAATGTCAGACTAGTAACAGTGACTGCGACAGTGTCAAAACACCATTTATTTTCTTCTTTTATAAACCCACACGGATCTATTGCCTGTGTCAAGTATATATATTTTTTTTTTATTATAGTGAGTGACAAGACGAGATGCCTGATGGAAAGCATCATGATTGCCCATATCAGACACAGTGCCACCCAGTATTTTAAAATTCAAAATTCTGCGCAGCACTGCATTGCGCCTATCACCCTGAGATATGAGTTGTTGAATCTCATCATGCCCAGTAATTTCGCTGGTAACATTGCCCTTCATACCGGAACACAGTAATGTTTGGACATTACTGCTTGGCGGATGAATAACTGGCAAAGGTGTGGTACTTCCCCAGGCGGCCTCCTGCAAAAGAGGCCTACCACTACAAAATTAATTTATAATAAATAAATTTTAAATTTTGTACATTCAAGTTTTAGTCAAATCAATGTTAGAATGACTTAAAAACTCGCCCAGTCTAATATACGTAGTACTAATTATAGTGATCTGTGGTCTAATAGTCACACCTTCTAGTAAATTCATAGAAATTTACTAGCAGCTTGTTCGATTTGTGCAGGGAAAACGAACTCCCAGGGGGTTAGAACAAGACAGCAGATATGAATTGTTAGGGCGCGTAAGAGAGAAAAAAATAAAAAGTTGTGGCATGATTTTGACAGTTCACAAATCATTATTTATAAAGTAGAGGCCATCCCCGCCCTCGATTTTTGGCTCTTGAGGATAATCGGAAATAAAAAATATTACTTATTACCAATAAAGACATGGCTTTTGCATAGAAGCTAGCGCCAGTCGCCGTGTAATATGTCTACAACCATTTACAGAACAAAAAGATTGGTTGTCTGTAAAGTCGGCTTACTGACGATAGTTGAACGTGATAACGTCATGAAAATACTGATGGAATGGTAGCATTTTTAAAAAGAAAATTTTAATTTCATTTGTTTCACTTTTCACTGCACTTGATACTCGATCAAAACATGTAAATGTACTATAGTATAGCAGCTGTCCACGCAGACGCATCGCTCACTCAAGTAGGAGAGGGACGGATGTCGCTCGTTCCGCGCTCTCGCTTGCACTTCAAGCCTTACATGGTTCGCCTCAGAGCGAGGTAACGCCGCATGAGTCATGTTATTTCGTGCGTGCAGTCGGCTCTATCGAATTATAAGACGTTGTCACGTCAAAAAAATATTAAACGTGTTGAAACTTGAGAGTTCTGTGGTTGAGACTTTGAGAGCATTAATCGTAGTACTATTATAGTGAACTGTGTCATTAAATTTAACTGGCTTATAAACGTAGTTGAGATTTTATATGATTGCTGATTGACTGATTGTGTTCAAAATTCAAAAGTACTTGTTGGTTAATTTCCTTCGTTTGATGTCCAATCTCCCTACGTGTTCTTGGCAAAGCACTAAGCACTTTCACAAGCGACAAAACAGCCCATAGATAATACATAATACTTATAAACTGAAACACCCATCACCATAGCCCATCACTGAGCTACACAGATCACTATAATCAGCCGTGGTTCACTGCCATACAAACACATGTAGTCTTAGTGGCAGTCTGTGGCAGCTATATATGTCTATGAATTTATACTTATATATATAGTGTTGCTAACAAGCGAACCTGAACTTTTGAATATTTGATTTAAGACCCATTTTCAAATACAAATTCAGTCACTGTGGGATATGACATTACTGACGTTCCTGAGGGAATTTCTTGTAAGTCTGTAGTCGTTTAATCATTCTCTTTGTTAAGTCTATGGCTCAAACATTTCTCATATTAATTATCTATGATATGTATATTTTATGTAAAGTAGCAACACTAATGACCGCCATCTTACATCTAAGTAGTGATGCCCTCCGATTGCCCACTATCGATTATCGCCATATTAAATAATGTTATGATACAACATAAAGCCGCGGCACCGTTCGCTCGACTGCAACATTAACATCCACATCGTTCAAAAACATGCCGCGATCCATACGCCAACAATTTGAAGTAAAGTATTAGGGGACTGAGTCCTGGGTACACCTTTGCCTATCCCTTTTGTATATATATATGTATATATATGTATATATATATATATATATATATATATATATATATATATATATATATATATATATATATATATATATATACATATACGATAAAATTATGTGTATGCTCATATTAATCAAAACTTCACAGTTTCACTCATATAGCTCATAATATAAGCTAAGCTGCATTATTATGAGAATATCCCGATTTTTCTTTACTGAATAATAGTAATGATAACTATAGTTTTCGGGTACGACAATTATATCGTCGTTGCGTAACATAACATACATTCACGCCTTTTTCCCGAAGGGGTAGGCAGAGGTGTACCCAGGACTCAGTCCCATAGTAGATACACCCACATTTCGCCAGTATAATGTTATAGGGGGTGTAATAGGGGGTGAGCCTATTGCCATGTACCTATGGTCACAGTTCCAGACTCCAGGCAGTTATTGAGATAATTCCTAATGGAAAAATCCAATATTTAACACTGCCTGACCTGAGGATCGAACCCGGGACCTCTTGATTGGCACTCGATGCGCCCTCTACGCCACCGAGGCAGTCACCGAGTTGCGTAAATGGAATTTATACTATTTAAAAGTCATCTACAATAACATCTGCCACATATTGTGGTTAATATCTATAAATATCATAAATATAATTCTCATAAAATATAATTTTGATTCATAACTAAATTTTTTACACAATTACTTATTAATATCACCCATATCAAAAATTGTTGATCTTCAAGAAACTATCATAATTGTGGATAAGCCGATCGATACCTTAAAATAATTTTGAGGTCAACCATCGACAGTTAGACATCACTAGTTTTGTTGTTTTGATCGCTTGGCTTTTTACGTGTTTAAGAATTTTGAATAATTATTTGAAGTATTTATCCATAATACCGCAAGGAAAAGGTGTACTAATCATTTATATCTCTAATAGATGTAAATCATACGTGGATATATATCAACAATGTTTAAAAGAGCGAAACCATGCCGTGTTGTTTTGTGCTATTTGGAAGTATGAAGAACAATTATATTCATATACAATATCATCACATTGTAAGTAATAACATTGATTTCGGACAAACGTACATAACAAAATACATAAAAATGCATTATTAAATTAATAATTTTATAATGTCATATAACCTCTAATTTTCATCGAATAATTATATTTGATTAGTTTATAAAAGATTTTTTTATTTGACACGGAATGATATACATTCTAGGTCACTACAGAGGATGAAAGCTCGTAGCAAGCTTTCAATTATATAGAACTTGGCAAAGTGCAGCAGCCGATCAGAGAGTGAAAGTACTTGGTATAGTAAGAACTTCAGCTTCAGTCCACCTAAGTCTTGTTCACACCCCACATAATATTATATTATACGAAGTCGAGAAGCACTTAGGGTAAGTGGATCATAAATTAAATTAAAGTCAGCAATGTCAGTAATGAATGAAAAATTATATAAGTAACATACTCCTATAGTCACTGATAATAATAACTTACACTAGTTTATTTTGTCTAGGATGTTGTCATTTTCTAATCACCACATAGGCTTATAAAATCATAGCCAAGTTATCATTGATGCAAATATTATCTAGTACATAGATTTGACGTTTGGTTCCCGGCTTTAAATAGTTCCCAAGTATTCCAGCTACTGCGATCATCGAGCCGCCTGCCAAGCATGGTGATGTTGGCAATATTTCTCCATATTATGAATAGTTTATGGGCGTTATATAGGGGAGGCCTATGTTCAGCAGTGGACATCTTCTGGCTGATGATGTGATGTGACATAGAATGCCAATTTCTCTGAGTTTTAACTGTAAAGGGCACCATTATGTTCTATTCAGCTTATATTTCGACTTGGAGCTCTGGTTTAGTATTGCATTGACATAATGTGGACTTTTTGTCTTGAGGCTATCATATTTCAGATGGCATGTTTACCTGAAGGTCCCGGATATAGACAATATAGTAATAATGTTATGTAGAGAAAGCCGGAGAGTCCAGAGGGTTTGTATGAATCTTGGTGACCCAAACAATTTTTGACCACATACCCCACAATCAATGGTCGGACTCAAGCAGTTTAATTGGGGAAACCCATTCTGTTAGAGTATAAATATACACACAATTATTTAAAATTATACTCAAACAGAACGGGTTACCCCAAGTACACTCCTTGATTAATTCACATGAGTTATGTGGACAACCCGTTTTGTCCGAGTTACGGGTCGCCAAGATTCTTACATGGCCTCAGACATGACCTTATCACTGCCTCCTACATAATATCTTATATGAAACTATAGGGACGTACAGTTTAACGTGTCATCTGAAACATGGTACCGCTCAGGTGAAAAGTCCACATGGTAAGATTTGCTCCAGGGACTCCCGATTTAAAGCCGGACATATTTCCACTGGGCTACAGACTCAATGGCTTGAGGTCTGAGGGCTGAGAATAGGGTCACTGTCGGATAGGGAATTCTATGAATATGTGATAAAACCTACAGGGGGGAGGTCTTCTGGGTGGAACCCTGGTAGAACAGGTCGATGGATCTTGGAAACTTTAGGGCTTGTGAGTGGGTGGTGGAAAATAAAAATGCATAAACCCTGAAGATTTAAGATGGGCGAAAAAAAAGATGGCCACTGATTCAATATTAAATTAAATTTTCAAATTCTTTCAGGTATGGTTCCTTAGACTAAAATGATTAAAACCTTGGGACGCTTTTGGGTGCAAAAATTATTTGGAACTGGTCAACGGATCTCGGAAACTAAAAGACTTAAGAGGTATGGTTCTTAGACATCCAAAACACGGCCTTATCACTTGTTTGCCACCAGAGAGCGACTTTTCGTTCCTGCATGAATAGTTTTCGGAATGATTTATGATGAGATCAAATACGCCACAATATTGAACTAGGTATTTAGCTATATAGTAAAGCTATGAATTGATATTTTATTATGTATGTGATGAGTTTAAGTTCATCTGATCTGGTCAATACAATGTGTTGTGTATAAAATCAGATAGCAAATCCAAAAATATAAATTAATTAGCAAACTATTAATATCAAATTACAAGAAGAGAAGGAACCTATAAAACACATTATGTGGTATGCATGATAATTGAAAATACCTAATTACCTTTGCCCTACATATTTATCACTAAGTATTTACGTTATATGCCAATTCTTAAATGGAATCCGTACATTATCATTGATTATATTATGTATTAGTATATGTTATATTAATATTGTGATTAATATACAACTTGATAAAATATGCTCTAGTAAAACTTACAAGTACCCGTCAAGCTGAACAAATAACTTCAAACAAATAAACACTTGAAATTCACAACAAAAATTTGGCAATTCTTTCTTTTGTTACTTATTTACATTAATTCACCTCCTTATGTATTACTACACCCATTTATAACACGATGTGTGTATGTTTTGTTGTAGCAATCCAATCAAGTCGAAAGCCCTTCAACGAGACTACGTCAGATGCAGTGCTGTTCTTCAACAAGCTCTTCGACAGTGTTAACGACTCACGGTGAGGATCTGCACCAGGAAAGAATAGGGGACCAGTCAACATCATGTTACATTTTGGCAAGAAGCCATCAAAACATTGGAAAGTATTTCATTTATCATCAGTAAAAGTAAAGCCATCTGCAGGGCACAGTTTCAGATTTCAGGCTGTCACTTAGAAAATTCCTAATAGAAAAATTCAATAACACTGCCTGACCTAGCTGGGGATCGAACCCGGAACCTCATGATCGGCAGATAGAGCTTGCACCCACTACGCCACCCATGCAGTCCGCAATAATTCATTTTTACAATAATGTCTATTAATTAATTGTTATTTTTAATAATACATTCATAATTATCGTAACATAAGTATAACTTGAATATATTTAATAATCCTTTCAAATGAAAAATATATGTCGTATGTGTAATTTATGTTATAAGCTATATTTAATATCAATCCTGCCAATCCTGGTGAACCACAATATTAATTTTATCATAGTAGTAGTTTAAGGTTACATAATATTATATTAGTTTTTATAATGTTCATTATATAATATTGTTATTATAAGTTATTGTAATCATTGCATAATATTATTAAGTGATTTATTTGGTATTTGCATTACATTTACATTTTTTTGGTATTGACATTAGGTTTTAAAGAGAGTGTTTTGTGATTGCATTATTATTAAGTATATAAGCGGTTTTTAATATTGTTATTGTAGTAATATAGTTAAATATTATTAAGTCATACATAGTTGAGCTATAATATTGTCATTATTTTAGTTTAGTTATTTATATAATGTTACAATCAGTAAAATATTATATCATCGTTAACTATTCGTTGGCGGCTAGTATGCATGAAAAGACACAAATGTTAATAGGAAGAAATAAATGGACTTGTTCATGGCATTATTAGATACTATTGAAAGTCATTAATTTGTAATATGAACTATAGTGAATTTTGTATGTTGATAGTTACTGTATGTATGAGCACTTCTATTACGATTTATTTTATTAATAATTACTGTTTAAGCACTGTAATTACAAGTCATGACACAGAAAAAGTTAGTTTAGTTATGGTGCTACATCTTTGTTTAATAGTTATTTATATTGTTATAATATATGTAACACATAATTTGTTAATCAGTTATTTGTGAAATATATTTAAATATCTTTAAAAATGAATGGACTTTCATTTAAAAATAAATGGACCTTAATTTAAAAATCCTGGTGTACATTATTAGGTTTATAAAGAGACCGTGTAGCGCCAAAATAATAAACAGTGAAAAAAAATCTTCTGTCAAATTTCAGGCTTATGTCAAACTCGACAGTGACTCCAAATCTACCAAGGTCTGTAGCGCCCCACAGGTTATATGGAGAGCTTTTCTTCTATTTCCTCTCTGTTCTGTGACTATAATTAGTACCTGAGCTATAATATTACAAAATGAATTCATGAGATTTTTGATTTAGTTCAATTTTGTTTTTATTTTCTTTTATCGCAAGTAAAGTATTTTTAATTATGGACAAGATATTCTCTGATCCTGTGCAATTTTCTAAAGGCGTTAGCCTAAGGTAGATACTTACACTCAACCAATATTAAATAAAGGATTGTATTTGCTTCGGTATCATAGCTACCAAACCTACTAAGAAATTTTTTAAAATTATGGTAATTAGTAATAATGTAGTTGTAGTGGTAGGCTTTCCTTAGCAGGAGGCCGCCTGGGGAAGTACCACACCTTTGCCAGTTATTCATCCACCAACCAGTAATGTGCAAACATTACTGTGTTCCGGTCTGAAGGGCAGTGTTACCAGCGAAATTACTGGACATGACGAGTTCCAACAACTAATAACTCAGGGTGACAGGCGCAGTACAGTGCCGCGGAGAATTTTGAATTTTTTGAAACACTGGGTGGCACTGTGTCTGATATGGGCAATCATGATGCTTACCCTCAGGCACCTGAGTTGCTCGTCTTGTCACACTATCATAAAAAAAAAAACTTGTTGCTTGTTCATCGTTTATGAAGTATAAAATCACGGATTTTCCCAAAAGGATAGGCAGAAGTGTACCCAGGTCTAAATCGCCAGATAAGTTTTTAAGTCCCTCGTAAATAAGGCGTGAGCCTATTGCCATCTACCAAGCACAGTTCAAGACCTGGCTGTCAATGAGAAAATTCCTGATGGAAAAATCCAATAACACTGCCTTACCTGGAAATCAAACCCGGGACTTTCAGTATTACAGGATTGGCAGATTAACATTAGTGTTTGAGAACTACTGCCACAGAGTCACCGAGGCGAAGGTGTATTCTATATAACAACTTATATCAGATAAATATAAGTTGTCCTTCCAATAAGAATCTAACTTGCTTGATACAGACCTACTTATCAATTTATTTGAATTTATTCTGATAATAATATGTTTAATCATTTCAGTGACCTCCTGTCTTCTGAGAATGAGTTTCAAATAGATATAGACTTCAAACAAACACAGAGTAAATTAGATCTTTCCACATTGGATAATGTCTTGGATGCTGATGATGATAGGTAAACTATTATTTGGTAGATATCATATGAAAATATTATTTTAAGAGTTCCGTAACTTATTCATTCATTCATACATTCACGCCTTTTTCCCGAAGGGGTAGGCAGAGGTGTACCCAGGACTCAGTCCCATAGTAGGTACACCCACATTCCGCCAGTAGATTATTGGTTCCATGTAATAGGAGGCGAGCTTATTGCCATCTACCGGGCACAGTTCCAGACTCCAGGCAGTTATTGAGATAATTCCTATTGGAAAAATCCAATATTTATCACTTTGCCTGACCTGGGGATCAAACCCGGGACCTCTTGATTGACAGTCGAGTGTGCGCCCTCTACGCCACCGAGGCAGTCAGTTCCATAACTTAACAGGTAAAAAAATTATCACTTTGTTGTCAGTTTGTCTTTCTGTTGGTCTGTCAGTCTGTCTGGTATCTATATACCAGACCATACCTATGCATGGAAACATGCTTACCAGGCTATACCCTAACAATTTATTTTTATAATATGGGACAACTTTCCACATAGGTAACTTTCTACTGAACTGACATAATATCATATCTGTATGTTGCAGATATGCAAGAAATTTAATGAGCCTATTTCTCATGCCAGCATTTAAATTAAAAGGTTATCCTTCTTGTTATCCCTTACTCTTAAATTACTGATTATACAAAACCTTAACGGCTGGATAAACCAAAATGAAAATCCACTGAAATAGAAATTATTGTCTTTTTAAGTTATGATTTCATTTCGTAAAATTCCTAATGGAATAGTCCAATTACACTTGGCCTGATCTGGGGATCGAATCCGGGACCTCATGATCAATAATAGTAGAGCTTAAGATCACTACACTACTGAGGCAATATAAGTATATAGAAATAATATATAATAATTTCTCCAGTGAACCAGAAGATGTATATAAACTGTTGGAAGAGAAGACAGAAAACATGATGCTAACATCACCAGAGTATCACTCATTTGAAGACCTGGAGAAGAAGATGATGGAGTGCCAGTGCATACCTAGTGGGGCTGTCAAAATACTGATCATTGAGGAAGGTGAAATAATTGTTTACTTGTAGAAACTAATGTAATACTAAATAGCTGTGCGTTTTTTCAACGTTATTTCAGGCTAATCTTTTCAGTAGTTTTTGGCGTTAAGAGGTAGGCAGAGGTAGCAAACATACCCACCAACTTTCTGTAATATTAGTGGGATTAGGTTATTATTTGGTTGTAGTGATTATTTCAATCAAAATATTCTTTTCACTTTGCATACCCAAAATATTTCTAATTCCAGCCCAAAGCTGTGAACAAAAATTCTTTACAAGAAGACAAGAACACATTGACCTCAGCTTATTTTGATATAATCTATTTTGTACACAGTCTCAAATCACGATTTACGAGTACAGTTTCAGTTTTTTTTTATTGAATGTTGGTTTAGAGTTTAGATTATAAAAATCACAGCTTCAGAAAATATTAAGTTAACATTATTTTCCAGGCGATGGGCCTCTGGTATCACCTGATGCTGAAGTCACGATTCATTATGCGGCTTATTGGGAGAAAGGCAAGATACCATTTGACTCCACACTCACTATGGGCAGTGGGAAACCTTTGGTGAGATGATTAGGTTTATTTTATAGAATTTTATTACCTTGTGTGTTATTTCAGGATCTTAGCTACTTTCCCACACTATCAGTTCAATAGTTTTGATGTGTGAAAAAGCACAAGACAAAGCCAAGAAAATTGGTTTTGTTCTTATCTGGTAGATATCCGTGACCTTTAACAAGCATTTAGTAATTAAGATACTAAGTTTATCTATTTATTTCCACAGCGTATGCGTTTAGGCGCGGGTCGGTTTCTTCCTGGGCTGGAAATAGCTCTTACAAACGTGAAAGGTCCTACATGCAGGTTCCTGGCGTTGCTTCAGCCGGCCATGGCGTGGGGTCCGCTCGGGGCTCCTCCAAGGATCCGTCCTGAACCCGCTTTGTTTGTTGTTGCATTGTATGGAGTTTATGAACGGGATATTGTTCATAGGTGAGAGCAAAATTATTTTACTTAATATTCATTAGCCAGATCTGTGTCAGACTATACAATAATAGTTAATCTTTGTTATTTATTTTTTTATTTAATCTCTAATATTTTAAATGCGAAAAATGTGGAAATGGATAGGACACATAATTAGAGGAAAAGACAAATGGAGTAAAACAATTATTCATTGGTGCCCTAAAAATAAAATAAGGAAACGAGGCAGACCATGCAAACGATGGGTCGATGAGATCAAAACAGCGGCAGGCAGTTTATGGACGAGGACAGCTGGGAATAGAATGTTATGGAGACAGTTGGGAGAGGCCTTCGCCAAAGGGCGAACAGATAATAGTATTATAACAGTAGATTAAGTGATTGTAAACCGTTCAAGAAAAATCTGAATAAAGGCTATTTATTATATTTTAAATGCGAAAGTTTTTTGATTTGTGTACCTATGTGTGTATACACTTCACTACTACTACTTTACTTCTTTACGCCAAAATCACTTAACTGATTGGGCCGAAATTGGGTATATTCAGCAGGTGAAACTGCAAGGTGCTTTAGTTTGTCTATAAAAGTCTAAAAGCAAATGAATGTGGCCAAAAATGAAAACATAGGTTCTGCTATAGTAAGATGTCACTAAAACGCATTTATACCCATAAACTAGCGCCTTCATTCATTCACCCATTCATTAAATTCATAGACAGTAAGTATTCCTCCTTGCATATTATGGTTATTGATTTTCCGAATGTTTTTAGGTTTAATGACCTACCCTCAGAAGAACAAACGAAATTCGAGACCACTATTAGAATGGTGAAAGCAATACGCAATCTAGGAAAAGATTTATTCACAAGACACCGTTACAACCAAGCCATCAAAAGTTACCAACAAGCAATTAGTGTTATAACAATGTCACACACAGAAAACGAACAACAAGAAAAACAAATAAAAGAGTTAAAAACTAAAATTTATCTCAATCTAGCAGTTTGCTACAACAAGCTAAACAAACCAAAATACATTCTCAAAATGATGGGCATTCTTGATACTATAGTTGAAGTGGAAACGGTACCAAAAGCGCTTTATTACTACGGACGCGCGTACCAAGCCCTCGGTCAGACTGAAAAAGCTACGATATACTTTAAAAAGGCATTAAAATTGCAGCCGAGAAATAAAGAGATTGGCGCCATTTTATCGGAGATGGATTCACATAACAGAAAGGCGGCTGAAAATGAGCAAATTCTGTGGCAGAAAGCTTTCAACTCCGTTCCCTTAGAAAAAAAAGTTGAGTATACAGTCGACGATGACTTTGAGAATGGTGTGCGAGAGGCATGTGAAGATTTGGCAACAAGAGATGAATATTCCAAAATCGATTTGCCAAATGGATTAACGAAAAATGAGGTTTTATGTATAAAAACTTTGGCAAGCCAATTTGAAGGACTGATTGTTGCCGAAGATGGAACAGGGAAGAGAAAAAAAGTCTCAATTATTCGAAAACCTTAGATTAAGGAAGCGAGTAGAACCAAGTTTTTAGATTTTAAGGCCAAAGAAATTATTTTTTTAAACTTTTTAGATTGCCTTGGTGGCGCAAGGGCAAGTGACGATCATGAGGTCCCGGGTTCGATCCCCAGGTAAGGCAGTGTTATCAGATTTTTCCATTAGGAATTATCTCAATGACAGCCTGGAGTTTGGAACTGTGCACGGTAGATGGCAATAGGCTAGACCCCTATTACATGAGACCAATAACATACTGGTGAAATGTGGGGGTACCTACTGTAATAAAGATAAATACCTCGTAATTAGTAGGCTACTTAGCAAAAATGTACACTACATGGCGACATTTTAATGACAGCTATCCATAAATTAGTATCATGATTTAGAAACTAAGGAGTTTAATCATCACATTCTCCCGTGCTAATATTTTAATCCGTAACGTAGTCAGCAAGATGCGCTGGTGTGCGGCGTACTCTATCTAAGCGAAGAAGCAGATGCTCTGGCTCCGTTTCGTCTTCTTCTATTCCATTTTCTTCAGACGCATCTACGAAGTCCTCCTCTTCGTTGGACTCGATATCCTCGGATTCCCCAGCAGGAGCCAGATGTCTATACGACACTACCACTTCTCTCCCACTACTCAGTCGAACTCGTGAATGTTGCGGGTTAGTTTCAAGGGTCTCCACTTCCTCAACCATCGAGTCATACTTGTTACTCCTGACATGCTTTCGCATTAAAGCTTTATCTGGAGGCATTAGCCATGTGGGCATTGATTGACCATTTAAGGACCTTCGCGGGTGGGAGAACATCCGCTCGTTAGTGTTAGTTAGTGGCTGTGCATAATAGTGATCGCACAGAGTGCAGAGCCTCAGTCAAAACTGTCTCCCATCGAATTGTTCGCCAAATTATACCATTGTACCTTTTTGTTTGTCCATTTCCCTGTGGATTATACGGCGTTGTATAGCTCGTGGCAATGCCCTTCTGGTGAAGACTCTTTCATTTGTTTGTATAGATAAGTTGTGCCTCGGTCAGAATGAACATAGGTCAGCATTCCAAATACAGAGAATAAGTCCACAAATTTTTCGATAACCGTATTTTTGCTCAAATTTGGGCATGGATATGCGAAAGGAAAACGGGAGTATTCGTCCACGATTGTTAAAATATATTGGTTACTCCCGAGTTCCATCTGAAGAAAGTAGATATTCTTTCAAAGTGGCACCCTTTGATAAGTTTCCCGTTTGTTGAAAATGAGGTTTTACTTCAGCGCATACAGAACAATTCAAAGTTATTCGTTTGATTTCGTCTGACACATAGTTTTGTGTAACTCCTTCAATTTGTTCTCATGAGACGGTCCATGTGTAGAAGCCACAAGTGGTAATACAGCCCTTGATAACGCGTCAGCTGCTACATTTTCTCTTCCGGAGCAGTATACAATATCAAAATTGAAGGCTGAGAGTTCTAACCGACAACGTTTAATCTTATCATTTTTGATCATTGACGAATGTCGCTGATGTAACATAAAGGCGACCGTTTTTTGGTCTGTTATTAATTTGAAGGCTATTCCTATGAGAAATTGTTTCCATTTCCGAAGGCATTCGATTATGGCTGCAGCTTCCTTCTCTATGGCAGTGTGGTTTCGCTCACTGCTGTGTAGGCTTCTAGAAAAAAATGCCCCAGGACGGCCATCTTAGAGTTCCCGCAATGGCGTTATCAGAAGGGACTTATTCCTGCGTACACCTCTGCCTACCCTTCGGGAATGAGGCGTGATTTTATTTTGTTATGTTACGTGTTTTTGGACTTCCTATATTTAATTGATTGAATTTGGCGTTACCTTTCGGAACTCCACTGTAGACTTCTCGAACAAGAATATTTAGTTTTTAGTTCCGATTTTTAGTGTCAAAAATGACATGCACAGTTCCTATTTTTAACTATTTTAATAAGACACATATGTTTGGAAAAGTACAGGGCGCATATGGTTGAAGAGTCTATGTGGGATAATATTATGTACTATGTGATTTTTTGCTACACTGAAAAATATTTATTAGCATAAGAAGAAATAAATACCGTTTTATTTCTAAAACCTGCTTAGGTTTGTTTGATTTGATAGCAGTAAAAACAGTGGCTTTGTATAACAACTCAATAGTAAACTTTGACTTTGTAGTAATAACTTATATCAATATGTAAAAAAAAACTGCCTATTCTGATGCATTTTTGTAGTAGTAGGCCTCTTTTGCAGGGTGCCGCCTGGGAAAGTACCACACCTTCGCCAGTTATCCGCCAAGCAGTAATGTGCAAACATTACCGTGTTCCGGTATGAAGGGCAATGTTACCAGCGAAATTACTGGGCATGATGAGATTCAAAAACTCATATCGTAAGTGCAGTGCCGCGCAGAATTTTGAATTTCAAAACACTGGGTGTCACTGTGTCTGATATGGGCAATCATGATGCTGGATGCTTACCATCAGGCACCTGATTTGCTCGTCTTGTCAATCACTATCATGAAAAAAAATTCAGGATTGACGCGTTCTCGCAAATGTAAATTTCCTGTGTAAATAGTACAAGTTACACCCATATCTAAATTAAAAAAAGTATTACCAGGCAAAATTATTTAAGTAAATTTGGTAGGATTTAAAGGATTTTAATGTTTCATTATTTGATATAAAAACTAAAAGCTCTATCTAGCACGCATACATGGAAATGTTTAAAATATTTTAGTAAAAATTATAATCAATTATAACAAAGCTAAATTTTTTAATATAATAACTTCTCTTTATTCATCTATAATCCTAATTTTTTTGTTACAATTTTCTTATACTCGTATAAGAAAAATTAATTTATATAAAAACCATATTTTTAATAAGTAAAATAATGTATAATAAATGTAGAATATTGAAATGAATATAGGAGAATATTTAATTGAGCTACTGGCAGCCCTGATGACGCTGGTAGATTTTTTACTGTGACATTGACAGTTTATTTGCCATCGTCGTCGTGTCAAAATATTTTTGTTTTGTTCTGCGTATTTATTCCCAAAAATAACAAAATAATGTCATATTTGTGATGTTTTGTGTTTGTTTTAACATTATAAGACACGAAGTGATACTGATAGGTCGGAATATTGATGATGTTTTAGCGATAGTGTCGTTATAGTCGGGACCGAGGTAGTCATGTCAGATTGCGCGCTGGTAGCCAATGTACAAAGCGAACACGATGCTAGCATGGACGTGGGAAACGATAAGTCTCTATTCGAGCCCACGGTTGATATGATGGTGAATGACTTCGACGACGAGAGAACATTAGACGAAGAAGAAGCGCTCGCGGCTGGAGAGCAACACGACCCGAAGGCCGAGCTGAATAGTCTGCAAAAGGAGGGGGATATGCCCTTGGAAGAATTGCTGGCGCTATACGGTTACGATAGAAACATGGAAAAGCCCGCCCCGGAGCCCGCACCGGCTGTTATTCCTGAGCCCAGTCCCAAACCCGGCTCTGCCTTGCAACAACTGTACCCAGACAACAGTATCCCGGACACGGCGAACCCTGAAGCCACTCGCTGTCTCAGGTCTGGGTCGCGATCCGACGAAGAAGAAGATTATGATTACAGCCCTGATGAAGAGGAATGGAAAAAAATTATATTAGTTGGTAGTAACTACCAAGCAGCAATACCTGAAGGACTGTGTAGCTACGACGATGCCCTGCCTTACGAGAACGAGGACAAACTACTGTGGAACCCGAGTATGTTAGAGGAACAAGTGACCGAAGATTATATGAAGAAAGTATGTGCATTGAACTCTGGCGTAGGAATAGATGCAGTTCCTACAGGGAGACAACTGCGTGACGATGAAGAGGCACTGTTCTTGCTACAGCAATGTGGTCACAATGTGGAGGAAGCTCTGCGGAGACGGCGAATATCTGCACAAACCCCTCCACATGCCAGTCTTTGGTCGGAAGAGGAGTGTCGTAACTTTGAAAATGGTCTTAAAGCTCATGGCAAGGATTTTCACCTAATCAGACAGAATAAAGTACGAACTAGATCAGTTGGAGAACTTGTACAGTTCTATTATATATGGAAAAAGACAGAGAGACACGATATATTCGCAAATAAGGCAAGATTAGAGAAGAAAAAGTACACTTTGCATCCGGGGCATACTGATTACATGGACAGGTTTTTGGAGGAGCAAGAGGCGTCGAGTGGGATGGTGAGACCTATGTCACCTTCACCCATGATGGTGTATGCTCCGCCTGCTGCGATACAGCCTGATCCTTTAGCGTTGGGCGAGAAAGAAGTGTTTTCCCAGTTGAATGCACACACCACACCGCCTAGAACTCTATCCATGGATGAGCAGGAACCTGAACCTGGCTCCTAATGTATTATATTGGCTGTGATGCCATTTGTCTGTAGAAATGCACTGTTTCTATCATTCACAGACAACTCAACGAGAGGGGTAGAGTAGAGGGGTTTGCTTTCGGGTTATGCAGTGACACTGCATAACCACCAGCCACGCCCCTTATCGTTAGTCATTCAATGATTCGATGTTCGTGCATGACATCACATGCACTGACATGATTTAAGTTAAACAATCCAATAAAGGTGGACACACATCTATCTGAGCTGAGTGCCCTGAAAGAAAAGAATTGTAAAATACTTTACATGAAATCTTATGAAATCTATTTTCCGATTCAACCAATGGATGTGGACAGGTGTGCGACATTTCATAGGATGTCATAAAAAGAACTCTAAAATTCGTTTCATTCGTCTCTGATAGTTGTGTGTCCACCATAAGAGCTAGCTGACGGACCCCGATGCCCATACTATTATTATTCATCAAAGAAAGAAGGTTCATTTACGTTTAGTTGTCTGTAGTACCATTTTAACACATTACTGTACAGGCTGTTGGCAAAATTTTGATTTTTTAAAAGCTTGCACAGAAATCTGTTGGATGTTTCGCTATAAATGACTCACTCCTTCACAAATCACCATTTAACCATGTTTGAACTATTGACTAATATTTTATATAATGACTGACTTAAGGTATTAATCCGTAGTATTATAATATAGTAGAAATAATTAATATGCTGTAAAGACTGAATTATCTGGAATAATAAAGGTGGAGATACACTGATCTCACTTTATCAGATGCCATAATATTATAATGCAATATATAATGCAATATAAAAAATATGCAATGCATTATTATATCTGTTCTCTGGAATTTCTTGGAAAACTGAATATGTGAAAATTCCCACATTTTACGTTTCTAAGTCCCTTTTTATTATACATATACTTGACATTATATCACAGTATAACATGCATAATATTATATGGGATGTTATGATTGATGGGCTTGTCTTATAACGCCATTACGTGATCACGGCTGACTTCATACTTTTCACCATTTCGACTGGATGTTGTGATAATATGTTAGACTTTGTTTCAGCATACCAAATTATACATTAATTTGGCAGACTGAATCATAATTCCCTAATAAGTAGAAATGGTAAAAGTCCCAAGTCAGTTCGCGCGATGATCGCGCAATCGCGTACTATTAGGCTAAGCGCAATGCGATAAATAATCTCAAATTTCTTCATAAAATCCATTGCGCGCACTCTCGCATATTACCATTGTTCGCAGATTTGCGAATTTTATTCGCAACGATTTTTAATCGCAGTGCGCGCTTAGCCTTATGACCAAGCTTAAACTTTGTTGTAATATATAGCTTGATACGTGAAAGCTGAACAAAAAACAATTTTTTGGTCATATTGCCTAATAAATATTCCATAATAAATCTCTGAGCAATTATCAAGCTTGGAGAGCGAGCATTGAATTGAACGTTTTCTAAGTAGTCGCACTTTTCATCAAATGAAGTACATTTCATGAAGAGTGCATAGAGGGCATTCAAATCCACATGTAGCCTTTTTTTGTTTCAAAATTAAGCCAAATCACACGCGATGGTCACCAGAGTGGTGATCACTAGGGAGCAATTAGTTAATAAAACGGGTTCATTGGGCCGAGGCATCGCGCCCTGCCTTATATAAATGTATAATTCTTTACGCTTTCATACAAATTCTAAAGTTCTAATAATGCACTGCCTAAATTTTGTATTTGGGCATGGGCTTCGTATGTCTCTAGCCTAATCGATGTTAACAAGTTAGCTTTAATTTTTTATTGATTATGACAAAGAAAATTGCTTTCGAATAGGTAGTTCAAATATTCGAAGTCTTGATTCTGGATAATTAAATTTTTACAGTACTTTAATAATTCACAGTAGGTACAATGTCAATAAAATGAATGAAATTATGTTTTATCATTGGTTTGTGAATGAGGGGACTCAAGTGTTTTCTCCTCTGATGGTCGATGGGTGAGTAGGTATTTGGTATAATAAACAGTGCAAATTTAATGTTTATTTGTTTTAATTTCCTCAGTCTTTTTCCTGCTGTTTGTATTCCCTGCACAGAACACAATTCCCTGACTCATTCTATGGTAGTACTATTATTTATTCTGTAGGTACTAGGTCTGTCAAGATAATTATTTATATTCCTATATAATTTATGGGTGATGATGTCACTGAAAGTTATTATGTACCCACCTTTATTAATATACCTAAAACTATTCATCTTGTGTTACCTACTTAAACGTCTACACGAGGATCGTACAGCATCAGTACGGACTGATGAAACTTTGTCTAGGCGCTTTCACCTTAGTGCTGGAGTTCGCCAAGGTATCACCCCTCACCCCTATTATTTAACATCTACACTGAGCTCACTCGACTGCCTCGGTGGCGTAGAGGGCGCATGCTCGACTGCCAATCAAGAGGTCCCGGGTTCGATCCCCAGGTCAGGCAAAGTGTTAATATTGGAATTTTCCATTAGGAATTATCTCAATAATTGCCTGGAGTCTGGAACTGTGCCCGGTAAATGGCAATAGGCTCGCCCCCTATTACATGGGACCAATAACATACTGGCGAAATGTGGGTGTATCTACTATGGGACTGAGTCCTGGGTACACCTCTGCCTACCCCTTCGGGAAAAGGCGTGAATGTATGTATGTGTATGTACACTGAGCTCATAATGAGAATTCCTTTGAGGACTGGAAGGATGGAATTGCCGTCGGTGGTTTGAGACTTAAACTTAAGTTACGCAGATGACACCACCTTGTTCGCGACTAGTCTCAGCCATATGGAGATTCTTTTCCGTAAGATGGAACACGTGAGCCTCGAGTTTGGTCTGAAAATAAACCGAAGCAAAACCAATTAATGATTGTCGACCGAGCCAACAATAATTCGCCCGAAGTCACGCTCTCCATACGCGCGTGAATCGCGTACGAATCGCGCCGTGAACATTGTCGTCTTTATACTCGGGAGCGGATCGCGTGCGCCGTCGCGCCGCGAATCGCTGCTCGCTGCGTGAACTGCGAAGCGTCTCCAGACTCGTAGTTCATGCCTCGTTCGATCGCGCGCGAGTATGGAGCGCCCATTTGTCATTTGATAGACCGCTAGTTTTAAAAGTTTCGTTCACATTTTAAATGATTCATTGTATATATACTCCACTTTCAGCACTCTCAATTTTCAGAGTTTCAGCACGTTAAATATTATTATGCAGCATTTAGGGCTGCAGCCATGCAGCATAAAATACAGAACTAAGCTTCTGACTTTAGCTTCAGGGGATGGGATGTCCCTTTCAGAGATCATTGTTAAGCTAGCAAGTGCTCCTATTCCAAGTCCAAGGAATTTCTATTCTATTCTCAACTTCAACTTCTTGTTTTTAATGGTTTGTGCGGGCACAAATTCAAATCATTAAAAACTTTTGATTTCTATTTTTGATTTGATTTAAAACTTGCTGATGGAGAGAACAACAAACGCTGGAGATTGATCGGTAACATGACCGGTTATTTTGGAAGAAAACCGTATACCTATCGCGGGTTATGGTCGCGGGTATATTTTCGAATTTCAATCGTGCAATTCGCGTCAAAAATTTAGAGTTTAGAATAAATGTCGAAATTGGCAAATGCATACATAACCTGCGGCCAAGCACTACTCCAAGGAGGAAATAATTTAAAAACTTATTATGTAGTAAAAGAAGAAAAAGAAAAAAGGGTTCCCTATTCATTCGCATACTATTATTAGCCATAATTTTATAACTCATAAAATTTTAAGCCATAATATATGTTATAGCTAATGATCACCAGTCATAACGTCAATACTCCTATTATAACTTGTTATAGTTTTAATTGTCCTAACATTTGAAACCTATAATATTCTTTGTCCTAATCATTGATAACCATATTATTTTATGCCATAATCCTTACATGTCGTAACTATTGATATCACTAAAATTATGTGCCATAATCATATATTGCTCGAATGTTAACTTTGTCATAATATAAATTAAACCTAACCAATAGAATTTTGAATGATCTTAACTCATTAACGAAGTTAAACATCTTTTCTATGTCGCAAACTGTTGATATATCACGTTGTTATAAAAAATATTATAAGTAAGGCGCTATTACTGATTATGAATAAAAATGAAGGTAGTTTCATTATTATTATAAAAATAACACAAAATCAAATTTTAGTTTTAATATTTGGAACAAAGTGCTTAAACGAATTTTGAAATTATAATTACAATGGAAAACGAGTGCAAAATACTTACAACAAAAAAAGGAGCCAACAAATTAAATATTAGTGGATTTACATATGAAAAAAATCGAGTAAATAAAAAATGTTATTATTGGGTATGTGAGTTACGGTGAGATCCTACCTATAAATGCAATACGAGAGTATTACTATGTTACGGTATATAATCATATCCCTAGGGATATACATAACTATATTACGGCCATATCTATCTTACTGCGACTTATACACCAGAAACGCTAATTTGTAAACTGGCAAAAATACGTACAATAACGATTATATACAATCACAATTATGAACAATGATAATTAGGACATACACCATATTATTAACTATAAAATTATACATAACAACCATTATGACAACTAACAATAGGAATAAAAACTATTGTACACAAAAATATTATAGCAATTAAATTTTAGGACAATTTATCAGTATTACTACAAAAAAATATGTGTTTCCAATATTATGACTTGAGGAGGTTATGACAAATGATGTATGCGGAAAAATTTTATGACAAAAGACATTATGCGAATCAATAAGACACCAGAAAAAAGAATAGATGTCAAAAGTTGATATTTGATTATTTTTGTTGTCAGTTGTCAGTGTCAATCTGTGTCAATTAATCCCAAACGTAAACAGAGAACAGAGAAACCAATAGACCGAGGTACTTTGTAACCGGGTATGAGACAGCGATATTTTCCTACTGTGTTGCCACTTTATTAAGTTTCCTTAAAATGTAAGTTAGATTTAACATCTCTCTTAACGGAGGTAACTATTACCACTGCCTACTCGAGAACACTCACATAGAATACTAATAACTTCAAAATTTAACAAAGGCGTACTAAAATTATAATAGGCACCTATCGATTTGTACTGGGTATTCAGTTGATTTCATATTACCATAGGTGGTTCTATTTTATATTTATTTATTATTATTTATTTTCAAATTGCCCGGGTTCCGAACCGATTTGGAAGTAAATTCGGCATACATGTAGCTTATAACCTGGATTAACACAAAGGATACTTTTTATCGCATAAATCAGTTCCGGGGGGTAAATTAAGTTTACAATAATATTATGTAAAAATTAACTTTATTGGGACTTGGTACAGGTGGAGGATAACTTTAAGAATCAGGAGCTACTATCCTCGATCTTCTAACTGTTGTGGGCGTCGGTGGGTAATCTTGACAAGGCTCGTACACTCGATTAAGTCGTTCATATTACCGTGCGTTCGTAAAGGTACGCACAAGAAGAGGTAAGAAGAACGCACAAGAAAATTGCAGGACTTCATTCTTTTAAACCAAAGGATAATATAATAATCTTCACAATGTCTTAACACTAACGATGCGCGGTATACATTATATATCGACACCAATAGCACTAAGTACATTATAGAGGTATATCCGAACACGAGATGGTTTTGGTTGTGACCGTACGCGCCGCTTGCCAGAGACAGCCTTCCTCGGCAGATCGGCGCGATACTAATCTAACCAACTCCATCAAGCATCACAGGAGCGCTTGCGTTGCGGACACAACTCCTTCCTTCAAACAGCGTCAGGAGACGCTGGCGTTTAGGATATGACTCGACTCCCGACACGGCATCGACATCGACCCGACACTGTAATAAAATACATATACAGTTTCAATTAATTATTCTAGATGATGGGTCCCTGGGGGCCCGAAGCTAAAAACTTTGTATTAGTACTGTCAGCGAGTCTTGTCGAGGCTTGTAGTGACTGGTGACCGCAGAGCGGGCAGCTTCCTTAGACAGCGATTGAGTGTTGCTATTCAGTGTGGGAACGCTGCCTGTCTTTTGGGTACCATGGAACCTCGAGGAGACGTGATGGACTCTCATATTTTATTTTAAAATATATATTAGAATTAATTAGTATAATTATGTTCAATTAAGCTTGAAATATTGAATAATAAATAATCAAATTACTTTTTAATTCCTATTAATTATTTTCAATCAATTTCCAATACTTTCATTCCTGTACAAGAGGATAACTAACTACCTTTTCTTCTTTAATGTTCTCCTTCTTTTATTCACTTTATAAGACTTCCCCGGAAAACGTTCCAAAAGATTGGGTAAAATAAGTGTTAAGTATGGCAGCCCTTACTCCATAATTTTGAGGTTATATTTTGGTTAAAATATTAACCTATTTTGTTATTTTTATAGAAGTTTAAGTCCCTAATAAATTATTTTAGCAATGCAAATACTGTTTGATATCGATTTTATACAAATTATTCATAAATTTGCAAGTAGGCTCACCTGTGAAATGTAACATCACATAATCCTTGTTCTGTTCTATTCCGACAACCTAAAACGCAACACTGCACCATTGTCACATCAATAACAAACTTTCCTACGCGTTAAAGGCAATAAAATGATACAGGATATGAATTATTTTAGTTTTAACATGAAAAACTCCAGTTTATTGCAATGTTTGACACCAAGCTGTCGAAAAAGCTTGGAGTCTTGGAGTCAAGTGGTTACAACGAAAGGAACAAAAAATGTCTGTATGCGTCTTTATCGCGCATATTAGTTTTGTGTATCTTTGTTTCACTGTCAAGTGAAAGAGATGGAAATGTGATTAGGTCTATTGGTTTCTCACTCTGTCTACGATCCCAAATGAAATGGCGAATACAAAAATTTGAAAAATTGGTAATCTGAGAAAAGTGAATGAAAAGAATAAATAAAAGCTGGTAGGAAGCTATAAAATCTCAAAGTTTATACTCTTTCCAGTGGCGTATAGCAACTGTTGCTTTCTCTAGCAAAAAGCTTCACGATTTCACACTAATTCCAAGTGACCTAATCAATGCACCGCGGTAAGCCATAGGTCTTCAAGTTTCCAACCATTAACCATGGGTATCACAGATATGACCACAAAGGAGATCCTAAATGATTTCAAAGAAAACTATACCAAAGTGCGAAAATTACTCGACGAGGATAGCAAGAACGACCCAGAAAATGAGCCGTACCTATCGAAATACAAGGCGAAGGAAATACTTACGAACATGGAGGAATCTTTGAAGTGTGTCGGTGAATTTGATGAAAGCAAGATAAACGCTATGTTAGGGACTGTTTTACTTACAATTGGGGTAATTAACATGGAAACTGAAGAGCTCACAGCTAGTGAAAGAGTCTTAATGGAGGCATTAGAACTCCTTACACCTAATGCATCTAAACCTGAAATTGTTATAATACTGATCAATGTGTACAATAATTTGGGAATCCTATGGAGCAATCGCGAAGAGCCAGGTAAATCAAAGACCTACTTACTCCAAGCAAAAGAACTTTATGAAACTTTTAAATGTACTCTGCAGATGCCTTTAACTATAGAAAACATTATCAACACCAATGGAGAGGCAGATCTTGGTGACTTCATGATACTGGAGAAGGCTCACACATTGACTTTGTATTATTTAGCTCAAGTTTACGGATCTCTGAAGGAGAATCTAAAGTCTGCTATATATTGTCATGTCACTTTGAGAAGACAGTTGCAGTATGAAGATTATGAGCATATTGATTGGTCGTTGAACTCTGCTACTTTATCACAATTTTTTGCTGAGCAAGATGGGTTCTTTCAATCAAGGCATCACTTAGCAGCTGCTTCCAAGATCTTAGAGCAGTACGGGGAGCAATTACGTGATATAGATAACAGTGATGAAGTGAATTTGGCTAAACTGGAGACCTATAAGCATAGATCTGCAGATGTGGCGCGTTGTTGGGCTAAATACTGCATATTGTTGATGGTGGCTTCTAAAACTAGGCTCATGAACGATGCGGAGAGAATGACGGAGGCTATAACAGGTTTGTTTTTAACTTAATATTTTACTTATCATTGCGAAGTTGCAGGGATGATTTTAATGGCATTTTTTATAATTTTTGCACTAGTGAAAGATTAGGTACTTATTTAAAGTTCATTTAAAACATTGAATGCCACACTGGTCACCATTGACCGGAATTTCAGTACCCACTTGCAATACACTCGCCCCCTATTACATGAGATTTGTATGTTAGTTTGGGTTAAATCTTACAATAAATTAATTTTAAATCTGATATCCTCAACCAATTGTGATTGTAACATGGTAATAGGACCAACATACTGGCGAAATTTGGGGGTACCTACTATGGAACTGAATCCTGGGTACACCTCTGCCTGGGTAGGCAGAGGTGTTATACATAGAGAATGAAACCGTGGGATGCAGATACCTCATAAATTTTCCACTTATCAAACTAAAAATATTTTTCAGACATGTCAAACTTAACCTTAGAAGACAATGAAAACATCTGCGGTGGAGACATGAAGAGTCTCATCTTCCCAGACTTAGATGTATCCACATATGAGAACAAAATCACTGATAAGTTCCTCCTGACTTATCAAGACGCTCGTGAAGTCTTTCTATGTTGTCAAACCTGGCTGAACAAAGCTAAGGAGTATTACAAACTTGATACTTTAGCTTCAGATTATATAGCATTAGTTCAAGACAGTTCACAGTCTTACAGCTACTTAGCTTTCTTTGAAGAGGACGATGAAAGGAGAGCGAAAATGCACAAAAGGCGCATTGATATGCTAGAGGATCTAGTCAAAGAAATCAACCCTTTGTATTACCTACACTACTGCAGGCAACTTTGGTTTGAGCTTGGAGAAATTTACTCTGATATCTTGAATATAAAGTTAGATAAATTGAACAAGAAGGATGATAAGCCAACTCCACACTTGCTGAAGAAAATTAACAATTTATGTGAGAAGAGTATCGAATATTATGATCACTTTTTAAATTCTGTCAAGGACAAGAATGGTGTGATGCCAGCGAAAATCGATTATGACGTGATCAGGCCAGTGGTCAGCGCCTACGCATTTATTGGTAGAAATAGCATGAAGAGAATTGCAGTAGACAAAACTGTCCAATTGAATCACGTAATGAAAAGTTTTGACTCGTACCAAGCTGTGGTGGATATTTGTACTCGTGACAAAGATGCAGCAAAAATGATGTATGAGGAATTCAGTCTTTGCCAGCAAATGGTGCAAATTCTTCCGATTAAAATTAAACGGCTTCAAGCAGAAGTCGCTTCACAATAATATATTAAGATGCATTTATTGATATGATAATTTATTGTGCTTCACTAATGTTTGCTAGAAATGTTCCTACAGAAAAGACGTGATTGCATATTGCAACTAAATTGAGTCAGTAATGCCCTGAGCACATACTAAAGTTTTGGCCTTGTCCACATATAATAAAATTATAATCTTTATTCAAAAATGTAATGAAAATAAACAGCTACATATTTGTTATACTAATTTATTTAGTACTAATAATTTAAATGACGGTGCACACAGAGACTGGGCCTGGGTCCGTTCCTTGTAGTATACCTACCTAAGCTTCACAAAATTTTATGAGCTCTTAAGTTAGGTAGCCGTTTTGGTTGCGTAGTACGAATATTACAGGTGTCGTGCATACTGCGCAGCCATTACGGCTAACTTCCGAAAGCTTCATATAGTACCTACCTAGACATAGTCTAATAATAGTCCGAACTCTGCCACATAGTCAAATCATCACTCGCGCATGACCATCCAGTGCTATTTTTTTACTACGGAACTGGCATATCTTGAAATATTATAGGAACCCATTGCTCTGCCAGTGTTTATGTCCAATCGCACTAATGCAACTTCTCTTTACCGTTAAAACTCATAATAATAACACGAAGTATGAAAGTTAAAATAATCTTTATGATAAATAGCAAAACAACTATGGCACCAATGAAAACCGCTACCACGTCGAACAATGCGTATTGATAGAATGGGATATCTCGGGCTGTAGAATGCAGCTGGTCGAGATGACCCCATCTAATGACCCTTTCGACCCAATATACGGCTGTGTCTAGGGGGTCATTTTGCCTGTCTTTCCAGATTTTGGACACTCGACGCGCGCTTAGTTGCATCCTGAAAAAAAAAAAAGAGTTTCATAAATGTTTACCACTGTCTTGATAAGTATAAGTAACTGTATCTACCTACTTTTTCTATGATCTAAAGTAGAGTATATTATAAGTAGGTACCGCACCTTCATCCCTGTAGGCATTTCAAGAACTCGTTAGTAACCCAAACTACATCTTGACTTTTGATACACCTGAAGACGTCGTTCCTACTTCCTACCTACCTACTCGTAGCACATCATAACTGAGTCTCGACATAATGTTGTCTATTGAACTATTCAGGTACCTAAGTATACCTTAAATGACGTTAGGACTCGCGACTTGATGCGCCGTCAGCAGCATATTTCCCACTGGGCAGCAGAAAGTGAGAAAGATACAAGATGCACTCTGATTGCGTGTGAATGAGACAAAACTCTAGGGTACGAGGTGCTACGGTAAAAAAATCCGAAACTTTCTTCCACAAATTCACGCCCACGGAATTAATAAAATTAAAATAGATAGATCATAGTTTTCAACAGTCAGCGAATTCTGTATTTTTATCTTAATGCCGTGCTTTTTCAGTGGCGCGTCGGCTTCACACTAATATTTTCTATTTGGACCACTGGGCGCTTTGGTCGAATTCTCGACTTCATTCCTACTCGTAATCTGCTTACAAATAAATTAAATACATACTCAGCACTAAGCACGCTCTGCAGGCCCTCATACAGCGCCTGCTCCGAGAGTTCAGTGTAAGGTATAGTCCTCCCCAGGCCGACCTCTTGTGCTTGCACTCCGTTGTAGGGCTGGTCTCCAAAGAACGGCACAACGAGCATTGGCTTTCCTGCTGAGATAGCTTCTGTCATACCGAGTACACCACCGTGGCCTATGAATGCGATCACTTTCTTGTGCTCTGTAATGGAAAATACGCAATGTTTACGCATTGACACTAGTGAGGCAAGAAAAGTAGTCAAACCATAGAAATATTATTTTTGCAATCAATCCCACTTCCTACCAATGTTATAAATATGAAATCACAGTAGGTACAATGTAAAACAGTTACGTTTGTAAGAGGTACAAAACGCTAGTGTGTCCTAACTCGACTCTAGCGCCATCTAGAGCTGATTTTTTTGTATGTTTTTCCAGTTTTCACGTTAAATCTACTGAACCGATTGAGATGAAATTTGGTGTGTAGCTAGCTTAGACCCCGGAATTACATTATAGCGTAAGTACTTTTTATCCCGACATTCCCACGCGAACGAAGACTACGCGGGTGAAACCACGGGGCACTGCTAGTTGATAATATAAAAAAGCTAGGTAAGTATCTACTCACGGAGCAGTTCATATTGAGGCAGCCATCTGACTTTCAAGATATTCCCCATCAACGTTCCCTCTTCCCCGCTCTCCTCAAACTTCCATATAACTCTCTGCTTCAATTTGGCGAGGGTCCTCACGATCATGTCTTCCTTGTACTTGGGCATGGACGCGGTCTTGATGAGGGAGCCGAAACTAAACAGCACCACGCCGTGTTCAGATTCGTTTATGAACTTCTCTATGTACTGGAAACCAGGAGGATGAACTATACCTATGATTGTCAGGAGTCACTAACAAAATGTTCATAATAGGCCGACAAGACCACTGCCCGTTGCCCCCAACAAAACTAAGTATTTATATAGGTACCTACTGTGATCGGAAATGTCATTATTTCAGTTTCGTTGCTACGTTTAGTATTTAGTGTAGGGGAATGCATTACCCTGGACGATCTTTATTGTGTAGGTAAGTGATTAATATGTTTTTGGTAGACATTCTTCATTAGCAAACCTACGTATCCTAACTTAGACCTAATTTCCACTAAGCGGCTGCGGTCGTCCGCGACTAGCCGCTTAGACTGGAAATTAGGTCTTACATAACATAGATTGAATCCATTTTAAGTCGAATAATATTTGATGCCCATTAAGTTGTTAGGTATACCTATTTAATAGAGGAATTTAATTATTTTAAGCTTATTTTAGAATTAGGCATTCACTATCAAATTTTTATCTAAACTAATCTAGTGATAAGGTGAGCAGTCGTAAACTTGATCCATGAAATAACTGCTATTGGGTGATATAGAGAATTAATGCGTCTGTTGTGAAATAAATGAAGTAGAGACTAGTGCCTAGATTACCACTAACCTAATAGTACTGACAGACATGCTCATTACTAGCACGGAAGCATGCAACTAATGAGCAATTGCTACATGGTAGCATGTGTGTCTAAACGTTGCTAGTAATGAGCATGCTGATTTCGGGCATGCTCAAAAATCAACAGTCGTTTGATTTTCGAGCATGCTACCTGAAGCACGGGTGGAAGGGGGCGTGCTTCGAGCGCGTCTAAACAGGTTTGCTTATGAGCATGCTAGATGCTAGTATCGAAAATCTCAAAACTAGTATGCTTATTGCTAGCAAGTATGAACAGATGCAGAGCATGCTAGTTTTAAGCATGCTAAAAATGAGCATGTCTGTCAGTACCTTAACTCTATATAATATAAGGGTTTTATAGACAGCCCAGTTAGGTACCTACATGTACGACAATACGTAGGTAGTAGTGTCGTTTAGGTATCTCGGTACCTACTAGTACCTATTACTTACCTACCTATAATATTGTGTCAAGGATCACAATATTTTATACGGAAGTATCATTGTGACTGTAAGTGACTTGGGTACCGGTGGTATCGTTTTTCTCGTGTGATCCAGGTGCATTCCTCCAACTTCCACGACACCAGGCAGCAGTGGCCGCACGCCATTGATACTGTGGAACACGTTCGCCAGCATCATAGTTGTATTCTTCGCCAGCTCCTGCAGATCAGGGATCTTTCTACCGAAGTGGCTCTCGATCATCTCCTCTTCTTTCAGTTGTATCGCATTCCGGAACCATTGCTTGTAATAAACATTGAGAAAGGCGTTCTCAAATCGCTGCCAGAACGTCATCTTAGAAAAATACTGGCCTCGGACGATAGAAACGTGTGAAGGGTTATCGGAGACGCCGATGCGGTCTGCCGACAATGGCATCAGCAAGCCGGACAGCATTGCGATCACGGGCGCTCTCACGCCGTACACGTGCGCTAACCCTAACATGCAATCGCTGTTGAAATTTTCCACTAGTACCACGTCGTACTCCTTCTGCAGAGCGTCCGTCAACGGCGCGAACTTGACAAGCTTCGAACACACGTCTAACGCCATACTGGCCAACGGTTGAAACTCGAAGATTTCCTTCACTATCTTCTCCAAGCCTAACGTTTTCAAAATTGTATTGGGGTGCTCGAAAACCGATAAATCGAAGGTTTCCAGTCCGGGCCTGGCGATGCCTTCTAAACTGATATCGGTGTAGTTCGCCGGCGGGTTTTTGACCGGGAAGAAAGATACGACGGTGACATGGTGTCCTCTCTCGGCTAGACTTCGGAGGAGGGGGTCGTAGACCATTTGATGGCTCTTGCCGGTGTGTGGGAAGAGTCCCAGGACTCGAGCGGTGTCAGCATCGCGCGCGAGAGTTATAGTCGCGAGTACAGTGAGGAGGGGAACCATCGCGACGTGCCTCGCAGGGCGGCGGTCGGAGGACTGGCGGCACTCATCACTCAACACCCGCGGCGGCGTCGCGTCGGAGTCGAACCACGTTGCGTTAGAGATAGATTAAATTAAGTATCAAAACTAAGTTGGCATAAGTGACAAGGTTTATTTTTAATGTAGTCCACACAAAACTACCCTTTGTTTATATTAGTACGACTGAGGACTAATATCTAGTATATAAGAGGATAATATATACATGTACCTATATTTATATAATTTTATTAGAACAGAATTGTCTCAATGGTTATATCCCTAGCATGTCAAACTTTGACCCGATGGTAAGCATCATGATTGCCCATATCAGATACAGTGTTTTTAAATTCAAAATTCTGCGCTGCACTGCGCCTGTCACCCTGAAATATTAGTTAGTGAATCTCGTTATGCCCAGTAATTTCGCTGGTAACATTGCCCTTCAGACCGGAACACAGTAATGTTTGCACATTACTGCTTGGCGTATGAATAACTGGCAAAGGTGTGATACTTCCCCAGGTGTGATACGCCCCCGGAAGAGAGGCCTACCACTACAAAAAACCAACCTTACAATTTATTGTCTTTGCATTTCTCGATACTATAAATACTATTAGGGTGAAGATTTAGGACACATCCGTCAAATTCCACTTTCGTCAAAAAATGTTTTTTAAGGTTTTCTTTAACCATTTAAAGGTCCAAGAAAAAAATATGTACTTCATATGAAAGTTAAATTTTTTTAAAGATGCTAATAGATATGCAAATCTAATGTGATTTGGCGGGTAAAATATTCTTATTGACTTATAAATGGGAAATATTTGTCCCTATACATTGAATTATCTCAAAATAAATGCATCTAAGTAGGTATACCGATGGATCAGTCGTTTTTTTTTTTATTTTTTTACTTTGTTTTTCGCTTATAACTTTTTTATTTATAGTTCTACGACAAAAAATTACTGGACCAAAGTTGTAGAGAATTTAATTTGCAACAAAAAATGATAATTTTTTTTTTTTATCAAATAAATAGTTTAAGAGATATACCGTAAAAACCATTTCAACCCCTATTTTCAAGATGGCGGCCGTGGGACAAGGGTGGCGACCCCACAAACTTGGTTTTAGCTTTATACTGACCCCCCTTACACATAAAAAAAATAAAATTGCGTCCTCTAAAAAACGCAACCCCAAATGTAACTTTTCAATGGACTATAAAGCGGTATGACAAGCGCCGAAAGCGTAATAAAAGTTAAAAAAATATTATTGTTGATGACTGTTCGGAACTCCTTCCGAAATTAAATAGCAACGCTCTCAGCATGCATCACTCTCTTTTGCTATAACTTTTTTTCTGCCTTGTCATCTCTGTACTACTAGTCTAATTACTTACCAATAAATAGCCAATTGTCACACCATAAGGAACCGCTTTTAATTATCAAAATCCTACCAAAACCTCATCGAAGAAGCACAATCTGTACATGGTCCTTCGAGCCGGATACCCAGGAAATAAGGGAAGTGATCAGTTAACGGTTTTTAAGAATATTTGTGATATAACCCATTACTCTGTTTCTTGTTTAGGTTAGGTACCTAGTGCATACTCCTGGCATTATAATTTATGCCCTAATAGTAAGTAGAAACCAGGTTTATCTGTTATATCCTTGTA
This sequence comes from Hemistola chrysoprasaria, assembly GCA_947063395.1. NCBI lineage: Eukaryota > Metazoa > Arthropoda > Insecta > Lepidoptera > Geometridae > Hemistola > Hemistola chrysoprasaria. Next base: position 14,094,737 of record OX346716.1, on the reverse strand, counting down.
TAAACTATTATTTTGTGTTTCCTTCACTTATTATTGAGTATTAACTAGCTGATTTGATATTAATTAGAGAATATTTTAGGTATTTTAACTTGCATTCACATAATCTTTAATTACATTTATTTTGGTTAAATAACATATTGTAACATATTGTAATCTCAATTAGTATATCTTCTTATTCATGTTTTAATAGTTTTTTTTCTTAAAATAACTTCAACTTTGCCTATATTTTGTAATTTCAACTTATCACTTTTTGCCAGAATTTAAAACATAAATTTTAATTTTGCCCAGAAATTGTTGAGAATCATAAACATTTTCAGTTATAAATAGAAAGTACATCAATGTATCGTTTGTTATGTTTATTGTATTTGATCAACATTTTTTGTAGTAATTTATAGTATTTTCACACTTGTAAAATTATTAAATTAATCATTTGTACCTACCTAATAGTGTGATTGAATTTATGTTCTAGTTCTTTATTTCATTGTTTATTGTTATCAATTTCAGACAAACTAGCCCGCTCCTGCCTAAATACTTCCAAAATGAGTGATAAAGATCAAAAGGAATTAATTAAAAAGCGTGCTAGTCTAAAAGGCCGGCTGACTACGTTTGGCAGGTATGTCGCGGAATTGAGCGGTACGTTGAATCAACAACAAGTACATGAATTGCAGTTAAGGATCGGTAAGATTGAATTAATATTTGAGCAATATGATATAGTACAAACTAAAATAGAATGCCTCGCTGACGATTTGAGCTCGCAAGACGCAGATAGAGAAGATTTCGAATCAATGTATTACAAATCCCTTTCACAGGCTCAAGAAATTCTTTCTCGTAATTCTAAATCGGTACAAAACGATGCGCCTAGTATTGAAAGTTGTTCTCATGCGAGCAATCTTCGGATGGTTAAATTGCCTACTATTAATTTACCTAAATTCAACGGTTCCTACAACAATTGGCTAGAGTTTCACGACACTTTTGAGAATCTCATACATTCGAACGAGGCGATTGGTGAAATAAACAAATTTCATTATCTCAGAGCCTCACTAGAGGGCTCTGCTGCGGTGATGATTCAGGAGATCCAGTTCTCTGCGAGTAATTATACTGTGGCGTGGCAGCTCCTGTGTGAGAGGTATCACAATAAGCGCTTATTAATTCAGACGCATGTAAATAATTTATTTAACATTGATGTTATTAAAAATGAATCCTCATTAAATTTAAAGCGCCTTATAGATCAGTTGAATAAAAGCCTGAGAGCTTTAGAGTCACTGGGCGAACCGACCACGCATTGGGACACTCTCCTTATTCACATGATGACTCGTAAAATCGACCATAAGACGTTGCGTGAATGGGAAGAGTGCAAAGGTCGTCTAGATAAGGAAAAGCCCATTACTTTGTCCATTTTTCTCGATTTTATTCGTAATCGAGCCGATCTTTTAGAAACGATGGAATTTACTCGCCCTAATCCTTCTCACACCCAATTCCAGCCACCTAAAGGTCAGAAAATTAAAGCATTGGTTTCTGTAACCGGAGCACCACCGTCGTCGGGCGGCGGCGCTAGTTATACTTCCAGTTCCGGTACAAAGTCGTGTCCACACTGTAAGGGTGAGCATTACTTAGATAATTGCGATAAATTTCTAGGCCTTAGTAATGAGCAGAGATGGGAATTACTTCCCCAGCTTAAAGTGTGTTACAACTGCTTTCGTAGTGGTCACTATTCTAATCGCTGCAGGAAAGGTGGTTGTACTGTATGTAAGCGTAGGCATAACACGTTGCTGCACACTTTATCTAATAATAAACGAGGACCTAATCAGCCCGCTCCTGCGCATGACACTGCAGCGAGTGCCGCCGCCGTCCAGCCTCCCACTGTGACGCCTAGCGACCACAGCGTAACCTTAGCCACGTATTGTGCGGATGCACCTTTAGAGACCCGTCAAGATGTTTTGTTATCGACGGCTCTTGTTAAAGTGGTCGGTTCTGATGGCCACGAGCGCATCATACGTGTTCTGTTGGATTGTGCGAGCTCTTCATGCATAATTACCGAGAAAATGTGCCGCTTATTGGATGCAAAGTATATTGATATAGATAAACCTATCTTCGGCATCAATAAAACTAAAACAAACACGACAAAAATGTGTTATGTTTCCATTAGTTCACGCAGTGAAAATTATTCCAAATGTCTTCTTTGCTATGTACTGCCGTCCATAACTGATGACGTGCCTTGCCGTTCAATTGATATTTCGCATTTAAATATTCCCGCTAATATTATTTTAGCCGATCCCCAATTTTATAAGGCGTCAGAAATTGACATGATCATTGGATCCAATGTATTCTGGGATCTGCTCGGGTCGCGAAAGATCAATCTAGGAGCTAATAACCCAATCCTTTGGGAAACTCGACTTGGCTGGTTGGTTTCCGGTCCCATAAATGGTAGCCATGGGTCTTCTCCTCTCACGTGCAACTTTACAAAGATTTTAGACATTCCTCAGGATACTGATCTCGGAGTTGATGACACTCAGAACCTATTGTCACGGTTCTGGCAGCTGGAAGAAGTCGGCCTCAAGTCATCATACTCCGAAGAGGAACGAAAGTGTGAAGAACACTTCGTTCAAAATACGACACGTCTAGCCGACGGTCGCTTCTGTGTGCGTATACCTTTGAAACAGTCTCCTGACTGTCTAGGTGAGTCATTGCAACGCGCAAAGAGATGTCTGCAGGCTTTAGAGCGTAGGTTCGAGAAGCAGCCTGACTTTCGAGACAGGTATGCTCTATTCATGTCTGAATACCTTTCGCTCGACCATATGTCGGAATGTAAATTAAACCCCGATTCAACCGCGTACTTTATTCCGCATCATGGAGTATTGAATGAAAATAGTACTACAACGAAGCTCCGGGTAGTTTTCAACGCCAGTAGTCCTACCACCTCAGGGAAATCCTTGAATGAAATTCAGAGGGTGGGACCTACTGTGCAAGATGAGCTTCTTTCAATACTCCTTCGGTTTAGATTATATAAGTATATTTTGGCCGCAGATGTGGAAAAAATGTACAGACAGGTCGCGGTACATCCTGATGACAGACATCTTCAACAAATCCTTTGGCGCGATTCTGCAGACTCCCCACTCAAGGCATACCAACTTAATACCGTTACATACGGGTGCGCTAGTGCCAGTTACCTTGCTACGAGGTGCCTTAAGCAAATCGGCCTAGAATGCAGTGACCACAAGATTTCAGAGATCATCATTCACGACTATTACGTGGATGACCTCCTCACGGGGTCTGACTCATTTCAGGAGGCGTTGGACATTAAAAGGAAAGTTACCGCCGAGCTTGCATCCGCCAGGATGCCCTTGCGCAAGTGGAAGTCCAACGATCCTCGACTCTGTCTTACCTGTGATCCGTGCGACGCCAGTTCGTCCCTTAATTTAAATATCGGATCCTTGGAGTCGTGTAAGACACTAGGCCTCGGTTGGCAGACAGCAACAGATGAGCTTTATTTCTCCGTCGATTCGTGCGAAGCGTCGTCTTCGACGAAACGCTCTATGCTTTCTGTCACTGCACGCATTTTTGATCCCATGGGATTGGTTTCACCCTGCATCATTCCTATTAAAATTCTACTGCAGCGGCTATGGGTTCATAAATTATCATGGGATGAAGAGCTCCCATTGGAATTAGCCAAGTTTTGGGCTAATATAATTAAAGGCCTTCCGCTTTTAAATAATTTACGCATCCCTCGCCTTATTGTCTGCGAGGCTTACAAAAATGTGGATCTCCACATTTTCACTGATGCGTCGCAGAGCGCCTATGGTGCCTGCCTCTACGCGCGTAGCGTAAACGAGAACGGACAGGTCAAGGTCTCGTTACTTTTGGCCAAGAGTAGAGTTGCTCCATTAAAGCCGACTACGATCCCTCGGCTAGAGCTCTGTGGGGCTCTGGTAGGAGTACGCCTCTACGAGAAGGCTATTGAGTCTCTCCGGGTTGAAGTCAGCCAAACCACCTTTTGGACTGACTCGACGATTGTGCTAGGTTGGCTTAAGATGTTGCCCAATAAATTGCAGCCTTTCGTTCGCAATCGTACGGTGGAGATCATGGAGAAAACTGAGAACTGTAACTGGCGTCATGTCCCCACTGAGCAAAACCCTGCTGATCATATTTCTCGCGGCGTAAATGTCGCAGAGTTACAGGGTCTTGATCTGTGGTGGTCAGGTCCACACTTCCTACAAAAGAACTCCTCTCAGTGGCCTCCCAGTCCAATCCAGTCCAACGACTCCAAGCTCCCTGAAGTTCGTCCTGAAGTCTCGTTGCACGTTTCAGTTCCGTGCGATGATACGTTAATTGATTTCAGTAGATTTTCTAACCTATCACGATTAAAACGCGCTGTAGCTTATGCATTGCGGTTTATTAATTCATGCAGAAAGCTACCTCCGAAGACCGGTCATTTGAGCTCCGAGGAGTTACAAGCCGCGCTAAACTTGATTATTGGGAAGGCTCAATCAGAGTCGTTTGTCGAATATAAACTCCTAACTCAGGGACATGCGTTACCTTCTAAAAGTCCCCTTAGCAAGTTAAACGCCTTCTTAGACGACGCCAAAATTATGCGTGTTGGCGGCAGGTTAGAAAACGCGTCAGAGTTTTCGCATGAGAAAAAGCACCCTATAATCCTACAGTCCACTCATCTTCTCACGAAACTCATATTCAAGGCTGAACATATGAAACTTATGCATGCTGGGCCGCAGCTATTATTAGCTTCTATAAGAGAAGCCTATTGGCCTATCGGCGGCCGCAATTTGGCTAAGACCACTTACCATAGTTGTACTAGATGTACTCGCATGAGAGCTAAAATTATTACCCCACTCATGGGGAATTTACCTGAGCAGCGCCTCGTTCCCGGTCACCCGTTCGAATGTGTAGGTATCGACTATGCTGGACCCATCTCCTCCGCCAATCGCCTTGGTCGAGGTTGTAGAATCGTTAAGGTCTACATCGCGATCTTTGTATGTTTTAAGACGAAGGCGATTCATATCGAATTGGTAGGCGATTTAACCAGCAATAGCTTCCTCTCTGCTCTGCGCCGGTTCATATCGCGGAGAGGCAAACCTACTGATATATTTTCCGATAACGGTACGTCATTCGTAGGTGCCTATAATCAGATCGGACAATTTTTGAAAGCTAACTGCAATTCATTACCTGATTCTTTGGCCGAAGAAGGTATAAACTTTCACTTTTGTCCACCTTACTCTCCTCATTTTGGGGGGCTTTGGGAAGCGGGGGTTAAATCCATAAAATTTCATATGCACAGAGTATTGGGAAATTGTAACTTAATTTATGAGGAACTGATCACTGTCCTAACCCAAATTGAAGCCATACTGAACTCTCGGCCACTTACTCCACTCTCAAGCGATCCGGACGACCTAATGCCGCTTACTCCTGGGCATTTTTTAATCGGCAAGCCCCTTACGTCAATGCCTACTCCTGAGTACAAGGACTGCCAGCTGAGCCATCTGACCAGGTTCCAGCGACTAGAGCTCATGCGCCAACACTTCTGGACTAGATGGTCCAAGGAATATATTAGTGAGCTGCAGCAAAGAACTAAATGGCGCACTAACCAGTCATCGTTGAAGCTCAACAGTCTGGTCGTGGTGAAGGAAGAAAATCTCCCGCCACTTAAATGGAAGCTGGGCCGCATTGTAGCTGTTTATCCAGGGGCCGATGGAGTTAACCGGGTCGCGGACATAAGGACCTCGAGCGGAGTCATCAAGAGGTCATTCAGCAAGATTTGTCCTCTGATTGTGGATTAGTTTCGGTTGAAAGGAAACCTTTCAACATCCGGGGGCATGTTCGGAACTCCTTCCGAAATTAAATAGCAACGCTCTCAGCATGCATCACTCTCTTTTGCTATAACTTTTTTTCTGCCTTGTCATCTCTGTACTACTAGTCTAATTACTTACCAATAAATAGCCAATTGTCACACCATAAGGAACCGCTTTTAATTATCAAAATCCTACCAAAACCTCATCGAAGAAGCACAATCTGTACAATGACTGTTTTTTTTTGCTTGCGCATACATATTTGTCGTAAGTAACAAGTATATAAATCTGTGCAATAGCGTTAAGTTCAATGAAATATCCAAAAATTCAGCGATCGACAGGCGCCCCCGGGTGCACCGCACCCCTTGCACCCCCTGGTAAAGACGGCCCTGTACCAAGGTACTTACTGAAAATAAACAGCTACGTATTTGTACACATTTATTGCTAACTATTTAATTTTAAATATTTTGGTCAATTTTTTAATAATACTAACATTCAATCTTCACCTGACTAATTTATCCTAAACCTTTTAAGTAGAAATAGTCTGTAAAAATATACTTGACAAACGATCAGACGTTGATTTTCGTAACATCTGAGTACTTAGAGATTCAACACAATGCAACAACTTTACGATCATTAAACAATATAAATATAATAATATCACAATTGCAACACGAGAATATATGAATTTGGTATTGGTAAAATTGGTACCTATCTATGATCTACATAAACGTGGCCAAAAATGGAACTGAATATTCAGCCATATTATTGAGTCGTGGCTAAAACAATAGCGCCCTCATATTTACCTTTCGTTGAGTGGGGCCCATATAGGGCCAGTCTCACTCAGAAGGGGTGTTTAAGGTGTCGGTCGTAGAGACGGCCTCTTTATTCCTTAAGTATTGAATCATTATTAGCTACAGAGTTATTATCTTTCATACACAGATTTATCACGTCATTGCCACATGGTGTTACATAAAGTCTAATAATAGTCCTATTTATGGAACTTTGCCAGTGGGACTCTGTCGCGCTAATGTAACTTCTCTTTACCGATGTAGCTGCTACTAATGATTCGAAGAATAAAAGTTGAAATAGTCTTTAAGATAACTAGCAAAACAACTAGGGCACCGATTAAAACTGCTACCACGTCGAACAGCGCGTATTGATAGAATGGGATATCTCGGGCTGTAGAATGCAGCTGGTCGAGATGACCCCATCTAATGACCCTTTCGACCCAGTATACTGCTGTGTCTAGGGGGTCATTCTGCCTGTCTTTCCAGATTTTGGCCACTCGACGCGCGCTTTGCCGCATTCTGAAAAGAAAAAAAAGCGAAGGTCTAGTTATATGATGATGTCATTTTTAGCAGGCTTACATACCTACACTTTTTTGTAAACGTAACTAGGATGGCTTAGCTAGTCTAAGAGCGTACATGACCTTCTAGGAATTTGACACAATCCTATGAAAAATTTACCAAATCGATGTTTTGAATTCCCGTTGCCCTTCGAATATAATTAACCTATTCTATAAATTTATATCCTGATATTTTTATAGTGAAGTAGCCTGTCCCTGTAATTTTAATTTTTCTTATTAAACCCTTTTTCATAGTGAACTTCAAAAAATCGCAGTTTTACTCGCGTGATTGGACTTTCAGTAGTAAGAAAGCAATTTAACGTCATTGCTTTCACTACAAAAAATGTAGTTTATAAACAAAAATAAAATGATAGGGACATAGGTACATTACTTCAACTTAAAAATATTAGAATATAAATATATCAAATAGGTTTACTGTATTCGGAGGAAACAGGGGAATATAAAACATCGATTTAGTAAATTTTACATAGGATTGTGCCAAACTGCTAAGAGGTCCTGTATCCTGTTAACTTTCGTTACAATTAAATTGATTTCATTTCAAACAATGTGGGTGTATCCACTATGGGACTGAGTCCTGGGTACACCTCTGCCTACCCCTTCGGGAAAAAGGCGTGAATGTACGGGTATGTTTATGTTAAACTGATTTCTCTATTCATAAGTTTATAGGTTTATAAGTAGGTACCCAATGACATACTTTAACCACCTGTTAGATATTTTTTTTGATTTAGCAGTTATTGTATAACAAGTCACAAGGCATTATTAATAGGTACCTAGAAGACATTATTTTTTTTATAATTGAAGCATTTTCTATGTGGAATTAGAATAACCTAAGAACGTTATGAGTGCAATAAAATATTGTTTACGATTGCATTGTATGCTAGTTTATATAAGTATATACCTATTTCTACCTATTGCTTGCTTGGTAACAATTTTACTCGGAATCTGCAGAGATTGATACGTATTACTTGTATATACGTGGTATTATAATGGTATAGATTGCCATGGGGTGCCGCCAGGCAATAGAATGGTACCCCATCGTTTCTACCCGTGGTTGCCCTAAGAGCCGGCTAAGGGTTATCAGATCCAGAGAAGGTAGCAGCGGAAAACCATCAATCCGCGCTCGCCAACCCGCCAGAATTTTGAATTTTATAACACTGGGTGGTACTGTGTCTGATATGGGCAATCTTGATGCTTACCATCAGGCACCTGATTAGCTCGTCTTGTCAATCACTATCATAAAAAAAAATTTTTTTTTTTTAGAACGGCGCTTATCGCCATGCTACTTTACCCCCTCGTACCTTAATGTACTATTCCAGGGTCAAGCTGTCCAAACTAACAATTTTTTCATAACAAAATTAGTCTAACAAAATTTCATTTTATATGGATGAGAAACCCCCTTAAGTTAGCTTTGTGTAGTACTTACTTACTACTTACTTGATACTTATAAATATGGATTTAACGACACATATTGACTATTTAGATAACATAATGGAGATAATCCCCACTCATTCACTCATCAATGTAAATGTCTGGCGTAAACACATGTCTGTTTATCTACGAAGGTTTGAGATAACGTGATAGGACGGTAATGTCCCAACGCCCTAGCGTGACTTGCTCAAACATAGGTAAGTATAATTATAGCATATCGCACGAATTATTAGGTTTAATTACAGGAAGCAGATGCATCGCTTGCTGTTGGTATGGAACTTTATCATTTCCTTGTGGGTATATTATACTGAAGTTATTTACAGATTTTAATGATCATAACCACAGTATACAGACCTAGGTAAAGAAGGGAAACCCCTCAAATTCATGTATATAAATAGCAACCATAGCACACCCCGGACACTCGACTCAATTCCCATATAAAAGGCGCGCTATATCTACACAGACAAGCCCACATGGAGTTTTGTACACGTGCAGGAGTGTGCGTGAGGTGATTTTACACTTTTTCTTCTTTCTAGCCCATTAAAATTGTACCGTCTTGTCGGGCAGCCCCATTTTTTGTCTCTTTCGCACCAGAACAATGCGTATCTGCTGTCTCGTCCTCTAGGACTTGGTTTCCCCTGGCCTGTGGTACCAGTACTTACTCAGCACTAAGCACGCTCTGCAGGCCCTCATACAGCGCCTGCTCCGAGAGTTCAGTGTAAGGTATAGTCCTCCCCAGGCCGACCTCTTGTGCTTGCACTCCGTTGTAGGGCTGGTCTCCAAAGAACGGCACCACGAGCATCGGCTTGCCTGCAGATATCGCCTCCGTCATGCCCAGTAGACCGCCGTGCCCTATGAATGCTATCACGTTCTTGTGCTCTGTAATAGAAAGGTAGATTTTAATAAATTGTTAAGGCATTCTTTGTTACGTAGGGTTCCATATACCTAGCTACGCCGTAACGTCTACCTGAACAAAACGTTACCGCGTTCTAAGAACATGTACAGTGTCACCCACTGAAGAGATGAAAGTGGACTCTTTCATCCTGATCAGTGGTGTCACCCAGTTAAAAAAACAGTTTTGAGATTTTTTCTTTCAAATTTATCGGCCTTTAGGCTGAAAGAAACTTAGATTGAAACATAATATTATGGCATCTAGTCGTTCCTGTGAACACGTGCAATATGTTAAAAACGTCAGGAATAAATAACAATATATGTATTATGTTAATTATATGAGACATCATTCTTTCAAAGTTGTTTTTTTCAATGAGAAAGGTTTAGATAATTAGAAGTCTTCACCACCATTGGCCTCGTACATCTAGGTATGAGAGACAGATGAGAGATGATTTAAGCAGCGTTAACGCAGGCCTTGGCATAGGGTAATACGGCAAGTTATCTTCCTAGTTGACTAGGTTCTAAAGCCTCAGAAGTTCTGAATGCTTGGTATTATGTTATTTGTCATATTTCATAATAACTTAGAAGCATCTAACGTTACTTCATAAAGTTCAATTTCCTTAAATATGTCAGCGTGACGTTGATGAGTGACGTAAGATACCTAGGCGACGCTACAGTTACTTAGGTAATCCTCGACGCCACAGCTTACAATATAATAGGATTTCCACGGCTTTTCTACGCGTACAACAGCATTGAGGAAGGACAGGTCATCTAACGTAAAATTATGTCGCAGGTAAAGGTACCTAGTTGGTTGGATTCTTGATCTGTGGTTGGATCCGAACACGTCACGTCATCGTCTCAAACTGGAACCTCCCTTATGTCCTCCCGTCATGATATTATTAAAATTACGTCATAATGCTCGTGCAAATCGACAGCACCTATCTCTCGTTTTTGTTTTGATAGCTACGTTTTGATAGATTTGGAAAATAAGTATCTATATAAACTCCTAGAACAAGAATATTTAGTTTTTAGTTCCGATTTTTAGTGTCAAAAACAACATGCACAGTGCACCGCCCTCCCGCCCGCAAAATTGCATGCAAAGAGGAAATGCTTTTGCGGGCGGGAGGGCGGTGCACTGTGCATGTTGTTTTTGACACTAAAAATCGGAACTAAAAACTAAATATTCTTGTTCTAGGAGTTTACAATGGAGTTCCGAAAAGTAACGCCAAATTCAATCAAGTACCTATATACCTATAAAACGTGTTACAAAAAGGAGTAGTAATACCACACCCCGACACTCGACATAATTCCCATACAACAGCCGCGATATAACTACCTACTACACAGACACTGCACACATGGAATTGTGCATGCGCAAGAGTGTGCGTGAGGTGCGTTCCGAGCTCCGTCGGCTCTCATCGGAGCTCAATCTCGCTCGCGGCAGTGGCGGATATACACATTTGCCGCCAGTAGGCTATTCATATTTCGGCGCTCCTTACAGTTTGCGCCACTGAAAATTCAATAGGGTATAGTTCGACACAAAAGAGTAGAAAATAATGGGGGCGCCTCTGTCTTTTACAAGAGTAAAAACAATTTCATCAACACATACACTTTAAATTAGTTCCGTTTCTACTCTTTTGTGTCGAACTATACCAAGGTCTGCAAGGGCCAAAAATAGGCGTGTGATCTTGCTGCGAGAGCGGTGAATAAATTTTATACGTTGACAATGAATGCGCGACTAGAAAATTATTAGAATATTAACCATGAAGGCGCAAACAGTTAGTTGCGAGCGCGGCAAAATTTTGTAGAATACTACTAAGTAACTTGTACTAAATGTGCGAGAAACATGCTGCAAGCTCGGAAAAAAATATTAGATACATTACTATACAGGCGGTGTGAAGCTAGCCCTAATACTTTATCCTACGTAGATGGTACTAATGTAATCTTTGTAAATAAAAATTGCCGCCCCCTAGAATCTGCCGCCCTAGGCTCCAGCCTACTCAGCCTGCTGGTAAATCCGCCACTGGCTCGCGGGGTGAAGAAGGCCCGATTGGTGGGCGGATGACAGTGTCCATTCTATACGTAGTATTATTATCTGTTCTGTGGTAATACCTGCATGTGCATCTACTTATCAAATAGACCAACTTTCAACAGAAATAATTGGCAAATTAACAAAAGGAAATTTTCGACTGCACATAAAAAAATTCCGATGACCTGACATTTTATATGGAAAGTCGAAACTATGTTTGCAAATTTTGCAATTCTTTCTTTTGAAGGTTATTCAGTTTGATGTAGATGGTTCAAGTGTAGATGCTGCTCCTTAAGTAGCTAATAAGCTGTGCCCCGCCGTTTCACCCACGTACACATCGATATTCCCCTATGTGTTTGTCCAGGATCTAAGCTACTTACATACCAAATTTCAACCCAATCGTTCCAGTAGTTTTGGCGCGAAAGAGTAACAAACATCCACCCATCCTCACAAACTTTCGCATGGATACATAGAACTAAGTATGCTCTTCGAGGCGGTTATCGGAAACAGAGCGAATTCTGCGCAAATAATACGGTAACATCAACGTTGATTCAAAGAACGATAGGTATAACATTATGAATTTCAATGTTTCAACATCACGTTTTTCACCGCAGTTGATCGTGATCGTCTCAATGTATGTTTACTTAGAAATTACTTCTGGTAGATGATATTTCTTGTAATTAAGTGTTTTATTAATAAAGTCAAGTCGTTTTGAGGTCCTTAACTGTGGTAGTATTCAGATAATTTCCATAGAAAAATTTAAAGTACCTTACTCAGATTTTTCGTGGAATTCTCTGAGACTGACTTATTGTCTATGCTATATACTAAGGGTGATTGGGATCACCACAGGACCTTTAATAAACATTCCTACCGTTAAGGCAAATAAAAGGAATAAAGAATTCGGTATTCATTCTACATTATTGGTGGACGCAATAAAAACAGGAAAAAAGTTGTTATAGTTTCGTATTCGAAACATGGAAGCTTATCAATGGCACGTGTTGTAGCGGGCCATGTTAGTAGGGTTACCCCTAAGAGATGTAAGCAAGTATACGAGATATAGAATAGAATAGAATAGAATAGAATAGAATAATACTTTATTGCATACCAAATTAAATAACAAGGTTAGAAGTAACGACACAAAAAATATATATAACGGTAAACAAGCGGCGGTCTTATCGCATAAAGCAATCTCTTACAGACAACCTGGGGATGGAAAAGGAGAGTTAAAAACATTAAATGACGGAGGTGTGCAATAAGTAGATAATATACAAATAGAAACAAATATTATGTTACATAAAACAGATACATAATGAGTATGATAATATTAAAGTATATAACAATATAATATAATACATAATATAATACAACCTACTATAATAATTATAATTTTATACCTATAATTTTTATGTAATACTATAAAAAAAAAAAATATCTTAATATACATACATAATAAATATTAATTATATACAATATAATATAATAAAACAAAATAATATAATATGATATATAGATTGAGCTGCAAGCAATTTTATGAAATTGATGATAAGTAGTGTTCATTTACTAATTTTTTGAAAATGTGAATGGATGTAGCGTGCCTAATAGATACAGGGAGAGTGTTCCACAGCCGTACAGCTCGCACTGTAAACGATTTATCATAATGTTGAGAGCTGGGCAAGGTATGCTGCAGCAGCTTCGTGTTTGTGGAGCGCAGATTAAATGGGTGGGAAAAGTGAACATATTCAAACCGCTCTTTGAGATAGGAAGGAGAAGCAGGGTTGAAAAGAATGGAATAGAGCAGTGACAGGATGTGAGCATTCCGGCGAAGTCGGATAGGCAACCATTTCAGCTTAGCACGAAATTCGGATATATGGTCGTATTTACGGAGACCAAAAATGAATCTGATGCAGGCATTTTGGAGACGTTCAAGTTTATTAAGCTGTTCTTCGGTTATATCCAGATAGCAGGCGTCGGCATAGTCCAGTATGGGAAGTAAGAGAGATTTTGCAAGGGCAGTTTTGGTAGTGATTGGGAGAAAATTCCGAAGCCGTCTGAGTGAACCCAGTGAAGCGAAGATCTTTCGGCTGACTTCAGCCAACTGAGGTACCCATGACAGTTGCCTATATACCTATATATAGCCAGGCTAAAGTGGAACTGGGCAAGTCATTGGTAAGATGGGATGAAAACCGGTAGACCAAGGCTGTGACTGTGTGGTAGGTGCCCTAGACAAGGACGAAAACGAGGCAGGCCACCGACCCGATGGTTAGATGATATTTAAAAATTCGGACGCCGCTGTGAGGAAGCTCAAAGTAGTAGAACTAGCTAACTGGCTATTTCTCTACAAGATCGAATCAGAATGAGATAAGTAGACGCAAATTTAAGTGGCAATGGACAGGGCACAAAGCAGGTAGACCTGATGACCGATGGGACTGTAAAGTTCTCGAATGGAGACCAAGGACCGGCAAGCGCAGCGTAAGACGTCCATCCACAAGTTGGACATATGATCTAAGTAAGAACACAAGATGCAAGGCGCTTACAACAGTACTAGATGGAAATCTATGGAGGTGGCCTATGTTCGAAAGGGTCAGCGGATGAGATGTTGATGAACCGCAGGATGAGGTTCGCACAGGACCGGAAAGAATGCCGTAACTAAGAGGAGGCTTATACCCTGCAATAAAACGCACTGAAAAGGATGAAAAATATATAAGTATTATACTTACGCAATAGTTCATATTGAGGCAGCCATCTGACTTTCAAGATATTCCCCATCAACGTTCCCTCTTCCCCGCTCTCCTCAAACTTCCATATAACTCTCTGCTTCAACTTGGCGAGGGCCCTCACGATCATGTCTTCCTTGTACTTGGGCATGGACGCGGTCTTGATGAGGGAGCCGAAACTGAGCAGCACCACGCCGTGTTCAGACTCGTTTATGAACTTCTCTATGTACTGGAAATCAAGGGAGATAAACTGAGTGGTTATTGGAAGTCTTTAGTAGGTCAATGAAAATTTTCATAATAGGTGGTAGAGATCATCCACTGTACGCTGCCCCATGAAACCTCTTTATTTAATTTGATAAAACATTTGAAAATCTAAAAAAACATAGGGTATTGCAGTCGCGTGCACTGGTCACTAGCCATATGTTTACATACATGGCTAGTGACCAGTGCTATAGAGTGAGCAGTGATATAGATAAATAGGTTACCTATGTCAATTCTAACTATGTAGTTAACCTGAAGTGTACCTATACCTCATGTTAGATTTTACATAGGTAGCCAATTTATTTATATTTAGACATCTGAAAATTTGGCCATGTTTACATATCAGTGCACGCGACCCTATCGTTTTTGCTAGGTATACTAATTACATCACACTTTACCTTCTTTACCTACCTTTCTAAGTACTTAGGTACCTAATTAATTGTTTGCTTGGTATATATTGTTTAACATCTATTATGCATTGAACATTAATTAATTGCTACATCATTGCAAATTATTGTTGTTTCACTTTCATTGCATTTTAGCACCTAGCTAAGCAATAATTGAATAGATATAATGTATATTTATTTATTTCTTTATATTCCTTGATGCGCTTACAGCGATACTAAAACGCACAACAAAGTTAGCAACAAGCTTAACATTAAATTCTAACAGATTACTAACTAATAGATTACTTACTTATACCGAGTGCACTTAGAAATCCTTATCACGTTAGTTATCAACCTCTAGATTAAAACTTTTCAATAACCTGGTTGTTGCAGCATAGGTGACTTTATCTAGACCTACTCTTACACATATTTAATAAGCAGGTATTCTCGATAACGTATTGTTTCCAATCGAAGCTAAATCTTAAATTTTCTTGAAGTGTGTACTATACTAACATACCTAGTTTTTTTTTACAATTGAATGACAATGAACTTTGATCCGGAGTAAATAAGGTAATAGCATCCAATTTGTGAGAAGCGAGGAGTTAAACAACTTGGACGTTACGTCTGGAGGCCTCCCCCACACAATCTATGAATAGTCAGCGAATATGGCTTCCCATTTACTTGGTACCTTTAGCTATTACTAGAGTTATATGAAATGTAAAAGTAAATAAAATGTAAATAAAAGTTACCTACCGAAAGGGACACGCCGGTAAAATCCAGTCTTGCACATGACTCTACCCGCTTTGCCGCCTTTTTGAACCCACTCCAAACTATCCCACGGGATGAGTTTGGCTTATTCCCAGACTTTCCAAAAATTGTTCTCGAAAAATAATGTCCATTACATCTATTAGTATTGTTTTATGTTGTGTAAGTAAATCAGATTAATTGCTAGTAATTTAGGGTCAAATCAATCATTTAGATTTAGATTGAGCACAAATTAAAAGCGGTCAAGGACGCAAGGGCTTGTAATGAGGCATATACTAGTTTACCCAGTGACCTAAGAGTTCCAGATTTTCGCTCGGAACTCGTCTACTTTAGTAAGCCTGCCCAGTAAACAGCTCTTACTTTTACTAGAGAGGTGACTTTCCAATCATTAATGGTCAATGGTTATAACAGTAACCACAGTAACTACTTCAGAGTTTTGAACACTGACACAAAATAAAGAAAAATAGGTATGGTTCATCAAATCTAAGAAGTACTTTTTGACAGTTTTTATTTTGCCTTGTTTGAAGGATTGTTATTTAAATTTAGTGATTAAGAATTGTACATCTTGTGATAAAACTCATATTTTCATGGTTTTACGGCGAAGGTTATTGAAATTGTGTGAGTTACGCCTATGCAAAGTTATTTCGGCTTGAACATTTCTTGGAAAGTTGAATAGAATGAATGAATCCAATGAACCTAGGATTTTATTTCTTTCTTTATTTTCTAATTTGCCTAATTGTCAAGATCAAATCGAGACATTCTAAAATCCTTAAAATGCGTGTAAAAAAGTTGTGATGGTAGACGTTTGGCGATTAGTGCATGAAATAACATGGCAATTGTAGAGGAAACAAATAAAGTAATTATTTAAGAATAAAATATCCAGTTCATACGGAAAATATGTAAAAATAATGATGCACGATGACAAGTAAAATTGACGCGTTGTATCATTATTTATTAAATCAAATTGAGTGTCAAAGGGTCATGGATAGAATTGCAAACTTTCATGAACTTGGTCCATGAGATAACTATTGACTGATAACAAGCGAACCTAACACGTGCGTTTGTCATGACTTAAATTGTATACTATACCAATACTCGAAGTAAAGTAAAAATTAATATTAATACTGTTTCGGCGAATAAATCTACCTATACCTGTAGGTTGGAGATTAAAATAAAAATAAATAATAATGGACAACTTCCACACACGGTCATCTGGTCCCAAACTAGGCTAGAAGCCTGTACTATGGTAACCAGATGACTGATAGACACAGATCAAAACTCAAACTCAAACTCAAACAGATTTATTCAAATAGGTCATAATCTGACACTTTTGTACGTCAATGAAGATACAGTACTGAGTCTACCGTGCGTTCGGAAAGATACCTCTACAAGAAGAACGCACAAGAAACTTGTAGGGCTTAATTTTTTCAACAGATAATTTCACAATATTTGGTTTGGTTACATTCGTTTTCTTTGAAGGTGCCGCGAGGCGGCTATGCAGAAGTTTCCAGGCATCTTTGTCCTCTATGTACTGGTTGACTTTATAATAAGCCTTCTTAAGTAAAGTAGATTTTATATAGGTTTTGAATTTACCCTCTGAGAGCCCAGTTATCTCTTTTGGGATTTTATTATAGAAACGTACACTATTTCCTAAGAATGTCTTTTTATTTGTTTTAGATAATCTAAAGCTAGGTACAGCTATTTTGTCTTTATTCCTAGTATTAAAATTATGAACAAACAGACATGTTCATGCACACAAATGTTTGACCTGGCCGGGGATCGAACCCGGGCCCTGCGGCACAGAAAGCAGAGTTACTGCCATCTGGGCCAACGAGGCTGTCAAAATTCAGATGGAGGCTCGATTTATTCCCTAAAACCACACCATCACCATCAAAGGTCAAGAACCTAAGATCAGGATCAGGCGACATTTGACAGGTTGATGAGTTTACAATATGAGTGACATTATATTCATTGATTCCTATAACTATTGCACGAAGGATATAGGAAAGTAGGGTCAGCGAGGGCAATATGTGAGAATGGGGGTATATGTAAAAAGAGGCCTATTAGGAATGAAAGTGACTTACCGGTGGTATAGTTTTCCTTGTGTGATCTAAGTGCATCCCTCCAACTTCCACGACGCCAGGCAGCAGCGGCCGCACGCCGTTGAGGCTGTGGAACACGTTCACCAGCATCATGCTTATATTCTTCGCCAGCTCCTGCAGATCAGGGATTTTCCTGCCGAAGTGCTTCTCGATCATCTCCTCTTCTTTCAGTTGTATCGCATGTCGGAACCACTGCTTGTAATAAATATTCAACAAGGTGTTCTCAAATCGCTCCCAGAATGTCATCTTCGCAGAATACTCGCCGCTGACGATAGGAACGTATGAAGGGTTATCGGATACGCCGATCCGGTCCGCCGACCATTGCATCGGCGAGCTGGACAGCAGTGCGATAACGGGGGCTCTGACGCCGTACACGTGCGCTAACCCCAGCATGCAATCGCTGTTGAAATTCTCTACGAGCACCACGTCGTACTCCCTCTGCAGAGCGTCCGCCAACGGCGCGAACTTGACCAGCTTCGAACACACGTCTAACGCCATATCGGCCAACGGTTGAAACTCGAAGATTTGCTTCGCTATTTTCTCCAAGCCCAACGTCTTCAAAATTTTATTGGGATGCTCGTAGAACGATAAATCGAAGGTTTCAAGTCCGGGTCCGGCGATGCCTTCTAAACTGACGTCGGTGTAGTTCGCCGGCGGGTTTTTGACCGGGAAGAAAGATACGACGGTGACATGGTGTCCTCTCTCGGCTAGACTTCGGAGGAGGGGGTCGAAGACCATTTGATGGCTCTTGCCGGTGTGTGGGAAGAGTCCGAGGATTCGAGCGGTATCAGCATCGCGCGCGAGAGTTATAGCCGCGAGTACAGTGAGGAGGGGAAGCATCGCGACGTGCCTCTCAGAGCGGCGGTCGGAGGACTGGCGATACACAAATGACCCGCCGCCGCGTCGCGTCGGGCTCGAACGACGTTCGTTGCGATTTATGATCAAACTCTGAACTATTTTCAGCCGGCAGTTACGTAACTGGTGTGATCCATGACGCGTTTAAGGGCAAGGTTTCATTTTATGTAATCCATACAAAACTCACCTTTGTTTATATTGGTAGGTTTAATATATAAGATAACGTCAATGGTAATAAATAGGTAGCTACGTTACTTCTTTAAAGAGCTTTTTATAGTTTATACCTAATTTATACATTTAAGCTAAGCATTTAGGTCAATGTTGGGTCTGGCAGAAGAAGCATGAAAGTAAGATTAATGCTGTGGAGATGAGAAGCCTGCGAAGTATGACTGGAGTGACCTTGATGGACAAAATGAGGAATAGTGCGATAAGGGAACGCTGTGGCGTGGTAGAAGATGTAGTGACAAAGATAGAGAAAGGAATGCTGAGGTGGTTCGGACATGTGGAGAGGATGGATGAAAGGAGATTAACAAAAGAGATTAATAAGGCTAGTGTGAATGGTCAAGTCGGTAGCGGTCGACCTAGGCGTACTTTTCATGAACAAGTTGACGTTGTTCTTAGGAAAGGCCAAGTCAAAAGTACCTACAATCGACGAGCATGTATGAAAAATGTCATGAAAGTGAACGAAGCGAAAGTTGTATGTCAGGATCGTAGCAAGTGGAGGGAAATAGTCTCTGCCTACCCCACCGGGAACAAGGCGTGACTGTATGTATGTATTTAGGTCAAAGTTTATTGATGCGACGGAAGGGAATTGATTGACATATACCTAAATGATATTATTACCTGCCTATAGATATCACAGATCAGGATGAAAGAGGTTAGATTGGAAATAGTTCCTGATTTGTATCAGAACGCTCGTCGCCGCTTGTCTCCCACTCCTCAACTCCACTACAAGCAAGAGACCAATACGCGCACGCATTACGCACACAAATTAACCATACACACATCGATCGCGAGTTTGCTATTGATTATCATCTAGCGCAAACACTGCGTTTGACATGCACTCACACACGCGCAAAAGCGCATCTAGACACGCGGCAGCGTGTCAAGCCAAGTTAAGGAACTGGCTAGCCAGCGCCGAGTGCCACTTTTGACTCTTCTATAACTCAAAATCTCTTTAATGTTAACACATAAAACTACGTGTGTTTAATTATATCCATAAGGACATCTAGTAGCCCAAATTTCATGAAGCTAGCTCAAACGATTATAAAGATATTATGAAGGTCAAAAAGTCGTAAAATTTAGCACTGACTGACATATAGTACCTAAATCTAACCTACTTCCAGATGACCTAGAAGGATGAAATTTGGAATCCAGCTCGGTAATTGTGTTCAAGTGTAGGAAAAAATCTAAAAATTTAAAAATAGGAGGGGTCCCCATACAACATTTTTTTTTAATGTAGCGTTGGAACCGTTACAACGTTACAAGCAAATATTTGAAATTATCACAATATAAAATATATGCTATATAACAGATATATAAAAATAAAGTTAAGTCCAAAAATAAGTGGTGTCCTGGCCAAGTCAAATCTAACCTACTTTAAATCTCAATTATTTTTTAAATAACAGCAATTGTTATAGGCAATAAAGCAAAGAAATAGAGTTTTATACTTGTTCATAATGTTATTTTGTTTCTATAAATACATATTTGGATTTTGCATAGAACTTGGCACTCATTTAGATCTCCAATCTTTTTGCGGCGAAGCCCACAGCCAAACATTAAAAGTATTGAACTTGGCTCTCCTTTTTTACATGTATGTTTTTGGTGGGATACATGTTACGGTCACCTAAAGGTCGATTATCGATATCGATAAAATTACTGTATCATTATTACTTTAACTTTTTGCTATATTTATTTATTTGTTATGAACTAAACTTGGCTTCATAGCCAATTATACTAATTAATTAATTAACTACTATACAATGTCCTTACAATGTAATGTTGTTACTACATAATTTCTGTGTCTGGGTGTATAAGTAAGCTTATATAAGGAGGTATGTATATAAGTCATCTGGTTACCATAGTACATGCTTCTAGCCTAGTTTGGAACCAGATGACCTTGCGTGGAAGGTGTCCCATATTATTATTATTTTGTGACTTATTATATTTTATTAATTCTATGTTTTTTTTTGGTTTGTGAGTTACCGCGAAAAACGTTGTTCATGCATAGAAAGACATGGGTTAAACCTATAGTAAGTAAACAAATGACACAAGTTAAAAATACAAGCGTACCTATTTATTAAATTATCATTTCCCTTAACCCACACTAGGTGGGGACGCGGGGAAAGAACACGGGGCACAGCTAGAAGGATATAAATCATACACTACCTACTTACTGAAAAAGTCATAACGATGTATTTGAGCGGCGTAGCTCCTGGTTTTAAGTATGTTTTTCCTGACTCTTTTGTTATGTCATAATCATGTTCATGACTGCCTCGGTGGCGTAGAGGGCGCATGCTCGACTGCCAATCAAGAGGTCCCGGGTTCGATCCCCAGGTCAGGCAAAGTGTTAAATATTGGATTTTTCCATTAGGAATTATCTCAATAATTGCCTGGAGTCTGGAACTGTGCCCGGTAAATGGCAATAGGCTCGCCCCCTATTACATGGGACCAATAACATACTGGCGAAATGTGGGTGTATCTACTATGGGACTGTGTCCTGGGTACACCTCTGCCTACCCCTTCGGGAAAAAGGCGTGAATGTATGTTATGTTATAATCATGTTCTGCAAAATGTTGAAAATTTTGCAAAAAGAATTCATTGTGCTACATTTAGTAGTAATCCATTTATTTCTACCGGTTGCCTCAATCCACAATTTTCTTATATCTGGATTTTTTGGAAACGTAAAAATAAAATTTTGATTTCATTATAAACGGAACAATTAAACAAAATTTAGACGAAAACCCACACTCTACAACTAAATTGATAATCACAATTAACATGTTGACAGACCACAGTAGATGCCACGTATTTACTTTGCATGACAAAGAGGAGAACAAATTTTTTCTTTCGACGCTGTTTCACAGACAGACAGACAGAAAGAGACACACACACACACACTCACTTGATAATATACTGACACACTCCACTTCCACTTTCATGAAATTCTTCATACTACATGCACGTCGGTTGTAGGTACTTTTGATTTATTGATCTTTCCTTAGGACAACATCAACTTGTTCCTAAAAAGTACGTTTACAAAGAGGTATTTTAATTACAAAATATTACTCATAATAATCATTTGCATACGACACTTAATATCGACAATGTTTACAACATGGTACAACACTATCGATGCGCGGGGATTTCCCGGAATTCAAGCTTCGCCTTGGCGCACGCGACCCCTCGCAAAGAACGCAGTTCATTGCGCGATCATCTACGAGTACAAGGTGGAACCTATGCATTGTAGTAAGCAATGTATAATTTCCAATATGTTTCGCAAGTGTGTCGTTTTTGTCTAACAATTACATAATACTTTTATAATAATTACAAATATCACTTGAATTTAAAGGTTTCAGGACTTACCGGTGAAAAGAAATCCCTTGTCTGGCTACACTACACACCTGGCTTCTTTTTCGACAAGTTATAATAGCGCAGGACGGCATTATACACTATTTTCGCGGAGCTACGTACGTTGTGACCACATGAGCGCGACTATTAGCCGGTAAAGCTAATTTCGGCGGAGTTACGAGCGTCTGCTCAAGAGGGCAGCAAAGCCGGCCCCGCCCACAAGGCCCCTCTAATCTCTTTCATCTCCTCTGTGATAGATATCAACCTATATTCATTACTTCGGTAAGTAGGTAGGTACATGTTAATGTATTAGCATTAGCATATACAACACAGAGTGGGTCATCGAAGTGACAATAAATAATTAAGTAAATAATTAATTAGAACAGCTTTACTGAGTCTTAAAGTTCATTGGGACTGTGTCAGGGGCCCAGTGAAACAGGGTTTTTTGTTATTTCGGCAAACGCGTCTTCAGTAAAATATGACGAAATATATTTAACTTATAAACTTAAAAACACACATGACTTTACACGAACTTTTTTTATGATGACACTTAAGTCATCTTCGTTAATTAACTGTAAGTATTTATAAGTAAATATATAAAAAACTGTAGTAAAAATATTATCTCTTCATAATAATTACTTACTTATAGATATTATAAGTAGGTACACAATTTATCTTATTATGTAATTACAAAACAATAAAGTACCAACTATAGGTAGGTATGTAGGTACATGAGTCAATATTTATGCTGAAAGAACTCATGTGACCGATTTCCATAACTCATAAAACTGAATCATTATATTTTAATAAATCATTAATTACCCTGGCCGGAAATAGAATGAGCTGATTTTGAATTATCAATTCTATGATACCTGTTTTATCTTTACATAGTATAAAATGAAGTCGCTTCCGCTGTCTGTTCGCTTGGATCTTTTAAACTACTCTAAGGATTTTCATCAATAGATAGAGTGATCTAATAGGAAGGTTTATAATTTATATGTACAATGGTACCTGGAGCGAAGCGAGGGCGGGACGCTAGTATACTATAATCAGATTTTTCGCTAATAAGTATTAATTTCTGCGAAGTTAGATTATGTATTGCCCCAGTGGCCGGTGTGTGAGTCGCCGGCTGTAATAGGGTTTGGTACCTGCTTATAAGTTATCCAAACGCAATATTAGAGGCTCTGCACACGACGTTTTCTATCATCGCCGATGACGAAACGCGACGCGCAGATGCAGCGCGTATAAGCGATTTATACGCAAATCGAACGCAGGTAAATAGGCTGTGCCCATCGCACGCATTTTTTGACAATTGCAATTGTATCTAATTTGTATCTTTATTTCAAATCCCATACATTTTTGATAGATAATCATTTGACAGGTACTATCATAATAAACTACATCACACTGAATTATTTTTTTTTTTATCTTTGAAACATTAAACTAACTGTTAAGACTGTCTCGTTGGTGTAGTAGTTAGCATGAGATCTCAGGTTCCAGGTCGGGCCAAATATGTGTTATTGAATTTTTTCTCAGCAACAACAGCCTGGAGCTGGATAAATGTGCCCGGTTGATGGCAATAGGCTAGGCAATTGCAACCTATCGTCGTTATGCTAATCCCATGCATTTTTGACAGATAACGCTCGAATTCGATACAACTGCAATTGTCAAAATAAAAAAAAAAACTCGTGCTAGGCCCTCAGTATTTACTTTTCGTAATTTCTGAAAACCTACGGCGAGGCGCGGCGTTAGCTGTAAGGAAGTTGTCGGCGATGATAAAAAACGTCGTGTGCAAAGGCTCTCACTCCAAGGTTTAATCTATAAATAATATATAGGTATATTGTTTTATTTCTGAAGTAGACTATCGGTACCTACCTATAAGTATGATTAGTTCAGAATACCGTTATTTAATCTTTTGCATTTTCAAGATGCGTGACGAAAAACGATCTCATTTCGCAGAGATTCAGTTCATCACTTTTTAGTTACAATCGCAACAGTGGTTTACGTACAGTTATGAAAGTAAACCGTATCTACCCGTAATTCGGTAATGGTGGGCTAATTGAATGGCAATCTGAGAAAGGTAGTAGGTAAGTTACTACTTTTTTTTAGATTATTACAAAATTATTAAAACAGTGTAATGGAAATATTATTGATTTTTATGAAATGACAAGTTAACAGTAGCAGTATGGGAGCCTGCTACAATAAGTAAGGTATATTAAATCAATGAAGTGCTATTTTAGGCAGAAGTTCCACCGTTACGTCCCGTCGAAAGAAACATTAAAACTAAAGCGTAACTATAGTTTCAAATATAGCTTGATACATGACAGCAGAACAAAAATAATAATTTGGCCATATTTCCATAAATAATGTTCTAAAAGGGTATACTAAATTACCTGATATTACCATTTACGTAGGAAGAAGGAACCTAATTTAAGAAAATATGACCAAAAAAATTTTGTTAGGCTGTGGCGTCTCAACCTACAATTGACAAATCATAAGGAGACCATTATCTCAACGGCGCACCGCGTCGACTCGCCGGCGAATAATTTCTAAGGCGAATGACTGTTTTAGAAATTCTATATGCTATAGGGTTGGCAGTCTGTCGCGTCGCGTCTCAACCTACAATTGACAAATCATAAGGAGACCATTATCTCAACGGCGCACCGCGTCGACTCGCCGGCGAATAATTTCTAAGGCGAATGACTGTTTTAGAAATTCTATATGCTATAGGGTTGGCAGTCCAAAGATTTAAAAGAGAAATCCGCTAATATATTTAAGGTTTATTATCAAAATACTGTGAACCACATCTGACACAGCACTTGTTCGCTGATAGTCTTTACAACCAAACATCGGAAACTAACAATAAATTATGACTTATTGGAGTAATAATAACTAATGAGTATGTATTTATTATTTATGGTAATCATGCCGCAATCAGCACCACAATCATTCTGAAACAAAGAAAAAAACTTATGCTAATAGAATGTAAAACAACCTAGAACTTTACAATAATTCAACATAATTCAATGACCAAGTACTCCCCTGATATCGATTTATTTGGTGACTTTAAAAACAGTATAATCACAGCTTCATTTCAGAACAATCCATATTCCATACTAATATTATAAATGCGAAAGTGTGTCTGTCTGTCTGTTACCTCTTCAACGCTTAAACCGCTGAACCGTTTATATGAAATTTGGTATAGATATAGTTTGAGTCGTGAGAGAGGACATAGGATAGTTTTATCCCGATATACCCACGGGAACGAAGACTACTCGGGTGAAACCGCGGGGCACAGCTAGTTTCTAAAACATATTTCTCGATTGATGGCAACAGGCTCGCCCTATATTTTAAATCACATCAAATCATTTATATGCAGAGGAATACAGATACAAAGGTTCTTAAGTAAGAATTGTGGAAATAATAATAATACCAGTACATTCTGCCTCCTAAAGGCGTTCGAAATACATTAGAGACATACATTAAAAGATTTATTAATAAAATTAAATATTAAATCATGACCTAACATGGGACTTAAATATTATATCTGGCGAAATTCAGATGTGTACCTACTCTAATACTTGGTAATTGGTAATTACACATCTGCCTAACTTTTAAAATACGTGATGTCACGTTTGTATGTAATGTTAAAGAGAACCGTGATATACAGCATAAAAGTCTCAATAGCCAGAAAGTTTAAAATTATTTTTCATCGCTGATGGGTATTCAATCTCTACCTGGCACTACAGGTTTAAATAAAAAATAACAGGTTAGTATATTTAGGAACCCGCTTTTTGCGTTTAAGGGCCAGGGCCAATGCATTGGTAGGTCAAACAAGGTTACCGACACACAAAAAAATAACAAAAACAAACCCTATTTAGCCAGTGAGATATAATATACATACAAATAAACCATAGAAATCTACATAACAAAGTAACAGAAATGTGAAATGGTTGTCATATAGAGGTACGAGTATCTGTGTAACTGAGTAACTGGTTGTTGGTGATATTCCACGGTGCGTTTGCTATCATGCGTAGCGTTTTTGATTGGAACCGTTGAATAATGTCTTAATTTTGAGTTTGCAGAAGTACAATAAAGCTCGCAGCCATAATAGCAAAACTGATCGTTAAACGAAGTGGTAGTGGGTATTAACTGATGCACTAACACTTTTTTTAACGTTGGCAGGTCGAATTTGTACATAAGGTACAGCACAGGGCCTATGACTCCTGCTTGTATAGGGTGTAAGCCGGTCCTGTCTTCACCGTGTTTGACATAGAAGTGTCGCTCGCTTAGGTAGGATTTTATTACCAGGTAGAGGGATTTGGCAACGCTTTTAGTATCTTAAATATTGGGCTCTCGTGCCAGAGGCGGTCGAAAGCTTGGGCAATATCCAAAAACTACTACTTACGCATTATATTTAAACGCCAAACCACGCACACATAAACAGAGGCACAAAAAGAATCCTGCACCGTGATTAGTTCTTACACACACATTAACGTAGGTACAGATCACTAATAAGTCACCTGCGGCGGCGACAAGGTCATGTGGGTATGTGACTTCTAGTACATTGTTAGTTAGATTTCTATGCACCTACGGAGGTAGGCTCAATACCTACAATGGCTAAAATGGTAGGTATGCGACTCAAAAACTGAGATTGCTTTAAAAAGTCCGTAGATGCAAGTTATTTTAAATTATTATAACTCAACTGTGTATAGAAGCTTTTAGTAAAGTTCCACCACTTTAATACCTATCAGTACTTACTTAACAGACTTTGATTTTCCAAATGTTCTATGTACTTTACACTATATAACACCCCTCCTTTTCAGAAGGGGTAGGTAGTTCTCAGTCCCACAGTAGGAAATCCCGAAACCCACACTTCGCCAGTTATGTTTTTAGTCACATGTAATAGGGGGCCGAGCCTATTGCCATCCACCGGACACAGTTCCAAACTCCAGGCTGTCATTGAGTAAATTCCAAAATGGCGAAATTCAATAACAGTTTTTTCCTGATCTGGGGATCGAACCCGGGACCTCCTTATTGGCAGTACCGCTTGCGAACCGGCGTATTGGTATAGAGGTGGTTGTAGGTACTTTAACGGTGGTTATAATTTACATTCACAAATTTTTTTCTGATTATTAGACATTATTTATTATTATCAGTTCAGCCATAGGACGTCCACTGCTGGGCATAGGCCTCTCGATTCCCATTTAGATCTATTTTAAGAGGCTTGCATCCAGCGTGTTCCACAGTCTTTATTAAGTTGTTTATCCATTCAAAAACTTTACAGCCTTAAAGTCGTACATGTTAAAAGTAGACTATTTCACAAAAATGCAGACTGCTTAGAATACTTCTAAGACGCTAACTTACTCAAATTTGCAGTGAGCTAGTTTTAGACCGCTGTTTGCTTCAATATAACATTTTAATTATATATCAGTCTTATTATCTAAGTAGGTAATTGCTTAACCCACAAGAAGGTGGCGTTTATTTGATGTTTTCATCAGACTCACTGTCAATATTTAACAAAATAAATATTGTTATGTGTTACGCGTACAAGGCATGTCAACTTAATGATTTTGTACTACATTAGGTATCTTTATTAATATCTAGATTTAACTAGGAGACTAGAGCAATGAATATCACAGGTATTTGAATGATTTTATCTCTATGCATTGTTCAATTATGACAATTTACACTATTGTATGATTATACAACGTGATAAAAAAAGGTGTAGTAATACTGCATCATCATCATCATCTCAGCTGTTGGTAATCCACTACTGAACATAGACCTCCCCCATAAAGGCGAGTTTTGCCAATACTCGCTACGCATTGCAGGCGGGTTGTCGAGCGCGGTTCGATGTTTTTTTCAGGGGACGCTGATGTCTGGATCTGTTAACCCTTATCCGGCTCTTACGGCAACCACGTGTAAAGGTTATTCTTAAGCCAGAAACTCCATGCCACCGTAGTAATACTTAAGGGGTACATATACCTGTCAAAAATAAATCGACATCCCATACGAAATGGATCAGCTGATCGGCAAATTTGTATGCAGATACAACATATTTTGCTAATTTTGCAATTCTTTCTTTTGTAAGTTGGCGGGTAGATGCACCCCCTTAATTATTGTTACACCTTTTGCACTGATTTCAAGAAAAGGGAGGGTACGTTCTCTGAGCGCTTACTCATCAACTGGCATATGAAATTTGAAACAACAAAGATAGAAAAACATACCAAAGACAGAAGTGCGAACGAGACAACAATTAACTTTACTGACGTACATGGCCCCAATGGGACCTAATTTGAGCATGCCATTTTCGAGAAGCCAATCAAAAAAAAGAAAATGAGAGATGAGCATGCCTTTTTGTACACATTGCATAGTTCTTTAATACACTTTTTATCTTCTTCTCTGTTTATGTTACAGGGTAATGATATTGAGGAGTATCTCGTCTGTGCCTTTAGTATTCTGTGGTATGTCAATAATCTTAGCAAATCTATGAAGTACCACTTGACAGTTCTTTATTTTGCCTTGTTTGAAGTTTGAATTTATATTTAGTGATTAAGAATTGTACTGTAACCAAGCAATCCAGTGTAATATATATTAACTTACCCATACAGATACAAGAAGAATGATAACAAGTAGAAAGCCAGCTTGATCCATCCTTCCCGCTGGCATGTGGTCAACACATCTGCATTCATTATACTCGTCGGGTCATACAGACCTGGACCAGACATCACTGGTCTTGTGTAGTATCTGAAATTATTGTTAAGTTAAGGCGTACATATGTATGCATAGTGTAGGGTTCCATACTTAGGATACCAGAACAAACCATTTCCAATCCTATAAAATTCCCCCTACTAAGAACATATAGTGCCATCTATTAGTTCCTTGCGCAATGTATGGAAATATGCAGTAAAACTTAGAAGTATGATTTTTTACAGCCACATGGGCCCGCAGATCTGAGTAATTTCGATACCACACATACCCATTAACAAGGGTCTCAACAGACGGACAGACAGACAACAAAGTGATCCTATAAGGGTTCCTTTTTTTCCTTCTGAGATACGGAATACGGAACCCTAAAAATGATTACTTATTCTGTGGAATGCAATAACACACATAATTTGTACCTAAGACATACTGGGCTTGGCCTGTTTTTTTCCAGTGTGGTGTCTAGTTTTAATACAATTGTTTGCAACTACTTATCATATTCAACATATTAGGCCTTTCTTGCCTGTACCTAGAAAATTATTCAAAAAGGCTGATTCATGTTTACCTGTGAATGTGATAAATTATCAATGGAATGTTTATCAACAACGAGAGCCATTCTCCTGACAGCAGGAATAGCAGATTGATAAGTAGGTGCAGTAAATACTCCGGTAAAACCAGCTGAAATATATAATATCCATGTTAGATGTAAAGAAATATGGTTAGATGTATTGAGTATTGACTAGTTGCAACAAGATAGGTTATAAAGTTCCAACTTACAGGATTCAAGCTATTGCATTGATCTATTGGATTTTTGTAATCGGTCTTGAGTTCGTCAAACGCTATCACATGAAATATCGAGAAAAATATGAGAAAAGCGTCTACAATTAAAGCTACAATGTACGAAAAGGCAGGAAAGCTAAACGCCATTTTCGCGATTCTAAAGTTCTTCTTCCTTTTATTCTGTGGCTAAAATTTTTACATATACAATAGGACATGACAGTGACAGTAAATTCTGAATGTCATGTGTGACTTGACATTTGTCAATTCAATTCAGTTTGTGGCTTGTGAGTGTTTTATCACCACAACGTTGCCAATGACATGTAGGGAGATTGAACATCAAACGAAAGAAATTAACCAATAAGTGCTTTTGAATTTTGAACACAATCGGCAATCATATCTACAGCTTGATATTTAAACTATAATATGCAACATTATAATAAATATTAAATCTCTTTTGAAAAACTATTTACTAAGTAATATACAATATATTACCATCTATTCACAAAGCTATATTATAACGTATTAATAATACACATAAATATATTATAATGTTTTAAGTTTAACTTATAAAATCTCTTGACTACTGTCTGACAGTCCGACCGCTTTTTGCGAAGAATCACGCTTTTTCCTGAAGGGGTAGGCAGAGGTGGACCCGGGACTTAGTCCCATAATAGGTTCACCCACATTTTGCCACTATGTTATTGCATGTACGAGTAGGTCTATTGCCTTCTACCGGGCACTGTTAAATGTAAAATACTTGAGACAACTTGTTTTATCCTAATCTTGTTTTAGGTAGGGGCTGGTACTATATTAAGATATTATAAATCATCATCATTAATCGTCCACAGCTGGACATTGGACTCTTCTATAGACAAGAGCGACGATATTGATGCGCATTGTGAGTGGTTGGAGAAGGACACAGGAACGAGTTGTGTACCGTGCCCTAAGATATTACTTTAAAAATAGTAAATTAACAGAAATCTGTTTTCTGACTCCCTATTTTTTTTTTGTTAGAGGTACAGCTTTCATAGTCACACACACACACACTCACTTCGCAAATGCAACTTTTGTTAGTTTGTAGATTGACAAATGACAGATTTCCAACTCATGTGAAAAGCTAATCGACTAATTCGAGTACGTAGCTAAATTTTGGTTTTTTTATCAGTTTCTTTTACTTTTTTTTCTGTAAAGATACCAACTCAATTTAGAAGTATTATAATAGCGAGTGCAACTGAAGTTTTCACAATAAAAATATTTTGCATTTTTCAGTTTAATACTGAAATTATGCTCATTATGTGTTAATCTTAGAAAAAATTATAGATACAAAAATGGAGTATTCCTTAATATTATTACTATGTGCGATAGGTCTAGTTTTTTGTATTGAACACGATTTCAAAGGTTTCGACGATACCATACTTTTCGGTATAAATTGGCCGGGAAAGCCTGAAGAATTAGGTGATCTAGTCGAAGGAGAAATTACCGAACCTCAGGTGAATTTTAAAACGATTACTACAAATGTAAATCTATTGTCTACCTACCAATAGTTATCAATAACTATTATGGCTCAGAGTAACAATGTTATAGGCCGTAGGTTTTCTTCATCCAATTTTCTTCATCCATAAACGAGTCCTAAAGGCTCCACACATTAATAAGAAGGCGGCGACGACAGGCCATCAACAGGAAAGGGGACCTCTTAGCGGTTCAATGCTAATCTTTATTACATCAATGTTTTGTATTCCTGTTTCCTCCGAATATAGTAAACCTATTTGATATATTTATATCTTGATATTTTAAAGACCAAGTAAACTGCTGTGTCTCTATCATTTTAATTTTGTTTATAAACTGTTAACTTACCCACTTTCACTAGTAATAAACCGAGCGTTAATGGGAGAAACTAAAATAACAGGGACAGATTGCTCTACTATAACAATATAAATATAGATTTATAGAATAGGTTATTCTTATGCACAGGAAACAGGGTAATACAAAACATTAATGTGGTAAAATTTTTCTAGGTGGTTCCTTTTAAGTGTACCAGAAATTGTTTACAAAAATTCTCTCTGCATCAATATGCAATTCAATAATTTCACACTGTTTACTCTACATACCACAGTTTCACCTGCTGAGAAGTACTATAATATGTGTTATATAGTGACAATGCTCAATGTCCACCCCAGGCAACAAATGAGCAACATGCTGGCAAAAAGACACTTATACCAAATAATCTGTCTTTTCAACAAACTATTTTTCATTTATTATAATAGAATAGAATTATACTTTATAGCATACCAAAATTAAATAAAAACAATGTTACAAAACAATTAATAGATAACATGGTAAACAACCGGCTGTCTTATCACATGAAACAATTTCTTACAGACAACCTGGAATGGAAACATTTTTGTAGCTATCCAAAAGATAATAAAGTGATAATATAAAAAGTATTTTCAGTAATATCTGATTTGACTATGATAATATGAGCTACCATGACAGTTTTTATGTCATAATAACACAATTTGCTAAAAAACTTAATACGAGAGTTTTACATGTCACTTCACAACAAGGAATGATTATAATCTTGTAGTGGTAGGCTTCTTTTGCCAAGCAGTAATGTGCAAACATTACTGTGTTCCGGACTGAAGGGCAATGTTACCAGTGAAATTACTAGTCATGACGAGTTTCAACAACTAATATCTCAGGGTGACAGGCACAGTGCAGTGCCGTGCAGAATTTCGAATTTTAAAACACTGTGTCTATGGTGTGTGTGGTCTGTGTCTGTGTGTATGGGCAATCATGATGCTTACCATCAGGTACCTGATTTGCTCGTCTTGTCACTCACTATCATAAAAATAAAAATAAATAAATCTCATTGACATATTATATTCAATTTCCACAGAACAATGACATCCTCAAAGTTACCACAACAAACAAGGAGACGTACAAGTGTCTTATTCCCGAGCTAAAAGAAGAAGAGTCAACCAACATAGCAGAGTATGATGGTCCCACTCCAATCAACTTATTGAAGCCGCTGTTTGCTCAGAAGATCTGCTCATACAGGCTTGAGAGTTATTGGACCTATGAGGTCTGCCATGGGCGGTATATACGGCAGTATCATGAAGAAAGAGAAGGTAATTAATTGAAAATTAAGCCCTACAAGTTTCTTGTGCGTTCTTCTTGTAGAGGTGTCTTTCCGAACGCACGGTAAACTCAGTACTTCATTGATCTTCATTGACGTGAAAAAGTGTCCGATTATGACCTATTTGAATAAATCTTTTTGAGTTTGAGTAATGATAGTAAATAATAATTTTATTGAATGGGCTATCCCAACACTGCTCGAGTCAATTCACCGCTCTGCCTCGATGGTGTCGTGAGTAGTGAGGGTGAGAGAGTAAATTCAAAACATGTAAAAATCGACTTTATTAGGAAAGGCTTATTATAAAGTTAGCCAAAACGTAGAGGACAAAGAAACCTGGAAATTTGTATAGACATAGACACGGCACCTTACAAGCAAACAACTGAAACCAAATATTGTAAAACTCTAAAAAAACCCAACAAGTATCTTGTGTGTTCTTCTTGTAGAGGTATATTTCTGAATGCATGGTAGATTCATTATGTATGATGGTACACATACGCAGTAAAGTAAGGTTGTATGAGTGAATAATATTGTTGTCTATGTCGCACTTTGTCTTAGATATGTCTTTTTTTTGTTGTTTATTATATGTCACAGTGCAAACTTCACACAGAGCAAATTGCACATGCCATTTGTTGAGTAAGCCCTGGGAAAACCTACCCTATCTCCCCTTTTCTTTATATCAATGCCTATTCTAGGTAAACAAGTTAGCACCCAGGAGTACTTCCTGGGCCACTGGAGCATAGACAAGCAAACTAAGCTGGAAGCTGAGACACAAGCAGCTTACGATACCAAGGACACACTGAAGACTCTCAAGGTTGATGGGGCTAACTTACCTTATGTGGAAATGGCTATGGACGATGGTAAGGAACATTATTAGTTTGATACTTTAACTTGCCGTGGGTTGGCAGCATTAGAATAGAACCTCACCTTTTCTATCTAGGTTTCCGTAAGAATCGGCTAATAGGTATCTAGAAGACGAGTAGCAGCGTCCTCTGCGTAAATAAATTGTTAAGGCACATATTGGCATAATGTAGGGTCCCATACTTAAAACATACAGCGCCATCTATTAGTTCCTTGCGCAAAGTATGGAAATAGTAAAATGACTTTTGAGTGTGTTAACTTAGAAGTATGATTTTTTTACAGCCACAAGGGACTGCAGATCTGAGTAGTCAATATCAATTTCAACTTGATACCTCCACGCGTTCCTGTTAAAAAGTTCTTTTTTTTATGATAATTAATGACAAGACAAGCAATTCAGGTGCCTGATGGTAAGCATCATGATTGCCCATATCAGACACAGTGCCACCCAGTGTTCTAAAATTCAAAATTCTGCGCGGCACTGCACTGCGCCTGTCACCCTGAGATATTAGTTGTTGAATCTCATCATGCCAGTAATTTCGCTGGTAACATTGCCCTTCAGTCCGGAACACAGTAATGTTTGTACATTACTGCTTGGTGGTTGAATAATTGGCAAAGGTGTGGTACTTCCCCAGACGGCCCCCTGCTAAAGAGGCCTACCACTACAAAAACTAGTTCTTTAATATACGGTTTATGGATAGAGATATAGAATGGGTGGATGTATAGATGTGTGGTCACACATCCACCTTATGTGATATAGATGGTCTATTGTCCAGTGTGTCCTGCCTGTAATAATGTCCTTTAATTAACACAGGGGTAAGACACAACACCGTATTGTTTAATCTC
The DNA here is from genome assembly GCA_947063395.1 of Hemistola chrysoprasaria. Classification (NCBI taxonomy): domain Eukaryota; kingdom Metazoa; phylum Arthropoda; class Insecta; order Lepidoptera; family Geometridae; genus Hemistola; species Hemistola chrysoprasaria. Next base: position 14,060,244 of record OX346716.1, on the reverse strand, counting down.
CGTTTATTCGCAATAGTAAATGTAAATATATCTGTGTATTTTCATTTTGTATGGATGACGTTCAACGTTAAGTCCACATTGTCCATTCCAGGTACAATATGCGATATAAACGGCAAGCCGCGTCTAACCCGCGTACGTTACGTATGCTACACACACGGCAAGCACGAAGTATATTCATTCAAGGAAACTTCAAGCTGCGAATATGAAATCATAATACTATCTCCTTTACTCTGTGACCATCCCCTCTTCAAGCCGAAAGACGTTGGTGAAAACATCATTAATTGTATACCAGTAGGTGATGCACCGAAAAAGCCTAGGAATCTTTTGAAAATGGAAGTTGACAGTTTGCGGTTTCATCATCAGTCCATTCGACTTATGAATCAGGTGAGCTTTCTTTTTTATTGCTTTTTTTAAGTTGCCAGTAACTATTTAGATTTGCTATTTTGAATACGAGTATGTGTACGAGTACTGAAGAGCGACACCTATTAGGAATTTGATACAATCCTATGAAATAATAAAAAAAAACAAAACCCGGCTTCTAGAGTACCTACTTATGTACGTAGTAGAAATTTGAATAAAAAGGATTTGTTTTTAAAAAGAAATAAATAAAATGAAACATAGATTACGAATTACTTTAAAATATCAGGATATAAAATTAACAAAAGGATTAATTTATATTCAGAGCAAACAGAGGAATATAAAACATCGATTTAGTAATATTTTCATTGGATCGTGTCAAATTGCTAAAAGTTAAAACTACCTCTTAATTCGCTTTTAATAAGTTACCAGTAATCACTAAGGCCTTGTTCAACTGCGACTTTGAGCTGCGGCAGCTAGCTGCTTAGCTGCTTTTCAGCTGCTAGATGCCGCGACAAACGCTGCACCCCGCACACTGCACCGCGACTTTTAGCTGCGGCAGCTAGCTGCTTAGCTGCAAAAACGCCGATCGCCGCTGCAGGCTTCCGAACGCAGGGAGTCGCCAAAACGCGCAGCTGCGGCGCTGCAAACGCAAAAACGCCTGTCGCGGCAGCTCAAAGTCGCAGTGTGAACAAGACCTTAGATTTGTCTTTCGCTATTTCTATGGCATGTAATTTGGCTCCACTCGTCTAGAATAATATAATTCCTCTGATAGTTAGTTAGTTAGTTTTAGTTTGCATTTATATTATTAGTTGCATTAGTTAACATTACATTGCCTTCAGGAACAGGATCTTAAGGATGTACTGGGTGTTTTGAAAGTTGAGAAAATCCTCAAAGTGAGTAATTTTGTTTTAATTTTGATGCTTATTTTGTATGTCGTAAAGTTTAATATTGTTTGCATGTTAGAATATTAAAGCTATCTTAAGTAGGTATTTATTTAGTACTTATTTACTTATCTAGTGGACGTCTTCCGGCTGATGAGTGTAATTGTGGACAGTATATATTACAACTATTATGTATAATGTTTATGTACGCAATTATTGTAGGACGGCGAAACGCATCTAAAGTTCGAGATCCACCCATTAAACGCGGAGGACGATCTCACAGAGAACGCAGTGAAACAACCTCCAGTTATGGACAAGTCATCTCTTCCACCCATCACCGACGACTCTCCTGTGCGGGCCTTCCTCAATGGAGAGAACTGTTTGAACGGGGTGGGTGGAGTCTTATTATTATTACAAGCTTATATATTACTTAAACAAAAAAAAACCGTTGAAATAGGCCTCAAAAATGCACTTTTTCACGTTGATAACTAATTAAACTAGTTAGTCTACTGTGCGTTCGAAAAGATACCTCTACAAGAAGAATGCATAAGAAACTTGTACGTTTGAATTTTTCAACTTTTTCTATATTTGGTTTGTTTGATAAAAAAAAAAATTTTGCAAGAAAAATATTTATACACTCATATTATTAGGCTTATCTCGCGAGACTGCCTTGTGGCGTAGTGGGCGCAAGCTCGATTGCCGATCAGGAGTTCCCGGGTTAAATTCCCAGGTCGGGCAAAGTGTTTAATATTGGATTTTTCTATTAAGAATTATCTCAATAACTGCCTGGAGTCTGAAACTGTGCCCGGTAGATGGCACCCCCCTATTACAAAGGACCAATCACATACTGGCGAAATGTGGGTGTCGGGTGTACATACTATCGGCCTACCCCTTCGGGAAAAAGGTGTGATTGTATGCAATGTTTCTTCTCTCGCGAGTATAAGTAGGTTTTTTCACCCCGGGCAGCCTGTAGATTGACATAACGATAATAAGTTAGGCGCTGTGCGACCTGAATTGCACTTTATTGCGTCGGAGCTAGAGTCGTTATTTATTTAAATTATTATGAGGAGTGTCCGTTCTGTCCTTTAAGTATTCTATGACTGAACAAAAAAGCAGGATTGACTAGAATTATAATAAAATATTTCAGGGTACGGGATGGTGGAAATACGAGTTCTGTTACGGCAAGCACGTGGTACAGTACCACGTGGACCGAGACGGTGAGAAAACAACCCTCTTGTTGGGAGAGTTCGTTGAATCCGCACATCTTAACTGGATCAAGGAGAACAAAGGGAAGATGCCTAAACCTATCGGTGAGAATACTATATATACAGGGCCTCTTACACCATCCTCGAATAAAGTGCCGAGTAAGCTACTCGTCTATTAAAGTGGCGAGCACAGATCACTATAATTAGTACTACGTACAGATGCGACAGTGGAACGGCGCCGGAAAGTTTTGTAATATGTGCGTTTGTCGCTGTTGTCGCACGTCTACTTTTTTTTTTTTTTCTAACTCCATAGAGTTCATAATCTCCTTCGGTGCAGTTTTGCACATTTTATGAATGGCATTGACATTTTAAAATTCATTGCAATGTGACAACTAGTGATGTGAAAATATTACACTAGGTATCGACTAAATTAGTGATGTCCCTTTTATCGATACATAATTAGTGACGTCACTCTTTTGGTCCTGTATTACTTGAAAACTTAATTTTAAAGTAAAAAATAAAACAAACATACATAGATTGACCGGATTAGTATGGAGTTCCGGCTACAGTTAAACAGTAACCAGCTGTATTTAGCTATCAATAGTATGGATATGAAGATTCTGAACTAGAGGTCCTAAAAGTTGTAGCCGTCATGACTTGCTGACCACCTGTATTTCCCTATGACTGAAATAAAATTAGCTTTTTTACTATTTAAAAGAGTTTAATCACTTATAATCCAAATAAATCTTACTATAATAAATAATATTATAAACATAACATACATTCACGCCTTTTTTCCTGAAGGGGTAGGCAGAAGTGTACCCAGGACTCAGTCCCATAGTAGATAAATAAATTATAATAATATTATAAACTTTGTTTTTTTTTTGTTTGTAACGAATAGGCTCCGAAACTTCTGGACGATTTAAAAAAAACTTTCACTTATAAACAGCTCAATTCGGTGTGAGTGATATAGGCTATATGAGATTTTGAAAAAAATAGGGATCCGTAAGGTAACTGCAATATGGTGAACCAAGGTGTCACATTATTACCAAATATATTCATTAATTTGCGTGCGCTGGGTGAAATCCATTGATGGTAGGGTAAAATAATGTACTAGGGGTTTTTAGTACTTACCAATATGTACAATATAGTGAACGAACATTTTATACATCTATTTTGAAGGAGTCATTATTTTTCATGTGGTGTGAAAACTATCGATGGTAGATTAAAATAATAATAAACAAAAAAATAATAGTTTGTAGAACTTATCAATTATCAATATCTACAAAATAGTGAACGAACATTGTATTCATCTATTTTGGTTTAGTCACAATAATTTTTGGCTTTTGGCTAGTATAGTTTTTGGCTTCTTCTGCGTCCTGCATCCTCAGGCCCCAGCATATATAACTGATGCATGTTATTTTTTAATAATAAACCCATATTAGCAAATAGCAATAATAAGCATGCTTATACAATTAATGCTAAATTACATTAATTACCATCACTATCACTATAGGTCTCCCAATAATTTTTAAAAAACTGAAAAAAAAAGTTACGTAAGTTATTAATGTTATAATTTTATAAAAACAACACGTTGTGGTTTGCCAAGGTAGGGTTAAAAGAAAAAGTATCCCGGGTATAAAAATTATGAGTTTCAAATCTCATTTTTACTCAATTCGTGGTCAACCTATACCTTCTGAACTTAGGGGCATGCCATATTCTATTTCTTTAGCTGTAAACAAGCAGGGGTATGAATAGCGTGTCCTTCGTCCTTGTCTATCTAACTGGCGTATTTCGAAGTGTCTGTGACACACACTCTTTCTTATCAGCTGCTCCTTGGAAAGTCCGACGAGAAGGGGATTAGTTGGCACTAAGAACTGCAACCACAAGCTTCTAAATTTATCGTCCTTTGGAATGTTAAATAAGCGGTGAGTAGTGCTTGGTGCATCGCAACCACTAACACAGCACTTTAGCGTCGCCATGGCAAAAGAGGCGTAAAAAATCTGGCTAGACTCAAGTATTCAAACAATTAGGAAAAATTCTGATCAGGATTCTACAACTCAACGAGAAAATCACAGGATTCTTGCAGACATGACATGACTCATGACAGTGCAGTCAAGATGACGTGTTGTTTTTTTTATTATTCGTGCACAGTAGCGACAAACGGGACATTAGGAAACAAGCTGTCTCAGCCGTGGTGGCGAGTAAGGCGCAGTGATAATTTTTTTTCTTCTTTTATGGGCTCACACGAATGTATTGCCAGTGTCAAGTTATGTACATTTTCAAGTCAATATGGTCAATTAGTCAATTCTGAGTCAGGGCAAGCCCAGTCAAGGCACAGTTATTACAAGAAGCTGCCGGAATTTTGGTGGGAACATGAAAAATCACATTTCAACTCTCGCATCACTTGCCAAGAAACTTGTGTATCTTCGAAAACACTCAACACATAATATTCCACCGTTATTACACGTTAAACACTCGAATAACTCGATAATTGATATGGGAGCCAAACTGTTCTCTTCGGTTTCCCCCCAAAACTCTCGTAGTGTTAATTTAATAATGTCCGAGATGCTAATCGGCACATAAACTGGCCTTTTAAGGGTTCCGAATCCTAATGGGGTACTAAAGGAGCCCTATTACCTAGCCTCCGCTGTCCGTCCGTCCATCCGTCCGTCCGTCCGTCTGTCACAGGGCTCTAACTCATAAACTGTACTAGCTAACTCTAACCGTGCTAGACACTTGTATTTTTTCACAAAATGTTCTTTATATGGCCGCTACAACAAATAATAAAAATAAAATAAAAATAATAATTAAAGGTGCTTTAAAAACTTTTCCCAAAAATGACTGATTTTCCAAATGTCTTTGTTTATTGATGTCAATACAATATATTACTAATAATACAAAAAAATCATATTCCAGAGCAACGTACATCCATCTCTCACTTCTACTCAGGCGGGGACCTTTGCGACAAAACTGGCAAACAACGACAGACTGAAGTCAAACTGAAATGCCTAGAAAACTCGTCCAGCCCGGCGCAAGTCTCACTCTACCTTTTAGAACCTAAAACTTGTCACTACATATTAGGAGTAGAATCGCCCCTTATATGCGACATTCTCCCACTAGCCGATGAAAATGGACTGATTAAAACAGTGAAACCGGCCCTGAAGAATGATAATGTTGTCGAAACTAAGAAGGAGGAGATAGTCGATAAACATGAAGATTTAGTTAAGTTTGGTAATGATTAGAATTTATTGTTATAAATAAATGTTATTTTTATTTATTCATGTTACTGTTTTTTATTATGACTAGCTGTACATACATACATACAGTCACGCCTTGTTCCCGGTGGGGTAGGCAGATACTATTTCCCTCCAAACTCCTAGAACAAGAATATTTAGTTTTTAGTTCCGATTTTTAGTGTCAAAAACAACATGCACAGTGCACCGCCCTCCCGCCCGCAAAATTGCATGCAAAGAGGAAATGCTATTAGGTATTATTTTTTGTTAGTGACACCATTCATATATCGACACGTATTCAATCAATTATTTCCCTCCACTTGCTACGATCCTGACATACAGCTTTCGCTTCATTCACTAGACTAGCTGTGCCCCGCGGTTCCACCCGCGTAGTCTTTGTTCCCGTGGAAATATCGGGATGAAATGTACCCTGTTATTCCAGTGTCTAAACTATCTACATACCGAATTTCAGCCCAATCAGTTTAGTAAATTTGGCGTGACAGAATAACAAACATCCATCCATACTCACACTTTTGAACTTATAATATTACTAGTTGTGCCCCGCGGTTTCACCCGATCTTTGTTCCCGTGGGAATATTGAGATAAAAAAATATCCTATGTGTTATTTCTAGGGTCTAAGCTTTTTCAGTATATTATAAAGTACTCTGTGGTCTAAGCTCAGTCTTCTCTTTTCTCTTAAATATCTTGTCTTAGTGGGTAGCTCTTGATAGAAGAATAAGAGGGGGCGTTTATACTAGTTACTATAGTCCATCAAATCTAAGATAAACTATTTGATAGTTTTATCACAGAACAGATTATCATACTACGTATAGAATGGACACTGTCATCCGACCACCAATCGGGCCTTCCTCACCCCGCGAGCGAGATTGAGCTCTCCTCGAGCTCCGCTTCTATGGGAAATTACCTCACGCACATTTTTACGCGTGTACAAAAACTCGATGAGTGCAGTGTCTGTGTAGTAGGTAGTTATATCGTGACTTTTGTATGGAATTGAGTGGTGTCCGGGGTGTGGTTTTATTTTGAACGATTTGAATTTATGTTTAGTGATTAGGTAAGAACTGTACATCATATTATAAAAATCATAATTCCATGATTTTATGACGAACGTTATTGAAATTCTGTGAGTTACGCCTGTGCAATTATTTCTTTTCTCTCTAAGCTTGAAAAGATGAAACGTCAAACGGTAGTATTTCTTGGATTTGCTGAGCTATAGTAACTTAAGGTGACAGGAATAAGCAAGAAGTCGAATATAACGCACACGCACTATCTTCTATCTTTCTTTCTACTGACGTGATGATACTTCTTCCTAAATTGTTGTGGTACTTTTCAGCGTTTGTTGGTAGACATCGCCCTTCTTTTACCGAACCTCGAGACAAACGGCAAAGCGTCACCAGTATTTGGTAGACTTACCAATAGCCCGCACAAAGCGATTTGCTTCGTCATTTATTATCATGAGAATGACGAAGCAATAGAACTCGCTGCCGTCGTCCGTTTTTCCCGAAAACTATAACGTGGGTATGTTCAAATCAAGAGTGAATAGGTATTTACTGAACAAGCGTGCTCCAACTTAGGCCGCATCATCACTTACCAGCAGGCGAGATTGCGGTCAAGCGCCTGTTTAGTACACATAAAAAAAAAAGACAGAAAGAGACAGCATTCTGTTTGGCAACGAGAGAGACAGAAAGAAAATCAGGAAATTTTACATAATTGTAGGGTAGTGAATAAAATAAAACATTGTTTTTTAAACTTGACATTTATTTACATTCATATCAACAAAACGGGAGTTGTATAAAACAGTTCTTTATTTATTATATTCTCCACCAATTTGTATAACTACTAAACGTGTGCCTCGATTTTGTGTAAAAATATTATATTTTTTTGCGTTTGTATTTTATGGATATGCTGGTTTTATTTACCGTGACTTAAAACTGTATAAAGCATGGTTTTTGAAAAAGGAAAAAAAAAACAAGTAAATATAATTCATTCATGATGTAAAAAACATTAAATTTTTTGCTGAAAACTCTTGCAATAATTTTGCATAATAAGTACCTAATTTATTTTTTACTTTTAAGACGATAATTTAAAAGACGGAAAATAAATAGGCTTTTCCAAGCCGTAAAAAAAAGGGTAAGTAGCTAAAAGTTCCGATTCGAAATTAAGTCACCAAGCCAAGCCAAGTCTTCGGCGACGCTATAATTTTCTACAAAATGTTAATAACGCTGGATATCGATTTAAAGCTGATTCGATATTCGATTTTATCATCATATCTAATCGATATCGACAAAACCTTTGCCCGCTCCTTAAATAAAAAAGTAAATTTGTGATTCTACTGGAATAAATAAATAAGTTAGAATAATATACTTAAGAAGTGATGTTCAAAAACCAGCCTTACGCCTTTCAAAATAAGATTCCTAATCAGCAACAACAATTAGGTTTCCGTCTAATATAGATATACCTAGTAAATTGTAGGTAAAAAAATCTATTCACATATTTTGATCTTTATCTAAAATCACACATTGTCGAGAGGCGTTTTGCGTTCCTGTGTCTAGGATCTTAGCTATCATTTATCAGTTTTATTTACATTATATTCCCAATGTCCTTTTTAACAATATACGTACATTCCTTTATCAATAATTTATCTTAAATAACAAAGAAAAAAAAAGACGAAAGTAGATGTTATACACACAAGTTTCACTACAATGAGCTTACTAATGGAAATCACAAACGGGTAAACCATTCCTAAAGGAAACTTATTCAGTCTACATATTGTCTTTCATTAGACATTTAAAAACATTGACTAATATAATTATAACTACAGTAGAAACTCGATTATTTGGAACAGGTACTTGCTGGCCGTTATCAAGCGTCGTGGCTTCAGATACGACGGTAATTACCAAATGTTTACAACAAATATTTCGTAATTAACTAGACATATACCGAAAAAATCGTATATTTAGGGTAGGGTCAATATTCATGCACAAACTTTCCGAATTTTCGAATATCGAAAGCCCAATCCTGGCGCTTCTGACATATTTATATACTTAGTTAATAAACAAAATAGTTTCGACAAAACAAGTCTGAGAATTGGGCCCCTATGCCATACGACTATGTCCGAATTATCAAGTCTCTACTATATTTCAAACCACCGTCTTCGTTAAAACATTATAATACTCGAACTAAATTTTAAATATCTCTATATAAGTTTGATGCTCTCTCTACATCAGTTCTTTTAAACAAATTATATAATTTAGATTGGTCATATTTTTTACTTCAAGACGAACGAATTGGCACAAATCTATAAACAAAAAGAGAAAATAGCTGAAGATATATTGTTTAGGAGGCGTGAATACGATAGCACAATATTTAAGCAATATTCCTAGCTATTTATTAGTGCCACCCAAAAAGACTCCTCACTATATCTTTCAATCATAATTTTTTTAGATAGATACTGTACGCATGAATGTACACTGTACGCGCTATAAATTAAATGAACAAAAGTGAGGAGGCGCGCTAATTGGATGGCACTCATAAAAACATGTCAAAAGATATAAAATACATAATAATTATTAATGTGACCCAAACTTCATTGAGGGTCGAGGACATTATTATAGATTTTCTATGGTCATAAGTATAAAATTTAATGAATATTTTTACTTTAATTCAGTATTTAGATCATATTGTTCATCGATTCTTTGAAATTATTAATCCCTAATAGCATGACGTTAGGAATATTTATTTAATGTGTTTTGATAATATTTTTTTTATTTCATTTGCTAAGTAGGTCAGCCATTGTGCCATCGTCTTTACGATCGTCTTTAAGATTTAAGGCTCTCTAGCCTTAAATCTTAAAACTGCAAGTGAAACAATTATTGTTTTTTTTCTTAAATAAGTCTTTAAATATGATCTCCCAATTGAAATAGATGCCTTAACATTTATTATTGAGCTTTTCTTCACACAAAAATAAGGTTTAAAATACGTTTCATTTAATATATAGAAGCTATGTTATACGGAAAATAATAATACTTAACATAATGTTTTCCTTGTAAATGTGAATTTTGATATGTTTGTGTTACTTACACAACATTAAATGTATGTTTAAAAGTATAGTATGAATGTGGCATCCTAAGACACGCCCTTACAACATTATTGAAAGGTTAGAAACAAAATCACCACTGTGTTCACACACCTTATGCACTGTACGCTTGAACAATTGGTTTATTCAATTGATGTTCACTCGTACAGTGCTACAAAAGAGTGAAGCGTAGGCACGTCTCCGTGGATAGCGCTATCTAGATAGGTACTTGTTTTTTTCCGCATCATGAGTTTAACCTTAAAATACAATTATTTTATTAAATTAATGTAGGAAAAAGTGCCAGACAAAAAAATGTGTTTTTTACAATAAATGATTTTACGGTAAAGAGAAAACTTACACACGAAAATATTCCACTATAATAATGATAATTAAATACTTACTCTCTAAAGAAAAAACATTTTGACTAAAGGGCCTGTGTTCGATGTGTGAAAATTGTAGATGACTGTGTAAAATATAGGTACATTAATTAATAATTAATTACTCACAAACAAGCACAATAATTAGGAAGTTTTACAGAATACGCATAGATATTTCCGAGAGTTTATAATGACATGGTTTATGATATTATAAGGCGTCCTTACACGATAGGTTCTACTGTCAGTTTTGTCACAGTCAAACCCCGTCACTCCATACAATTGCCCGTGCGTAATAGCCTACTACTGCGTAGAAAACATAACGTGTACACGCGTCAAATGTGTGTGTAAGTATGAACGTTACTGCCTCGTTGACAGCCTGGGCGCAGGCGACGTAAATTGGCGGAGGGAGGTGTGTGTCGATTCTTTACGTAGTAACTGTTTGTATTCTTTGCCACAGTCACGGCTATGATTGATGGTTAACATATTATCGTCTAATGTAATGATTAACGTCATTCAAGAAATAAATCAGTCGTCTGTCACTCTGAATCACTCATTATTATTGACGACACTGACTGACGCATAACCTATCGTGTAAAGGACGTTTAACGGTTTTATTTCGAACAAAGAATTGTTCTAAATATATTTCCTACTACCTTCCCCAATGGTGGTGACTTTTTGGTAACTAAATCTATTAACATGGCACTTAGTTTTTAATCTTTAATGTGTCATTAAAATCTCACGAAATATCTATGTTTAAAAGTGAACGTCTCACAAACGGTTAAGTACACTATTATTGACAACAAGTAATGTAAACAATAAATACACTGATCACTTTGAGATCATCTTCTTTATTCTAAAAACCTTAAAAATTTTAAACAAAAATGTTAACAGGACTGTTTAGACAATGGCCACATCGAATCATGATAAAATATACTTTTTAATTAACTACTCAAGTGGTAACATAAAATAAAGAACTTGTAACAAAATAATATATTATAATATTGAACGTTTTAAATAAAGCAATACTCATGTGGTACAAAAAATCCAACTGTCTCTGATTCTACAGTGCAACAAAGATTTTTTGTTGATGACAGGGACGCGCTGTTGTAAATCACCGAAGAAAAGATGGAAGCAATTTATTCCGCGCCAAAAGATCCTTGTTTCACTATTCATTGCTTTTTTTATATCCATTCTACCACAGACTAAATATTCATAAGTATCGGCTCTTTGGCGACTACATAACTGTGTAAATCGGTTTCCGAACAACTTAAATCTTAATGTGACTAAAACTTAATTAACGAAACATTTATCTATAAGAAATAAACAATTTGGGGAATACTTTGGAAACGATAAATCCTTTGACACAAACCTTAACCTTATACTTATTATAGTTAACAACTGTGCACGTGGACTCGCAAATGCGAACGAACCGAATTCGTGTGCACCGAATATACATCACAACAAACCTCACGACGCACGACCTCTCGCGGTTTCTTTTTTTATTAAATTTCACTAGGAACGAGTCTTAGTACGGTCTAGATAGTTCTTTAGAACGTTTCAATTGAACTTTGAGTCTCTTGGTGCCTATTTGGAAGCCGTTCATGGCTTGTATGGCGGCCTGGGCTGAGGCCGCGTTGTCGAACGATACGAACCCGAAACACTTGGAGAGGTTCGTTTGCTTGTCTATGAACACTTTGGCCGATATTACGTGACCGAAGGGCAGGAACGTGGACGCGAGGTCCGTGTCTGTGAACTCTTGCGGGAGGTGGTAGATGAACAGGTTACCGCCCTCCGGACCTGAACAAACAATTAATTACATCACGTTAATTACATCAGGTACGTGGAAGGTGCACGTCTCATTGCTATTTATACTATCTTGACCCTAAATATCCAATATGTTAAACTAAAGTATGAGTAGAAAGATAACCTCAGAAGTGGAATAAGGATCATAAACAAACCGAAAAGACAAAGAGTTACTATAATAGAATATTAAATTATGTACATACTCGACATTAGTGGGAGTAGAGATATACCTATCTACCTAGATATACTCTTAAAAATGTTGTTAAAATCTTTCCTAACCTTTTTTTAAAAAGGGCCGCGTAGCTTTATTGAAAAAGACTAAACAATAGAGAACGAAATACACTATGCGGCATAGCTCTATGGCATAGTATTCCTGGAATATGGTATGCCATAGTACGCTTGGAAAATCCATGCCGACATGTAACCTTAAATGCTAACATCAGAAGTGGGATAAAAATTTAAGCTGCCTGTTATGATTAAGGGAAGTCACATTGGCATATTAATACGTGGTAATTCGCCGCGGTCCTCCAATGATGGGTTGACGACATCGAGGCCCATAATACATGATGAATATTGCAAAAGATATACAGATTATTGACCTTGAAGAAATTGTGAGATACCTATGTGCAAAACGTACCAAAAGACGCTAACGAAGAAGAAGAAGAAAAGATATTTAGTAGGTTACCTTCGACTTGCTTCCCCGCGGCAGCAGCGGCCGCAGATCCAAGCACAGACCCAAGAGGGGCGGCCGCGAACGCTCCGCCGAACTGAGCCGCGTATGCAGAGCTCAGGGGCTCCGCTGTAGACCCTGAAACGGTTAAACATCAACATTTAAAACCTATACTCGTATAATGGAAACTGGGTCAAAACTGCGATTTATACAGTATTTAATCTCAAAACCCTACTGCCTATCTGTCATGTAATTTTTGAACGTTATTTTGGTTAAGTATACTAAGTATTTTTGGATTAATTTTTATCATAATACGTAGTCTTTTAATGATTCGTTATAAACGGGTAAGATTCTAATAAATATACCAAAAATGTGTTCATAATAATTAGGCAGGTATTAGTCTTTAAGAGTATAGTAGAATAATAGGTTATACCTAAGCAAATACAAGGTAATTTTATCATGTCCTCAGGATTAATTACAAAGTAGGTACACTTAAAAATTATAAACAAAGTAGAATAAAGTTAACCGAGTAAACAAACTCACGACAATCGTTAAACAACAAATTAGTAAAGAAATATTTTAGCACCTGCATGCAAACACAATCAAAATGTTAAATACGACCATGACACAAAAGACTTAGTCTAGCTATACATACCAACATAGGTAGAACCTATAGTACTTAAATACCTAATACGAGAGAACTGAGAGGAAAGCTTGCGCACAAGATAGGGGACCAAGCTAAGAGAAAAGTGCGCACTATTGCCTCCGTTTTGGTTAATGGGATCAAAGAGAAGTGTAACCGTCTGACGGTAGACGAAGCTCTCATGAACCACTTCGGAGCCATAGTGATGGCTGCCCGGTTGTCAGGTGCAAAGGAAGTCGTTCTCGTTGGGGATGTTAATCAGCTGCCTTACATCGAAAGGCATAATCTATTCGAAATAAGGTACAGCCGCCCAGATATGGCAATAAACATCAGCCAGGAGCTGCTATGCTCTCATCGGAACCCAATGGACATTGCTTATGCCCTTGGTCAGGTATACTCGGGGATCTACTCGTCAAGTGTAAGAGTAAGATCCCTGGAAGTAAAGAACTTTACGGATGCACAAATCCCGACCACCCTCGCAGATACCCTCTTCCTAGTACACACGCAAGAGGACAAGGAATCCTTAATCAACGAAGGATTCGGTCAGGGTGAAGGGGCGAGTGTTCTTACCATCCACGAGGCACAGGGGCTCAAGTATACGTCCGTCATAATCATAAAAAGAAATAGGAAGAAAATAAAGCTATACGAAAGCGTTGCACATGCTGTGGTAGCAATATCAAGGCATACGAACACCTGCACCTATCACACGGACGATGCAGACGACACAATAGGACGCTTAATTGCACGCGCGCGGGGCGTCTCGGACTGCTCGATAGTTGACTATAACTTAAAAATGGCTATAGCCAACAGAGACGAAGCCGTGGTGTCATCACTGCTGGGGATCATTAAAGACCTATAGCTTTATCCGACCCATATCATTAATTTATTTAATTATTTCTTCTCATATAAAATTATGTAATATGTACTTAAAGTATTGTATAAGCGTTATTTTATTTATATAGTATATTATATATCATAATATTTTCTCAGAGCGGTGTGGCAATCCTGTTGCACCCACTGTTACAATAAGCTAAAATATAGTCATAATTTTGTGAACTTAAAAAATGGCATGGAGCAGTGTCCATGGTGTGTAATAAATAAATAAAAAAAAAAAAAAAAAAAAAAAAAATACCTAATACGAGTATAAAATAGCCTTATTTCAATGTTTCTAATTTGGTAGGTACCTACTACAAAGTTAACGATAGGTACCGTTGATTTAATTATATTATTTATCTATCCGGACTATACGTAGGAAAATAGACGGAAGTCCAAATTACGGAAAAATACAAAATATTCTCTGGGTTAGTCCAAGAATAAAACAATAACATTTTCCTTTATTCAACATTTAATTTTGTCAGTCTGAAATAAAAGTTCGTATTTGTATAGAAATAATACTATTATTGGTAGATAATTTTAAAAGAGACAATATGAAATTTTAATACAGACCTTTTTTGAAAAAAGTAAGAAAATTATAAAAAAAAATATTAGACCGAACAGAATAAAACCCTTTAACTTCTTTTACATTTAAAACGCGAACTTTATAAAAGTTGCAATAACGAAATACATTTTTAGTAGAAAACACAGCGAGGAAACAACAAAATTACTGCGACAACCAACAAAAAGACAACAATAAATATTTATTAATAATTTACACATTGTCAAGGAAAAGGCATACTTAGTTACTTAATTATTTTGAAACAAATGTACCTACAACAATAACACCTTTACTGTTTCAAACACAAATCGAGCTGTTATTTTTCGTGTACAATACAAAACAAACAAACAATAGTGTATATTTACAATACAATATCTCCCCGGCTTTCAGACCAGGTTTATATTTTTAAATACGGGCTATGCAAAGCCAAAGCATCATCAGGCAAACTACCAAAATCGCCAACATGAAAATCAACCAAGCCGAGTCGAGAAATGTGATAAATGAAGATTTTCTGTGCTATATTTATAGTGTATTATTGAGTACTATACCTACTATTTTAACTATATAGGTACAATATTTTAAGTACTTTACTTATATCATAAGGTACCGATATGTAACAACCTGAATAAGGCCAAGCGATATGTCAAGATAGGTCAAGCGACGTGATGAAGGAGGCCTACGCCTAGCAGTGGGATCTAGTGAGCTGTAGGAAATGATAATGCTAATGATCTATCTGCGTAAGGGACCAGAAAAATCGATCGATCGATAATGATACATGCGGTAGAATGGAGGAGTTTCTTGAAAAACTATTGGTCCCCTCATTATTATGCCACTTCGTCATGTGTTCAAGCCGTTTCCAAATGCGACAATAGAATCTATCTGTCTGTGATAGAAGTCTACTGGGTAACCATCGGTCGCTGGTCGCCGATATGATTGGTATGGCACACCGAGATGTACCATTCATCTCGGAGTGGTACGAGACCTTGTTTTTTTCTACTGTAATACCTATAGGTACCTATACATAGCCACTTGTCACACACACACACACACACACCTACATATTGCTAGCACTAACAAAACATTAGTACAGTCAGCATCAAAAGTCGATGAACACGTTCAGATTTTCAAAATTGCTAATTATACCATTACAACAATATAACATTACATCAATATAATAATAATATGGTATACTATCATGTTCAGCTATTTTGAACATAAATCTGGATGTGTTCATTGACTTTTGATGCTGACCGTACCTACTGTTGTGGTTCCACGTAATGACAACCTACCTCGTAACCTACCTAGATAAAGTCACGTACTCGTAGGATATCCTTATAGAAACACTACCATATCTCAACACAATAGATGACATTATTAGACAGGACCTTGCAGGATGGTCACAATGGTCCTATGCATTATAATTAGTGAGTAGGTAATTTGTTTTCTAATTTATTAGTAGAACAAAGCACGTTTTATACCTATATGAATGCATATAAGTACGTTAAATTTAATGTCATAAATAAATTATGCTCATAAAATAAAGATTGCTTACGGCCCATATGTTTCGCGATTATTTCTTTCTAGATAGCTATAGATATAATATAATGATCTGACAATCTGATTAAGTATACTAAATTCCACGGACCGGCAAGCGTTGCGTAAGACGTCCACCCACAAGGTGAACAGACGATTTGATAAAGACAGCAGGATCACGCTGGATGCAGTCCGCTTAAAACCGGTCTAGATGGAAATCTATTGGGGGGGCTATGTTCAGCAGTGGACGTCCTATGGCTAAAATGATGATGATACTAAATTGTTAGGACTTACTCCCGTATTCAAGAACAGTAGTTATGTAAGGTACTGTGCTAGGTAAGGAATTTTGTATTGCGTTCGTCACGACATGCAATTGTTTCTAATTTATTTAACCGCCCTATGCGTTCGGCCCATCATAGCATTGTTCTTGAATAAGGGGTACCTAAGTACAGAAGTGCGGGATTATAACGAAAGCGATTTGTGCGATTTCGTAGGATTTCCCATCTTTTTCTTTATTAGTTTTTGTTCTAGTAAGTAGAAAATTTATTATTATTGTGAACCGAAGTCTCATTTTGGGAAAGGATACTTTATTCTTGAAATCAAGGATGGCCCTCTCTATGTACCTAATCCTAGAATTTCTGCAAAATAGATTGTACGCCGTACATACTACACTACATTACCTACAAATCATTAAAACGCATCACACTTTACTAACTAGTATTTATTATTTACACGACAGGAAAGCAATTTATCATTTTGTATAAGAGGAAAATGTTATACAAAAGCGTCATGCATTTAAAAATAAACTGTAGCGGCACATCTTCATTTATCACACCAACCTTGTTGCCAAACCTGACCAAAAGATGTTACTTTGAGAATTTTCTATAAAAAATATAACATTCGACTCTGTAAATTATGTGTTTAACGGTCGAATTTATTTTTCTAAGGCTTAGTTCCACCAACTAACTTTGACAACAGGTAACTTAATGATTGACCGGTCGTCAAATCTCTGGCTACTGGCTAAACCAATATTAGGCGTTGCCATTTTGTCAACTGTTCTAATGATGTCAACATTAACGTGAAACGTGTGATATTGGTCTAACCAAAGGTTTTTAAAGTTGAAGTTAGTTGGTGGGACTCAACACCAGTGAAGAAATTCCCACGTCAAGTCTTCAGGCAGATAAGGCGACGACAAAGCCAAAAGATCAGTCATTCCATTAAAAAAATAAACACAAACGTCGACGCGTCTTAAGAAGTGTTTACCTGTGATGTTAGTCTTCCCGAGAAGACCTGAAGTATGAAAAATGTTCATCGTTAATAACCTTTTTTTTAACTTAATTTCCAACCTGAAATAGGAAAGGTTGCGGACTAAATGGTTCGTTAGACATTTTTGTTCTACATTCCAATTAAGGATTTAGCTGGAGCAATTTGTAGAGAATATATTGCTGACCGCGCGCTGGTCGGAGAAAATGACAATTACTGCTAATGGCTTTTTAAAAACGGACCGTCCAAAGGCTTCCCGGCTTAATCGTTCCGAAAATTATTGTAATATCAGCTTTTGGTGGGCCCATATTATGCTCAGTGTAAAATAGGTACTAGGTAATGTGAAATGTGATAACCATTGAAAATGAATTTTTCAGTGGTTATCCCATTGAAAAACGATGAAATCGAGAAGCGGTATTTATAGTTTATACTAGCTCTTTATGGATTGGACACTATCTTTTCGTTTTCTATATTCGATAGCAGTCAGTCTTCGGCCAACAGGTTACCAAAACATATAACTAAACTTGGATAAAACTAAGGAGGACTCATGAACTTCTTTAATTTGGAAAATTTTCATTACGGAAGCTGGAAACATCTGTAATCGCTTTTGTTTTTCGCAATTTCAGTGCTGGCTCCTCTTTAAAATGACACGTTGAGCCGATGCTGATTACCATTGGGTTTAACCTTGCATACCTATTAATACTAATAAAATTAGATATAGATGAATACATACTTGTACATACGAGTAAAGTTTCATAAATAATGAATTAAACAACAAAGTAACTGTGTACCTATTTAGTGGCTACAAATTAAGATACTCACATAGTTGTGGCGCGGTGGGTTGCGGCGCGGCAGGCTGCGGCACAGCAGTTTGTTGCGACACGACCGGAGGCTGCGCTATAGCCGCCAGGGCAGCCAAGTTCTGCACCGACACCGGCGCCAACAACCCGCCCAGCTGCTCCCCGCCCACACCGCCCGCGCCACTCAACCCTGCACCGTTGAAACCTATATCCTGGTAGTTTACACCTGCGTCGAAACATAAGCGTGTCAACTGAATAGGACTCAAATAAAACAGGATCGGGGAGACATCGGTAGAAAAAGGATCAGGATGAAATCGATAGAAAGAATACCAGGGAGTAATCGGTTGAGAGAGGATTAGGAACATCGAAGAATGAGGATCGAGTTGAAATCGCTTTACAAAGGATTACAGAGAAATCGGTCGAAAAAGAAAAAGGATTTCGATGAAATAGAAAAAAGATCAGGGAGTAATCTAAAGAGGATTGGGGAGAAATCGGTAGAAAGAGGATGGGGGTAAAATCGGTAGTAGGAGAATCGGTATGATATCGGGAAAATGAGGATCGGGGTGAAATCAGCAACTCAAAACAAATAATCCTGATCGACTAAAAACTACCTTCCACGAGATGTAGATGGAAAATAACCATTGTTTCATCACTACATAGCGTACATACATCACTACATAACAATATTTGTCACTTAAATGTAGGTAGGTACATATTTTTAAAACCAGTTTTTCAGTATAATTGTCGTGGAGGAATACCTATGGCTCTACTAATGTGTCTTTGAAATTAACCAGGCATAAAAGTCTTGTTTGAATGTTGGTTTCCAGTAATTAAATAAATAGAAACAGGGACGTTTAATGTTAGGTATACTATCAATTATTATATATTGTAAATGAATCAGTATCGTGTCATAGTGACATCATCCTATAGTTTATTGTGTGCATTTTGTGACATTCTTCACGATAGGAAATGCATAAACAGTAAACAGTATGGATCATAAGAAGAGGTTATAAGTGTTAAGAACTCAATTCCACGATAAATCACCATTATATAGATATTTACGAGTTCTTATTTCGCTGTGAACTTTATAGCTACTAGCTACCCGCATAATCGCTGCAAGCCCTCGCTTTGGCTCATATTCTCATAAAGAATTTATGCTGAATGTCGAAGTTGGAGGTCGCCAAGATAGGAATCTTGAGAGCTTGTGAAATCATTTAGCGACAGCAATTACTAATTTTTTTTTTTTTTATATATATTAAATAGGTCTGCGTTTGACCCCAATCTCACCTGATGGAAAGTGAAGATGAGGCCTAAGATGGAGCACGCTTTCCTAGAAGGTAATTATTCACTCTTCTCTTGAAGACCCCAAGACCGTATTCAAGTGGGAAGACGAACGCCGGTAGAGAATTCCAATTTTTTTTTGGTACGGTTACATATATGTTATAGACGCCAACAGGAACCTTAAGAGGACGGGTAAGTGTCAGTCCATCCTCGAGTGTGGCAGCCTACCTTGCAGGAGCGTGGAGCCCTGTCCCTGCAGCAACTGATGCTGCAGCCCGACAGCCTGCAACTGCTGCAGCAGCTGAAGCTGCGTGGCGGGAGACAGCGCCGCCTCGGACGCGAGGTAAGCGGCCGGAGTCACCGGCGCCGTCAGCCCCCACAGGCTCGCCTGCATCGCTTGCAACTTCTTCTGCTCCTTCTCTTTCTGCGTGTCCGCGAACTTCACCACCAGCGGCGCAGAGCAACCCTCCATGGTCTTGCTGTGATGCAGCGCCTGGAAATAACCACGGTTCATAAGTTTGGGACTACTTTATCTTTCGTAGACCTTCCGTAGGGTTCCGTTCGCGTAGCACGTGACCAATAGAGCATCAAGTTTTTGACGTGTTGAAGCGGGCGTTTACAACTATCGTCGGTAAGTATGTGTACACTTATTTAAGGCTGTCACGCACACTTGTCATTTATTATTGTTTACACGTAAAATAGTAACCGGGCCATCATTATAATATAATAATAATATTAACGGAAACCAAGTACCTTAATAGCAGCAATAGCAGCCTGCTTCGAGACGAAGGTGACAAAAGCACAGCCTTTGCTCTGTCCCTGTGCGTCGCGCAGCACGGTGCACTCCTCGATCGCTCCGTGGCCGGCGAACAGTGATCGCACGTCGTTTTCTGACAGCTTTTTGTTTAGCATACCCACAAACAACTTGCGTTCTGTTGGCAAAGAAATAAAGCTTGGTAAGCAACCATTTGATAAAATATAACGTGATGTATAAATTATATCTCTGAGCCTGGAATAACGACAATTCAAGCTCCAATTCAACCCATAATGCAAAATCTTACTTGGTTTTAGCTAGAAATGTTGTAAAGCCTGTCAAGCTAGCGACAAATTCAAACATTATATATCTTTTCATCTACGTGATATAAGTACCTACGTCCTACTAATATTATAAATGCGAAAGTTGAGAGGATGGAAGGCAAGATGTTATATACCGAATTTCAGCCCAATCGGTTCAGTAGTTTTGGCGTGAAAGAGTAACAACTCTTTCACGCCAAAAAACTAACTATAGATAGTTTAGACCTCTGATCATACATACCTTGTTTGTATGATCTGAGGTTTAGACCCTGGAATAACATAAAATGTACTTCTTATCCCAATATTCCTACGGGAACGAAGACAACGCGGGTCAAACCGCGGGGCACAGCCAGTACATTAATAATAAAATACCTACAGATTTCCGGGGTGTTTTTAATAACGCTTAATAAGTATTTAAGGTCGTGCGTAATGCGTTCGCGTTTTAAGTGATAATATAAAGGTACTTATATACTTAACGTAATGTCACATATGTAAATCGAAGCGTAATTACACATCGCGTAACAAATGTATCGTTATGCCCTAGAGAACATTAAAGAAATACGCTTCGCGCAACAGACGATCCCAGTTTCCTTTATATTTTTTCTCTTATACACGAGTGCGGCATTGAACATTTATTTCAAAGGGAAGGGAGACGTATTCATAGAGTCGCATCACGTGCTCGCGACTGGCATTATCGCCGAGTCGCCACTGCATCGAATATAACATCACGCCGACAGAAACCTTCCATACATGATCCTGAAATATGGAGTCCGCAGCTCTACGCGGCTCGGCGCGGCGCTAACTGCGAATTTACGACCCACGAATCGCCACACCGCCATAAAACATTCTCGCTTCCGCACATACGAATATTTGATGCCTTTTTAATCTCACAAAAAATCGTATGTGGATCATTAAAATGGAGGAAACGGCCAAAATATTTGCCAGACATTTCGACGTCAAAGGTGCAAAACAAAACACAATTTCGCGTATTACGAACGCGTTAAATTCAACATTCGACGGTTTCAATCCCCCGCGGGGCGCGGCGAAATTGAAAAGGTACCGGCGTAGCTCACGTCGTACGGATGGAAATATTTCATGGCCGCAAAATCAGCACTCTCGTGCTCACGCGGAGATTAGCGTGAAAATGGTGCGAGAGAACGAGCCGGCGAAAAGCTGGTAGGCACCCTAATTTCCGTCGGCGCTCTTTGCACACTCCATGAATGTTTAAGTTCGAGATCAACGGCTACCTTGTGGAACACATCTCAGTTCGCGACGCTTGCTCTATCTGCTAATTAATTAGTGCATTCGACCAACTTACCATCTATATATCAGCATTGAACTCACATTCAAGGCAAGTAATTTACAGACGGATGTACTTATGATTGCGAGCGTTTAATTTGAAGATCATGGACGTCAGTGGAAGGCTTTGTGTGGAATCATATTATCCGCGACATTATGAACTCGTGCATACATTGTTAGCAAGCAAGTTGGGTCGATAGGTGTGTAATGTCCTTAGAATAAGTGCCTTTTTCAAAATGAATCTCAAAAGACTCAAAACTAGTGAGTAATCAGTATATCGTATAAATGCAACAGTAATTGTGTGCTTGGTACAAATAAGACTTTAAAATGTTAATGCGTTAAGTGCGCCATCTAGACGGTAACCGTTCGTTAAACAATTTACACAACCTATTGCGAGGGGAGGTCGGGGTGAACCTGCCCTCACAATGGCCCTATTTATTTTTAACCAACACCCTGTTGCGGTGCTCCTTCCCTAAAGATGTTTAAAGAGACGCCGTTATATCAAGCTTCATGGCCAATATACAAACCGAAATACTTAGAATGAGAAGCATAAACGTTTCACATGAAAAAAGAAAATAAGTACCTACACCCAGCTAATTGGCAGGTCTCTCCGCGCGCACCTCGACTAGATAACGCTATCACACTTCTCAAATGCGGCAATCAAACCTAGCGAAATCGGCGTACCCGTGCCTGTTCAACACAATTTTCACGGCATTTCCGAACATCTTTTGTTTTATAGGTAGTTTGTAGTAAGTTATTAGTAAGTAAGTATGTGGTCGAAGTGCGCGCGAAGACATCAATAATCTAAGCTAAACCACAGGCTAAACTAAGAAAAATAAAATCTTATTTTAGGTCAGCCGAAATGCCGATAAACAATTCGTAGAATAGCATTTTCAAGTTTCGCATTTGTTTTCTAGATTTTATGAGACTTAGCTTAAAAGGCTGCACTCGCCAGAATTGGATTCTCAATTACGAAAGTAGAGAAGTAAAATTTATAGATGGAGTTAGTCTTAAAATACCAAGTTTGCTGAACTCAATATGAGAACTATCAAACTTAAAATACTCGTTTATTAAGAAAACACTTTGGATAGACACTAAATTGATCGTGTCATCGTTAATGAATTGAAAATGATTAATAAATATCGTTAAATTATTTCGTATTATGTTTGGGGTTTGATCCCTAGGTGGGGCAAAGTTAAATATATTGGATTTTTCTCAATGCGAGAAATCCTTTATATGTAAGGGACTTTGCCACAGAACAGATGATAATGCACTTTGCCTAGAATTCTTCCCATCGAAGTCCTATGTAATTAGGTATATTAAAACGTTGGAACGTTCTGGTGGAGGAGAATGGGACATTTTTATGGTGGATTTTAATAACCCGTTTAAACTACTTTATGCATGGACTTACCCAAAGTTAGGTGATATAAATGTTATCTCAATAAATCAAAAATTCTTAACTAGGATTATACCCGCTACGCACCACTAAGTTTTATAAAAAAAATTACATGAAAATATTACAAAAAACAATATGGTCTGGACTCGATATCGAAACACACGGCGCGCCTTCATAAACTAAATAGAGAACGATTTTTGAATTTTTCAAACATAGTTCACAATTCTCAACAAACAGATTCCTGCGAGTTTTCAAACTCTGCGTGGAACGGAACGCGAGCCTTTCGAAATTACCGCGCAAACACTGCACAATGGCGTTGCATTGTTTCGCAGACGGAAGAGCTCGTATTTATCTCTACAGTAGGTACTTATTTGACGAGAGTTTATTATGTACGCTAGCTTTTCAGCAGGGGGAAGGAAAATACGTCCCAACTCTACTCAGCCCTCGGCTCGGAGGAGAAACAACGAGCGAGTGAATCGGAATGTACGATTAATTTTAAATTGCATTACCCCAATTTCCTGCGACGTAACTTTGCTGGATTAGCTTTAGAATTAGTTTTATCATCTGTTTAGAAATCGAATAGGTGTAGGGAGGGGTGTTTTGAAATATATAGCTCGATGGATACATCGCAAAGAGTTTATCATCATCTTCGCTATGCAATTATTGTTTTTCTCTATTCCAATACAGTCATAGTCTAGGGGGAGCATGTAGGGAAACACTATTAAGTTATACAATAGATTTATTGATTTATACACTACAGAGTTCTATCTTAACTCCAGCGCCATCTAGATTAGGTACACAAAATTTTATGTGTTTTTTGTGTGTATGTTTATTCCGTTTTCACCCTAAAACTACTAAACCGATTGAGCTGAAATTCGGTGTTTAGATAGTTTAGACCCTGGAATAAAATAAAAAGTACTTTTTGTCTAGATATTCCCACGGGAACGAAGACTATGCGGGTGAAACCGCGGGGCAAAGCTAGTAGGTAAATATACTGAATACTGTGCTATCAAAAAGTCAGTTTCGAGAAAAACTTCCAATATCTTTCTTTTCAACTTAATATAATATTGATGTTCAAACGAACAACGCAGATTTGAAACCAGGAATCGTGACAAGAATCGGAATTGTTCAAACTCTTCGACGACCAATCTGTAGGAGAATCTCGACGTCGATCACTTTGTCCAAATTCTTTCGAGTGTGAGAATTTGTTTTGATAAACACGCTTTATGTTTTTTATAAGTTGTGCATGGGTACATAATAATATGATTTACTAGCTGTGCTCAGCGGTTTCACCAGCGTAGACTACGTTCCCGTGGGAATATCGGGAAAAAGTAGCCTAAGTGTTATTCCAGGGTCTAAGCTACCTATATACAAAATTTCAACTCAATCGGTCCAGTAGTTTTTGCGTGAAAGAGTAACAAACATCCGTCCATCCATCCATTCTTACAAACTTTCACATTTATAATATTAGTAGGATTATTGAGATAGGATCAGATAATCACTATATATTATAAAATCCTAAATGACTCAATGACTGACATGCAACGCGGAGCCCAAACCACTGATCCTAGAAACTTGAAACTTGGAATATAGGTTGTTTTTGTTGACTGGACGTGTGCTAAAAAAGGATTTTTGAAAACTCACATTCTAAGGGGTCCAAAACGGCGTCAAAGTTTGGTATAAAACTCCCATATTTCAAAATTACGAACGGGCATAGCTGCTGTTCATAAACTAGTACAATATAATATATTCTTGCACACTATATCCGCCTTCTATAGGTTGGTATATAATGAATAAATTGTTAAGGCATACGTATGTGTATGCATAGTGAAGGGTTCCATACCTAGATAGTAATAACATACAGCGCCATCTATTATAGTTCCTTGCGCAAAGTATGGAAATAATATGCAGTAAAATGGCCATAACTTTTGATTGCGTCTTAGAAGTATGAATTTTTACAGTCACAAGGGACCGCAGATCTGATTAGTTAATATCAATTTCAACTTGATACCTTCACGCGTTCCCGTGAAAAAGTGTCTTGACAGACAGACAGATGAACAACAAAGTGATTTTGAGGTACGGAACCCTAAATCGCAACCTTCCACTTTGTAACAGTGTGAGTAAGGATCACACTGTTACAAAATGGACAGTTACGATGATTAAAATGCTGATCACACTGTTATGTTGCAACATTTGTTTTAAAAAAATCCCATCAAGTCACACAACGTGGTACGGTGTGAATCACAAACTCAAAGGAAATTTATTTAAATAAGTCTTAAAAATACATTTTTAAACGTCAATAAATAATATCAAACTAGTTAAGAATCTACCGTGCGTTCAGAAATATCTCTACCTCTACAAGAAGAACGCACAAGGAACTTGTAAGGTTTAAATCGATGGGTGTCCCGCTAGGAATCTACCGTATACCTAAAACTGTCTCTCAAGTTTTGCAGTAACAGATGGAGTTTTTTTGGAATCATGTAATTTGTAATAGTAGTGATTCATTCAGTCGCATACCTGGATTAATAACGATTCTTTTACATGAAATTGGAACAAAAAGCGTAATCTTACGAAAGAAAGACAAACAAGGTAACCCTTTACGAGTCTATAGTCTATACAAAAACGTTTACGTGCGCAGAAAATATTACATGTCGCCCTCAGCAAGCAGTTCGAATGCCCTCTCTCCCCTTTCAGGTACATTTCACAGACAGACAATCTCGAGAAAAAAGGAGCCACTTGAAATCCAAGCCGGCGCGGCGCGGCTCATCCAACTAGGGGAAAACGAGTCAGCACCGAATGTTAATAGAGTAGGAAGTGTTCGTCACACGGTGAGACGTTTCATTTCACTCAGATCGTTTCATCAAATTGAATAAATTTGAATTCCGGGACCGTTCGAGGGACCTCTGTGACTTACAGTCGAATTACTCAAAGAATTGTTCTCAGTTTTTACTGGATTATAGATTGCCAAATGCCAAGTTATTATGAATATACCATACCGCCGCTTTCAAAGATTGTTTGTACGTTACATATTTGTCAGTTTGTCATCAATATACTTTATCGCGGGTGGATATCGTTCACGTTTATATTCGGAAATGAAACAAGACAAAAACAATGTTGGCTATATTTTCCGCTTAATACATGGCGATGTAATCCATCTATCATCTCCGTACGCGAGCTACAAATGGAAAACAGTTTCATATTTTTATTTTCGTGCAAATAATAAATATCGCTCGATCCGCTTTTGGCAATGCCGACGTAGTGAATCGATGTAGCAATTTCATCGTAAATTGGTCACTGTATATCGGCAGGTGTGTAAGTAACTGCGTGAAACGGGACGCAACAAACCCCCTTTGTCGTTCTTTGACGTGAAAAGAAACGAATTTGCGTATAATACAATAAACGGCAATATTACACCGTGACACTTGAATGCCTCCGGGAGCGAATTATGTTCGAGCGAAAACAGAAATAAGCCTTTTCATGTCAACAAAGTGGAGATGTAATGTAATTTTATTTGCACGTGTCGCGTGCAATTTAGATGATTGCCATCGCTCGCAGGAAAGGCTTTTCTTTCAATCTATTTTTTATTAAGTAGGTACCTACCAACAATTTCTTTTCTTTTGTTCCTAAGAAGCTCGTATGTCTTATGAAGAAATCATATCAAATAGACTCAATTTCTGCGTGTGAAAGGACTCTTACTTTGAACGTCTGTCGTCCTGTACATAGGAAGTTAAGCTTTAAGGTTTCAAAACAAACACACGAACTCCTATTAGTCAAATACTCATTACAATCAACAGCAAACAAACATTCGAAACCGCGAGGAATCTCCGCACCAAGTGTTTGACAGCATTCCTATCAGTCATTAGAGGATAATGAATCACGTATGAAAGCAATAACCATTGTTGTTCTAAGACGCGTGGAACTCTCGACGGGCATCTGTCTAACCGCAATGTATGACGGGAATTAATTAAATTCGAGCGCGGAACTGTGCCGTCCCGCGAGATCGTTGTGTACACAGTATTCTGATTAGCAGTAAAGAAAATGGTCACAGATTGAAATCCGCAATTTGGACTGATGATATTTTCAGAAATTACAAATGATGTGATGTCTACGAAATACAAAAGTTAGGATGTATATTTACGAGTATGTAAGCAGAAAACTAACATCTAAGCATTGAAACTAATAAAGCACGAGTTATACTTAGGTACATGATAACAAGTAAAAAAGCCTGGCCCAGGAGTAATATAGAACAGGGGTATAGAAGTAGTATAGGGAGGGTAGGAGGGATTTAAATCCGTAGCACTGGGTTCGAATGGTTTATCATCTTAATACTACATAATATTATATGTATATATTGTACGATTCGCATAGCCGTTGGCCCCGGCTGTCGTCTTATTAAAGACGATAGTCGTGTTGGTCATGAGTCTTTTCAGTTTCCAATGAAATGTTTCAAAGTCCCGAACTGTGATACTGTACAAGTTCGTATACCCCGCTACTATTATCAGTAAAACGCGTGAGAAAATTAAACAACGAGTCAGTGCAAGCAGCAAGCTTTCCATTTCACTTGACATTATGACACCGTCTGCCTACCTACTGGTGCTGTCACTTACTAAGTGTTTTCACATAAATCAAAGATATATTAGTATATTATAGCACTTGCGCTTAACTGAGTCTGTTCCCTAGGTATGGAGCTGCACGGAAGGGGTATAGTAACCCTCATAGTCCGTTGGCGCGTCAACCGGCCCCCTTATTACGGACGCAACAGAAGTGTGGAAAGCGTTTAATTGCTTAATGTCTGCTGTCAAAAGGTATACAAAAAATGACGTTTGACAGCAGACATTTAGCAATTTTAAACGCTTTCCACACTTCTGTTGCGTCCGTAATAAGGGGGCCGATATCAAGTGTCAATATTTGGAATCGCCGGCGATCCGAGAGACTATCGAATCGATTCGATAATTTCGGGTATCGAGAGCAGCTTAATTGGGATCGAGTCGTAATCGAGTCGCGGAGGCTGCTCGTGGGGATTGACAGAAGTGATGAGCTTAGCGATTGCGTCGGTCTGCTCAAAGTTAAAAAAACGCTGTTAAATATAAACTCTCTTTTTCTTCTTCTTCTTTTGAAGGCACTTTATTCTGTCGTTATAACTGGTAATTCGTTTTAATAAATATACATTTTATTGTTATCTACGAGCACCTACACGACAATGAGATTTTCATATAAAGAGACATCATAATGACATCATCGCTGTACTAAAAAGTGGTAATCAAAAAGAATATGAGGATCAAGAACGAAGGTAGGTACTAGGAAACATTGGGAAAGGCGCCCTAAAAAGACTTGGATGAAGAGCGTAGTAGTGGAACAATGGAAGAAGAATGATAATAAGTATGTTGCGCAGACGTAGTTTGGGAAAAAAACTGGAAGATTATGATACAGTACCACGTGTAGAGGTACAGGCTAGAGCGAGAGAGCTTGATGCACATCTCACCCTGTATTACGAAACGCAGTGACGATAGCAGACATGAAAGCGATACTTAAAAATAACCCGATTCTATCGTTTAGTTTTGGTACAAACATAATACTCGTATGTTGGATCAATGACCGTTTTTGTCTGTAGATGGAACGGGCTTAAGTATATAAAATCTCTTTGCGCACGTACTCACGTCCCTCACTGTGCACACACCCTGAAGTCCTCAGAGGACGATTGTTTGTCACATCGAACAGTCCGACAGTTTTTGATAGAATTACTGGCAATTTGTTCGACATACGGCCAAGTCGATTCTCACTTAGCCTTGTTTACATGTCGCTGGTTTTCGACAGAATTTTAAACTGACTGACTCGTTAGATGCTATCGTATCCTTTATAAGTAGCCAAATTTTCAGAAAATCTTCCAGTTTTTCTACCTATTTCTTAAATTTTATGCAATATATATAGTAATTTTAGAAATATCAGTAAAACACTTGTCTACTTCTGCATAGATAAATTCTTGACTCTAGGTACATAATGTATCAGTCTTATCAGCTATAAAAATCGCGAAGCGTGCAATTTTTTTACAAGTTATTCAGCTTGATAAGTATTACTTACACCTTATTATAGGTTTACTTTTTTATAATCATCATTTTGTATCGTCATTTTCACTTAACATCATTTTCAGCCCGTGTGGTTACTCACGAGCTTCTGGGTACTGCTGAGCATAGGCTTCTAATTTTCACCATTTATCTGTCTGTGTCTTTCGCCGCTCTAATTCATATTTGGCCTGCTGTCCTATCTATACATTATCATTCCAACGTGCCAAGGTACTCTCGGCAACTACTCTGCCATTACCTTACTCCATCAGCTATCAGATCATCTGGCCAGATGACAGACCCAACTAAATTTTAAACTCGGTACATAGTATAGCTTAACAGAAAAGAATAGCCAATATCGTGGGCGCCATTGTATTATTCAACAATGAAAAACGATTGAATCAACCCTTATACCTTAAATTAGTTCCGTTTCTTCTCAGTAGAATGGAATAATAGTGCGATTGTCCCTACCAACGAATAGCGTGTAATTTTTACATCAAATATAGACAGAATAAGCTGAACAGTTCCTCAAGGCATGAGTCTTCAGACGAGAAAAATTTGCGTCAAATTGTGCGAGCTTCTATAATTCCAACTCGTACTTTTAATGTACTTAGAATATCTTTTGAACATCATGAATCGCTGTAATGAAAGAGACGTCGCGTCTACGAAGATTAGGCGTGCTTCACATAACTGGCGAATAATGCATGCTTTGATTAATGTTAAATTAATGTCTCCGCGCGCACTATGACTAGATATAATAACGCAGTCATTCTTGTCAAATGCGGCAAACTACGTCGTAATCGGCGTTCCCGAGCCTGTTCAACACAATTCTCTCTTCACGCATACTAGCACTCCTTGCAAACTGTTTTTTACGCACATAAGAATTGTGTTACGCACTACAATTTGAAAGTGGCCACATTTTCGAAGCATTTGTTTTAAGGTAGTGCGGTATCTGCTAGGAACGCGCGTGGAGACTTCTCAATAAGTAGGCAATCTAAGGTTTGTCAGGTGTAGGTATCATTATAAAACGCGCGTTTTCGAAACACACGCTTTTTACCTAGTCCTGTGAACCGTGTCTTATCATTGCGTGGAAATAATGCTATAGCGTTTTTGAATCAGAATTTATATCAGTTTCACAATACATAAAAGTACTTATTCTGCAAAATATTATTCGATTGCAAAGTAGGTAATGCAAAAAAACTTTTTTACATATCGTATTTCCCATTTACGCGAGACATTTATTAGTTAACTTTTAGTTTAACGGCATGAGACATATCCATTTAATTAAACCCGTGTGCGAAGGGAATACGTCGTGTACAGACCGACAACCACTTGATTTACGTCACAAAATCGCCTCGGTTGCAAATGTCGCAGTGCGATTACACTGATATCATCGCCTGTGATTGGCTCATCGTAATATATCATACAATCACCGAAAATTTCGTTATTTTAAATATCTGTTACACTAAATAATTAAATTTAAGTTACAATCAGTAACATCATCGTTAATCCACAACAAGCCTGGTAGGCTATTCCCATTCGCAGTCCTGTGCACCCCTACATCCAAAGGTACCCATCAGGCTGGCAGCGTTACTATTCTGTTTAGTACTTATATGAGGGCAGAGTGCCTTTATAGAAAAAAGACTAAATAATAGAGCTATCTACTTTATCTACCGTAACTAAATACACTATGCCATAGAACACTTCGAAAATTCACAGGCCGACATGTCAGCCTATAAAAAATCCAAGTGCTCTAAACTACTGTCAGATGGCAGCGTACCCAAGATGCTGGCGGCAGTGCTACGTTGAAAAGCAATGCTTATACGTTGGACCAAATTATGTATTGGTTTATAGTATGATATTACATGTAGGTATATATTATTTGGTATGTATTTTATACAAGTATTTGTGTTCGAAACTACCGTCCCTTTAGTAAATAAGTTATTTCCTTTCTTCCTATTTTCTGTCTGGACGAAGAGATCGCTCTGATTGATAAGGCCGCCAGTTGTTACATCTTTCTAGTTTTAAGTTTTCTTCTTTGTTATTTTCTATTATATTGTTTGACCAATAGAGTTATCATTCTTTCATTCGTTCATTCGTTCAATGGTATTTGTACTCTATGCCGCGGTGTTTGCCGTTCGCACACACTACACCGGATTAATTCATTTTGTTTTAGTTCCGCATTGAATTAACTCGAGAGGCACTTGCACGTGGTCCGCGAATAAATAAACATGCCACAGTGGAAAAACTACGGTCGGCTCACTTCGATTTATTAACAACCGCTCGCTACTTCGTTCGCGTCGAAACACTTTCTTACTGCTCTCTAAGGGAATCTTAAGTTCTTTTGGAGTTCAGCTGCTGTTAATAAGCTTTATTTATCTACGTGATATATTATTCAGACAACGTAATAGTTCAATTATTTTCTAATATTTCATTTCATTGTTTAGAGGAGGCTTATAATAAGGTTAACCAATACAAAGAGGACTAAGATGCCTGGAAACTTCTGTATAGCCACCACCCGGCACCTTACAAGCAAACACATGTAACCAAACTAAATATTGTAAGACTCGCAGTTGAAAAAATGAAACCGTTAAAGTTGCTTGTGCGTTATTTTTGTAGAGATATATCTCTGAATGCACGGTTGATTCAGACTCTTTGAGTTTGAATTTATTCATTAACAATCATTGATCGTATTTGTAATTGCATATTAACATAGTATTATATTAATGAATATTTATTTATCAGAATTTTGGTTACATGAGATTTTAGTCTTTAATTTTGCAGCAAAATTCTGCAAATAAAGACGTACCAATTATTAAATTATATGCATCAAAATAAGTATAATATTATGTTTAAAATGACTGCCTCGGTGGCGTAGTGGGCGCATGCTCGACTGCCAATCAAGAGGTCCC
This sequence comes from Hemistola chrysoprasaria, assembly GCA_947063395.1. Lineage (NCBI taxonomy): Eukaryota > Metazoa > Arthropoda > Insecta > Lepidoptera > Geometridae > Hemistola > Hemistola chrysoprasaria. Next base: position 14,027,924 of record OX346716.1, on the reverse strand, counting down.
AGGTTCGATCCCCAGGTCAGGCATAGTGCTAGATATTGGATTTTTCCATTAGGAATTATCTCAATAGCTGCCTGGAGTCTGGAACTGTGCCCGGTATATGGCAATAGGCTCGCCCCCTATTACATGGGACCAATAACATACTGGCGAAATGTGGGTGTATCTACTATGGGACTGAGTCCTGGGTACACCTCTGCCTACCCCTTCGGGAAAAAGGTGTGCATGTATGTTATGTTATGTTATGTTTAAAATGTAATTTTTTTTGTTAAGCATGAATATTTGTTTAAATTATAATACATTTAGTTATATATCATTGAAATTCAACTAAAATGATTTAAGATCATTGTCATTTTAAAAAATCCTTAACAGAATAATAACATTAAAATTTAGTCATTAACATTTTAAACAATTTTCTTTTAAATATGATGAGGTCATTTTCAGGAATCTTATTATATAGTCTTATTGTCATACAGTTAATATTCTGGTTGTTGTTAAGATACAATTTCAAATTAATATTAAATGGAAAGCAATATAAAATAATAACGAACAGTCGGATAAATCTACAATACAATCTCAAAAGAATCAAAAATGAAAACTAATATCTTTATAATTATATAAAAATATATAGAGTTTGAATGTATATAATTATTTATAATTTATAATTTTTCAATGGCGTAGATCAGTTTTAATGTAAACAAAAACCATGGTTTCGTAGCAATTCGTAGCATCGCCTACGACATGGTCAACGGGCCAAATGAGTGCTACGGCGTAGCAGCCACGGTGTCCAGTTTCTGACGATAGCACGAAAGTTGGTACTATAGCGATAAAAATGATCTTAGCTATTTATTGGTAAAATATTTTTCGACTGTCTCGGTGGCGTAGAGGCAGCAAGCTCTACTACCGATCATGAATTCTCAGGTTCGATCCCAATGTCAGCCAAAGTGTTATTGGATTTTTTTCATTAAGATTTATCTCAATGACAGCTTGAAGTCTGGATCTGTACCCGGTAGATGGCAATAGGCTCGCCCCCTATTACCAAAGACACAACAGGTAAAATATGGGTGTACTTACTAGGGACTGGTCCCCGGGTACAAGTCTGCCTACCCCTTCGGAAAAAGGTGTGATGTTATGATTTGTTATATTTTTAGATACGAAAGTTTGTGTGTGTTTACCATTACATGCCAAAACTACTGAATCGATTGGGCTGAAGTTTGGTATGTAGATAGCTTAGACTCTGAACTAACACAAAAGGTCAAGTGGTCAAAACCGCGGAATACAGCTATCAAAATAATTAATTTTACATACCAAACAAAACAAACTAATCCCCCGCCACGTCCCGTTGCCCCATTCAATTGGTAAACACTCGATTTCTTTTCCTCCAACGATCCCCAATTCACCCCTTCGACAAACAGACTAATTGGACTCTTCACCGTTCCGGAGAGCGATTTATATCGAACGGATAATATCTACTAATAACTGATAATACCTTTTAAGACGTCGATAGTCGATACGATCCTATTACTGAGCGACATTCGGACGGGGGGGATTATCGTGTACACGTAACGAACACCTGGCATCCGCGGGGATTGTGGGGATTTGGGATTTAGGATGTACTGACAGTATATAAATGTAGCGATTATTACTGGGGATTATGTGAGGATTACAGTTTTTGTAATCATTAAAGGTTCAATATAAATATGGGAAGAAAATAGGCGCCTCTATAGGTGACTAGACCCTCCACGGTAGGTCAATTGGTAGAGAGCCCACAACGCGGATAGGCGCGGAAGGTGCGGGTTTAAGTCGCGCTCGTGGTGTGGCTTTTTTCCACATTCGTATTGTATTTCAAGAGAATAGATTATAAAATATTTTAATTAAGGTTGTAGTCTCGTTATTGTGGTGATTCCAACTGCTGAGCATGAGGTGCTGGGTTCGATTCCTAGGTCATGCGAAAAAGTTGAAATTAGACCAACGAGGCACTGATCTGAATTATTTTACCCAAATTATAAAATTACATCTATATATAAAACGCAAACATATATGCAGCCCGATGCAGCAAGGACTCTTCTTATATTTTATTCATGTGTACAGTTTTGCAGTCATCCGAGAGCTCGCATGAACTTTATTTCAATGTACCTACTTCAGTGTACACGCGGCTTACAAATGAGCCCGTGGTGGGAGTAAATTATTTAACTTTCGCTTTAAAAAATAAGTTGTCTTGTGTTCATTGTTCCGCTGTTCTCTATTGTCACTAGCTATGGGAATGTCACCGTAGGTCATCATATTGCATAAATTCTAAAAGGTATTCAGAACTAATTATCTCAGGGTGACAGGTGCAGTGCGGTGCCGCGCAGGATTTTGAATTTAAAAACACTGGGTGGCACTGTGTCTGATATGGACAATCATGATGCTTACCATCAGGCACCTGATTTGCTCGTCTTGTCACTTTATGATAGTCACAAAAAAAAAAAACCAAAAAGAAACTATACGCGTACGTAAGAGTACATTTTCTTGTTCGAACATTTATAGACCAAGAGCTCAGCCCCGCCTGACCTATCTTATCATGAATTCTCATGAATTACCATTCACTTCTTCTGGTTCTGGATTCTGGTGAAAAGTAGAGCCTTTTTATTGATATTTTATGCCTCAATTATTAAAAAAATTTACTTTATTGGTCAGTCCGTATGAAGTTTCATTTAATACCGTTTAGCTACATATAAAACTAGATACAAAACACCAAAATAGCACCTTATCATGCGCGATGTAACAACCCAACGCTAATTTACCTAATTACCATACATTTAACACGTCAAACTTATCACCCACAGTGACACGGTTAACAAATTCAAAAATATTCATTTATACACACACAGGTAAAACGCGGGAAGTGATAAAAAAATAAATTGTCGCGTAAAATGAAGTAAAATTCGTCGTGTCGCCGGCCGGGAGGCAGAAGGTAATATAGCGTAAAATCGGAGTTTAATATTAATTAGAGTGAACCCCGACCGCGACCGCAGGCCCTTTGAATATTTCACGGGCGCGGCCCTTCTTGTCAGCTGACGTTTATTCTCAGTGTTCACGTCAGGTAGCTTAGTTTACTCGTATTAGAAAAGACTAGATATTTCTACCAAGTAATTTTTATATTCCGTGTTCTAGAGCTGCCTAGAAAGTTACCACTCATACGTGAATCTTTTTTAAGAACGATCCTGTTTTACAAAAATAATAATTATCTTGTGATATTGTAACTTGATTTGTTCCCAAACGACCAACGGATGGTATTTTAAGGGTAAAAATACCACTTTTCAATAAGAAACCATATTTTGTAATATTGCGGCCGTAGTTGGTATTGAGTTTAATATAATAAATTGCGGATTACAGGTACTAACGAAAGTAAACACACGTACAACACATACCTACAAATAAATATAATATAAATAGATAGTATACTTTGACCAAAGTGTCTGTAAATAAATGCAAGCCATGACCTTTCATCGTCCATAAGAATTGAGAATATAAGAAGAAGAACTATAATATCCATCGGTCACCAACAAAAAAAAAAAAAAAATTTTTATAACTATCATCTGTAATTTTGCTAGTGTGAGCACTGTTATTGTTAAGGAGCCAGTTATTGTTAACCTGTAATTCGTATCCAGTTATAATCGATAGCGGGTTACAGATGGAACTCGTCGACGTTTCCGCCGCATTGTTCCCAAACGTCCAACAGAGGTATTTAGGGTTAATTGTAGACTCGATATTACGTTGTGGCATCTATCTTGCGGTTTATAATACAGTTATGGTATGGCAATAGGAGATATTGGAAATGTTGGCATCGAAGTTCATCTAGGGAATGCCCTTATGACAGGTATATTCATATGTCGCAGGTTAATTGTAAGAATCGTCAGTTTATATATAAACTAACCTTTTTCTAATAAGGCAGAGTCAGAGTGCCTTTATTGAAAAAATACTAATATACACTATGCCATAGAACACTTCGAAAATCTACAGACAGACATGTCAGCCTATAGGAAATCCAAGTGCTCTAAACCACTGTCAGATGGCAGCGTACCCAAGGTGCTGGCGGCATTGCCACGTTGAATAGCAATGCTTATACGTTGGGCCAGATAAACACTAGCATTTTGATCACGCGGACAGATAACTAACTTATAGGTTCGTTATCTATCAGGTCTGTTCAGGTAAACATGAACGTCCGCTTATTATCTCGATAGATATATTTATGTATAAGTCTCCAGTTTCGGGGATAACTGGTAGAAAATGTAATTTTAGCATTTCTTTATTTATAATTCAGCACAACGCTAGTCCTAGCGTATATAAATATATATATATATATAATATAGAAAGGTTATAGGGGGTGTATATATATAAATATAGATAGATATCTATCACACTAAACAACTTGCAAAAGAGAGAATAGCAAAATTCGCAAAAAACAACCAAATTCGACTTTCCATACAAATATACCGAACAGCTGATCCATTTTGTATGGGAAGTCGAAATTTTTTAATAAGAATAGATGTTGGAATGGTAATGATTTGCTGGGAGGAGTATCATATACATACATACATACAGTCACCTTCTTCCCATTGGGGTAGGCAGAGACTATTTCCCTCCGCTTTCTACGATCCGGACATACGGCTTACGGAGTATCATATAATATTTAACGCAAATACGAGTAAGTCTTCAAGGAGAGAACGCTAGTACATCTTATAAAAACTGGGTTGTTTCGTATTTACCCTATGACGTCATCCCACTAATGTAACTAACAGTGCCTATTATTTATTTACAATTCAGCAATAAGCTAAGAAGACTATCTTAAGGGTACTCGTAGAACAACATCATTTTCGAAAATGTATCAGAGATTGGGTAGTGTGCAGACAAAAGGAATTGTTTGAAATAACTAAGACAAAACAGTCTACTATTATTGTCTTAATTGGACATTAAAATAAAATCCATCAAAATACACAATTATTCTCAGTGGCAAAATACATAGGTACTCACAGATTCAATTTAATTTTATCTTTATTTGCTACTTTAGGGTTGCCAACTGCCGACAAAGGCACTTATTTAGGTACTTATTTTGGAATTGTCAAAGTCCCTCGAACAAAAGTCCCCAGATGATTATCAAATACAGTATTATTACACAAAAGTTAACACTTTTACGTCACAAAATAGATGGTACAGAAGGCAAGATACATACAGAGAGCAAAACAAGTAAGCATACAAAGACGCACTTTACAGGGAATCTCGCTGAAAACTGGATCACATGTCAACAGAGAGCACACGCCCCATAGATATTAATAATTTTAGATACTTATACGCTTTTTATTTATGACTGCCTCTGTGGTTTAGCGGTGCTGCCGAGCAGGAGGTCGTGGGTTTGATTCCCAGGTCGTACAGTGTTATTGGAATTTTCCATTTAGACATTTTTAATAGCAGTCTGGAGTTCAGGTAAGATTGTTTATATAAGATTGTTATAACATATGAAACTTGAAACATAACTGTCGATATGGAGGTGTACCTACTATGGGACTGGATCCTGGGGACACCTCGGCGTGACTCTTCGGGGAAATAAGGCGTGATGTAATGTTACGTATGATAATATTAAAGTAACACGTTTCACATTTCTCAAAGAGTTTAACAGCACGTCGCCAACCCAAGCGAGTAGATATTTACAACTAAAATCCAAGGACGAGCCTTCTGTAGTTAGTCTTTTAGTGCCGTAGGGTTGTCAAGGGACGGTGACGATTGTTCCGGCGCTTACATTCGAGACCCCACGTTTACAATAATCGTGTCAACAAAGTACAATTAACAAGAACTTATCAGTACGAGTCCCTTGACAACCTTGTGTTGGCGTTTTGTGATGAGGGAAGCTATCGCTTACCCTGACACAATATAATTTACCATAACAACCGCTATGTTATTGAATCTTATACATAAAATAAAAGGTGTTACATAACATACGACTGTGGGTAATCTCGATTGCCGAACATGGGGTCCCGGGTTTGATCTCTAGGTCAGGCAAAGTTTTATTGGATTTTTCCATTAGAAATTATTTCTATGACAGCTTGAAGTCTGAAAATGTGCCTCGCCCGCTATTACATGGGATCAATAATATACTGGCAAAATGTGGGTGTGCCTACTATGGGACCGAGTTCTGGCTAACCCTATCTCTACCCCTTCGGGAAATACGCATGATTGTATTTTATGTTATGTAACAAAACATTCTAAAGCCGTGAGCATTACGTCGAGCATTCGCAGGAACGTTACATTACATGGAAATATTTTGGACACTTTAGCATTTGCTAGTACATTATTCTAGCGAATGGTGCACACATACATAAAGAGTCACACATACAAGTGACACATGGTCTCGAGTGAGGTGGCATTTCATTAGGTGCGAATTCAGTTTTATAGGTACGAGTGTATATTGTTATCTTTTATCAATTCATATGAATGAATGTCAAAAGGGGCACATTGAAGTTGCTAATGATATTAAAGGTAGAGAATATACCAATAATTTGTAAGCACTGAAATAAAAACAGATTTTCATGTGCTAAATTTTATAAAAACAACCATTTTTGTAGTAATTTTAAAACTCTCACGATTCGAACACATATTGTATGAAAGAGACGGGACTTAATCGCGCTAAAAACATTTATTATTTACCTCGACGTTTCGACTGAGTTGTATCAGTCGTGGTCACGAGAAGACTGGACCATTTTCTAACCGCTTATGTTTTGCCATGATAGAGTAAAATGGACAAAGTATCAAAACCACGTATAATATACCTTCCACATTAGCACATTAGCACCCAGATATAATATATTATATATACCACATGCTCTGATATTCGAACCAAAGGGCTCCGGATACCGCCACAGACGGTACTCTACAAACGTATATTATCTCAATTTCTTTATATTTCCCTCCTCCTATCAACCTGCACTTTAGTAAAATACAGCCATAAAATGCAAACAAGTAATCGTCGAAAGCCTACGAGACAGGAGAAAGCAACTAAGTACCTACCCTAATAATTTTACATTACAACTTGGGACAATGATTGAAGCGCATACACACTTACAACCGGCAACCGTTGAATTACAAACACATACGGCACACATCCGTGGTTTACCTGTCGACACATGTACACATTTTACTGTCGCACAGTTGACTATTAAGACAGTACCCAAACTTGAGTGATATTTAAATATATGTCATTACAGAAAATAATAAAATTATTCCGTCTACTAAGCAAAGCGTTACAGTCGCCTTTTCATAGAAAATATTTTTGTGTAATGCAATCTGAAATTAATGTTATTTGTTGTTATTTTATAAATTATTATTAGTTTTAAGATCTTCTTGTTTGTGGTGTACACAAAATAAAAGAGAAAAGTTTGTTGGGCAATAAAGCGTTTATTTATCTATCTAATATGTTGTTTTTGAATTACCTAGCTACTTGTTTTGGAGGTACAGTAAAAAATAATTTAATTGTACAATATAAGAAATGTATTATTCAACTATGATGGTAACTGCAACGAAATAATAATATCGACTGTGCCATACTAATCTGATTTTTCATTTAAGCTTCTTCGTAGAACCCAGCCATTTTCAATCGAAGGAAATATTATAATATATAATGATAATTAGTATGCACTCTTTTTAAATGATTTTTTTTTCAATATGTAACCTAATTATGCTCGTAATAAAATGAGATGTAAGGCATTTCGTCCCAAGTTGCACTACTGTTCCACATACCACACGTCACTACACACAGGTACTGGTAAGACAAACAATGTCACAGTAGTTTTGACTTGTGACGCACATACAAACGCACACTACGGAATGTATTTAATATAACACTAATGCATTTGAGACCGTAAGCGTTTACGTTGAAATAAACATAGGCACTAGACATGTTGCAATAACTATAAAGATTTTGGAATTTTACAAAACTGCTAGCGCTTTTTTTTCTTCTTCCTGCGCTTCGCATTCGCAAAATACATAAGTACCTACCAACAGATTATTTAAAGCTACCATCAAATAAAGCAAGAGCATTTATACGATATTTTAAAGTAAAAAATATTATTATTTCGATTTAGTTTCACTATACCATATTACCAGCGAAATTACTGGGCTTGACGAGTTTCAACAATTAATGTCTCAGGGTGACAGGCGCAGTGCAGTACCGCGCAGATTTTTGAGTTTAAAACACTGAGTGGCATTGTGCCTGATACTTATGGGCAATCATGATGCTTACCATCAGAAAAAAAAACTTTATTGAACTAAAAATTTTAATATACAAGTATTACTGCAGCAAAATAATCTTATTATTATATTCAAATGACACTATTGGTTTAAATGTTCTACAATTCTGGTAAATAATGTATAACGCGGTTATTTTTCTTAAACCTTTCTGCATTAAAGCATTAAAGAAGGCGTCCAATTTAACTTTAAAATTAAACACCAGGTCCAAACACGAAAAAGTTCAAAAACAAAGTAAAATAAATTTTAATAGTCAATATACAGGATATTGGAGAAGACAAAGGGAGTAAAGAAACTCTTGAAAATATTGTTTCACTAATGAGCGTTGGGCAATGGGCAATGGGCAATGGGCATGACGTCACGCACTTCCACTAATTCAAGTTGTTTTCCAATTAGCCTAATTAGAATGGGCTACTTTACCGGAGCAATGAGATTGTTCCGACGCTTTTAATTTGGAGTGGGGAGCTTCTTTAAGACGTTACATTTACATTTACAAACGTTAAATAATTACTAAATAGAATAAGTGCATTGTGTTATTGATTTGCATATTTCAATAAGTTTTATAAAAAATAGCAAACGCGTATTTTTGATATAATAGCTACTTTACATATAATATAGAATAGCGACAGTCTATTGTTTAACACGAAAAATTATGTCGAATTTGCGAACAAGTTGTTACGCAAAGGCAATTTTAGTCATGTTGATACCAAAATTTCGTGCAGGTTAATAAAGGATTAGTAATTAACATAAAACAGCTTTCACGGATTTTATCGCATATATTTACATACTATTTATGGCTGACGTTTTAAACACTTTGCAGTGTTTGTGGTTACATGTTTTTTTTTTAATGATCACTATCATTAAAAAAAAAAAAAAAAAAAAATCATGTAACAAGATGAGCAAATCAGGTGCCTGATGGTAAGCATCATGATTGCCCATATCAGACACAGTGCCACCCAGTGTTTTAAAATTCAAAATTCTGCGCGACACTGCACTGCGCCTGTCACCCTGAGATATGAGTTGTTGAATCTCATCGTGCCCAGTAATTTCGCTGGTAACATTGCCCTTCATACACAGTAATGTTTGCACATTACTGCTTGGCCGATGAATAACTGGCAAAGGTGAGGTACTTACCCAGACGGCCCCCTGCTAAAGAGGCCTACCACTACAAAACCAATAAAATATATAATAATATTATTAAACAATAATATTTATTAAACCATGTAACAGACATGTAACAATCGCAAAAACCTAAGAAATCACTAAACATTTGTGCTTAAAATAGACTTTTTTTTAAAATAAAATACATCTGCAATAACTGTCCGAGGCTACTAAAATTAGCTAAGTATCAAAATAGCTACTAAATCTCATCTTCTATATAAGATGTGTTAGTCGCATGCAAAAAAGTCTACAATTTCGCATGACCCGCGACATAATGCCTATTCATTACTCTAATACAATAGTAGGTCGACTCGACGTAGGTGTAAAATTCCGGAGTAATTATTCAGAACGATGGTTATAATAAGTTTTTATAATCGTTTAGCTCTAAAACCACTGAAATAAGACTCTATTTTAATGTTAACAGACGTATGTATTAGGTAAGTATTATAATGAAAAGGGATATAATACAATCGGCGTAATTTAGCGACTCTCAACATACAAATGCGAACTTTAGGTTAAAGAAATCGTGAAGAAAACTGTTATTGACAGATATACAAACAAATGTATGTATGTGTAATAATAATAATAATAATAATATGGGACAACTTGCACACACTTGCATATAGGAAGTCTCGCTCTCGCTGAGTCGTCGCATCGCCGCTGAGGCAGCCCTATCACTTCGTTACGTACCGCGAGGCTGTTGGTATCTATTTAAAGGACAGGGCCGAGTCACAACACTGTAGATATCTTTACTGTGGTCCTGTTCAATTGTTTTCTTCAAAAGTTTACAGGCGCTAAAGTTTACAGAGCCTATGTTCAGACTCGCCAACGCCGGCCGTATTAGTACTTGGTATGACTAATTTAACATAACATACATTCACGCCTTTTTCCCGAAGGGGTAGGCAGAGGTGTACCCAGGACTCAGTCCCGTAGTAGATACACCCACATTTCGCCAGTATGTTATTGGTCCCATGTAATAGGGGGCGAGCCTATTGCCATATACCGGGCACAGTTCCAGACTCCAGGCAGCTATTGAGATAATTCCTAATGGAAAAATCCAATATTTAACACTATGCCTGACCTGGGGATCGAACCCGGGACCTCTTGATTGGCAGTCGAGCATGCGCCCTCTACGCCACCGAGGCAGTCTATGACTAATTTAATTTGTATTATTACATAAAAGATTATAACGTACTGCGTCGGAGTCGTATAGTTGGTCGCAAGCACTACTGGCAAGCATAAGGCCCCGCAAGTCCAGAAAAAGTGTTATTGGATTTTTCTATTAGGAATTCTCTCAATGACGGCATGAGTCTGGAACTGTGCCCGGTAGATGGCAATAGGCTCGCCCCCTATTACATGGAACCTAAAATATGGTTGGAGAAATGTTGGTGTACCCACAACGGGACTGGGTTCCAGGTAAATCTCTGCCTACCCCTTTGGGAAAAAAGCGTAATATTTTTTGTTTATGTTATAATTGAACTAATATAGTTTGATTGAGTTGATCTATTTTGGTAACAAAACAAGAACAATTTATATGTGTCAAAACACAACAACGAAGGGCGTAAACTTTGCCGTTGACATGTTCAAGGCAAAGATAAAAAATACGAGCAGGAATTGATAGCGTATGGTAGTTACTCTTATCAAAATACGGTGTGGAAATATAAATTCTATTCACGTGAAAGTACGTGATAAATCATAGACTTGGAGCTTTATTATTATGTAACTATATATATATATTAAGTTTGATTACGTCTCAATAACATAAGATGCAATAGTGTGGAATATCAATGACGTGTACATAAAATATATGATAATCACACAGTTATAATTGAAGTAAAGCAAAATTTGCACAAAAAAGATGATTCTAAAAAACATCAAACAACAACATAATATTTTTATTGTTAATTGAAAATACTCCGAGGCGTTGATTCAAATTGTTTTTGTTTTTTAATTTTTCTTTCCAAGTTTGATTATGTCCCGTCAATAAGTTAGGTGATCTTTCCGCCTCACTCTGACGAATTACTAATCCACTTCAAGTTGTTACTTGAAGGGTTGAATGTACAAGTATGCTTGACTATCACACACACACACATATATATGCATATTGACACTCGTGTAAGAGGAAGCCATGATCTGGTATCCATGGTGACAAATTTATTAAGAGATTTAAATAGAGTAACAACTGACGAGCTTGGCTTTATTCAACCCAGCTATTTGGTTATTTTAATTCATTGCTATTGAGTTTTAAAATATTTTTTTAAAGAATATTTAGTCAAAAAATAGGTTAAATGCTTATCTATTTTGATAGATAATTTTACTGTTGTTTATATAATTACCAACCAAAGTATCTACTACAATATTAAACATGGACACATGGTTACATGGTAACTTACATGGTTGAGATTCCGTCGACTCGTACAAAGCGGTTCAAGTCAACATAATTTATTGTTCAAACTGCCAAAGAATAGAACACCTTGCCAGAGTTATTTTTTCCCGAAAAGTACAATCTGGAGGTCTTCAAGTTAAGAGAAGGCCTTATCGCTCAGCGATCTCTTCCAGGCAATTCTTTTTCAGAGTTCCGTACCTCAAGGAAAAAGGAAACCTTATATATACTCACTTTGTTGTCCGACCGTCTGCCTGTCTGTCTATCCGTCTGTCATGACACTTTTTAACGGCTATTATAATGATTAGCCTCAGCATAAGAGATATCAAAACTTCTTGCACGAAAGGTAATTATCGTAAGCGTAACAGATCTTTCACACAAACGCCAAAAATATTGAAAGCAATATCGGTTCACTTAGCCTCACGCCCGTAAATGATTATGGCTCCATAGTTCTCAGTTCACGGAATTCCATACAGAAGGCTCTGTCACAATACAAAATAGTACGGAAGGACGACACGAAAGGCGATCGTCGCAAGTACGCGCTAACGTTGCTCGTTTGTAGTGGTAGGCCTCTTTAGCAGGGGGCCGCCTGGGGAAGTACCACACCTTTGCCAGTTATTCATCCCCCAAGCAGTAATGTGTAAACATTACTGTGTTCCGGTATGAAGGGCAATGTTTCCAGCGAAATTACTGGGCATGATGAGATTCACCAACTCATATCTCAGGGTGACAGGCGCAGTGCAGTGCAGTGCCGCGCAGAATTTTAAATTTTAAAACACTGGGGGGCACTGTGTCTGATATGGGCAATCATGATGCTTACCATCAGGCACCTGATTTTCTCGTCTTGTTACTCACTATAATAAAAAAAAAAAAATTATCTCGCGATCAAACATGTTGATGTCGAATAGGTGTCCTAATTAGCATTCGCGCGACCGCTTAACATATTGACGCGACTATGCGATGATCGCGTTCGTGAAAGTTTGCGCAAACTTGCAATGTCCACGTAGACGCATTGTAATAAAACAAAGCCATAACCCGATTTTTTTGTAAAATAATGCCTACTTGGATTTAATCGACATGACGTCGTGACAGTGTCGCTTGAGAAACACGAATTGAAGATTATTAGATGTTCTGGAGACTAAAATTTAGACTTCACAGCATGCGCTTGTGATTTCACATGAAATTGATTCTTTGTAAAGTTGCCCTCAATGTGAGTGTACCTTTTAGGTATTTTACAGAGACTGTCTTTTGTAATGTATTATTTGAAACTATCATGGTTGTGTATATATATACATTAGAATTACTTTTTTTTGTCAGTTCTTCCGTGATCATAGCCCATGCATGAACTGTGTCGAAATATCGGAAAACTAGTAAAACATCAAATCATGGTAAATATCCCGTTAAAAGTAATTCTGTCTTCTGCACTTATCTATTATGTGCCACCTTACACAGAAAGCTCGGCTTCGTGAATCAATTAAGACGCATACAACCCATGTTCCTTGTCATAAAGGCGGCTATTGTTCATTTCGGTTGTGAACGCTAAACCTACTGAATACTGATAACTTGGGGAAAAACTCACTTATTCCACCCGTTTTTATTCCAATATGAGATCTTATAGGGAATAACGCTTATTGAGAAATTGCTTTTCGAATTATTTCCTAAAAGCAGCGAATTTTATTATTACTAATATTGTATTTACTTACCGGGTCTTTCTTGATTGTTTGCTGGGGTTTGACAAGTCCCTACTCGGATGTGACCATTTTTATGACATTATATTTATCATAGAAGGCACGACTGCCTCGGTGGCGTAGTGGGCGCATGCTCGACTGCCAATTAAGAGGTCCCGGGTTCGATCCCCAGGTCAGGCAGCGTTAAATATTGGATTTTTCCATTACGAATTATCTCAATATCTGCCTGGAGTCTGGAACTGTGCCCGGTAGATGGCAATAGGCTCGCCCCCTATTACATGGGACCAATAACATACTGGCGAAATGTGGGTGTATCTACTATGGGACTGAGTCCTGGGTACACCTCTGCCTACCCCTTCGGACAAAAAGGCGTGAATGTATGTTTTAGAAGGCACGATGAGCCGTTCGTCTCGACTGTCGTCATAATTGGCATAATTCTGGCTACCTAAAAATACTAAAAATACTATCATCATCACGGTTGGCTACACAAAGGCTCCAGAAGAAAAACAAAAAGATAGTATACTTAGTTCATGGCAAAACGGCATCAGCACGTTTGCTGAAAACATTTAATAATTACCGCGACGATTCGGCCAAGTGGTATTGGGCGTGATCACGAAAAATATAAATAAATAACTCTTTTCTGTCAAGCTATATTTACCGATGACGAATATGTTGAACCGATAATATAATTTTCTTGCAAGTAAAAAGCAGTGCCTTGACACTAGACACGTCTTTAGCGAAATCTCGTGAATACAAGTAGATTAGCTTTAGAAACGGCTCACGCAATGTTCTCCGAAGCTAGATTTTCATTAGCATTTGATTAGCGCCTTCAGTATAATTAAATTTGCGCCTCACCCGGCATCAAAGACAACGGCGAATCACCGTGCGACATTACCTTGCGCTTCCAAATGCAAAATAGGTTTGCTTGAGAATGAGACTCGATTTAACAGGTCGAATTGACAATTGATACCCGTACCTAGTACATATTGATAGAAGATTAATGCCTGTGTCGTAGTAGTATTGATCACGATCGGGTTAATAATATGAATTGGAGTTCAAATTCAAACAGAACGGCAGGGTTACCACAAAAATTGCTGTAGCAGTGCGCTAGCGGCGTGTCAGGCGAAAATTGCAAATACTGCTGTCACACGTTGTATTAAATGTATATAACAAAATTGATAGAGGTTTCTTAGGTTTCCGCGATTTATCATCATCATCATCATCATCAGCAGGAAGACGTCCACTACTGAACATATGCCTCCCCATAGAACGCCTTTAACTATTCATATGGGGGGATTTTGTAATCACCACGCTTGTTGTGCGGCTTGGTGATCGCAGTAGTTGGAATACCTACTTGGAAACGGAGAGCGCCGCGCGTTTGTTACTCATTAAATGAAACAATAAACCGTAAAGATGTTTAATTTAATGACCAAAAACGATGTTAGACAGTTGGCAACAGTAATTGTGTTTACTGTTGTTGCAATGTTCATAGTTTGTACCTTACAGGTTTCCCTGATAATAAACACTGGTAGATTCCCCAGTTTGGGTTCTGGCCAACTTATACCTAAGTCTTAGTTTGGGTTGGTTTGGGTAGTATCTGAGTAGTACTTTTTTGATGTAAATTAAATATTACCCCAAGGTAACCCGTGTAAAACTGTGAAATGAAAGTAAGTACCATAAACAACATAATATAGGTATTGTTGTAGAGGTAAGCCTCTTTTGCAGGGGGCCGCCTGGGGAAGTACCACCTTTGCCAGTTATTCATCCGCCAAGCAGTAATGTGCAAACATTACTGTGTTCCGGTGTGAAGGGCAATGTTACCAGCGAAATTACTGGGCATGACGAGTTTCAACAACTATTATCGCAGGGTGACGGGCGCAGTGCAGTACCGCGCAGAATTTCGAATTTTAAAACACAGGGTGGCATTGTATCTGTTATGGACAATCATGATGCTTACCATCAGGCACCTGATTTTCTCGTCTTGTCACTATCTTAAAAAAAACTTCAATATTAGCATAATCAACAATACAAATAAGTATTAAAGTACTTCAATTAGTTAAAGATCACTGACACATCAGATGTTTTCCTTTAGAGATAATATATAAAAACCCTACAACCGTTAACTCATTTCATATTAAACGATGTTTCTCCATCGAGTACCGAAGGATTTACTTCATTTGTCATACGGCCCCTTTTCATCTAGATGTTTCGAATTCGTAACCTTATAAATGGAATGAATGGAAACGATGCCTTTATGTTAATAATTACGTAATACGAACACTTTTGACGGATCGAGAGGGATTCCCAAGTTTCGCGTTTCAATGAATTGAGTAAACAGAATAAGTATGTATACACAGGGTGCGACTAGTAAGTAAATTACCGGCCATATTGTTGATGGAGTTTGATCAGTACTCGGTTTTTTTACTTAAAAAAGTGGAGCTTAATATTTGACTATAGTATTCATATGTATATTAGAAAATTTTAAAACCCACTCTTCTACTTATTTCTGCTCATCTTCAGACCCTGGGCATCATCTATCTGTAAAAATTTCATTGAGACAATGCCGATCAGCTCAAATACAATATTGAAAACTGGCCCATCTCATCCTGATGCTGCAGCATCAGGGTCAAGGTTACCATGTCGTTACAAAATTTATTAAGTGACAGGATACCAAATTTCGAACCGATCAGACCACTGAAAGTGGCTTATATCCTTTCCGCTGCGCCGCTAGAAAAAACCTAATAATCTTCTAACAGCTGAACCGATTTTTGTGAGACCTAGCATATAAAAGCTCTGAATCACGTCAAATTTATAATACCCTTCTTTTTCAGTCGTGGGTAAAATTATGTACATGTAGTAACTTGAGCTCTGAGTTTCTTTAGTAGTCTGTGGCTCTGAGAAGTTAAATAGGTGCTGTGCGTCCATTAGTTCTAAGGACTAATTTGAAGTAATGTTTCCCTTGCTTTTTATCCCTTGATTTTACGATTTACGTGGTTATATACATATATGGCCAATACCATATATAATATGGCCTGTGATTTTCAAGTCACCCTGTATAGGTATTTATAGAGAAGTCGAGAGTTGTACTCATCCAAAAGCAACAGTGATTGAATTAATCAATTATTTAACTAATTAATTTCACTGAACGTTCAACTTGTTAATCTTTACTCGTATTCAAAGACAGGGAGTTGTTTTGGAGAAATTGTAAGATACGTCACTCAACATCATAATAATAATAATTGAATTCCTTCCTTGTCTATATTCTGTTCTTTTCTTGCTTTGTATTTTGGAGTTTATCTCTTCGAAATTTATGTTTTCAATATATTTTCGCCTTATCGTATTCGAACGTAAGGCAACAATTACAAAAATAGTAATTATTTTGTCTAGTCTTAGCAAGTCTTTTAGGGCTACTTCTATTTCGCGGCACTTTACCCACTTTGCGTGTTTTGTTCTAAGACTCTCGTATTGTTCAATTGAACGAATAAAGTACATTTATTTACAGAGAATTGCATAAAAGACACAAAACCAAAACACTCATAAATAAAAAATATAAACAGAAATATTATCAAGAAAAGGATATAATATAAAAGTTATGTTTGAAGGACATAGTCGCGTCGTGCAGTTTTTTTTTTTATGATAGTGAGTAACAAGACGAGCAAATCAGGTGCCTAATGGCACCTGTTTTATCATGATTGCCCATATCAGACACAGTACCACCCAGTTTTAATATTAAAATTCAAAATTCTGCGCGGCACTGCACTGCGCCTGTCACCCTGAGATAGTTGTTGAATCTCATCATGTCCAGTAATTTCGCTGGTAACATTGCCCTTCATACCGGAACACAGTAATGTTTGCACATTACTGCTTGGCGGATGAATAACTGGCAAAGGTGTGGTACTTCCCCAGGCGGCCCCCTGCAAAAGAGGCCTACCTCTACAACTACTAGTTTCGTGTAGTGTGATCTTCTTGTCTTCGATCACTTACATAAAGCTTTAATATCAGGTCTTTTAGATTCTTAGTCGATGCTCACACACCAAAGTACAAGACGTTGAAGTATGTTTGAAACTACTTCAAACATAAATGTCACTAGCTCTCACATCCAAAAGCTACGTGCACACAGTGCGAACGGATACGTACTCGTCGTCGCGTCGGTTCGTGCGCGTACGCACAGAATATTAACGAGAGGTGCTAGGATCAATAACCTGAGGACTGAGGACACTACATGGCGATGGGAATCCGTGTCGACCAACGGATACAATAGATATAATTTATGGTAGGTGTGTCCGCGCCTTCACATTGAACATATTTATACCAATTTTAGTAATGCGGCAAAAACACAAATATGTAGATTAGATGCTGAAATTCAGTCCGATCACCATCTAAAAGTCCATATGAGCTTCAAATCACGATACCGTTAAGATTATGTATTATTAGTAGCTTTCCCCCGCGCGGATTCAAATATGCATCGTGGATTTTCCATGTGAATAAGAAGTTTTCATGCGGTAGAAATTTGCCTATGTCACTCTCCAGCCTCCAAACTATTTCCAAACAAAAAATCATTATCCTCGAGATCAATATAGAGGGCTAGATAGCAGCTAGTAGCGATGCTAAACAGGATTATAAGATGATAAGGAGTACAAGCGAGTATATATGTATATACTCGATACATATAAATATATACTACTTAATATGTTTACTTATTATGATAAGACCGCCGGTTGTTTACCGTGTCTTTTGTATTGTGTCTTTTTGTGAAATTGTTTCTTTTTTTGGTATGCAATAAAGTATTATTCTATTCTATTCTATTCTATTCTTATTATATTTAGCTGTTTATTTTTAATTATACGAAGCACACTATTATTCACAATATGGTTTTAAAAAATAAACGTTTAAAATTAATTAATTATTACACACTAAGTATACCTACACATAATAATAATTATTAATAATTAGCGTAAACTATGCTACATAAATTTACCATATTTATTTATTTAACCTGTCTGTCTAACGAACAGTAGGTAAGTAAAACTAGTTATTTTCAACTAGTTACCTATCTGTCAGTTTGTTTGACAGCTTTTACCGCACCATCATAAAAATAGTGATGTACAGTGTACCCGCAGTGTTATTTTTAAACCCATTATTTTTATGATTTTTACCGTTTTACATTATGTTTTACGATTTTATATTATGAGAATAGTTTTGAGTGCAAAGTTTAGTTGGTAAACAACGGCGATTTTTATTTATAAAGTCTTTGATTAAGTGTACAAGAAAAACTTCTGAAAAATAAACCGATAGAGTGGGTTTTGTTTAGTTTGACATAACATACATTCACGCCTTTTTCCCGAAGGGGTAGGCAGAGGTGTACCCAGGACTCAGTCCCATAGTAGATACACCCACATTTCGCCAGTATGTTATTGGTCCCATGTAATAGGGGGCGAGCCTATTGCCATCTCCCGGGCACAGTTCCAGACTCCAGGCAGTTATTGAGATAATTCCTAATGGAAAAATCCAATATTTAACACTGCCTGACCTGGGGATCGAACCCGGGACCTCTTGATTGGCAGTCGAGCATGCGCCCTCTACGCCACCGAGGCAGTTTAGTTAAACGATTGTTTTTAAATAAACTGTGCAAACAATTTTGTGCTAAACACCAAACGTAGATATAAGGAGATAACAACAAAACATTATGCAGATATGTACATTTTATCAAAAAAGAGTAGATAATAAAATTGGCGCCAATGTATTTATTAACTTTAACAACAGTGGAATCTACACTTACACTTTAAACTAGATCCGTTTCTATTCTTTTCTGCCAATGATATACATAAATTTTACCATTAATTATTCATACTGGCAATATCGATCGAAGAACTTACCTGCAACAAAAAAAAGTTATATTAGATTACATTATCAACATGTAAGAAACAAACAAGATAATAGTAGATTGTTACACGAGTGGCTAAAGAGACCCATTGTATATGAGGCAGTTTTACAGTAAATAGAAACCGATTTATAATGGATTTTATTTTATTTTACTCTACTTTTCAAATAAAATTATAAATTTCATCAAAATATTTAGGTTAATATCCTATACGTGGGACATTATAAAAAATTTAATCTCGTTGATAACATCCAAAATAAAAATTAAAAAGAAATTTACATTATCCCTTAGAGGTTGAAAAGTTATTTTTACCCCGCTCTGGTACGCAATAATGACGTACTTTTTGAGCAAGAGGAATGAAAACAATATTGATTAAAAAATATTTAATCCCAACTACAAAAATATGAGTTTGACGATTTAGGTCTAAAATGAAAAATTACCAAGTATAATAATGTCGACAATTTCAATATAAAAATGTCAACCTAAATATGGTAAATAAGGTACCGACCGTGAACCTTATGTCAGCGATTCCGCGTAAAATAGGTTTCGTCCGGTTTTGGTAAAGTATATGATCAAATGTGCACAATATGACCAGCAGAGCAAAAATCCATGCGATGACATTTCCATAGAGCGATTATATTATTGTTGTCAAAGATTGCTATTGTAATTGTTATTGTTGTTGTTTATTGATAATTTCAAATTTTATTTAATATGATATTGTTCTTAATATAGTGTTTGGCCCTGGGTTCGCGAATTGGGAAACTGTAATGCGGCTCAGAGGCACGTTGTTAATAAATAAATAAAATAAATAAATATTCATATTCAATGACTGCAGGGCCACAAAACATTAACATTTATATCTATTATATGGATATATCTTAGTTTATTAATTAAAAGTGGATCTATGAGGAACAGGAGCGCAACTTTTCAAAACTTTCAAAAAACTTTTTAAAAGTGTATCTGAATAAATTATCACAACCATTATTTTCGTATATGTATTGTGTAGTTATGTGAAAATTTGTCAAAATACAACCGTTGCACTAATGAAAAAAGTGTACGCGTAAACGCATAAAATCATTATCCAAATGAGCTCACGACAAAATGAGCTCGTTAAATCGCCGTTAAAAATACACCGGCGACAAGTGAAAACCCTGCGTGAAATTAGAATAACTTATGTTTATTAGTAATTACTATACTGAAATAGTTTAATTTGCTCGAGAAGTAACGATTTCCCGTACGACCTAGGCCACGTTTTATGGGCCCATAACCGGTTGTGGGCCACACTTGTACCACTATAATAGTTACTATTATACGGTACAAAATTATCGTGCGTCAACTGAAATTAGTTAACTTTGTACTGTTGTAAGAAAAATTTAATATAATATCAAAATAGAGGTATGCGGTGCGGGGAGGCCGACTTCAGATAATTTGGGAAAATATTTGATTTATCCATAAAAGGGCAGAAAGAAGATGTAAAAAGTAAGTCAGTAAGGACTTACTTTTTGATTCTGTTATATCGAAAGTGAGGTTGTTTTTTACGTCAGTGGTAGGTATTTTTGTTTGGGTCAAAGTAAGTAATTATTATTGTAAATATCCCTATCCTGTTTGTTGACAGATTGATATGATATTTTGTGTTACGACCATTTAGTTCCTATGACGACTTATTATAGTATAATATAATATAATTTGAATTTATACTTTAGCAGAACGGGTTACCCCATTTGCATTATTCGAGTTAATTATCGAGTTAATAAATTCGAGTTAACCCACATGGGGTTATACGACGACCCATATTGTCAAGAGTTTCAGGTCGCCAAGATTCAAGGCAAGGCTTCCGAAATGACCTAACGTCTGCCCCCTATTACATATCTTACAGGAAACAGCCGGGACCTGTAGTTTTACGTGCCATCCGAAACACAGTGGCGCCCAGGTGAATAGTCAATAATAAAACCATTATTTTTTTAGTTGTTTTAAAGACGGAAAGAAGTTATAATAATTACGTAATATATTATTGAAAACTAACAAAACATCCCAAAAATAAACACTCATACTTATCTAACAGACTGTAGTTATTTTTGTGAATAACACTATCATTAAAATGAGCTAACATTCTTATAAAATTGCAAAACAGCTGATCTATTATTGCAGCGAAGTGTGCATACGTCGACGATGGCTAAAATAAACGTAAACTAATAATAAATCATGAAAACAACGCGCGCCTGTAACCAACCGACGCGACGCGACGTATTTACGATATTCGATGCCATAAGTTTTGTTAACATTTCTCTATACTCTATTATTCAGAATAATTCGTATTTACTCATAAATATACCTAAAAGGTTAATTATGGAAATTAAATGGTAGAGTGACACATCAATGCGAGTGCCAGTCGAGCTCCCGGGTCAACAATTCTAGTCTCTGAATGTTACTGAGAAAAAATTTTCATTGAAAAAACTAATAACACTTTTGCCTGACCCAGGAATCGAACTCGGGATCTTATGTCCAGGTAGTATAGCTTACGACCACTACGCCACCGAGGCAGTCATTATACCTATTATACCTACCCAAAAACTGTTTCTGCCTCTCTTAAAGGCAAAATTTTTGAATTTGGTTTTCATTTATTATTGAGCTACAAGACGAATAAAGACGACGAATAGAACAGATAAATCGAGCAGTTACATACAATTCTTCTGAGAAAGGAAGGAGAAGAGAGATTTTAAATGCAACCAGATTTCACTAAAAGAACTGTAGGACAACATTCAAAAATCTGAATCTCTAAAGTGTTAGTAAACAATTTCACCGAACATTAGAATTAGAGCTAATCGCGGCTCAGGAAGTGTCCATTAGCCGGGTGACGCGACTCGTGAATTGAGTCGCACCTCAGCAACCGTGTGTGGCCACCGATTAGAAGTAACCATTCCACAAAATAAGGTTTAAGCGCACAACGTCTTATTCTCAAACTGTCAAAAAATTCGCAAAATTGCTGGTTTTAAAATCATTGATTCTCTGTATGTCCAATTTATCTAAAAAACTAATATTGTAAAGGGGTTTTTAGGAAGAAAAAAACAAAATTCATTTATATATAAAAGCGACGTAAATAACTAATCTTCCATTAACTTGATTTGAGGTACCTAAAATTATCCCAAGTTGGCTATAAACATGCTGGGGTTCATCATGCAAATTCTAAGTTTCAGCACTTTATCGTAGAAATTTATTTCATGTTTTCAACAATAAATAAAGCAATTAATACAGATAAAATGTTTCAAATTCTTTAAGATGACATAATAAGTGTTATTTACTAGAAACTTTTAGCATATGATGCTTGTTTATTGCATATCACTTATCATTTTTATATTATTATAGTTATGATAATTCCAGAGATCAATTGTGTTGGCAGCCAGACATTACAAATCTAACATAAATTAAACCGCAACTTTAGTGGTAGTCTGTTGTGTTTATTACTCAATTTAGTTACATAAGCAATATACATTAAGCATTTTTTATACTTTAAGCCAAGTTCTGGAGAATTTAACTAATCGAAGAATACACGGAGGGACGCCGGTTTCGTGGCCACATTTTTACCAATTAAGTTCGGTCGCAACTTTGACCACTTCTACAAATATATCACATTTCTGCTAAAACTGTAAAAATAGCTTTCCCTTTACAAAATATAATGTATTTTTGACACATTTCCGTAGTTTATTTTGAGACAGTTGAAACATCAAAGAGGACTGTGAAATTGAATAATGAAAGACTGTATCCATCATCGCTTTACTGAATTAGTGTGTTAATAATTCTAAACACGTTTTCGTAACACAATATGATGTGCTGTTGATTGTAGATGCTATGTACATTGGTCTAGAAATATGTTAACCCATTTAAACATGGCATTTCATTAGTTAAAACATTTACGACACTTTTAAACAATATTAATCTTTTAGAACAATGCGACTGTGGGACTTGTGCCAGACCAGGGTCCTATCTGGTTAAAGGTCGACACAGTCATTTACATAACAATACCTATTCTTTAGAACCTATTTTAATCGATTAAATGCAACTTTGTAACGTATTGTAGTGTATGAGCTATATGTCGGATCGTAACAGTAACCAGATTATTTAATTTAATTCTAGAAGAGAAAACCCCATATCGACCATATCTTAGAGCGACCTGAATAATCTGACACTTCTTGGCCACACACTGATTTCTACAAGAAGAAGCAAATATAAGTAGAAACTACGTTTTTCATCATCATCATCATCCAGCCGTTGGAAGTCTATAGCTGAACATAGGCCTCCCCCATAAGGGGGGTTGTTGCCAATACTCACCACGCTTTGCAGGCGGGTTGGCGAGCGCAGTTTGATGGTTTACGCAGAAGACGCTGCTGCCCGTCCTCTGGCTCTGTTAACCCTTAGCCGGCTCTTACGGCAACCACGGGTAGAGAGGGTGGAGCACTATTCTAAAGCCGGTAACCCCACGGCACCATCATCATACAACTATAATTATGCCGTGGGATGCCAGCAATAGAATGCCCCATAGTCTCTGTGGATGCCGTATGAGCTGGCTAGGGGTTACTGGTAAAAGGACGGGCAGCAGCTTCCTTTGCGTAGAAATCATCAAACAGCGCTCGCTGCGTCGCGAGTATTAGCAAACTATGGACTATGGGGGAGGCCTATGTCCAGCAGTGGACTTCGTACGGCTGAGATGATGGCGGTTGTGATAATAAATTTAATCAAACACCTTATTCGAACTAGCGGCCAGCTTTCCGATCACCTGACACACATCGTCCAAATATCTAAAAGTTGCCAAACCCCGCATGGGCTGCATCGCCGGACAAGCGGGACAGCGGGACATGATCGGCATGTGACAAACGGACAGGATACTCGCTACTACTATGATATACTTGTAAAAAAACATGTAATATCTTAACCGATAGAAATGTTATTTGGATATAGGAGGGCAAAATTATAAGGTTATTTCAAACAATCTTTCTAAAAGTAAACATGCTTTTTTATATTATTTGTGAGTTATTATGAAGTTTAAATTTAACTATTAGCACAACAGTAAATAAGCAAGGCTAAACCTATAAAGGAATAAAAATTTAATCAATTTTGCAATACTAGGGCCAACTTTCTTCCATCCGACATTGCTACCAAGTTACTAGGTTATTAGCTATATATATACAAAGGTATTATAATAGAAGAACATTTAGAGAAAGCCTGATTTAGAAGAAAGCTGAATAAAGCTATCGATGGCCCATCATATTATAACCCTGAAGAAGAGTCTGAATGTTTTCGAACTGTCAGACCGACCATTAAAATAACTTAAGTTTTTTCACCTCTACAGAACATTATACGGTATACCTATTTACAACATAGATAACATCGCGTTTCGCACCGATAGTGCCCGTGATTGAGCCTTGACCGAATGTGGAATATGACTGACTTGCTCACTAATGCCATTCAGTACTTCACCTAGGCGATTACACGCTGTTTCATTATATTCAATAGGCGTAATAAGTATGCAAAACCGCTGCCTTTGACGCGTGTCTCACTGATTAAATGAATAGGTTTCAAGATAGTAATATCAAAGACTTTCAGATAGTGTTTGAGTAGACCCAGAGTGAGCACTACAAGTACTTCAATTGTAGTTTTATTTTTCTATGTGGTTTAGTATTTTGTATTTTCTGTATGATGTTGTCAGGATGTACTTGTAGGTAATAGAGTTTGCGTTTCCATTATACAAGATCGATTTAATAAATGTCTTATGAAAATGGAAAGACCCAGCAATGCAGAAGTGCCCAGAATGGCCAGTCAATGGAAATCGCAGACATGAACCTAAGGTTATGCTTAAAAAAATCATATTATACTTTTAGCAATAACGATGTTTTGCTTTAGAGACATTTTGAGAAAGAAACGTTTTGCAAAAGATATTATATATTTCTAATAATCGTTTTTCGAGAGGGAACATTTGCGAAAAGGATCATTTTGTGACCGATCCCTATTGAGTTATTATTATTGAATGTACTTAGGCATATCACAGATTACAGAATCTTGCTCGTGATGAATGGTGGCAAATCGCAACGGAGCTCAGATATGACAAGATTAATGAATATTTGTGTGTTTTACGTATCTCACTAATTTTACTAGGTGTCAACATAATAGCGAACACAAGCACGAGATTTATGTAACGAGAATATAGGTAACGATGGACCGATGAGTGTACACCTTTAACCAAAGTTTCATAATGTTCCTAATATTAGTTGGGACACAGATTTTAGTACCAGGGTGTCAATTCTTTAACTAAGATAGAGCCACATCAGCGGTGAATCAATGGAAGTAATTTACATATTATTAAAATTAGCTGAGTATGGAATATGGCATGCTATATCAAAGCAGGGATGTAACAGAGATGTTTTTTCAGAACCGAATTCGGAGTTGGAGGTTTTGAATTTGGTTCATTGAAGTCGGAACCAAAGTCGGCATAGGATGTGGAGGGTTATTGCAATTTGATTTGTTATTTGGAGCGCGAACTCACCGTGCGGCAAGCAAAACCTATGTTTGTACGGGATTATCGTGGCCGTCCCGCCGCCACCGCTGTGTTTCGACCTCCTATATAACCTCCACTTTAAAAGTGTCGAGATTTAAGTCGAAGCTCCGTAATATCTCTACATAATTTTTTCTGTTATTTATATTGAGCCCACATTGACACAACACCGTCATGCAATCGATACCGACCTACACTCAATAGTAAGTTGTATTGTAGTAACAGAATCATCACCTCTTTCCAAATATTGTTTCAACGCCTCAGTCCATTAAACACCACATGTATTGTCTCCCGTTCCATTGTCTTTAAATATTTAAAAAAATAACATAACATGACGCATAGGTCATTAGTAGTCGGGGCTTTCGAACGCCCAGCTTACAGTGATCTGCGAAGCTTTTCTATTGTCTACAAAGTTTAATATATTGTTGAGGTGACGACGGGTCTTGTCACACTGGTGGTGTGTATATTTAGTGATGTCAGTTAGCGTGGTAGAGACGTGGTGTTCCCGAATGCCAATGCAGGAGTAATGTGGGACGTTGGATGTCAATCTTCGAGAGGTGGAACTTTAGACGAGTCTATTGTTTATTTTCAGGGATTCGACTTGTGTGTTGTTATTTGTCAGGTTACATCAGATTTAGTACTTATCTAGGATATTTTCACGAATTGATGCATAGAACACTTATTCTTAAATTTCACCATATATTCCCAATTCAGAAACACATCGTAACTCGTAAACTGTTTTTTCATCTTGATACTGACATTTTATAAAATAGAACATAGAATCTTAAAAATAGTGTTGCTAGCATAACAAACAAAATCTAACTTTAAAAAATATTCTGCCAATAAATATTAACTGTAAAAATAATATTATTCGACACTTATGTAGGTATAATCTTCTTTTTTTAAAGATTTTATATAACTTGCATTGTTGTATGGATGGATCAAATATATTTTTTAATCATTCAAATTCATAGAATTTGCAAAGGAAAGATGCAAGAAGCGGGTTGGTTTGATAGATGGAGTCCACAGGCACCTAAACTTAAAGACCTCACTTTCATGAATTTCTATATGTGGCGGGCTGGGGGATGCAAGACCGTTAGTTTTTAATTGGCTTGTTCAGACTTCAAAAATCTTATGTTATCCGCAAACATTGACTCGAATGGCGAACGAAAAGGGATGCGGACGGCGGCTATGCAGTACTGCTGCCTAAACTTGGCGAAAGCATATACTACCACTAAGGCATCGTCTTAAAGGTTGATAGGAATTATTTTACCTTTCCCTGAACAGTAAACCATAGGACGTCACCACAAATTAAAACCTCCCTAAAATATTCTCACTAGAACATGAATTATAACATAAATTCTACGAGTACGATACATGGGACATTGTCAATTTTGAACACATCCGGTGATGTCTAGTCCATCAAATAGATAATGATATCAACAGAATACGCAAGCATTGTACCGAATCAATCAACGTCTGGTCGGCACTCGGCACGCCCACCTTGGCAATCTGGTCGCAACTCGCGAATGTAGGTACTAACTGCTTAGTACTCTGTGACTTGTGAATTTAGCTCTTTGAGGACTAACACGCGTATTCAAGAGCAAAACTTATGTAAGGTACTGTGCTAAGTAAGAAATATCTCACCGCGTTCGTCTCGGCAGGCGATAGTTTCCAATGGGATTTACCGATCCTATGCGTTCAGGCGATCATAATTTTAGTTTATGTTGAGTTTTATCAGAGCTATGTAACCCACATCTTCCAGTCTTTAAAATTAGCCCGAGATGTATATTGCAAATTTTATTGTCAGGAATCTTGTCACATCAGAGGTTAAAACAGGTAGCTACTCTGTGGAGTAATCTTTTAATAGCCTATAAAAAATACACAGATAATAAATACATTATGTCAAATTCGGGACTTTTATTATACGTTCTTGCAACCTATACATGAAAAAAAGTAAAAAAAGTGGGATTTACAATTTTTTTAAAAACCTTCGTAAGCACAGATGGAATATTTTCACAACTAAAACACAACTTTTAACTGTCTCTTAAAAATACGAAAGCATTTTTAAACTGTAAAAACAAAGGCGAATATCTTAATGAATGTAAACCATTATAAAAACACTTGCGACACACGCGATTTCACTCTCTTTGCATATGTAGATAAGAGTTACGTAGTGTGCAAATAGATGTAGAGGATAAATTGATCCGACACGTCTACGACACGAAACGTAAGAGCACGTCATGACGGATTACATCTGCTTGAGAATACGATGATATAATCATACTTACTATAGAAATAGGGTAAATTCTTTAGAGATGGTCGTACGGGAGAGATGGCCTACTTTATTTACTATTATTGCATTGACTTATTTCCGTTTCTGTGCCACGGTGGTACCGACTATGAAATAGCTTTAATCTCTCTACCCGTGGTTATCGTAAGAAGGGTTGCAAAGGTTAGTCTTCAGGATTATCAGATCTAGAGTACGGGTAGCAGCGTCTTCTGTGTGAAAATATTATACTGCTCTCGCTATCCCGTCTGCAAAGCGTTGCAAGTATAGGCCAATCCCCCCAATGTGGGCCTATGTCCAGCAATGGCCTTTCAACGGCTCAGATGATCATCATGAATGATGACTGACGCTTTAATTATCGCTAAACTGTATTTGACAGAGAAAAGCGTTTGATAATATTTATAGTTTTCGTCATTGGCTATCTATCCGGAACTGCTATGGCCAAAATTCGATACACGTTGGAAGACACGGTCGAGTTACATTTTTATTTAATATTACGGGTTTAAGTGTAATAGTAGCTATGTGGATGCCTCTTTCCCAAACAATCACAGCCACCATAACCATTCATGTCGGACGATATGGCAAAGTTCAATTTAATGTTCTTTAGATTTTTTAATAAATATGCATAGATGCAAACTATTTTAAGTTATACAAATAATAAAAGTTAATAAAACACTTCAGTTTTATTTTCATGTACTCAAAATTACTATGGCTGTCTCTCTAAGACCCACTTGCATCATTCTTGGATAACGTAATTAAACCTGAGCGACAGAAAAAAGTAGAAACGGAACTATTATAAAGTGTAAGCGTTAATGCAATTGTTGTTAATGTTAAAGAAAACAGTGGCGCACCCATATTTTCTCCTTTTTTCCGATCAAGCTATACTTTACCTTGCCATCAAGGGTTAATTAAAAGCAAAATTCCTAACATTTTATCAAATTAAACATTTTATTTGTACAAGTGGGCCTAAGAAGCTTACCCCAACCCTGAGCCTACGAATGTTAGTGACAATCTATGACGATGACGGTAATGTGAATATAATTGATGAAGGTGATAATATGAATTGAACTAAACAGAGCGACACGATTACTCAGAATATAGGCTGGGAAATGAAACATTGTTTGTGAACATAATATTATGTGATACTTATGAATTTCTCCGCCTACCCACATCCATTCAACTTTTCAGCAGAGCCAAAAAAATGTGTATTTTAGTCTATATATACAGCGTAATATCTTTGAGAGTGTCAGGCAAATTGATAAATAGCTGTTTGATAGTGTGATAAGTTCGGATCACATTATATCGGTTTTTCATTGGGGACTGCTCTTCCAAACGAAATTTACCAAATGTGGAAAAAGAAAGAATAAATTTCCACTCAATTGTTTGTGGCTGGCTCATGACCTGACCTTTATTTGCGCAAAAGCATATTTGGCTAAAGAAAACCGTATGATCTTTTCCCTATTTATCAAAACCTAAATATAACCAAAAAACGATTGTTTTACATTTTTTATGAATATGAAAAAAAACGTACGGTTTTCTTTAACCAAATATGTTTGGAGCAACTAAAACCAACAATCGAATGGAAAATTATTTTCTCACTCTTCATAATAATTGGGAAATTCATTTTGTATGGAAAAGCATGCTTTAAATAAAATTTTTACTATTTTTTGAAATACAAATATTATGGAATCTGAAAAATATGCTTAAAAGTAATATATACACTTTTGCGATTGGAACACATATTAAATTTTATGAAAAAAAACATACCTAATACAAAATTATTATTATTACGATAGCTTTTTTGGATTTGGCCATTTCTTTAACTGCGAAATAATTGGTTCAATTCGTTAAAATCGTGTATTTTTACTCTCGGCACGTGTTTACGACTTTTTGATAGCCCATAAACCGATTTACGCTTCGTAGTTCGTAGAAGCTTTTGATTGCCAAGACTTTGAGCGTCCCCTTTATTATGAGGACAAAATTATATATACTTATTATGAATATTATATGCCTCAATAATAATTACATAACTATTACTTTTTACCACAATGTTACCGAAAATAACAAAGAAGAAAACCTTTATACTAGAAGGAAGTAACAACTGGCAGCCTTATCGCTCAGAGCGATCTCTTCTAGACAGCCATGTATAAATGTTTACGTACGTTTTTTTATATGTTTAGGTATAATAATAATATAATAATAATAATAATAATAATAATAATAATTTTTGGCTTTTCAACCAATGTGTTCTGCCCACCATGACTTAGGCTGCCGAGACATGGACGCTTACACATGATGCTGTGCACAGAATTAGTGTTGCACAGAGAGCCATGGAGCGTACCATGCTCGGCATTAAACTTCTAGATCGAGTCCCAAACATCGAAATTAGGCGAAGAAGGAAAGTTCAAAGTTCAGAGAATTATGGGACACAAATGGAGTTGGGCAGGACACGTAGCCAGGCGCGGTGACGATAAGTGGTATAAAACGTTGACTGAATGGTGGCCAAGAACAGGTAAACGCAGCGTCGGTCGTCCGGCAGCACGTTGGGCGGATGACATTATAGTAAAAGTAGCGGGTCGCATCTGGATATGGCTTGCACAGGACAGGGTCAAGTGACATGTTGAGAAGGACACCTATGCCCAGCAGTGGAATGTAGTGGCCTGCGGATGATGATGATGTAATAGTTTACCTCTGTACTTTTTCACCAATATTTTATAGAGTTATTTGCTTTATTCCTGCAACAGAATGTGTTTTTCAAAACTATGCGCCGAACGACTGATTTATTATTTTTGTAAATTCTTTTGCTTTAAAATAAAATATTATTTATATCATGATACTATTTTGATTTAGGTGTGCTGTCGAAATACGAGTAGGAGTTTCAGAAACAATTTGTGTAGTGGCCTGTTAAAAAGATGTTTTTATATCAAATTCTTAAATTAGGTTATAAATCCAAATAGTTATCGGAAAATAGATTAGTGTCTAATGTGAATGGACCTATAAGACCTAAGCAAAACTACACTGCGCTCGTCAACATGGGTTATAAGTAGTTCCCTAAAAGCTTTCATAGCTTTCATTTTGCAAACTTATATAAGTTGCTCTACTTTATCCAATGAAATATTGGTTTTGTGTGTTTGTTAATTATTTATTTACGCCAAAATTATTGAACCAATAGGCCTGAAACTTGGCGTGTTTGAAGTTTAGATCCTAGAATAATACATAACATGATATTTTACAGAAACTGCGGGATACAGCATAAAAATATCCAAATCGATATGATTCATGACGATATAATTCAGGGTATTTGGGGTCAAACCGGGGGTCGAGGGGCCGAGGGGGACGTAGTTGCGGCGATATTGCCAATATTAAGGCCTCGAGAGTTTCT
Organism: Hemistola chrysoprasaria; assembly: GCA_947063395.1. NCBI lineage: Eukaryota > Metazoa > Arthropoda > Insecta > Lepidoptera > Geometridae > Hemistola > Hemistola chrysoprasaria. Next base: position 13,996,321 of record OX346716.1, on the reverse strand, counting down.
GTGTTCGGATGTAATGAATTATGTCACGATGAAATCGCATGAGGGAAGATTACGCGTTATTGGTTAATTGAAAAAGTGTTTGAGAGTTCAAATACGAGCATGCACAATGCTTGAATAATTTGGTCGCTATGAAACTTTGAATGTAAGCCTTTCGGGCATCCCGAAAGGAATCTAGGTACTTAATAAATATACTAAATATACGTTAAATGTTAATCCACTGAGCTTGACAATAAGGAGATATAAGAAGTAGCCGGACATGTCATGGTGCATGCAAACATGGTCGTGGCAAATAATCGCGTTGTGGCATTCTGGCGTCTGGTGAAAATGAATAGGTAGATGACTTATATTAGAGGACTAAGAAGTCTGGCAACTACTGCATAGCCATTCCACGCGGCAAATATTGTAAAACTATCAGTTTAAAAAATTAAGCCCTACAAGTTTCTTGTGCGTTTTTCTTGCAGAGTTATCTTTCCGGACGCACGGTAGACTCACAACTGTTAATTGAATAAATCTTTTTGAGTTTGAGTTTTAAGTTTGAATGATGTAACCGTCTCAATATTTGTTCTTAAAATCAGAAATCGTAGCCCTTACGTTACAGAACGGATTATTTCAATTTCCCCGAGAGAATGTTAACGACGTCGTATTAAATCGCGTCGGTAATCTCGCGATAAAACAAAATGAAACGTTTTTTCGAGCGAATTTCGTTCAGCACAGACCTAATGACTGCGGCGCACATCCGCCGAATTCCGATGCGAACAGAATAAAAAACGGAACGAAGAACCCTCGTTTCCTGAATAGATTTAACGACATTACTGTAAATATGCGCATAATATCGCAGCGATAAGATCGCTTCATTCGATTCCATGATTTTAGGGGGTGGATTACAGACGGCCGGATAGATAAGTGCCGTTCAAAGACCTTTGATGGTAACATAGAGTTTTTTAATCTGATACATTTACTGTAACATAAATCTAATCTGTCTTGCAAAGCGCCAACTTAAGGGCATAAACATAGAACAAATGGCGGCCGGAGTCTTTAAAATAAAAAAGTAAGGCACCCAGCTCGCTAGTACAAACATGATGGCACGCACATATCCCTTGTCTTTTTTACATGAACTAGTATTGTTTCTATGGTGTAAATGTGTGCGTGACGTCATGTTTGTATTCGCGAGCTGGCATACTATGGTGCTTCATTTTTTGTTTTATAGGCTTCTTTTTCTAGGCTCATGCATAAGGGGTCATGAACTGTAATCATTTTGAAAACTTTTACTTGGGGGTGAAATCTGAAATCACTTTAAAACATCAGTTGTTTCATAGAAAAGTACCGTTCCCTGTAACAAAATGTATGGAAAAGTTATACTCTCGACTTCAGAGTTGAATCCATAGTGACAAAAGGAAAATGACAAATACAAACCTTGTATAGGGAGCTAATTATGAATTACCAGTAACCCTTTTTACCTCCTCCACATCCATTTTAACATATTAGTCTCATTTATTTGGTCAAAACCATATTAAAGTCCCATATGAATAGTAATTATTTTGTAAACGAATTTCGTATGGAAATCGTGTCGTTGTAGACAATAATTAGGGAGATTAATGATCATTAATGAATCCAATGCGGTGTGCATTCCGGACCACATTTTACATGTGGATTAATGTTAAATTTTATGAATTTGAAATTTAAAAATAATTATATCGCTTTGAAAAGTCATTTGACCAAAAGGGTCATGAATGTGAATGGTTATGTGAGGAGGGGGCCGTCCTGGACAAAAATACTTGGATGGATTGTGTGAATGTGCATATACGTGAAGAAGAAAGATAGATAGATATTTATTGCCAGAATAATAAGCTCCAACTAAATGTCTCTAAATGCAATAACATTAATTTTACTAAAAATATAAATCTTATAAAATATACATACAACCTATGTAACACCCCATTAAATAATGTAACAAAATTAAGGGATTTGGGAATTCAATTAGACAGTAAGTTATGTTTAAATAGTCATGTTGATAATATAGTCAACAAAGCATTTAAAATGTATGGGTTCGTTATGAGGTCCTCCCATGATTTTAGGCGCACTTCTACTTATATCTATCTATACAAAACTTTAATACGTAGCCAGCTGGAGTATGCTGTGCCTATATGGAATCCTTACTATAATAAATATGTAGAGTCTATTGAAAGAGTTCAAAGAAAGTTTCTACGCGCGATGCACTATAGATGTCATAGACGCTACTTGCCGTATCCGCAATTGCTCAGCAGACACAATATGCTCTCATTAGAATTAAGACGAAAGTATCTTGAAGTAACTACTCTATATAAGATCATCAGGAACGAATTCGATTGTATGGACCTTGTGAGAAGTATTTGCTATGTCGTACCACGAACTGTCAATATGCGGAGTGTGCGTGTAGGCACTTTGTTTGCCCTTAATATGTGTCGCAGTAACGCTGGTAAACGGGTACCTATTCGGCGGATGGTAGACACATACAACAAGTACTTTATAGATATCGACATTTTTAATTGTAGCAGTAATTACTTTAAAATAGCAGTTTTCCGTAATGTAAGTAATATTAATAATATATAATTGACATAACTCTTACCTATTCACTACATAATAATATGTTTAAATTTATTTTAAAGTATTGAAACCCATATTTATTTTTTAAATATTATATATCTATAAAACGCTCGTAGCGGTAATTTACAATTAATTCTGTATTATGTAATCTGTGAAAAGTGTTGTGGGCTACGTTATTACCTAATTTTGTTTTAAGAATTGCTTTTCCATTAATGTTTATAATGTAGTTGTTTTCTTTTCCTAAATTAAATAAATAAATAAAAAAAGATAAACTCTTTATGATTACAACATATTATAAAAAACTTAAAACTACGTACGTTGTAGTGGTAGGCCTCTTCTGCACGGGGCCGCCTGGGGAAGTATTACACCTTTGCCAGTTATTCATCCGCCAAGCAGTAATGTGCAAACATTACTGTGTTCCGGTCTGAAGGGCAATGTTACCAGCGAAATTAATGCGCAGTGCAGTGCCGCGCAGAATTTAGAATGTTAAAACACTCGGTGGCACTGTGTCTGATATGGGCAATCATGATACTTACCATCAGGCACCTGATTTGCTCGTCTTGTCACTCAGTATCATAAAAAAAAAACTATATAGTAACAATAGGTATATGTTAATTGTAACAATTGGCGGTGTTATCGCTAAAAGCGATCTCTTCTAGACTACCGTGCAGGGAGTGGAAAGTAGAAGAGTAGTAGGTAGTGCAGGGTTGACGTATGATAGACTGGAATGGAGGGAAAAAGACGTGTTCTCCCGAGCCCACTTAGTTTGGGACAGGGGCAGACAGAGGATGATGATAATTGTGAGAAAATTATTTAAGTGATAAAGTTTTTACATAATGTTAAACGAAATGATAAAGGTTGAACATTTTTTGAAGTTTTATAACTGTGTTATAGAAACGCTGTTTACAAATTAAAAGACCATAGTCATCATCATCATCTCAGCCGTTGGCAATCCACTACTGAACATAGGCCTCCCCCATAAAGGGGGGTTTTACCAATACTCGACAAGCTTGGCAGGCGGGTTGTAGAGCGCAGTTCGATAGTTTTTTGCAGAGGACGCTGCTGCCCGTCTTCTGGATCTGTTAACCCTTAACCGGCTCTAACGGCAACCACGGGTAGAGAGGGTAGAGCACTATTCTAAAGTCGGTAACTCCACGGCGGCAAAGACCATAATCCTAAAATTTTATTTACTCATACGACATTGTTGGTTCAAATAGAATCATAGTCAAGTCTTGTCGCGCATTTATGGTGAATGTGTTAAACCACGAGCTTTCTATAATCAGTTTATAGGTGCCAAATAGGGCATGACATACCCCGAATACTATTTGGTGCAAAGTTAGGTGCAAATATAGCCAATTTAAAGCCATATTCAAAGTCATATTTCAAAGTCAATTCAAAGTCATATTACACATAATTTAACAGAGGTAATATAGATAAATATGTAAAGTAATAAAACTAGTACCAATGTGTTATGTACAGTGAAGTCACGACTGACGACGTAAACCTTCCGTATCTATTAGCGCAGCCTTGCAAAGTGTCCTAGCACGGAGACTTATAATGCACTCGATAATAAACTTTATCAATAAAAATATTAAGTTTAAAATTGTTTACATTTTAGTTTAGCTTTGTCATCAACAGCCTACACTCGTCCAACGCTAGACGTAAAACATCTATAGAATGTGGCCAATATTGAACTTAAGTTAGTTAGTGGATTGCACCTAGGTATCTTGTGCCACCATTCATCATCTTTTAATATATAACACTATGAAAACATCATCGCAAGGATTTCCAACTTTGCCGCTGCCCATATTGGTTCATCAAAGTTTGTATGGGAAACGATGTCGGCCAAACTACATTGCATGTAAATGTTGCCTGTACATGTTTACTTCACCATTTATTGCGAAATCTTGCAGAAACTTTAGTACTGGAAATAGCGTTTAACATTTCCCGTATTTTATACTCTAAGCACATTCTTTATAGTATTATGGTTTTATATTATGATGTACTTGTCCACCGATTTAAAAAAACTACCTGCTTTTTTCTGAAATCTGAATAAATTAACTAGCCCAAGTCTAGTTAAGATTAATTTTAGGTAGATAGGTAGGTATCCAATTTTCTATTAAGTTTCACTTTCAAATTACCTACTTACTGCTGTTAATTGTTTACTCAGATTTTAATAATACAATTAAACGCGTAATAATTTAAGCAAAGTAAATAGCTTATACCTAATCTTATACAGTAATTACTTAAACAAGGTCTCTTGAGTGAGTATTATTTTACGCTAATTATATTATTTTAAGCCGCTAAATGTTATTATGTAAATATTTTACTATTTGCTGCTCTAACATATTGTTCCTACGCACACTAGCGTACTTTTCATAATCATTATCAATTATCATCATCTCAGCCGTAGGACGTCCACTGCTGCTGACATAGTAACATAGTTTGATTCTCCGAAAGTTTAAACTAAGGTTTACCCAGATCCTTACTTTATTATTAATCTGCTCACTTTGCCCGTCCCAATTGAACCCAGGACTTCATGCACATTAGTGCCGCGACCAAACAAAATAATGCGATTAAGAGCGTACGGCCATGTACGTACCATGCATTCTAGGAATTAGACACAATTCTATGAAAACATTACCAAATCGATGTTTTGTACTCCCGTGTCTCCTCCGAATATAATCAACCAATTCTATAAATTTATATCCTGATATTTTTATAGTGAAGTAACATATGTCCCTGTCATTTTAATTTTTCTTAAAGACCTTTGGTTTTTTCATAGTGAACTCCAAAAACCGCAGTTATACTCGCATGATTGGACGTTCACTACAAAAAAATGTAGAGTTTATAAACAAAAATAAAATGATAGACATACTTTACTTCAACTTTGAATTATAAGGATATAAATATATTAAATAAGTTTACTGTATTCGGAGGAAACAGGGGAATACAATACATCAATTTAGTATTCCATAGGATTGTGTCAAACTGCTAAGAGGTTGTGTATCATGTGAATCCACGGCTACATTTCTTACAAAATCATAATATTAACACAGATTGAATAAAAACCATCAATATCGCGGACCACATAGTATTTTATATAGGTATGATATATACACTTCCCCGATGATAATATATTCTTCGCGTGTTGCACTACTATTAGATTCGTATATTATGTTTCTTGACTATAATGATAGGACGAATGTCTAATACCTATAACTTGTAACTTGGTTGTACAAAGTACAAAAAAATGTATGACGAAAGTAGATAGGATAGATAAGGCATCATAAAGTTTTTATTATTTTTGGGTCATTGATTCAAAGTAAAGGGGAGATAAGGTACTGGCTTCCCGAAAATGGTAAGCTCAAATTAGGTCCCATTAGGTCCACGTACGTCAGTAAGGTAGTTTAAACCCTGGAAAAACACATGTGGTACTTTTTCCCGATATCCCCATGGGAACGATGACAAAGCGGGTGAAACCGCGCGGCACGGCTATTAAATTTATAAAACAAAATACAAAGTGCAGATCGTAGTTTCGCTATATTATGATTTATTGATATATCTGTGTCGATTGTTGCTATGTGCAGTCTTTCTTACGTCACTCCATACAAGCTATTGCTTACGTCACGAGGCCGCATTGTCTATGCCTCTTCGTGTCTATGGACAATATGTTGTGGATATTATATTTAAAGAGTTATGCTCGCCGCATTTTCCGCTCGGCAAACTATGCAGATTTATTCTATTGCGGCGATTATAAGTTCTAAACATTATTATCATTGTCAAAGTTTTGAATATCAATTAATTGTAACATGTAAGTTACACTTTTTGGGTCGTACTCTGGCTTTTAATTGACAATATTTGAAATTTTTATTCAGTCTTTCATCTTCGTTGGTCATTATAAAATGTCACTGTGCAAACATCATACTGAGCAAATTGCACGTGCCATTTGTTTAGTAAGCGTTGGGAGAACGTACCATATCTCCCCTCTTCTTTATATCAATGTTTACGATAGAATAATCAAAATTGTATTGTTTCAAAAGTTCGAGTGCGTAGCCTTAAGACACGGTTTTGTTTCAAATCAAATCAAATCAAATAGTTTATTTGCAAGAAATACACTGTAAAAGGTACAGATCTTAATAATACCTATATGTATGCCCAATGCATGATGTTTGCCGATGTAACGTTTGGATAGGACTTAGAAGATATCCAATTGTTAAGACAGAGCGCGGTGCTGCATAAGTTGACGACTGTCCGTATAATGTTGACAGCCAGTTAACCTACAGTTTAATGTGCCTTCCGAAATACAGTAACTTCCAGATTTAAAAAATATTATAACTCAGAAATAGTCATCAAAGTAGAGATCGGTAGAAACGTAAACTCAATAAAGAATTGGCATGGCTTTATAATCTACGGGCGCAATCAATAAAAATATCTTCAGGAACTTACATAACCGTCTTTCAATCCAAACTGTCCTATTTCCGTACACGCCATTATAAGACAATCGATTAGGTATCGTTGCAACGTTGCACGCGATTATTCGACGATTTATTAGGGTTCTGCACCCAAATAGTACCAACAGAATCCTTATGCCTTTGCTTTGGCGAATGCAAAACGCGTAATTTCGCGTTAGACCGTTAGCGCCAAGCTATAACGCCGATTTGTATTGCACTATAACGTACTTCTCCATCAAACAGACCGTGGTGTAAACGCTGTGTTTGACAGTACGCGTACGTCATAGTTCAATACAATTCGACTCTAACGCGCGTAAATTACGCGTTCTGTTTGGTGAAGCCTTAATAACGCTGTATTTTGTCATCGGTAGTACACTTGAAATTCTCACAAATTGTGTTGTAATTACTGCATAATGAGGTCGTATCAACAACAAATTATATTGGCATAGAATAATATATAGTCATCATCTGATGATGATGATGATTCATCATCATCTCAACCATAATAATATATAGTATTGAATACAAAAAGTATAAAAATATCACATATTATCATGATAAACAACCGCAGAATAAAAATATTTTCATATTTTTATTGTAGAAGTCAATATTATCCTACATTAAGGAATTTTGTTTGTTACTAAAGTGTTTATTTATAAAATGAGTAGTACGAGTATGTATAAAATACGGTATTATGTATAAAAATACGGTAATGTGGAACCCTTTCTCAGTATGTTTAAATTATTGTACAATGACACGGAACCCTTCGTATGCTAGTCCGACTCGCATTGTGCCGGTTTATTGATAGAGTCTATTACTCGAGCCGATTGAGTCGTTCACTCATAGAAAGGCTATAACGCTTATTGGAAACGTTTCCAACTTATTGCTGGTTCGACAATTTTACTACAAGCAGTTTGCTGTAAAATGAATATTTTTAGTGAATATGTTCCGGCTGACTTTTTTCAAATTTGGTTTATGTATGTTTGCTAACTCCTAACCAATCTCTGCGCGTCAAAACTACTGAACCGGTTCCATTTAGGGGTTTACGGTACATACATTTCACCGTGTGAAACCGCTGGGCACAGCTTGTAGCTAAATTCTAGTAGGATTTATTAATGCGAAAGTTTGTAAGGATGGATAGATGTTTGTTATCGTTTCACGACAAAACTACTGAATCGATTGGGCTGAAATTCTATGTAGATAGTTTAAACCCTGGAATAACACATAGGTTACTTATTGTCCCGATATTCCCACGTAAACGAAGACTACGTGAGTAAAGCCGCGAGGCAGAGTTAGTTATTCATAAGCTTATTATCTTCAATGAATTGCAGAAGTGTCTTCTTAGGAGCAAACAAAAGGATTTAACTTTGATTTTGATCATGGACGTTGTAGAAGTGAGAATGGTATCAAGCTGCTTAGATATATATACAACTAGTGTAAGCCCATAGCGGCTTCGCTCGCTCGCAGTTTCGCACTATGGGAGTTTTACAAATATTGACGCCTTTTTTGGACCCCTTAGATTGTAAGTATTCAAAAATCCGTCCGTAGCAAACGTCCAGACAACGAAAAGACCCTACATTCCAAGTTTCAAGTCTCTAGGATCAGTGGTTTAGCCTCGGCGTTGCATGTCAGTCAGTGAGTCATTTAGGATTTTATAATATACTCGTATATTGATAACAATTTACGGTCCAAGGTATTATATTTTATGGCAGGTTATGTCGTATTTATTGTCCATCACAAGGCGAGGGTGTTTGCAGTAGGTAAGTATGCCAAGGAGGATGTTCTTCATTTACATAATATGTACATAATATGATACATAAGTTACTCGTTTATCACATGACGCGAACAAGTACTTGCTTGTATCCTTTACACCCATGTTAGATTTATTTATAGCATAAGACATTATTTAAATACAGACTATATTGTAATAATTATAACTGTAATAAAATACAAATAACAACGTTATTGAAAAAATCCTTGAAACAAATACCTTTTGTAAAAACGAATACAGAATAAGCTACCTATAGATAAATTATTTTGATAAAATCATAAATTATAAAAATAAAAAATTCTGTATATTTATATATATATGTTTTTTAATTACGGTGGTAGAGCCATTTTAGTATTTTTAAAATATCGAACGATCGCTTTTAGAGTATTCAGAACCTGAGTTGTCTGAGGCTACCGGAAGCCTCCCATCTGCCAAGGAACATGAACCATTTGTTCACGTAACTATCTTATTTATCTATATTGACGCTTTATTTTCTGGATTAGTATGTGTTGTCATTTAGTAGTAACGTGTGCTGTTCCTGTTTACCTCATCCCCACTAAAACCGGCAGAAAAAAATACTAGCGTTTGACCTTTTCAAAGCTTTATATTCTAAAGGTATATAATATTTTTTTCAAAATTAAATTAAGTGAAATTTTTAATCTTTTAAGGGTTGTTTTGTTTCAACATAATAATGTAATCCGCTATCTATAATCCACAACATGCACAACAGACATCCTCATATGTTTGCACTTTTTAAAGCTACACACATTTACAACAACCAAACTCACAAATAGAGATACATGACCAGATTGAGTTTGAGTTAGATTGTTCATGTACCTCAGCAGTGTATGCTTGAAAACTCCTATTCTGAATACTGTAAGCATACAAACGACACCAATACCCAGTTACGTGAGGTTCGTATTAGCGAGTACGGCTGAACACTGACAGCACCACACTAACTCGCAACACTTAGCATCTGATATACTCGCCTACTGGACTACTTAGCTTGGTTCAGATAACCAGTTGTAGTGGCTTGGATTATAATCAATAAATAACATTACATAACATACAATCACGCCTTTTTCTCGAAGGGATAGGGCAGCGGTGTACCTAGGACTCATTCCCATAGTAGGTACCACCCACATTTCGCCAGTATGTTATTGGTCCATTGTAATACGGGGCGAGCTTATTGCATCTACACAGTTGGGCACAGTTCTAGACTCCAGGCAGTTATTGAGATAATTCCTAATGCAAAAAAAAATCCAATATTTAACACTTTGCCTGACCTGGGGATTGAATCCAGGACTTCATGATCGGCAGCGGTGCTTGCGCCCATTTAGATTATTAAATTTTATTGATCGTTTAATGAGAAATACACACGGCATTTCGTTGTCTGACTGCCTCGGTGGCGTCGAGGGCGCATGCTCGACTGCCAATCAAGAGGTCCCGGGTTCGATCCCCAGGTCAGGTATAGTGTTAAATATTGGATTTTTCCATTAGGAATTATCTCAATAGCTGCCTGGAGTCTGGAACTGTGCCCGGTAGATGGCAATAGGCTCGCCCCCTATTTTTTTTTTTTTTTTTTTTTTTTTTTTATGATAGTAAGTAACAAGACGAGCAAATCAGGTGCCTGATGGTAAGCATCATGATTGCCCATAACAGACACAGTGCCACCCAGTGTTTTAAAATTCAAAATTCTGCGTGGCACTGCACTGCGCCTGTCACCCTGAGATATTAGTTGTTGAATCTCATCATGCCCAGTAATTTCGCTGGTAACATTGCCCTTCAAACCGGAACACAGTAATGTTAGCACATTACTGTTTGGCGGATGAATAACTGGCAAAGGTGTGGTACTTCCCCAGGCGGCCCCCTGCAAAAGAGGCCTACCACTACAAATTACATGGGACCAATAACATACTGGCGAAATGTGGGTGTATCTACTATGGGACAGAGTCCTGGGTACACCTCTGCCTACCCCTTCGGGAAAAAAGGCGTGAATGTATGTTTATGTTTATGTTATTTCGTCGTCGTATATTATATGTTACGGAATGTTTAAAAAAAACCATTTCTAGTACCTACTGAGACAATACTTACGTAAGTATTGTACTAGTTTAACAGAAAACATTTTAAAATGATAATATTATTATATAGGTAAAACCCAGTGAAGACTATTTTCCACGATAAATTACCTTAGCAGTCTATTGTTAATGGTTTGCGTAAACCGCCTACAGTGTGTCACGGTCAAACCTAGACTATGTCATTGAAGTGTTTTGTCAACGAACATCATTTACAAGTAATTTGATGATAAGGTATATAAAGGCTGCTTCACACATTGAGTCTGATCAATCCCGCGCTCGCGTATTTATGAATCGACCTTAACACTTGTTAAAAAGCCTGTTATATATTCTACACTAGCCCTGCAGTTTCACCCGGTTAGTCTTCATTCCCGTAGGAATTTAAAGGGTAAAAATTTGGAACTGAAAACTAAATATTCTTGTTCTAGGAGTTTAAAAATTTCAGCTCAATCGGTTCAGAGGTTATTTATTGTCCATACAAACTTCCACCCCCCCTTCTTACCCTTTAAGGATGATGTCTGGGATAAAAACTATCTTATGTGATTTCCCGGGACACAAACTAATCTCTATACCAAATTTCATGTGAATCGGTTCAGCGGTTTAAGATAGGTTTTATTAGACAGCCTCGTTGGCTCAGATGGTAGTAACTCTGCTTTCTGTGCCGCAGGCCCCGGGTTCGATCCCCGGCCAGGTCAAACATTTGTGTGCATGAACATGTCTGTTTGATCTGTGTCTGGGTGTTATAAGCTTATATAAGTATGTTTATCAGTCACCTGGTTACCATAGTACAGGCTTCTAGCCTAGTTTGGGACCAGATGACCGTGTGTGGAAGTTGTCCCATATTATATTATTATAATAGTTTTGTGATCGGAAAAATCGGCGATTACATACAATTGTTGGCCTATTCCGAGATTGCAGAGATGACAAATGATGAGAAAGAAGTAGAAGAAATATAAAGAAATCCATTTATTAAAAACAATCGAAATTGACATGTCAACAAAAATAACATAGTTATATATAAACGAAAATATTTCCGGCGGTTATCTGTTATATCACAAGCGATTCTCGTTCCACTGACACAGCAATAAGTGTGGCATCAACTTTTCACGCTCGACCTGGCTCGGTTCAATCCAGTAGACTGATAATATGTCAGTCACTTAGTCTACGGCCAATCTGACTTTTACATCCTACATACTGTCATTGTGGTCTGATCGAGCCATATGCCTCATACATCGCATACAGGTCAGCGAGGGTCATAGAATTTACACTTGTGGGTAAGAAGGAGTCAAGCGAATTCTCCGCATATGTACACTAAGTATGTGCTGTATCGTAATGTATCGTAATTTCAGGAAGTGCATGCATGCCCTGAACCAATATTACCTTTTTGGTCTAACTGGATGGACCCTCAGCCACCAATAACATTTTAATTAGGATAACCCAACCTATAGAAACAAATTTATCATCAGCCGAAAGACATCCACTGCTGTTGAACGTAGGGCTTCTCTGATTCTCCCTTGGAATGCCACAGGATGCGGTTAGGTGCCCTCCGAGTGATTGCTACGCAAACCCATGACTTGACCAGATCGTAAATTCATCTCGTGACAAATATGCTTACGCATTGTCTTCTAGTCCAGTTGGAGCAAATTATCGCTCGAGGAGGTCGCTAATATTTTTGTTGATTTCTTCTCTAACATAGCCCCTAATGCGACCAAGTCACTTGATTCATCCCCAGACTTGGCGGATGCTTTTCTTAAAGAAAACTTCCAACGCACCATAGCTAAATTTTCGTTTGAACACATCTCATTAACTGATATCAAAAAGACGTACAAGAGTTTAAATGTTAAAGCTACTGAGGATCTCTGGGGTCTATCTGTAAAAATGTTAGATTCTATAATAAACACAATTGCTCCTTACTTAGCAGACTTGTTCAACCTATGCATAGATAAAGGCACGTTTCCGGAACTAATGAAAATAAGTAAAATCACTCCCATCTTTAAATCGGGAATTAAGACAGATCCCTCCAACTATAGGCCAATCTCTGTTTTGCCAGTATTAAGTAAAATCTTTGAGAAATTGATGCTGAACCAACTGCTGTCACATTTCAATAAAAATAGCATATTACATTTTAACCAGTATGGTTTCACCAAATGTAGATCAACAACCGATGCGGGCTGTCATCTCATGACTCTTGTCTTGGAGGCTTGGGAGCGTTCACAGGATGCCATTGGAGTGTTTTGTGATCTCTCCAAAGCTTTCGACTGTGTAGAACACTGCACGTTACTGCGCAAGTTAGAAGTATATGGAATTCATGGGAATGCCCTGAATTTGGTGGAATCATACTTATCTAGTAGGCAGCAGAAGGTAAGCGTCAATGGTATCACATCTGCTAGTTCTCCTGTCAAAATGGGGGTCCCACAGGGATCAATTTTGGGTCCTTTCCTGTTTCTGGCATATATTAACGATTTGCCTTATATGGTCCAAGGTCTGGCAGATATAGTTCTATTTGCCGATGATACGTCATTGATTTTTAAAGTTGATAGGAAGGATACCTCACTCACACATGTTAATAATACTTTAGCAAGTATATCCAGATGGTTCACAGCAAACAATCTGTTATTAAATGCGAAAAAGACTAAATGTTTGAAATTTTCTTTGCCTAACGTCAGAAGTATAGAACCGAACATAGTTCTTGACGGTGAAAGACTCAATATCGACAATGCAACTTTGTTCCTTGGCATACATATAGACTCTAAACTGCAATGGAGCACTCATATCACCGAGCTCTCAGGGAAACTAAGCTCTGCAGCTTACGCGGTTTACAAAATTAGGCAACTAACGGACATAGCCACGGCGAGATTAGTCTACTTTGCATATTTCCACAGCTTAATGTCATATGGGATTTTGTTGTGGGGGTCAGCTGCAGATATAGAAACCATCTTTATACTACAAAAACGTGCGATTCGTGCCATCTATGAGATGCGTCCACGCGAATCCCTTAGGGAATTATTTAAAGAAATAAACATACTGACCCTACCATCCTTATACATCTATGAGAACATCATGTATGTGCGTAAAAATTTGCATAAATTCAAATTAAATAGTGACCTCCATAATTTTAATACTAGGAATAAAGACAAAATAGCTATACCTAGCTTTAGATTATCTAAAACAAATAAAAAATCATTCTTAGGAAATAGTGTACGTTTCTATAATAAAATCCCAAAAGAGATAACGGGGCTCTCAGAGGGTAAATTCAAAACCTATATAAAATCTACTTTACTAAAGAATGCTTATTATAATGTAAATCAGTACATAGAGGACAAAGATGCTTGGGAACTTCCGCATAGCCACCACGCGGCACCTTCTAAACAAACGAGTGTAACCAAACTAAATATTGTAAAACAATCAGTTGAAAAAATTAAGCCCTACAAGTTTCTTGTGCGTTCTTCTTGTAAAGGTATCTTTCCGAACGCACGGTAGATTCGTTACTGTTTATTTTCATTGACGTACAAAAGTGTCAGATTGTGACCTATTTGAATAAATCTTTTTGACTTTGACTTTGACTTTGACTTATGTTTTCATAATAAACCAGCACGGTATCAGGTCTATTTAGATAAACGAGTATAGTCGATGGCTCAACTGAATTGTATCGCAAACCCGTAAATATTTGAAAAAGGCCCGCGGCGTCGTGGCTGCTGTGAAACGGTCCAACTGGCCGTCGATGTCGTGTGTTTCGTGCCTTCATGTGCTACGGAAAGTCTTCAGCTGATCCCAGTATGGATTCTCCGCATAACCACGGAATCCAAATAGTGTAAAAATAAACATTCTAGAAAGTGAAGAAAGTGAAGTGATGTGAGTGGAAGAAGCAAAAGTTACACGTTGTAAATAGAGAGAAATAGACGCTGCCTATCACAACAGGAACAAAGCGACCGATTCATCAAGCGCGAACATTCTTTATGTTTAAATATTTTAGGGTCTACTTTATTTATTGTATTACTGAACCTTTCCTATATTGTCTCATCTCGATAACTCGAAGTCGTTCGAAACTCCGACTGTCACTTCTAAAGAATGCAGATACGACGACCAATAGTTCCACCCGCGATTTCGTTTAAGACTTCTGCGAGAACTTTGTGAGTTATGTGGTTGAAGTTTTTGGGAATGTGCTAGCGAAGAAAGTTCACTGTTTCTGTGCTGACGACAAATGCCCCGCTGCTCTATCAGATCATCCACGAAATTGCCGTAATATTTTATTGTCTATTTAAGCCCTCAGTTTTTAAGCGACAAAACCCGAATCCGAAAAAGTTGAAAACGAATATTAGCTTTGTTTTTAGATATAAATATTTGCATTTAAAAACAAGCAAGTAGACTCCGTAGACGAGCGTAGGTTGTAAGATTTCTGACGCTGATAACAGTAGAAAGTGTTCTAATTATTTTTAAGCAAAAATATAGAATATAGTTTCGTAGCTAATGACGCACACAAATATCCAATATGTCAACAGAAACTCCTCGTTACACATTTAAAATTTTGCAATAAGCATTAGATACCGGGCCAGGGCTAGAGTCCAGAGAGCACTTCAAACGTTCAACTTCAGTATCGCAATCGTTCGATATTAAATTGTGCCGGCGGTGGGACATACGGGTTAGGATGACAATATTACCAGACTTACACAGGACAACGACGCTAAAAGTGCCAATTTAAGCACAAATATTGTTGAACTGTCAGTAGAAAAAACTAAGCTCTACAACGAACTTTACTCCTTACGAACGCACGATAAATTCATTACTTACTTAATCATTTCATCGATTTGCAAAAGTGTCTTCTTGGGACCAAATAGAATAAACAATTTAGTCTGGCTTGCAAAACTAAAATATTGGAAGTGGATTTTCAGTTTTCACTGTAGTTACAGTGAAAATTATTTTGGTTGCTTATTTTTTAGGTTGTAAAAAGGATAGAAAAAATATTTGAACAAGCCATACTTACCTAATTAGCTTCGTAAATAAACCTTACTTTTAACATCCAAAATAAAGGTACTTAGTTTCGCTTGCAGATTTTTCTGATCAATCCCTGCTAGACCAAATATTTTTTGTAAAAATTCCTCACAAAACGTGTAAGATAGGCACCAACTCTGAGCTCAGCCTGTGCCAACACCGCGAGAGTACTCCCGGCAGATAAGGCACATCGAGTGTCCAAGGAGACCGCACGCGACGGCATACTACGTGAGGCGAGACCGATGCTCCAACCACAAAACAATAACAGAAGATCACGTCACATATCGAAGATTATTTGGATACTCATTTTCACACTTAAATTTTAAGTATAAGAGGTTATACGAGTAGGTCCGACCTCTAGTTGCTTATAAAGGTATAAATGTGGCAGAATTACTATTTATTCATCATCATCATCATTTCAGCCATAGGACGTCCACTGCTGAACATAGGCCTCCCCCTTAGATTTCCATCCAGTCCGGTTGTAAGCGGCCTGCATCCAGCGTGCTCCTGCCGTACTTATCAGATCGTCTGTCCACCTTGTGGGAGGACGTCCTACGCTGCGCTTACCAATCCGTGGTCTCCATTCAAGAACTTTACGGCCCCATCGGCCATCAGTTCTACGTGCTATGTGCCCTGCCCATTGCCACTTCAACTTGCTAATCCGCTGGGCTATGTCGGTAACTTTCGTTCGTCTACGGATCTCCTCATTTCTGACTCGATCTCGCAGAGAAATCCCGAGCATAGCCCTCTCCATAGCTCGTTGCGCTATTTTGAGCTTACTTATAAGGCCCACAGTCAGGGACCACGTTTCAGATCCGTAAGTCATCACTGGTAACACACACTGGTCGAAGACCTTCGACTTGAGGCACTGAGGTATTTTGGACGAGAAGACATAGCGCAGATTTCCAAAAGCTGCCCAGCCTAGTTGGATTCGACGATTGACCTCTTTCTCGAAGCTGGATCTACCGAGTTGGACTACTTGTCCTAGGTAGATGTACGAGTCAACAGCTTCAAGAATCGCGTTTCCAACCGGTACTGGGGTCGGCGCAACATGGGCATTAGACATCACCTTCGTCTTGTCCATGTTCATTTTAAGGCCGACCCGTTGAGAAACTCGATTGAGGTCTTCGAGCATTATGCTGAGATCTTCCATCGATTCTGCCATGACTACAATGTCGTCGGCAAACCGAAGGTGAGTGATGTATTCGCCATTAATATTGATGCCGTGTTTTTGCCATTCCAGAAGCTTGAAGGCGTCCTCCATTGCGGCAGTAAACAGTTTCGGAGATATAACGTCTCCCTGTCTTACGCCTCTATCCAACGGGATCGCCTTCGAACTCTGGTCCTGTACTCGAACCGACATAGTGGCGTTACTATACAAGCACTTCAACACTTCGATATACCGATAGTCAATATGGCATCGCTGGAGAGACTCGAGCACCGCCCATGTCTCGATCGAATCAAAGGCCTTTTCGTAGTCCACAAACGCTAAACATAATGGCAAATTATACTCCTCGGTCTTCTGTATAATTTGGCGAAGCGTGTGGATGTGGTCTATGGTGCTGTAGCCCTTTCGGAAACCTGCTTGCTCAGACGGCTGGAAGTCATCGAACCTGCGACTGAGACGATTCGTAATGACCCTCGAAAACAACTTATAAACATGGCTCAGAAGCGAGATGGGTCTGTAATTCTTCAACAAGGTGTTATCACCTTTTTTGAAGAATAGCACCACCACGCTTCTGTTCCATGCTTCTGGCGTTACACCTTCGAATATGACAGAGTTAAAGAGCCTCTGGAGGACTTTAAGTACCGGTGTTCCACCCGCTCTCAGAAGCTCTGATGTAATTCCGTCATCACCCGGCGCCTTGTTGTTTTTGAGTTGTTTCAGGGCCATTCTAATCTCGTACAGGCTGATGTCCGGGATATCTTCGGTATAGTGTCGGGTCAGCTTGGCTCTTGGGTCTTTGGCCGCGCTGCTAACAGGCTTTGCGACCGAGGCGTATAGCTGTCCATAGAACCTCTCGATCTCCTCTAACACCTCCGCTTTTGTCGACGCCATACTGCCATCTTCTCTCTTCAGCTTTGTCAACCGGCTTTGCCCAATAGACATATCTCTTGCAAACACTTTGGAGCCTTTCTTCCGCTCTATCGTCTCTTTAATATTATTAGTATTAAAGATACGGATGTCATGCCGCAAGGATTTGGAAATTCGTCTATTGAGCTGCCTATAGGACTTAGCATCACTGGAAGACTGCAGTCGTAACGAGCGTCGCTCAGCCATGAGGTTTAGGGTGTGGTCGGATAATTTCTGAGGTCTATTTGTACGGTGGGGCTTATAGAACTTAGAGCCCACCGTTTGGACAGTTTCTACGAGCCTGTTATTAATCTCGTCCACCGATGCATCGATATTCTCCAGGCAAGCGAAGCTATTAGATAGTTCGAGTTGAAAGCTTTCGGGGTTTTGTATATGGGCGCGAGTAGGTCGGAGCGTGGACTTCATCAGGCGTGACCTTTCAAGTTTGACGTCAATATTCAATGTGCCTCTTACAAGTCTGTGATCACTCCCGGTTTTCACCATGTGGATCACGGAAACATCATTGAATATATGTCTCTTGTTGGTCAAGATGAAGTCTATCTCGTTTCTCGTGGAACCATCGGGGCTCAACCAGGTCCATTTCCTATGAGGCGGCTTCTGAAAGAAAGAGTTCATCAAAAAGAGTCCCTCCTTCTCCAGGAAATCGGCCAGCCTCTGTCCCCTAGGGTTCCGTTGCCCATATCCATATTGCCCCACTCTCAGCTCGCCATCGCTTCTCTTGCCTAGCTTTGCATTAAAGTCCCCCATAACAACAGTGAAGTGGGTCTCGGACATATGTATGGCCCTACTGACATCCTCATACATAGTCTCCACTTCATCATCTGGGTGTGACGAGGTAGGTGCATACACCTGAATGACCTTCAGCGAGTATCGTTTGGATACTCTGAGTATTAGGTATATGACCCTGCTCGAGACACTTTCAATGGTAATAATGTTGTTAGTGAGGGACTTGTGGACGAGAAAGCCGACACCACCTTGGGACTGTTGGTCGCCCTCCCGGTAGTAGAGTAGGTTACCTGATCTTAGGGTTATCGTGTCCTCGCCCTCTCTACGGACTTCAGACAACCCCACGATATCCCAACGTAGCCTACCTAATTCCTCTTCCAGCTCAATGATCTTCTCGTCAGTCCTCAAAGTGCGTATGTTGTGTGTTACCAGGGCCAGTCGTCGTTGTTGGGGTGGGTAGCCGGAAAACTTCCGGGGATTCTTAGCACCCCCTGCTCCGCCGTTACCGTGACCGCTACCGGAGTCAGGAATAACGGAGCTGCCGGGTACTGGGGGCCTGGTCTGTTTGGTTCTTATCATGTGGGGGGGTTTTGCCAATACTCGCCACGCTTGGCAGGCGGGTTGGCGAGAGCAATTTGGTGGTTCTTACACAGAGGACATCGCTACTCGTCCTCTGGATTTTTATACCTATTAGCCGGTTCTTACGGCAACCCAGGTTGAGCGGGTGAGGTACTATTCTGATGCCGGTACCCCACGGCACCACTACTATTTATTAGTTCGCGAATAATTATTTTCAGTTAGGGGCCAATTTGGGGGTATCTATTCATTTTACATGTATAATACTGCTACTCAATATGTGCTATCCGCCCCCTTTACAAACACACCGGGGCAGATGCCACTAATACTTGACCCGTTATACGACGAAGTTAAAACTCTGCCGGGACCCATGCTACACTTTTTCCCTGTACCGTTCCTTTACACTGCTCCGTTAACAGGAAGCATCGGAATACACTGCAAACAACTATACAAAGACAAACGAACAATTAAACGAGCACATTTTACGAGAGCGAGAATGCACGCTTACTCTTGAAGTAAGCGCGCTTCAGGAGTATCTTCTCCGCGCGTGTTCTCTCAACTCAAAAGTCACGCACAGAGAGCGTGACTTTTTGAACCGTTGCGTTGTAAGCACATGACCTTCTGTTTGTATATATTTTATGTTATGCCCCGGCTCACTATCTATGTCTGATTCATTCATTATACTTGAGGATAATCCCTAGTTCTTTGGTAAAACTTGTAGGTTTTTGTTCGAGTATTGTCTTAAGGTAAAATGTTTTTTAAACAATGTTATAAAAAATGTAGTTCATATTCGGAAATTCACTCTCACTTCAATATACAGATTTTTTGAATATCGTTATATAATTTACCCTTTTACATGTTGGGAATAACAATATTATTTGATCAATTATTATTTAATGAAACTTAATTTAGCATATGAGAGAATAATTTGCACAAGGTAGCGGTTGCTATATATAAATACAATGATAATAATTGGATATTATTAATTTGTGAATAATTTCTCAAAAATTGCAGTTTTACAATAATTTCAAAAAATTCAGGAAGGTAGGTATTATACAAAATGATAACAAAGATAGTACGTCCGTCTTCAATAACTAATTCTAGACCTAGAGTGGCCATAAACATTTATCACAGACTACTGAGAATTATTATCCTAAGGTTTGTACCTTTTGAGCGTTTTACGAGTCAGATTACGACGTTTATTTGATTTCGGTAGAACAATAAAACGTCAAATATATTACAAGGGATTGTAATGCCAGTCATAATCTTGTATTTTCAGCAATTAAGTTTAAATTTATATTTAGAATATTTACATATTAAAACCATTTATAAAAATTAAAAAACCAACACAAAAAAATGTAGGTATCTTATGAGGAAGTATTCATACCTATTTAAGACATTAACATAATTTTAGTAATCTGTATAGAAATTCTGAAAAAATATAAAAAAACATAGAATTAGTTTTTGATATCGCAACAACAATATAATTAATTCATAATTAATAATATAATATTATTAATTCGACAGCCTCGTTGGCTCAGATGGTAGTAACTCTGCTTTCTGTGGCGCAGGTCCCGGGTCCGATTCCCGGCCAGGTCAAACATTTGTGTGCATGAACACGTCTGGTTGATCTGTGTCTGGGTGTTATAAGCATATATAAGTATGTATATCAGTCATCTGATTACCATAGTGCAAGTTTCTAGCCTAGTTCGGGACCAGATGACCGTGTGTGAAAGTTGTCCGATATTATTATTGTTATTATTATAATTACAAATGAGAAAAGAATATAAGCACGTGCAGCGATATCAAAAGGATATGTTACGTAGATCCATGTATTTCCCCCTGCCATATCTTAATCATAGTATCACAATCTCTGATAATGGTGAAACATAATATCAACAAGAGAAATGCTTGACCTTAAATCTCAAATGATAAAGTGTGTTTAGTTAACAAAGGTATTATGACAAGGTACCTATTACGTAACATATCCGGTTTCAGAGCCATAGATCTCGCGCCGCGTTTCGTTGACAATTTCGGTTTGTACTGAATAATATATTCTGTGAACACTGAACACATAGATTTTCAGTGTTTTGGATTCTTGTTTTGCTCTAGATGCAATGACAGTACTTGCTGCATATTGGAGATGTTGATTATTGAGAGTTGAACTTGAATTTAACAGAGATATGTAAAATTTTTACAAACAATAAAACACTCAATGTTGATCTCATAAATTTATGACAGCAAGCAGATCTAATCTCATAAAAATATCAAGATAGACTCACTGATATTTGTAACAAAAAGTTGCTATCATAAATCCAATAAAAATGTGGCGTAGGACGTAGAAAGGTAATGTAAGACCCACTGCTTATCAGTGGCAGATTATTAAAGTACTTTAAGCACTTTTGTAGTGGTAGGCCTCATTTGCAGGGGGCCGCCTGGGGAAGTACCACACCTTAGCCAGTTATTCATCCGCCAAGCAGTAATGTGCAAACATTACTGTGTTCCGGTATGAAGGGCAATGTTACCAGCGAAATTACTGGGCATGATGAGATTCAACAACTCATATCTCAGGGTGACAGGCGCAGTGCAGTACCGCGCAGAATTTTGAATTTTAAAACACTGGGTGGCACTGTGTCTGATATGGGCAATCATGATGCTTACCATCAAGCACCTGATTAGCTCGTCTTGTCACTCACTATTATAAAAAAAAAGCTAAATAAAAATATTATTCCCACTAATATCTAATTTGTATATAAAGACGTGTTTTTGCCATTTTTTATGGCTCCAAACTCCCATATCTTGAATAATATGTTCACACCTAGTTAAAATACTAAAGAATTTATTTAACATCGAGTGTAACGCGTAACGCGCATCAACATCCTGAATAAAACACGGTCTACTTCCGTCGTAAGCAGTAGCTAGATAAAAATGTAAGTCGACTAGATCCAGCCCCGATCCGATAACGATCTCAAGACGATCCTCAAGCTGTCGCAACCACTCCACCACGGCTTGTGACTCGACTCGGGACCTGCCGTGCCGTGAGTGCCACTTTAGAGAATGATGCATTCTGTTATAGATTTTTTGTAAAAATTGTATACATCATTGTGAGTCTAGTCGGTCTGTGGCCTGGCCAAAAATAGTGCCGTGACTGTAGTGTTTTTACGACAAACAGGACCAATAATTGTCCTTGTTGGTTATCCTGAAGCAGGATAATACAGTCATTGACATAAATCAAGCAGGCGATGCATGACGTGAACCTATATTTTTACCTAATATTAAAATATTATAATAACATGAAATCTTTTTCTCTTCAATGTGTGTCTTTCTCATCGTCAGCAATCAAGAAAGCCAACTATATTGGAAACATCTCTATTCTGTAGCATCTCAGATTGCGCTCGAGTTGCGTTCGAGCGGTAGCCGTCCGTATTTTGTTCTAAACTCAATTAAAACTTGCCGGCTGGCACGGTCGCGGCGGGCTTCGCTCGTTACCAAGTTCCGGAATACACCCGTGACCGGGCCGAAGTGGATTCCGGGAGGTGTAACAGTTTAAAGGTAACCGGTAACATTTTAATTCCAACTATCAACGGATTATCTGATAAAGGTAAAGTTTGCAACTTTATAATACAAGTTATTATATGGGAATATTTTGAGAAATATTATATGATATTCTATTGAAAAAGTTGTCAATAAAAGGGAATTGTGTTTTATGGGAAATCCTAGTCTAAGGTAACCGAAAGTGTCGATAAAGAATGTGATGAATATAATAAGTGCAGAGAAATAGTCTCAGCTTAACCCGACGAGATCAATTTATCTATTGCGATCAAATTATTTATTGCGATATAAGAGTAACACCACAAGATGTACATAAAATAATAATTTAAACATAATGTACGTTATGCCTTAATACCCAGCAAACATTTTATTATTAATCAAGTTAAACATATATAAGGTTGTTACAACATTATAATGCAAATTTACAGATGATACTCGTATTATATTTAATAATAATAATAATAATAATAAGAAGAAGTAAGATTAAGTTATTATTATTATTTAAGTCAGATTCAGAAGGCAGTACTTCTTGACACGGCACACATCGTCCGACGATTCCTCACCCTGCGGCCCTAACCACCGGTAGCTTGGGCCCCCCGCCCCGCTGCCGGCGGCAGCTCTAGTATTATGTTTTTTACAATGGTTTTATATTATTGTATACCTATATATAATTTTTTTTAAGAATATTGTAAAAAACTTAGGTCTAAGATATAAAATTAATAAAGAGAATAATAATAATAATAATACGGGACAACTTCCACACACGGTCATCTGTTCCCAAACTAGGCTAGAAGCCTGTACTATGGTAACGGGGATGACTGATAAACATACTTATATAAGCTTATAACACCCAGATACAGATCAAACAGACATGTTCATGCACACAAATGTTTGACCTGGTCGGGGATCGAACCCGGGGCCTGCGGCACAGAAAGCAGAGTTACTACCATCTGTGCTAACGAAGCTGTCATATTGGAAGGAACCTTAAAATGTCAAATTGTCGGAAGGAAACTTAAAATGACATCATTTCCTATACAAAATTTGAGGAACCAATGACGATGATAGTAGAGATATAATATCTTCATTAGTTTTTTATTTAAAAAAAAAAAAGCAACAAATAATAAAGTGGTGTTTATTTATAGGTCCTCAACATTATTATATTTAGTTACTCAACTTCTTCTAATTTTCTCCAACCCTGTTTTCCATGCAGTCAAAGTAGCGCCGTTAATGTTCGTATTTACGATAGCGGTGACCATAAACAGTCAACCAAATTGACTTTCTATGAGCGTTAAGTGCTTGAAAATAACTGCCACTATTAAAATATTATACTGTTAAATTGAAACGCTTAACAGAAAACGAGATCTCTTAGCAATTTGACACAATCCTATGGAAAATTTACCAAATCGATGTCTTGTATTCCCCTGTTTCCTCCAAATATAGTAAATTAATTTGGTATATTTATATCCTGATATTTTGAAGATAAAGTAAATATGTTCCCATAATTTTTTTTTATAAGCTTTCAATTTTTTTGTAGTGAACGTCCAATCACGCGAGTAAAACTGGGATTTTTGGAAGATCACTATGAAAAAAACCAAGGGTTTATAAGAAAAATTAAAATGAAGGGACATAGGTTACTTCACTTTAAAAATATCAGAATATAAATTTATGGAATAGGTTTATTTTAATCATCAGTAAATCAGAAGATTTACTGATGATTTGGTTATCAAACATATTACATGGCAAATAGTCAGGTTGTCAGAAGACAACCTGACTATTCGCCATGTACATGTACCTATGTGAATCACCACTCACATTATTCGATGCGACATTTGTCCTCTCGAAACATAACCATTTACACGGCTCACTTCACTCCAGCTTTATTACAACTAGCCGATTTCCAACCAGCAATGTACGTTGAATTTATCGATTCACGCTCAGTTTGATCGTAACATGGATAGTATAGCCGCTTAGACCAGACACTATGTTGCAATTCGAAACATTTTTAAGAAATAGTTACGAATAGGTAGAAATAGATAATAGAATAAGAATAGCAATTAAAAACAGGAAAAATGGAAACGTGAGCCTTAATCCTACTTTTTTTAATGGTAATGAGTGACAAGATGAGCAAATCAGATGGTAAGCATCATGATGATCATGATTGACATGCCCATATTAGACACAGTGTCACCCAGTGTTATAAAATAAAAAATTCTGCGCGGCACTGCACTACGCCTGTCCCCCTGAGATATTAGTTGTTGAAACTCGATGTTTGTTACTATTTCACGCCAAAACTTCTGAAACGGTTGGGCTGAAATTCAGTATGTAGGTAGTTTAGACTGGATAAAACCCAAAAAATATATGCATCATGTTGGGTTTTATCCCGATATTCCCATGGGAACGATGACTACGCGGGTGAAACCGCGGAGTCACAGCTAGTATTAAATTGAAAACAGCCGACTATAATAACAGTGGTCAGTAATTCAGCAATTCAGTAAATGCTATTGAAATGTAATGAACTGTGTAATGATTATGTTTATTTGTTAAAGCCTTGATGCATTTGAAACAACTTTGACTATAGAACCACCACTGAAATTGCGAAAAAAAAAACAGCTTTTCCATAAAAAATACTTCTTGACTTCGAACAAAATGAATGAAAGCTTTTTCTTTCTTTTCCAGAGCTTTTAAATGATTCCATAGTGTAAATTGTACTAAATGATGCATACAGTTACATAATACGCTATAAGAGGATGCTGACTAAATTACTAAATACCAGCAACCCTGTAAATAAGACGTTAAAGTCCGACTGGTCATAGACTCCAAGCGACCGACATATTACGCCTTGATTGCATAGTTTGAATTGTATCCGAACGAGAATTACAACGCGATGGTGGATTAGAGTCGGATTTTAATGGATTGTGCATAAAAATGTCAGCTTCAGAGAAACGTTGCACAATAGAACGTTTATTATTGTTTCTATTTATTTGCGGATGGTTTTGTTTTAGTCAAGCCTGGTTGAAATACGTATTTGATAAGTTTATATTATTTACTTTTGGGTTTAAATTATTGCTCTCAGCTATGACCAATTTTCTTGATATTTTTTTCTATTAATAACATCGCATAGCAGGAATGAGGAGATCTCCAGACGACTAAAAGTTCTACCGACATAGCCCAGCAGATTAGCAAGTTAACGTGGCAAGGCAGGGCATATAGCACGTAGAGCTGGCCGACGGGGCTGTAAAGTTCTCGAATGAAGACCAGAGACCGGCAAGCGCAGCGTAGGATTTCCAGCCACAAGCTGGACCGACGATCTAATAAAGACAGCAGGAATACGCTAAATGCAAGCCGCTTACAATGGGACTAGATGGAAATCTTTGGGGGAGGCCAATGTCCAGCAGTGGAAGTTCTACGGCTGAGATAATGATGAAGATGCATAGCATCGCATTGAGAGGAAAATTAAAAGAAACACGCATATTATGGGCATAGACTGATTTGATGTGATAATAGGTTTGGTAGAAAGGTACCAACATCGTGATAAAATCTCTCTAAAAGAAAACTATAAACTGAAAGTAATATTGGAAAAATCTTTAAATAAATCTTAATCTGAATCTTTCAATAAACTATTATTGCCTTTCTTGACGTCTTCATCTCTTTTTAAATTAAGATAACCGAAAATACATATTAAGCCATTAGAGCAAAGTATACTAAGTAAACATAGATTAGCTAATCACCCAGTAATTGATCTGGAGTCATTGACATTTGTTCTAAATACCTACATATTATGTGGAGTCAGATATACATGGTGTCGCTTTACGGAGGGCCACACATTGGGAATATTGTTTCGTATTAGAGAACATTGAATCTAAACCAATGTGTAGACCAGTACTTGGACACAATGTTACCATAGAGGAGTGGCATTGAGAAGCAAAGCCCAGCTCCTCTCGGAGAGGGGTTATTATTCTGTGCTGACGGATCGCGCTTGCGTTTCCGATACCGTGACCCTTGCGGATGCAAACGTGCGGAGTTCTGGTGCCTTATTGCGCACCAGAACTCCCAGGCTTTTTGGCAGCCGGGATTAATCCCCCTAGGGGACTTCCCGATCCCGATATAACCATGGCCCTTTTTCCACGGGGTCTAGTATTCCTGGACATCAAAAAAAGTGTCCAAGCAACGTCCAATGCCAAGACACGTGCACCGAGTAGGTAAATGTCGTGTAGAGCAGTACGGCGGTAGTTGGATTCGTTTGCTTTCAAGCCAAACTTGGACCTAATTTATGCCCAATATGTGGCCCCCCCACTGGAGTTTATAGTATTAGAGCAAATATTACTAACTTCCACCTACCTTTGTTTGAACAGCGATAATGGTAATGACTCAAGCGAAGACGTTTATTATGGCAAACTAGCAGCGTTTCGTGGTTTCAACCAATAATAACACTTAAACTAATCAGTTCAGTAGTTATGGCGCGAAGAGTAAGAAACACACACCAACATATTCACACATTTAAATTATCACATTGAGAACATTATTGGGTCACTGGTAAATAAGTATCTCTGCCCAATAAGAAGGTATACAGGTATTGACGTGATTCTATGGGTTATTCGGCGTTTTCTCCATGGGCCCATTGTTCTCGAAAAATACCATTTCATAAATTGATTCCCGGTTCCTCCACGACATATTTTAATTTAATCCTGTTTGAAAGGCAAAACAGGCAGGCGAAGTGAACTACTTAATAAAATTATATTCTACAATCAACTGTTATAATATACTCGTACATATAGATGGCTGGGTGGCTGATGTTTTTATTCATTAAAATTTTAAATTTAAATTCATTTTAAATTTTATTATAAGTACTTTCAATTTTTATGAAATTCATTCATATTTTTGTATATTTCTCGTTTTGTATATGTATATTCTTTCACGCAGTTCATCCAAGTCTCTATTTAGTGCTCTCCCTCGCCTTCATTTCATTCCTTTCCATATCTGTTGCACACGAGGCTAGTCTGCCAATTATCAATACAATAAGTTCGTATAATCTGTTTTCCTTACCTGTGCAAACATAATAATACTAAAATCATTTATTTTAATATATTATAGTGTATTTTGATGCTAATTCTATTATTAAGTTCGCTATTGAATTTAAGTACCTATCTATAATATATTGTATGTTAGAGATAGATTTTCACGTCCTATTTGGTATAGTTACTATTTTATGATGACGCGGAGTGGTTAAATATACATGTACCGCAATATATGTAAAACCGATTATACGTAGATAAATATGTAATTCTGCGATGCCAATAGAAGTTTTAGATATTTTCACAATATTAACAATTAGTAAATAGAGTCATAAAGGACGAATTATAAAGGCTTATTAAAACTATGTAATCAACATTACCATAACTGGAATGTAATCATTTACCTCAGAGTTGTTCATTTGTTAGTCTTATCGTGATTGAACTCAAAGGGAATTACGGATAATTTTGCCTTTAGAAAGCTAACTTCGCTAAGATGCTTTACTGTTCTTAAGTATGAGTTGTCTAGTCTACATAATTTATTAAATTTCAGCCAAAATCGAAATAGTAGTAGTTTCAGTGGTAGAAGAAGTAGTTGGCGTAAGAGGGTAATAACTAAGACATCCAAACATCATTCACAAGTTTCTTTTGCGTTCTTCTTGTAGTTCTCGTCTTTTCGAACAAGCAGTAGATTCATTTCTAGTTGAGTTTCGTTGACTTGCAAAAGTTGACACTTTAAAGACGATCAATTCGAATGAAGAGTTCGAAATTGAATTTGAAAATACAAGTGGGGTAAAGCCGCGCTTCACTAAAGCACGTAACCGGGGATTTTTTGTAGCTCATAGTTCAAAATAAAGTTCAAACCTTATTAGACATTCCACAACAGTCGACAAAAAGCCAGCAGAAGGCAGTGTCACATCGCATCGGTGACGCAAGAAGCACTTGTTTAAACACGGACGGTGTACCGCGCAGCCTTCTCGCGATAAACATCGTATTTAACCCAAAGGAAGGACGTATCAGCCACATAAAGTCCCTTACTTGTCAGACTTTAATGTCTTATGGAAAAAAAGTTAATGCAAAAATTTGACTTAATGCGCTAAAAATCTAGAATTATTTGTTTCCCTCGATAGTTTGAGTAGTAATAAAATTAATATTATCCAAAGTTATTGGTATCAGTTAACATCTTTTTAAAAGCTCACTTATATTTCCTTGACCTATAACAAAGTTTTTGGAACAGCTGATTTTTTTCCGTGCAAATGATGCGTTCAACGACCTTAAAACAAGATGCTTACTGATTACCACTAAAACTACATAATATCTTGGCTCTCTTTTCCACTTAAAGCATTTTTAATGCCATTCTTATCATTGTACATTGTACATGGTCAGCTCTCAGCAACAATCACGCGTTATCTTGCAAAAAAATATAGAAAATGTCAGGTCTATTAGGGGATATAGTCGATGTATTTTACTCAGAACAACGATTATAAAACAATGAGCTTAGCAATATCACATCCATGTACGCTGTGTACACGACCCGACCCTGTTTGACTGAGGATTATGAAAAAATATGAGTGTATAAATTAAATTCTTGCTTTCGAATTTTCAAGTAATGTCATAGGATATTATGGGCGCTACCATAAAGGCTCAAGCTACATTGAATTGGCAGTGACGCGACGCGACGAGACGATCAGTTTTAATAACAAGACATTATAATCCTTATGAACAATGTTACAAGATGTAGAAACGATTGATAGCGTCCACGCGCGTTAGCTCGCGACCACGCGATACTGCTCGAGCCGGTGCGAGGCTTCGCCACACTTCGTTCGAGCGTTTCTATATCTAGTAACATTGTGCATAAGGTTTATAATGTCTTGTTATTTAAACTGATCGTCTCGTCGCGTCGCGTCGCTGCCAATTCCATGTAGCTTGAGCCTAAGGCTTTAGATGCCTCCGGTTGTCGTCATAAGGCCTTTAGGCCACACATTTTATCAACTCAAAAAGAGAAGTAGAATAATATAAGTATTTAATTACAACCGACGAGCATGAAGAATGTGATGAAAGTGGAAGAAGCGAAAGTTGTATGTCAGGATCATAGTAAATGGACAGAAATAGTCTCTGCCTACCCCTACGGGAACAAGGCGTACTGTAAGTATTTAATTATTTATCTATTATTTATTTATTTGTACTGTTAAATAAATATTATGATGTATTTGACTCAATACAAACAATGCAACGTGTTAAGTGCCTAATAATAATTATAAGACGTATGACACATAAACACGCAATAATAAATTCTAAACAGAATTTTGATATTAATTCTCTTTTTTGCAATGACGAAGCCAAAGAAGAAGTTTAAAAGTACCATTGCATTGCATGGATTCTTCTGATCAGCTTGTTTACTGAACGACGAACAAACAAGACCTACGGCAGGAATGTGATTGTCATCAGATATAAACAAACATAATTAATGACACAGTGACTGCAGTGTAATCAACTATTGTATTATAACCGTGTTATTGTAATCCAGATAGGTATCAGTTGGTATTAAAACATACAATCACTCTTTTTTCCCAAAGGGGTAGGCAGAGGTATGCTCAGGACTCAGTCTCTTAGAAGGCACACCCATATTTCGCCAGTATGTTATTGGTTCCATGTAATACAGGCGAGTCTAATGCCACCTACCGGGACAGTTCCAGACAGCTATTGAGATAATTCCTAATGGAAACTCCAATATTTAATTTAAACCTAAATAAAAGAATCAGTACCTAGCATTAACTATATATATATATAGTAAAATTTTCAAATAAGACTTTTGTCACACTGACAATAATAAATATTCAAAACATTGACAAAACTGAAAGTAGAGAATTCTCACAGGTTGTTTGTTCTTTGTTCGGTGTAACGATATTATTATAATCCATTGTTGAGCTTGTTGTATGGCAATAACAAAACGTGAGAAAATATCATACTGTATTACGTTTAGAAGGTAGTGTGTGTTTGGTTGATTTTACTTATACGTACGTACGTATAGTACGTATATTACTTTTAAATTTAAATATACCCTTTACTACCTTTTGCAACACAATTCTAGGACTAAATCATATCGTAGAGTATCCAAGGGCAGTAAAATAACCAATTTTAATTTCCAAAAAAATTAATTTGTATATTTTCATATACATATATTATATTATTAGACTACCTCGGTGGCCTAGAGGGCGCATGCTCGACTGCCAATCAAGAGGTCCTGGGTTCGATCCCCAGGTCAGGCAAAGTATTAAATATTGGATTTTTCCATTAGGAATTATTTCAATAACTGCCTGGAGTCTGGAACTGTGCCCGGTAGATGGCAATAGGCTCGCCCCCTATTACATGGGATCAATAACATACTGGCAAAATGTGGGTGTAACTACTATGGGACTGAGTCCTGGGTACATCTCTGCCTACCCCTTTGGGAAAAAAGGCGTGAATGTATGTGCATATACATACATTCACGCCTTTTTGCCTATATTATGTGCCTATCTTATGTGTGTGGGACTACCTCGGTGGCGTAGTGACCAATAACATACTGGCGAAATGTGGGTGTATCTACTATGGGACTAAGTTCTGGGTACACCTCTGCCTACCCCTTCGGGAAAAAGGCGTGAATGTATGTATGTATCTTATGTGTAAAAAGCCTATATTATGTGTAAAAAGTTATATATAGGTAGTATATTAAAAATAAAAAGACTATTTTAAATTATCGTCAATGGATATATTAATTTCATAAAGTATTTCGTCATAAGACTAAAGAGGTGGTAGATTATTTTCAGTGATAGTCATGGCGGGTATAATTTTTAAAATAAATTCAATATTTTTCAGCCGAGTGACGATCGATTACTATATCTATAATATTTTCTGCTAAAGAAAGGTATGGACAATATAAATAGTTATTAAAAGATAATATATTATCATTATTTTTTATTTACTCGGTATTTCCGTTCTATTTACGTAACTTGAGCGAGAACTTTATCGCATCGCACATCGCTTACTGATCATGGATATCAGTAGTATCAGAGAACAAACCTACCTCTGATTGTAACAGTAAGTAGAAGGTGTGAACTAATTGGATTTATATAAGTTTATAGTAATCCAATTGAGCCACAAATAGTTAATTGACATTATCCGTGAAATCTTCGTTTGACTCGAAGGTTGAAAACCGACGCTTGAAACGACAGGCCGATACTTTCTATTATCAAAAAGTTATGATTACAAATAATTGCCTCGAATAACGCAATAAATAGTTCATTTTAATTGTTATTACGTACTCGTAACGTTAAATAAAATTATAAATTGAAGTAAACAATTTATAAGTAACAAATATTAAAACCTGAGAAATAAGTCCTCAGTTAAATGACTTAAATAAAAACTTATTTATTGCTCGTATAATATTTTGAAGTCTGTCTAAAGTATTCATACCTTTCCATTAAATCTGGATCTGTAGTTAGTATATTATTACTTATCTACATTAACTTTTTTCTAAAAACAACATTTAGAGGAAGTAAATTTATTAAATAGGTTGAATAATATTTAGGGGAAACAGGATAATACGCAACATTTTTCATATAGGTTTGTGGCAAATTACTCGATTCTATTATGTCCTTTCAATCAGGCAATAAATATGTCGCAACCGAACCGGTCGCAAGTGACAAGTGACCAGGACAAACAAAACGAGGAAACCGATGGATTTATTTTAGTCATCGTCGGGATAGGAGTTAACAATAGTTCGACGTTAGTTTATGTAATTGTTAGTTGTAATTATGTTTAGCAATCTATTTGCCACGTTCTTATTTGTGTTGTGTCGATCTGACAAGATTGAGATTGTAATGCATGTAAAAGCGCTATATCACTTTGTCGTCATAGGCATTTATATGTCGTGTCGAGTATTGTGTATCTATCCTATTTTTAAATGCAAGATTTTCATATAAGTACGTTCCTTACTTTATATGCAGTATACATTTTCCGTTTAAATTAAAAAACGAGTAAAAAGAGTTTGATAAATGTTATGCTGAAAATGTTGAGACCGTTTTCGAATAATAAAACTTTATATAATTTTACCTGCACGTTTTAATTTGATTATTTTAAACGGTTTAGTTGACATACAAGACTTTAAAACAAATGGCTAACCCGTATTAGGTTGCATGACTACCGTTACTCGGAAAGCTTACGCATTCAATAATGTTCGATTCACAAGTACACCATTGTACTCGTATGCTAATCGATGCTATAAATATGGTTCGAAGACGAAAATTTGAAGAACATTTCGTCAAAAAATGTTAGAACTGCACATTAGTAAGTCATCGTAATTAGCCACCTGACTTAAAATGGAATTAACAATATAATCATTAGTGTAAGGTACATAATAATAAATTACTAACATAATTTACCCAAAGAGATAACGACATTATTAAGGAAAAGTATCATAAAACTTAAACTGTTATGATGAACTGTTATTTCAGTAAATTAACTAATAAAATGTCCCATTAGAATCAACGTTAAAGACCGTAAATATTTAAATAATCCACGCATAATTTTCACAGAAACGAGATGCTAGAAATATTGTTTTTCATATTACATAATGTCGGTCAATGCCAGTGGCGCTTTTCATTTCGAATCGGTAAAAAATTTGTCTCAGACAGTGCGATAAAAAAGATGGATGGATGGTTGAACGAACACCGTCATTCAGTAGCAAAACGAAGCGCGATGCGGTTATTATGATTATAATCACGTCTAATGTTGGTCACGGACAATGTTTTTACCCGAATAAGGTAGGTAAATCCGAGCTTATAGATAGATATCTTGAGCAGTAAGTAATGTATCCACATTTATTGCACCGTAGCGCCTATATATTTATACTCTTCGATTTTGACGAATGACGTGTCAACTGAATAGTTATTACCTATATAATGCAAATGACGTACATTTTGTGGTCGATTTAGTTACTACGTGTAGTTATTTTCTTTAAATATCATATATAGTGTAGTTATTGAACTGCTCTACCATAGCGCGACGAAAAACTTTCGTGTGTTTTGAAACCATTAAAATTTTAGCGCTCATTATGCGGGCGATACGCAATGACTTCATCGCACTTAAACTAGGCAATAAGTTTCACAAAATTATCCTTGAGATAAGGTTGTTTCATAATGTATCCGCCGTTTTCCTTCTCAAAGTCATCCAGTACGGTGCCGGCGCGAGTGTGACTCACGTCCAGGTACGCTCCGTTATCATAATCCAAACATTCCTAACGCACACGTGCATTGTAAACTGTTCTTTAACACGTACTAAACACCTTGATAATGTGACACTTTAGAGTGATAAAAAATGAAGGCTCATCCAGCATGCTCGAAGGCACGATATAATGTCGATGCAGCAGTGCATGCTGCATGCGTCTTGTGACAGCGAACCTGGTATATGGTAAGGCGTGGGGTTGGAGGGTGGG
Source organism: Hemistola chrysoprasaria (assembly GCA_947063395.1). Classification (NCBI taxonomy): domain Eukaryota; kingdom Metazoa; phylum Arthropoda; class Insecta; order Lepidoptera; family Geometridae; genus Hemistola; species Hemistola chrysoprasaria. The sequence continues at coordinate 13,962,016 of OX346716.1, read as the reverse complement.
AGCCAGTAGGCGGCACTGATGGGCGGGTAGTTGGAGCCGTTCCTGGCCGGGCCGGTCTTGCCTCGCGCACCGCCCGTCTCGCCGCGCATCCTTTACACTTCACCTCACTTCACACATCACATGACGCGTCTGCTCTACTCCGCGGCCGCGACACTACTACCGAGTGTGGAGCACTAGAGGTGCGCGCGCGCCGCCACCGGTGACAGACGACCGATCAGTCACTCCTCGTGCCCTCACGGCTGCTGCTCCAAGTCCACCTCCCCCCTTGCTAATGAGCCGCGTCCGTCCTCACCACGCGACGACACAATTGCACTTGACGACTACACTTGCCTACCTACTTACTCGTACCTGTTGTTATTTGAAAGACGTTTATCGTTTCTCACGGTCCAAAGGTTTATTATAAATTTTACTTCTGCTGTTGTAAATTTAAGAGGCGTTGTTAGCTAATTGAATACTAATCCAAATATTCATTACCTTCATTGGCTAGAGAAATTGTACTAAGTAGTCAGTATATTCAGTCACATTGTGATGTCTAACAAATACAGTACAATCCTACTTCCGACTTCCTACTAATGTTATAAATGCGAACGTTTGTCAGGATGGATGAATGGATGGATGTTTGTTACTCTTTCACGTCAAAACTACTTAACCGATTGGGTGAAATTTGGTATATAGGTAGCTTAGACACTGGATTTAGAGTAAAAGTACCCTAAGTCTGTACTTTTTATCCCCATATTCCCACGGGAGCGAATTGTCTATGCGGGTGAAACCGCGGGGGACAGCTAGTACAATAATAAATAGGAGATATTTACGTGCTTGTAAAGTATTACTATAGGTCGTAATTTATCCTTAATTTTTTTTTATTTAATCCTATGGTGATTTATTTTAAAACTTCCTTCACGTTCTTACAATGGATAGTTGGAATACCCGATTCCCAAGTATTTACTACTCTTAGTCAGGCTTAAAAAACCAATTTTTTAGACGATTTTACAAATATTTTTATTTTCTATAACACCATTAAAGGTTACACAATATCGCAGGCAGCCGCTGAAAGCCTTCACGGCGAATTAGCGTTGACAAATTAGTACACGGAGGCTAAGCGATACCGACTCTCTCACAGTTAGCTTAAGTTGCCCAATTATGTTGACTTGGAAACTTGGGACGTTATGGTGCTTAGTATAAAAGATAACTAATTTTTTTTGTAGTGCTGAATATTAAGGAGGATTTCAACCTTTGACCTTTGACCATCAAGATGTCAGATGTTTATAAGGGACGTAGTTACTTGCATTTTTTTATGAGAAAATAAATGGTACTTGTGATTACGTCGAATCTCTACAATACTCACATTTTAAATCGATAACTGTAGATTAGTATGTAAGACTGCCTCGGTGGCGTAGAGGGTGCATGCTCGACTGCCAATCAAGAGGTCCCGGGTTCAATCCCCAGGTCAGGCAAAGTGTTAAATATTGGATTTTTCCATTAGGAATTATCTCAGTAACTGCCTGGAGTCTGGAACTGTGCCCGGTAGATGGCAATAGGCTCGCCCCCTATTACATGGGACCAATAACATACTGGCGAAATGTGGGTGTATCTACTATGGGACTGAGTCCTGGGTACACCTCTGCCTACCCCTTCGGGAAAAAAGGCGTGCATGTATGTAGTATGTACGAGAGTAGGTGATGAGGTACTTGTGTACATCATCACTATCATCTCAGTCGTAGGACGTCCACTGCTGAACATAGGCCTCCCCCATATATTTCCATATAGTACGGTTGTAAGGGGCTTGCATCCAGCGTGTTTCATGATGCCATTATTAGAGAATGACGTATTAAAAAAAGCTTTGTTAAAAATGGCTTTGAAGTAACCAAATATTAGCTAAGTACCTATTGGAGACCAAACCACTTGAAGTTTTGAGTGTACTGTGAAAGGCATTCTCAAAATTCCCACGTTTAACAGGAAAGGTGACCTCTTAGCAGTTTGATACAAAACTATGGAAAATTTACCAAATCGATATTTTGTATTCTCCTGTTTCCAGTCCTGTTTCCTGTTTCCAGGAAAGGAGACCTCTTAGCAGTTTGATAAAACAAACATACATTCACGCCTTTTTTCCCGAAGGGGTAGGCAGAGGTGTACCCAGGACTCAGTCCCATAATATATATACCCACATTTCGCCAGTATGTTATTGGTCCCATGTAATAGGGGGCGAGCCTATTGCCATCTACCGGGCACAGTTCCAGACTCCAGGCAGTTATTGAGATAATTCCTAATGGAAAAATCCAATATTTATCACCTTGCCTGACCTGGGGATCGAACCCGGGACCTCTTGATTGGCAGTCGAGCATGCGCCCTCTACGCCACCGAGGCGAGTTTGATAAAAAACTATGGAAAATTTACCAAATCGATGTTTTGTATTATCCTGTTTCCTCCGAATATAGTCAGTTTATTTATTTCATATATTAGATTTATTCTGATATTTTTAAGATGAAGTAATCTTTTCCCTATTATTTTATTTTCTCATATATACTTTTAATTTTTTAGTCGTGAACGTCTAGTCACGCGAGTAAAACTGTGAATTCTAGAATTTCACTATGAAAAGACCGAGAGTTCATAGAGAAACTAAAATAACTGGGTCATAATTTGCTTCCCCTATTCCATGGGACCAATAACATACTGGCGGAATGTCATGTGGGTGTATCTACTATGGGACTTAGTCCTGGGAACACCTCTGCCTACCCCTTCGGGAAAAAGGCGTGAATGTATGTTTATAATTTGCTTCTCTATAAAAATCATCATCATTACCTCAGCCGTAGGACGTCCACTGCTGGCATAGGTCTTCCCCTTAGATTTCCATCTAGTCCGGTTGAAAACGCCATGAATTCAGCATTACCCTGCTGTATTTATCAGATCGTCTGTCCACCTTGTGGGTGGACGTCCTACGCTACGCTTGCGGTCTGTGGTCTCCATTCGAGAACTTTACAACTCCATCGGCTATCAGTTCTACGTGCTATGTGTGCTGCCCATTGCCACTTCAACTTGCTTATCCGCTGGGCTATGTCGGTAACTTTCGTTCGTCTACGGATCTCCTCATTTCCGATTCGATCTCGCAGAGAAATCCCGAGCATAGCCCTCTCCATAGCTCGTTGCGCAATAAAAATATCATCAAGTATAGAATATAGATATAGAAGTATAAAATTGTGTCAAATTCCTCGTAGCTAGGATACATACATAAGTGGTCACGGACGCGCGATACCGGAGTTACTCGAGTAATATCTAAATAAAGTACAGCTCTTGCAGTAATCTGTTTACGTAATAAACAAATTATAATCTATCATCCCTGATTGGCCGAAGATGTCATGACCTATTAGCCGGGTACCCACCTAGCACACAGGCTCGCGCGGCAGCCTCGGTGTCCAGATCGCGAGCGTGGGCTCCCGAGGCAGCCTCAGTAGTTTTGTTCAATTTACACGAGGAAGCCTCGCGAGGCAGGCTGAGCCATCATAAGTCCGCGAGTATTCGAAATGGACAGTCGTGTATTTTCAGCTGCAGCTATTTTCCTAGCTGCTTATTGTTTAAAGAAACGAAAACAGTCACGTATGAAGAAAAAACCTAGACGCTTCTGGATTAGAAAAATTGGACTCCTCGTGACTGCCCATGATATCTATATTATAGATAGAGACAAACACGGCAGGAGACAAAACTTGAAATAGCTTCGCGCGCGAGCCAAAACACGACCGTTCCCACCTAACGCACAGCGCTCACTGAGGCTTCTTTGAGCGCGTCAAGTTTACCGACAACAGATGGCTCGGGGCCGAGCCGTGCTCGGGCGAGCGAACGCGCGCCCGGGGCCGCCCGAGGCACGTCCACATCAGCCGAGGCATTGGCTCGCGAGGCTGCCGCGCGAGCCTGTGCGCTAGGTGGGTACCCGGCTAATCATTAATAGTTCCCCATTGGTACATCAATTTGGCGTATTGCCTTTACGCTCGATACTGACTGTCCAATTAATCAAACACCTGCATATCTGATTGTGTAAACGTTCATGGAAACGCTGTTATGCTGGGAATTGATTAGGATCTGCTTTACACTATATTAGTTACCTACGTTGACAGCTAACGGCTTTCATAGTCGACACATAACGTAATTGTATCGTAGAGTAATATTACTTATAATTATAAATTAAATCAATCAATCAATCAAATAGTTTATTTGCGGAAATACTTTTACACTTATAGGTATAGTTCTTAGTAGTACCTTATATTAAGTCACAAAGTATTTCATCTGCAAGCAGACGTGCAATAAAAATTTGCAATTATTATTGAGATTCTTCTATATAATACTAAAATTACATCTTAAAAATATATATATAAAGTAATATAGCCTATAAGTAGTCCAGCGCTGCGCAGGGACACCTCGTGCAGAACAAAGCTGAGCATATCCCAATTGCTAGTAATGTTATTATTGTTTCTTTTTATATAAATATATTATGAATAATAATTTTATATAAAACTATTATATAAATATATATCTTGTTTTTTTTCGTAACATGACTTGTACGTAATTTTCTTGTATCTAGTGGCAATAAATGTTTCTTTATCTTTATCTTTTATCTTAGAGTAATATAACTTTACATGACTTTTTAGACTGAGATGGCGAAGGTAAGAAATACATATTATAGCATTTAGGTGGGGTCTTAGTTCAGTAGTGGGACATATAGACTATCTAAAGTAAGTTTTGTTTGCAAATGTACACAGAGCTACAAATAAATTGTCTGAATAAGTGATTTAAGGCCAATTTCAATAAATAAATATTTTTAAAAGTAGCGCCCCACGGTTTCACGAGGTGAAACGTATCCGATATTATATTCTAAGGCCTAAGCTATCTAAGTACCAAATTTCAACAAAATAAACATACAAATTAATCATCTCGATCTTAGCGATAAGACTATAAAGAGTTTATCTTTTATTATATATTAGTGGATATAACAAAGTTTAAATAGTTTAATCCATTTGTAAGTGTACGCGTTGAGAATACAATTAAATTCTTAAAGGAGGTTGCGTGATTGGTTCCGGCAACCATCAGAACACCTAAATAGGCGAGCATACCACTTCTGAATAGGTAATGGGATGCATCTTGTATAGTTTGACCCATCTAAAGCTGGCTAAACACGTAGGTGTAGGTAGGTACCTGACAAGTTTATTAGTAGCATGCGCACCGTTTCTCGTGATCAAGACGACACGACGCATGTTTATCGGTAATATTTTTCTCTGAGATGTCTTGTATTGGAATGGAAAGGGAATTGGAAAAATACTTAAAAACACCGCTGTGTGTCTCATCTTTTAAAATATTTCAATAAAAACATTGCTATTTTGCTCGTATCAGAGGAGATTTGAAAACAACGCGCGGTTTGGTGTCACATAAACCATATTTATTATAGTGAATTTCATAGAATCGACAAATGACGAAACTCATTTTGTATACATAGTATAAACAATTATTGTTTTATTTAGTACCTGGGTTTTTAGGTATTTCAAAAGCGCTTTTTCTAGGCTCTCAGTAACTAAATCCATTGCGTCACACAAAGTTAACTCTGCCGCTATTATGTATCATTGATCGGTCTCAGATGCAAGTAGATAAGTGATATTATTAGACAAAAAACAAAATGTTCCTTATCGTAGTTGCTTTTAATAATCACTTATTGTTGTTGATCATAAAAACCTGGTGTACATTCGACTGATAATTAAGAACATTTTGTTTGTATGTCCCTAATAACCTCACTTACGTATCTACTTATAAAACCACATTGAGAATATCTGACCGCTCACCCCCTAGAGTCTAGGGGGTTGATCCACGCAGCAGTGTACAGCGATTTGAAGTGGGGGCAATAACTTCAATCATCAACCGGGGGCAAATGGGAATTTTATTCCAGATTTCCACCTAAGGACAATTCATTTGGGGACGACTGGGAATATATGGAAAAAGCTTACCGTACAAAAATGTTGCCCACAGCAAGCGAGACGTGACTAATCCATTAGACGATTGTATACCTCCAATCTCCAGATTATATTATGATATGACTATGATAGTATACAAATTTACAAAAAGGTGTAGCAATACTTAAGGGGAGCATCTACCCGGCAAACTGAACAACTTAATATAAAAGAATTATAATACCTGAAAAAATAAATTGTTAAGGCATACGTATGTATTCGTAGTGTAGGGTTCCATACCCAGATACTTGAATAAAACCCTAACCGCCTTTCAAGAACATACAGCGCCATCTAGTTGCAAACTACAGCAAATCACAATCACAATTTTTTTTGTAAAATTTTACGGTTTTGAGATTTTGTCTATAGATAAAATCGTTATATAAAAACCATTAAGTATAAAATCCAAAATTTGTTTACATACCGAGATTCGAACCCTGCCCTACAGCTTGTGAACCTATGCGTCAGACACCTGGGCCACGGTCACAATTATAGAGACAAATATTTTATACGCATATACAAAATTTTTTACATTATACAAAAACGTGCGATTCGTGCCATCTATGAGATGCGTCCTCGCGAATCCCTGAGGGAATTATGTAAAGATATAAACATACTGACCCTACCATCCTTGTACATTTATGAGAACATCATGTATGTGCGTAAAAATTTACATAAATTCAAATTAAATAGTGACCTTCATAATTTTAATACTAGGAATAAAGGCAAAATAGCTGCACCTAGCTTTAGATTATCTAAAACAAATAAAAAGACATTCTTAGGAAATTGTGTACGTTTCTATAATAAAATCCCAAAAGAGATAACTGGGTTCTCAGAGGGTAAATTCAAAACCTATATAAAATCTACTTTACTAAAGAAGGCTTATTATAAAGTCAACCAGTACATAGAGGACAAAGATGCCTGGAAACTTCTGCATAGCCGCCTCGCGGCACCTTCAAAGAAAACGAATGTAACCAAACCAAATATTGTAAAACTATGTGTTGAAAAAGTTAAGCCCTACAAGTTTCTTGTGCGTTCTTCTTGTAGAGGTATCTTTCCGAACGCACGGTAGACTCAGTACTGTTTATCTTTATTGACGTGCAAAAGTGTCAGATTATGACCTATTTGAATAAATCTGTTTGAGTTTGAGTTTGACGCATTTAATACGCACAAAGTATGGAGCAGCAAAACGGCCATAACCTTTGATTGCGTTAACTTAGAACTATAGTTTCTTTACAGCCACAAGGGACCGCAGATCTTAGTATTTGATATCAATTTCAACTTGATACCTCCGCGAGTTCCAGTGAAAAAGTGTCTTGACAGACGGACAGAAGGCCAACAAAGTTATTCTATCAGGGTTCCTTTTTTCATTTTAAGGTACGGAACCCTAAAAACGACTTCCCATTCGCGAATCTTGATATCTTCAAGTTGTTCGGTTTGACAGGTGGATGTATCTCCTTAAGTATTCATACACGTTTTTGTGTCTTATATTGGAACGAAATAGTCACGAAGTTATATTGATTGCAGGTATTAAAGTCCATGTAATGCCTATAAGTTTTTTTATTTTTCCTCAGTACAATTTATTGGTTATCGAATTTATTTTTTTAAATTATAGCACTTACCGTTTCTGTTTTCACTGTCAGCTGGCTTCATCTGTATCGGATGGTGCATCTGTAAAAAACAAACATTACATTAATTATTAAAATTATTAAACGTTATCATTATTATAATTAATCTCCTCTCTCCCCTGATAAATACCCTCTCTACCTGTGGTTGCCGTAAGAGTTGGCTAAGGGTTAATGAGATCCAGAGGACGGGTAGCAGCGTCCTCTATGTAAAACCATCGAACTACACTTGCTCATCCGCCTGCCAAGCGTGGCGAGCATTGGCAAAACCCTCCCATATCGGGGAGGTCTATATCCAGCAGTGCACTTCCAACGGCTGAGATGATAAGTAACATTTTAATTAGATACCCAATGAGTTACAAGAGACAAGAGACATATTACAAGAGAGAGTAAAATCTCAGTTCCTATGAAAAAATGTAAATTTTTTACGTGTTTGCTGCTTTAGATTATAGATATGTGACATCTATGTAGGCACCTAATAATATTTAAAATATCTTTGTACCTAAAATAAATAATAATAATAATAATAAATAAATAATACATAAACAAATACGGCATGATCAAAACCTGAACACGCAATTTCTCTCTCAATCCAACGTGTCGCAAACAAAGCCAACGTGCAGGCTAATTAATAAGCTCGCAAACATATTAACCCCATTAGATGTTAATTCCGAATTAAAATATAGTCGCGTCGGTGACACGGCTCATCCAGATCCACACATTGTGCATTATGTACGCGGCTCGATCATTCGCATCGGAAATTTGCAAACAATTCAGGAGCTTTGGAACGAAACGGGTTAAGTCCACTTTTCACATAATATTTTTAAATCTGTATTTTTTAACAGGCCTTATGTATATTGCGTAAGTGCGAACAGGATAAACAAAAATAGTATACAATATTGAATCGATTCTTCGAAATTTCATTTTTATTTGTATAAAGATTTCTTACTTGTATGGAAGCTCCCTTTAATTATTTATTTTACTTTTAGTAATAAGTTGAATAGCAATTAAAATAATTTACATTTAGTGAACATTTCAAATATCTAGTTTATGCCATTATGACGATACAGCAAAATCTTCCCAAAATAAACTTCGAGCAAAAACATGTTGCACGTCGATGCACCCTTACTTATGATTTTTTTTTAAATTTTGACATATGTACGGATAGCGAAAACCTAGTAATATGATTGTTTTGGCACCTATTACTCCATGATTTTGTTGCACTGAATTAAGGTCCTGCCTACTGAAAGAGTGGTATATAAAAAAGGGTGGAAATGAATTTACCCAGTTTTGTTCTCGGCCTCAATTAGGAATAAATCTATAGGATATACTCGTATATATTTGTAAACACCAGCGTATCAGTAAACACGGTTGGAATGGCGCTGGCGCAGTCATATGTGATCAATATTTGTATGACAAACATACATAGGTCAGACGAGTGGCTGTCGGATTACTGACGTGTTACGTATGCACTAACGTAGATATTTAAAACAAATATTTCGACCACATTTACTACCTCAAGTCGCATTTTACAACAAAACATATTTTAGCTATCTAGTGCCAAGTGATGGACAACGGCGTCGAGGTTAACGGGTGGTGGTGTGACGATCTCAGTGAATATGATGAGAACTAGGTAGCATTGGCAAAAGATAGGGAATAGATAAAGGAAGGGACCTTTACCCATCAGAGACAGGTTTATATATAAAATAAAAAGAATGATTTTTATAAGTACAACTTGAAAACAAATGCTTTCAAACTATGCTCTTTTTCTACAACTGTGTTGGTCATTAGTTATTCATTCCGAATTATAATCAGAATTATATATCCATGTATGCGCTAATGTTAATATATTAACAATATTGTTAAACTTGCGGTAGAAAACCATTAAACGCTACAAGATTCCTGTGCGTTCTTTTTGTATATAGCTGAATGGTATCTTTACAAACACACAAACTATTATTAGCTTTATTTACCTGCAATAAGCGTCTCATCAGGACTAATTTGAATAAAAACATTTTTTTTATTGGAATATCACATTGGGTTACGATAATATAAGCTTATATTATATAAGTATGTATATCAGTCATCTGGTTACCATTATAGTACAGGCTTCTAGCCTAGTTTGGGATCAGATGACCGTGTGTGAAAAAAAATGCTTTGTCTTAACCTACTACACAGACACTGCACACATCGAGTTTTGTGCACGTGCAAGAATGTGCGTGAGGCGATTTCCATAGAAGCGGGGCTCGTGGAGAGCTCAATTTCGGTCGCGGGGGAAGGAAGGCCTGATTGGTGGGCGGATGACAGTGTCCAAACTATACGTAGTATTATTATCTGTTCTGTGACTAGGCTGCCCTGGCAGATAATAACAATACTAAAAAGTAACAATCATAGGTAGGTACCAACAAGTATTTGCAGCTAATTACGTAACCGCAAATCATCATTAACCTCCAATCTAACGATCATTATAGCAACCAACCACACATTCCTGACGTCTAATGACATCGTGACATCTTCCTAGTTGTCATCGTTGAAAAGGGCGCTATTATCGCTAAACACAAATCAGTATCTATTGACCATTCACAATGGTTACATAAATAGAATACGTCACCTATTAGAAATTATTTACTGATTCATTCGATAATAAAATTCATGTCCTATTTTTTTATGATAGTGAGTGACAAGACGAGCAAATCAGGTGCCTGATGGTAAGCATCATGATTGCCCATATTAGATACAGTGCCACCCAGTGTTTTAAAATTCAAAATTCTGCGCGGCACTGCATTGCGCCTGTCATCCTGAGATATGAGTTGTTGAATCTCATCATGCCCAGTAATTTCGCTGGTAACAATGCCCTTCAGACCGGAACACAGTAATGTTTGTACATTACTGCTTGGCGGATGAATAACTGGCAAAGGTACTTCCCCAGGCGGCCCCCTGCAAAAGAGGCCTACCACTACACTTGATATTATTATGATCAAAATAAAGTCGCTTTGTCGCTATGATTTTGTTTTATTTTATAAACTCTTCGTCTTTCCTAGTAACGTCTTAAAATCACAGTTTAACTCGCGTGACTGTACTTTCACTACGAACAAAAGGAGGCGTAGATATTAATAATATAAGAAAATCAATAAATGACAGTGACTTAGTTTACTTCATTTTAAAAATTCAAACTGTCTTTTGATTGCGATTGTCAAAAAAACGGGCTAGGGGGTATTACAGGACATTCATATATTATCGATTGGGTTAATTATCGTACGTTTTTAAGTTCCTATTTTAATCACAAGTCAATAGAACCCTGTCGCAATGTAGTCACGTAACGGATTCTTCGTCAGTCGTCAATCAACGGTCGGTTTATTTTTACAGGGACTTCGCGCCGGCATTACACTCGCATCGTTATTGAGTAATGATGTCTTATAATATATTGGCAGGTATGCTCTGGGCGGGACTTTTAATTTCATAGAGATCTGTTGCTTATTCACTATGCTTGTAAGGGATGAACTGAGGCGCTATGTGACATTCCCTGCGAAGTTTGGGAAGAACTCGTAGTGCCGGAACTACGAGTTCTATCATTCTGAGTCATTCTGACCTCTGTCAGAATGATTTAATTCTGTATCCAATGGCAGGTACTATATTGAAATTGAATAGAAACGCGTATAGATGTTGATGCAAAGAATGGATCTCATTTGATTAAGAGTTTTCGAGTGTTTCAACCTTTCATTGAAAATGGACTCAGACTTTGCTTGTGGTTTTTTTGTTAGGTTTATATAAGTTCATCGTTGTTAGTGCCATAGGACGTCCACCCACATGGTAGACGGACGATCTAATAAAGACAGCTAAAACACGCTACATGAAAGCCGCTTACAAACGGACTAGGTAGAAATCTATGCTTAGGGGAGGCCTATGAGGTAGTTGTGGACGGCTGTCACAAGCAGATACTGTATACAATAAAAACAGCTAAGTGTAAAGAGTAAATCCTCAATCTCAAGAGACCATAGATAATTGTACCATCAACACTACATGCATAAATTATGTCCAGGTACTTAACAAGCGAATGGTCTGGTCCCAGAAGGCCCGCCGCGGGCGGTTGCGGTGCAATGAATCACATCCCTTATCTAATTAACAGTAAGTGATCATCTATCAAACTATGAGCGTGGATGCAAACATGTAACACGGGAGGCAATTTGTCATTCTACAATATACTGCATTGAACAAAACAGATAGGTGCAGAAGATCGCCTCAAAGAGTCTAAAAGTATCACGCGAGTGTAGCTTGACAAAAAAAGAGTAGAAATTAATAGGAGTGCCACTGTTTTTCTCATCAATAAATAAATTGAATCAAGACATATACTTAAAATAAGTTTCATTTGACAGCCTCGTTGGCGCAGACGGTAGTAACTCTGCTTTCTGTGCCGCTGGCCCCGGGTTCGATCCCCGGCCAGGTCAAACATTTGTGTGCATGAACATGACTGTTTGATCTGTGTCTGGGTGTTATAAGCGTATTTAAGTATGTATATCAGTCATTTGGTTACCATAGTACAGGCTTCTAGCCTAGTTTGGGACCAGATGACCGTGTGTGGAAGTTGTCCCATATTATTATTATTATTATTATTATTATTTGCCCTTTTTTTTGTTAAGCTTTATGTACGTACGGCGGAACTATTATTCAACACACACTCCACCGTTGCTAGTCGCAATTACTGGCTTGGTTTTTGTAGAAATAAAGAAACTTGTGTTCTGTGATTATTTATTCTTTCGTTACGCACTAACTAGGGATGGCACTGCGCTCTCAAGTGTTTCAGAAACCATGAAAAAGGGAGTTTCAATAAAATATCTCTGGAGTAAACGCTCGCGACTATGCTTCAATCTATTGTTGTCCGTTACATTCAATGTAAAGATGCGCGTTAAGGTCATGTTTTAGCTCGTTGTATAGATATTCTCTTCTGAGTCTGTATATTTTATGACAGAACTGTGTAACAATAATACACGGTAACTAGTATTAACTAGGCGTTTTTTGAGTGGAGAATAGGTGTGTGAACTAGGTTAATGATTGTGGTCTTTTACTTTGCACGAAGCACGAAAAATAGACACAGTTATCAATGATCTGAACGTTAATAAGATAACTTACATTACGTATAATGACACAAAACACAAACAGAGGGGAACGTGCATAGTGGATTAAAAACACATATACACGCGTGCACTTTACGTTAGTGAGAAGGTAGATCCTCTGGAATGTGGAAGGACGCTTCCTTCGAGAATATATTACTCTCCTCGTACGGGTCTGCGTGTGTGTCATCATTTGAGCCGTAGAAAGTCCATTGTTAAACATAGGCTTCCTCCATTTAGGGGGTTTTGCGAGCATTGACTCGTCTCGCTTGGTAGGCAAGTTGGCAGCAGGCGAGCGCAGTTCGATGATTTCACGCAGAGGACGCTGCTCTCTATCCTCTGAATCTGATAAGCCTTAGCCGGCTTCACGGATAGAGTGGGGTACTATTCTATAGCCGGTAACACCACGGCAGCGTGTGTGTGTGCGTGAGTCATTTAATCAATCTACGCACATAACCTTCTGTTTGTATTAATTTTATGATAATGATAAGCTGTCAAAATATTAGCGCATAGAAATAAGAGCATCTTTGGTCCTATGTTTCTAAATACGAAAACTGCGAAAGAGTAAAGTTCATCACTATCTCAGCCGGAACTCGAGTCGACTCAATTTTACTGCTTCAATATAAATTCCTGATCGGCGCGAAAGGCATTTCTCTGTGACTGTTCTCGTACCTACTCTACTCGATACAGTTGAGTGTAATCTACCAGGTACTATCGCGGGGACAACTTAATAAGAAAGTTTTTTTGGTGAGTAATCTTCTAGAGATTGCTAGTAGAGCTGGCGTAGTTTTATTGGTTGCAATTGAATTAGGCTGGCATGTCAGCTCTATGGATTTTTTAAGTATTCTTTTTTCTTGATGGTGATGATGATAGCATAGTATCTTTTCTCAATAAAAGCACTTGTTCGCTAATAATAAAAATATTATGTGTTAAAAAAATTCAATGAGCATAGCATTAACTATACTATGCTTATTTAATTTTTTAATCATACACATCCATTACAAAATGCCTATCTATATATAGGAAAATTCGTTTGAGTTAGTTTAAGTGTTGTGAAAAATCAGTGTAATGTAGTAGTGCCACGAAAACAAGAAAAACATGTCTATCGCCAAAAATCGAAATAGATAAAATAGGATCAACAGTGTTAATGGACATGTGTCCATTACATAACAAGAATGTTCTTGGCATTAAGTTTATGTTGCTACATTAATTTAATGCTTAATGTTCAAGTTATCACAAAATTACTTATAAGCCTCTAACTGAGCTAGATTGTAGTATAATGACATTAATAAGGGCATGTCATTAAAAAAAATTGTGCTTTAGCATCACCAAGGAATTTTCTCCCTACCTGTACCAACAGATGGATGGGCAGTTTAAAAATAAATGAGTCGTGACAATTCACGCCAAGACGCGTCGCGCGACGATCATTACTGACATCAAATTAATTTATCGCTTGTAAAGACGACACGTTACGTGTAATATACGTGTAACTTATTACAGAAGCATAATAAGAGCATTCGTACACGATCATCTCACTGAAAGTTATTGATCATAAGTCACTTTTGACATCGTAAACAATTTTTCAAGAAGGAAGTATTTTTATTTGGAATAAAATAATCGAAAAATATAACGGCTTCCTCGGCATCTTGATTGCCCATACCAGGCACAGTGCCACCCAGTGTTTTATAATTCAAAATTTTGCGCGGCACTGCACTGCGCCTGTCACCCTGAGATATTAGTAGTTTTACCCTTCAAACCAGAACACAGTAATGTTCGCATATTAACTGCTTGGCGGATGAATAACTGGCAAAGGTGTGGTACTTCCCCAGGCGACCCCCTGCTAAAGAGGCCTGTAACAATGCCCAGCAATGCCGCGGCAGCTTGCTACCGAAATCGGATTCAGATGAGTCAAATGAATTCATCATAGAATGAATACGGAACAACCCTACGGAATACATTGTGTGCGATTGGTGTGCGAAGACTTTTACTTTTTATGACACCTTAACAGGATACTCTTGTGAATTTTGCAATTTAAGCGTAAAATGAAGTACAGGTTTGAGTTTCTAATTAAAATTGACCGACAATATATAACCAAAAAAATATTCCTTAATGACAGCGTATCTTATTCATCATCATCATCATCAAATAAGTTTAGCTCAAATCTTAAGATGCTAGTCTTAGTAATACTCTTTTGTATTCTATCTGTTCTTCAATTAACTTCACTTATAAGTAAAATCTAGGCTGTAACTTCACTCCACGAATTATTTTAGTATTCCAGGAAAAAACACCTATTAAGGTAACTTAAAAACCTTATCTTAATACAAAATTTAACATAAATCGGACGAAAAGTTGAGATCCATGGTATAAATATAAATATTATATATATACGTTTTCTCGTTTAAATATTTTAGGTAAAATAATGTTGCGTATAATTTAATAAAACATGAAAGGTAGCTCTTATAATATTTGCTTTGAAAATTCTGTTTACGATGCAAAGAAAAACTATCAAAGCATACACTTAATAGAAAATTTCCCCGATAAAGCTCTACAGCAACGATATTTTATGCAAAGATACGTTTTACGCACCCAATTTTGGCTACACTCTTCGGTCCGGTCCGGACTACCTCGATGGCGTAGTGGGCGCAAGCTCGACTGCCATGAAGTTCCGGGTTCGATCGTCAGGTCAGGCAAAGTGTTATTGGATTTTTCCAATTAGAATGATCTCTATGACACCCTGAAGTCTGCCACTGTGCCCGGTAGATGGCAATAAGTTCACCCGCTATTACATGGGACCAATAACCTACTGGCAAAATGAGGGTGTACCAACTATGGGACTGAGTCCTGGGTACATCTCTGCCTAGTGCCTACCCCTTTGGGAAAAGACGTGATCGAATGTTATATGTCATCTGAAGCTTAAGTAATGATGTCATAAGTATTTACTAGCAATAACCTTATTATTGCTATGAAATTGCTATAATAAGCATTTTTAGTAATAATAAGTTATTATTATATAACCATTTTTAGCCCTTGGCAAGACATGGCCCATCGGCTCCTTTGTCCCCTGTGTCCAAGCACCAGCACTAGAAAAGACCTGTACAATGCCAAAAATACAATAAATTTACTCGGCTACATACTCTGTAATGTGTCCGTGTGTCCAATATCTTAGTACATTACGGACGCAATAACACGAATACGATGACCATTTCTTAGTGTAATGATGTTGGCATATAACTTCTCTATAATTCAAATCTCATTGCCCCAAAACAAATCCCCCTCCTTTATCGAATGACGAGTGACACAAACTATTTTCTACCTCAAAGGATAAACCCTTGAGGCAAAAAAGGAATGCGAAAAACAAAACATAATACCCACCTTTGTGAATATCTACATGAGCGGTCAAAGTGGTATCCGAGATTTGACGTTTCGAGATCGTTAGTCCCCACAAAGGTGAGTCGAGGACCACTCACCGCATTTAAAAGGGAATCAAGGGAGCCTTTTAAGCTTATTACACTGTATCAGAGTGAAAAAAAGTCTTTTATCTTACCGGATGAGGGTAATGCATTGACAATATGAACTTGGTTTTATCAGAAACAAATACAACAAGGGTTACTGGTAGTCATTTTTAACATAATTTTTAACATAACACCTTTTCCCAAAGGGGTAAGTAGAGGTGTACCCAGGACTAAGTCCCATAGTGCTTCGCCAGTTATGTTTAAGGTACCGTTCCAGACTCCAGTCATTAAGAAAATTCCTAATGGAAAAAAGCTTGCCTGAGAGCTCATCCGCACATAATAGACAATGTGCGAACATTGTGCATTTTTCCCGTTCTTTTCTGCCGCATACGTGCAAACTGTAGAATGATCTCCCTGCTGCGGTCTTCCCGTTGAGCTACAACATGGGGCTCTTCAAAAGAAGAGTGAATAACGAGTCTTGAAGGATCGGCAACATACTGGAAATACTCCTGGTGTTGCAGGTATTCAGGCGGCGGTAACCGCTCATAATCAGACGGCCCGTCTGCTTGTTTGCCACTTATGGCATAAAAAAGAAACATACATACATTCACGCCTTTTTCCCGAAGGGGTAGGCAGAGGTGTACCCAGGACTCAGTCCCATAGTAGATACACCCACATTTCGCCAGTATGTTATTGGTCCCATGTAATAGGGGGCGAGCCTATTGCCATCTATCGGGCACAGTTCCAGACTCCAGGCAGTTATTAAGATAATTCCTAATGGAAAAACCCAATATTAAACACTTTGCCGGACCTGGGGATCGAACCCGGGACCTCTTGATTGGCAGTCGAGCATGCGCCCTCTACGCCACCGAGGCAGTCTTAAAAAAATATATTAGTCATAAAAAAGAAGCCCAAGATAAAGCCCAACATAAAGCAAGGAATTCTACTAGTGTAAAATAAACTTTAGGGATATAACTACAACAAAACTGCGGCATCACAAGAGCCCTGATTACAGTTGGCTTAATTTGTTAAATGAGAGATTTTCAACGTTAAATTATGCACAGGTCGATGTATTTCAATTAGCAACGACCGTGGGAATATTTTGTTAATAAATATTGCAGGCGTTAATACTGCAGTGTTATTTCTTTATAATGGACCTGTCATTATTAAGAATAAAAAAAAATTCGGTTTAGTAAATCCCATAAGACGCTAGCAGGGCTTTATACCATCAAATGCTATTGTATTACTTTCTTACAAAAATACCAAAAAATGGCAAATAAGCCAAACGCGCACAGCCTCAAACTTGGGATGGGAGCGAGAATTTTTCGCCGAGGGAAATTAGCAAAGCCACAATCCATGTGGCGGTAACTGTAGCCGGTAGGTGTATGTGGGGCCTAACACGGCACAATTTACTTACCAACGAAAAAAGGTAATTTTTTTTGGTACACAGTAAACGAGAAAATACTGTACTTAATTCTACGTTCTTTAAAAACAGAAAAGAACCAAGCACTATGTCAATATTTTTTTACTAATAAGTATTTTACTTAATATAAAGACAGGAACACGCTGGCTATAGGGCTGAGATGATAATGACGAAGTACTATATAATAATATTATATCAAATCAAATATTTTTATTCATTCTAGATAACCACGATCCCTTTGTTAGGTACATACATTATTGATAAGTTAGTTTATTATATTTACATATTATTAAAATTAAAATAATTTATTTCCTTCTACTAATATTTAAATGCGTGCTGTGCGCTTGTGGAACTCTCCCGGTAGACATAAGACGTGCGCCATCATTGGCCGTGTTCAAGTCCCGGGTGAAGAGCCACTATCTGGCTCAAAAGTCTGTCAATCTGTTACGATCATAACAATATTACGCTAATTTGTCTAAAATTGTACATTCTACATTGTACTCTATCTAAATCCGAAAGTTTGGATGCGTGTGTCTTTAGTACCTCTTCACGTCAAAACTACTAATTCAAGCAGCCTGAAATGTGATATGTAGGATCTTGCAATAATGCATAATCAAAGAAACACATTAGTAAAACCACGGGGCTATAATAAAAATTTAATACAAAGAAACCAAGTTGAGGAGTAAATATTTACTCCAAAGCTGCGCTGTGCTTCGGTGAAATAAAAGCGCAATAATTATTTGGCTATAAAATACAACAATATTGTTTTAAACGGAGCTCTGTGATGCAAGTTTTAGAGAAGGTATTCTATTATTGTTACAAAAAGGAAAACACCACTGATTAAAACTTCATCAACATCGCGAGAGTCTTGTGAATTATTTCGCGGACAAAATAAACTTTACAATTAACTAACATTTGAAATAATAATATTGTTGTTGAATATTTGTTTGAGCACTTTTGAATAATAGAATTCATTTGAGCGACCCTTTGACTGTAATTTTGTTAAGAAACGTTTATTAACATAAACCCTTATAAACAAAAACTCTGAAAATTTAAGAAAGGTATACCTAGGTGTTGCGATAAAATCAGTGACATTTTATTATTGTAGACAAAATTGAGTACAAAACCACACATTACCCACGCCCTCAAACGTGTTTACCGAAGTGTGCATAAATTTGCGAGCATGTTTACACACACGATAAACAGTAAACATAATTCTTGTGTGACCTAAAAACTAGCCCACTGACAATGTCCACATCGACAAAGGAGTGTTCACGCGAAAGAATCCATCGAAAAAGTCCTGTGATCCTTGTTTATTTTCGTCGAGTAAGAGCGGGGCAATGAACCGACCCCCAAAAGTTAGAGGGTTGGAAAAAATCGTCTCAAACTAATGGGCCGGACGGCCGGAATGAACTTTTAAAAGTTGCCAACGTAACCTTTTTGCGTAAGGCTCACTATTCACTGGCGATTTTACGCTTCAAGCATGACAACTTGATGTTACCATAAAAAGGGATTTTCAATGTTGAACCAATTAGAAATTGCAATTTCGTAATTAATCAGTTTATGAAATCAAAAATCTGTTGAACATATAAAAGTTTAGATATACCATTTATTTATCAACACTCTTTGAAACCAGATCATTTCATAACATAAAATAAAGCTAAACGTTTACGACACAGCAGTGTTGTTAGGCATTCAAAGCGAAATTTCCCGAGTAATAATTTTCCAGACGATTTGAGGCAAGCGCCGCAAAGTGCAACGATTCTGTCGCAGCGTGAATGTGCCGCATTATAACGCTTCACGTGCAAAGCTTTTCAACGACAAATACCCGGTAAAAATAACAATTCCAACTATATTTTCTAGTTTACGACCGTTGAAATGATCCAACTTGATTTTTATAGCTGCTGAAAAGGGTATAACAGTTTTTGAGTTGCATTATTGCATTCTGTGTCACTTCAAAGGTAATATCATCTCCATTTTACGTGTGTAAAACTTGATAGCCCTTGATTTTAAAGAGATCTTAGGCTGAGAAGTTTCAAAGTTATATTATAATAACTTCGAACTCATACTCGTATTTATGAGAGACATCTTAAGTTTTATAGAGACATGTAGTATGCCAAAAACATGAAGGTAAATAACACACCTACTAAAAACTTTCGCTGTCATTTCTTGTGGGCAAACAAATATGTCAAATAGTTAACTTTAAAATGTACCTAATCTAGGCTAGTTTCTACCTTCTAAAACAAAAACTTCTTTAGTATATACATTATTACAGTTTGTTATTTTTTAGGTACTTGTTCAAACATAGCGACAACAATGGTTTTATATTGAGCGATTTACTTTTTGGTTCATAGATTTGGCGAAATTACGCTGTGCGGTTTGTTTCCACGTTTCACCATGTAGGTAAAAACTGAATATACTTATACGTAATATTTATGAACAAAGTCGCAATCAACGTTCCCAACAAATTGAATTGTAATACGTGAGTTGACCTCGAATCAATCACAATGGCTCACCTCTAGGGGGCAGGCGATTGAGACATCTCGGCCGAAAGTAATCCATCCAACTTACATGACCCGATCTTCTCGAGGTACCGACCTGTGACTTAACCGTGTGTGTGTGTGTAGTTCACGAATGAATGAAGTACTACAGCTTGGTTTCGTCGTTCCTTCAATACCTATACTTCAGTAACAATTAAACTAGTCCAGTTGTTCTGATATATTAACTTATGTTTGAAGAATTTTTAATATTGACGACAATCGACGTTAACAATCATTTTTTTCAATATGGGGTGTCCACATAACCCATATTATGTAAGAGTATAAATTCAAGTTATTTATTTATTGATTTATGTCCTGAGAATATAAGTTTAGTTCATGAGAGTGACTAGAGAACGAGAAGGACTAAAGTGAGCGAGCGAACTAGTGTTAAGAAAACTGAACGTCAAACAAAATCGCTGTTTTGAATCACTGATTGCTAAATGAAGGATATACTCCACTTTGCCTGACCTGGGGGTCGAACCCGGGACCTCCTGATCGACAATCGAGCATGCGCCTACTACGCCACCGAGGCAGTCAAGAATCCAGAACACTTATTAATACGTATGTTTCACCCATATTACGCGTCAACTATTGAAATATCAATTAAAACTGCCATAAAACTTAATCCGCATCATTCCGCTATGATGTTTTCCCGCTAACTCCAAAATAAGATATTGGTAGAGTAAAAGATGCCATCAGCAAAAATGTTGATACCATAGAGTTTAAACTAAAAAAAAGTTTCACGCTAAAACTCGGCGCACGCTATATACTACCACATAATACAGACCGCACTACTTACAGTGCGCAGACTTGGTGAAAAATGTTACGAGCTAAATTAGACTTTTTTTTTTTTTTTATGATAGTATGTGACAAGACGAGCAAATCAGGTGCCTGATGGTAAGCATCATGATTGCCCATATCAGACACAGTGCCACCCAGTGTTGCCAAAGGTGTGGTACTTCCCCAGGCGGGCCCCTGCAAAAGAGGCCTACCACTACAAAAAAAACATATTTTTACATTGTTTTTATACTAATTTTATTGGCCATCAGTTACTATTATCGTATCGTCGTAGTGATATTATAAACATGTATAGTTAAAATAAATATATCGCGTGATATTTTAAATGAGATCTTCCAAAATAAATAAAAATAAATCGTTTATGTTGGAACAGATGACAAATAGACAAATAAAACGGTAGAGGAACGATGAGGCCAACAGTAGTTGTTAGACTGTGTCGCAAACACCAACGCCCCCTTCGTAAATGTTCATTTAAAATGCACACTATATTATAATCTAAAAGAGTCAACCTACGGCGTAGTCAAATCAGTATTTAGGATAGCTACATTAGTGCCTAAAAGGCCACTACATTAAATCAGGGCCCCTAATTTACGGCGATGGAATGTTTACTGCCTTACTGTTATTACACCACACTTATTAAGGCTTAGGGACCCTTATTCAGTGTAGTGTAATAGCTCTTTTAACTGCTTTTTCAATTTCTTGTCCATTTTCTTGTTTTATATTCAATGTTTTTTTTTACTGCCTCGGTGGCGTAGAGTGCGCATGCTCGACCGCCAATCAAGAGGTCCCGGGTTCGATCCCCAGGTCAGGCAAAGTGTTAAATATTGGATTTTTCCATTGGGAATTATCTCAATAACTACCTGGAGTCTTGAACTGTGCCCGGTAGATGGCAATAGGCTCGCCCGCTATTACATGGGACCAATAACATACTGGCGAAATGTGGGTGTATCTACTATGGGACTGAGTCCTGGGTACACCTCTGCCTACCCCTTCGGAAAAAGGCGTGAATGTATGTTATGTATCTTTTTTTTTTATGATAGTGAGTGTCAAGACGAGCAAATGAGGTGCCTGATGGTAAGCATCATGATTACCCATATCAGATATGTGCTACCCAGTGTTTTAAATTTCAAAATTCTGCGCCGCACTGCACTGCGCCTGTCACCCTGAGATATGAGTTGTTGAATCTCGTCATGCCCAATAATTTCGCTGGTAACATTGCCCTTCAGACCGGAACACAGTAATGTTTGTACATTACTGCTTGGCGGATGAATAACTGGCAAAGGTGTGGTACTTCCCCAGGCAGCCCCCTGCAAAAGAGGTCTACCACTACAATGTATTACATGCATTTTCATTTCTTATATAAGTAGAGTCTTACTGTGTTCCAGTCTGAAGGGCAATGTTACCAGCGAAATTACTGGGCATGACGAGATTCAACAACTCATATCTCAGGGTGACAGGCGCAGTGCAGTGCGCATAAACACAAGACAACGAATTATCGTTGTCTTGTGTTTATGCGCTTCACATGAACAAATATTTATAGGAGGATAAAAAAAAATACAAGATTATTAAGAGCAGTATTTAAACAGATTAACAGTCATATAGTACCGCAGACCCCTTGATACAGTCCTCTGACGGTCTGATAAGATGGCTCAACGTCTTATCGAGCTCAATACAGACCCGTACAAAGCCTGAAGGAGTGCAATTCACAAGCCCTCATCTTTATACAGCGATAATATACCCTAATAGATCCGACATCGATCCCACATTCCACTAATCCCACTTCACACCCCGTCATCGCGCTCACTCTCCGCACTAAACGCTCTTCTGGATTATCATCCTGAGACGGATTTGTTTGCGGAAGACCATTCTTCCGTAAGGATTTTTCAGCGTGTTTGAGGTTTTGTCAGAGTGTTGTATGTGTGTTTACAGCCTCGTTGGCCCAGATGGTAGTAACTCTGCGTTCTGTGCCGCAGGGCCCGGGTTCGATCCCCGGCCAGGTCAAACATTTTGTGTGCATGAACATGTCTGTTTTATCTGTGTCTGGGTGTTATCAGCTTATATAAGTATGTATATCAGTCATCCGGTTACCATAGTACAGGCTTCTAGCCTAGTTTGGGTTCAGATGACCGTGTGTGGAAATTGTCCCATATTATTATATATATTATTTATCAATTTGTAACATTATAATATATTGTGTTAGTTGACGTAAACCCACTCGAAAATTTTGAATACTGATTTTTAAGATTTCTAGTGAAGCAAGTAAAATTGAGATTCAGTCCTAACTAAATAAGAAAAATAAACTCACGCACACATATCAAAAATTTCGCATCCAAGTAAAAGATCGCAGATCGAAAAGTCTGACAATTTGGAGACTTTAAAAGGCTGAAATGCAATCCCCGCTGTCCTCATAACATCGTCTCCTTTCCAATACATTTTCTAATATCCATGTTCGGGGGAATCTCCGGAGTTGTTTGCAAACTGCAAAAATGTTTACAATAGGGCCTTAAGGTATTTCTCCTGCGACGTCCAGTCAGCACAAAAGGTAGCTCCGTTCGTGTCAGCTTAAGTTTTTCCTTTCTGCACATTTATTTAATACCACCTTGTTCTGCAAAAGTAGTGTTCCTGTAGGAATATCGGAATAGAGAAGTTTTTTCGCAAGTTCACATCTATTTCCATTCTCAAATTCCTCAAAATCAGTTCAGTAGTTAAGGCATAAAATCGTCAAAATGACTTCCACACTCTTACAGACAGAGCTCTACTTTTGCATTTTAAAAACATATAACATGTTATATTATTTATTATGTCAAAATTAGTACGCTGTTGTTACTTCATCGCTGAAAATAAAAGTATCTTTTTAGAGCCTATTGAAATGTATTTATTTATTTAATAAATTCTCATTAAATTTATTCATAAACAATCAAAGCAAAGAAGCAAAGTAATTTATGAAGGATTTAGGGCGTAGACTTAGTCAAGTGACCGGTGACTCCCGCTCCGGTTCGTTCCTGGTGCAAAGGTTGGCCATTGGCGTCAGGCCAGGCCATCAGCGCGGTAATGCTGCGAGTGTGATGGGCACCTTTGCTCAGGGAACAGTCAGGGGTGGGTTATTTGATTAATTTGACATGTACATTTATTGTATACCTTTTATTGACTCTATAGAAATTAAAAAATTGTGTTTTGCGTACAAAGAACTGGTTCAATATTAAGGTTTCTACTTCTTTTATGCGACGTGCGGAATGTTGTTATAATAATTAAATAAAATGACAAAAAGGGGAATCCCGATATTTAGATAAAAACTAGCGCTGCGTTAAAGTGCTAAGTTACGAGTATATAGGTCAAACTCTAGCTAGTAAGGAAATAAAAGAAAATCTCAACAAATGCGTCGACCTACAAAGACCATACAAGAAACATTTCCTCCCAGTCCGTACTATCAAGAAATGTATTCACGGCAAGTTGACAGGTTGGCCCAGAAACGTCGGGCGTATATTCAATACATATTATTTGATACGGACTCACGGACAGGGGCCAGCCTTTCATATTGTAATGGAATCATGTTCTCAGTTTGTTGAGTCGATGACAGTTATTTGGTACTATCAATTTTCTCGTACACCTATTTAATAATACAAATATGTGAATATACGCTGTGCCCTGCGGTTTCACTCGCTAAAGCCATATATGTACCATTTATGTGTTATTCCGGAAAAAGAAAAGGGGATAATAAACGGTCGGTTAGTAAACGGGGGTGTAAACGTGTAAGAATTTAATCCGTATAAAATGAAAAGGTCAAATCTATTTAAGATATTATGTTACCAATTGCCAATCAACATTCAACGTAAGTTAGCATCAATTTAAACGTTTTTAACTTAAAGGAAAGGAAATGGACTAGTAATCCAAGGAAGCCGGGCCCAGTAAACCTTACACTGTCTATCCTATATTGCCGGGTAGAGAATGTTATTCGCAATAATATTCCCAAACATAGTAGCCCTCTTATTATTTAATTTTGATTCGATTTGAATAAAGTGAGGTTAGTACTAAGAATTTTTTAATGGTGACGCGCGTTCTCATTGTAGTAAGATTAATAGCGATACTAAAAATACTGTTTATGCATATTTGAAGAAGAAGACTTTATTGCATACCAAAAAAGAAACAATGTTACAAAAGACACAATATAAAAGACACGGTAAACAACCGTCGCTCTTATCGCGTAAAGCAATTTCTTACAGACAATCTTATTATTGGTAATTCTAATTTTAGTAATGTTAGTACTTGAAAATCTTATTATTAGTAATATCGGGAAACTCGCAAAACGATGAATCATGGTAAATATTGCTATCAAACAAAATCAAAATTTTAGTGTTAGATCGACGTGACCCAAAAACCAACAACTCCTTTATTAAAGGCGCTAACTATTTGACGCGGATCAAACGAACTATTCTGGCAACATCATCAACTTGTCTTTTCACTTAAAATATTATTTTATTAACAAAATCATCCATACATATAAAAAACCATTAAACTATTAAAAAAAAAACTCCACACAAAGACATTCTCCCGGAAGTAAGGGCACAATTATACTCCCCTTTCAAAGGCACCGTTACTCTCCCGAGCAGAGTAGCGAATCTCTCATCCGTGCCGCATGTTTTATTTCCTGAAAGGTTCTCCTTGTTACAGCCTTGTTAAAAATGGAAGTTGATGCGTGCCATCTGAATACAGGTCCTTCTATCAAAAATGATGTCTCTGGATAGAGATGTGACGTGTCTCCGGATAGTACGCGTTACGAGTCCGGCTAAAATGGTCGAATATCGATTATGCCGAATGATCTGGAAAGTAGACGATCTGCCTTATAGCAACTGCTCTATTATGGGATTGAGTCTTGGCACATCTCTGCCTACCCCTTTGGGAATAAGGCGTGACTGAATGTTATGTTTTAAATTCTGCACTAATTTGTTCATCTGAGGACGTGTCCAGATCTGATGAATGCGTCGCGAGTGTAAGCCTCTCGCGTTTACTGGTCTTTTAGTAATGTAGATAAAGTTTAAAATTATTGGCGAGTCTGCTGCGGCCGCCTCCGCTGTCCTCGTCGCGTCGCTGCCGGGCGCTGCCGCTCCAGTTTGAATCTTTGGGCCGATTCAGCCTGGAGCGGCATAGTCGAAGCGTAGTAGTTAAGTGAGCTTAACACAGATATTGAGGCCGATTATCATACTCTGCAATAATGTGGTGGTCACAAATTGGATAATATCTATTTTGAATCAAAATAATATGTAGATCATCATTTATTCAATCATGTCAACTTTTGTCATAACTTGTATTTTTCTTCAGATTGAGTTATTTATACACTCTTATTATTTTATTAGGTACAATTACAACCATTTATGTTATGGCAAAATTAATTTAAGATTTTATGATTATCAAAAATAAACATAATGAAATTTAATTATGGATTCGATTAAATAATTTATACCGCGTATAGCCGGAGATATCTCGTATTATGTCTGGTAGAGTTTCACATGATTTTTCCGGTTACCATGCTATCCGGCCTAACCAATCAGCTACTCTTTCCTTTATCTCTCATACCTTACTTTTGTCTAGTGCTTTCTCTTAAAGAGCGCCAGCAATTTCTCTTGACTCGAACGCTCGAACGCTCGAACGAGATCCTTAAAATAATGAGTTTCGCTTCTTTATAATATATATTCTTACTTCTCTTTTATAACGCCTTTTCATTTAAAATCTTTTTTATACACAACAGTGTAATAATAATAGTCATCTGTCTGTTTTGTAGGAAACAAAGACATTTTTTTTATATAACCCTCTATACTGTTTGAACAAAGGGGCCACTAGAATGGCGACTTTTTAATGAAGAAAAATGTTTTGTTGCGAACACTTTTATCAGTGTTTCTCGTAATTTAAGCGTCAGTTTTCCTTTATTAAGATTCCAATTTAGGGAAAGCTATGTTTGAGGTCAGTGGGGAATGTAATTTAATTCCGTTGAACATTAATGATGTAATTTTTGCATCGTGTTATTGATCTGTCTTATGTATAATATTAGAGTACAATAAACTACTACGTACTAGACATAACATCAAGCCTTTTTCCCAAAGGGGTAGGCAGAGGTGTACCCAGAACCCAGTACTATAGTGGGAACACGCACATTTCACTAGTCTTTAGGTCCCATGTAATAGGTGGTGAGTCTATGGCTACTAACTGGGAACATTTCCAGACTCCAGACTCTCATCGAAAAAAATCCTAGTGGAAAATAAAACACTTCACCTGGCTACTAAACAGCCTCACCTGGGGACTGAACCCGAAACGTCATGATCGGCAGTAGCGCCTGCAAATCACTACGCCACTGAGGCATTATAAATACTAAATAAATTTCCGACATATATTAATTCATTACTTAATACGTATTACATGAAAACATTAAATTAAATTCAAAATCAAAATTTAAATTATATTTATGAAAAAATTTAATCAAATTATGGTTAGGAATTAGCGAGAAACGAAAAAAAAAAACAAATAAAATTAAAAATCAATTCAATATTATGCTATCTGATGCCTTCTCTCAGAGGTCACAAACTACATACATAATATACATACATAATACCAACTACCAACTAGATATTATGTAAGTGTGAAGGTCTAACTTTGGTCCAAGTTTCTTCCTAAAGTTCAGGATCGTATCTAGTGCAGGGGGCATACTCGTTAAAGAAGATACTTTAGGAATAATTAATAGTAATACATGTTTATTAATTTTCATGATACATACATATTGATGTATGTACTGCACTGATTTATCATTGATTTTGATCTAGAGGTCTTCAAGTCAAGAGTGAATAGGTATCTTCTAGGCAAGCACGCACCATCGTCGACCGCGTCGTCACTTCTCGTACCATCAGGTGAGACTGCGGTCAAGTGCTTGGCTATACAGTAATAAAAAAAAAAAAAAAAAAATGATGATAATGAATCAGAGAATCAATGATAAATCGCCTGCAATAAGAAACATTGAAAAATTGCATAAGTTGATAAAACGATGAAGTAGGTAATGTATTTGTAAAATATACGAATATATTAAAAGACATTTTTGTAGTGGTAGGCCTCGTTTGCAGGGGGGCGCCTGGGGAAGTACCACACCTTTACCAGTTATTCATCCGCCAAGTACAAACATTACTATGTTCCGGTCTGCAGCGAAATTACTGGGCATGACAAGTTTCAACATCTAATATCTTAGGGTGATAGACGGAGTGCAGTGCCGCGCAGAATTTTGAATTTTAAAACACTGGGTGGCACTGTGTTTGTTATGGGCAATCATGATGCTTACCATCAGGCACCTGATTTGCTTTTCTTGTCACCCACTGTCATAAAAAAAAAGATATTTTCCATTTTATAGATGGGTAGGTACCATATTATACGTGGAGGGAATAAAGTAATTACTATGTATTATAAAATCCTAAATTACCCACTGACTGACATGCAACGCTGAGCCCAAACCACTGATCCTTAGAGACTTGAAACTTTAAATGTAGGTTCTAATCGTAGTCTGGACGTGTGCTAAGAAAGTATTTTTTAAAATTCACATTCTATGGGCGTCCAAAAAAGGCGTCAAAGTTTTGGTATAAAACTGCCATATTTCATAATTGCTAGCGGGCAAAGCCACTGTTCTTGCACTAGTCGTTATATATAAAAAGTTCTTCTTGTAGAGGTATTTTTCCGAACGCACGCTAGACTCACTACTGTTTATCTTCATTGACGTGCAAAAGTGTCAGATTATGACCTATTTGAATAAATCTTTTTGAGTTTGATTTTGTGATATTATAATTGTAAATAATATCAATATGACCTGCCAAATTATTTTCAAAGCCTGTTTAAAATATCCTACAAGAACATAAATTCTTCTTTTATGTTTAATGTAATCTCAATACTGTCCTGTCGGAGATTCTCAGATGGGCAACGATCCCAAACTATAGTTGATGATACAGCCTTGGAAACTTGTACTTAAGAGTAACTTAGGCTTTATTATCTCTAGAAACACAACTTTATCTACAGTGAATTGATACTTTATCATATCTACTTACTATAAATCTTATAAATGCGAAAGTTTGTTAGTGAGGATGGATGGTAAGATGGATGTTTGTTACTCTTTCACGCCAAAATTACTAAACCGATTGGGCTGAAATTTGGTATCTAGGTGTTTAGCTTAGACCCTGATAACTACTGAGCATAGGCCTTCCCCCATAAAGGGGGGGTATTGCCAATACTCGACATGCTAGGCAGGCGGGTTGTCGAGCGCGGTTCGATGGTTTTTTGCAGAGGACGCTGCTGCCCGTCCTCTGGATCTGTTAACCCCTAGCCGGCTTTTACGGCAACCACGTGTATAGAGGGTGATTCTAAAGTCGGTAACTCTACGACGTAACACATAGGGTACTTTTTATCCCAACATTCCCACGGGAACCATGTCTACGCGGGTGAAACCTTGGCGCACAGCTAGTATTACATAAGGATGTGATGGTAAAATAAAAGTAACATGTGAAAAGTTCAGAAAAAAAAATCCACACCAAATGCCCTGCGCACGCTATATTCTAATACCACAAACCAACTTTAGGCATTGTACAAAAATTCATAAAAAATTAAAAGAGATTAACAAAAGAGATTTATAAGGCTAGTGTGAAGGCTAGGGTTAAGTCGGTGGGGGTCGATATAGGCGTACTTTTCATGAACAAATTGATGATGATTTAAGGCAAGGCCAAGTCAAAAGTACCTCTACAACCGACATGAACATGAACCTTGAAAAAACGGCGGACGGAATTTTATAAAACAAAATGTGTAGCACCATAAGTAAGCCAGCTCGTTAACACAAACATGACGGCACGCACACATTCACATCGAAACAATACTAGTTCATATAAAAGAAAAGCCAGGGGATGTATGCATGCCGTCATGTATTAGTGTGCTGGGTAACTATGGTGGTGCAGTTTTTGTTTTATGACTCCTTTCGCCCTTTTTTCTATATTCATGCTGACGAGTATGTAAAAAAACGAGAACAAAGTGGAAGATGCGAAAGTAGTATCTCAAAATCGTAGCAAGTGGAGAGAAACAGTCTCTGCCTACCCCAACAGCCAACGGAAACAAGGCATGACTGTATGTTAAGGTAACAAGAATGTTGTTATCAACAAACGAAACAAAATATCTAAAGACATAAACAACCAGAAACATATTTCCGTTCTTCACCTATTCAATTATTTCCACAATATTGATTACCGAAGATGCAGCAGAATCGGGTTCATCATCATCATCTCAGCCACAGGACGTCCACTGCTGAACATAGGCCTCCCCCATAGATTTTCATTCAGTCTGGTCGCAAGCGGCCCGCCTCCATCGTGTTCCTGCCGCCTTTATCAGATCGTCTGTCCACCTTGTGGGTGGACGTCCTACGCTGCGCTTGCCGGTTCGTGGTCTCCATTCGAGAACTTTGCAGCCCCATCGGCCATCAGTTCTACGTGCTATGTGCCCTGCCCATTGCCACTTCAACTTACTAATCCGCTGGGCTATGTCGATAACTTTCGTTCGTCTACGGATCTCCTCATTTCTGATTCGATCTCGCAGAGAGATTCCGAGCATAGCCCTCTCCATAGCTCGTTGCGCTATTTTGAGCCTGCTGATAAGGCCCACAGTCAGAGACCACGTTTCAGATCCGTAAGTCATCACTGGTAACACACACTGGTCAAAGACCTTCGACTTGAGGCACTGAGGTATTTTGGACGAGAAGACATTGCGTAGGTTTCCGAACGCTGCCCAGCCTAGTTGGATTCGACGATTGACCTCTTTCTCGAAGTTGGACTTACCGAGTTGGACTGCTTGTCCTAGGTAAACGTATGAGTCAACAACTTCTAGAATCGAGTTCCCAACCGATACTGGGGTCGGCACAACATGGGCATTACACATCACCTTCGTCTTCTCCATGTTCATTTTAAGACCGACCCGTTGAGAAACTCGATTGAGGTCTTCGAGCATCGTGCCGAGATCTTCCATCGAATCTGCCATGACTACGATGTCGTCGGCAAACCGAAGGTGAGTGATGTATTCGCCATTAATATTGATGCCGTGTCTTTGCCAATCCAGAAGCTTGAAGGCGTCCTCCATTGCGGCAGTAAACAGTTTCGGAGATATGACGTCTCCCTGTCTTACGCCTCTTTCCAACTGGATCGCCTTCGAACTCTGGTCCTGTACTCGAATCGACATAGTGGCGTTACTATACAAGCACTTCAACACTTCGATATACCGATAGTCAATATGGCATCGTTGGAGAGACTCGAGCACCGCCCATGTCTCGATCGAATCAAAGGCCTTCTCATAGTCCACGAACGCTAAACATAGTGGCAAGTTATACTCTTCGGTCTTCTGTATAACTTGACGCAGCGTGTGGATGTGGTCTATGGTACTGTAGCCTTTTCGGAAACCGGCTTGCTCGGACGGCTGGAAGTCATCGAACCTGCGACTGAGACGATTCGTAATGACCCTTGAAAACAACTTATAAACATGGCTCAGAAGCGAGATGGGTCTGTAATTCTTCAACAAGGTGTTATCACCTTTTTTGAAGAATAGGACCACCACGCTTCTGTTCCATGCTTCTGGCGTCACACCTTTGAATATGACAGAGTTAAAGAGCCTCTGGAGGACTTTAAGTACCGGTGTTCCACCCGCTCTCAGAAGCTCTGTTGTAATTCCGTCGTCACCCGGCGCCTTGTTGTTTTTAAGTTGTTTCAGGGCCATCCTAATCTCGTACAGGCTGATGTCCGGGATATCTTCGGTATAGTGTCGGGTCAGCTTGGCTCTTGGATCTTTGGCCGTGCTGCTAACAGGCTTTGCGACCGAAGCGTATAGCTGCCCATAGAACCTCTCGATCTCCTCTAAGACCTCTGCTTTTGTCGACGCTATGCTGCCATCTTCTCTCTTCAGCTTTGTCAGCTGGCTTTGCCCAATAGACATATCTCTTGCGAACACTTTGGAGCCCTTTTTCCGCTCTATTGTCTCTTTAATATTATTAGTATTAAAGAGACGGATGTCGTGCCGCAAGGATTTGGAAATTCGTCTATTGAGCTGCCTATATGACTTAGCATCATCGGGAGATTGCAGCCGTAGCGAGCGTCGCTCAGCCATGAGGTTTAGGGTGTGATCAGATAATTTTTGAGAATCGGGTTACGCCGAGAATATAATACTACGTAATACATATCGACATATCGCCGAGAATCGCATTCGGTTCACGTAGTGGCGGATTGAAATCGTATTCTATCGATTTACAACGAGTTTCCTTCCCACTGTGTGTTGAAGTATCGGCGGGTTTGCCTTTTGTTAAACTTAATCTTGTATTATTAGTTGAGATTCAGGTTGTACAATATAGTTGCATTATGAATTTGATCAATGTATCGACAATGGCTGTAAGACGATGGTAGAAATTGAATGATTTCTTTTCATTATAACGTTTTCATCAGCTATTACTGCAAGATTTATTTTCTACTATTGATATAAAAAAGGGGAGATAGGGTACCTTCTCCCAGCGCTTACTCAGCGAATGACACGTGCAATTCGCTCAGTGTGAAGTTTGCACAGTGACATATAATGAACAACAAAGATAGAAAGACGTACCTAAGACCGAAGTGCGACCGAGACAACAATATTATTCGCTCGTACGACCTTACTTTGCTAACGTACGTGGACCTAATGGGACCTAATTTGAGCTTGCCATTTTCGAGAAGCCAGTACCTCATCTCTCCATTTCTTTGTATCAATCTTTTCTACAGCTGAAGTCTAAGAACGTAGAACTTCAAGTCCTGCGTGCTCCAGTTTACGAAAAAATTAAGGAAACGCACCAGAATTTTGGCTAGAAGGCATAGTGTTCTGGCACTTTAGGGAGGCGAGACTGAATAATGGCGAATAAATAACATCCCTAAACCATGATTATAGTTGGTTTTATATTATTATGTACGAGTAAGTATAAAGTCTATGGGCCTCTGATATTTATCCTACTGATATTATATCTGTATACAGATATATACTGATTTTTGTAGTGGTAGGCCTCTTTTGCAGGGGGCCGCCTGGGGAAGTACCACACCTTTGCCAGTTATTCATCCGCCAAGCAGTAATGTGCAAACATTACTGTGTTCCGGTATGAAGGACAATGTTACCAGCGAAATTACTGGGCATGATGAGATTCAACAACTCATATCTCAGGGTGACAGGCGCAGTGCAGTGCCGCGCAGAATTTTGAATTACAAATCACTGGGTTGCACTGTGTCTGATATGGGCAATCATGATGCTTACCATCAGGCACCTGATTTGCTAGTCTTGTCACTCAATATCATAAAAAAAAAAAAAATCACAAAGATGTCTAGATGCTTCTGCATGACCTTATACCCTGGTACAAACCAAATATTATAAAGCTTTAGAGCCAATGTTCCGATGCTCTGTAAGTATCATAATGTCTAAAAAAGGTAAATTTTGTGACACAAAGTATTAACTCCCGATCCGCCCTCAAAAACATTTCCCGAACTTACGTAGTTAAGCAGCAAGTAATAAAACAAAAAGATAATTAATTGTGCAGCCGAGTGTACTACACAGTTGGGTAATTCTTCGGTATCGGTCATTCCTTCCGGTACATTGTCTTATCCGGGTCGGACCCGACATCCATCATACCCGGCCGAGTGTTCTCGTCCCAAATATGTTATCTCACTGTCTTGGTACATGTTTGTCTTCGATTACGAAGCTAACTGAATAAAAATATTGTACATGTTTCAAGTAACTATATATTCGAGAAATATTTTAGATATATTAATATTTCCCTAAAGGAATTTGTAAAAATATGTAAGAAAGTTGACGGTGTTGCTTTTTGGTGTCTTTTATAGGAACGAGTACATGCTCACTAATTCTATTTTTTATGCTACTACCTAATATTATTGCTTCGGTGGCGTAGTGGTCGCAAGCGCTACTGCTGAGCATGAAGTCCCGGGTTCGATCCCTAGCTCAGGCAAAAGCGTTATTGAGTTTTATATTAGGAATTTTCTCAATGACATCCTTGAGTCTAGAACTGTGCCCGGTAGATGGCAATAGACTGATTAGATAAAGTTAACCAATACATAGAGGACAAAGATGCCTGGAAACTTCTGCATAGCCACCACCCGCGGCACCAAACCAAATATTGTAAAACTCGCAGTAGAAAAAATGAAACCCTACAAGTTTCTTGTTCTTGTGCGTTCTTCTTGTAGAGGTTTAATTCTGAACGCACGGTAGATTCATTGCTAGTTGATTGATAGATATTATTTATTGACGTTTAAAATGTATTTTAAGACTTATTTAAAAAAAAATATTTGAGTTTGAGTTTGACTCGCTTCCTATTATATGAGACCTTAAAATCTTATTAGTGAAATGTGGGCACTATGGGAATGGGCCCTGGGTACACCTCTACTTACGAATACGAAAAGATGTGATATTATTTTATGCTTACTTTACCGCGAGCCACATCTCATAAGTAGTTATATATGCATTTATATATATATAAATGCATTTGAAATAGGTATCCAATTTAAACTTCACAATATCGTGACGTCATACTCATTATCATAAAGCGCAGCAAAAATCTGATAAAACGACAGAGAATGCTTTCTATGTAATTGGCACAAAGATGCAATCGCACCAATTTAGTACGTGCGCGGTGAAATTGTTCGAATCGATTCGATAGTG
The DNA here is from genome assembly GCA_947063395.1 of Hemistola chrysoprasaria. Classification (NCBI taxonomy): domain Eukaryota; kingdom Metazoa; phylum Arthropoda; class Insecta; order Lepidoptera; family Geometridae; genus Hemistola; species Hemistola chrysoprasaria. The sequence goes on along the minus strand of OX346716.1, from coordinate 13,927,361 downwards.
CACCGCCAGTGTGAGTAACAAAAGTCGAATTAGTTCGCAGACTCGGCTCTGTTGGTTTAGAATAGATAGATAAGGTTACGTGTTAGTAGAACACTCGGTGACTTCGAATTAACTCTGAAGTAAAGGTGAGCGCAGACAGAACGCGGGTGTGCGACGGGCGCGCCAGTATTACAAAGAAAATTGCCCGACACACGTAAAATATATACTGTCTGTGAGTTTTGTTGTCCATATTTATACATTTTAATACAAGAATAATAGACAAATTGATAGATAGTAATTGCTTCTTTCTAGTTTTAAGTTTTTTTCTATATAATATATTTTACGTTAAACCTATATTGTGGTACCAAAAAAGAGTTATTATTCATTCATTCATTCAATAATAGATAAATAAACACTTTATTGGTACATCACAAAAAAGAAAACCTCAATACTAATAAGCATTCATTATAACGAGTGTAAGAATAGGCGGTCTTATCGTTAAGATCGATCTCTTCCAGACAACTGTGCTGGGAGAGAAGACGACAGTAATAACCATCCAAATGGTCAGTGGTGTGACAAACTATAGTAATAAGTACTATAGTACATACTAATATTAATTCTTTGTATTAAAATGCATCATCATCATCAGCCGGAAGACGTCCACGACTGGACATAGGCCTCCCCCATAGGAACGCCATAAACTATTCATATGGTAGGATTTTGCCGTAATCACCACGCTTGGCAGGCGGCTTGGTATATGGAATTAAAATGTATATTGGATAATAATTTATTAATGTACAAGGAATTAGACTCGCCGTATTACCGACCCGACAAGAGCCCGTTTCGCGCCCGCGTTCTGTTTGCGCTGACCTTAAGTATTAAAAGAACCTTCATACTTATATGTTTAATGTGTGTGTTATATGTTTATTGTGTGGTGTTGTAAACCAGATAACATATATTTTGTAAAAAGACAATTATTATGGTCTTCAGCATTGAAAGTCCATTATTGAAAGACTGGCCTAAAATATAACCCCAACTCATTTAATTAACTACCTTAACATATTACTTTTACATGAATTTTTCCTGTTTTCTGCAAACATGTATAGTATCCTAATCTCTCTATAATGTTAAGTCTATAATGCATACGTATGAACACTCAACCATATGCCTCTATACACACACACACCTGTAATGTTTTTGTGTGTATTACATAATTTGTAAGTTATTATCTACAAAGCGGTAATTTTCAGCGGACAAAAGCGAAGGTGCGTGTTCACAAGGGAGCAGACTAACAAAGCCGTATCTATTACCGCGGCAATTTTCATTTACCCTTATCCGGGTCAAACAAAAGCACTCGGAGCAATTCCAACCGGATTGTGTACTGACCATAAGAAATCATCGCGGTCGTGTAGATAAAGAAATAAAGCCGCCGACCGTCGTACAGAACAATCAAGGAAATTGAAAGGTCGACCCGGGTGGCCGGGTGCGCCTTTCCCTTCCGCTACATTGTCTTATCCGGCCATGCATCATTTTACCCGACTCCGGCCGATCGGTGCCGATAACCAATAACCAGGCGGCGGGTACAAGGGTACCGGGGTGGAGCCACGCTTGCGGTTATTTTAATAAATCCACAGATTTCGTGTCGTAAGACCTCGTTACAGAGATATTCCGAATTGTCTGGGGCGGGGTGAGAATTGACCCATATTTTTGGGTGGAGTTAGGTGTCGAATACGTTTCACGGAGATAATCGAGGTTGTCTGCGAGAAATCTGAATTTATATCGCAGATTTACTCACAGGCTTTATTCAACTTTGATAACAGTTACTTTGAAGTATGTGTTCTCATATCTAAAGCTATTATGTAGATTAGATCTATTAGCCTCAGAAAAAATAATATGGTAAAATACTTTATTTATCGAAACATTATATTCAGAATAAATTATGGTAAGTACAGTAATAACAACAAAAATCTTTGTTGTAATTTAAAGGGGAGATAGGGTACGTTCTTTCAGCGCTTACTCAACAACTGGCACGTGCTATTTGCTTAGTGTGCAGTTTGCATAGTGCACAGTCAATATAATGAACAACAAAGATAGAAAGAAGCACCTAAGACCAAAGTGCGACCGAGACAACAATATTATTCGCCAGTACGACCATACTTTACTGACTACGTGGACCGAATAGCACCTAATTTGAGCTTTCATTTTTCGAGAAACCAGTACCTCAACTCCCCTTTTCTTTAAATAAATGGAGGCAAATAATAAATTGTTCACATAGGAAACATAGCTTGGCAATGAAAGGTAAATAAAGAAACATAATATTTTCCCTGTCATTGGCCTAAAATCGGTCAAGAATTTAATTTGTCAAGAAAAAATGAAAAAATCGAATTGCTTAATTTCACGAAAAACTCGTCTGAACTAAAACGCAACTGTTGTATTATTTTTGATCACGAATAACATTTCCGTCGCAGCAAATGGAAAGCAGGAATTATTAATGTCGCGTCTGATACAAATAGTATAATAATATTACATTGAATTTTGTGAATATACCAAGATCGGTAGAGTGACTGTGAGGAAGTGACAATAATATTAAAGAATATTTTGTTTTCGGGATGAAGAAGCAAGATAAAGGCAAAATAATTAAATATACAATAATCATGATTATCAGAAAATAATTGGATAAATTGGATCTCCCACGAGACAAACCGATGATATGGGTGATCAAAGTCGCAGTTTCATGTTGGATCCAGACGGTGAGCTGTGGTGTTTCAAAGAAAGGTGTCCAGGCAGTAGATGATGATGATGAATATGATGATTATTATAGAATTATATTACGAAGAACTCAAAGTTCACCAGGCATCATGGAACTCCAGGAGAAGTTTCCTCCGGGGCACGATCTGCAGTGGCCAATCTGTAAGTTGCTAAAGCGACTTAAGACCCAAGTCAGCCGATGTAGATAAACCTTGTGTAAATGGAGCTTAAGAAGAACTTAAGTAATAAGTTTATTATATTTACTTTATATTTTCCATAAAAGTTAATTTTTTTGTTAAAAAAGCCTCATAATGGGAGAAGCTACTGGTCCCTGAAATACAGTTCAACTAGTTCGGGGAACTATGGATTCATACAAATATGCTGTAACATTTATGTCAATAAATCAAATTTGAAATTTGAGAACTGGTCTAGAGCAATGTGACTGTGGGGTTCCTTGCCAGACCGTGACCTATCTATCTGTTCGAATGTCCCCTGTGCCCGAGCACCTGCTCTAAGGAGGATCTTTACAAAGCCACAAAAAACGCAATACACTGGTGCTAGTCTAATAATGATTGCTGATGCTATAAAAAGAAGAAGATTGGGCATAATTATGAAGACAAGCATAAACATACATTCACGCCTTTTTCCCGAAGGGGTAGGCAGAGGTGTACCCAGGACTCAGTCCCATAGTAGATACACCCACACTTCGCCAGTATGTTATTGGTCCCATGTAATAGGGGGCGAGCCTATTGCCATCTACCAGAAGACAAGCAGTTTAATATAAATATGCTATTTACTCGGAAGTACCTATTCCATTAAATCGAACCGTATCGTTATACTATAGGACACTGCAGGATCGATGTCACAGAAGGTGAGTCAAATCGTAAAATTTTACAGTCACTCGACTTTATAGCTTTAATTCTTTTCGTTTTATAGCGTCTTCGATTTCGATTACCTTTTATCGATTGTTTTGGGTTTAAAACGGAATCGTTTTGAAATGCGCCATTAAGTTTTTTAATTTTGAGCTCTTATTTTTAAATTTTTTTGCAAATATTTTATAGGGATAACGTCTAGTGTAGCATCATAAAATCGCCGTAATTACTGTCGCAATTTATATACCCAATAAAGCTTTGAAACACGTTTAGCCGTCGAACTCTGATATATTTGATTATAATCTTGTAATATATGTAACTCTTTTTTTTATTCATCTATTTACATCTATTACTCAGTCTGTACTAATCCGCATCCCGGCAGTGGATTAAGTCTGAGACTCCTCATACATGGGTATGAGTCTCGTCTTGATCACGCCAGCCTTTCCGATCTTGTGCGAGTCTCGTCACCCAACACATTTGACAATCAGACCAGTGCAGGTGTAGTAGTCTGCCTTACGACCATTGTTTTCACTGATATCACATTGTCACAGGCCCCGTCAACCAGTCTTTTCTCTTCGTACTTTTTGATAGTAAAGTCTTTTTAGTTTATAGTGATCAGTTTATCTCTACAGCTAACGGATCAGATCCACGGTCCGTCGACCACGAGCGGCGGCCGCGCACGTGAGGCGCCTATTAATTGGCTAATTAGGTTACACACAACACCTACCTAATATACAATAACTAATATAGTTACGCGGGAATAACCGAGGCCATGTGGAAGTGATAAGGTCGCCGTGTTTATTGAACCATGCAGATTGTTTGCCGAGAACTTATGATTTTTGTATTCAAGTTAAAGTATCTAAACGGATAGAAGTAGTGTTAGCCAAGGCTTTAATTGAGGTGTAATTCCTTACCATAAATGTAATGTAATTTAAGCGTAATGCAAGAAGAGTCCTGGAAAGGTATGAATTGCGTAAAAGAGAATTGACAGAAGATGACGGCTGATAAATTGGAATGAAAATAAATTGTTACGGTATACGTATGTATGCATAGTGTAGGGTTCCATACCTAGATACTTTAACAAAACGCTTCCAATTCCGAAAAACAATCCATCTACTAAGAACATACAGCGCCATCTATTAGTTCCTTCCGCAATGTACGGAAATATGTAGTAAAATGGCCACAACTTTTGATTGCGTTAACAAAGAAGTATGATTTTTTCACAACCACAAGGGGCCGCAGATCTGAGTAGTTGATATCAATTTTAATTTGATACCTCCACGTGTTCCCGTTAAAAGTTGTCTTGACAGCAGGCAGGTAGGCAGCAGACAGACATACAGACGGACAACAAAGTCATCCTATAAGGATAAGGGTTCCTTTTAAAGTACGAAACCCTAAAAAGAGTTATGCTGACCATAATATCTGACTGGCATAAGGACAGGAAGAAGCAGAAAAATAAAACGACTGTTCAGTCAAAATTCGGAAAAGATATTATGGTGAATAGATATATAATTACAAATAAAATCTGTGAGAATCCATTATATTATATTTTGTCCATTATATTTTGTAGTGGTAGGCCTCTATTGCAGGGGGCCGCCTGGGGAAGTACCACACCTTGGCCAGTTATTCATCCGCCAAGCAGTAATGTGCAAACATTACTGTGTTCCGGTATGAAGGGCAATGTTATCAGCGAAATTACTGGGCATGATGAGATTCAACAACTCATATCTCAGGGTGACAGGCGCAGTGAATTGCCGCGCAGAATTTTGAATTTTAAAACAACTGGGTAGCACTGTGTCTGATATGGGCAATCATGATGCACCTCTGCCCCTCTACACTGTACTAATGTACTGATGTACCTCTGCTGGGCTGCATGATCAGGCACCTGATTAGCTCGTCTTGTTACTCACTATCATAAAAAAAAAAAATTAGCCTTTAAGAAGTAATTTAGATATTTACTATAAAACTTCTACTTTAAAGCCAACTCAAAAGCTACCCTGTAATCGTGAAATCGTACGTAAAATCGTAATAAGCGAGGCAACAGTGCGTAGCTATCCGTTAAATAAAGTTGACCGGCGCGGCGTCAGACCGCGACGTCAAATTCTCTCCGCGCTCCAACTGGCTTGAAACGAATCACTTTAGAGATTTATGATTTATCTACAATTTTGTTCCTCACACTTTTTACCCATAGGGCGTAAAAAGCGTGAGGGACTAGGTATTATTATATAGGCATAATAAAATGCAAAATAAATGCAAATGTATTAGGGACTTTGGGACCAGATGACCGTGTGTGAAGTTGTCCCATACTATAAAAACCATTTCACCAACGAGCGGGACTTGAATCCATATTTATAGTGACCGCTTAGTCTACAATAATATAAAATATTTTAATACGCTAATGTTGAGAGCAGTGATTAGACATAGTACTGTATCGAATGTTTGTAAATTGTACTAAACAGTATCAAGTTCTTAGACAGCTTAATTCATTTACCCCATTTGGCAGCGATCAACGAACTACTCCGAAAGCAAGTCAAACATTTGTCCGCGCGCCCCGACCCCCGGACACTCCGGACAGACCCCAGTCTACCCTCGCTAATGGAGCCAGTCAATTACTTAAGACTCGGCCCAACTCGATCATAAATCCGGGCTATCGATCAAAGTTCGCTATGTCCGGGCCGGCCCCTAAACTGGCAGGCTACTATGAAAGTGCCTCATAAGATTTTAATATTATTCCAAAATTGTGAAATTTTTGTTGCATTAATAAATTTAGTTCGCTAAAAGCATCATCAAAAATCTGTCCAAACCAAATTAAGTTATAATTACTAAATTGAGAATATATTACGTTTTAAAAGGCGCAAATTATATAATTATATAATTTGCAAATTATATAATTTGCAAGTAAACCAATTCCAGTAAATTTATTTAAGTAATGATTTAAAACTACGAGTATAATCTTTATAAATACTGATTGTTTCAGCAGTGACTACAATACAGTGGCCTATCTACAACAAGAGATTTAGAAGCGTCTTTTGGTAATATTTTTGCCAATTTTGTACTGGTCATTGTCATAATATAGGTATATTGACATGAAAGGCTTGATTTTATCAATTATAAATATAAATCATATAAATAAAGCTCTTATCATTTTTCATAAGATTAAATGTTTGCGCTCATATTGGCGATTTCATACTAAAATTCACTAAAAAGGCATCTTAACAGGAATGAGGACCTCTTAGCAGTTTGACACAATCCTATGGAAAATGTACTAAATGGATGTTTTGTATTCTCCTGGTTTCTTCCGATTACAGTGAACCTATTTGATATATTTATATCCTGATATTATAAAGATGAAGTAAAGTATGACCCTATCATTTTATTTTTATTTATAAACTCTAAATTTATTTGTAGTGAACGTCCAATCACGCGAGTATAACTGGGATTTTTGGAAGTTCACTATGAAAAAGCCAAGAGTTTATAAGAAAAATTAAGATGACAAGGACATAGGTTACTTCACTAAAAAAATATGAGGATAAAAAATTATAGTATGGGTTTATAATATCCGGAGGAAACAGGGTAATACAAAACATCGATTTGTTAAAAAATTTCATAGGACTGTGTCAAATTCCTAGAAGACCGCGTACACTCTTAACGATGAAGGTTAGTTAAATAAATTAGTGAAGTAAAAAGTTACATAAGAACTAAATCCAGTCCTTTCACAGTAGCCTCATCTATAGGCACAAATCGAGCCATATTATGTACGCTTTTGTGAAGTTACACTCACGTCCGCCTCGTACCGACTATACATTGATTTATTGCATCGATAGAAGGCTTGCCCATTCACCACTTATTAAATTTCCTCACGTTAGAGACTATTTCATAACGAATAGATATTTTTAATATGAGTTCAAATACCTAGTAGTAGCACTTAGTAGATCGAACTTAAGTATAATCCCTAACCTTTCTTATCTATTTAGTACATACTCGTAAGAATTGTAACCATAGAAATTAAGCATGTTATCTATTATTGTACTTAGATGTAGTAATGAATAAATGTTTTCTATTCTATTCTATTCTTAGTATTAGTACTTTGGAGAGACCCAGCAGTGGGGCAGCATGGGTAAGATAAAAATATATAACACTAGCTGTAAACCGCGGTTTCACTCGCGTAGGCATCGTTCGCGTAGGAATATCGAGATAAAAAGTACTTTTTATTTTATTCCAGGGTCTAAACTATCTATAAGTATATACTGAATTTCAGCCCAATGTGGGTGTATCTACTATGGGACTGTGTCCTGGGTACACCTCTGCCTACCCCTTCGGGAAAAAGGCGTGAATGTATGAATGTATGTGATGAATTTCAGCCCAATCGGTTCAGTAGTTTTGGCGTGAAAGAGTAACTAACAAACATCCATCCATCCATCCAACCATCCTCACAACTTTAGGCATTTATAATATTAGTAGGAAATAGGACTAGCTGTAAACCGCGGTTTCACCCGCTTAGGCATCATTCGCGTGGGAATATCGACATAAAAGGTACCCTATGTGTTATTCCTGGGTCTAAGCTATCTCTATCTACATACCTACATAACTGTGAACTATCTACATATTGTTAGTACAATTTTTGTTATTAGTAATGTAGTTTGCTGATTGTGTTTCTTTTTTCTTAATTTCTCTCGACTAAGATCTCAGATCGAGCAACGGGATATGCTGAAAACCAGCGCTGCGCAAGATCTCCTTGCGTAGCATAACGCTGAGCATATCCCGATTGCCATATTATATATATATATATAAGTATAGTAATTAATATAAGCTAGTTTTATAGGATTATTTTTTGTAAAATATGGCAATAAATACTTTTTATTTATTTATTTATTTACCAAATTTCAGCTCTTGTCGACAAAGTGTTTTAGCGTGAAAACGGAACAAACATACAACACTAAAAAAACAGCGCTAGATGGCGCTGGGGTCGAGTTAGAACACGCTAGCGTTTTGTTTACCTGTTACATGGGTAACTTTTTTTTAATTGTTCTGAGATTTGAGATCTTTATAATATTAGGATATAAAATATTACTAAAATTGAACCTAACGTAATTGTTTTTACATCGTAATCATACATTATAATATTATATTTATATCCTTACGTAGACAGTTATAATCCTAATTATAATATTATAAATGCGAAAGTTTGGATGGATGTTTGTTACTGTTTCACGCCAAAACTACTGAACCAATTGGGCTGAAATTTGGTATATAGATAGTTTAAATCCTGGAATAACACATATTGTACTTTTTATCCCGATATTCCCACGGGAACGAAGACTCTGCGGGTGGACCCGTGGCGCACAGCTAGTGTATAATGTTTAGGTACATCCGAGTATAAAACTGCGTATCCACGTTTAAGAAGGTCCTGCCAAAAAATAAACCGTTTAAATTCCAACTTTTTTCGAAGTAAATATTTTTCGAGAAAGTTAAACTATGTAAATATGGTAAAAGCGATTAAAAGTTACGCAGCGGGAAACATTTTCCGGCTACGACCTTGCTACGCCGTAGCAATGCTACGCATATTTCGTAGAACAATGTTTCAAAACATTTATAACAATAATTTATCAAATTAATAAGCTACTATATTAGTAGCAATATTTCTTTCTATCAGTATTAGCAAATATTATTATGCATAATTATTTCATTAATTATTACAGGTTGATTCACACATATACGCACGGGTCGGGTGTCAGGTACAAGGAAACGTCCTCGACCCGCGCACTCTATGGTGTGTTGTCTACCTTAAAGTAAATACAAAAAACACATCTCACGCCCGACCCGTGACTGCGATAATGTGTGCATCAATCTTTATTGTATAGTATTCAATGGAAGATTTACTATAACTTGAAATATAGCCGTATTTTTTTCTAGTTTATAAAAATACAATACATTTAAAAAAATACATTACATTAAAAAATACATTACATTAAAAATAAATGTTAATCAAAAATAATTCAGCACCAATAATTCCCCTGTAAGCTAAAGTATGTCAAATTACTCCCTTAATACACGAGGGCCACTTAGGGTCTGACCACATTATAAACTTGTTTCGTGGAAAGTGGAATAACTTCGAAACTATGCGCGAGTGAAACCTATGAGCTCACTTATAAGGGTCTACTATATCAAGTTTGCACATAATTACTCTATGCCACAACACTTTTACAGCTTTTTAAGCGGTTTTAACTTGACTGCCTCGGTGGCGTAGAGGGCGCATGCTCGACTGCCAATCAAGAGGTCCCGGGTTCAATCCCCAGGTCAGGCAAAGTATTATATATTGAATTTTTCCATTAGGAATTATCTCAATAACTGCCTGGAGTCTAGAACTGTGCCCGTTAGATGGCAATAGGCTCGCCTCCTATTACATGGGACCAATAACATACTGGCGAAATGTGGGTGTATCTACTATGGGACTGAGTCCTGGGTACACCTCTGCCTACCCCTTCGGGAAAAAGGCGTGAATGTATGTTTTTAACTTGACCTTTTCACATCACACAAATCGTCAGCCAGAAGACGTCCACTCTTGAACATAGGCCTCCCATATAGAACGCCATAAACTCTTCAAATATTGGATTGGATTTTGCCGTAATCACCACGCTTGGCAGGCGGATTGGCGATCGCAGTAGTTGGAATACTTGGAAACGGAGAACACTGTTGCAAACTCTCCGAATATGTTCCTCTGTCGGGTACATGGCTCCCACGGGATGGGAAAGGGTGGCTCTATTATATAGCCGGGAGCCACATTTGTCGTTTAGGTATTTTTGTTTGGGTTGAATTTAGTAAATGAAATACTAATTTTATATTTTTAGGGTTCGTCCGTACCTCGAAAGAAAAAAAAGAAACCCTTTTAGGATCACTTTGTTGTCCGTCTGTCTGTCTGTCTGTCTGTCTGTCAAGACACTTTTAAACGGGAACGGCGTGGACGTATCAAGTTGAAATTGATATCAACAACTCAAATCTGCGGTCCCTTGTGGCTGTAAAAAAATCATACATCTAAGTGGACGTAATCAAAAGTTATCGCCATTTTACTGCATATTTCCATACTTTGCGCAAGGAACTAATAGATGGCGCTGTATGATTGGAAGCGTTTTGTTCAGGTACCAAGAATTAGTTATATATTATTTTAGTTTAATATGTATTATGTTTTTTTGGTGATAATGAAGAGTATTCTATTCTAAGTATGGAACCCTACACTATGCGTACATATACCGCAGGTCCCGGGTCCGATCCCCGGCCAGGTCAAACATTTGTGTGCATGAACATGTCTGTTTGATCTGTGTCTGGGCGTTATGTAAGCTTCTTTTTTATATTTTTTTATGATAGTGAGTGACAAGACGAGCAAATCAGGTGCCTGATGGTAAGCATCATGATTGCCCATATCAGACACAGTGCCACCCAGTGTTTTACAATACAAAATTCTGCGCGGCATTGCACTGCGCCTGTCACCCTGAGATATTAGTTATTGAAACTCTTCATGCCCAGTAATTTCGCTGGTAACATTGCCCTTCAGACCGGAATACAGTAATGTTTGCACATTACTGCTTGGCGGATGAATAACTGGCAAAGGTGTGGTACTTCCCCAGGCGGCCCCCTGCAAAAGAGGCCTACCACTACAAAGCTTATATAAGTATGTATATCAGTCTTTTGGTTACCATAGTACAGGCTTCTAGCCTAGTTTATTATTATTATTACTTACCAGCGGTACATGTTACGTATAATTGTGTAAGCGATTTCCTAAAACTTATTTTGTGGTTCTACTTTAACAATAATTTCCAATAACAATTTGTCTCGTTCGTTAATGTAATAGCGTCATTAAGTGTAGTACCCTTCATCAATCATTCAACTGTTAAAGTTGTGCCGCCACTTGATTATTTATTTAGGACTCAGCCGTGGAGGACTTTCCACCAACTTTTCCAAGCTTCCTTCGTGCGGGGAACTTTTTGAAAACTGACAGTTTATTTACCGATCGTGTGAAATATAATTATCAAAACAAAATCAACGTTTTTAACTTTATCCTACTAATATTATAAATGCGAAAGTTTGTGAGGATGGATGGATGGATGTTTGTTACTCTTTCACGCCAAAACTACTAAACCGATTAAGCTGAAATTCGGTATGTAGGTAGGTTAGACCCTGGAATAACACATGGGGTTTTTTCCCCCGATATTCCCATGGTAACGATCTCAACATCATCTCTGTCATCGGTGTCTTAGACTTTGTATAATTTCGTACTAATTTTATAAACGAGACAAACCTAAAATCGCAAAAAAATCTTCAGTAAAAATACAGTAAAAATTCATGGTGGCCTTACTTGTTTCTAGCGTGAGTTATAGATTAAATGTATACGTAATAAACTGTAGAAATTACTGATTACGATCATAACGATTCTTTTGCTGTATCCAATGTACTACTTGTAGTTTTTCTTTTCAAGTCAGATTTAGACTTCAAAGTGTAAATCTTACACAAAACGATACTCCTATTAAAGACCACATAAGGTAATAATTTTCCCAGGTCAATGCGGCTCTTATTAAAAAAAAAATACATAATCCAGATTTAAAGGCTCCAGATTTATACTTGGGTTATGCCACTCCGCTCCGCAAAATCGTGGAAAGGGCCCCACGACCTTTAATTATTATTAACTTTAAAAATACAAGCCAGTAAGTACATTTGTTCTACTTCAAGGATATAAAGATCGTCAGCAAATAAAGTTTTAAAAAATCTATACTTTTTATTATAGAACGGCGTATATTGATGGCAATAGGCTCACCCCCTATTACATGGGACCAATAACATACTGGTGAAATGTGGGTGTACATACTATGGGACTGAGTCCTGGGTACACCTCTGCTTTTCCCTTCGGGAAAAAGGCGTGAATGTATGTTATGTATGTATGTATATTAATGATATTCTAGAAAATAACAAATAGGTATGGTACTGGGACGTCATGAAACACACAATAACTACAGTTTTGACAGCCTGGTTGGCTCAGATGGTAGTAACTCTGCTTTATGTGCCGCAGGCCCCGGGTTCGATCCCCGGCCAGGTCAAACATTTGTATGCATGAACATGTCTGTTTGATCTGTCTGGGTGTTATAAGCTTATATAAGTATGTATATCAGTCATCTGGTTACCATAGTACAGGCTTCTAGCCTAGTTTGGGACCAGATGACCGTGTGTGGAAGTTGTCCCATATTATTATTATATTATATTATTTTTGTGGAATATAAATTTAAATTTCAACGGAAACCTTCATTTTTCAAATAAAAACTGGCTGATCATTTCAAGTTTCTAAATCCCTTCAGCTCCTTAACAAGAACACCATTTCGATAAGTATTATTCTGGTAAGAATAAATTACGGGTTTTGAAACGAAATACTGTACAAAGAGATACTTAAAAGCTTTTTCTTATGAAAGCAAAATGAAACAAAACACCGCGCGACGCTAAAACGTTTTTTTTTCTTTAAGGTGTCATCAAATATCGCATTACAATTATTATTACGAACGCAACTCCTCAAACAGAGGAGAGATAATTTAATGATACGCCAATAGTACCATAGACAACATCCTCCTATATACTGGACATCATAATGGTTTTGGTCGAAATGACTGGTTTTTTATATCTATATTAAAAATAAGAAAATTGCAACTGCCTGATCTATCAATATTCATCAATACATGATAGGTGAAGCCGTAGGTAGGGCTTAAGCTAGTATTATTGAGTTTTTCGCGCGGAAGGTATGCCACGATCATTTGTTATATTCATAGAAATTTAATTAACAAGGTAATAAAAACGTCAATAGTCATTAACTACGTACAAAACGCTCGTCGCCACTTCTGCTGTCACTACTACAATAAATAATAATAATAAAATAGTTTTTATTCAGGCAACATAAACCCATTTATAAACTAATAAACACACAAAATCAAAATCAATAATATGCATATTATTATTTAAATGCAGAACAAAACATCATCACACAAAGATGCCTATACCGTGATTAGTTCTTACACATACTACACAAACGTAGCTACAGGTGACTAATGGATCACTTGTTGCGGCGACAATTTCACGCGTGCATTTGACTTCTAACACCTTGCGATATTCTATAAAACGAAAAATCTCACTAGTCATAGAATTCTGGCGAATGACTATAATTATATTGGCTGAACAAAGCAGACATAATAATGATCCAGCAATAGAGTTCATCGATTCGATAAACATTTTTATCAAGTCAGGACTCGATATAGAAACACGCCCACCTGACGCCGTCAAAAGAGCGTAGCCGAAATCAATCGAGAGAGAAAAACCCCCGATAATATGATAGAATTGAATTATCACCGGGATGAAGACGAGCGGGGCCAACGTTCCGAACTCGGATAATTCGATTGTGTACGATAACAATCGGGTATCCAATCGATGTTTGTTTCCTTTCCTACTTCTGCTTCGTAATGAAATAAAAATGTTAGGAGTTCTAATGCAATATGTGTTTCATTTGGATAATGCCGTTAATTTATTTGTTTTGTAGGTAGCTGAGTGCAGATTTGTTAGCTACGGATCTTGTACTATACGTACTTCATTTTTAATTATTTTGTATACTATACAGCATTGATTTAAAGAAAAGGAGGGATGAGGTACTGGCTTCTCGAAAATGGAAAGCTCAAATTAGGTCCCATTAAGTCCACGTCCACGTCGTTCGTGCGAATAATATTGGTGTCTTGGTCGCACTTCGGTCTAAGGTACGTCTTTCTATCTTTGTTGTTCTGTATATTACACAGTGTAAACTTCACCCTGAGCAAATTGCACATGCCAGTTGTTTAAATAAGCGCTAGGAGAACATACCCAATCTCCCCTTTTCTTTAAATCTATGCTATACCAACATCTTTTTAATAGAGGTACAACGTGAATTTTAGTCGTACGAATCATACTAATGTCGTTCAGATGTCTTAATAAAACCTGATTGCTTCAGTTTGCTACTCGATCGGCGCCCGCGTTTCATGTGGATCAACCTTTATTGTCAGCATAGTAACTGTATATTATATTATATGCGCAATGCTTTATAAAAACGTGCTTTCAGCTAAAGATTCAATTTCGATGACATTAAAATATTACGGCCATTAGAGCAGGATCATGTTAAGTGTTCCGACACATTAAAGGAATCTTGCGTTTGGTTTAAATATATCATTAGATAAATCGATAAGCATTAATCTCAGATCACATGATACTGCGAAAAATAGCCAAAACATGTAAAAAAATACAATACAAAACGCACTTACCCCGCTCAATGTTTTGATATTGTGCAAAGCGTCTTGGGCTTTCAACGCCGCTTTGCGCGTGAAAAACGTCACAAAACAGCATCCTGTAACAGAAGCGTACACATACATGACATAGCGAGCACACGACGCACACATACACACTAAACGAGAACTAACACAAAATAAATAGGTACAGAAAAACAGGCTCCGTACAGTGAGCAAAAACACGGACGCACACAAAGACGCGCAACTTTACACGAAATCTTACGGAAACACACTGGGTCGTACCTGGAAGCGCACTTATAATTTCCTGAGGGTAATTTTCTACATGTATTGCATTTTTTCCGAGTGGCGTATTTGCGCGGTGCTAACCCTGGAGAGCTGGTACTTGAATAATCCAAAATCTGACAGAGCCGGCTTTCTGTACCTTTTAATTTTGAGTACCTAACTAAGGAGAATTATTAATAACTACAAACTTAAAATCCAACTTTAGAGACCGCATCGTCGACAGTCTCACTTGAAAATTCAATTAATTTTATTCTTCGGATTTAAGTCTCACTAGTTGCGAGATTTGTTCTAAGCCACTTTCGCAAATGTCTAATTTAATTTTCATATCAAGATCGCTGCCAAGTTCGCCCGGCGCTATGAATATTTACATTTTGACTTGTTTAGCTGAATTTGTACTCGTTTACATATTGCACACCAAACGATTTTAAGCTACTTGTAATATTTAAACTATTGAGATTGCATTCGCCGCGAGCAATGTATTTATAATTATCATTCTCTTTCACAGTGATTAACATAATGTTTTCCTCTCAAATTAACCAGTAATATTTCTAAAAGAAAATTGCAGTCAACGTGAACTTTAGGCAAAACTAAATCTAGTTAACACACAGTAAGAAAGCTATAAACTGAAAACTGCGAACGCGTTTACATATTTATAGCAAACTACAATATCCGAGGGAACCGAGCGCCATACCCGCCCAATAATCCTATTAAACTCTCGCACACCATCGCATTGCATAATATGGAAAGTGGTGTGAAAAAAAGTGGAAAAAACCACGCAAGTTTCGTGCCAAACCACGACTTTTATTCTGATTGCATTGTGGTTCGGAAGGCAGTGAAACACGCCAGTACAGATTCGAAAGGCAAACCTAGTTAGCAGCTAACCGAACTTTGAATCTTTATGGTTTTCCTAATGGAACTTTGATTTTTATCATGATAGGTAAATATAATTAGTTGTTCATCATCATCATCATCATCTCAGCCATTGGTAATCCACAACTGAACATAGGCCTCATCAAGGGGGGTTTTGCCAATACTCGGTACGCTTGGCAGACGGGTTGTCGAGCACAGTTCGATGATTTTTGCAAAGGACGCTGCTGCCCGTACTCTGGATTTATTAACCCTTAGCCGGCTCTTACGGCAACCACGGATAGGACGGCAACACGATAACTCCATGGAATTTAGCAATTAGTTGTTATTATGTAAAAAATAATTGCAATTTTTCATATTTACATCTCTTCAGTGAAAGACTAGATTTAGACTACTAGGCTAGGTCGAACGAGTTGAGGTATGTATATAAAATATGTCATTTTCAATATTCAATCATTTATTTGCATACAACATTTTTTCATTTATTTGTCGTACAAGGTCTTAATTAATAGGTATATATATACCTGTTGGGCACATGTTATAAAACTATAATTATTTATAGAAAATTAACAAAACATAAAGAATCTAGAGTTAATTGTAAGTAGTAATTGTAAGTTGGCTAATTGTAATTAATAGTATCTTACAATTCGATAAATAACAAATTGTAATTATTTAAATGGACCTGTTGTATTTGCATAATATCTTTTGACTTAATCTACTATCGTTTCAAGCAGGAAATAGAAACAAAAAGCACCAAAAACTACTATTTTTGTATAACATTCGTTAGCCCGATGATGAAATAAAAATTCGACTCGCAAGATCGACTGACAATCAAAAGGTCCCGGTTTCTATCCTCTGGTCAGGCAGTGTTAAATATTGGATTTTCCCATTAGGAAATATCTAAATAACTGCCTGGAGTCTGGAACTGTGCCCGGTAGATGGCAATAGGCTCGCCCCCTATTACATGGGACCAATAACATACGGGCGAAATATGGGTGTACCTACCATGGGACTGAATCCTGGGTACACCTCTGCCTACCCCTTCGGGAAAAAGGCGTGATTGTATGTTATGTTATGTAATTAAATTATCTTCCTTCGATTTAGTACGACGAAAATAAGTTAATGCACCTACGCAAAAATGCTACTAATCATTTATATAAATATAATTTTTTGTCATAAGCATTTTACATACCAATTATTAGAATGTCATTAAAACTATCTTTGTTAAGTCAGTAAAGACTTTTCCGTACTGATTGAATAATTGCACACTAGTTAGGGCTTCATTTGATACCTAGGTATTAAGGTGAAGCCTAGGTTCTAAGGCGTTTAGGTCACGCCATCGTTTAATTATTGCTAACTACAAGTAGTTCGTGCTGAGTACTATTAAAGCCACTTCTAAGTTTCAAAGAATAAGCGTGTGGATGTTTCATTTAGTTCATCGTTTTGAAAAGTTATTTTAATATTATTATACTAGACTATCGTAATCGCGCGACTTCGTTCCCATGGGATTTTTTTTCTACGATGGTTATCTATGTGCATGATTTCAGATGTCTAGGTCCAAGGGGCTTAGGTTGGACCATTGTATAATTACTGCCTGCAAGTAGGTCAACTGAGCGTCTAGATGGAGCAACGATGAGGTGCGGTATGACAGAGAGCGGGGTCCCCCTCTGTCCGCGACGCCTGACCACAGAACAGATAATAATACTACTTATAGAAAGGACACTGTCATCCGCCCACCAGTCGGGCCTTCCTCTCTCCGCGAGCGAAATAGAACTCGCAACTATCCCCGCTTCTCTCGGAAATCACCTCACGCACACTCTTACGCGTGTACAATAAGTGTACAGTATCTGTGTAGTAGATGGTTATAACGTGACATTTGTATGGGAATTGAATGGAGTGTCCGGGGTGTGGCCTGAGGTAGTGCTGGCCGGCTTCTATTGCGCTCCGACACCTGTATGTTGATCTACTAGTAAGTATACACTTACTATTATACTATAGTCGGACGCTGATGAGTGTGTGTGTCGATTAGTCAGGACTTTAATTTTTATATGTATATAGAAGAAGAGATGAGCTTTGCAATTTTATGTCCTGAAAGAGTACCCTAAGTTTTAATCCAAAATCTAAGTTGACACATTATCATAATGTAAAATAAGGAAAATGTATCAGTGTCATATTTGAAGAATTAGGTACAAAATGCAAAAGTACAAAATGCAAAATTTGTTAAATCGTACTTATTGAAGAAAAATCCCAATAATTACCATTGACAAAAAGATTTTATTAAATAACGCTAATTTCTGTGAAAACTTCTAAAACAGGCAAGGGCTACCCTTTATATCACAATTCACACATAACTATACTTAATAAATACTAGGTACATAATACACACATGCAAAATGTACGCTTCTACGTTTGCATGAAAACCGACAAAAGGAGCTTTTTTGAACAAAAGACGGCCACACAACGGGACAAACAGATATGTCAACATATATATATATATTGCAACATACGGGACCAACCTTTTGTTATACATACTCGTATGTTTTTGTAAAATTTAACAATGATACAAGCGCGAGGGTTCGTGTATGTTTTTTCAAAAACAACATGCAAGATAATTAGTGTTGGGTCGTTGTATGATATTTGTTTCTTTATTTTTGTTTTCTTGGTTAATGCATTTTCAATCTTGTTAGTATTTTCTGGTTTTTGATTACAGTACGTTGGTGCCTACTATTTCATTTCATTATGTATAATGTGTATTTACTGCGTTTTGTTGCGCTGCGTTTTTTAAGGCCACCGTCCTTATAAGAAGCGACTGCACAATCATCGCAAGCTCGCGCAAATCAAGACGCACGAATTCACGATCAAACATGGGACACCTATTCGACATCATTTAATTTGAGCGCGTAATGATAAGATTCAGGGGAACTTGCGACGATTGCGTTGTTGCGTTGTTATATTAATGTTTCTAATTAATGACGTAGCCTATGATGTTCAGCTTGAGCGCACGCTTTAATCGAAGTGCGGCTGGGTGGGGCTACGTGGAACTGAAGTATTATAGTCTATGTATCATAAAGATGAAAAAACGTAGGGCAGAGATAATTTATTTACATTTAAATACAAAAAAAAATTGATACACATTTTTCAAGATAATTTTCTTATAATATTTTCTAAGGAATAGAAGATTGTAGTTCCATATTGAGAAGCAGTTTAAAGAGTTCGGTTAAGTTATAACCGAACTCTTTAAACTGCTTCTGAATTTAAGTAACAAACACTATCATAAGGATTCGTTTCCATGAGCGAGTGTATCGTGACGATTATCGTGGGATACCACACTGAATTCATATAGTATCCAAATATACAAAAGCTCGACTGCCGATCACGAGGTCCCGGGTTCGATCCGCAGGTCAGGCAAAGTTTTAAATTTTGAATTTTTCCATTAACTCAATAACTGACTGGAGTCTGGAACTGTGCCCGGTAGATGGCAATAGGCTCGTCCCCTATTACATGGGACCAATAACATACTGGCGAATGTGGGTGTACCTACTATGGGACTGGGTTCTGTGTACACCTTTACTCTTTACCCCTTCGGGAAAAAGGCGTGATTGTAAGTGTATACGAAATAATATAACACAGTTCAAAACTAAACCGAAGAACAAACCGACTAAACTAAATGCCGACTAACGCTTGGCACGCAAATTTTTTATCAATGCGTTTTAATATCTAAATCTGTGAACAACACCAATATACTAGCGATGTCATAAGTTAGATAGCAGTTGTCGATAGGAAAAGAAACAAAATGCTTGAATGCTATTCTGTATTCGTTGCACAGCAAGTCTTTCTATCTAGTAGTTGTTACGTAGTTCCTAGACCTTAGAGTATAAGACGGTGCTTAAAACATTGAACGCCACGCGGGTCTCCGGTTCTTTGGTACTATTATTTATTCTATGAGACCGGTGACTGGAATTTCAGAATATGTCCACTGGCGTTAAATATAATGAACACACCTTTACTCGCGCCGGTGATCTTATCCCGAAGCACGTTGATCTGGTGCACCCTCCCGAACTCTTCGAACATCAGCCGCAGGTCGTTCTCGTCCATACTCCGAGGCACTTGTCCTACGAACATCTGGAATTGAAACATAAGCACTCCATTATTTCGTGTATATTTTCCGTTGTGACGGTGCCGGCAAAACAATTTTCGCGAATGTAGCAATTTGTTCAGTTTAGCAGGTATATATGTACCCGCTTAACTATCAGTACACCTTATATTGTAACACCGTGTATAGACTGCCTTGGTGGTGTAGTGGGTGCAAGCTGGACTGCCGATCTTGAAATCCCGGGTTCAATCCCCAGATCAGACAAAATGTTAAATATTGAATTTTCCATTTGGAATTATCCCAATAACTACCTGGAGACTGGAACTGTGCTCGATAGATGGCAATGGGCTCGCCCCTATTACATGGGGCCAATATCATACTGGCGAAATGTTTAGTGGTACCTACTATGGGACTAAGACACCTCTGCTTACCCCTTCGGGAAAAAGGCGTGGTTGTATGTTATCTTATAATTAAATTCTTATAATTTAATCATTCAATGAACAAAGGCAACCTCATACATTTTCAAAGCACACAAAATAACCATAATGCATAATAATTAATAATTAAAAATCACGCAAATAAACCATCAGTGGGCACTTTGAGAATTAAAACGCCGTCAAATGTTCCCGATAGCCACACAGTATTCGATATAAAACGAAAACTTTAATTCGAAATCCCCCGACTGCTGCACCGAAATCAATTAATTACCACACTTTTCTCTGTTCGAGCTTATTTTATAAAAAGCATATTATTATATGGCGATGTGGGGGTTATTTGTAGGAAAATTAAGTTTTTATTATGTCTGGTGTAATAAGTCAGGGTTGTCACACGTATTGCAATAAAAGCAATCATGAGGCGTAATTGGGCGCTTGCCGCCGCAGCGCGCCACGTTTGTATCTGTACTAAGGTTTATTACAGGGCTGGCGAGTTTACAACTTTTAAATCATTTTTATAACTGAACTATACGACTCTGTGAACTAAACTGTAAAAAAATAACAATCATATTATATGTTTAGAATAACACTAATTAAGTAAAAATTTCCTCAATGACACGTGCTACAGAAGAAACAGTTCAATATTACTCATCATAGTTTATCATGTATGTATAGTTTATCATATATGGGCATTCATGCAATCACGCCTTTTTCCCGAATAAGTGTAGGCAGAGGTGTACCCAGGACCCATAGTATGCCATAGTATAAGGTAGAACCCACATTTCGTCAGTATTTTATTGTTTCCATGTACTCGTAATAGGGGGTGAGCCTATAGGAGGATATTTATATGCAAGATTCAAAATAGCAACAGAAATTCAGCATAAAATATTTTTTATTGCCAACCCTATAACAGAAAATACGTAGCCATTAGTCGAGGTGGAACCTTTTTAATTATGTCACTATATCACTTCATTTGCGAATTTAAAACTTCATTGACTGCGATGTTTTTATTTCATTATTAAAGGATAGTATTTTCCATGCTTTAGCCTTCTGTTTAAAAATAACATTGTACGGATATTAACGATGGATTATATTAGATTAAACTGTTTAAAAAATAGTGTACGCATTTATCTTTGAATTAAGTTTAAATTTTTTTTAATGTCTCGCGTAGACCACCAGAGTATGTAGGTTATAGGTGCCCTAGTCCTTGTTGTCACCGGAGCAAAACCTCGCCGTAGGCTGAAACGGCATCAGCTTGACGTTGCCAGGGACGAAGGCCTTTACAAAGAGGATGCGTAAAACCGTGCGAAGTGGAGGAGGAAAAGTCGGAGAGCTAACCCTGGCAATGCTATGGATAATTGCTCAGAAGAAGATAATAAACTACAAGAAGTTACAAGCAAGGAGGTCAATAACTTCACTTTGCTACATAGTCGGCCAGTGACTTGACTAGTACTTGAGCATTTGCTTATTTGACTAAGTAACGCGTATATAATTTGGGTTAGGCTAATGTTAGCTTAGCGATTCAATAATAGGGCGAAATATTTCGTAGATATTTTATTTTAAAAATGTTTAAAAATTTTGAAAAGCAGCGTCTTTATATTTTATTTTATTTTTTTAATATTATTATACAGTTATCAATAATTTCGTATCAGTTTTTCATCCGCCAAGCAGTAATGTGCAAACATTACTGTGTTCCGGTCTGAAGGGCAATGATACTGGGCATGACGAGATTCAACAACTAATATCTCAGGGCGACAGGCGCAGTACAGTGCCGCGCAGAATTTTGAATTTTAAAACAGTGGGTGGCACTGTATCTGATATGGGCAATCATGATGCTTACCATCAGGCACCTGATATGCTCGTCTTGTCACGTATTATAATAAAAAAAAAAGAAAAAAAAACTTATGCCCATGAACCTAGAAAAAAAAAAGCCGGACGGAGTCTTCTAAAAGCACTTCGCACACTTGTTTGGGTAGGTCTACCTTGAATGGACGGAAAGGATTTTTGTACTAAAGCTCGATCAGTAACCACATAAGCTGACTCCTGCTTGTGTGCACGCACAAATTCACATCTCTTTTTCTCGGTTGTTGGGTGAATGTGTGAATGTGAATATGTGCGTGCCTTCATGTTTGTATTAGTGAGCTGGCTTACTATGGTGCTTCCCTTTTTGTCTTAGAAGACTCCGTCCGCCTTTTAATGTTAGGTGGACTCCATTCCGCACTAAGACTCTTATCTGGTCCCTACTCCGTCCGCCTTTTTTTCCTACGTTATGCTGAAGCTGATATATTGCACGATGATTGTTTTAGATAGATTCATTAATTTATTGTGAGAATCATCATTTTGTCAAATGTCACAGTTACCGTCGTACAGTGAACAGAGTATGGGTGTAGTTGTCTGTTATAATATGATTAGATTAGTCTGTTATAATTACCTACCTTGATATAGTCAGGGTCGGGCACCTCGGGCTTCTCCTCATTGTTGTTGTTGTTTATACTCGTGTTGTTGTTGTTTATGTTCATATTAATGCCACTGAAACAACATATACATAACATGTTAGCAAGGTTAGAACAACATAATGACAAAACATGAACATTGAAGGAATTTAAAAATGTTCTTGAACAACATACATTCACGCCTTTTTCCCGAAGGGGTAGGCAGAGGTGTACCCAGGACTCAGTCCCATAGCAGATACACGCACATTTCACCAGTATGTTATTGGTCCCATGTAATAGGGGGCGAGCCTATTGCCATCTATCGGGCACAGTTCCAGACTCCAGACATTTATTGAGATAATTCCTAATGGAAAAATCCACGACTGCCTCCGTAGCGTAGAGGGCGCATGCTCGACTGCCAATCAAGAGGTCCCGGGTTCGATCCCCAGGTCAGGCAGTGTTAAATATTGGATTTTTCCATTAGGAATTATCTCAATAACTGCCTGGAGTCTGAAACTGTGCCCGGTAGATGGCAATAGGCTCGCCCCCTATTACATGGGACCAATAACATACTGGCGAAATGTGGGTGTATCTACATGGGACTGAGTCCTGGGTACATCTCTGCCTACCCCTTCGGGAAAAAGGCGTGAACGTATGTTGTTGTTATGTTGAAAAATCCAATATTTAACACTTTAATGACTGGGACCTGACCTGACCTGGGGATCGAACCCGGGACCTCTTGATTGGCAGTCGAGCATGGGCCCACTACGCCACCGAGGCAGTCACAGAGGCAGAGATGTTATTAAAGGTGAAAGAAATAAAGTCAATTAGCTATCTTTACAATAGTTAATTCTTTAATATGAAAAAAAACCTTACATTGCTTAGGTACATATTAAGCAGAGCTGTACCCAGGACCTAGTACCATAGTAAGTACACCCACACTCGCCAGTTATGCTTTTGAGCCCATGTAAGCCTATTGCCATTAACCAGGCACAATTCAAGACGCCATGTTGTCATCAAAACCAAATTCCTAAAAAATTCTAATAGTAAAATCCAATAACGCTTTTTGCCTGACCTGGGTATCAAACTCAGGACCTAATAATAGGCAATAGCTCTTGGGAACCACAATCGAGGCGGAGTGGAAAAAAGCAAATGCAATAAATGATTGATAATACATTAATAGTCAAACCACTAATTGGTAAATGTATGATCTTTACTACATCCTTCAGCATAATGCGGAAAATAATAATAATAATATGCACTACTAACACAACATAAACATACATTCACGCCTTTTTCCGAAGGGGTAGGCAGAGGTGTACCCATAGTATAAATACACCCACATTTCGCCAGTATGTTATTGGTCCCATGTAATAGGGGGCGAGCCTATTGCCATTTACCGGGCACAGTTCCAGACTCTAGGCAGTTATTGAGATAATTCCTAATGGAAAAATCCAATATTTATTACTTTGCCTGACCTGGGGATCGAACCCAGGACCTCTTGATTGGCAGTCGAGCATGCACCCACGACGCCACCGAGGCAGTCACTACTTAACACAAAGCGTACGAAAACTTAAATTACGGTCTTAAGTCTTAGAAAATTTAATATCGATCACTTTATGGCATTGAAGATAGTATAACAACATAAATGTGAAAGTTTGTGTGAATGGGTGGATGTTTGTTACTCTTTCACGTTAAAACTACTGAACTGATAGGGCTACAATTCGGTATGTAGATAGTTTAGACCCTGGAATAACACATAGGTTACTATTTATCTGACTGGTCCAAGGTGCTGAGGGACTCGGGTCCTTCAGCATTGTTTTAATATATCACGATCGTTGTCATTTCAATCATAAAAATCCGAGATCGAACGTTAATGTCGAAAAGGTTCTTAACTATTGAGTGCAATTAGGACGAAAGTTTCGTCACCCCTTGCTATTTATTTAAGCTATATTTATTTAAATAAACTGACGAGTCTTCAAACCACGCATAAGAGACTGTTAAGATGGCTTAAGAAGCCAGGAAAATCCTCCTTATGCTACTAATTCCAACTATTATATAAATTATTTATATAAAAGTTTAATAAATATAATAGATATAGGTGATAAATGCGAAAGATTGTGAGCATGGATGTTTGTTGATGATTGTTGGATGTTTACTCTTGGATGATTGGGCTATAATTTGGTATGTAGATTAATTTATACAGTGGAAGAATACTTTCATAAAAATACTTTTTATCTCGATATCCCACGGGTAGTAGGTACTAAAACAACTCGGGTGAAGTCACGGATCACAGCTGCTAGTTACCTACCTCATATACGTGGAATATCCAAAATCCCACACACCATAGTGCGCGCAGTTGTTTGCCATGACGTTATCACTGATAAGGCCGTACATCGCTCGATCGCGCACGTTATCGTCTTATCAAAACCGATCGAGAACGCCACGCGCACTGCGCTCGGAACGCGATTTTGTGATGATTTGATAATTTATACTCTGCAGTTTCGCGTCTACCCTAACTGTTAAGACTACCCACATTTCAACAATATGTGATTGCCAGAGATCAAAAAGTTGTGGGATTATTTAGTTATGCCTTCCGCAAAAAATACGTCTCTTGTGTACGATTATATTATGGGTATAGTCTATGTTATCTGTTTTATCTATATTATTTTTATATGTAAAGTAACCTTTAATGTGCTACAATTTTAGATATTCACTCAATATATAAATAAATATAGATCGAGTCTCGTGTGAACTGTAAATTAAATTACCCAAAACGTTATTGTTTTCAGCTTAAATTTTATCACATTTTTTTACAATAATATACGTAAATATAATACGAGTAGGTACGTACAAATTCAAAGAAAATACGTACACGACGAATAGACGACAGCGTTTATTGGTTGAAGTAATAACAAACTGAAAGTCACTATCTAATTAGGTAATCATTTATAAATCAATTATGATTTTATTTCATGAATATTATTGGTTTGAGGACGGAATGCAACCTTTGGTGGAATAACATGAACCACTTGAGTGTTTCATTATACCAGCACAAAATAACTGTTATCACTACATAACATGAGTAATTTTAGATTATTTCATAGATTACATCTATGTGAAGGTATATATACATTATAGTATATACGCGATTGTCGAGTATGTATACATACTACACACACACACTTGCATTTACTTCTTACTAGTGAAATTCCTAGGCTTCGCACGGGTAGCAGAAAAGGATAGTTATTATTGTAGCGAAAACTTACACTCGGAATAGGTACAATATCCACACATTTGACAGCCTCGTTGGTTCAGACGGTAGGAACTCTGCTTTCTGTGCCGCAGGCCCAGGGTTCGATCCCCGGCCAGGTCAAACATTAGTGTGCATGGACATGTCTGTTTGATCTGTGTCTGGGTGTTATAAGCATATATAAGTCTTCCGGTTACCATAGTATAGGCTTCTAGCCTAGTTTGGGACCGCATCACCGTGTGTTGTAGTTGTCCCATATTATATTATTATTATTAAGTAATATGAAAATGAGAAGAAAATTTCAACTACGTGCGGGACTTGAACCCGCGCCTTCCGCACTAATACGCGTGGTTGGAAGCGGGGGGTGGGCGCGGAAGGTCTGTGTTCTACGAGTATATATTTTCATACAGTATTTCAAGCGAATAGCCCGCTAAGTAAAAATATAAAATATTATAGACCCAGAAGATTCCCCGTGCCGATCCGGGACAGAATATTTCGGCTGCTTTTTCTTTCTAAGCATGTCGTAAAAGGCGACAAAAGGATTCCATGACACACAACATCACAACATCTAAGTCATAACGACCATCACTAGTGCAGAGCGTTGGTCGTTTGTGGCCGGTTAGGTACCTCGAGTACTACGTCCACAATCCGAGCCCCAGGGCTCACTGCACCCCACCAACCCGCATTAGACAAGCGTGGTGGGTCAACTGTCTAAACCTTTACCCTCATGAACCACAACAATAATACCAGGCCCCAAGTACCCGGCGTCTCTAGAAGGAACACCGCTGATGACAGTAGGCTGCCTACTTCTAGAGCAGGAGGCGCATACAATCTCCGGGTGACAAAAACTCACTGTCAAACAACCAACGCAAGTCACATGGATGCCGACAATCTTAACATTTTTACTTATAACGTACGGACATTACGTACGGAAGAAAGGATAACTGAACTCGAACACGCTTTAAACTTTGTGAAATGGGATGTAATTGGCCTCTCAGAGGTAAGGAGAGAAGGAGAAGATATTCTGGAAAGGGCAGGTAATACGTTCTATTACAAAGGAGAAACCAGCGGAAAA
The DNA here is from genome assembly GCA_947063395.1 of Hemistola chrysoprasaria. Taxonomy (NCBI): domain Eukaryota; kingdom Metazoa; phylum Arthropoda; class Insecta; order Lepidoptera; family Geometridae; genus Hemistola; species Hemistola chrysoprasaria. The sequence continues at coordinate 13,900,029 of OX346716.1, read as the reverse complement.
TATGGCGTAGGTTTTATAGTCAGCAAAAAATGGAAAAACAACATCAAGGAGTTCATTGGCTACACAGATAGGATAGCTGTGCTCAAGTTCAACATAGATAACAAAAATACCCTGACCATTATTCAAGTTTATGCGCCCACTTCTTCGCACACAGACGATGAGATTGAAGATTTCTATGATGTTCTCAACGATGCATGCGACAAACATAGAGGCACTTGGACATTAGTTCTTGGAGATTTTAATGCCAAAATAGGCTCCCGCATAGATTCTGATAATTGCAACATTTTAGGTCCCCACGGTATCGGAACTAGAAACGATAGAGGTAACCGACTCTTGCAATTCGCATTTGGTCAAAATCTCAGCATCTGTAATAGCTTCTTTGCCAAACAACCTCAACGTCGTTGGACCTGGATCTCTCCTGATGGTCATATAAAGAATGAAATAGATTTTTGCCTAACATCCCACAAACACATTATTAAAAACAGCGAAGTACTAAATTCCCTCAAATTCAATTCAGACCATCGCCCACTTCGAATAGTACTTAAATTGAGTTTTAAAATACTAAGATTAAATATGATCAAAAAGTCCATAAAACACCTAAACAAGATTGTACTACAATCCAACAAAGACCAATTTAATCTCCATCTTTTGAATAGTTTTAATGATTTACCTTTGGAAGACTCCGGCGACGATGTCACGCAACAGTACAATAATATCCTTCACAGCATTCAAAGAGCCAGCCAGAAAATAAAATCTCCTAAACAGAGAACGAACAGACTTAGCATAAACACCAGAAATCTAATTGAAGAAAGACAGAAGTTAACGTTTCTCACACCAGAATATAACCAAACAGATAAACAAGTGAAGAGAGCAATTCGTAAAGATATTAGAAACTATAACACAGGGCTTGTACATAAAGCACTTGAAAATAATCTTTCTCTTAGGGCAGCTATTAGGGGTACAGAAAATGGTCGAACAACAATCAGTAGTTTAAAAGACAGTAACGGTGCGAAACATGGCGATAGGGGAAAAATATTACAAATTTCTACCGATTTCTACCAATCCCTCTATTCAGATAACCAAAACTCGATATCGCAAAATGATACAGCAGGTACGAATTCATGCTCAGATGATATACCGGCGATATCAGAGCTTGAAGTCCACCGGGCGTTGGTGAGCATGAAATATAACCGAAGTCCTGGAGAAGACAGCATTACCACTGAAAGCTTAAAAGTAGGAGAACCTGTGCTGCTTCCTAAACTGACTAATCTTTTGAACTCTATTCTACGAACAGGAACTTTTCCTCCCAAATTTTGCCACTCCAACATTATCCTACTTCACAAAAAGGGGAATAAAACAGAATTAATTGATTGAATTTGGCGTGACTCTGGGTTCAGCGTTCAGCGAGGTAACATCTCGAGGAACGGCGTCGTACTAACATTTGTCGCCCCTACAGCGGAGTCAGAGTCTATTTCCTGATGATGCGTCGTGTAGACGCGAAACACGTGTCGATATATGAATGGTGTCACTAACAACAATAATACGTAATAGCATTTCCTCTTTGCATGCAATTTTGCGGGCGGGAGGGCGGTGCACTGTGCATGTTGTTTTTGACACTAAAAATCGGAACTAAAAACTAAATATTCTTGTTCTAGGAGTTTAAAACAGAATTATCTAATTATAGACCCATCAGCTTAGTTTCGCACATATACAAAACCTTCATAAAAATAATCGAGTAAAGGATATCAGGTAAACTAGACAAACACCAACCAGTCGAACAAGCTGGTTTTCGCAGAGGCCTCTCTACCACAGACCATCTTCATACTTTAAAATCAGATAATTGAAAAACATTATGAGTTTAATCTACCCCTCTATTTGGCATTCATAGACTACACTAAAGCATTCGACAGTATTAGACATACATCAATCTTTACAGCACTAAGTAATCAGAATATAGAACCTACATACATAAATCTTTTACAAAATATTTACAAAAGCAGCACGGCATCCATAAAACTACATACACTCGGCCAATCCTTCCCCATACAAAAAGGCGTCAAGCAAGGTGACCCGCTATCTCCTAAACTCTTCACCGCTACCCTAGAAGAGATCTTCAAGAGACTGGCAGCTGACTGGGAGGGCAAGGGCATTGTAGTCGGCGATAAGAAGTTAACAAACCTTCGATTTGCTGACGATATTGTTCTGTTCTCCTCATCAGCTGAAGAACTTGGCTCAATGATCAACGAGTTACACACGGCAAGTCTCGAAGTCGGTTTGGGGATGAATATGTCGAAGACCAAACTTATGACAAACAGCACGAAACGTAGGTTGGAAATCGATGGAATGGGGATTGAGTATGTCCATGAGTATCTTTATCTGGGCCAAATAGTCTCTTTCCAGGCAAGACAAGAAAAAGATGTAGCTAGACGCACCGAAAATGCCTGGAAGAGCTTTTGGTCCATGAAAGACCTCATGAAAGGCAAACTGCCTATGTCCCTTAAAAGGAGACTCATGGACATGTGTATTCTCCCCATCCTCACCTACGGTGCTCAGGTTTGGTCTTTGACCTATCACCAAAAGCATACACTCGGGGTTTGCCAGCGAGCAATGGAGCGCAGTATTCTTGGTGTCAGACTTACAGACCGTATAAGAAATGAAACCCTGCGTTCCAAAACTCAAATCGCCGACGTTGGTCAAAAAGCTGCCAGTCTCAAGTGGAACTGGGCCGGACACGTTTGCCGCATGTCGGACGAGCTGTGGGCTAAACTCTTAACCGAGTGGCGCCCACACAACGTTAGACGACGACGCGGCAGGCCCAGAAGGAGATGGCGAGACGAGCTGGATCGCCACTGGGAGGATTGGCAAAATCGAGCACTGGATCGTGAGGAATGGTCTGAGGGTAGAGAGGCCTTTGCCCAGCAGTGGGACACACCCGGCTAACAATAATATAAATAATAGAAGATCCATTAAGAGGTATCGACACATTTAGGAATTTGACACAATCCTATGAAAATTTACTCAATCAATGTTTTGTATCACATGCCCTTGTTTATTTCGAATTGAATAAAGTAAAATATGATGTTACTATATATTTTATGTTTTCTTTTATAAACCCTTTAGTTCAAGAGAACGTCTAATCATGCACTAAGGACTCAAAACCAGTACACGGTACCAGACACGCACTAGTAAATTGTGATGTGATTTTACCGTGATTTTAAGACGTTCACAAGAAAACAATGTGATAGGTACGGGCACAGATTCTGTCTGTATGTAATTTACGGGTGATACGGGCTGATAATGATGATGAATATTATATATTATGTCGTTAGAATTATACAGTATCAGCCATCATATAAGTAAAGGTATCATAATAATATTATATAGTATTTTATTTATTGACAGATGATAGGGTCGTCATTTGGTCATCGCAGAAGGGGCAAAAACGGGGTGAGTTTTATCATTGTATAAAGGGACAGTGGGTACATTTTGTTTCATTGCCATCTGCCCTGAACAATTTTTATAGTTTGCTGATAGCAAATATTATATTCGATAAAAACATTTTTAACCAAAAAAAAATATCTACATACTTACCTATTTGATGAAAAAAAATTATGTCTAAAATTTTTATCATATAATATAATAATTTCTATATAATTTCTATTATCATAAAAATATCTTGTAGATTTTGTATACCAACTATAAATAAAAAAAAATGTCGCAAAAAGTGTGAGATCGTCTTGTTTAATCTAAGATCGGTTGTATCTTTTGAGTCAACCATCCCAAAACACAAACATGTCTAGAACTAGTAAATCAGTTGTAATTGCTGACCAGAAATTTATGAACCATACAAAAAAAAAAACAAAAGTAATAACCGTTTAACATCAAAGCTACAAACCATCTCATTACTTTGGAATCACGTCACACGCAAGCCCCTCATATTGACACCGTAGCTATGGGGGACATCAGGGTGCGACTGTAGGAGGCATAAAGGTAACTTTCCACTAATAAAAGAAAAACGAAAAATATACTCGTCATAAAATATCATTTTGTGATAATCATTATTTTACTCGTATTAATCGGACTCTGATTGTTAATCTAATGCTGGGACATGGATTAATTAGCACGATCTTTAGCTCTTGTTTCGAAATTTATATGATAAATCCTCGTATCGCGCAGTCATCATCATAGTCAGCAGCAGATTATGATAATACATACGTATGTATAGCAGCCACTTATAGCAGCAATTTGCTACGATTCTACAACTTTCGCTTCTTCCACTTTCATCACATTCTTCATGCATGCTCATCGGTTGTTGGTACTTTTGACCTGGCCATTCCTTAAGATACTATACCTATACATATTTCCTATATATAAATTTATATACTTTCACGATTAGAACACATATTATGTATTTTATGAAAGTATTATGTATTCTGTGAAAAAAAAAAAAAATTTACCTAGACGTTTGAATGAGTTGCATCAGACATGGTTTCGAGAAGACTCAAACCGGGCGAAACGTCGAGGCAAATAAAATATGGTTTTAGCACGATTAAGTCCCGTTTCTTTCATAATATATGATAATACTAGATTAACGCATTAGAAAATACTCCCTACCTAGGGCTTTATTATCACTGGCTGACTTACTGGCTGTTTTTTCAAGTTAGCTATATCGGTGAGTATTCATTACTGCCTCTAGTTATTAATAGCTCGCGTATCTTTAGTGGAAATTCACCTTAAAAGAGGGCCAAAAAATTATGCTCCACCCGTCACACGTAGCCGGAATAATAAGCCGAGCCGCGGCACATATTGTCGGCCAATATGTGCCACAATCACAAAATCAGAAAAATAACTGATAACGCGTTCCAAATAGTAATAAGGATTTGTTGTCGGCAGATGGCAGCTATTGAAAATGGGGTATTTTATAAGGACGAAGAAATTATGAGATGTTCATGTCTATATTTGGAAACTCTATTGTATTTTATGATGAAAAAGATGGTGAAGTGTATACAAAAATGAAGGCGGATAAATTAGGTATAAAATGGAGGAGAACTTGAAGCGCCAACCCCACTTAGTGTGGGATCAGACCAAAAAATATATTGCATAATGTTATGTCACCGAAATATTTTAAGGCAAATGAGCATGTGCTCGATTTTTAGGGTTCCGTACTGCAAAAGGAAAAAAGGAACCCTTTGTTGTCCGTCTGTCAAGACACTTTTTCATGGGAACGCGTGGAGGAGGTATCAAGTTGAAATTGATATCAAATACTCAGGACTGCGGTCCCAAGTTAACACAATCAAAAATTATAGCCATAGCTTATGAGACCATTGTACTCATTTAATGGAACAATAATAATTATCACTAGAGAGGTCACGAAAATAAAATTCGAAAAAAATCTCCATTATGTGGCATATATGATGGTTAAGGATGATGATAATTAGTGTATTTTATAAATACAGAACAAGGGTTACGCTAGAAGGCTATTATAAGTAACTAAATACATTCTCTACCAGTTATCTTGGGACTGGAAAAAGTGAAAGATAACTTAAAATCATCATCAGGCGTGGTGGCGAGCTCAGTTTGATGGACTTTACGCACATGACGCAGCTGCCCGTCATCTGGAACTGGTAACCTCTTAGCTGTTACTTCAACTACGGGTAGAGAGGGTATAGTACTATTCTATAGCCTGTTAATAAGCAAATTTTGACAACCTGGTTGGCACAGATGGTAGTAACTCTGCTTTCTGTGCCGCAGGCCTCGGGGTCGATCCCCGGCCAGGTCGAACATTTGTGTGCATGAACATGTCTGTTTGATCTGTGACTGGGTATTATAAGCTTATAAAGTATGTATATCAGTCATCTGGTCACCATAGTATAGGCTTCTAGCCTAGTTTGGATCCAGATGACCGTGTGTGAAATTTGTCCCATAAAATTATTATATATATTATTTATAATAAGTATTAAACAGGAAATATCACAAAAAATAATACGTAAATCCAACAAAGTTATTTAGTTAAACTGTAATTTTCATAAGTTGGCTGTGCCATTACTATAGAAGTAGGCTATCACAGATACCGCTCAAGTGTAGCATCACACACAATAAGGCAGCTATTTACATTGAGTTGATAAAACGAGAGATTACAACATTATCGCGACCACTTTCATGTACGCCACGAATATTACATTCATAATAATGTGTGGATATTTCTAGAGGTAAAGCAGCGTTTTCACTAAAGGCAGCAGGCTCGGATTCACGGCGCAAGGGACGGTTTCCACATTGGACCGAGGTAGCTGCTGCTGATCAGTGGACTGCATTATATCTATTACACGGGATTTACATAAGGCGATTAAAAACCCTGTAATTCAACGAGTTTGTATAATTTAAAATGAGCGATATTATCTACCTAAATCGAAGCGTATGAAATCAGTTATGATTTGTGTTCTTCTTAGATCCAAATATAAAATTGGTCTTTTCATCAAGAAAACATCATTAATTTTCAGATTAATGAAATAATCTGAAAATTAATGATGTTTTCTTGATCTTTGAACATCAGTTCAAAGCAAGAAAAACCTTTGATAAATTCAATAAGGAAATCTCATTGAAAAATTCGCCTATTCTAATTTACCTATTCTAATTAATTTACCTATTCTACTCAACAATACAACCTAATCCATTTCATCCACGAACCCGAATGCTTTGGTCTATTTTAGGGTTGCCACATCACTCTATAGCAAATATTTACCAAAGCGATAGATTAGGAGCTAGTCGTGCCCGAGGTGACACGGACCGAATATGAAATCACTTAGTGACGTCACAAGGCTTGTCGGGTATTTAGGTTAGGATTTGTTTACAGTTTAAACCTAGGTATATTAACTATTTGTAAAAGCCTATAAAAGAAGAATGCAGGGACGTAACACGGAATGATAATATTAAGAATGTTTGAGGTCACAGTGAAGAGACTAAAGAAGGTCTACACCATTCAATTATGGATTTGTAACATAAGAAGACCCACGAGTTGAATAATTCGCGACAAACTTTATGAGCTCTCTGAAGTAACTTCTCCGAAGTAACTCTCTGAAGGAACTATTTTGGCTGCGCAGTACGAATATGTGCCTACTGCGCAGCCAAAACGGATAATTTCAGATAGCTCTTAAAGTTTTGCGCGAGCTTAAAGTACTTGTGGCATGCTCCTATTTAAAACTTTTGTACTGTATAGGTACTTCAGCTGACTACACACGCTAAAATGTATGGCATTATAAAATGTATCTATAAATTACATAGGGTTGGCATAAAAACATAAAATTGCAACTACTGGCGTCACAGATGCTTAATTTCATGCGCAATACAAAACCGGAAATGACGCACTCATGCAGCTGAAAATGTATGAAACCGTAAAGAATTCACTGTTATCTACTACACAGAGCAGTTCCGAGATTCATAAACTTTTTGTTTTTATAGTGTTTCAAAATGTTTGCTAAGAACACCCAAAGAAATAACAAGAATGAGCTGTCATCTTTTCCTACTAGTGCTATTGTATTAAGAATTAATATAAGAAACTGAAATGGAAAGGTGCAAGTAAAGATTGAAGATTGACACGTGACTGTAAATAAAATTGACTTTAACATATTAAGTACCAAAAAGTGTATAAATCTCGTTAACACGTCTAGATACCTAGACATGCTCGACGTAATATTATGTCTAAATCACTTACTTCGGCTTGGCGTATGGCGAAGAGGGCGATGACGCCTTGTGGTGGTTCCTATTGGGATGCGTGGGTCGGTTGGCGTTGGAGTCGCAGCCGCCGCCCGGCGAGATCTTGCCGGCGAGTGCGTTCAGAGAGTGAAGCATGGCGGGCGGCGGCCGCTCACAGTGCGGCCTGGTCACACTGATGACTCGACTCCCTTTGCCGACCTGCCTCCGACGAGCCACGGTGCCTTATCTCCTGATAAGAGGCGCGGGGGCACCACCGCCCCCCGCCTCATCGCCACCTGACACTGTCTCACGCTCACACACTCACACACGCTTTATAGTGTACTATTTTTTTTATTAAACACCGATAGGGGTCAGCGTCCTGTCCGCTTCATAAATATCGTTGACATTTTTTCATCACTATTCCTTTCTGGTTGGGTTTTTGCACTGTGTCCTTCGCGCACTGTTCACTTTATTTTTAAGCTCGCAAGTTTTAAACTGTAGGAGGAGATTGGGTTGTTATTGTTGCGATGTTGAGCGTTTATCTACTATGATTTTTCTAAATAATTTTAAAACGGAACTGAAGACTAGAAATGGCACAAAATTGTTGAAACAATTATTTTTGCAAAACAAGACATGGTGCTAGATTTACAAAGCGCCTGAACAATAAAGAATAGCAAAAATTTTGCCACCGCTCCGCATAATGAAATATACGACCTCAGGCGTTTACGTGATAGCTCTTATTATTTCTTCGAGGTTTTGTTTCATATTAAATTGCGAGAACTTTATAAAATGCTGACAAGACCTTAGCCGTATGGTGTACGCACCTAGTTAGTCTTTTTATGTTCATAACAAGAAGTTGTCAGTTTTGCGAGTTAATTTATTATGAAAATAATACCTATGCTATTGCCTAATTTTTGTAATCAATATATTTTATAATCCGATAATTATTAATTATTGTCTCATTTATTTTCTCGTATTTAGTAAGTCATCATCATTTAAGATCCTACAGCCCGGTGTGGGCCTTGGTCTGGTCAAGAACATTTCTCCAGTTCTCTTGTATTAAGTAAATATATACCTTAATCGTTAATTTATTTTTCTACCTTAAATTAATATTTTTTAGTTGTCTTAGCAACTATTATTTAAATAAAAATCTTTGATGAGTTTTGTAATATAAAACGCTGAATGCTTATATTGGCATAATTACAAGAAACTTCAATTAAACCAAGTACCACCTAAGTATTCCCATAACAAGCTATGTCAGTATCCGCTGGCACAGTCACATAGCATCCAAATCGGCCATAAACCGGACACCCAATTAGAGTAAATTATCCAGTGGGCCTCTAATCAAGTCATTAATACACAACCGCCGTCGACCACGCATTAGCGTCCCGGATCTCCGGGCCCGGTCGCGTCCGGAATCCCGGAACTACCCCGGATAAACGGTAAAATTAACCGGGCGCGGTATCGGGGTTACATCTGACCCTGATAAAAAACGCTACGTTGGTACGCGCCGGCCGTAGTGGTTACCGCGAATGAGTATAATAAAGGTGATTTGTTTTAATTGATTCTGCTGTTACCTACTGTTGCGGTGTTCTTTTTTGTTGGGGCTGCGATTGCGGCACAATAAACTTCCATAATATTATCTCTGTAAAATCTCTCCTATTTTCATTCAGGCATTAAGATAATAATAGGTACTGATTTTTGTTTCAAGGCACGTATTATTTTACCTTATACATCTTTAGACACTCAAGTGGGTCGTAATGCAAGCAAGAATGAATGAACAAAATTCCATATAAATAGACGTCTTTCTATTATGTAGAAATCACAATGGTTAATGGAAATTAAATTGCATGCCTTTAAAATGATATGAAAGCGTGCTTGGGGACAATTTACTCAAGAAAGTCTTAAGCAAAAAAAGCGCGGTAAAACGTACCTATATACAATTATACATATGTATAGTTATATAAAATCCTTGCCGTGGAGTTACCGGCTTTAGAATAGTGCTCCACCCTCTCGAACCGTAGTTGCTGTAAGAGCCGGCTAAGGGTTATCAAATCCAGAGGATGGGCAGCAGCGTCCTCTGTGTAAAACCATCAAACTGCGCTCGCCAACCCACCTGGCAAGCGTGGCGAGTATTGGCAACAACCCCCCCTTATGGGGGAGGCTTATGTTCAGCAGTGGACTTCCAATGGCTGAGATGCTGAGTTATATAAAATCGCGTTGATTTAAAGAACCTCATCACATTAATATTACATCTTCGACGCACGACATCTTTATTGTGCAAAAAATAAATAATTATACGGCGTGGAAGATCAAGTGCGTGAAACTTGACTAATAATATACCCAGTCACAGCGCGAACAACTCACAATCCCGAGGACTTGGTGCAAGATCGCTCGAGACTGTTGATTATTATGCAAGTGGGCCAGACTTCAGTCGACTCTGGACCAAGTTTGGAGCTAGGATGATATATCGGTAAACTTAGATGTCTATATAACTCGTCAGACGTTTAACCCTTAAAGAATAATAATAATATTAATAATTAGGCGCGGCATCATGTTCCATTTATTAGCGTTAACACCTAATTTTTTTCTATTCTTGGATTTGTCCTTGGCATCATTACATTCTCTTCTATGCTGGGAAATGCTGGAAGCTAACGTATTCATGTGGACAATAATTATACCTAGTGTTAACAAAATAAGGGGTAGTCATACTCAAGGAGGTGAATCTGTTTTTCAAACTGAGCATCTTTCAATAGAAAGAATTTCGAAACTTGCATAACTTATATTTCGACTGCTTATACAAAATGGATCACACCTGATCGGCAAATTTGTATGCGATGTCGAATTTTTTTTTGCAAATTTTCCAAATCTTTCTTGCGGAAGTTATTAAGGTTGACGGACAAATACACCTCCTTGAGTATTATTACACCTTTTTGTAACACGTTTTATACCTATATATCGTAATGAATATAAATCTGTGTGTTCGGGAAGATTCCTCTACAAATATAACGTACAAGAGACTTTTTTTATAATAAGTCTATTTGGGTATGTTATCGATGTTTAGAGCAAACTTAGCTTGCATCTGTTGTGAACCTAGATTTGCATGATGTGTGTGAGTTTTGGTGGTTGACACAATTTTATACTTACGACAAACTTGGGCAGTTTTCGACTTAACTACTATTATTAGAATATAATTACTCAGTGCATAAACATAATTGTAATCATGTACTGATTGTAAAGATCCTACGCGTTGGACAATTATATTTGTCTTAGCAAATAGTATTATTATTATATAACAATAATATATCATTAGGCACCTTGCTATCTTATACCTTTCTTTCTATATGACCATGTGGTTCCCAGCTATATAAGAGGGCCACTAGGGATGCGCCGATTGGATCGTATGCCTCCAATCCGATCATCGATAATCGGATCGATCGGATCGAAAAGGCATACGATGCATTCGATCCGGATCGATACAAATCATTAAATATCGGATCGTAATCCAAACAATATGGATTGAAATGTAATATGGCAGCCCCTTTATAAATCATGTTAAACTAACTTAGAAAAATTGGACTTTTAGTCTATTTACATTGCAAAAATACAAACACATGTTACTTTACATCATAGCTTTACTATTGGCGTTTACAAAATTCTAGTTAGCGGCTAAAAAATTACGCTTAATTATGTGAGCAGAATGTGAAATTTGGAATTCTTATCATTAATTGAAAGGTAAATATATTAATTGAATAGAAATTGTATCCTTTAAATGTTTTATTTTCATTCGATTATTCAGATCGATCTTTTGAATATCGGATCGGATGCCTTGATCCGATCTTTATCGGTCCAGAAGATCCGATCGAGCTTAAAAAACACTCATCCCGTGGGAGCCGTCAATACAAATAAATGGCTCCAGAGGCAGGAGGTCCATGCCCATGCCACAAAAAAAAAACACCGCTAGCGCTGTTTTTTTAAGTAGGGAACCCGTTTGTTCCGGGGTGCTATTACGAACTTGCAATCGCGTAACAACAACAGTAAAATTTGCTGTCAAACATTTTTTTTTATGGCGTTTGACAGCAGTCATTAAGCATTCCACACTTTTACTGCTGTTCGTAATAAGCACGCCGTTTTCTGAACCTATTGAACTGAAATTTGGTACGTAGATAGCTTAGACCCTGAAGTAACACGAAGGCAACTTTTTATTTCTATATTCCCACGGGAACGAAGACTACGAGGGTGAAACCGCGGGTGAAACCACGGGGAACAGCGAGTTGGATATAATTTATTTCAAAGTTCGAATCATTCTGATTCCTAAATGTGCAATAACTTTTATTTAACGACGACACGGAAAGCGATACGGTCACGGTAAGAATGCGTAACCCACTTATAGCTTTTGGAAACAATAAAAGTGTAATGTTTATATTTATTATTCATTTACGTCCCAATGTGAACCGTAAGCGCGAGCGATATTCCGCTGTAAAACTAAGTCAAGTCGCGAGTGAATATAATATTATTATGTGACGTGTAAAATGTTTTGAGAACAAAGAGAATGAATAATATTTTATATTTTTATAGATAATGCGATCCAATCGCTTGATATACAATCACAGAACAGATAATAATACTAATACAAGCTGATATGAGAATAAATTTCGGGAGGGCGTTCGAATCCCGCCCGTGAGTAAAAAAAACACGCCCCTATAAGCGTTAGGTAGATGGGATAGAAAAATTTCGCCGATGATTAGTGCCTCCACCGTAGCTCAAGCGGTAGAGTGCCCACCACGCAGAAGGAAGGAAGAAAAAAAGGAAGTGTTTATCAATTTCGATATGAATTCTAATCGTAACATTAGACTTGTCGGTAGGTAGAATGCGAAGTGCATCACCTATAGACACACGCCCCTGTAGTGCGTTAGGTAGATTGGATAGAAAAAAATTGCCAATGACCTCCACGCTAGCTTAAGTGGTAGAGTGCGGAACCACGCGGAATGATGCCGAGGGTGCAAAACTCAAACTCAAACTCAAACAGATTTATTCAAATAGGTCATAATCTGACACTTTTGCACGTCAATAAAGATAAACAGTACTGAGTCTACCGTGCGTTCGGAAAGATACCTCTACAAGAAGAACGCACAAGAAACTTGTAGGGCTTAATTTTTTCAACAGATAGTTTTACAATAATTGGTTTGGTTACATTCGTTTTCTTTAAAGGTGCCGCGAGGCGGCTATGCAGAAGTTTCGTGGTTCGAATCCCGCTCGTCGGTGAAATTTTTCTTCTCATTTCAGATTGTGTATCAAGCGATTAGATTGCTTAGTCTATAAAAATATAAAATATGGTCATTTATCTGTATGACACAGATACCTACTGTATTTCGCCGCTTCGTCCACATCTGCTGTTGCTACTACAATGTCCCTACATTTTTGCTACATTGGTCTGACACTTCTATGTCGGCCATCACTCTATCAGTGCTGTGTTCCATCTATCATTAAATATTCTGAATAGGTGGTTCTTTCTGTCTGCTGGTATTGTGGACTGCTATTCTGGAGTTATTTATCAAAATTGTCTAGCCATCAAATTCCAATATATAAATTAAAAACTCGCCAAAGCTGTTGTTATTTATTATCGTTATGTACATTAGTATATTCCGCTTGGTGCCGTTATATTAATTCTATTATCGTAATGCTCTTAATACCTTCGAGGGTTACGAGCCAAAATCAGGAGCGAGCTCCCTGCGCCCGTGCCAAATTGTTTACTTGCTTCATATTTGCATTTCTTGTTATGATTTTGTTACTGAAAGCTAATGTGTTTAGAAGCTTACATTATTATGCCATAAAAGCTCATATAAAATACCAATTTAAATTCCAAGTTCGCGTCATTTTTTTACACCGATAATATACCTAAATAGATCTGACAACACAGGTTTTGTTCGTCAATTAACTTTAGAAATAACACCCTCTTCTTGGAAGAGACTAGTGTTAAGTAAAACGACAAATAGAACATGAAAACAGGCTTATGTTGAAATAAGAGCCGTAATGTTCTACACACGTAAAAGTCTTGCTAGATATAAACTAAGTAACCGTCAACTCGTCTCCATGTACTTTTATTGCGTCACGTTTATTCTCTCGCGAATCAACTCAAATTTTACATCTGTACGTGCAGAGTTAAAAAATCACTTAAACGTACAACAGAGCATAATAACGGCATTTGTGTAATACATTTCAGGACCGCGTTTTTATTACTGAGTGGAAAGAGTAACAAGTACCTAATGCGGTGGGCTTCGCGAATTGTTCGCAATATCTGCCTATTAAGTACATGTACATACTGTACTGCTTTTTTTATAGGGTCGGGACAAATCGGCTACGTCACGCATAGGATCCGTGGCCTTTCCTGTTTCGTTACGCTGATTTTGCTTTGTACTCATTATTATCTTTGATTTTTAAATAATATTATGAAAGAAATGAGTTTTTATTTTTTATTCACTGAGTACGTTCTTCTTCTTTTTAGGAAAAAGACAAGCAGGTCTGTAAAACAAATAAAAACTCATCCTAAGCCCTCTGCAGCCAAATCTAGCAAAAATATGTACATTTCTAATACATTTCAAAAAAGTAGAATACAGAAAAAAAGAAAAATTGAAAAAACGCGACCGAGCTCAAAATATTGGCAACTCTAATTGGGGCGACGTCAACGGAAACAAGAGGAGTCCTTCGGTAAAGGACCGACGCTCTGACGGTACTTACAAATATATTTGTATTTTAGGATTACTTCAAAAAGTTTTGGGTTCACATTCAACAAGTACACATTCAAATTTGGAAGCTCAAAAATTTGTTATTAAATAAAAAATATTTAAGGTGGTTAGGCCGACATTATTTTTGTAGTATAACTAGATAAACGCCACTTTATGATTAGTTGTTATTTAAAATAAAATACTAATTATATTTTTTCTATCATCGCCATTGGTTCCTGAAAGTTTGTGTGGGAATTGATGGCGGCCCAACCGCCTTAAAAATGAATCTTAGAAAGTTCTTAACTGCATGGTACACAAATCAAAGCTCGAAAAAAGCAATTTTTTTGTATCGTTACTTGTAACTTAGTCATTTAATTTGGAATGCAATAAAGTATTATTCTATTCTATTCAAAACGTATTTTCATTGTACGAGCAACAACGAAGCTCATCAGTCTCCTGTCAAAAAGCTCCACGAAAAATGTCTAACATTTGACTAGGGTCCTGACTCGCGGCGAGGAAGATGACGATACTCGCCCACCAAGCCATCTGTTCAACCGAAGTTTACTTCCCGGCCGAAACATGCAATATCCACTGCACATAATTCAAAGATGTAAACCCGGTCGGTTTATGTGTTGCCGAGATATAGGGTTACTACGCTTACTAACAATAAAGATCGGGATTTAGGGAACGCGAGCAAAGCCAGGGAACTTTTTATTTTATGTGCATAATGTTACGTTGAGATAATAATGTTGGGGAGTTGGGAAGTTATGCGGGCAAGCAGCCTTATTTGAAAGTTTATTACTACAATGCAGCTTTAGTTCGCACTTGCATAATAAGACGAAAAATCTTGTAAAATATCAGTTTAAGTTTAACATTTATCAACAGAATCGTATGTCTCTATATAGACCACTACTTTATATATATTTAATTTATAAAGATGCGCCACTGTCATTTTGCTGCAAATAAATCCTCTCCATCCATCGGTTGTCTAGCAGAAATCGCTTATTAGCGAGAAGACCGCCGCTAGTACATTTAAGTATAGTTTCTCTGTATACTTTGTGTGTTGGTTCTATAAGTGTGGTGTACAATAAAGTTAATTATCTATCTATCTACTTTTATCTGCGTTGTCTTCGTTCCCGTACGAATATTGAGATAAAAAGTACCCTTTGTGTTATTTCAGGGTCTAAACTATTTACATACCGAATTTCAGCTCAATCGGTTCAGTAGTTTTTGCGTGAAATAGGAACAAACATCCATCCATCCATCTTCACAAATTTTCGTATTTATAACACCAAGTGGAAGTGCAAGCTCCGAGGCATCGGCTTTGTGCTATTTTATTTTATATCTTCTATAATACATAACAAATTAAAATGTAATTTAGGTACATTTTTAATCACTTTGTATCAAAAATAAAATATAATTGAAAGGAAACATATGTAAATAAAATAGCACAAGCCTACGCCTCGAGGCTCGCGCGTGGATTAAACATATAAATGAGTGATAGTCATATTCGGCAACGACAACATACCACGCGGCAGATCTAGTCTAATCCCTTTAGTGTAAAGTTAGTATTTTTTTTTATGATAGTGAGTGACAAGACGAGCAAATCAAGTGCCTGATGGTAAGCATCATGACTGCCCATATCAGACACAGTGCCACCCAGTGTTATAAAAATTAAAAATTCTGCGTGGCACTGCACTGCGCCTGTCACCCTGAGATATCAGTTGTTGAATCTCGTCATGCCCAGTAATTTCGCTGGTAACATTGCCCTTCAGACCGGAACACAGTAATGTTTGCACATTACTGCTTGGCGGATGAATAACTGGCAAAGGTGTGGGTACTACCTATTATCTGTTATATGGTAGTGTGTGGATTTTTATCCCTAAAAAATCTTTAGTAGACGGCAGCCCTATTCTCCGACCGGACATGACCGGCCCATTTCCCGACCCAAGGACGCTCAACGTCGAGAATTTCATTAATTTCCATTCGGCAAACTTTCGTCTTGTGTCCCACCTCTAAGCTTCCTGCTTACGTTCCGGTTTGCGCAGAAAACGGACAGTAGTTAGTGTTGTGGGTAGTAACATGTTTCGCATGAGATGTTAACATGTTCTTCATTAAAACTTTGGCATAACAATATCATTTTATATGCGCCGAAATGATCATAGATACGTAAAAAGATAGTCCGAATAAATAAATGCGAAAGTTTGTATAGTTGTGTGTCACAAACACACATAAAAACAAAATGTGATTGTGTGATTGAAAAGTCAAAATGTGGTTGTCACAGCTGATTAGGATGAACTTTTAAAGTGCAGCACACATATTTATCTCGAGAAATGTCTTTAGCTTAAACCTATTATCTTATTATCTTACACCTTATTATCTTACTAATAATATTATAAATCTAAAATCTCAGTTAAAGAAAATCAATTCTAAAAAAGATATGTTTGTAACGTAACGTATTAAACGCTAGTGCTTATCATGGATCTGGATATACCAAATGTGATTTAAAGCTAGCAAACATACATTCAATCTTTCGCTTTTATAATAATACCACCTGTACAATCTGAAATGAGGAGAAAAATTTCATCCACGGGCGGTATTCGAACCACGCACCTTCCGCACCATTCCGCGTGGTGGGTACTCTACCACTTGAGCTACCGTGGAGGCATTAGTCATCGGCGAAATTTTTCTATCCTATCTACCTAACGCACTACAGTAGCGTGTCCGCTCGTGGGTTTTTTTTTTTTCTTCTCATTTCAGATTGTGACTGCCTCGGTGGCGTAGTGGGCGCATGCTCGACTGCCAATCAAGAGGTCCCGGGTTCGATCCCCAGGTCAGGCATAGTGCTAAATATTGGATTTTTCCATTAGGAATTATCTCAATAGCTGCCTGGAGTCTGGAACTGTGCCCGGTATATGGCAATAGGCTCGCCCCCTATTACATGGGACCAATAACATACTGGCGAAATGTGGGTGTATCTACTATGGGACTGAGTCCTGGGTACACCTCTGCCTACCCCTTCGGGAAAAAGGCGTGAATGTATGTATGTATGTAATGTATTTCAGATTGTACATCAAGCGATTAGACCTCTTAGTCTATAAAATGTAAAATACTGGCCGTGCCCCGTGGTTTCACCCGCGTAGTCTTCCTTCCCGTGGGAATATAAAAAGTAATAAATGAAGTAATAAAACAAAAACATTCACATGTAAATTAAATTAACCGCATTGTTATAATTACTGTAAAGTTATGGTAACACCCTAATTATTTTAAGTGTTAATGGAATAATAATTACCAGGTAAATTGATTTTAAAATCAACGTTCAACAACAAAACGATATTAACCTACGACTGCATAATAATAATAACACCTATTATGTTTACTCGAATGCCGCGTTTATTTCAATGAGCGCAAACATGATTAGGGCTAATTAAAAATACTTATACCGGGAAATACATATATAGGTTCACAATGTCAATAAGGGTCATTACTTTATCATTACTTTTGCATAATATTTCTTTCAGTATTGGTATAAAATATAATTGATAGAGGTACACCTACGAGTAGCTGGGCCCAGTAAAGTGTTAATCCTACTAATGTTATAAATTCGAAAGTTTGTGAGGATGGATGGGTGGATTTTTGGATGTTTGTTCCTCTTTCAGACTGCCTCGGTGGCGTAGTGGGCGGATGCTCGACTGCCAATCAAGAGGTCCCGGGTTCGATCCCCAGGTCAGGCATAGTGCTAAATATTGGATTTTTCCATTAGGAATTATCTCAATAGCTGCCTGGAGTCTAAAACTGTGCCCGGTATATGGCAATAGGCTCGCCCCCTATTACATGGGACCAATAACATACTGGCGAAATGTGGGTGTATCTACTATGGGACTGAGTCCTGGGTACACCTCTGCCTACCCCTTCGGGAAAAAGGCGTGAATGTATGTTATGTATGTATGTTCCTCTTTCACGCCAAACTACTGAACCGATTGGGCTGAAATTTGGTAGAGCCAGTATAACAATATGATACTCTTTATTGATACCAATTATTATATAAATTGGTGTCTCGAACTGCCTCGGTGTCAGGCCAAAGGTCTTGTTCAGGTAAAGTGTAAAATACTAGAATTTTCCATTAGGAATTATCTCAAAAACTGCCTGAAGTCTGAAACTGTGCCCCGTAGATGATAAGAGGCTCGCCCTCTATTACATGGGACCAATAACATACTGGCGAAATGTGAGTCTGCCTACTATGAGACCGAGTTCTGGGTAACACCTCCTATCCTATATATTTGGGTAATACCTATCCCTTCGGGAAAAAGGCGTGATTGTATGATACGTTATTACATAACATATTATACAGATAAATTCATGATAATTTATGATAATGAATGAAATGGAGAGGATGGATGAAAGGAGATTAACAAAAGAGATTTATAAGGCAAGTGTGATTGGTTAATTTAGAGGTCAACCTGGGCGTACTTTTCATGACCAAGTTGATGTTGTTCTAAAGAAAGGCCAAGTCAAAAGTACCTACAACCGACGAGCATGTATGAAGAATGTCATGAAAGTGGACGAGGCGAAAGCTGTATGTCAGGATCGTAAACAAGGCGTGACTACGATCCTTCGCCTTTCGCTTCATTCACCTTCATGACACTCTTCACACACATGCTCGTTTGCTGTAGGTTCTGTAGGTATGTTCATGAAAAGTACGCCCAGGTCTATCTATACCAAATCGATCAAACAAACTAATCGTAATTAAAGATTATGTATAACGTGTCCCCAATTATTTGATCTTTCGCCCTCTTGTCCCCAAGGCAACGGCGACACCCTTCAAGGCATATTATCACGCATTGATTATCCGGTAGCCAATTACTGCGTAGAAATTGCCTCGACTCAGCTGTCACATTTTATCATAGTGAGAGAAAATAATTGGACTTTATTACCACAGTGTGAGATTTAGCAGTAGAGAAAGTGTGCATATAAATTGATGGGTAAATGAGACAGTAACATTTCAAAGAATGAAAACAAGGGACAGAATATAGAAAACATTTCGCAATTATTTCTTTAAAAATATTTAGGCTTTAACTTTAGTGTGTTGAAGACAAAATTGAGTTATGAAAAAGTATTTAACTAGGTTTAAACGTAAAACAGAAAAGTTTAGACTGCTGGGATCAAAAACAACAGAATTGATAAAATCATGGTTAAGTTGACCGATATTTTTATGGATTTTTTTTAATAAGATTTATCATCCCTAATTCACTATTATTTTTACCACGAGTTAACAATTTGTTAAGGATCTAACTACAGTCAGTTTAACGAATGGTTAACTTAACTATAATAAGCAACCAATAAAACCAGCTCTTAATGTAGTGAAAAAAAAAATTTAGTTCCTTAAAAATTTGTTAGGGGATTGCTTATCCTAAACAGGGAATAATTTTTGTAAAAATTTTCACCGTTTCTTTTTTATATTTGTCTTCACACTTTCACTTTGAATGGAATAAATGAACCCCTTAACCTCGCATATTTTTGTGCACAGTGTAGTTAGTATTGCACTCTTGACCAACTTTCTCCACTGTTTATTTGATGAACTGTGTTATCAATATCGCCCTCTCATTTTCCTTTGATGTCGTTAGCTCGCGACATATAGAACTGACGACAAACTTATAAAATACGACTGGCAGTAATTTGGTTACCAGACTCTATATCAAATGAGTTTTTAAATTGAGATTGGCGTACTTCGCAATTATCATAAAACGCACAACTACATACAAGAAAAGTCTTTAGTAATGGTAATTAAGTCATTTACTTCACTGGAATCTAAAACACCCCTTGAACGTATTGAGTGGTTTAATTGTATTATATTATACAACGTCTAAAAAGGTTAGTAATAGTGGGTACATATACGAGTCAACTTAAAAAATCGCATTAAGTTTTATGAAGTACAATTTTTTTTTGCGTATTTCTCAATTCTTTCTTTGAAAGTTGTTTAGTTTGACGACTAGATGCATTCCTTTAACAGGATACAGGACCTCTTAGCAGTTTGACACAATCTTATGGAAAATTTAATAAATCGAAGTACTGTATTCCCCTGTTTCCTCCGAGTAAGTATTTGATATATTTATATCCTGATATTTTAAAGTTATTTTTGTTTATATACTCTAATTTTTTTTCCAATCACGCGAGTAAAACTGCGATTTTTGAAAGTTTTTAGGAAGGATTTAGAACCGGACATATTCCCGCTGGACCACGGGCGTTACAAGTTACTTATATTCTCAAAATACACGCATCCAAGCGCACTTCCGAAATCGACTTGCCCCATCCGGGCCTTACCATAGTGTTGTTCGTTACTGGTAGGGTTGGAACTTTATCTTTTTATGATTGTCGAAAGAATCGATCATCAGTTTATATAAAAAGATACAATTATATATTATACCGGCAGAGCTCTGAATACATAAGTTTAGTATCTTTCATCTCTAATTATGTTCGGGTTAAACTCCGAGATTCCATTCCTAAATAAGCTCCGTTAAAACATCAAGACTTTGCTGAATTGAATTTACTTTTGGGATTCGAGAGAATCTTATTTAAGATATCCTGAAAGAGCTTTTGAAACGGAATAACTTGGTAAGACGCCTTTATATAGATATATTCTAGGAAATATGAGCCTCGTGGGAGGTGAGAACGCGATGGGTACATTTTACGATTTTTTTATTTATATTCTATTGATTTGTGACGGGAAAGTGGGCCGGTGCTGGCAGTCGATTTTATTGACCTTTTTTACAAGTATATTGCTTCAACGTTTACATATTATGCTTAAAGTATGGTTAATATAGAAAGATAGCCAAAATTAGCTTGCATTTGATATTAATTAAATTAAATAATGCAAAAAAGGATCACATAGTATGTGTAATTTATGTAATGTATCAGGTTAAGTACTTCCAATATGGCACGTAGGCGCCTAGTGCAGAACATACGAGTAATATATAGCCACCTGTGCGACGTTTATATCTGTGTATGAACTATACACGGTGCAAGATTCTTTGTGTAGTGTGTGGCGCTCTTTATGTGTGTGTTTAGTGTTAACGTGTTACGTGGCACTGCGTTTGAAAATAATATGCGTATATTAATTAAGTAGCGATGGTATAGGTGAAATAATGGTGATGGGGAGGTGGCGACAAGCTTTTCGTATGTAATAAGCGAGTTCGAATCCATATAAAGCCGGGTCTACAGCTAAATGTTAGTAACAAAACGTTGTTATCTAACCGTGTTATATATCACGTGTTATATAACAACTCGTCCACAGCGACTTGACACCGAAAATGTTTTTGTTAGCAATTATCATTTTCTAAAATAAGCTCCGTACAAGGGCAAGTGTTTCCTTGTTTAAAATCCATTGATTCCGACTCACAATATGCTACAGTCTCTAAATAATAGAAAATTGCTAAAGATTGTATGCTACTTTTGTAGGAGATTATGATTTTCAAATATCCAGCAGAGATGTTGACGGCACGAGCGCTAACAAAAAATGAAATACGAACCCCCCCCGCAGGCGAAATCGGGTGATGTTTTCCATCCGCGACGGATAACGTGTTAGCGTGTTATATACTCAGAGTAAGGATACCAAAGAGAACCAGTCGTGCAAAAATCTGTTCCAAGCCGCAAGTCTGGTACTAAATCAATAAATTACCAGACTATGTGGTTAGTTGCATGGCAACCGTAGGCCGTGCGCGTGATGCCAGTGTTAGGTAAAAAGCTAACCGAATAACAACAGATACGTGCGTGAAAGCGATAGCTTTTCATAATTTAGGCATGTATTTACAATAATTTTAGGAATTTATGTATCATCATTGCGTGTTTCTATTTTATTTTAATTTTTTTAACACAATAAAATGGACAACAGCGCTTTGTTCGAATGAAAAACTATGAAGTCGATTACATTTTAAATATTTTTGGATAATATTATCTGGACATAAATATATTTTCTTTACATAAATTAAGGTTTGGCATTAATTACCTAGTGGATTGAAAACATTTTGAACATTGAATTAAATATTTGTTTATTTTATCTCAATAACGCACTGTGCATTATAATATTATACATTTTGTTTCTAATTGGTTAACATTGCATAGTCCTCGTTAATATTACATTTATGATAACATTTTAATATTTTTGTGACTTTCGACTATTTATTAAGAGTATAAAAGTAATCATATCACGTAAAAATTCAGAATAATATCGTCAAAGACTCTTTCTACGAGCTAAAATCAGGCCGACGAACCTGTACTCACTATTAAACCGAGATTCTATCATGTAACTTAATTATCTTTACAAACATAAATACATTTTAATTTTAAAACTTTTTGTTTTAAATTTTAATTCTTGTTATATATTATATTTATTAAAGTTAAAAAGTATAAGTGTGAATAATTTATTAAAAAAATGTAAATATTTAAATCACTAAATATTTAAGTGCATATAAGTCTACTCCAATACTTCTATGTTCGCCCGCGTCGCTTAGTGTCAAATTTTACATTGAACTTCATAGGGTGAAAAATCGTTCAATCTAAATTAGTCTTTAAAACAATGAGGTAAATAGAGTTTAAATTCAAATTACAGAAATCCAGTAGATGTCAGTAGATGTCATAGCGCGTAATTGTCAGTGATGGACACTTTTTGGTGAAGCTTGTTCAGGGATTGTACGTCTGTAGTAAGAAGCAATTCAACGTCATTGGTTATATAACAATATTTTGTTATATAACACCAAAGCCACGCCCACTTTTCATGTTATTGTGTTAGGTAACACAAAAACATGCCGCTGCGGACGCGGCTTTACGCTAAATTAAAACTTAACTCTACCTATGGTATATATATATATATATATATATATATATATATATATATATATATATATATATATATATATATAAATATATAGTATATATATATATATATATATATATATATATATATATATATATATATATATATATATATACTTGACTTATATATCCTTGACAGCCTCGTTGGTGCAGACGGTAGTAACTCTGCTTTCTGTGCCGCAGGCCCCGGGTTCGATCCCCGGCCAGGTCAAACATTTGTGTGCATGAACATGTCTGTTTGATCTGTGTCTGGGTGTTATAATCGTATTTAAGTAAGTATATCAGTCATCTGGTTACCATAGTACAGGCTTCTAGCCTAGTTTGGGACCACGTGACCGTGTGTGGATTGTCCCATATTATTAAAAAAAAAAAAAATATATATAAATATAGCTACTCCAAATAATTAAACAACTTTCCGATAACAAATAGAAAGTTCGTAGGAAATCCACTTATTTCGGACTAACCACACGCTAAGCTTTTAAAATAAAATCGCATTCAAACTGGCGCCGAAACTACGAATCCAGCTAACCGGGCGGTCGTCCGGCAGCTTTTACTAACCGACATTAAACTAAATTAACTTAACGGTACCTAAACTCTGGCAGATTATGGCTTCAAACTTTAATGAGATTTAGCATAAAAAGGAATTGTAAAAAAATAGCTTATTAAAAATTAAGTGCTTTTAAAAGTAATGCTGAAAAATTAAGTTTTTTATGTGTACTTTATTCCCGATTGTATTAAGATGGCTGGGCGTTGATGAGTGAGTGTGTCAGTCAGTCAGAAATTTGATTTTTATATATTAGAGAGAAGATCATAGTTTCTGCACAAAAGACGCATACATAAAATAATATGAACGGACTCGTAGTCGACATGAATTAACATAACATAACATATAATCTCGCCTTTTTTTCGAAGAAGTGGGAAGAGGTGTACCCAGGACTCAGTCCCATAGTAGGTACACCCAAATTTCGCCAGTTTTCGCCATTTCTTGGTCTAATGTAATAGGGGGCGAGCCTATTGCTACAGTTCCAAACTCCAGTTATTGAGATAATTACTAATGGAAAGATCCAATATATATAACTCTTTGCTTGACCTGGGGATCAAACCTGGGCCCTCATGATCGGCAGTCGAGCTTGCGCCTACTACGCCACCGAGACAGATATTAAAATTATCATTTATAGTTATCAACGTGTTCCAGCTGTCCAGTCAAAAATCTCAGGTACTGTTACATTCTGTCTAGCGGCTTGGCACGAGTTTTTAATTCGAGATCTCAAGTCAAATAGTTACCGAGGCGCGTCGGGGCAGAGCTAACTGCCGCACTCAGTTTACGGGTAATTAACTAATATTTACATTGGACCGGTGAAACAATTCTCCAGCGAGTAGGCCACCTGCTGGACTGAAGCCGTGGCGTGGTAACATAGGGTTCGCACTTCGAACTTGGCCGCAGAGTTTGTGGACCAATATTATACCGAATAGCTTTGAAGATTACAATCTATGGCGTTTGATAAAAACAGTTTTGGTAGTGGTAGGCCTCTTTTGCAGGGGGCCGCCTGGGGAAGTACCGCTATAACTACCTACTACACTGTGCTGTCTGAATACACATGGAGTTTTGTACACGTGCAAGAGTGTGCGTGAGGTGATTTCCCATACAAGCGGGGCTCGTGGAGAGCTCAACCTCTTTCGCGGGGGTGAGGAAGGCCGATTGGTGGACGGATGACAGAGTCCATTCTATACGTAGTATCATTATCTGTTCTGTGCTACAGTGAACACGGTATAGTTTATTATCAGTTTAATAGCCTGCTGATCCGTCTATGGTCACACTTTAAAAAAATCATCATTATTACAGCATAGGACGTCCACGGCTGAACATTAGATCTCTCCCATTGTTTTCCATCTATTCTGGTTGTAAGCGGCTTGCATCCAGTTTAATCCGGCTATATTTATTAATTCGTCTATCCACCTTGTGGGTGGACATTCTACGCTACGCTTGCCGGTCCGTAGTCTCCATGACTAAAACCTAAAACTAAACTAAAACCATAATAAAACCGTGCATTCACGGCCAAAATTTCAACCCGTATATTTTTACGAACTAAACGGCAGTTTAACAAGCACTATAATGCGACATCATCGCGATTTGCGATACAAAAGTGTCGTTTTAAACAGTAGTTAAAACACTAAACACAGTTTAAAGTTTATTCGGTGTTCAGTCGCACGGTAATGCAGTAAGCGTATCCGGTTAATATTAACTACATCGTTATTTAGTACTCGGTGTGGATAATAATATGCACTGTGTTCGTAGTAACAAACGGATATAGCTTTAGTTTGATATCAATGACAACATAACATATAATCACGCGTTTTTCCCGTAGGGGTGGGCAGAGGTGTACCCGGGATTCAGTCCTCAGTCAATGTTATTGGTCCCATGTAATAGGGGGCGAGCCTATTGCCATCTACCGGGCACAGTTCCAGACTCCAGGCAGTTATTGAGATAATTCCTAATGGTAAAATCCAATATTTAACTTTAATTTATGTAATTTTTAAACTTTAAAAATTACATCATACTATAGATAGAAACAGGACGTCCATCTACATAGTGGAAAGACGATCTGATAAAGACAGCAGGAAAGCGCTGAATGCAAACCGTTAACAACCTGACCAGATATGTTTTTTTAATGATAGTGAGTAGTGAGTGACAAGACGAGCAAATCAGGTGCTTCATGGTAAGCATCATGATTGCCCATATCAGACACATATCAGACAAATTCTGCGCGGCACTGCCCTGCGCCTGTCACTCTGAGATATTAGTTGTTGAAACTCGTCATGCCCAGTAATTTCGCTGGTAATATTGCTCGTCAGACCGGAACACAGTAATGTTTGCACATTACTGCTTGGCGGATGAATAACTGGCAAACGTGTGGTACTTCCTCAGGCGGCCCCCTGCTAAAGAGTCTACAAAACTACTACAAAAAAATATAAGGGGAGGTCCATGTCCAACAGTGGACTTCCTACGCTTGAGATGATGATGATGATGATGATGAAAATATAGATACGTTCTAAGCCTAAATCAGTGTACTTTTTAGCCGACTCGGTGTTTAGGTAGCCCCAAAATTAAAGTGATCAGAGTGCCTGAAATCTTCTGATAAGTAGGTACTTACAATAAAAAATTTAACTCTGTTATTTTGTATTGAAACATATATAGTATATAGCATGTTATTTTAGTGCACAACATTTTAGTGCGCCTCTGGTAAATTACCTTGAGGTAATCCAAAAAAAAAAGAATGGAGTGTAACGTGTCTTTAAATTCTATTAAAATGTCACTAGTCATTCATCATCATCATCATCTCAGCCATAGGACGTCCACTGCTGAACATAGGCCCATAGATTTCCATCCAGTCTGGTTGTAAGCGGCCCGCCTCCAGCGTGTTCCTGCCGTCATTATCATAGATCGATTTAGATCGTCTATCCACCTTGTGGGTCGACGTCCTACGCTGCGCTTGCCGGGCCGTGGTCTCCATTCGAGAACTTTACAGCGCCATCGGCCAACAGTTCTACCGGTTATGTGCTCTGCCCATTGCTACTCCAACATGCTTATCCTCAATAGTTCGTATTAGAAGAATGTAATTTCAAAGATCTTCGAAAAATATAAAACTGATTTTTAAAGTGATTTATGAAAATAGAAATAATAATCTTGAAATAGAAATGCCAATTTTCTAAGCCTTTCATCAAGTTTCAATTAATCACGCCTAAATTTTAAGAGGGCTTCTTGGAAACAAATTAAAGGTAAGCAAATTGTACTGCTTGAATGTCTAGACTTCAGTATTAAACACTAATAAAGTCTGCGATAGCTAATATTTTTGCTAGCCAAGATGAACTACGGCTGAATATTGGCAGATATAAGAACCTCTATTTAGATTAAAAAGCTAAATATTAAATTAGGGATTTGTTAATATTTTTTTTTTTTTATTGAAATGAAAAGATAAGAAAGTGATTGTTCGAACAGAGATTTGAAAGCAGCGTTCAGTATACCTAAGCCATTATCGTTCCAATAAAGAGTCTCTTAGCGTTGCGCCCAGATGCTGCGTATATTATTTACCTATATAAAATATAATACGGGACAACTTCATCAAATCGAATACAATCCAGTTAGTCCATTGAAATGTTACATTTTTTAGGCCTTACCTTGCGTTTTTTAGAGGACGCAATTTTATTTTTTTGATGTGTAGGGGGGGTCAGTGTAAAGCTAAAAATAAGTTTGTGGGGTCGCAACCCTTGTCCCACGGCCGCCATCTTGAAAATAGGGGTTGAAATGGTTTTTACGGTATACGGTATATACTATTTATTTGATAAAAAAAATTTGTATACATTTTTTGTTGCAAATTAAATTCTCTACAACTTTAGTCCAGTAACTTTTTGTCGTAGAACTATAAATAAAAAAGTTATAAGCGAAAATCTTCAGAAATTCGAGAAAAAAATTTATATTTTTCGATGTAACTTTTTTTTTTATCATTTTACGAAAAAATGATATCTGACCATTTTTGTAGATCGTTTTTTGAGAAACAACTTTTATTCGCATCATTTTTTCATTAAGTCAATAGCTAAGGTTTTACAGCGCTCCGAAGTGAGTACTATTTTAGTACTCTTAACTATACCTATATTATACGTGTGTACTAATAATATGTCATCAGTTAATAGTAATATGTTCAGTTATATCGAAAAATATAATTTTTTTTCTCGAATTTCTGAAGATTTTCACTTATAACTTTTTTGTTTATAGTTCTACGACAAAAAGTTACTGGACCAAAGTTGTAGAAAATTTAATTTGCCACAAAAAATGTTAAGACATTTTTTTTATCAAATAAATAGTTTAAGAGATATACCGTAAAAACCATTTCAACCCCTATTTTCAAGATGGCGGCCGTGGGACAAAGGTGGCGACCCCACAAACTTGGTTTTAGCTTTACACTGACCCCCCCTACACATCAAAAAAATAAAATTGCGTCCTCTAAAAAACGCAACCCCAAATGTAACTTTTCAATGGACTAAGTACTTTTTTTTACTTCTTTGACTCCATAGAGTTTTATAACAACTTTTTTGGTAGCATTTTGGGCACTTGCCAATTTCAAGTTTGCAATCCAGTACTTATTTATAAAAATAATCTTATAAAGGCGTGAGTTTCTTCTAAAATATAATATTAATTAACCCCAAGAAGTTAGATACCATAGAGTCACAAACCCCTAACTTCAATCGAAAACTTATGACGGAGGAGTTCCGTCCTCTTATAAAAACGTGGGCTCGAGAGCCATCGCTCACAATGTCAAGGATAAGTGTCGGGGCTAAGTTTATTTCCCCTTTTGTAGCCTCCTTGGGAGATACTATGAACTAGAATACTGGAAATAAAATAAAAACCAGAAAAACCACAGAGTTAAAAAGAATCTTTATAAACGTTAATGATGGTATAGAAAAACAGTTTTTAAACTGTACATATGTTTGTCATATGTTTTTGTAGTAGTAGGCCTGTTCTGCAGGGGGCCACCTGGGGAAGTACCACACCTTTGCAAGTTATTCATCCGCTAAGCAGTAATGTATTAATGCTAGAATAGCATTTTTTACCTGTTGTCCTGGAACTGGTGTAGCTGGTAATCATATATAACTTGGGGGATAATTAGAACTGAATAGCAATAATAAATTATTACTATGTTTGTTCATTTTAATTCGCTTAAAAATCTCAGTTGCCTTTAATTAAGAAGTTTTTTTTTTAATTAAGCTCTACGACTATTAGCAGACATATAAATAAAAAAATATATTAGTATTGGCGTTCAAGGCAAACATTTTTAGTGCTAATACAAATAAATTTTAGCTATTAGAAATACTGATACCTATTAAAATGTAATTGCCACTATTTCTCAGCAACATTTATTTCTTGTCAATAATACTTTTATGGTACCCCTAGAAATAGCCTACTTTAAGTGTATACGGATGAGTAGAGGTTGAAGAGATTTGCTGACAAGTCAGGTCGCAAGAACTAGAGATAAATGATCGACGAGAAACTTCCAGTCGGATGGATTTGTGCTTGTACCTACTCTTATTTGTTAGTTACATCTTTGGAATTAATAGGTAATATTGGCAGATTTATCGAAGCCTATTAGGAGAACGATTTTTACAATCATGAAAACATATTACTGAATTTTGTATAATAAGATTATAAAAAAAAAGGCTATAAATATTATGTGAATAAAATCCCTTCCTAATTATTTTAATGCCTCTGCATCTTACACTTTTTGCCTCAACTAAGACGCGGATTATCCTCAAAAACTAATTGATAATGCGATTTTAGATTTTAAAATATGGGACATAGGATGTTATAAATAAGTTAATCAATAGTAATTTTTAAACTTTCGCGATTCTAACACATATTTTATGAATGAGACATATAACGTGTGTATGTGTCGCCGTGAAATTGAAATAACCGTTAGTTTATAATTAATCAGTTAATGAATTAATCAGTAACATTATAAACTAACGTTTAGGTTAGGTTGGGTTGTTTATAAACTCTAACCAAAATTTAAACTAAGCGAATTATAAACTAACGGTTCTTACAATTTCACAGCGACATATGCATAGTGTAGGGTTCCATACCCAGATACCTGAACAAAACGCTTCTAATCCCAAAAAAAATCCGCGTACTAAGAACATACAGCGCCATCCAGTTGCAAATTACAGCAAACATGGAGGAAGAACCCTAGAGCTTTTAGTCCCTTGCGCAATGTATGGAAATATGGTATTTTTTACAGCCACAAGGGCAGAGCAGTTGATATCAATTTTAACTTGATACCTCCACCCGTTCCCTTAAAACCTTTAAACCCTTAAAATACGTACATACCTATTGAACAAAAGAAATAATAATCTTATATTAGTTCCTTGCAAACTCCAGCGAAGCAATAAAGAAAATGTAACGTAAGTGTATTATTTCATACGTCGCGGTCTCGACGCACAAGTGGTCAGAGCAAACAAAATTCTGTACGCTGCCCCCACAGGAATCTTATTAAAACTTGCCGTCTCTACGTACATTTTGTTTAACTTTTATTCCCCAAGAACAAGTCCAGTCTGAAATTGTTCCGGGCGTCGCGTTTCTATGAGAAACTTTCAACGGGACCAATCGTGTGTCGTATGACTGAGAAAAATTGTGCCTTAGAAAAATATATTTCATTTTATATATAGACCCTGTAACAAAAAGATGTAGGAATACTTATAGAGGTAGATCTGCCCTTCAAACTAAATAACTCACAAAGGAAAGAATTTTAAATTCATGAAAAAATATTCGACTTCCTATACAAGTTTGCCTTTTTTTTTTAAATGACCTACGCTGTTGGCCTCAGATGGCCTCTACAGCTTTGCCAGGCAGTGGTGAGCGTAGGAGGCGCTCGACCCAAAGTTTAAGGGCGACTAGCACAACTACACCTACGGTACGAACCTTGGCTTGGGCCGTCGCCAGAATACGTGGGGTGTGTTCAGACTTGCCCTGGCACCCCAGAAGGGGAGTGTTCTAGGGCCCTATCAGTTTGATGAATTTGAGGTTTGATGTATGTTAATAAAAAAAACAACCCTTTTTATTAATAAACGTTATGGTACAGACACTTTAGATTGAAATCAATATCTCATTTATATTTATCACTTTACAGACTTTAAACAGAAAACACAATTTCATTTTCGTCAAAGAGACGACTTTTTAACTTATTTATGAAATATTCAATGAATATTTTGGTATAATTTAAAACGAATTTGAATCTTAAGTTATTATGTTGATGAAATTATATTTATAAACGTTTTATGGAACTATTTACATTCGACTTGTGTTTTATGAAAAACTAGCTGCTCTCTGCGGTTTTACTTAGTGATATTGCCGTAGGAATATTGGAATAAAAGGACCCGGTGTCTCTTCAAACTCCAGAGTCTTAATAACTGTACCTTTCGTATTTCAGCCCAATCGGTTCAGTAGTTTTCGCATTAAAGTGCAACAAACACACACCAAAGAACTCGCATTTTATCGGAAACACAAACAGGAAGAAGAATTCAGAGAAAATTCACTCTAATTTCATATTCTATTCAATAATCAAAATAATGTACATGGCGATCTGAATGCGTGTATGCTTGAAACCTCTTTTCTTGAAAACAAAATTATCGATTGACCTTGATATTGTTGTTTTGGTGGGTTAAAAAAATGCAGACATTACGTCTATAGATCGTGGTTAAATCGCGAGGAAATGAGCAAGCAATGACAGTTATTCAATAAGAATATAAATATACAGATATACAGCGTTAGTGGCAAGCAGTAAACATCCTTTTAAAGGGTAGTTTACACATAATTACGAATAATTTTCACCATGGAACTGGACCTGAATTCGCAAAAAACGTTTTATCATAGAAAAAGTCCTTGACCTGTATAAAATGTACATATCAGCAAAGTTTTTATAAAGTTGTTCAAAATTATGACTAAAATGACCTTGTATGGATGAATGGACCCAGAGAATGCTAACTGATAACAGTAAGTAATAACAATAACCCCTTATGAACTTGAATTCCTGAATAAACTATTAATATAATAGATGTACCTATATATACAAAAGAACAGACACGTTTCTAAAACCGTCGGTCCGTAGACAGATGAACGGTATTTTAATTAGAAAGCTTTTAATTAAGGAAGTCAAAGGGCCGCCAGACCTAGCTTTAGACTTCAGACACGTTTTTTAATTCTCCCGCTTCATCAGTCTGACTTAACTTAACATTCAATTTGTAATTAAAATTTCCATGTTTTTTTTGCAGTCTCGTTCCAAGAAAATATATTTTTAATACATACCTAGTCAAGGAAGATATGATTTATGGTGGAAGGCAAACGCAAATGTTTTGGAATTTTTTCCAAAATATGAAAGAGACTGTCGGAGCTGAAGCTTGGTTACGCCTTTGTCGATTTCGTCGTCATAAAGTTTTAAAGTCACGTATACACTAGAAGCAAGACCAGTGCTCGACTCGAGGCAGATTGACGATTTTTATCCTGACGTTCTATAGCCGCGTATCTAGAGGCAAGCCTCGGGTTGAGACGGGCGCTTGGCTTGAGACAGCTTCTTGTGGATACGTGGCTTCAGACTTCTTCTAGCAACTACAATGTTATGAGGAAGCTTATCCAGTGAATAAATCCAATACTCTTTACATTTAAATAACCTCAATGTGATATAAAAATATCTGATATTATTTGAAATTCCTCAGGCCTTATTCACGACAATAATACTAAAATATTTTATCATTTAAAACAATTTAGGTAATTAGGTCCTTAAAATCTTAGATTTCCCTAGATCATTAAAAGTGCACATTGTAAGTGCATGCCATGCGCTAACAATGTGCACTAAGCCTGAAGGCACCAATCCATAATAGAGAGAGTAGCTCTTACCCTACCAATTAATTCCTACCAACAAAACATAAATTCCACAACAAACAACCACTCAATAAACACAAAGCGGATGAGATGCGTTCTCATTACAAGTAACATTTCAAACTAAGCACCACTTCACACAGCCTCCCTGCCTTGCACTCCATCGATAACAGTATACTATGTAGACAGTGTTTAATCTTAAGACACGTTATATAACAATAAACTTTATAATAACATCATGCTTTTCTCCCCGAAAGATTAGGCAGAGTTGTCGTCCACCACACATCACACACGCCTCGGCAGTTATTTTATTTTATTTGGGACAGTTAATTAATGCTTCATAATTATGTTTTATAAGTTCCATGAAAATAGGGGCGAGCCCATTTTCCCATTCCTAATCTTCATTCCCATTTTTCATTTTTGTGAAATCAGAACACAAATCCAGACTCCGGACTAATTCCTACGAATGCATGAAAATTCCTAATGAAAAAATTCTATAACAATTTATTCCCGACCTAGGAATCGAACCCAAGACCTTATGCTTGGCAGTAACGCTTGCAATCACTACACCAACAAGACAAGTCCCAGACAGTTCAAATTATGGTAATAACTAGCTGTAACCCGCGGTTTCACCTACGTAGTTTTTATTCCCATGAGATAAAAAAGAACTATATATGTGTTATTTGTGGGTTTAAGCTATCTACATATCAAATTTCAGCCCAATCGCTTCAATAGTTGAAACTATATATATATATATATATATATATATATAGATCACACTAAAGTGTGCAAACGCAAATAACTACACTCGAAAGCACAAAAAAGCGCTAGCAGATGGCGCTAGAGTGGAGATAAAAGAAACCATGGAATTACAATTTTCATTAAAGATTTGAAGAGTGAACCCAAGAATATTTTATACTATACCGTAAACCATTTAATAAATGGAAAAGATCATGAAGCTCACTTATTCATATAATATGCATGATCATGAAATAGCCCTTTCGGGTTCCACTTCAATTTATCTTTGGGTGATCTTAAATTTTGAATTATTTCTCAGAATTATTTATTGAAAAGTGATTCCTCTTACTCAAAAATAAACAAAGAGAAATCACTGTCCTCCACAGCACCACGGCAGTAATCCCCCAAGTTTTTCCTTTGTACCAGATCAGATCCTCCGCGAGTCAGGACGCTCGTTAGTATAATGGCAGTATTAATTGCCGGGCGTATTGTTTGCCGTCCCCAGAGTTCCAGCTGATTGCTGACCGGGCGGTATCGATGCGCGAGCGATTGCGATATCTCAGCACGGTATCGATTAAAATTACTCGTATTTAGCGCGTTAAATGATGGGGAGTTTTAATTATCCTGCTTTTCAATGCTTTTCAAATATTATCTGTTAAATACGTAGGTACTTTGGCTGGCCATACATGGACAATCAAATTCAACCGCACTGCCGGCAGTCACGACTGCTCGAGCAGTTCCGTGTATGTGTGTACGTAGAAGACTATGCAGTTGTATGTAGTTTGCTATGCAGTGCTCTGCAGTAGAGCTTGAAACAGTCGATACTGGCTGCTTCAAGCTGTCTATGTGCTGCCGGCCTAAAACGTTTATGTAACAACGTAACCAAGACGTGGCAGTGATAGAGCAGGCCACAACGTTGATTTCTGGGGCGAGATGGTGAATGCAACTGCGATCCCATCTCGCCCCGCTTCTCTGCGGAGGACTGTTCACAGGGGGGTTTAAGTGGGTGCAAGTCCAACATTCCCGTTTCAGAAGGGAAATGCGAAGGCATTTCCTCTCTAAAAAAGGCCAAAACTTTGATGAGAAGGGGTAAAAGACTGATACAGAAAATAAACTCTAGAGGAGGCTTACGCCCAGCAGTTTAAATAAGAGGGCTGAGAATGATCATCATGATAATTTGTTTGGCAATAGGCTCGCCCCTTATTACATGGGATCAATAACATACTGGCTGTACCTACTATAGGACTGAGTCCTGGGTACACCTCTGCCTACCCCTTCGGGAAAATGTATGTTTGCGTGAATGTATGTGTATGTTTTTTTATAATTTGTTTCAGGTAAATTCTTTCAAAGCACATAATGATTAGAGAAATGCACAGAGAATAAACCTAAAGTTACAAGTATGTTTTACACAAAGCATTCTGCCGCACAAAAGCCATCTGGAATATTAGGATTAAAATGAAAAGTTGAATGAAAACTATAAAAATAAACTTTACCGCACTTTATCCGCGACATTAACTACTAAATTAAACAAAAAACGACTTTATTAACGCTATTCTTGACTGTTCTTATAAAAAGAGTCGTTTGAATAAGCGGAGCGCATTGGCTTGTGGGAAATGTATTGTGTAATTGCATTTTAACTTTTAACTCTATTCTGAAGCTAGTTTAAATTTAAGACTACGTTTCGTTTCTTCATTAAGCGAAGCTGAGAATTTCTGCTAGATCTTGCTAAGCTTTAACATGTCCTTTGTAGATTAACACCATTGATTTATAGTTATGCCGTTAATGTCGTAAAGTGCCGTGGGGTTATGTATAGGTACCTATATAATAAAGTACCCCACCATCTCTACCTGTGGTTGACGGAAGAGCTTGCTAAGGATTATCACATCCAGGGAAGGGACAGCAACGTCCTCTGCGTGTAGCCATTAGAGTTGGCAACCTCCAATTTTGTAGGAATATGTTTTTCAGCATATATGTTTAATCAACATCCCTCATTTTTTGTTACTAAGTTAACTTGTACGTTATTAAGTAATTTTTAAATCCTATACAAACTTGCAAGTTTTATGATAAATTTATATAGTTATTTCGTTGGATTTTGCGGCTTAAGAAAAAATACAAGGACATTTTTGTATGTAGATCTTTAGACATCATCTCCTTTCGGGTTCGTTTCAGAGAACTACGTACTGATGAGCCAAGATTTCGATTATCAGCACGGACTATATTATTAATATATGCAAAATCTCTACTCCATACTGATAATTCCAAAATGCCTATAGAACCCCCACAAAACCAAAGCATTTATCAGTCACTCAAACTCCCAGAGCTAAACTGACAATTTCACCGTGCAAAGTTAATCCAAAATCGATTACTCTTTCACTAATTAATTAACACGGCTCTCTGATCCTGTGTGCTTTTAATTACACCAATACATAAAGATAGAGACACCCCGTTGATACCCGTTCTCGGAGGGAACTTAATACTGTAGAATTAATCAAAACCTCACCCTAGTGCAGTAAGGGTATTGTTGAAAGAAATACTTGGTTATATATAATAAACGGTTTTATTTGTTTGAATAGTGGTTGGTGTTTCGAGATAGTCTTATTATTTTAAACAGGGAACGGTATAGGTCGACACAAAAGAGTAGAAAATAATGGGGGCGCCACTGTCTCTTACTAGAGTAAAAACAATTTAATCAACACATACACTTTAAATTAGTTCCGTTTCTACTCTTTTGTGTCGAGCTATATATTCTTCTTCTAGCTGTGCCCCGCGGTTTCACCAGCGTAGTTTTCGTTCCCGTGGGAATAACGGGATAAAAAGTACTCTACATGTAATTCCAGTCTAAACTATCTGTATATAGCAAATTTGAGCTCAAATGGTTCAGTAGTTTTAGCGTGACAATGGAACAAATAAACGCACAAAAAACAGCGCTAGGTGGCTCAGGGGTAGGTAACAACACGCTAGCGTTTTGTATATCTGTATCAAAGGTAACGTTTTACATTGTACTGAGATTGGTGCGATAAAGTAGTATTAGCAGGATAGTAGGATTAACTTGTGCATACTACCTTTTTTTGTTTAACAAGTAAAAAAATATAATTACAAAAAGTTTGTAACTTACAATTACGCTTTTTTCCCGAATGAGTAGTCAGAGGTGTGCCCAGGATACAGTCCCATAGTAGGTACACCCACATTTTGCCAGTGTGTTATTGGTCCCACGTTATAGGGGACTACGCCATCTACCGGGCACAGTTCCAGTCTCTAGACAATATAGGTATGAAAGGGGTGGATGTGTGTGTTTGACCTCTTAGGCTGAGTTGCACCAACTAATTTTAAGATTAACTCAAGCTCAACCAATCAGTTAAGTTTAAACGTCACCCATAAAAAATGTAAATACACAGGTATGAAGAAATAGGGAATAATTTTTCACTCTATTGGATCTGGATCTGCGCGAAAACATATATTGTTAAACACATTCCTGAGATAATAACGAAAGAAATTCTAGATTACTTTCGTTATAACGATAAAGCTGAACTAAATCTTTGATATTACCGACTAAATTGTCTCTTATAGGAATGAAATCACTTCATAAATAAATTCTTGGACTGAAATTACGAGTGTTATTGATACGATAATGCCAAGTTTATCCTTAAAGGTCAACAATATGATTTATTTTATGATATTTGAGTGGGATATTAATGTGGGATAATTTCCACATACTATCTTATTTTGAATTTTGCAGCTCGTGATGCCAAATTGGTAGAAACCTGGACTCTAAAGATAATAGTAGAATAATTTTGAATTAATTTGAACACTAAGAATGTTGATCGCAGCAAATAAAAATCGAAAATCTGGGAACAATACCAATATACCGTGCACGCACTTTGAATGAATGTGATGAATGGGATTATTTATCGTATGTAGCAAATTGCAGCGATTAAAATTTGAAGTGCGCGAATAGCTTAAATCCGTGTACCAATTTTGCTTAACACTGGACGTTTTAAGAATAATGCGCTTTTCAGACGATTGTTTTGTTCCCTATAATTTAATAAGTTTTTATTAAAAAACTCCTAGAACAAGAGTATTTAGTTTTTAGTTCCGATATATTCTTGTTCTGAAATATTCTTGTTCTAGGAGTTTGCTATGGAGTTCCGAAAAGTAACGCCAAATTAAATCAATTAAGTTTTTATTAACAAAACACTTGCTTCAGTTTGACCTTTAGTGTCAAAATTCACAGCCTCGGCTATTGTTATACCTTTTTAAAATTAAATTTGGCCAATATATCAGTTTCGCAACGAAGTCGAGTTGGTAAAGTTCGGAGTTAATATTCGCCCACAAACTTTATCAATTTTCAGAGAAACACGCCCGCGGCTTCCACTTCTAATCAATTACATTCGAGGCTGTATTTCGGCAACTTTTGTATTCTATAATATAAAACCACACTTTTCATACGAAGTCAATATGATGTCTAGTCTTATCCTTTTCAATGTAACAAATGTAATAAGGGTTTTGGGTTAATATTAAACGAATTAAAATCTACTAATCGTTGATTGTAAAGACATTTTTCCATAGTATAGTGTGGGTATAGTAGTCCCATAGTAGGTACGTATACCCACACTTCGCCAGTTATGTTTTATGTTCCATTTAACGAAGGGCGAGCCTTTTGCCTCTAGCCGGGCACAATTCCAGACTCCATCTATTATTAAGAAAAATTCATAATGGAAAATCCAATAACTCTTTGCCTGACTTCGGGATCGAACCCGGGACCTTATTATCGACAGTAGAGCTTGCGAAGCACTACGCCACCGAGACAGTCTAATTTTAAATTTAAAGTTTATTACATTAAGAAATCACAAATAGTAGAATTCAGGTAACCTTGGAAATTATTTTGACTAAAGTCGCAAGTTTCCATGCGCCAAAGAAGCCAGAAGGTAGAAGAAGGGAGACGGTGCAACTTACGACAATCATTCGACACAAATTGTCAGCGTCGGGAACCACAGACTAACTATATACTTCACTTGACAGTAACAAAGCTTTGTATTAACATCAGCCCCGGTAGCACAGTGACCAGGGAAAACGAAGTCCCAGGGGGTTAGAACGAGACAGCAGATATGCCAATAATCGGGCGCGAAAGAGAAAAAAACAGAGGAAAATGTTTTTGTTGCTTATAGGTAAATTTAGATATGTCACTATCTGGTAATAGATTTGATATGTCACGCGTAGCAAAATTTACCTGCAAAAATCAATAACTTTTATGAGGAAGAATTTCGATAAAAAAAATTCCACTTCCCATAATAAGTTCAAGATCGGTCAGTTTATATAGAAAATGTCAGGGATTTGAGTTTCCATATAAACTGACCAATTTTCCACCCCTTTAAGAAGGTGTCTCTTTGTGACATCATGTATGGTGACTATAAGGGCGAGACCACGACACTGCGTTTCGGTGTCGCATCAAAAATCTACGACATCGACGAAAGCTTAAGTAGGATACGTGTTGTACCATCCATATTGAACTAGAAACTGAACTCATGGTGAACTGATAGTGCGACAAAACGTCGTATTACGATGAAATTTTTGCTTTGCATGGCTGTGCGACGTCGTTTATGCGACACGATGCTGGAACGCAGTGCTGTGGCCTTACTCTAAAGTTTTAGCTATTGACGTAACTTTTGGTTTAGTTACGTACAATGAACTCTAGCCTATTGACTCAAACGTTGCTCAACTCTTTTTTATGTGTGAGACTAAACAGGCGTTTGACCGCAATCTCACCTGCTGGTAAGTGATGATGCGGCCTAAGTTGGAGCACGATTGTTCAGTAAAAACCAATTCATTCTTGATTTGAACATAACCACGTCAAAGCAAACAAGTCAAGAGTAGCAAATATTAAAAATCGATTTAAACAGATGGTTAAAATTGATAAACACTCTAGTTTCCCAAATTAAGAGTGAAGTCAGTTAGTATTTACTATTGTCAAAAATAAATCGGCTGGTAACTTAACCGTTGGTTAAAACTTGTTTGGTGATCACAACGCTAATTGTGGTGAAAATGATTCAAACATAATTTTCTGCCTTAACTTCCACCATCATTTTAATCTTAACAACTGCCGTCAATAGTCCAGAACAGTCCCGTTTCCAGTCTGTGTGACTGCGCCCAACTTTGTCCATAAACATTATCGCGGCACCGCCTTTTGGTTCGAGCATGGTCTAAGTAAATTACTCGAGAAAAATATTTTCGTAACCAGTAACAACCCTTGAAGGCGGCCGTTTCTCTCTGTGAAATACTTGTTTTGGGAGATGCTGACAAAAGCGAAAGTATTTGGAATATTTTTTTTTTATGATAGTGAGTGACAAGATGAGCAAATCAGGTGCCTGATGGTAAGCATTATGATTGCCCGTATCAGACACAGTGGTACCCAGTGTTTTAAAATTCAAAATTCTACGCGGCACTGCACTGCGCCTGTCACCCTGAAATACTATTAGTTGTTGAATCTCGTTATGCCCAGAAATTTCGCTAGTAACATTGCCCTTCAAACCGGAACACAGTAATGTTTGCACATTACTGCTTGGCGGCAATTCTAGAGAAATAGGTACTTACCATGTATCCGTGTTCTTTTCTTGTTAATGGGAGATGAAAACCATCTTCCATTAACTGGCTGCTAGATAACAAAGTTACCAAATAACAAAGTTAATGTTAAGTATTAACAACATGTATTAACATTAACTTAATGTTAAGCACCGTTTATATACATTATTAGGTAATTGTTAGTAGTCAAGATGTTTAGAAAATATCGTAAATGCATATATATATGCATTGAATTTAGTTGTAAATGTTGTCGTGGTGACAACCTTTAGCTCGACCGAAAAACCGACCGTTGATAAGTTATTCAGAGATTTTTAAACGCTGTTGCTGATACTTTCATCATCATCATCATCATCATCATCATCATCTCAGCCATAGGACGTCAACTGCTGAGCATAGGCCTCCCCCATAGATATAATAATAATACATAAATAAAATAAAGTTTATTTTCTCTCACAAAATTTCGTGCTTATGTACTATGTGTTACAGGTTTTATATATTGTTAATCTATCTTGAGAGAGACTGGTGCCTGTAGTAGGTTTCAGAAGAACCTGTGTTACAGGACACCAGTGCCCCCCCCCCCCTCAGACAGGAATCATAACATGATAATATTATTTTTAAAACATCGCTTTAATTAAGAATATTAGCAATATAACAACTGTGGAGTATCAATTAAGCTGATACGTTTTTTTTACTGGTTAACAATTAAATCTAAAATTTCACCGCACGGTTTGATTTAACTGATACTCGTTCATCCAAAATAACGTTGAAACCGTAATAAGTATTATATGTAACGAAGAAAACGCAAAAGCCGGGTTTTTATTATCCATTTACATACCGAGTTTTTATTCAGCCTTCAGCACATTGTCTACTCCAATCGTGGTAAAGAAGGCATATAAAATGGTAACGTCAAGAGCCAACGTTACGCGAACATTTCAACCGTACTCTTTTCACTGACGGGAGTTTATGAGGATCTGTGGAACAAAACTGGATAAATCCATTTTGTTATTTTTTCGGTAGCCTTGAAAATATATATGTGTCTTGTAGATATAATGTAATACTACTAGTCAATTAAATATTTTAGAAGTTATTTTAAACAATAGTGTTTGTTTAAATAACATGCAAAGTGTATAATTGTTGAACCAAAATACAATATAAAAATTAGTAATTCTGTTGGTTAGTGATTCAAAGAGATAGATAATATTTTTTATTGATACATTACATAATAGAAACCATAAAACTAAAAGCGTGTCAATACATGTTTGTTTAGTGTAACAATTATTGGCAATGAAGATTTTTGTAAATAAAACTCTACTTCTCGGTTTCTAGCTTACATGCATAGCTTACATAAAAAAAATAAAACCATAATACACCATTACGACTACTGAGGTAAAGAAAAGTATCCTCTCAATTTCTTCAAATGCTGTTGGTGTCGATGGCATTAGTCGTAATATGCTCCTTCCTATCCTAGATCATATCCTTCCTATTCTTTGTCATATACTAAATTTTTCCATCTCTAATGCAGTGTTTCCTTCGCTCTGGAAGGAAGCACAGATCCTTCCATTACCTAAGAAACCCAATCCTAAACTTTTCTCTGAGTATCGTCCCATTTCTATCCTTCCTTTCTTATCTAAAGTCCTTGAGCGTCTAGTGCATCACCAGATCAATGCGTTTCTGGTCAAAAACCATCTTCTTAATCCCTTTCAGTCGGGTTTTCATCCAGGACACAGTACGATTACTGCACTCATCAAAGTTACTGACGATATCCGACTGGGTATGG
Organism: Hemistola chrysoprasaria; assembly: GCA_947063395.1. Classification (NCBI taxonomy): domain Eukaryota; kingdom Metazoa; phylum Arthropoda; class Insecta; order Lepidoptera; family Geometridae; genus Hemistola; species Hemistola chrysoprasaria. Next base: position 13,858,235 of record OX346716.1, on the reverse strand, counting down.
AAAATGGCCAGTTAGCGGTCATGACTCTCTTGGACTTTAGCAATGCATTTAATACTGTTGATTTTGATATTCTTCTTGCTACTCTTCGTTCCCTTAATCTTTCCTCAGATGTAATAGACTGGTTTCACAGTTACTTGTATGGTCGCCGCCAGCGTATTCGCCTTGAGGATACCTTTTCTTCTTGGTGTGATACATCTGCCGGTGTACCACAAGGTGGCGTTCTTTCTCCTTTACTTTTTGCTATATTTATTAACTCTATTTCTCGTACCCTTACTTCATCCTTCCATCTCTATGCTGACGATCTTCAGCTGTATTTTCAATCGCCACTCGATCAATTAGCGGATGCTGTGGAAGTTATAAATTCTGACTTGCGTCACATCTCCGAATGGAGTAGGAATCACGGTCTCAAATTGAATCCACACAAAACCCAAGCAATTGTTGTTGGTAGCTCTCGTATGGTATGCAAAATTGACTGGGATCTGCTTCCACGAATCATTCTTGATGGAGTGACCATACCTTATAGTGACAGCGTCATAAACTTAGGTGTTACTATCGACCGCACCTTATCGTGGGGCCCACAGCTAGCCGCAACAAGTCGTAAAATGTTTGCCACTGCTGCTTCTTTACGTAGGCTGCGAAACTTCTTGCCGACTGCCACTAAAATTGCGCTTGCTCAATCTCTTATGCTCCCTATACTTGACTATGCTGACGCCAGTTACCCTGATATTACCGAGTACCAGCTGAATAAACTTGAGAGACTTCAAAATCTGTGCATACGATTCATATTTGGTCTTCGCAAATATGATCATGTTTCCGAATTTCGCTCAAAACTCAAGTGGCTTCCTATTCGCCGTCGCCGGGATGCCCATATTCTATTTATTCTGTACAAAATCTTGTTTAACTCGTCTTCCCCACAATATCTTCAGGAACGTTTCCAATTTCTCCATGCTTCCCATTCCCGTACTTTAAGGTCGTCAGATAATCTGCTGTTAAGATTTCCCGAACACAGTAGCGCGTTTTACGATAAATCTTTTACAGTAAAGGCCATTCGATTATGGAACGCCTTACCTATTGAAATTAGGCGCTCCACCTCACTAGATATTTTCAAATCTCGTCTTTACCCATTACTTATCGTTCTAGCTGTCTTTCTTCCCTTTGTCTCTTCCAATTTAATTCGCATGTATCATGAATCATGTTATTAAGTAGTCATACTCGTATATTATGTAATTTATGTTATTTATGCAATATTATGATATTAGGATGTATGTTATGTATATATATTATAGTAAGTATAATATTATATTGATTAGTTTATTTAATATAATATGATTTAGTATATATAGATATCCCCACGGGCACTTAGTTGATCATGCGGGTCGTAGAAGTAGTTATTATTTGATCCGTTTTCATAAGTTGATCCGGGGCAGTATTACTTGATCCTTTGCCAGTTGTGTATGACTTTGTGGATCCAGCTGGAGCCACACGTGTCACAAATGTGGCTCCATCTGAATCTACAGAGTAATAATAATAATTACGCTGTTTTTATACGAATCCACCTTTTTGGCATTCAAGCAGTTGTTGATCCAATTCAAATGGGCCAATGGAGGCGCACCGTTTTCACAAGCTTCTGTCATTGGTTGCCTTCGACAGAAACATAATAAGTACAATAGTATAGCTCTTCTCATCAATGTAAAACTTAATTTTAAGAGAATTGTGAATGTTTCACCTTGAGAGATATTTGTATTTCGCAATGTATTTATGTACCTATATGTATGTCCGGTACAAATCTTGCAACTGAATTTTGAAGCACTCAACCGATTTAGCTCAAATTTTGCATACTTATATAAATCCGGTGACATTGCAATATTATGGTACTGTTGACCTGATCTGATGATGGAGCCATGATGTAGCGACTGGAACTCCGCGATGACAAATGATAAGATAGTTGAATTTGGGCTAATATGTTAGGTTTTAATAAGTACTTTTCATTCCACATTATAACGAGGGTCTGATGATGAAGCTGAAAGATTGCCATTGGAACTGCCTTACGAAAACTGCAATGATAGTCGAGTTTAGGCTCGTTTACTTTGTTGTTTTAGGGCCTTTTCATTCCACATGATGACGAAGGTCTGATGATGAAGCCGAAACAGAACCATAGGAACTGCCTTACAAAATGTGCCAAAACAGTCGAGTTTGGACTCGTTTGCTTTATTGTTATGGGGACTTCTCATTCCACTTGACGACGAGGGTCTGATGATGAAGCCGAAAACTTGCCATTGGAACTACCTTACGAAAACTGCAATAATAGTCGAGTTAAGGCTCGTTTACTTTATTGTTTTAGAGACTTTTCACTCCACATGATGACGAGGGTCTGATGATGTATCCGAAAGATAACCATTGGAACTGCCTACGAAATGTGCCAAGACAGTCGGGTTTGGACTCGTTTGCTCTATTGTTATGGGGACTTTTTATTCCACATATAGACGAGGGTCTGATGAACCATTGGAACTGCCTTACTAAATGTGCCAAGACAGTCGAGTTTGGACTCATTTGCTTTTCTATTATGGGGACATTTCATTCCACATGATGACGAGGGTCTGATGATGGAGCCAAAAGAAAACTATTGGAACTACCTTATGAAATGTGCCAAAACAGTTTGGACTCGTTTGCTTTTTTTATGGGGACCTTTTATTCTACATGATGACAAGGGTCTGATGATGAAGCCGAAAAATAACCATTGGAACTGCCATACGAAAACTGCAATAATAGTCAAGTTTAGGCTCATTTACTTTGATGTTTTAGGAACTTTACATTCCACATGATGACGAGGGTCTGATGATGGAGCCGAAAGATAACCATTGGAACTGCCTTAGGAAATGTGCCAAGATAGTCCAGTTTGGACTTGTTTGCTTTATTGTTATGGGGACTTTTTATTCCACATAATGACGAGGGTCTGATGATGGAGCCGAAACAGAACCATTGGAACTGCCTTACGATATGTGCCCAAACAGTTGAGTTTGGACTCGTTTGCTTTGTTGTTATGGGGACTTTTCATTCCACATGACGACCGATTTAGCTAAAATTTTGCATACATATAAAAGTCCGGTGACAATGCAATATTATGATACTCTTGACCTGATCTGATGATGGAGCCATTATGAAGCGTCTAGAAATCCGCGATGACCAATGATAAGACAGTTGAATTTGGGCTAGAATGTTAGGTTTAAATAAGTTCTTTTCATTCCACATGATGACGTGGGTCTGATGATGGAGCCACAAGATAACCATTGGAACTGCCTTACGAAATGTGCCAAGACAGTCAAGTTTGGACTCGTTTGCTTTGTTGTAATGGGGACTTATCATTCCACATGATGACGAGGGTCTGATGATGGAGCCGAAAGATAACCATTGGAACTGCCTTACGAAAACTGCAATAATAGTCAAGTTAGGCTCGTTTACTTTATTGTTTAGGGACGTTCCATGCCACATGATGACGTGGGTCTGATGATGGAACCACAAGATAACAATTGGAACTGCCTTACAAAAACTGCAATAATAGTCACGTTTAGGCTCGTTTATTTTGTTTTTATGGGGACTTTCCATTCCACATGATGACGAGGGTCTGATGATGGAGCCGAAAGATAACCATTGGAACTGCTTTACGAAATGTTCCAAGACAGTCGAATTTGGACTCGTTTGCGGTGTTGTTATGAGGACTTTTCATTCCACATGATGACGAGGGTCTGATGATGGAGCCGAGTGATATCCATTGGAACTGCCTTACGAAATGTGCCAAGATAGTCGAATTTGGACTCGTTTGTTTTGTTGTTATGGGGACTTTTCATTCCACATGATGACGAGGGTCTGATGATGGAGCTGAAAGATAACCATTGGAATTGCCTTATGAAAACTGCAATAATAGTGAAATTTAGGCTAGTTTTGTAGACTTTGGAACTACCTTATGATAAGTGCTAATATAGTCGAGTATGGGCTCGTTTACTTTGCCGTCTTTTAAAACTTACTTTACAAACATAAGATAAACTTGTATGCAATATGACCAAAATCAATACCAAAGTATAACAGTTTTTTTTTTCTATTGACATTTTACACAACTTCTCATATTTATTTAATATTGCAATAAAGTAAAATTTAATGGATATTAAATTATAATCTCTAAAACTTACAATGAAATAATGATCACTGACAAATAAACAATTAAAAAAAGAACATCGAGTGAAAGAGTGAAGTATTGAGCTCAAAAAAATATATTTAAAAACTTTACTACATAAAAAAACTGTTTTGACCAAAATCATACAAAAATAAAGAGAAAACTGTAATTCAATATCACTAGTAATCGATGCGGAATAAATCACGAAACGCACGGCGGCGCTCGAGCAGCAATAGGGGAGAGCGCGGGATTCGGGAGGCAGTCCTCCCTTTGCGAACCATTCCTACTTCAGATTGTTGTAAGAAGTGGATCAAACAATGTTGGGAGTGTTAAGAATATAAATTAAAATGGATCAAATAAGTACGAGTTTGTCCTAAAAATGATATATAAAACGGAACCACTAAGTACCAATTATTAGTCTAATATAATCAAACACAGACAATAGTAGGTAGTAATAAAACCAGAGCGTCGAGTCGAATAAGTCATACGTCACAAATGGTCACATTATGTTTCCCACTAGTTTTTGACATTATTAGGTATGTCATTATGTGTGAAATGAAACATTGCAAAAGTAGTTCTAACCAACAAAAGAACCACAAAGGTTCTATTAATCACAAGTTACATTCATTATTTTGATTAAGTACCGTAATTTTACTTATAGGAACACAAAACCAGAACCAAACACAAAAACAGATCAGTGATGCAAGTGTGCATTGAAATTATTTTCCCTATATTTTAAGAAGATAATATTATCATAAAATCGACTGTCTCAATGGTGTAGTGGGCGCATGCTTGACTGCCAATCATGAAGTCCCGGGCCCCGGGTTCGAACCACAGGCCAGGCAAAGTGTTATTTGGATTTTTCCATTAGGAATTATCTTAGTGACAGCCTGGAGTCTGGAACTGTGCCTGGTAGATAGCTCACCTCACCTGGGACCAATAACATACTGGCAAAATGTGGGTGTACTTACTATGGGACTGAGTCCTGGGTACACCTCTACCTATTCCTGGATGATTAGATTCACAATGAGAGTTTCATGAATTGCAATTATACGAATGTTGCAACACTCAATTTGGGGTCTTAGATCAGTTAAGTATGCATCTTTATAATATAAATCCATTAAATAGATTTTATAAACATAAAACATACATTCACGCCTTTTTCCCGAAGGGATAGGCAGAGGTGTTTCCAGGACTCAGTCCCATAGTAGATACACCCACATTTCGCCAGTATGTTATTGGTCCCATGTAATAGGGGGCGAGCCTATTGCCATCTACCAGGCACAGTTCCAGACTCCAGGCAGTTATTGAGATAATTCCTAATGGAAAATCCAATATTTAACACTGCCTGACCCGGGGATAGAACCCCGGACCTCTTGATTGGCAGTCGAGCATGCGCCCTCTACGCCACCGAGGCAGTCTTATGATTTTATGGATTTTTATAATCCCATTTTATATCGATGGACCCACTTAGGTGTTCTTGGAACAAATTATAATTCGGTGCCAGAACGATCTCTTGGGTATAAAAAAAGGTTGGCCGCTACGGACCCAGTTCCGTTCAAAATTCAGTCACAAAGAGGATGCAGTATATACCGTTTCTTAAATACATAATTGGATTCAGTTATTACCCAATGCTAAGAATATAATCTCATTTTATATCGATGGAGCCAATAAGGTGTTCTAGGTATAAAGTATAATTCGGAGCCAGGAAGTTCTCAGGGGTTTAAAAAATTTGGCCGTTACGGATGCAGTTCTGTTCAAAATTGGGGCACTAAAAGGATGGAGTATATACGGTTTTATATATGTAAATGGATCAAGTTATTACCCAATGCTAAGAATATAATCCCATTTTATATCGATGGAGCCAATAATGTGTTCTAAGAAGAAAGTATATTCCGGAGCCAGAAAGTTCTCTTGGGTATAAAAAAATTGGCCGTTACGGATTCAGTTCCGTTCGAAATTCGGGCACTGAAAGGATGGAGTATATACCGTTTTCAACGAATATAAAGAGCAACATCGCGCGGCAGAGGGCGACGTTGCCACTCCGGTCGCAATAGGTACAAACGGAGTCGAGTTATTCGCGCCTAAAGGTGGAGTCGATAATGCATGGATTCGTGGCTGGATCAACTATGTGCCCAGGGAGGTGTTTATATATTTAGGTATTTATTTTATATATATATATATATATATATATATATATATATATATATATATATATATATATACATATATATATATAGATATCCCCACGGGCACTTAGTTGATCATGCGGGTCGTAGAAGTAGTTATTATTTGATCCGTTTTCATAAGTTGATCCGGGGCAGTATTACTTGATCCTTTGCCAGTTGTGTATGACTTTGTGGATCCAGCTGGAGCCACACGTGTCACACATGTGGCTCCATCTGAATCTACAGAGTAATAATAATAATTACGCTGTTTTTATACGAATCCACCTTTTTGGCATTCAGACAGTTGTTGCTCCAATTCAAATGGGCCAATGGGGGCGCACCATTTTCACAAGCTTCTGTCATTGGTTGCCTTCGACAGAAACATAATAAGTACAATACTATAGCTCTTCTCATCAATGTAAAAGTTAATTTTAGGAGAATTGTGAATGTTTCACCTTGAGAGATATTTCTATTTCGCATTTTTATTTAATTTGCAATGTATGTATGTACCGATATGTATGTCCGGTACAAATCTTGCAACTGAATTTTGAAGCACTCAACCGATTCAGCTCAAATTTTGCATACTTATATAAGTCCGGTGACAATGCAATATTATGGTACTGTTGACCTGATCTGATGATGGAGCCATGATGTAGCGACTGGAACTCTGCGATGACAAATGATAAGATAGTTGAATTTGGGCTAGTATGTTAGGTTTTAATAAGTACTTTTCATTCCACATAATAACGAGGGTCTGATGATGAAGCCGAAAGATTGCCATTGGAACTGCCTTACGAAAACTGCAATGATAGTCGAATTTAGGCTCGTTTACTTTGTTGTTTTAGGGTCTTTTCATTCCACATGATGACGAAGGTCTGATGATGAAGCCGAAACAGAACCATTGGAACTGCCTTACAAAATGTGCCAAAACAGTCGAGTTTGGACTCGTTTGCTTTGTTGTTATGGGGACTTTTCATTCCACTTGACGACGAGGGTCTGATGATGAAGCCGAAAGATTGCCATTGGAACTGCCTTACGAAAACTGCAATGATAGTCGAGTATAGGCTCGTTTACTTTGTTGTTTTAGGGCCTTTTCATTCCACGTGATGACGAAGGTCTGATGATGAAGCCGAAACAGAACCATTGGAACTGCCTTACAAAATGTGCCAAAACAGTCGAGTTTGGACTCGTTTGCTTTGTTGTTATGGGGACTTCTCATTCCACTTGACGACGAGGGTCTGATGATGAAGCCGAAAACTTGCCATTGGAACTGCCTTACGAAAACTGCAATAATAGTCGAGTTAAGGCTCGTTTACTTTATTGTTTTAGAGACTTTTCATTCCACATGATGACGAGGGTCTGATGATGAAGCCGAAAGATTTCCATTGGAACTGCCTTACGAAAACTGCAATAATAATCGAGTTTAGGCTCGTTTACTTGGTTGTTTTAGGGACTTTCCATTCCACATAATGACGAGGGTCTGATGATGTATCCGAAAGATAACCATTGGAACTGCCTACAAAATGTGCCAAGACAGTCGGGTTTGGACTCGTTTGCTTTATTGTTATGGGGACTTTTTATTACACATATAGACGAGGGTCTGATGAACCATTGGAACTGCCTTACTAAATGTGCCCAAGACAGTCGAGTTTGGACTCATTTGCTTTTCTGTTATGGGGACTTTTCATTCCACATGATGACAAGGGTCTGATGATGGAGCCGAAAAATAACTATTGGAACTGCCATACGAAAACTGCAATAATAGTCAAGTTTAGGCTCATTTACTTTGATGTTTTAGGAACTTTACATTCCACATGATGACGAGGGTCTGATGATGGAGCCGAAAGATAATCATTGGAACTGCCTTAGGAAATGTGCCAAGAGAGTCCAGTTTGGACTTGTTTGCTTTATTGTTATGGGGACTTTTCATTCCACATAATGACGAGGGTCTGATGATGGAACCGAAACAGAACCATTGGAACTGCCTTACGAGATGTGCCAAAACAGTTGAGTTTGGACTCGTTTGCTTTGTTGTTATGGGGACTTTTCATTCCACATGACGACCGATTTAGCTAAAATTTTGCATACATATAAAAGTCCGGTGACAATGCAATATTATGGTACTCTTGACCTGATCTGATGATGGAGCTATTATGAAGCGTCTAGAAATCCGCGATGGCCATTGATAAGATAGTTGAATTTGGGCTCGAATGTTAGGTTTTAATAAGTTCTTTTCATTCCACATGATGACGTGGGTCTGATGATGGAGCCACAAGATAACCATTGGAACTGCCTTACGAAATGTGCCAAGACAGTCGAGTTTGGACTCGTTTGCTTTGTTGTAATGGGGACTTATCATTCATTCCACATGATGACGAGGCTCTGATGATGGAGCCGAAACAGAACCATTGGAACTGCCTTACGATATGTGCCAAAACAGTTGAGTTTGGACTCGTTTGCTTTGTTGTTATGGGGACTTTTCATTCCAGATGACGACCGATTTAGCTCAAATTTTGCATACATATAAAAGTCCGGTGACAATGCAATATTATGGTACTCTTGACCTGATCTGATAATGGAGCCATTATGAAGCGTCTAGAAATCCGCGATGACCATTGATAAGATAGTTGAATTTGGGCTCGAATGTTAGGTTTTAATAAGTTCTTTTCATTCCACATGATGACGTGGGTCTGATGATGGAGCCACAAGATAACCATTGGAACTGCCTTACGAAATGTGCCAAGACAGTCGAGTTTGGACTCGTTTGCTATGTTGTAATGGGGACTTATCATTCCACATGATTACGAGGGTCTGATGATGGAGCCGAAAGATAACCATTGGAACTGCCTTACGAAAACTGCAATAATAGTCAAGTTTAGGCTCGTTTGCTTTGTTGTTTTAGGGACTTCCCATTCCACATGTTGACGAGGGTCTGATGATGGAACCGAAATATAACCATTGGAACTGCTTTACGAAAACTGCAATAATAATCAAGTTTAGGCTCGTTTGCTTTGTTGTTTTAGGGACTTCCCATTCCACATGTTGACGAGGGTCTGATGATGGAGCCGAAAGATAACCATTGGAACTGCCTTACGAAATGTGCCAAGACAGTCGAGTTTGGACTCGTTTATTTTGTTGTAATGGGGACTTTCTATTCCACATGATGACGAGAGTTTGATGATGGAGCGGAAAGATAACCATTGAAACTGCCTTACAAAAACTGCAATAATAGTCAAGTTTAGGCTCGTTTACTTTGTTGTTTAGGAACTTTGCATGCCACATGATGACGTGGGTCTAATGATGGACCCGAAAGATAACCATTAGAACTGCCTTACGAAATGTGCCAAGACATTCGACATACATACATACATTCACGCCTTTTTTCCCGAAGGGGTAGGCAGAGGTGTACCCAGGACTCAGTCCCATAGTAGATACACCCACATTTCGCCAGTATGTTATTGGTCCCATGTAATAGGGGGCGAGCCTATTGCCATCTACCGGGCACAGTTCCAGACTCCAGGCAGTTATTCAGATAATTCCTAATGGAAAAATCCAATATTTAACACTTTGCCTGACCTAGGGATCGAACCCGGGACCTCTTGATTGGCAGTCGAGCATGCGCCCTCTACGCCACCGAGGCAGTCTGACCGAGGCACCGAGGCAAGACATTCGAGTTTGGACTAATTAGCTTCTTTGCTATGGGAAGTCCTCATAGTAAAAAAAGTTTGCTGTTTTGTTATGGGGACTTTTTATTCTACATGATGACGAGGGTCTGATGATGGATCCGAAAGATAACCATTGGAACTGCCTTACGAAATGTGCCCAGACAGTCGAGTTTGGACTCGTTTATTTTGTTGTTATGGGGACTTTCCATTCCACATGATGACGAGGGTCTGATGATGGAGCCGAAAGATAACCATTGGAACTGCTTTACGAAATGTTCCAAGACAGTCGAATTTGGACTCGTTTGCTGTGTTGTTATGAGGACTTTTCATTCCACATGATGACGAGGGTCTGATGATGGAGTCGAGTGATATCCATTGGAACTGCCTTACGAAATGTGCCAAGACAGTCGAATTTGGACTCGTTTGTTTTGTTGTTATGGGGACTTTTCATTCCACATGATGACGAGGGTCTCATGATGGAGCTGAAAGATAACTATTGGAACTGCCTTATGAAAACTGCAATAATAGTCAAGTTTAGGCTCGTTTTGTCGACATTGGAACTACCTTATGATAAGTGCTAATATAGTCGAGTATAGGCTCGTTTACTTTGCCGTCTTTTAAAACTTACTTTACAAACAAGATAAACTTGTATGCAATATGACCAAAATCAATACCAAAGTAAAACAGTTTTTTTTTTCTATTGACATTTTACACAATTTCTCATATTTATTTAATATTGCAATAAAGTAAAATTTAATGGATAATAAATTATAATATCTAAAACTTACAATTAAATAATTATCACTGACAAATAAACAATTAAAAAAAGAACCTCGAGTGTAAGAGTGAAGTATTGAGCTCAAAAATATATTTAAAAACTGTACTACATAAAAAAACTGTTTTGACCAAAATCATACAAAAATAAAGAGAAAACTGTAATTCAATATCACTAGTAATCGATGCGGAATAAATCACGAAACGCACGGCGGCGCTCGGGCAGCGATAGACGAGAGCGCGGGATTCGGGAGGCAGTCCTCCCTTTGCGAACCATTCCTACTTCAGATTGAAGTAAGAAGTGGATCAAACAATGTTGGGAGTGTTAAGAATATAAATTAAAATAGATCAAATAAGTACGAGTTTGTCCTAAAAATTATATATAAAACGGAACCACTAAGTGCCAATTATTAGTCTAATATAATCAAACACAGACAATAGTAGGTAGTAATAAAACCAGAGCGTCGAGTCGAATAAGTCATACGTCACAAATGGTCACATTATGTTTCCCACTAGTTTTTGACATTATTAGGTATGTCATTATGTGTGAAATGAAACATTGCAAAAGTAGTTCTAACCAACAAAAGAACCACAAAGGTTCTATTATTATTCACAAGTTACATTCATTATTTTGATTAAGTACCGTAATTTTACTTATAGGAACACAAAACCAGAACCAAACACAAAAACAGATCAGTGATGCAAGTGTGCATTGAAATTATTTTCAATATATTTTAAGAAGATAATATTATCATAACATCGACTGTCTCAGTGGTGTAGTGGGCGCAAGCTTGACTGCCAATCATGAAGTCCCGGGTTCGAACCACAGGCCAGGCAAAGTGTTATTTGGATTTTTCTATTAGGAATTATCTTAGTGACAGCCTGGAGTCTGGAACTGTGCCTGGTAGATAGCTCACGTCACCTGGGACCAGTAACATACTGGCAAAAAGTGGGTGTACTTACTGTGAGACTGATTCCTGGGTACACCTCTACCTATTCCTGGATGATTAGATTCACAATGAGAGTTTCATGAACTGCAATTATACGAATGTTGCAGCACTCAATTTGGGGTCATAGATCTGTTAAGTATGCATCTTTATATTATAAATCCATAAAATAGATTTTATGGATTTTTATAATCCCATTTTATATCGATGGACCCACTTAGGTGTTCTTGAAACAAATTATAATTCGGTGCCAGAACGATCTCTTGGGTATAAAAAAACTTGGCCGCTACGGACCCAGTTACGTTCAAAATTCAGTCACAAAAAGGATGGAGTATATACCTATTTTAAATACGTAATTGGATGAAGTTATTACCCAATGCTAAGAATATAATCCCATTTTATATCGATGGAGCCAATAAGGTGTTCTAGGTATAAAGTATAATTCGGAGCCAGAAAGTACTCTGGGGTTTAAAAAATTTGGCCGTTATGGATCCAGTTCTGTTCCAAATTCGGGCACTAAAAGGATGTAGTATATACGGTTTTATATATGTAAATGGATCAAGTTATTACCCAATGCTAAGAATATAATCCCATTTTATATCGATGGAGCCAATAATGTGTTCTAAGAAGAAAGTATATTCCGGAGCCAGAAAGTTCTCTTGGGTATAAAAAATTTGGCCGTTGCGGATTCAGTTCCGTTCAAAATTCGGGCACTAAAAGGATGGAGTATATACCGTTTTCAACGAATATAAAGAGCAACATCGCGCGGCAGAGGGCGACGTTGCCACTCCGGTCGCAATAGGTACAAACGGAGTCGAGTTATTCGCGCCTAAAGGTGGAGTCTATAATGCACGGATTCGTGGCTGGATCAACTAAGTGCCCAGGGAGGTGTTTATATATATATATATATATATATATATATATATACCTATATTTAGTTTATATATAGTTTATATAGAACGTACTTGCGTATTATTGTAATTTAAGTTTACGTAGGTAAGTAGGTATACTATGTCTATAAACTACTTATATAATATTAAATTATATACCTACAAATACAATTTTTACTTCATCTCTCACACTACCGACCAAATGTGATTTACTGTACTCTCCTCTCCCTGCACGGTTGTCTGGAAGAGATCGCTCTTAGCGATAAGACCACCAATTGTTACATTATTTGTTATAATTGTACATTTAAATTTAAGGTTTCATGTTTGTAGTGTAATAATAAAGAGTTAATCTATCTATCTATCATAATACGTACAACACAAGAAACACGTCTGAAGTGCATTTATCCCGTTTTGTTCAAAAACATCTTCTTAGACTTACGCCACGACTCGAGACCTTCTCGCGAAGACGAAGATTTTTATACGACATCGCGCTCCGTTTATTGCTTAAATAAGTAATTTTGTTGGACAAATCTGCATAATGCGAGGAGCAGAAAAAACAACTTGTTTACTCTTGCCGCCCCTCCGACCTACTCAGCTTTAGATCTTGAGTTTTGTACCTAATGTAAACAGTAAGCCAAGTGTAAGATTATTTATATTCCTAAGAAAATGTGTTGAAGAATTTTATCGTAATTTATCATTTCTGTTAGAGGTCTTTTGAGATAATGTCTAGTTTTTATTTTCTCAAAATTTTAATAAAAATGAAATATTATTCGCGATCAGAGAAAACTGTGTGAAGTATATACTATTTGTAGTTTAAGTCGTTATTTACTTAGATTATGTCTAGAGATATTTTCCCCTAAAGCTTATGACAACATAGATAATACATTTTTTTGGTATAAATATTTTTAGAATGATAATGACACAAGTCTGATAATATTATATTTTTTATCTCGTGGCGTTCAGCCAACGTTTGCAATGTAAGCGGAAAAAAATGTGTTTATTTACGACATCACATTAGAAACCACAAAATTTATCAGTGTTTCTCTACAATATTATGCATGTATTATAACATGTAAACCTTCCTCTTCAATCACTCTATCAATTTAAAAAAACCGCTTCAAAATCCGTTGCGTTGTTTTAAAGATTTAAGCATACATAAGGTGGACAGACAGCAACAAAGCTGTCTAGTCTGACTAGCTGAGCCCGCGGTTATAACCGCCTTTTCCGTGGAAATATCGGAAATTCCTTTCCTATTCCTTGTCTACATGATAATGGGAATCTATGTGCAAAATTATTTTAGCTCTAGGTCTTAAGGTTGGGGCTGGATGTGGATGTGTGAGTGTGTCAGTCAGTCAGGACTTTTATAATAATTCAGAAGATGTTTATAATTTATCTATTTAGCGTTGACTGTAGACTGTAGACGCGAAACACGTGTCGATAATAATAATAATAATAATAATATGGGACAACTTCCACACACGGTCATCTGGTCCCAAACTAGGCTAGAAGCCTGTACTATGGTAACCAGATGACTGATATACATACTTATATAAGCTTATAACACCCATCGATATATGCATGGTGTCACTAACAAAAATAATACCTAATAGCATTTCCTCTTCGCATGCAATTTTGCGGGCGGGAGGGCGGGCGGTGCACTGTGCATGTTGTTTTTGACACTAAAAAATCGGAACTAAAAACTAAATATTCTTGTTCTAGGAGTTTGCAATGGAGTTCCGAAAAGTAACGCCAAATTCAATCAATTATATTGACTGTATTTATCTAATGTTGACTGTATTTATCTAATCTAAAGCTATAGTAATATCGACGTGATAAACGGCCTGTCGTTAGTTTAACGGGGGAATTAATCGGTGTTTTGTCTACTGTTGGCCATCGGTAGATTTATGATTCTGTAAGTGTAAAGTCAGTCACTCAATTTTATACAAATTTAATACATAATGTTTTACGCACACAAAACGAATGGCTATAATGATAGTTATAACATACTTTAAGGTCACGCCTTGTTCGTGTTGGGGTAGGCAGAGATTACTCACCACTTGCTTCTATCCTGACATACGACTTTCACTTCTTCAACTTATATCACATTCTTCATACGTGCCCGTCAGTTATGGGTACTTTTGAACTTACCTTCCCTTAGGAGAACATTAATTTGTTTATGACACTCACCTTATCTCTTATGGTAATTTCCTTTCATTTACCACTTTCATACAACAATTCATACATACAAACAACTTCATTATATGAATCTTTTTTTTTAATAATCAGAATGGGGACAACGCTATAAGAAAAGTTTAAATTAACAATAAACACTTTGATTGTTTACCTTGTGAAACAAACGACAATTAAAGCTTAAGTACTATTCATAATTGTATACGGTATGTCCCAATAGACAAATGGCTATTATAACATCGTGTATTTATCTACTCGTAATAGATTGTTGTGCGCTTATCTTAACTGTTCAGACAATGGTTGCAAATTACTGGCCGATTCCCGATGCAGTTGCCAAATATACTTGTAATGTCGTTCAACTAACTGTTTTAATGATTGCCGCAATTATACTGCAGGGAATTGTGTTGTACAGAATCAAATAGAATATTACACGAGTAATTTTGACTTTATAGGTGTGGAAGTGAGATTTTATTAGGTTATTACGTGTTTCTTCTTTATATTAGGTGCTTTTGAATAAGCACGCACCTCATTACCAAGCCGTGAAAATGTTTAACGTGTTGCCTACGGATACGAAGGACAATAGTTTCAAAATAAACTACAAAAATTTTGTTGAAGTGGTGAGAAATGGAGAGAAATAGACACTGTCTACTTCGACGGGAACAAGGCGTGACTGTATGTATATCATCAACATCATCAGCCGGAAGACGTCCACTGCTGAACATAGGCCTCCCCATAGAATGACATAAATGATTCATATGGAGGGATTCTGCCGTAATCACGTAATCACCACACTTGGTAGGGGGCTTGGTGATCGCAGTAGTTGGAATACTTGGTGCCAGAGAGCGCTGGTGCCCAAACTCCGAATATGTCCCTTCCGCCGGGTCTCACGGCTCCCACCAGATGAGAAAAGAAAAGCCCTATTATAAAGCCGGGAACCCCACGGACATTTATGTAGTATAGACGTATAGATGTACATAATTTCACAAAAGGAACTTAAAACCAAGACCCTTATTTCGCTCAATGGATCTATTTCACAACAATCTATTTTAACATAGTATTTTAATGAACGAAACCGCATATTACGGAACTAAATCTAGGCGTTATTGACTCATCCGAATGTTCTGTGGAATTCATCTAGCATTCCCCAATTACGTAGGTAACTAGGGCACCGAAACTAATTCCTGTTATTTAGAAGTAAGGGAGAGAAACAAGTAATATCTAGCTTTTGAAATACAATAATTTCAAGATAATTGTTTTGTAGCGGCAGCAATCAAACTCATTCATGCACAATTTATCTTTTTCCGTTTGGTTAAGTTAGTTTTTTTACCCATAATTGGTAAGTTATCGAGTTGCCCGTATGATTTTGATCGACACAATTGTTCTATGAGGACATCTGAGACCGAACGCTTTACAATATGCTCTAAGAATTTTCGCTTCAAGCTATTAATCCGAATAAAGGTTAATCACCACGTTATACGCGTGCGCGGGTCGGCCGCGGGACGGGTCGACTGTCAGATATAAGTACATAGCGCCTGGTCCGCTCCCACTGCAGTGTGCTCTTCCTTGCAAATACAATGAATTTACAAATCAAGTTCATTTTGAACTTGACCCTACCCGCACCCGCGGTAATGTGTGAATTAACCTTTAAACCAAGACTTAAAATAAAATTTAACAATACCCTCGAGCCAATCCAATCTTCGCCTTTTGTTAAAACGACCTGTATACTGTCTTGAAAAACAGAGTTTTTATTTAACCTAGTTTGGAGAAAAAGTAGGACAAATTTCACACTTTGTTAGTAGATACCCCGAGACCCAGGCAATAGGCTCGCCCCCTATTACACGGGACCAATAACATACTGGCAAAATGTGGGTTGTACGTGCTATGGGACTGAGTCCGGGGTACACCTCTGCCTACCCCTTCGGGAAAAAGGCGTGATTGTATGTTATACAATGAGGTGACTTTATGAGCACATTGCGTTTTTTATCATAGCAGACGACGCGCAGATGCTGTATACGCAATTCAATCGCAAATCGCACACAATCCACCGAATTTCTGTAACATTTTCTCTAGTTTTAGAATAACTGGTAGAAAATGCTACTCTAGCATTAAGTTAGTCCTATCGTTGTGCTGAATCATAAACAAAGTAGTGGCCCGCCGGGGCTTCGCACGGGAAGCAGATGTAGGTAAAGTGAACGTTTTAACAGGGGTAAATTCGTGATACATTTTATTTCATCACATCCTCTAAAATTATCACTGTTTCTCTACTATATTATGCATGTATTATACATATAAACCTTCCTCTTGAATTAGTCTATCTATTAAAAAAAACGAATCAAAATTCGTTGCGTAGTTTTAAAGATCTAAGAATACATAGGGACAGACAGCGGGAAGCGACTTTGTTTTATACTATGAAGTGGTAAATCTAGTACTCATTTTTAAATTAGTCGAGCTTGCTCCCGCTACGCCACCAAGACAGTCTAACCTATAAAATTCAACTCACCATGAAACTTGTTTTAATATAACCCCTTTCGATACAAGCTCCCCTTTCTCTTCCTCTCTACTAAACACATAATATACCTTGTTTATAACATGAAACAACATTGTTACTCCCATATTAGTATATTTCATTAACCCCTCACAGTTAGAGAATTCAGAGCTGGAGTTGTCAACCATTATGCCCCTTTCAGTCGAGATGTGTGAACAAATTATTCACCAGTTTATGATGTTGTGTAGCGTCAGTGGCCCAGTGTTAGTATGGGGCTTCAGATCCGGAGCCCAGGGTCCAAATTATAATTGAGTTATTTTTTGCTTGGGCGCTACTGTGTTTCAGATGGCACGTTAAACGTCCCGGTTGTACCCAATCAGAACCTATGCAGCAGCTGTTAGCTTAATGTAGGCCTTATAAGAATCTTAACACATAACATACAATCACGCCTTAATTTCGTAGAGGTTTTTTGTAGTGGTAGGCCTCTTTTGCAGCGGCTGCCTGGGGAAGTACCACACCTTTGCCCGTTATTCTTTTTTTTTTTTTTTTTATGATAGTGATGGACAAGACGAGCAAATCAGGTGCCTGATGGTAAGCATCATGATTGCCCATATCAGACACAGGTTGACCTCTAAAGATTTAACCACTCAAGCAGTGTAATTACACTGTTATCCTCAATTGTGGAAAACCGTACTGTATATATTACAATTATGATTATTAACAATCTCTATTAATGTGCTAATTTAGTTTGTTAGACAATTAGATTATGTAAATGTGTGCTGTTACGTAGATGAAGTAAAAATTAATAGAAAAAATGTACCTACAGCAAGTAGTGTTTGACGTTTCCAGTGCCGCATGCTCTAATTCATCACAATTTGTGAGACAAGTTCTGGACGCACTCGTCTGTGGGCGCACGATAACGAATTAAATTGCGCAAATTGAGCACGAACGCTGTTATAATGTATTACTACAGAATTGGTCTAAACTGCTACACTGTCACGTTGAGGCTAGCTTTATTTAGGTCATGGACGATTCTAGATAAACTAACTATAATTTATACGATAGCATTACTGGCCCGTTGGTTCAGTTGGTAGAACTCTGCTTTTTGAGCCACAGGTCCCGGGTTCGAGTATCGGGATTAAAAGTACCCCATTTGTTATTCCAGGGTTTAAACTATCTACGTACCGAATTTCAGTCCAATCGGTTCAGTAGATTTAACGTGAAATAGTAATTATTAACAGTTATTAAGATAAATATCTTTATAACTGCCTGAAGTCTGAAACTGTGTTAGGAATACCTAATGGAAAATCCAATATTTGTCTTTCTTGGGGATCGAACCTGGGACCTCATGATCTGCAGTCAAGCTTGCGTGCATTACGCCACCGAGGCAATCATTATATATTACAAATTTTATTTTGGAGTAATTCATTTCAAGATGCTGTATGAAAATAATAATAACTCTCTCTCAACTAAAACAACTGTATAACAATTTATAATCATCAAAAATCCATAGTAATCTTCTTTATGATAGTTCACTAAAATCAAGTCAAATGTTATTGTCTCAAATATTTATTTAATCAGATCGAATTTTTATATGACGCCATAAATCACGTTCTTTTGCAATTTCCAATCACAATTTTATATCAACTTATCTGAAGCAGTTTTTTATTATCAAAGTTAAAAAATGTACACGAAAAATCTCAATCGAGTTTTATTATCGTAGCCGATGGCTACGGCGTAGCACCGTAGCATCGTAGCAACGTAGCGCTCGTAGAGGCGGCCAACCGTTAAACGGAGCGTCGTAAATAACGCTCGGGCAGCGATAAATGAATAATTAACGGACGTTAAACGGTTTACGGTTGTAACGGCCCTTTCTAGTCCGATGCATAGTTCTGATACGCTATCAATGATGGTTTGAATTTTGAATTTAAATTTAATTAAATAAGATTTACGGTAATTAAATTTGAAAATCCTCTGCATTCATTTTTTAGTCTATGACTAAACTACAGCGCCGAAGTAAGATATTTTAACTCATTTTTACACACGAAATGTACACGAGAAAACAAGAGACAAAAATATTATATTCTCATTTCAATAATTTTTTTGCAGATCATTAATTAATTTTCTTTTGTAGATGTGTTATTTGCACCTTAAATAATTTAAATCGACCAATGGCTACAAATTTTTGGATACAAGGAAAAAATCGTTTTTTGCTTTCAATTTACCTATTTTCTTAAGGGAAGCAGGAGTTTTACTATAGATACTTTAACCAATGTTAGTATTAACCTGTAATGAAAAGACCGGCCCTAAGTCAGTGAACACTAAATATCTTCAATTAGGTTAGGTCTAATTTGAACCAGTGTGTTCTAATTTAGTTCGGTTTGGTCTGGCTTGGTCTGGTCTGGTCTGGTCTGGTCCGTCACGTGTAACTGCACCCCGCACGGATGCGATCTCGTATTCACCGGATTCGGAACGCTGCGCTTTGATTCGTCATACACATAATTTGGTACCGATGGTCTTCGGTAGAGTTGGGTATTTCATCCGGTTTTTTAAAATTATCGGATAATTTTTCTGACTTTCATTTTTGTCCATTTTTTTTATGATAGTGAGTAACAAGACGAGCAAATCAGGTGCCCGATGGCAAGCATCATGACCGCCCATATCAGACACAGTGCCACCCAGTGTTTTAAATTTCGAAATTCTGCGCGGCACTGCACTGCGCCTGTCACCCTGAGATATTAGTTGTTGAATCTCGTCATGCCCAGTAATTTTGCTGGTAACTTTGCTCTTCAGACCGAGCAATAATGTTTGCACATTACTGCTTGGCGGATGAATAACTGGCAAAGGTTATAGTATAAAAGTTAGTGGTGCTTCCCCAGGCGGCTCCCTGCAAAAGAGGCCTACCACTACACCGTTTGTTGTTAAATGAAAAAAAAAGTGTTAACCAACTTCAGGAGGAGCTTAATTTCATAATGGAGTCCGCTTTTTCCAAGGTACATGGTTATAAGTATAATCATGGTATCATGGCCCATTATAGACATTTTTTTTATATTAGCCTATGGTGTCCCACTGTTGGGCCCAATATTACCATAATTGTATTAAAGTGATATTTTTCTTAGTTTTATTCTACCTTACTTATATCGTTTTTCATGCTTGGTGCCTTAGCACCAATGGTGATAAAAAGTCATTTTGAGTACAACGAATCTAATAATTATTGTCCGTATTTCATTTACCGTAATCGTCACATCCCATCCCTAGACCGATGTCCATTGTCCGTTCACCCGTGTGGCGTGCGGCACAGTATAGCCGGTCGGGCCTAATTTGAGCTCTCTCACGTTTCAACCACATACCTATTCACCATCTATGTGAGCCTGGTACATGTTGTACATAGCGTTACAAGTTTATTATAACATTACGAGTTTTTGCCGCGGGGTGCCGGCATTAGAACAGTACCTCACCTTGGGTAGCCGTAAGAACGGACCAATAGGTCTCCAGAAAACGAGTAGTAGCGATCTCTGCGTAAAAAAAATCATCAAACTGCTCCCGCCTACCCGCCTGCCAAGCCCGGCAAAACCCCCAATGATAAGCGCCATACAGCAACCGGACTAGATGGAAATCTATGGAGGAGGCCTATATTCAGCAGTGAAAGAAAGAAAGAAAAGAAGAATGAAAGAAAAGAAGAATGAAAGAAAAGAAGAATGAAAGAAAAGAAGAAAGAAAGAAAGAAAAATTTGTTTATAACCTTAATAACAAATACGATATTACAATCTGCTAGAAACTATATTTTACAGAAGTTGTGGCAATTGGCTTGTGCTCAGCATGTGCTGCGCTCGGCTAACCGTGGACGTCCTATGATGATGATGATGAGTTTTTAAGATAAAGTTACATTAATATATTATGACCAGGAGTCTGGAACTTTTTTTTAATATAAAATAGGCTTACGTGTCTGTTCAATTTGGCCTTTAAGATGTCCAGATTATAGAGTTCCGGAAAAACCGACCTCGGCAGAGAGTTCCACTCCTTAGCCGTCCGCATAATGAAGGAAGAGGCAAACCGCTTCGTGCGTAATGGTGGAATGTCTACTCAATATAAGGGTGAAACTGCTCGCCGCGCCTAGTGGTTCGGTGATAGAAAGGGGAAGGGGGTGAACTGTGCCCGGTAAATGGCAAAAGGTTCATCCGCTATTACATGGGACCAATGACGTACTGGCGAAATGTGGGTGTACCTACTATGGGACTGAGTCCTGGGTATACTTCTGCCTACCCCTTCGGGAAAAAGGCGTGATTGTATGTTATATGTTATTTTACCAAATGTAACATTATATTATTTGGTGACAATTTATTCAACAAATTGGTTATATTAAGAGCATCTTTAATTGTGAACTTTTTATTATATTATTTGTTGTTACAGTGTTAATAGAAATACAATATAATAATATTATATTGCAAAAATAAGAAATGTCTAGTGTCTAGCGCTATTTAAGTTTCTGAGACGAGCCCTTTGACAGACGGACGGACGGACAGCGGAGGCTTAGTACTAGGGTTCATTCGGCACCCTTTGTTTACGGAACCCTAAAAAGAGGAATATTACTTGACTTGTGGTACCAATAAAGTGTTATCATTCATTCATTTATTCTATAGATGTAAATTTGAAAAGATATTTTTTTTTGTAGTGGTAGGCCTCTTTTGCAGGGGGCCGCCTGGGGAAGTACCACACCTTTGCCAGTTATTCATCCGCCAAGCAGTAATGTGCAAACATTACTGTGTTCCGGTATGAAGGGCAATGATACCAGCGAAATTACTGGGCATGATGAGATTCAACAACTCATATCTCAGGGTGACAGGCGCAGTGCAGTGCCGCACAGAATTTTGAATTTTAAAACACTGAGTGGCACTGTGTCTGATATGGGCAATCATGATGCTTACCATCAGGCACCTGATTAGCTCGTCTTGTTATTCTCTACCATAAAAAAAAAAAAAAAAAAAAAAAAAAAATTACGAGTAAGGTATTCCAATATTTGAAGATGGAACAAAATTAAAAAACAATTTGGAACTTTGATAATCAAAAAAGTCCAATTTAAGTTAAATATTACTATTTCAGTTACCTTTGCGATTTGTAAACTAGTAACTAATCAAACGTCAATTTTGCGCTACTGTGCTGTGGTTCGAACCGGACCAATAATATTACTCATTGCACTATGTGTGCACTGTGAACTCAATATTAACTGTACAATATACTGCGGTACTGTTTCAAGGCGATTTCACATTTACTATTGACTTTAATATTATCGTTCATTGTCATCGGCGAGGTAATAATTATCAACTTAAAACAATAGGCGGGTCCTATTGATTGTTAGGTTGAATGGTAGAGGAATAAATAAATACAAAACATCGATTTGGTAAGCTTTGAATAGTGTCTAATTGCTGAGAGGTGGTGTTCCCCACAGGACTGCCTCAGTGGCGTAGTGGCTCAATCTCGACTGCCTATGTATTTAGCAAATAAATATTTTGTATGGTTTGATTTGATATACCTTTGGGAAAATAGCGTGATTTTATATGGCGTTTGCGGTTGGTATAATTTTAAGGTGTAGTTCTGAGCTGCGCGTGGGCACAAAACAGAACAGAAAAATAATACTACGTATAGATTCGAATATGTCATCCGCCAAACAATCGGGCCTACCTCACCCCGCGAGCGAGATTGAGCTCTCCACGAGCCCCGCTTCGCTGGAAAATCACCTCACGCACACTCTTGCACGTGTACAAATCTCTATCTGTGTCTGTGTAGAAGGTAGCGTCTGTGTATTATAGCGCGGCTTTTATGGGATTGAGTCCTGTGTTCGCGGTGTTGCGTGGGTAAAGGATTTTTCCACGCTGAGACCATTCCTCACCCACTACCGTTCCATTCCAGTGCACTATTTTGCCAATCCTACCTATGTGAACACGCCGATTGGTATTTTTCCTTTAGAGATTTTCTCAAAACCAGACTAGAGTCTAATAGAAAGATGGCAATAGGATTGCCCGTAAATACTACTGTTGTAGTGTTGGTATGCCTATTATGGGACTGGGTCCTGGGTACATTTCTGCTTACCCCTTTTGGAAAAAGGCGTGTTGTTATGTTGTGTGAACGCGCCGTTATCGTGTATTCGTAACGGAATTCGAGTCATGATACGCGCGTCAGTAAATCACCAGAGATATAGGCTCGCGTTGATTTCCAATCGTGATTTATAACTGTTGGCAACTCAAAGTGTACAGTTTTTGAACTCGGGATGAACCGTACTGTATTATTTATATATACATAGGCACACGCTATGTTACGTGGGTCCCGCTCCGCAATGCTGGTGAGGCTGGTAGTGGTGGCTGAAAAGGCATGCACACACCCTCACCCACACAGACACACACACTAACATACATGTTCAATCCTCCATCCTCCATCTCCCAAAAGAATCAGGTGATTTATAAAAAAGCTTTTTTTGACCTTTGTAAAAAGGATCAATGAAAATTCCTCCGTTTGGCATAAATTATTAGGCATAAAATTGTATGGCATAACGTTTTTGCATAACTTTTATTAGCAAAATAATACTTTGGCATAATAATACTATAGCATAATAGAAAGTTTAGCATTATTAGTAATTGGTTTAACATAAACATAACATACATACACGCCTTTTTCCCGAAGGGGTAAGCAGAGGTGTACCCAGGACTGAGTCCCATAGTAGATACACCCACATTTCGCCAGTATGTTATTGGTCCCATGTAATAGGGGGCGAGTCTATTGCCATCTACCGGGCACAGTTCCAGACTCCAGGCAGTTATTGAGATAATTCCTAATGGAAAAATCCAATATTTATCACTTTTCCTGATCTGGGGATCGAACCCGGGACCTCTTGATTGGCAGTCGAGCATACGCCACCGAGGCAGGCGAGGAGTGGTTTAACATGTTTAGACATAAATTATTGTCTCATAAATTTTAAGGCATACTTATCATTCGTATATATCAAAATTATGTGGCATAAAAATTTATTGCGAAATCCAAATTTCCGGTTAGGTTAGGTTAGATGAACACATGCCACAGTGCGCGAACCGAGCGAGCAAAGCGAGCGTGCCGCGGAAGTCGCCGGTCAAGCGCCAGAAACGTCTTTAACTTTACCAAACAACGAGAAGACTAATTTGTTTGTATGCCCCAATGTAAATTAGGACTTAAAGTAGTGATCATTCCTTAATATTGTTATGCCAAAGTATATTAAGAAAATACATATTATTATGCGTTTCATTATTAAACCGGATCAATGCCTACAAAAGTAGCTATATATAAATAATTTCATTTCATTTCATTTATTCATCAAACAATATAACATTGTATTTGAAATATGAGCACATGCACAAAAATAAGTATTCAAATTAAATAATCAAACAATAATTAAAATGGAATACGTAATAAAATAATTAAAAACCGTCAAAAAATTAAAAATACAATTTGATAAATTAAAAATCAATTAAAATATTATATTAATAATCTAATGTTAATTATATTATATTAATTCCTATGTATTTCTATATAGCTATATGATTAATAAATTAGAAAGAAATCACTAAAACAACATTGACAAAATATTTCAGTTCATAGGTTGATGGCACTATGTTACTCTATAGATACCTAACAAGCAAACGAAGTTTTTTTCTCTTAATTTATGAGTTCGCGTGACCACAAATCTACAAACAATCAAGTCAGCGGTTCTAGCGACAGGTTGCTGTTTAATGTTTAATAAACCAATGTCACTTTCCGTTTCGTTTGCGGATCGGAAAAATGCTAATACACTTTGACATATTTAAGAATTGTTAGATACCTATCTACCTTATTAACCTAACATTTAAATTTGATAAACCTAAAATAACTTTTCTTTATTTATGACATAGGTGGCAAACAAGCCGACGGATACCTGCAACACCAGGGGTATTGCCAGTATGTTGCCGACTCTTCAAGTATCTATTCACTCTCGTTTGGAAGAGCCCCATGTTGTAGCTCAACGGAAAGCCAACAAAAAAAAAGCAGCAGCGTTACTATAATAATAAAAAAAGCGTTTAAAAATATACTTGTAAAAAAATATACAACTGACGCTTCAACTCTATAATATAATTAAATTAATTAGCAAAATTATTTGCGCAACCCTCTAAAATTCATAGATTATGAATCAAGACTGATAGTAAACAAATAAAATAAATAAATTAAGTAAAAAAAAAGTTTTTGTCATTTCCATCAAAATCATAGGTCTTTTCACATTTTGACATATGTGTTTACGTGTAAATTCTGTGTCGATTTATTATTATTCACTGTACACATTGTGTTTTTATCGTGTCAGTAGAAAATGTAAAGCTTAGTCTACAATAACGCTATATCCCGCAACGCGTGGCGCGTGACAAGCACTAACGGGACTAAAGGTATGCGGTTCGCAGCGCAGCGCTGTCACGTCACATCACACCACGCCACGTCAGCGTGATTAAACTTACATTTACTACTGTGTACTCGTAGCTTTATGTAGGTGCATTTGGCATAGGATCGTTCGAGTTTTTATATGCTTTTATTTAACTTGCATTGTTTTTTTATGTTCGGGTCAAATGTTGCAACTGAATTCTAATACAGCTATTTTCAACCGATTGAGATGAAAGTTTGCATTTATGTTTGGAAAAAAATAATTATCTAAGTGATGTCATATATAAATCTAATGTGGCCGACGATCCTAGTGAGCAGACTAGTTAAAATAAATAAAATATAAATGCAAAAGTTTGTGAGGATGGATGGATGGATGGCTGAAATTTGGTACTTATGTAAAACTTAGACCCTAGACATAGGGTACTTTTATCCTGATATTACCATGGCAACGATGACTACGCGGATGAAATCGCGGTACACAGCGTTTTATAAATTCAAAAAGCTTCATTTCTGTACCATAATACTACAGTACTACTTCTTTGATTTCGATTTATTTTGCGTTTTTGTCAAATAGAATGTTATCTAAGATAACGCGCCCTTAGTTTTCTCCTTGCTTTTAACTATTGTGTCCCGTTATAATATGTTTGTACCAGTCTAAAAATAATTTTAGTAAGCTCAAACAATTTATAATTATCAAAAAAATATTTGAATTTCAAATATACCAATTTCACCCATCCCACTTTCTTTTAACCCAAAATTGTTAATTTTTATTTTAAAAAATATTTTCATTCGTGTGACCAGTGTTTAGTACTTAAGATAGCGTGACTAGAAAGAAACCTGTAGGCTCTCGATATCTAAAAATGAAATGGTATTATGAACTTTAACTTAAGGGTATAAGGTATAAAATTGTGTATAACCTCTGTATAGGTACCTCTCAACAATTCGACTCTAGACGTAAATAAGCGCTGAAAAAAATTTTAATTCGAAAGCGCTGTTTGCTTTCCATATCTGTCTTATTTATGACTTTGCTTAGAATTTCGTGTTACAGGCTCGAGGTTTTAGGGTTTATTGGCATTAGTCAGTTCATATTTTTTATACTAAGGGCTTCTTTCACCATATTCGAGTAAAGTCTCTAGTAAGCTACTCGTCTATTAAAGTGGCGAGTAAGGCGCAATGATAATTTCATAATGTCCGAGTTATGCTAATCGGCACATAAAATGGCCTTTATTGTGAAACTGTCAAAAGTTACTTAAAATTTCTACTCGCCGAAGTAAAATAAATAAATAAAATAAAATTTTTATTTTGTAGTTTTTCAGTTGTATATTATATATTTAGTAATATATTTGGATGAAATAGGGGTATACAAAACATCCATTTGGTAAACTTTCCATAGGATTGTGGAAACTACTAAAAGGCCACCTTTCTATGATTTCTTCTGATTATATTATATGATACTGTTATTCATATTAAATGAATGTCACTTAACCTAAGAACATGTCTAGAAATATTGTATTGAATAAATAATAATATTTTATTCTTTTAGTTTTTCAATTGTTCCTTTTTGTTTTTTTTTTCATTATTTGGTAACTGTTCATTATTTCAATTATATTGTACCTACAATAAAAATGTTATATAAAAAAGGAACGTCCAATTTTCAGTGTGACACAGCAATATGAGCAACAAAAAGCGTTTCATTAAAGAGCCAGTGTTAATTTAATTTTGTTCGAGTGGAGTCGAAAGGTGAATGAGGCACACCACGAAGGGCACGCGATTTTATAATCATTAAACCTACCGATGTAGTAAGTAATAGTAAAATGATAATTATTTCAGCCAATTAGTGAGTATTCTTATTTGTTTTGTTCTGTCCACAAATGTCTGACCCGGCTGAATTGAATCCCGGGACCTGCGTATCTGAAGGACCCTCCCCTATCGCCCACTACTGCGCCGAGCCAACCGTCCAGCCAAAAAATGACAAAAATGTATGATTCAAGTATCATTATTATGCTTTGACTCATTCTTAAGCTGTGTATCTTGAAGCAGCCTGGGGTCAAATTGATGTTTCAAACCGAGGCTACGCTGGAAGATCAAAGCTCGAGTCAGTCGAGACAGCCGCTAGACCCGATGCTGCCTGCAGATAACCGGTTTATGACATCAACGATCTAGGACATAAGACATCGTTTTTATGACTTTTGAGAGAAATATCGAAGACTTATAGATGCCACAGCAATGGATATGACGTAGACAAGGATATACTTGATATATGCATTAAGTGTGAGATACAGCTCAATGATATCCAAGTTACGCTAATGTACTTATTCATAGTAATGCAAATAAGACAAATGTATTAATAATCGGACATAGAAAATGAATAAGATCCTGTAGACCCACAATATCATCAAAAATCAACTGTGCATACGAGTACAATAATAATCTTTGTAGTTTATATATTTTTTACATACTAAACAGCTACATGCATGTTCTGAAAATCCCAATATATTAATAAAATACTTTTACATTAATTATTTAAATGTATAACATTTAAATAATTAATGTAAACAAGGTTAAAGAGAAAAGTTAAACGTTTGTACCTAACATAAGTTATATGAATTTAATGAGTTTTTGGTAAACATAGCTAATTTCTGATAATGTTGCGGGTTGTATCCTTTCCGCTTAACAAGGTCCAATTAGTATTCACAAAAGACACGAGTTTGTTAACGTATTTGGTGGCGCGTGTCTCGGACGCACACAGATGACCGCCGCTCGCAATTACTTTAACATTAATTAATTTAAATCACTGGAACAATCGCACTAACGGAGATTAATAAGCTCGTGTCAAAGAGTAGAAAATATTAGTAGAACTAGTCATTATTTGGAAAATGATAACTCTATAGGTATAATATGCAGAAACGTAACTTTTGTTTGTTTATTTCAGCAAGCCAGAAAGAGAGTGATACATTACAAAAAAACGCTTTAGGTCAGTCCACCTTATAACTTTTATGGTTAGTTCACACATAATTATTATGGGTCAGGTGTCAGATCAAGAGGACGCAGCGACCGACCCACCCACGCAGTCTGTGTGTTGTCGTCCATACAAATACAAGTAACACAACTTGATACTTTCCGCACCCGTGTTGAAGTGTGCATCAACCTATAATCAATTGTAATGCAATAACATTACTGCATTTGCACTGTGTTGAAAACCAACCGCGTTTTGCGCGATAAATAACGCGGGTGCTACTAAACGAATAATTGATGAAATAAATGGACGGCCCCTTCTAAATTCTCTAACGCTGCACCCTGCCTGTTGCCATTAATATTACTCACTTTAATTTTCACTACTCCAATTTTATGTCCTGATAAATAAATAGGTTTGATTTTACACCATTGTTCAGTAGTATACCAGATTTTTAGAGCAAAAACTGGGTTTTGTTCGAAAGTTTTAATGTTCAAACTCAAACAAAGAAAAAATTCCGACTCTAGGGCATGGCTTCAAGTTTGTTGTTTTACCTTTGCCAAGAATCTTCGACGCAGTCAAAGTCTTAATAAGAATTTGTCTTTTGTACTCCCGCCACAAGAGTGATTGCAAATAATAATCGAATAATTCGATTGTTTTGCTTATTCGATTCCTATCGAAAAACACTTGATGACTTTCGATTGTTTATTGATTGGATCTCTCAACTACGTCCGTGTTTCTTACATTGTTGATATGTGGGCAATTGTATTCGATTGTTAATTTTCATTAAATTTATTCTACATTAGAATACGCGATAGAACGATTCATTTGATTCCATTTTAGTTACAATCGCCCATCACCACTAAGTACTGCGTTTTATTCACTAAATCATAGTATTGTTTTACAACGTCGCTTATAAAAGTTTATGATAAAAGAGATAATTAAACGAATACCTCGTACATGTCCCAGTACTTGCATTTGTAACCTGTGTACACGACACTTAAGCAACAAGAGCCTGCGCTAGGCAAATTAATTATCCACACAGAACGTACAGCGAGCGGCTGGAGGTACTAATAGCTACCACCAGGTCAGAAGGTAGGGGTGCCCCAAAACTTTTTTTATTAATTGCTAAATAAATTAGGGTTTTGCATCTTGAGATAGATTACCACATAGACAGAGAGATACCACAATACAGATTAAAAAATTAAAACTGAGCAAAAGGAGTGCAACAATTATTGGCGGAATCATCGCTCAGAGCAAGAAGATGCTTCTTTTTTAGCAAAATATGAAGATGACACATCACGCAAATCTTTTTACACGTACTTTTAAGTCCTGAGTTCGAATCCCAGCCGGGGCAAGTATTTGTGCTATTTGCTCAAATGCTTGTTCTCGGGTCTTGGATGTGTGTTGTGTGTTGTGTGTTATTGTATGTGTCCATGGCGTCGGAGACACAAGGAATAGTGCAGGGGTGGGGAGTGAGTGAGTATGTAAACATTAAAAAAAAATATTAAAAATTGTATACTGACTATAGCGACAAAATGAAATAAAAGATCTTTAAAAACTGGTTACATATCTAGAGGCTACATATTCGCCCCGGTTGGTTTTGAGTCTATGGGTCTATGGGGTCTTGAAACTAAAAAAATAATAAAACACTTGTCGGTGCGTCTCATCGAGGCCTCAGAGCCTAGCGAAGACGCACTAGACTCTATATATTAATTAAAATGCTTAAAATTTATGTAATAAAATGTGATTAAATATTTGATTGATAAACAATAAATGTATTATTTAATCTAACCTTGCAAACATTTTATTTAGAAAATAAGAAAAGCTGTGTGCTACCCCTAATCGAAACGTCTAAACGATCAAAGTCTTGTTTTTAATGTAAACGTACGAAGTCGATTCCAGTGAAAGGAGGTTTTTCTAATGAGTTTTTTTCCCTCTCCTTACATTAATTCTGGGGAAGTTTTAAGGTCCATCAAGATTCACGTCTCGTACGCAATTTTGGTAGGGCGGGTTTGTTTAAAACATTTTTTACCTGCCTATTGGGCGTTTTAAATTAACCTTTTTGCGTGTAATAAGCCTTTATTAAGAGCAAGTTTTGAGTTTACTTTGGTAAACTTTTCTAATAAAATTTGACTTATCTAGTTTGGAAGTTGAGCGGTAAGTCACTATGCTACTAAGAGTTAAGAGAGCGCTTACCTGTAAATTGAAGAGGACTACTAAGTTTTAAGATCTATTAGAAGACGTTTTTAATCTAGATCTTATGTTTGAACGAATTTTCTTTTAAAATTCTTGTGAAAAGGATCACTGGTACGTATTAGACTAGACAGCATTTTTTAAACAAAGCATTTTTCAAATATCTATTAGACATAAAAGGATTCTTCAAGAGTTGAATGAGCATACAGCTCTGTTCGATTGAAAAACCTGAAAATTCGTCGAAGTCAGAAAATTGAAATACACAAATAATATCGTACTATATAACCAAGCAAAATAAATTTAAAAATAAAATCCACCGTCGCGCCTTTTCTGGCGATAAATAAGTGAATACCCAATGGAAACACAGTCCAGGGGCGAACTCAGTGTAAAAGCATCGTATGTAGCTTCCGACCCGACAGAGCTAATTGACAGATCGAGTGATGAGCCACTCTGTACGATGGCGAATTGGCGTTCTTTGACTGTGTCTGTCTGTGTAAGTAGTAGGGAGAGTGACGCGTTTTATTTCTCAAGTGTAGAACTTAGTCACAGAACAGATAATAATACTACGTATAGAATGGACACTTTCATCCGCCCACCAATCGGCCTTCCTCACCTCGCGAGCGAGATTGAGCTCCGATGAGAGCCGACGGAGCTCGGAACGCACCTTACGCACACTCTTGCGCGTATACAAAACTAAATGTGAGCAGTGTCGGTATGTTGTAGATAGTTATAACATGGCTTTTGTATAGGAATTTTAATGAGTGTCCGGGGTGTTACTTAGTGCAGACCTGTTAAGTTTATTTAGCAGTTTTAGATAAGTACGTCCTTGCTTATTTACTACTACTTATTTATTTACGTTATTGATATCGAAAATTGGTAATTCGTTATTCTATAATTTTGTCATCATCATCATCATTTCAGCCGTTGGTAATCCACTACTGAACATAGGCCTCCCCATAAAGGGGGGTTTTGCCAATACTCGACACGCTTGGCAGGCGGGTTGTCGAGCGCAGTTCGATGGTTATTTGCAGAGGACGCTGCTGCCCGTCCTCTGGATCTGTT
Source organism: Hemistola chrysoprasaria (assembly GCA_947063395.1). Classification (NCBI taxonomy): domain Eukaryota; kingdom Metazoa; phylum Arthropoda; class Insecta; order Lepidoptera; family Geometridae; genus Hemistola; species Hemistola chrysoprasaria. The sequence continues at coordinate 13,826,310 of OX346716.1, read as the reverse complement.
AACCTTTAGCCAGCTCTTACGGCAAGGACGGGTAGAGAGTGTGGAGCACTATTCTAAAGCCGGTAACTCCACGGCTCAATAATTAATAATAATATAATAAGATAATTTTGTATTGTGAACGAAATCGTAAAAATAGTTGTCATTTTTAGAGCTTTGTTATCTAGCCGTACCTGTGACATGACACGCGTTTACATTCAATTTACATTATCCTTAGGTGTCATTCCAAACATACGCACAGAAAGGTGACCATCTAATTAAACCCAATTATGAGTGGAATGCTCTCAAAAGAAAAAAATATACCAAAAAATTTGTATTTTCAACAAACGATTTGTCATGTTATTATTGCCTACTTCAAGATAAAAAGGTGAAAAGTATAAAGTATTTTTTTTAATATCCGCGTTTGACTATGATAATAATATTATGAGGCACCATGAATTTATTTTAATATATAATATGTTTGGTGAAAAATGGTTGGTTATGCGTGGACTCAATTTAAAAAAAAAGAGTATTAAAACCCCTTGGTCAAAATGATAAAATGCTGAAATGGCGGAATATTTAAAAACAATAATATGGACATTATATTGTATATATGTTTAACGTTTCTAGAAAAAAAAATACCCCTACTTCTCTTCTCCTGCCCCTTACTATTCTTCTACCAAGAGCCACCATCGAGATGCAAGAGCAAATAGAGAAGAATTTGAAATTGGCAAATGAAGCAATACTCCAAGGAGGAGATAATAAACCTCTATGGAGAAAAAGAAGAAAAAAAATGTTTAGGATTCTTTGGTTACTACTTTTGTGATATTACGTTAAAAAAGTATTATTTATTTATTTAAAAACGCCTTAAGAACATGAGTAAGAGAGAAAGTGTTCATTCGGGGCCGAAAGCTCAAACATTTTGCTCGGTTTCTTTTAATACCAATCGTTTTAGTAGTGTAGGTATCAATACAAGTTTCGTTACAATTATTTATTAGAGTGCCTATCGTTGATCAAACGTCTTATCATAATATCATTTAATTTCACAAATTGTCAAACTAATTCGATATGAAATAAAGTTATTAACAAATTAACCGTAAAGTTGAGCAGTTAATTTAGTTTTGAACTAGTGAATTTCAACGATAGGCTCTAACAGTTCAGAATAAATTGATTTTGGTTCCATATAAACTTTTAAACTTAGCGCTGTACTAAAGTAACTAACTATATTATCCGTTACCTTTTATGATTTATTAAAGTAATGTATTAAGTTTAAAAAATATAAATAAATGTTTTTTTTTTTTAAGTATGGGTGTAACCACTATGGGACTGAGTTCTGGGTACACCTCTGCCTACTCCTTCGGGAAAACTGCGCGATTCTATGTTATGTTATGGTCTATTTCACAATTAAATTGATTGAAATATTTCATACGCGTGAAATGTAATCCAGAGAGACTTATATTTCTTTTCAGATAGATTAAAACACTTTTGAACATTGATTTACAGAAAAGGGGAGATGTGGTTCTGGCTTCTCGAAAATGGCTCAAATTAGGTCCCATGAGGTCCACTTATGTCTGTAAAGTGGGGTCGTACTAGCGACTTATATTGTTATCTCGGTAGCACTTCTGTCTTAGATACGTCTTTCTATCTTTCTTGTTCACTATATTGTATTGTGAAAACTGCACACTATGCAAATTGCACGTGCCAGTTGTTGAGTAAGCGCTAGGAGAACGCGTCCTATCTCTCCTTGTCTTTAAATCAATGCTTTTGAAACACACAAGCAGCCAAGATGATTTTTGAAACACAAAACAAATCACGAAAACTGAACAAATAACTGAAGTCCATTAACGTAAATAGTGTCGAAGTGACAATGTTTTGTAGGACCAATCAATCAAAACAAGTCACACGTCTTTAAGTAAGTACACTAAGTATTGCCATGTTAAAAGTAGGCATAGACAATCGATATCAACACGTGTAAACCAGATTCTAGTCTGCCTACCCCAACGAGAACAACGTGACTAGGTACGATATTATTATATCATATTGTCTAAGAGCATGAACCAAATACGAATATTACCCGAAAAAAAATACGCGTCAAACGTCTACAACGTACCTAATACCGTTTCAATTCTAGACATATATCTCCTAAAGTGCCGTTTGAAGTGCTCCTTCAATTTAACACTCGATACCTGTTCGCGGCTCACTGCTCGGTCTATGGTTCCCGAATGTATCCCAAAACAATGTTTCTAAATAAAATACATCCTTTCTCGTCTGGAAATTGGTATGGACTAAGTTATAGGTGACCAGGAAAAGATGAGCCAAAAATGTTATACGGAAGTTTGTATCCATGAGAGATGATTTTATTAATTTATTTAATCAAAACGGTTTAGTTACACCAATTACATTGATTAAAATAAAATTAAGAAAGAAAAAGAAAAGAAATCATAAAAGAAATTACACAGCAAATTATTAAAAAAATATAAGGGTAAAAAAATAAATACCAGTCATACATCACGCTCGCAGTACTTCAGACACTCAAATAGCCGGATTTAATATCTTCGACCATTCATCCGCAAACAAGTCAAAGTCGGGATTGTGGTCCAAGATGATGAGATGGTGAGTTCCAAGAGATATAAATGACACCAGAGATGAGGGGTGAGGGCCCTAAAATTCTATGGGATTATAGAGATGAGTGATAAATGAGTGAAAGAATAATTAGTGTGTTCAAGAAGTGAGTGCCTAGATGACAGATAAAAGAGTAGAATAGAAGAAGAAAATAAGTAAGTCTACAGTTTCCTTCTTAGCGCAACTAAGGAATTTCTCAAAATAATGTTACTAGTTTAGTATTATTCTATTTTGCATTGCTTAACTACTGCGAAATAAAATATTAAGTAAGGACTCCAATTAAAGATAATACGCGCCCGGGAATATAATCTGTCACGAAACACGCAGGGCATGTTTTGCCGCAAGTCAGTTGTGTTTTCTGCAGTTAAAGTGTTACAGTATCTTGTCAATAAATATGTGAAAATAAACTTGACTGCCTCGGTGGCGTAGAGGGCGCATGCTCGACTGCCAATCAAGAGGTCCCGGGTCCGATCCCAAGGTCAGGCAAAGTGTTAAATATTGGATTTTTCCATTAGGAATTATCTCAATAACTGCCTGGAGTCTGGAACTGTGCCCGGTAGATGGCAATAGGCTCGCCCCCTATTACATGGGACCAATAACATACTGGCGAAATGTGGGTGTATCTACTGTGGGACTGAGTCCTGGGTACACCTCTGACTACCCCTTCGGGAAAAAGGCGTGAATGTATGTTTATGTTAGGCGCCCGGGAATATAACCTGTCCCGAAACAGGGCATGTTTTGCCGCAAGTCAGTTATATTTCAAAAACACAAGGTGTGTGTTTTCTGCAGTTAAAGTGTTACAGTATCTTGTCAATAAATATGTGAATATAAACTTGTAACTTGTACCACACACCCTTCTCAAAATAAAAACACAGTATCGCGCGCACGGTATCGCCGCATTATATTTAAGTGGGTAGTTTCCGCGAAAAACGCCGTATTGTTGTCTGAATTGAAAATAAACTCCGCCCCCTTTTTTCGGGACATATGGCCTGCTCTAGTAGAGAATATTAGGTGCGATTGTGTTTTGTTCGCTGGCCTTTATATCTCTGGCCTGTCGCCATTTATCTCCAGTGGGCACTTAAGGGTTTCGGGTGTCGTGAATGGTGTAAGAAGAATAGGTAATTTATAGGGCTGTTAATGTCATTCGCCTTTCTTTGTGCGTAAAAAATGTCTCCTGCTCAAGAATTTAGTTAGCGCTGTGTTTGAGGGCATCTGATTTGAGGGTCGGTAGTGGCATTGGGGGTCTTTGCCTAAATAAATCACGTGATCATCGACTACTAAAATAAACTTGTTTTTATTTTTAATCGTATTTCAAGACAAATAATGCCGAAAAGGCTTGATAGTTAAAGACAAAGATAGTTTTAGGAAAACTATAAGGAGTATACGGGTTCTTACCCGTATACTCCTTCCTTCCTTATAGCTTCTATTACAGAGGCTCTTGCCTGTGTACACGGCATATTTTATCAGCACTAATGACGTGCTATTTATGGTTGGGCGTTCACCGCGTCATAGATTTCAGCATTTTGAGAAAGGTGCATTTGGTACATTTTGCGAAAAGTACATTTTGCGAAAGGTGCATTCTGAGAATAACATTATGCGACTGAACCTTATATTGACATCCTTCACATAACTAACCGTCATAAATAAGTAAAAAAAATCTGTTTCATCAACATGTGTCTAACGCAAACTGTTCTGTGGTGTAAGATCACAACTTTGTTAGTAATCAAGCATTAGAGCGAGTGCTACGGTTTGCTGGTTGCGTGCTTTTTTACACTGCAATATTCAATTCTTTAAGATTACAAATTTCTGACAGCGTGAAGAGTAAGAGTTTACTGTTTCGTATGGCATTTCCTTATGTTACATTATAATCTCATCTCATTTCTTCTCTCTCTTGATGTATCCTTTCTAATAAATGTCCCTTTATTCATAACTAACGCCTCAGACAGTCCCCTATGCAGAGGCTGTTTCGTGGCTGAAGAAACAGTTGCCCACGTAATCCTGGAATGCGAGGCAGAGTCAAACGTGAACAAATCCTCGGAACAGTGAGTTCACTGCGCGAAGCCTGCAAAGTTCTCAGGAAGCTTCTGAGCTTCTGGGAGGAGTTAGGCTGGCTAAATTAGCCAGAACTTCACGCACAACGGACAAAATAAGAGTCTAAGTGTGTAAAAGGAGTTCACATTACATTTAAACCTTCTTCTTGAGTCATTCTGTCATCTTCTGTCATCAATAGATGAAATAAAATTCATAGTTTAAAGATCTAACCGCACAGACGGCGGGAAATAACTTTGTTTTATACTATGTAAGTTTAAGGAAGGATAAGACTATTACATTTCTGTTATTTTCTCGCATTTAACATATTTATTTTCCTTTTGAAAATGTCAAGTGTAATATATCCGCACAATATAACCATCCATCATTTTGTGCTCAAACATTTTCTAGACAATATTCGCTAAAACATTTCCAATTTTCTAGAAGAATGTTTCTGAATTATTAATATAGCAGTATGACAGTATAGTGTGTTAGTTTAATGATGTAAGAAATCCGAGGAAGCCGCCAGCCTTGTACCGTTAGAGCTCAGACCACTGGAAAATGCTTAAGCTTGCAAATATGCAGTATATTAGATAAAAACATAGTTGGATTTTGTACTTTTTAGTAAATTATTTAAGTTTGCTTATATATTATTGTCATCAGATTGGTTTTTGACATAACATAACAACATACAATCACGTCTTTTTCCCGAAGGGGTAGGCAGAGGTGTACCCAGGACTCAAACCCATAGTAGGTACACCCACATTTCGCCAGTATGTTATTGGTTTTAAGAGGTCTCAAAATTGTTATATTATAGGAGTAATGTAAACGGTTACAAAATTTTATATTTTTTATAGACTAAGCAGTCTATTCGCAGTGGAGTTACCGGCTTTAGAATAGTGCTCCACCCTCTCTGCCCGTGGTTGCCGTCGGCTAAGGGTTAACAGATCCAGAGGACGGGCAGCAGCGTCCTCTGTAAAAACATCAAACTGCGCTCGACAACTCGCCTGCCAAGAGTGTCGAGTATTGGCAAAACCCCCCTTTATGGGGGAGGCCTATGTTTAGTAGTGGATTACCAACGGCTGAGATGATAAAGCGGTCTATTCCCTTGAAGTAAAATATGAAATAGGCAAGAAAAATGTCACGAGCGGGACGAGGGGGGCCCCCACCGCTCGTGGGTGACATTATGTTTATTAATATATAATATTATGAGTAATTGGATTAGTTTTTAAACGTTTCAAAATTGTTATTTGATAGGAGTAATTAAAATGATTAATATCCAACTAATATTATATATGTGAAAGTTTGTTAGGATGGATATTTATTGTTACTCTTTCATGCCAAAATTACTGAACTGATTGGGCTGAAATTTGGAATGTAGGTAGCTTAGACCCTGGAATAACACACGGAGTACTTTTACCCGATATAACATAACATAACATACATTCACGCCTATTTTCCCGAAGGAGTAGGCAGAGGTGTACCCAGGACTCAGTCCCATAGTAGATACACCCACATTTCGCCAGTATGTTATTGGTCCCATGTAATAGGGGGCGAGCCTATTACCATCTACCGGGCACAGTTCCATACTCCAGGCAGTTATTGAGATAATTCCTAATGGAAAAATCCAATATTTAACACTTTGCCTGACCTGGGGATCGAACCCGGGACCTTTTGATTGGCAGTAGAGCATGACCCGATATTCCCATGGAAATTATGTATACGCGGATGAAACCGCGGGGCAGAGCTAGTGTTTATATATTTTTTGAGTTATATAACACGGGACCGTCGCGTTTGCCGTTGGTAAGATTATTTATCTCACTTAGTCATAGTGCGTCTGTAAAGTTACGTTCCTCGTACAAAACCTCATAGTCAAGAAAGGACTCTAAGTTCCTCATAAAGCAGATAATATTATATGAAAGTAGCGGTACGGTATATTAGAGTTGTATTAACTCTCAAGGATGCATTAGGGTTAGTTTTTGCGTTGGAAGTCCCGAGACGACAATAATGAAACTCGCGTTGGGACGAGAGGACGAAATGAAATTTATACTGTATGGAACATTACAGGATTTGTAGCAAATCAGTTTAGTGCAAAAGTGAATAAAAGCTATATGTGTACTAATTCTTAATATAATTTTAATAAGAATTAAGAATATAATATTATGCTCTCTCAGCTAGGCTGCAGTGAGGCAAAACAAAATAATCCACGAAAATTAAGATGTTTATTGCATTCATACATAATCAAAACACGTCCCTGGTAGAAATTCACTTTAATAGGTAAAAGTATAAAACTTTTAGTATATCAACTGAGTACCCAAACCTTAAACTAAGAGGTACATACTTGACGCCAGTATAACTGGCCGTTTACATCTTTACCTATAAGCACAGACGATTTCACCAAAATCTCTAACGTACAAATTGCTTAAGTAGAAATAACACCGTCTCTACTCCATTTCACCAACAGACCTAATATACGAAAAAACAACAAATAAAACGAGCCCTCGAACGAACCAAGTTCCGTTTTCATTACATTAGTTAGGCAACACAAAACGTAATAAAGTCAACGCCCGCTCAGATGTTAACCCTAAAATGGTAGCGGTAATCAGATTATCGCAATTATTTTTTTCACCGGGCTCAAATTAAATCAGGCGAGGCTTATCCCTAATCACACAGCCCACTTTGTGAGGCGCGCGGGCAGCACAGGGGAACGTGGAATTAGAGCGCAGAGAATAGACAAGTTAGTGTTCTTTACTTACGAATGAAACAATTTTAATTCATATACTTAATCTTACTTGTTAAGTAAAATCCGAAATCTAATTTATACATATTAATATTATGTTCTTAATACACTATTTTAAAGGCCTAATTGGACATGAAATGTGACATGAATAATAATGATAATGTTTTATGCATCACATAAGTTATCGCTTTTAGACATAAAAATTAATGTGTTGACCAAAGACTTTGACTAACTGACCGAAACGTTAATCAACGCCCAGCGTTGATGAATGAGTGTGCTTTTAGTATCTCTTGGATCAAGAGCACAATTTTGCATATAGATTATAAAATCATGCATTATGACGTAGACAAGAAAAAAAAAAGAAATGAAGTCGCGAAATTACATCAGTCATAATATAGCTATTGTTAGAAAACAAAAACCACGTAAAAGCCATTAGAACACGAGCACCCATTCTATCCGACCTATTCTCTAGTAAGTAAACCGTGCGAGCGAATTACTGTAATTATGTTCGGCGGCCGCAGGGAATAATTTGTCGATTTCGGACCCTTGCGAAATGTAACACCGAACACCCGCGGCGGGGGGTTGTGAGGGGCTCACTAGTGCCGGTTGATGCATTTTCAAGGGGAGTTTTAATGAAAAAATAATGTCTCAGGCATTTTTCTTCCTCGAGAAAAGGTTTTTTTGGGGAGAGATTTAATAAAACACATAATAATAATTGTTTATGAGAGTAATTTACTGTGTTTACTTTTGTGGAGAGCACGAACATGAAAATTATTGCAAGTTTCGGTATAAACTTTGGTCTGCAATTTTTATTAGGTAAACAGAATTGTAATATAAGAATCTTCTGTAACCAAACTGGCTCCGCACTGATCGACATGTCGTACCTGCGGATTCAGCAAATGAGGTCGAGATGGTGGAGTAGGCTCTTAGCATTTCCTTAAGACGTCTCAAGCAACATATTGTCTGTGGGAAGTGTTCTAAAAGATCTAGTACTCTATATAGATTTAATGTTTAAATCGTCTGCCAAAGACGCCAAGGCAATTTAATTAAATTACTAAGAATAATAAGTCTTTTTTTGCTGCAAATTTCAAAATCACTGAAGCCTTCTGAATTTTTAAATTAGATATTGTTGATCTGCACGGTTAATACTGTAAAACAAAAGAACCGATAGTCTATAAAAACCGACAGTATGTCTCACGCCGAGCTACGCCTGCTCTCGACCAAATTAATTACTCCTGAGTAAATGATTAGTCCGGTGGATACAGTATTACAAAATGACAGTATGGACACAATCTCAAGTTGTAAAGGAGTCTGTTTTCATTAAAATATTTTTTTTTAATAAATTGTAAACTAATAGTCCTTGAAAAACTTTTCCGATAAATATTTCCTTTTCTTAATTACTTATATATTTTACGAATAAGTCCTAATTGATCATGAAACTAATTGTATCACAGTTATTTTACAAATATATACATATACTTTTTTTTTGACTGCCTCCGTGGCGTAGAGGGCGCATGCTCGACTGCCAATCAAGAGGTCTCGGGTTCGATCCCCAGATCAGGCATAGTGCTAAATATTGGATTTTTCCATTAGGAATTATCTCAATAACTGCCTGGAGTCTGGAACTGTGCCCGGTATATGGCAATAGGCTCGCTCCCTATTACATGGGACCAATAACATACTGGCGAAATGTGGGTGTATCTACATGGGACTGAGTCCTGGGTACATCTCTGTCTACCCCTTCGGGAAAAAGGCGTGAACGTATGTTTTTATATGTCGGTATAATATAATATTATATTATACCTACATACTGATTTTTAACTTAATTAAGAGGTTAAAAAAAAAATATTTCATTCAAATTATGAAACCAGAATAAGTATGATTTTTGTGTTAGGTTTTAGCTTTAGTTATCAAAATCTTTTTGTATTGTTTTTACACCACTCAATCTCTGTTTAATTTTCCCGGTAGAATAACATAACATAACATACAATCACGCCTTTTCCCCTAAGGGGTAGGTAGAGGTGTACCCAAGATTCAGTCCCATACTAGGCACACCCAGTATTTTTACATTTCGCCAGTATATTATTGGTCCCATGTAATAGGGGGCGAGCCTATTACCATCTACCGGGCACAGTTCCAGACTCCAGGCAGTTATTGAGATAATTCGAGTCGGCAGTCAAGCTTGCGCCCATTACGCCACCGAGGCAGTAAAGTTAGTTCCAGGGTTGTGTAAATATATATGTCTAAGTAACCTCGCAAGTTATCATACTGCTTATTATTTTAGGGCACCTATCTAAACAGCGTCTGGCATCAGAAGGGTTAATAAATCATTATGTTAGTTCCCGTGGATTTAGTCAAACTTGATTTAGCACGGACTACGGCCAAGTAAATAACGTATAACTAAGAATACACTTTAAAAATACCAGCTCTATATACACAAATTAAAATGTTAGCTCCTTAGTAATAATAATTACAATATGGCCGGTGTAATTTGGCGAGTCTGAACATAGGCTTGCGAACTTAAACGCATGTGAACTCTTGAAGAAAACTGTTATTGCCAGATAAAGAAATATAGGAAAAAATATTTACTGTACAAGAAATGTTCAGTAAAATATTTTTGGGACCTATATGTAATGGAATGAATAAGAAAGTTGGGTAGGAAAAAAAAATTTCAATTCAGTTAAAATATTATAATATATATATTAAAATATATTATACATACATACATACATACATATATTATATATTAAAATAATATCATATTATATATAAATATTAACAGTTTTCTTCTCGAGATAACATGCGCCTAAGTTCGCAGAGCCTATGTTCAGAGTCGCCAAATTACGCCGGCCGTATTGATATTACAAAATACTCCTATACAGGGTTACTGGTAATTGTTAATCGAAATTCTGTTAATAACACATTGTACTCATTACTTATTGGAACATCTTTCACTATAGAATCAACTCTGATATAGCGAAAAAAAACAGCTGATTGGCTCCTTGTCCTTGAACAAAATGTATAGACCAGTAAACTTTTTTTCACGATTTCAGAGATGGCTGTATAGTGAAAAATTTTCCAACAAAACCACTGATTCCAATGTCTCTATTATAGAGGAAGCTATGTACTAGTAACCCCGTATACTGAAAAATACAATTGTTCGATATAATTTTTTTAATTTGAGTTAAATTTGATTTTGAGCAACGATTTTCGAGTAATTTAATTAAGCCCTAATATTTTATGAAAGTGCAAAGTCATAAATCTAACCAAAGTAAGTGGCACTAACTTGTAAACAATAGCACTAACACGTTGTATGCAAACCGAGCGCAACCGAGCTCACTACTTAAAATTTATTACTAGTGGTCAACTTTTACCGCCGACATTGTGGTCACAAAAAAATTATATACAGAAAGTCGGCTATAGCAGATTTGCCGTTATAATTATCTTCTTGCTAGGGTTGACACCAGCACTCGTTAAAGAGAACACGAAAGTACAAAATATAATCACTCACGCTCATATATTAACGCTTTGTGTGTTCGAACATCACTCAACGCCCAAACATTACCCAGGCAGTTTTGAGTAGACTAAGGTGAGAGTGGGTAAGTCCAGAATTCATTAAAATTCATGTTCAGAGTTTATATATCAAGTAGACCCGTGTAAATCAAGGTATAATTAATTTTAGCTAATGCCAGAAGATCGAATATGGATACATAATTTAAATAATACAGGCGTATGAAGAAGAAAACATTAAAGCGCGTAGAACTATCTGTATTATTTACACGCTCCTAGCTGTTAAGTGGTTTTCTCTGAGGTTCCTCGATAAATTCACGCGTGAATGTGTACGTGTGCTTAAGCTTAATATAAGCGCCTTACCTTCTGTATTACGTATTTTATGTAACTCGCAGTATCTAGATCTTGTTCACAGGTGGCTATAAAACTAATTCACCCATAATGGGACCTATTAAACCGATCATACATTCACCTTTAGCATTTTGAATTCTATTTTGTTTGAAATAAAGTCACGTTTCGATTGTCATGAAGTTAGCCGTTAATAAGTTTAGTGTGACGTGAATATTATGCGACAAATGATTAACTTTTGCATACTTATCGAGGTTTACATCGGTGTGCTGTATTGTATTTGTAATCCACCTGTAACAAAAAAAAAACTGTTAGAAAATTTGTTTTTTCAGTTCCCGGGCTTATATAAGAGTGCTTTTGGAAGCATGTTTCTTTATTATATTTATGTTTTGGTGAGCTATGAAACTGAGATCGATCAAACAGACATGTTTGTCGGCCCGAGAATAGAATCTAGGACTTAAAGGTCAGAGGACAAAGTGACTACTGAGTCAACGGGCCAGTCAGACAAGCGAAAAAATACGCGTAAAATGTATTGCTGCAAAGTTATTCTGCCAAAAAATTTATTTCCTTTTTCATTATTAATATTATATTAATAACAATAAAACAAACGTCCTCAGGCTGTAATAACATTAATAACGTTATCATAATATTCATGAGCACAACTATTCAAAGACGAGTTTAGGAAACATCGACAACCTACTTAAATAGAGCATACATTATTCCTAAGTTTATCAAGTCCTCTCTGACTGGCTGACTGACACCCTCAGTCATTAACGCACAGCCCTAGAATCTGAAATTTTGTAAATTTTGGAATAAGAATTCCCTAAATTCCCACGGGAACGTAGTCGCGGGAGTTGACAGGCGCGAATTATAATAATTTATTGTAATTTATGTTTTAACAGAGGGGTTACATTAATAACAGTCATGATCATCATCATCTCAGCCGTAGGAAGTCCACTGCTGACCATAGGCCTCACCCATATAGAGGCTTTGCTTATACTTGACATGCTTGGCAGGCGGGCTGTCGAGAGCAGATCGATGGTTTTACACAGAGGACGCTGCTGCCCGTCCTCTGGATCGATGACCCTTAGCCGGCACTTACGGCAACCACGGGTATAGATGGTAGGGTCATATTCTAAAGGCGCTAATCCCACGGCTCTAATTACACTGCTCGAGTTAAATCATAATGGGTTGCGTGGGGCAACCCGCAGTCCAAATGCAAGGTTTCAGATCCTCAAGATGCCTATAAGGCCTACGACGCGACTTTATGACTATCCCACTAATATTATAAATCTCAAATCTCAGTAAAATGTAAAAAGTTACCTTTGTAACAGATATACAAAACGCTAGCGCGTTCTAACTCGACCACAGCGCCATCTGGCGCTGTTTCTTTTTGTGTACGTTTGTTCCGCTTTCACGCTAAAACTACTAATTTGATTGGGCTGAAATTCGGTGTGTAGGTAGTTCAGACCCTGGAACTTTTTAAGCCGATATTCCCACGAGAATGACGACTAGGTGGGTGAAACCGGGTGGCACAGGATAATCTTATATAAAAATAACTGGAACCTATGTTATAACATGCCATCCCAAACATAGTATCGCCGAGGTGAAAATTACACTGTCAAGTTGATTTGAATCCAGGGACTCCCGATAAGAAGGTACATAAATCTAACCAGTCATAGAATTCTAGTGCCAAAAATGTCATCCCCCAGGAAACACCTAAGGAAATCATTAGGTGCAAACCGCCCGCGCTTGTTTTGCCATCAAGTCGGCACTGTTCACTGTTCAGATTAATGAATAATTAATGATAAGTCGCCATGTTGATTCCGAATACCTAGCGTTTAATTTTCATTTGATTGTGCTTCATAGTAGGTTGAGTATTGTTCGCTGAAATGTAGGATTTTCCCATTGATGCTTACAGCGGGATTAAGGCGTTTGAAAAATTAAGATAATATAGCTTGGAAAATAGAGTAGGTAGAAAATTTGAGGGTCGCTACTGTAACAATAAATACATCATCAAGTTAATCGATCAACAGCTGCAATAATTAAAATCAATATTATTAAAAATTATTAAAAATCGCCAGCATCTGTATATGCTGACATCTGATAGTGGTTTGGAGTGATTGGATTCTCTATAGGCTTGTCGGCTTATGGATTTTCGAAGTGTACTATAGTAATAGTAGTGTACTTAATTAAGAAATATAGTAAATAGGCAGCTGCTGAAACACTGTTGTTTTTTTTTTCTTTTTCAATAGACTGATGCACTTGCCCACCATGAAAGCATTCTTGGCAAAATTAAAAAAAACCATTCCTGGCTTCTTGTCTTCTTGTGTCAAGACTGCCGGAGATACAAAAATGTCTATTACTAAGATTATACAAGTTTATTACAATGTGATATTGATGATGAGGTTGATAATGATTTTATAATTTTGAGACGAAACAAAAACATACATTCACGCCTTTTTCCCGAAAGTGTAGGCAGAGGTGTACCCAGGACTCTAGTAGATACACAGGACTAGTAGATACACCCACATTTCGACAGTATGTTATTGGTCCCATGTAATAGGGGGCGAGCCTATTGCCATCTACCGGGCACAGTTACAGACTCCAGGCAGTTATTGAGATAATTTCTAATATAAAAAATCCAATATTTAACACTTTGCCTGACCTGGGGATCGAACCCGGGACCTCTTGATTGGCAGTCGAGCATGTTTGAGACGAAAAATATGATAAAATATATCTTTAATATAAAATATGGTCACCCCAGTACCAGAGCTACGTTTGATGAAATCTACGTCGCGTTTGCCGAGTGTACCGTAAACAAAACCGTATTTGGGCGATGATTAAATTTCACTAAATTATACCAAGTGTTGATACGCTTGTGTTGTTATCGATGCATAATATATGGGAATGTGTGTGTTTGTATGTAAAAGACGTTTGTGTGGGTAGAATCAAGTTATAGTTAATTGAAAGACTCGTAAACAGGAGAATGTTTCGTCAACAAATCAGCCACCATTATTACATAATAAATAGGTAACCTAAGACTTATGTCAGTCGTAATATTTTAAAATTTTACTTTTACTTATTTGTATAAAAAAAACCCTCGTTTGAATTTTCTTTATATTATTAGTAGCGTAATTATCACTACTTCATACCCGTGGAAATTTCGGGAATTACTTTCTCATTCCTTGTGTACATCATTATGAAGTTGAGGCTGTGTTAATGAGTGCTGCGGATGAGTCCTTCGGCGTGCCCGCAGCCCCGACACATGGCGTCCCGTAGGACATCCTCCAGGTTTTTAGTAATGGGCATTTATAATGGGCTCTACAAACTCGCGCGCGAATTATCGTCGTGCCATGAACTGCGACGAGAACACTGTCGACTCCACAATTGCGCGCGTATCTCGTGTCGTGAACTGCGAACCGTTTCCACACTCCCAGTTCGCGACTTCGCGCGTGAATGTGGAGCGCCCATAACAACTCTCACTACCTCTACTCACTCCTGGGTAAAAATAACAAGAAATGAGTGAGTGTGTCAGTCAGTCAGTCAGGACATTATAGAGATGTTTCATACTGCATACCTACTATGGGACTGAGTCCTGGGTACACCGCTGCCTACCCCTTCGGGAAAAAGGCGTGATGGTATGTTGTTGTTATCAAAGTGCATCTCTCGTATCCTATCTAAATCAAGACTCAGATCACATTGCATTTTTATAGACCATAATTTCTATCTAATCCAATCAATGCTTCCAGAAACCTTTTGTATATATGATTGAATACGTTCACTACATACGTAGTAATCCACTAGTTTCATACTCATAAGGAACGTTATCTAATATTAGATAGTTCGCTTGAACGGAATGCGGCCTTTGGGACAGTTTCAATCAAGCTTGTTAGGTGTAATCAGGAAATGGATTCTATTCTAGGCGGTTTCAACGAAATGGCTTAACAGGATACAATACCACTTAGCAGTTTGACACAATCCTATAGAAAATTTACTAAATCGATGTTTTGTATTCCCATGTTTACTTGGAGTAGTGGTAGACCGTAAACCTATTTCTATGGTAGTTAACGTACTAGATTCGATTTCTGTCATACGATTTATCGTCGAAGTGCGAAAAGCGGTATTAGAATACGGTCAATTATCCGAATAAAGGATTCGGATCGAATTAGTTTCGGAGGTTAATCAGGAGGGTGGAAATTAATCTAACAGTAAACAGGTCTAAATAAAACCGTTAATTTACATGTTTTAAAAAATAAAAAACGTAGCGTTTTGATTCGTGTTAAAAAGTTCTTGGCTCAGTGAACTTTAATTCAATTAAATTTTATCGGCTTCTAAATCTAGCTCTAAGTGGGCCACTAATACCTCCACTTAGCGTCCATTTGCGTAATTTCCTACAGTTACTCGACTACTATAGAGCTGTAATGGTAAAACGGTATCAATATTGTACCGCAAGACGTAGGCACCGGCGGGACGCGCAATCGATTCCCAATCGCACTGAAATAACAATATAATTCAACTGGCTAGCCGACCGTCTCCCCCACCTGTTCCCGGTACCCCCTTCACCCTTTTTGGTGGTGCTAGTTGTTCTGACTATTCGGTATTCGGACACTTTTTTGTCCGGATAGTGGACGGATATTTATCACGACTATTACTAATATTCATTAAATATATATTTCACAGATTATATAGAGGTTATTGGTTCTTGGGCCACGTGAACCTTACATTATAATTTTGATTTTCAAATGTGCGTAAATAATATTTTAAAGTATCGACATTAATTATAATGACAAGCAAATGCTGTAATAAAATTAAAACGCGCAACACCATAGATAACATACTAAGTACTTAACCTCACTTAATTTAAATCAAATTATAAATTGAACGGAAATAATTAGATTGCTGTGTTAAAAATATTATTGCGAATAACATTCTTTACCCGGCAATATAGGATAGACAGTGTAAATTTTCTAGGCCCAGTTTCTTTTCATTCCAAGCCCATTTGATTTATGTATTGACATAAATAAATTGGAAGCAAGTTACACTATACATCATTAAAAATTAACTAACATATAGCACCATTACGAGTAGTGCATCGTATGAAAAAAAAATGTTAATTATGTCATCTTAATGTTAAAGTTCAATGTTGCCGTAGAAGGAGTGGAGTTTTATAATTTATTTGTGCAAAAATGGAAACAAATTGTTATATAAGTAAAAAAAATTGGGGAAGGTCTTCATGAATGTCGGTGAATCTTGCTCGAACGGACAAAAGTTAAAAAAAAAAACAAAAGTTGAAATAGGATTATGGGACCGAGTCCTGGGTACACCTCTGCCAACCCCTTCGGGAAAAAGACGTTATGGCGAAATGTGGGTGTATCTACTATGGGACTGAGTCCTGGGTACACCTCTGCCTACCCCTTCGGGAAAAAAGCGTGAATGTATGTTATGTTATGTATGTTTATTAAATATTATTATTAAGGAATTTTATAAATTATAAATTTATACCGAAAATTATTTGGCCATTATCCGGCCAAAACACTACAGACACATCCCTACTTCACGGAATCCCAGAGGAACATGGCAGAAAGAATAAAAATACGGGGAAAGGGGAGGGGGAGTGATAACTCACTATCACGAAGATATGTGGCAAGCATTATGGGCGTGAGGTCGATGAATTTAAATTTATTCCTAAAATGCTGTCGTTTGTCAAGGAGGCATTCTCCTTACAAGGTTTCCTTGATTTGTGAAAGGAAAAATTGGTGAAAAGTAAAATGATTTTACGTGCAGATAATTTTTTATTTTGTCTTCTGTATTATGAGTCTTTTCCATACATTTGAATTTAAATACAATTATATTATTATTATTATCAGCCTGGTTTGTCCAACTGCTGGGCAAAGGCCTCCCTTCCCCCTCTCTATTCATTCCGGCTTAGCGTATTATGGTAGTCCAACTATTGTAATATTTTTTTATAGACGTTTTATCTCCGTCTCGGCCTGCCGCGACGTCTGACTAGCTGTGGGGTCCATCGCGTAGTGCTTCTGGCCCATCGCTCATCAGACATGCGTTAGATATATTCCGCCAAATTCCACTTCAAGCTGGCAACTTTTTCACCAGCATCCATTCCCAAGATGCTGCGTTCCATAGCTCGCTGAAAAACCCTTAGCCAGGATTTACAACTTTTCGTTAATTTACACAAATACTTTGCTTGCTGGCAAAGTATTGCTTGCAAAGTCGCTGGCTTGGCCACGTTGAAAGAATGGGAGAGGATCGTGGTGTGAAGCGAGCGTACCTGGGACGGCCGAGTGGGCGTCGTCCGGTGGGCCGTCCCAGGTATCGTTGGAGGGATGAGGTCGAGAAAGACCTGTGCCCAGTAAGTAAGTAAGTACACAAATACATTGACGTTTATTTATACAAGAAAGTTATTAACTGGAAATATCTAATACATTATGGATAATGTTTAATGAAAATAAAGTTAAAGACAATTCTTATTATTTTTAATTTTAGCTAAAATAACCTTCCACCTTATTAATTACATTCAACACATAGCTTTCTATGGGAGCCGCTAAGCGCATAATAAAAATATTAGAACATACCCATTCCTACTGCCACAACGTTGCTACTTATGTTTATGTTTGAACATAAACATACACAATATTCTTTATGTTTATAGGTAAATGTACTTACGGTTTATGATAAAACATAGTACACCTGCATTATATTTGCTGTTGCTTAAATACGTTTGAACAAAATACCTAAACAAATAAATAGATGACTCTTCTTTGGGACACCACAAACAAGAAACCTTAAAATCAATTTAATTAAAGCAAATAGTTTCACAATTGCAGAGAGAAGATAGTACTAAATAATATAAAATAAATGGTAATTAATTGAGTACAGCTTATAGATAGAAGCCATGTTTAACAACATGTAATACCAAAATGTAGAGTATGTTACCCAAAATATACTATAGCTATTAGCTAGACCGTTTAATTGAGTCCTCGCCTGTGGGGTACAGGGGCGGCGGGAGACGCGGAGGTAGATGGAAACGGGGGCCGGGAGAGGTGCGGACTTACGTCGCCGGTTCTACGCACCTTTACCCCGCGGGTGAGGACTGAATTAAGCGGTTTATCTATATATAAATTGTTAGGCATACGTGTGTACATACGTGTATGCATAGTTCCAAGGGTTCCATACCTAGATACCAAGAACATAAAACGCCGTCTATTATTTTTCCTTGCACTAAGTATGGATATATGCAGTAAAATGACCATAACATTTGATTGCGTTAACATAGAAGTATGATTTTTTTACAGCCGCAAGGGACCGCAGATCTGAGTAGTTGATATCAAACCTCCCTCGCCTCGCCTCGGTGGCGTAGAGGGCGCATACTCGACTGCCAATCGGGAGGTCCCGGGTTCGATCCCCAGGTCAGGCAAACTGTTAAATATTGGATTTTTCCATTAGGAATTATCTCAATAACTGCCTGGAGTCTGGAACTGTGCCCGGTAGATGGCAATAGGCTCGCCCCCTATAACATGGGACCAATAACATACTGGCGAAATCTGGGTGTATCTACTATGGGACTGAGTCCTGGGTACACCTCTGCCTACCCCTTCAGGAAAAAGGCGTGAATGTATGTTGTTGTTGTTATGTTCAGAAGTAGATTTCCTATGACTGCGATGATAATGACGATGATCATACTTTTTAATTGATGATATTTAAAATGAATAAAATTGATTGCAAGATTTAATCATTCCAGTAACAATAGTATCAATAAGGTCGTAAAATATAAAATAAATAATAAAAGCCAAAAGTATACATCTGCGTTTAACCGCTCAGCCGAAAACTCTCACATACAAGTATACAAGTCGCATTCGGACCTCTGTATTTTATTATTATCCACCAATAAACCAAACCTACGCCATAACCTTTATGGTTCGGACTCTTTTTATTATAATCCATGATCTCCCTTCTTGGAGTAGTAACTTTTATGAAGTTGGGACATAATTTCGGTGGGGTTTGTTAAGAGAATGGGGTTTTAGTTTGACCCTTTGTTTACGAGAAACTAAAGTGGTTTTGATTTTAATTTTGTATGTATTACACAATCCCTTTAATCCCTTTTAGTAATGGTCCGGTAGATAAAATAGGCTCCCCCCTATTACATAGGACCTATTACATTTTGTAGTGGTAGGCCTCTTTTGCAGGGAGCCGCCTGGGGAAGTACCACACCTTTGCCAGTAATTCATCCGCCAAGCAAACATTACTGTGTTCCGGTATGAAGGGCAATGTTACCAGCAAAATTACTGGGCACGATGAGATTCAACAACTCATATCTCAGGGTGACAGGCGCAGTGCAGTGCCACGCAGAATTTGAATTTTAAAACACTGGGTGGCACTGTGTCTGATATGGGCAATCATGGTGCTTACCATCAGGCACCTGATTAGCTCGTCTTGTTACTCACTATCTTAAAAAAAAAACCCATAACACATTGGCGAAATGCCTACTACAGGACTGAGTTCTGGGTACACCTCTGCCAACTTCTTCGGCAAAAAAGAGGATGATTTTTTTTATGTTACGTTAATATGTAGTAAATAGCAATAATATTAATATCATATCAATTTATTTCCAAACAATAAAACAAATTTAGTATCAAACCTAATCGCCCAAACAAATAATAAATCATTAGTTTCCCTTGTCTCCGGCAGCATTACAAGGGCTTTATAAAGAGGAAATCAGGGTAAAATCAATAGATGAGCTATAAATCTAAACAACTTGACATTTATATTTATCCACCTGAAGTATTATTGTAAATAATGGTCCAAGTTTTTACCGGGGGAGTTTTAATGAGTTACGAAAATGTATTTTTTTATTTGGCTGGGTTTTATGGAGAACGGAATTAAGTGCTTATATGCGTACTTGGAAAGTTTTGATTTATTTTATTAGACAAAATTGGTATCAAGTTTATTTTGAGAATGTTTTATTATTACATAACTATGACATAGGGTCAAGTGGGGTAGCAGAAAATGGTGGTATATGTAATAAGTGGCCATAATTTATTATTTTGGAAGTTTCCTGGTAATAGATTCATATACTTATGAGATCTATGGAAAAAATAAATAACTCTCTACAGTGTCTCCCAGTAGGAATTTCTGAAATAAAATTTACATTTACCATCACCAATTGCCCCACTTGACACCACTCCTTTTTCCCAAAGGGTTATGCAAAAGTGTTTATATCAAATCTAAGACTCAGTCCCATAGTAAGAACACCCACATTTTGCCAGTTAAGTTTGTAGGCCCCAAGTAAAAGGGGGCGAGCCTATTCCCATCTTCCAGGCACAGTTCTAGACGTAAGGCTGTTGTTGAGAAATTTCTAATGGAAAAATCCAATAACATCAGTTTGCCAAACCAGTCATTTAGGACTTTTTTGCTATATAGAGATAGGCGTTCAATAATCAAATTGACAAAAATACAATCCGTAAAAACAAATATAATATATACTTGTTTGTTGTTAATAAATCATTTGAATAATTGAATTTTTTCAATCTCACCACTTGCCAACTTGTTGGAAATAATTAAATTCCGACGCCGTTGCATTCCTTTGTTATTATTTATTGGTACAACCCTAGCTACATCAGATCGTGGCATTAAAATTTATAATATCAGTATGAACGGGTGAAATATCACGTTCTATCCGCCATTCCAGTCCATCATCTCTGCACTCATTTCTTGCACACACATATTCTCGTTCACACAGTTATTCAAAACGCCACCAACCACTTACGTTCATCCTCATAGTCATGCAAACTGATCTACTGTTTACATCATTGTATTGTGTACTGGCGCTGCGGTTCGTAGTTCGTACAACCTTGTTGTTTTATGAAAATTTTTGTTGCAAGTCTGAATACTGAACACCAGTTTCCGCTTTAGGAAATATTTTAAATTGCTTTCGAATTTACACTATGTTGAATATTTTCACAATATATTTTGTAACATTTTTACGTATTTTAATAAACGTAGGCAGGTCGTATTTCCTTTGTACATAGCTTTATAAGCTATTTCATTTCATATGGTTACCATTTCCAGGAAAAAAAAATCTGGCTTGAATTTGGATTTGGATTATTGTTTCAATTTTAATGTTTCATCATCATCATGATCTCAACCGCAGGACGTCCACAGCTGAACATAAGCCTCCCTCTGAGATAAATTTCCATTTGACACTAAAATTTAATTAGGAACCTTGATAACTAGTGTCCCATTCCAAATAACATCATTGAATGTTGGAATTATGCTCTGATTTTAAATGTTTTAGCTATAACGTTTGTACGGGGAATTTTACGGTCGCCGGCCCGTTAAGATCATTTGTCCACCACATTGTTTGTGGAAGGACATCCTACGCCGCTCTCGTCGGTCCGTGGTCTCCATTCGAGAACTTTACAGCTCCGTCGGCCATCAGTTCTTCGTGATATGTGCCCTACCCATTGATAATTTTAATGTTTGAAACTGATTTAACTTGCGCATCTCCTATTTATTATACGCGACGCGTCAACTAAAAACTCATAATTATACTTTTTACAAAGAAGAAATTATTCTTATATAAAAAAACTTGCATAGAATATTTCGAATACACCCAAATTCAGTACAGTTTACATTTAAGATGTTTTCACTTTCCAACAATATGTGCATCGCGTCAAATTCGCTTCAGAATCAAAACCGATAGCATTGGAGTTCTCGTTCAATTCAATTACGTGATAAAATCCAATGAGTGCGACCAGTTTCTTGGACGACTACTACCAATGCTGACTCAATATAGACCATTCCGGGACCGTTGCGCGGTTCAACGTCTTTATCGAAGGATAAAATTCAGAACCCAGTCTGCTGGATCAATGTCGAAGCTTTATTTTTACACGGACTGTAAAATAAACGCTACAAATTGATATTAGTTTACATGAACGAAATTTGTGGTTCCCGCACTAGGGCTGGCCTGTATCGCGGGGAGCCATACACTTAAATAAAGATTTTTTACATAGTATTTGGAAATTTACTGATGATTTATTGGGACTGAGTCCTGGGTACAAATCTGCCATCATGCCAAACCATTAAAAACTCTATTCTTTGATAATTTTTCAATTACATTTGAAGAGCCCTATATTTCAACAAAAAAATAAATCTAGAATTATACTATGAATGTTAGTCATTAATGTGTCTACAAAAGAAACACTGCACAGAATGTTCTTGATTACAGCTGCTGTAAAGTAGCATAAGGTTCAATTTTGTTTGAAATCATAGCTTCGTTTATTCCACTCATTGGTGATTCCGCGAAAGCATCGGATTTATTTCCCCGCGGGCCGCTAGTGTTCGATGCATGCAATTGTAAGCCGTATTGCAATTACGTTTCATGCTCATTGCTGTAAAAGATACTGAAGAAAATAATTATGTTTGAGATAATTAAAACTGGGGTATTGTTTCAAATTGAAAATAATAATATTATGTACTATAATAGGGGTCGAGCCTATTGCCATCGACCGGGCACAGCTCCAGGCTATCATTGGGACAATTCCTAACGGAAAAATCAAATAGCAATTTTTGCCTGACCTGAGGATCGGGCCCGGGACCTCATGATCGACAGTAGCCCTTGCAAACCACTACGCCACCTGGCAGTCATATGGGAAGAAGCGTAGTGCAGATTTGCGTAGCATAGAAGATACCTTATTGAAATTCCTATATTTCACTGATTTAATATACTGGCGTATCGCTCAACATCACGTTTTTACCTCTTCAGGCTTTTAACTACTTTAACTTTTTAACTTTTAACTGTGTCTGATATGGGCAATCACGATGCTTACCATCAGACACCTGATTTGCTCATCTTGTCACTCACTCACTATCATAAATATATATAAAGAAAGAGCTAATATATGATTTTTAAAGCTTAAACCAGGGTCTAAGCTAAAATACAATGTACCTTTCGGCGAGTGAAACCACGGTGCACAGCTAATACTTGATAATTAAAAACGAAAAAAAAATATAATAAAAACGCGCCCCATTTATAAAACGATATTTTCACAACATTTAAAGTACAATAGCACCTAAAATGATACAATAACAACGAGAATATCAATTTTTCATACCCATTCACACATAGCAAACTATTCAACACATTCCCTGACACCAATATACAAAAGCGACACACACATTCACAACGAAAGCGTAAACAAAACCGACGCGTCACAAAACTCGACACCTGTTCCTTTTCTCTGACCAAAAAAAACGTAACTCATAGGTATACCTATAAAAGGCGTATAAAAAACGGGGGCATTAGCTAAACAAAAGGGAGTCGAGAGTGTCATAACTCGGGGCGCATTTTCCTTTGTCAGAGTGACGTGCGCAAATCCGACGGTGACGATGTATTATTTACGGGCAGCTGAGGTGAGACTGTCCTCTGTATATACCTCTCTACGAATGTACCTACATAGACAAACCATGTAATTCAACCAAGGTGTTGATATTCCAGTAAGGGCGCTAACATTTTTCAAAATCGCATTGTGATGTGTTTAGGGTGCGTTTAATATTTTCAAAATATTTGCTAATAATGCATGAAATCTATTTTTTTTCATAGCTAAAAAGTGCCTTTACTGGATCTAGAAAGTGCGTCATTCCAGTCCTGTATGGAAGAGTAGCTCTAGTTCAGTTTACGAGCGCATGAAGACTACGTGCATTAGGCATTTAATTTCAAATACAACTGACGGATTATATTAATTAATATTATATTTTTTTATCTGGCAATAATAATCTGAAATAGTGTTAGTTTCCGATAATGTGCGACTAGTTTTTTTTTGTGTTTAGTTGTTTTTAATTTCTGCTAGGTTATTGTATTTTGCGCACGCATTTTCAGCGACAGCCCGAGTCAGACTCAACCGCAACTCAGACCGCAAGAATATAACAGTTAAGTTGCTAGTTCTATGTTTAGCAAAACCACTAAAGTTCTTATTTTATTCTATTGCCTAAAGCGTGTGAAATATACCATGTCTCCCCTACTGTTTATACGTTACAAAAAGGATCTCCTAGTAACGGAGCATTGTATCCCTTGTTAAAGTTAGCTTGATTCCGACGAGTTTCTCTTTGGGAGGCCATCGGCCATCAGCGCTATGATTTAGGTATGCTTAGATTGTGCAGTGGATTGATCGTTTTTCTAGATCCTAGGTAACTGGCAAACGCGATGAGACGCATAGGCCATTGAAAAGTTACATTTGGGCACGCAATTTTATTTTTTTGATGTGTAGGGGGGGTCAGTGTAAAGCTAAAACCAAGTTTGTGGGGTCGCCACCCTTGTCCCACGGCCGCCATCTTGAAAATAGCGGTTGAAATGGTTTTTACGGTATATCTCTTAAACTATTTGTTTGATAAAAAAAATGTTTTAACATTTTTTGTTGCAAATTAAATTCTCTACAACTTTGGTGCAGTAACTTTTTGTCGTGAAACTATAAATAAAAAAGTTATAAGTGAAAATCTTCAGAAAATCGAGAAAAAATTTTTTTCGATGTAACTTTTTTTTTATCATTTTACGAAAAAATTATATCTGACCATTTTTGTAGATCGTTTTTTGAGGAACAAATTTTGTTCGCATCATTTTTTCATTACGTCAATAGCTAAGGTGTTACAGCGCTCCGAAGTGAGTACCATTTTTTAGTACTCTTAACTATATCTATATTATACGTGTGTACTAATAATATGTTATTTTTTTATTTTGTTATAACTTTTTTAATTACAAATTTTGCAATATTATTAGAGAAGAGTAGAGTCTAGAGGCGCGTTTTTTTTTACGTGGTATCTCCAATAGGCATAATCCACGGTGATTTTCTGAATTAGAACTACTCCGTCCTCAGTCGTTTCGATGGACCAGGCTGCGGCTCAGCATCTGATCGGCTTTCTGAATTAAATACCAGTGGGAGAACTGGCGAAGGAAGGGGTGTTAATGTTGGCGGTTCATCATCAACAGAGGTTAGGAATAATAATAACAATAGCAGGCAGCTGTTCTTTTATTCCCTCATGCTCACTTGGGTATTTTCTACCTGAACAGTATTCTCGGTAACGGCTATCAAATTTAAAATTATTTTAAAAATCAATAATTGTTAAATTATGTTATTGAGTGAAAAAGAGTCAATAATTAATTTTTAATAATATTGTAAATTTATAATTAAAAATATTATAACAAAGTAAAAATAAATAAAAAAAAAAACAATAACTGATGACATATTATTAGTACACACGTATAATATAGGTATAGTTAAGAGTACTGAAAATTAGTACTCACTTCGGAGCGCTGTAAAACCTTAGCTATTGAATTAATGAAAAAATGATACGAATAAAAGTTGTTCCTCAAAAAACGATCTACAAAAATGGTCAGATATCATTTTTTCGTAAAATGATAAAAAAAAAAGTTACATCGAAAAATATTTTTTTCTCGAATTTCTGAATATTTTCGCTTATAACTTTTTTATTTATAGTTCTACGACAAAAAGTTACTGGACCAAAGTTGTAGAGAATTTAATTTGCAACAAAAAATGTTAACAAATTTTTTTTATCAAATAAATAACATACATTCACGCCTTTTTCCCGAAGGGGTAGGCAGAGGTGTACCCAGGACTCAGTCCCATAGTAGATACACCCACATTTCGCCAGTATGTTATTGGTCCCATGTAATAGGGGGCGAGCCTATTGCCATATACCGGGCACAGTTCCAGACTCCAGGCAGCTATTGAGATAATTCCTAATGGAAAAATCCAATATTTAACACTATGCCTGACCTGGGGATCGAACCCGGGACCTCTTGATTGGCAGTCGAGCATGCGCCCACTACGCCACCGAGGCAGTATCAAATAAATAGTTTAAGATATATACCGTAAAAACCATTTCAACCCCTATTTTCAAGATGGCGGCCGTGGGACAAGGGTTGCGACCCCACAAACTTGTTTTTAGCTTTACACTGACCCCCCCTACACATCAAAAAAATAAAATTGCGTCCTCTAAAAAACGCAAGGTAAGGCCTAAAAAATGTAACATTTCAATGGACTAGCAATTAAATGCCACATGAAAAAAGCATGGAACATACGTGTCACTTGTTGAAATCTAACAATATATCTGCAAAAGCGTCATATTGTGACTTAATTGAATAAATATTTTTGGGTTTCAGTTTGAACTATTTAATAGTTTTACTCGTTTGTAATGCGTCGTATCGCGTTTGTCATTCCACTGTTTTAACCTAATAATGACTGTTACTTAAACACCTTATATAGTGCAAATGTCATGAATACAATACATGCCAATCCATAACATTTTCACTTACCAAAAACACACCATAAAACAAAATAAACGATCTATATTTTCAATCTCTTTTCCCCAAAAACCCCACTTAATACGTCGCCGAAGGGGCTACTGTCAAATAAAATACAAATAAAACGTCCCAAAAAGCATTGTTTGAAACGTAGATTGCCCAATAAAGTATTGGACTGCCAATGAAATACATGGAATTATGGGTGTTGAAGTTCGACAACATTACATTTTTGTTTAGTATAAAATTGGGGCCCACGAACTTCCATAATATCGTCATGTTTTACAATGAAGTTCCAGAAGATAAAAGTATAATGAACTGCACAAGTGTGATTTGAATTTGGGAAGAATCATCCACGAGCGGGACTTGAACCCGCAGCTTCCGCAACAATAAGCGTGTCGGCACTCTACCAATTTGAGCTACCGTGGAGGTACTATTCAGTACTATTAGCAGGTGATCATCGGTGATTTTTTATATCCCATCTACCTACCGCCTATAGAAAGAAAGAAAGAGAGAAAAATGCGTTTATTACCCACATTAATAACAAACACGTAAATACATCTGCTAGTACATATGGCTAGACAGTGGTTGTGGTAATCGGCTTGTGCTCAGCATGTGCTGCGCTCGGCTAACCGTGCACAGCGCTGTTTTTCAGCACGTACTCGTACCGTCTTATTTAGATTTATACATATTTATCGTTGTGGCGCCTGGCTCTAGAGCTTAGGCGCAAACTCTTACTTATAGTACATTATTGTTTGTTAATGCGCAATCAAGTGGATAATCCGTCAGTACTGTCTCGGCTGAATTATTTTGTCCCGCAGAACTATACCCGCGTGGGACAGCGTCGCCGACACCAGCTGCTTGCTTCCTCAGACGAGTTACGCACACGTTATGCGAACAATGCCCCGACTGCGAGAGCCGTAAAAATTATAAATTCTTTCTTAAATGAGGTCCAAGATGCCGACATACATGTTGACCCCATCAAATGTATATATAAGTATGTTATATTAAATTTAAGTGCCTAGGCTAGTGAGTAGCATTGTGAGCGTTTTGGCTTAGCTGTAAGTTCACAATTGTACCTTAATAAATAAATAAATAAATATGCACGCCATGCCAAATGACTAAATTATTTTATTATA
This sequence comes from Hemistola chrysoprasaria, assembly GCA_947063395.1. NCBI lineage: Eukaryota > Metazoa > Arthropoda > Insecta > Lepidoptera > Geometridae > Hemistola > Hemistola chrysoprasaria. Next base: position 13,798,616 of record OX346716.1, on the reverse strand, counting down.
TTGAAGTTTACATAAGTAGTTTTTGTTATAATATACCTTCTTCTATTAATATTACTTTAATTACCGTTAACATTACGATTATAGGGGCGAGTACCGCTCGTTGATGAAATGTTTCTTTCCATATTAATTATGTACACACACACACACACACACACACACCCATCAACCCACATTGAACAAGTGTGGTGGCTTAAACGTCCAAACCTTTACCCACATGAACCACAACTGGATTGAGGGCAGAGAGGCCTTTGCCCAGCAGTGGGACAGATCAGGCTTATAATAATAATAATAAAAATTAATTATGTATTTCAAGCGAACTGACTGCTTAATAAATAAAAAATATAAGAGATTGCACAAGTGTGCTTTTATTGCTTGACAAAGTCAGAGCAATAATTATTAGTAACCCGCGTTTTTGTGGCTTACTTATGTAAATAAAATAATATTATTATTTAAATACTGACAATGAGAGTTCTGTCAAATAAAGTACTATTATACTACATTATACTGAAAATAATCCTAATACAAATTTTAACAAGAAATTTTATTCATTTTATATTCGTACGTAGCACGAGATAATCATTATCTTGGATAATATTTTTCATAATTTTCTCTGAGACGCAGACTTAGTATATCAAAATGTAAATAATGTACGCCTCATAAATTACAAGTTGCCTCAATATATTAACCTCTTCATGATGTCAAGTACAAATCAAGGTAAGAGGATTTTAAATGCGAAAAAATCTATTATCTCTTATTATTTTTCAACATTTCTTGTTTTTTTTTAGTACATTATGTACTCTATCATTTATGAATAATATTTGCAGTGATATATTTTTTTACACAATTTCACGCTTTCAGAAAATATATTGTTCATTTGAATTAAGATAAATAGAAATATGACTAATAGCCTGCCTCGATGGTATAGTAGGTTGCAAGTGCTACTGCCAATCATGAGGGCCTGGGTTTGAATCTCAGGTCGGCTTAACAATGTTATTGGTTATTTCCATTAAGAATATTGAATTGTGCTCGGATGATGTCAATAACAGGCTTTCCTCCTATCTCATGAGACTTAAAAACGCAACTGGCGAGATGTGGTTACCAAGTAGGTAATACTTGGTGGGTTCAGCTCTGCCTAACCCTTCGGGGAAAAAGGCGTGGTGTTATTATATTTTGACAAATATAATTACAATAAATATTGTATAAAAGTAGCAAAACAGTCTGTTCAACCGAAATTCCCGAGCATTATCAGCTAAAAACTTTTACTCTGAAGGTAACTTAAGCTCTACAACACTTGTTTATACTCAGCACGAAACAAAAGTTTGCGCGCAAAAAATAAAATAAGAGCCCTGAGAGAGTCACGTCTAATACGCGGAGGGTTCTCGATGTTTTTGTTCATGGAACTTTATGCTAAAACTTTTTTTGTGGTATCGCTCTACCATTACTTATTTTGATAGATTTTTATCGTTTTCTTTACTAATATTATACAGACAGAACCTTTGTAATTTTGTAACGAATAAGCTCCAAAATTTCTGGAACCATTTTAAAAATTGTTTCCTTATGAAATGCTTAATTCTGTGTGAGTAATCTAAGTTATATGAAAATAAAAATTAAGGTCCGTGAGAAAACTGCAATATTAAACCTAGCCAACAGCTGGTTAAGCCAGGTGTGATAAATTATAAAAATAATAATTAATTTAATAAAATTTTGTTTTTAATGTCTGCACTCACTGGTCTTCAGCGGGAAAGTTAGCTGTTAACTTTATTTTTAACCTAATGAGTTAGGTACATAGTTTTAGCGCAAAAAAATAATAGATAAGTATGGCCATACTACAGCCATCTAATAAGATATATTGTACTGTACTCCTTTTTGAAAAAAAAAAAAATTATTATAATATCATCTATCTGTTTTTTACCTTTACAATAATAATGAAAAATCAAATAACGTATCCTTATACATTTACGAAATTGTTACCAATTTACAACTTGTCGCTCTCACTTTATTTAAAACCACAAGCAGAAATGATTAAGGCCAGCTCCATCTTCATTAGGGAACCCCAAAAAAAGAACTTGATAACTCGAGATACGGCCTTTTTCATATTTGCAAGTTTTGAAACTTGCCTCTTAAATATTATGGTGGAGTTCGCAACTTCGTGAGATGAGAGCTCCAATAAAAAGTTTCCATTTTACTTGTCAAATTTTAACGCCTCAAGCTTGCGGTCGAGCCGAGTCGAGTTACCTCGGAAACTTCGACAAGATTGATTGTTTCCAAGGGTCGCAAACTCGAACGCAAGGTGGAAACTCATGCCAATGTGAACGTTAACTCAGCGGAATAAGAATCAATATATTTTGATGTTTTGTGTTAAGAAGGAAACCACGATGAAGGTTTGGTAAATAGCGGTGAATGATTTGAGAAATTCATTTTAGTAGCGTTGCCTATTAGATTTTGTATGAAAAATGTTTAATATCTTTCATAATTTCATAGAGTCACATCCTTTACATTCACTGATGCCTGATAAATGTGTTTGTGGAACTTTTTGACATAATTGTAATAGTCAATTAACGAACCTTAAATTTTATGTTATTAAATAAGCACAAAAATTTAATCAAATACTTAATTTATATTACAAACAATATCACGAAAATCAGGTGAATATAAATTGTCAGAGATAACTTTAAGAACCAAAATTTTGTAAATATCATTGTTGCCTATAAATAAAATATATTGAAATGAATTACATTAAGGCGCTGTCCAAAGCAGATTCGCCCTCCCGTTCTCACGTACCCACATTTTTGAAGATATAAAAAATAGTATATGTAATTATATACGATAAAGACAACTAGGTTCTAGAAATTAACAATACAAAGATTCAGTAAAAAATCTAATTTAATCCAAAAGTGTTTTAATGTATAAAAACCTGCACAATGAAAAATTTAAAATCTTAGAAAAATAAAAAGGTACTGAAAACTTGTTTGGATTAAATTGGACTTAATACTGAATCTTTGTATTGTTATTTTCTAGAAACCAGTTGTCTTTATTTTACGTAATGATACGTAAAAACATGTAGTATTTTTTAGATCTTCCAAAATGTGGGTACGTGTGAGGGAGAGGGTGAATTTGCTTAGCACTGCGCCTTAAAATAATGTCAATAAATAAAGACTTATTGCTCTGTCATATGCATATTTCATTGCATATTTACCTTATAGGAATATATTCTTTCCTTATAAAAGAGACCTTCAACAATAAAAAAACGTAAAAATATATACATACATACATACGGTCACGCCTCTTTCCCGTTGGCGTGGGCAGGTAGGCAGGTTCCGGTTGGGTTGTAGGCAGAGACTATTTATTTCCATTTGCTACGATCCTGAAATACAACTTTCGCTTCTTCCACTTTCATCACATTCTTGATGCATGCTCGTCGGTTGTTGGTACTTTCGACCTGGCCTTTCCTTAAGATAACATCAACTTGTTCATGAAAGGTACGCCCGCGGTCAACCCCTACCGACTTGACCATTCACACTAGCCTTATAAATCTCCTTTGTCAATCTCCTTTCGTCCAAATAAAAATTCGTAAAATACATGATAATAAATAGTTGAAAAAAAAATACATCTCGGAAGTCCGATTGAAAATCAGCGACGTGAAACATTGTTATTTCATTCCCGTCGAATATGTAAGCAAAAAGAAATATGGTGTACGTGGAATTTCTGATTACGACGTTTTATTAAAGTTTGTCAAGTCAGAGAGAAGAAAGAAAGATCAAGGGCAAATTATTTCTAGTGACCTCACACATCTAGTGACCTCCATAATTTTAATAATAAGAATAAAGATATTTTTTTTAATACTAGGAAAAAGAAATAAAGTTAAAATAGCTATACCTGGCTTTACACTATCGAAAACAAATAAAAAGTCATTCATAGGATTAACGGGGCTCTCAGAGGGTCAATTCAAAACCTATATTAAATATACTTTACTAAAGAAGGTTATTATAAAGTCAATCAGTACATAGACGACATAGATGCTTGGAAACTTGAGTGTGTCAGTCACGACTTTGATTTTCATATTGAGATTATAATATTTTATATAGACTAAGCTCGCTTGAAATACAATATGACAACCTCGTTGGCCCAGATGGTAGTAACTCTGCTTTCTGTACCGCAGGCCCCGGGTTCGCTCCCCGGCCAGGTCATAAATTTGTGCGCATGAGCATGTCTGTTTGATCTGTGTCTGGGTGTTAGTAGCTTATAATATAAGTATGTATAACAATCATCTGGTTACCATAGTACAGGCTTCTAGCCTAGTTTGGGACTAGATGACCGTGTGTGGAAGATGACCCATATTATTTGCTATACGCGATAAGACCGCCTGTTGTTTACCATGTCTTTTGTATTGTGTCTTTTTGTAAAACATTTTTTTTTGGTATGCAATAAAGTATTATTCTATTCTATTATTCTATTATTATTATTAATAATTTGAATATAGTAAGAAAAATTTCACCAACAAGCGGGATTTGAACCAACACCTTCCGCACAAACCCACGGGGTGGGCACTCTGCCAATTGAGCTCGTGGGTGACATTTTTCTTCCCATTTTCATATTTTATACGGAGAGTGCCTCGGTGGCGTAGAGGGCGCATGCTCGACTGCCAATCAAGAGGTCCCGGGTTCGATCCCCAGGTCAGGCAAAATGATAAATATTGGATTTTTCCATTAGGAATTATCTCAATAACTGCCTGGAGTCTGGAACTGTGCCCGTTAGATGGCAATAGGCTCGCCACCTATTACATGGGACCAATAACATACTGGCGAAATGTGGGTGTATCTACTATGGGACTGAGTCCTGGGTACACCTCTGCCTACCCCTTCGGGAAAAAAGGCGTGCCGGTGTTATGTTATACGGAGAGTATGTGAACATAACCTAATAATATTCAGTGCGAGACGCACATTCATAAGTTACGCTCTGCTTTTAAGGTGAAAAGGGGGAGGTTAAGGAACCCAACCCCCCTTAGAAATCTCAAGCCGCATACGAGATTAACCCCTCACCTGCCACCCTTTCAGTACATTTGAATGTGGTGTATTAGTGAATGGTTAGATTTATCGTCGGTGAAACGGCGGCCCGACTTCAAATTTATGGCGGTACGGGTTACGCAATTGTTGCTGGGCTACAGTGGGAGCACTTCCGATTTCATCCTATGTATATAATATATATATGATATGTACCCTATATTTAACATAGCATAACAAACAATCATGCCTTTTTACCGAAGGAGACCCGCCCCCTTATAACGAACAGCAGTAGAAGTGTGGAAAGCGTTTAATTGCTTAATGTCTGATAAGATAAACTCCCTCTAGTGGATTGAGTCTTGAGTCCAGGGGTGGTATTACGAACATGCAATCGCGTAACAAGAGCAGTTAATTTTGCTGTCAAACGTCATTTTTTATTTGCCGTTTGACAGCAAAATTAACTGCTCTTGTTACGCGATTGCATGTTCGTAATACCACCCCTGGACTCAAGACTCAATCCACTAGAGGGAGTTTATCTATAGATTAAATAGGAGCTAAAAACGGTAATGTGCGAGCGCTACGCTGATTATTAATGATGCTAAAGTTAAAATAGTGGGATTATAATTAGGGTCATAGTAAACATAGCCTCTGGAGCAAAGTAGGATGTATTTCAGCAAGAAAAAGTGCAAGGCAGTGCCAGTTTTTATACACACGAACCAAACCTACAGCTGCATTCAATAATATTACCACTCCGTAGTTCGTAGGCCTCTACGATTTTTCGTAGCACGTTGCTACGTGTATTTTCTACGCGCATGCTACGCCAAAAACGAGCACTTCAACAAACCTATGGAAAATTTACCAATCGATGTTTTGTATTCTCCTGTTTCCACCGAATATAATAAACCTATTTTGATATATTTATGACTCGATATTTTGAAAATGAAGCAAACTATCCTTAACATAATTTTCTCTTAAAAACTCTTCATTTTTTTGTAGTGAATGTCTAATGACATCAGGATATAAATTTAATGGACGGGTTGATTCTATTTTTATGAATACAAAACATTGATTTGCTAAATATTTCATAGGATTGTGTTAAATTTCTCGTAGCTAAGATACGCTGATAATGAGGTTTTCCTACTGTTAAATAATTCAACTATGGCATTGCGTAGAACGCAAAGCTGCGGTGTGAATTCCGTTTTTGGTTTTACGAATGTGTTCGAAGATTGCCGTAGTCTTAAAACGTAGCGGTACATTTAATTTTAAGCGGATTTATTTGGCAAAGCTCACTTTACTCTGTTTTATCTCATTAGGCTTGGAAGCAAACTTTATAGATAACATTTATTTTATTTAGAAAAATTACGAGAAATACTTATATTATTTACGATCGCTAATCAATTTGAAATTAATGTGCATTAATATTCTAGATCACGTAAATTAAAATATGTGCATTATTACATACTTTAAAATTATTATTATACCTTATTTCATTTCTTTACTAAAGAAGGCTTATTATAAAGTCAACCAGTACATAGAGGACAAAGATGCCTGGAAACTTCTGCATAGCCGCCTCGCGGCACCTTCAAAGAAAACGAATGTAACCAAACCAAATATTGTGAAACTATCTGTTGAAAAAATTAAGCCCAACAAGTTTCTTGTGCGTTCTTCTTGTAGATATCTTTTCGAACGCACGGTAGACTCAGTACTGTTCATCTTCATTGACGTGCAAAAGTGTCAGATTATGACCTATTTGAATAAATCTGTTTGAGTTTGAGTTCAGATAAAATTTCATACTAAATTTTGAAATAAATTTATTTTATGTTATACGTCTTGTTCACAATTATTTAAATCACACTTCATTTGCGTCATAGTAGTACGTCTGAGTACTCTGCAGACAACATTTTATTAAGTTTTTCATACAGTTTATTTTAGAAAATAATTCACTGGTCAACTATTAAAATTCCCCTAAAATCCTACAACAGTACGTAAACCTTATTCCCAAAACAATGAACTTTGATACAAACTAATACCCTAACAGTAAATTTAATACATTTTACTTTAATGATTTGACCGCATACCGGCAGTCTAATAAGTCCAAGTGACACATAGCGCGCGGTCTCGCGGCGTGACCACATCGTATTGTACGGATTTTATTAACGTGATGCGCTTGAAACATGCGACTGGAAAAGTTTGTGTGTGTATATGAAATATATTATATTGATATAATATGTTACATCGTAAAGAACAGAACTCAAAAGTGAATCGCATCTTCTAGGCAAGCACGCAAAATCGTCGACAGCGTCGTCACTTGCTGTCACGTGGGACTTCGGTCAAGTGATGGCTTAATCTGTGATAAAAAATCATTGATATATTATACCAATTTTTTTATCATCATCATCATCGGCCGGAAGACTTTACTGCTGAGCATAGGAATTCCCCATAGAACGCCATAAACTATTCTTATTATGAGGGGATTTTGAGGTAATCACCACGCTTGGCATGCCAAGGCATAGTGGTCCTAGTTGGAATACTTGGTACCGGAGAGCGCTGTTGCTCACTCTCCGAATATGTTCCTCTGCCGGGTATCGCGGCTCCCACGTATGAGAAAGGGGTGGTCCTATTATATAGCCGGGTACCACACGGCATAATATTTTTAGTTATTACATAATATTATTTTATTATGTCGTATTATGTGAAGATGTAGTGACAAAGATAGAGAAAGGAATGCTGAGGTGGTTCGGACATGTGGAGAGGATGGATGAAAGGAGATTAACAAAAGAGATTTATAAGGCTAGTGTGAATGGTCAAGTCGGTAGCGGTCGACCTAGGCGTACTTTTCATGAACAAGTTGACGTTGTTCTGAGTAAAGGCCAAGTCAGTACCTACAACCGACGAGCATGTATGAAAAATGTCATGAAAGTGAACGAAGCGAAAGTTGTATGTCAGGATCGTAGCAAGTGGAGGGAAATAGTTTCTGCCTACCACACCGGGAACAAGCCGTGACTGTATGTATGTATGTATTATGTGTTTTATAGTTCACGTTAGTGGAATTTTGTATTGTTTTTTTTTGTTTGACACCACTGTCCATTTAATATTATATTTCCACTCTTCAACCGGTTATCTAGTTGAGATGAGCGATAAGGACGCCGATAATGGTTAATCTTTTTAGTTTCAATTTAGCAATTAAAAACGTTTTGACATAAATATAATATTATTTTAAAAAATTGCAACAATGAAGGGGTCTCTCCATACAAAACGAAATTTTCCAAATATGAAAAAAGAGAGAATAATTTTCCCACTCAATTGTTTGTGGTTGATTATTTTTCTGGCTTTTATTTGCACCAAAGCATTATTAGTTTAAGAAAATCGTAAAGTTTAGTTCCTATTTATAAAAAAATAACATTAAAATAACCTCAACAATATTGTTTAACAAACTTTATATATATGAAAAACCATTCGGTCAATTAAAAAATTAAATGGAAAATTATTCTCTCTTTTTTCATATTTGGTAAATTTCAAGTTGTATGGAAGAGGAACGACATTAATAAGATCTTACTTCACTAGGTTCACCATTATATTGTAAAAAAAATGTGTCCTTATTTATTATCTGCAAAAAAAATCAAATTCCTCTGCGTCCAAATAACCATCGGCATAAAGTTCCGCTCACACAGGTGATATTTTGCGAGTGTTCCGGTAATAAATTCAGTGTAACGTTGCGGTCTACGTAGTGTGACCGCTGCTTTATGTCACTCGCTTGTTACGAGTTATTTGTGCTGGTTTCGAATATGTTACCATTTTTGGGTATTGTTCTATAACCACATATTATAACGGACCTGTTATTTACTTGTATCGTTATTATCAAGATTTTTACATTAACCTACTTCGTTTGAGCGAAACAAATATATCACATTATTACTATTTCTATTCAACATGACATAACGCACAATGAAGCCTTTTTCCCGAAGGGGTAGGCAGAGGTGTACCCAGGACTCAGTCCCAGGAGGCACACCCACATTTCGCCAGTATGTTAGTGGTCCTATGTAATAGGGGGCGAGCCTTTTGCCATCTACCGGGCACAGTTCGAAACACCATTTTTATTCATATTATTATTTATATAATTACTATCTATTACTCGAGTTGATACCTCGAGGAATAAATAAAACAATATATATTTTATCTATTCCTCGAGGTATCAACTGGAACAGACTAGTTTGGTGGCGTAGTTAGTGGTCGCAGGCTCTGTCGGTCCCGAATTTGATCCCCAGGTCAGGCAAAAAGTGTTATTGGATTTTTCCATTAGAAATTTTATCCATGATGAGTCTGGAGTAACGGGTAAGTAATATTTGATCCATATTTTCAAAATCTAAAAACTTGGTAAGAAAAATTTCATAAAAATTATTGAAAGTAAGTTGAGTTCTATATACGCAAATCATTTCAATGCTACAAAAACAGCTATCTGTTGCATTATTTTCAATATAATTAATTTGCTTTAAACCAAAAAATAACACACAAGTGAGCTAGTTAAGGGCCAAACAAGAAGCTATAATCCAAGCAAGTACAAACGAACATAAATTTACATAAACGAGCGGTGTAACGTCGGCACACGTACGGCTCTTAATTGCTGCCATAATATACGCTATCACGGTTCTCACCTTTGGCGCTGATAACTTCAGCTCATCGACAATACACCTAATTAGACCTGACACCAGTGGATGTGGCGGCTCAAATACACCCACGCCTTGGTGTTCGAGCCGTAGGAGTGAGGCGTCTTAATAAAGTTAACTCTTTTTCATTGTCTTGAGAATCGGTGTCGTACTCCGGAGCAGGATTACTTTAACATTTCTATGTAAAAGTTATTATTATCAGCCTGGTTTCTCCCACTGCTGGGCAAAGGCCTCCCTTCCCTCTCTCCAATCATCCCGGTTTAGTAAAAGTTGTAAAAGTTGTTATTTATGTAAAAGTTGTAATAAAAATTGGTTGTCTGTAAAGTCGGTTTACTGACGATAGTTGAACGTGACAACGTCTTAAGAAAATACTGATGGAATGGTAGCATTTTTCAAAAGAAAATTTTAATTTCATTTGTTTCACTTTTCACTGCACTTGATACTCGATCAAAACATGTAAATGTACTATAGTATAGCAGCTGTCCACGCAGACGCATCGCTCACTCAAGTAGGAGAGAGACGGATGTCGCTCGTTCCGCGCTCTCGCTTGCACTTCAAGCCTTACAGCGAGCGCCTCAGAGCGAGGTAACGCCGCATGAGTCATGTTTTTTCGTGCGTGCAGCCGGCTCTATCGAATTATAAGACGTTGTCACGTCAAAAAGTTCCGTGCCGTTGGGTGCCCGCAACATATTATACTAGGTACCCCACGCCTCACCCCTACTATCCGTCGTTGCCGGAAGAGCCGGCTAAGAGTTCGTATCATATGTAATAGTCTGCTTAGTTATACACTAAACTGCAAAATGCCACGAATGCCCCAGCTTCACGAATAGTTGTTGCTATCGTCGGATCTCATGTAACAAATATTGGAAGCAAGGTGGCCTTAATTCGCAATACAAGATTATATTTACGAGAATACGAGTATAATTCGAGTATAAGTCCTAATGAAAGAGTTTGTTCAGTCTTTATTTAGTTTAACCTTTGCTTATGAGACTTCATTGAGAAACTCAATTTGAGTTTGGGCTCGTTATATTCCTCTGTACAAGTCGTATTCTGATTTTAAGTTAGTTATTTTCGATAAAAAGTTGATATCAAAAAATAAAATAAAAGCACATTATAATATTATACTACTCTCCTCGCCTCAGTGACGCACTGGTTTGCAAACGCTACATCCGAACTTGAGGTCCCGGGTTCGATTCCCAGGTTAGACAAAATAATTTTTCCATTAGGATTTTAGAGTCTTGTACTGTAAAACGGGACTTAAAAACTTAACTTGCATGTAATATGAGTTCTACTAAAATAATATGAGACTGTGTCCTGGTACAGAGTTGGTAGGCAGAGGTACACCTCTTCAGGAAATAAGCGTGATGTAATGTATGTTATAGGTATCTTCATTAGCCTTCTTCTGGTCACATCTATTACCACACTGCAAGGGCATTGACCTCCCATTGTTTTTGCCGCTCTGCCCTATTGAGAGATATCTCAACACACTCATTCAATTGTTTTCTGACTGTTGATGTCGTTTATCCATCCTACATACCTATATATAGTCACGCCTTGTTCCCGTTTAGGCAGATACTTTCTCTCTCCACTTTTTCCTGACATACGTACTTAGCTAGTTGTGGCTACTGTTGACCTGTCCTGCCATGAAACCTACAATATAACTTTATTATACATACATTTATTAATATTTTAATGCAATGAGTAATTTTTGTCCATTTCTAAGCCATTGGTTAGAAAATTATATACACGAAATACCTATTCGTGTAGAATCGTAGACGGAGCAAACAATGTAGGAATAGATGAGATTTCCTGTTAGCCATGCGACCTTATAATTTTGGTTACGGTTGAGAATTCCAACTACATTTACACGGCATTCCACTTAAATATAATCATCTAACAAGAGTATTGTGAAATCGAATACCGCTTCGGGGGTTCGCATGAGCGGTATTAGTGTAGAACGATGTTCGTAGAAATGGGGTTTAATGACTGATTATAATATAAATACCTCAGATTACGAAGTCAAAATATTATGTTACAAATTGTATCTTAGATTTTTGACCCTTGATAATTCTAATTCAAGGATAAACAGAGATATGGAAATAACTCGCACACAAACACATATTCAACAGTTTAAAATTTTTCATGGCATATCCGCCCAATTTTAAATTTAAGTCCATTTTTTTAAATTTAAATTTATATATTAGTAATTTTCATACAAAATCTCTTTACTGAGAAAAGAATATTATTAATCTAATAACATATTGTAGTGACATAATATAGTTTATAAACTCAAAAAATGGGAGAAGCCACTGGCTCCTGAAACACAGATCGGGAGCCTATGGATTCAAAATAAACCTGTACCATATTTATTATGTCAATTAAGATATTGATTGATATATTGAATCAGCGAACTGGTTCTAGTAAGGTCAATTTTATGTGTGATTTTTATGTCACAATTCGTTGAATAAAATATTACGTACGAGTATGCGCGCCAGAAGTGTACAATGTATAACAATGACGTTTAAAGATTTATTTCCTCTTTCAAATATAGGTCAACCCCCAAACATTCTGACTCTAAACTAGGTAGAAGCCTGTACTTCGGTAATTAGATGCCTGATAATATACACAGAACATACTTTTATATCTTATATAGCACCAAGACATAGATTAAACATCTGTGCTTATTTGAATAATCAGAGAGAAGAGGACACTATTTATGTCTGTTCTGCATTAATATTATCTGTATCTACTGATAAGATCTTTACTTACAATGTTCATACTATTCCGTATTCAGTTCCAAACTAGGCCAAATTAGGTTTCAGAAAACTAGACTGAAATAATATAATAAAAATGCACAACACACAGTTCCGTGTCAAAATAGGCATGAGTTAACGTACTGTCTCCACAATTAGCGTGCAAATGCGGTCCATTACTGGAACTAATGTAAATGTGTTTGTTGGCCATTTGTTGGAGCGAGGCCCGTTATGGACGTCGGTCTTTATGGCCATGCGAGTTCGCTTGCTTGCCTTTTTATACTGTGCAAATGACGATTAGTTGTAGGCAATTTAACTATCTCCGCTTATTGTACGGCTCGGGCGTGTAATAAAGACCATTTTTTGGGACTCATTTGAGAATTTATTAAGCACCAGGTCGTAAATTACGTGATTTTAAACTTTTATCCAAAATATATGTTATTCTTCTTCTTCTTAGTTTTGTAAATAGTGTTATAAAGACAGTAAATGAAAAAGTCAGTTTTGAAAAAAATGTTGTGTTCTGATTTCTATATTATGTTTGTGTATTTAGATTTCATACTGGATTCGTATGCTTAGTAAGAGAAAATTGGCACAAGAGGCCTTTGCCGAGCAGTGGAATCATGTGGGCTGACAATGATGATGATGAATTGGATATATTTACAGTGTACTAAGCAGGCAAGTCAACCTCACCTGCACGTGGTGCACCCTGCTGTCAAACTAACGAGGCTCTGACGAATTCAAGCCAAGCCAAGGTTGCCGTGCCGAGGGCTGCGTGACTAGAGGCGAGTCTAGTTGTAAGCGTGCCAAACTGCCCTGGGACTTGGCGAACCCAGAAACAGGCTAGCCTTACCCATGCACGCTGGGCTCTGCATGGGTGGACAGTTATTTCCCTCGCTACTCGTGGGAATGCAATGGACAATAAATATTTTAACCAGAATGGCGGCGACGTGGTTCGCAACCCGTCACGTCTCGTTTCCCGAGGGCGCGAAAAGTGGGCTATGGATAGCCACTTTGCTACGTTGAATGTGAGGGGAGGCATGAATGACAAAATTGAGGAAGTATGCGAGATGATGAATGAAAGACGGATTGATGTTTTATGTGTGAATGAAACTAAGCGGAAAGGATGCGACACCACCACGCATGGCTCGTACACAGCCTACTGGTCGGGAGTACCTGAAACCAGTAGAGGCTGTCAGGGCGTTGGTGTTGTACTTTCTGCGAGAATGAATGAGTGTGTGACTGACTTTGAATGTGTGAGCCCAAGACTCCTTTGGGTGAGGTTGAAAGTTGGCCTTACCCGCATCTTTGTATTGGGGGTGTACGCCCCGACAGATGCAGGGCCAAACTGTCCCTCGAGAGCCCAACAGATGAGGCAGGAGTTTTGGGATAGCGTGAAAGAGATTTTGTATAAATGTAAACAGAATGAAAGAATAATAATGTTAGGGGATTTTAATGGTTGGGTAGGAGTGAAACGGGATGGATATGAGAATGTGTTAGGAAAGTTTGGGGATGACAGAGTGAACATGAACGGTGAGAGTCTGCTTGAAGTATGCATGGAGTGGAATCTTTTGGTTACAAACACAATGTTTGAACACAAAGAGGTCCACTAGTTTACGAGAGAAGAAGGAAGCCAGAGAAGTATGATTGATTTTGTTATTGTGGATGAAAGATTGAGAAAGAATGTCTTAGACACTCGGGCCTATCGCGGTGCTGGCATTTATACAGACCACTTCCTGGTAATGAGCCGAATAAGGGGTCTGTTCAGAAAGTGGCGGCATCGACATCGTGGGCCTGTTAGTGTACTAGAGCGCATAAAAGTTGAGAATTTGCAAGAAGAACGTGTGAATGAAGAGTTTGCACGTAAACTGAGCGAAAAGTTTACCGAGTTAGATGAAGCATGTGAGATTGAAGAGCTATGGAAGCCATTTAAGGAAGGAATTGTGGAAGTTGCAGTTGAAGTGTGTGGTGTTAGTAAGAGAAAGAAAGGGTGTAAGATACGAAAGGTTTGTGTAGAAGTTCAAAAAGCGGCGTCTGAGAAGAAGAAAGCTTGGAAAGATTGGTTGGCCACAAAGGCTAATCAAAGAATGCAGAAGGCAACGAATGTGGATGTAAACATGGCAAGAAATGAGTATAAAAGATTGAAGGATGTGGCAAATGAGGTTGCGAGAAGAATGAAAGAGCACGATAGAGATGAATTTGACAGGAGGTTATCTGATGACTTTCAGAACAACATTAAGTTTTTCTGGAAGTCCGTAAGATCAGCTAGAGGGAATCTTACCACCTCACAGCTGGACAAGATCAGAGACCAGGATGGAAGTTTTCTGAATGGAGAGGAAAGGGTGCTAAACAGATGGAAGGAATATTTTGAAAGTTTATTTGAGAAGGAGAATTTGCAAGTACAGGCCCCATCCGGGGATACGAATGAAAGTCATGATGAAAATGGTGTAAGCATGAAAGAGATTGTGGAAGCGTTGAAAAGTATGAAAACGGGTAAGGCTGCAGGGTATGATAGAGTTTCAGCCGAGATGCTTAAAGCTGGACAGGGTGTGGTAGCTAGTCAGCTGTACCGCCTTTTCAACCTTTGCTGGAGGAGCGGCAGAGTACCAGGAGACTGGTGCAAGGCCGTTATCGTACCGCTATACAAAGGAAAAGGGTCGCAGCAAGACTGTAAAAACTACCGGGGCATTAGCTTATTAAGCATCGTTGGCAAACTATATGCAAAGATTTTGATTAAAAGAGTGATGAATGAAACTGATGAAAAGATTTGGGATGTGCAAGCGGGATTTAGGAGAGAGATGGGATGCATGGATCAGATCTTTTCCTTACGGAGCATAGCCGAAAAATTCTTGGCTCATAGCCAAAAGGTCTATTGCGCATTCGTAGACTTGGAAAAGGCCTATGACAGAGTGGTGAGGGATGAACTGTGGTCAACATTGTCTGTGTATGGGGTGAGCGCCAACTTGATACGAGCGCTGAAATCACTCTATGAGGGTTCCAGTGCTTGTGTCAGGGTAGACGGAGCTTACACAGACTGGTTTAACATCGAAAAAGGTGTTAGACAGGGATGTGTAGCTTCGCCATGGCTGTTCAACTTATTCATAGACAATTGTCTGAAAGATTTGAAAGAAAGTGCGTATGGTTTAAGAATGAATGAGTTGACCGTCAAATGCCTCCTATACGCTGATGACCAGGTCATACTGGCATCATCAGAGAAGGAGTTGCAAGCGATGGTTAATTTGACGAATGCTGCTTTAACAAGCAAAGGGATGAAAGTGAATGTAAGCAAGACGAAAGTAATGGTTTTTGAAAGAGAAGAATGTATGACAATTTGCAAGATTCTGATTGATGGAGAAAGAGTGGAACAAGTAAAAGAGTTTGTATATCTGGGTTCAAAGTTTACAAGTGATGGAAAGTATGACTGTGATATTGAAAGAAGAGTTTTGGCAGGAAATCAGGTGAATGGGGCGTTGCATACTTTTATGAACAGTCAGAAAGTGTCTAAAAAGGCACGACTGGCTGTGCATAGAGGGGTGCTTATCCCCACACTTACGTATGGTAGTGAATGTTGGGTCTGGCAGAAGAAGCATGAAAGTAAGATTAATGCTGTGGAAATGAGAAGTTTGAGAAGTATGACTGGAGTGACCTTGATGGACAAAGTGAGGAACAGTGTGATAAGGGAACGCTGTGGCGTGTTAGAAGATGTAGTGACAAAGATAGAGAAAGGATTGCTTAGATGGTTCGGACATGTGGAGAGGATGGACGAAAAGAGATTGACAAAGAAGATTTATAAGGCTAGTGTGAATGGTCAAGTCGGTAGGGGTCGACCTAGGCGTACCTTTCATGAACAAGTTGATGTTAAGGAAAGGCCAGGTCAAAAGTACCAACAACCGACGAGCATGCATGAAGAATATGATGAAAGTGGAAGAAGCGAAAGTTGTATGTCAGGATCGTAGCAAGTGGAAAGAAATAGTCTCTGCCTACCCCAACGGGAACAAGGCGTGACTGTATGTATGTGTATGTATGTATGTACTAAGCAGCTCTACCAAGTGATAATATTCAATGTTGACAGGTTCTCTCTGTATTAAAAAATTCTATACTGTTCGTGAGTTATACAGTGGCTTCGCAGAATTCCATTACCTAACTCTGAGTGAGGCCGATTATACACGGACAGCTTGAAGCAGCTGGTATCGACTGCTTTCAGCTGCAACTGCATAGCAAATTACAGTTTTCTTCTTCGTTGCGTTCTTGACAGAACGGCTATCATGATGAGTCAGTTTTATGGGCAGATATCGCTCGCATTGCAATATATCGCCATCTATCTCTGTTTGCGTATCAGCCACTCTTGAACATTCAGTTTTTCAGCAGTGGGCAGCCTCCGGCAGTTTTTATTTGGTCGGTCCATCTCATAAGCGATCTTCCCCTCGGTCTTGTACCCTCTATTGTTTCTTGCACGACTAACCGCTCAATGGAGTCATTGTCTCGCCTCGATACGTGTCCAAAGATGCGCAGTAGCCAGTCTTCTACGTACACACATCCACTAGAGCAGTCGCAACTGCTTCGGGCGGTCGGCAGTTTGGTTGAATTTGACTGCACGAGCAGTCCGTGTATGTTGATTACTGGCTGACTGTTCGAGCAGTCCGTATAAGGCCAGCCTTAGATAATGCAGTGCGGACTATTACCTTCGCAGTAATTTTAATCAACTGCTAAAACGACATCTAATTTGACAACAATTTCCCTACCAAAAAGGCTTGGAATAAACATTTCAATTATGATACCGAAATTGCAACCACACTGGGGGCTGTTGCCGTGGACACAACTTTACTGCATGAAATTAAGGGTTTTCATTCAGTTTTCGGTTCTAAGTTTTCTATAATAAGACTGAGAATGGCATGTCACGGCTTAAATCGTCTTCCTGTGACTCGGTGTACGTGTAATGGGTGTCCAGTTTTAATTAAACGACTACCTCTCGGTTGCGCTCGAACGAGCTTATTATGATTTAGTATGGACGATAGCGATAGCGGATATTCGGCTAGTCATTCCACGAAAATAGAACCCACTAAAGACGATAATGCCTTGGCAGTGAACAAGCGAAAATTAAAAATCCCTTCATCCTGCTGCATCAGGTCAAGGTTACCAAGTCGTTGCAATATTGCTGTAGTTTCAAGATACCCAGTTTCGAGATGGTCATCTCACTGATTATACAATTCAACTTATTTAATACTAGCTCTAATAAAACAACGCAATCAGTATCAAACACAGAAGAGAGATTTATTCCATAGACTCCCTAACACATGCTAGGTGGCAACACCAGTATACATTTTAGATATTATATTGGGATAGAAAGTACACTATGTGTAATTCCAGGGTCTAAACTATCTACGTACCGAAGTTCAGTCCAATCGATTTAATAATTATAGCGTGAAAAAGTAACAAACATACATCCATGCATCCATCAATTCTCACAAACTTTCGCAAAGTCAATTTTCATCAAACATGGATAAAAACTCACTCCTCACCATATCGATCAGCTAGCTTTCAATTTTTCAGTCAGCTTTCAAACAAAAAACGCATAAACATAGTTATATTCCTTTAGGAACTAAAATGGTATACAAACACGCCAAACTTATAACACCCCTTCCTTTTTCGGCCAGAGGTTAAAAATGGACAGACGAATGGACGGAGAGCGAAGCTTGAAATGTTCTTTATCTGAAATATTTAGTCAACTCCTGTAATGGAGTTTGCGTGTTCGTTTAAACTTTCGGGAAACATTAGGTTTCCATTCCTTTCATTAAGTGAAACTCTTTAGCCAGGTGCAAAATATTATGCAATATATAGTAAAAAAAAGTTTTTTTTATTTATATATAGGTATGTTACCGTAAAAACGTATAAATCGTTAGTTTATTATTAATCTAATGAGATTATAAATTAACATCTAGGTTAGATTTGATAGTTTGTAAACTAACTAAGCATAAATGTAAACTAACTTACAATTTTAGGTTCTTATAAATTTTAATCCCATTGAAAATATAAACCAAAGTAAAAAAACAAGTCGCGCCGTGCCTTAGTAACATCAATAAATTAAGAGCAAAAGAACTTCTTTTAAAAAAAGCTTTTATTTAAACGCTCTAAAAAGAAGAAAAACCCATATTGCAGAAGTGCATTAAAAATAACTATTCCCCTATCTTGGATGATCCGCCATATTGGATTTAGAATGACGTCACATTATTTTTCGAGTTACTCTCAACGAGCCCTTTCATTTGATATCCGTATTGTAGAAATGCATTAAAAATAACTATTCCGCCATCTTGTATGGTCCGCCATATTGGATTTAGAATGATGTCACACACCATATCGTGCATGGTCATCCAAACTCAACGTGTATACAAAATTTCAGCTCAATCGGTTGAAGATATCCACTTCAAAATTGAGTTCAAAGATTTCACCCGTACAAACATACTTACATACATTGCAAGTTAAATAAAAGTTTTAAAAAAAAGGGAATTGAGATCATAATGTAAATATTATGATTGATATAAAATTTTTGCATAGTGGATATTGAACTTACTACTTGTAGTGGTAGGCCTCTTTGCAGGGGGCCGCTTGGGGAAATACCACATCTTTGCCAGTTATTTATCCGCCAAGCCATAATGTGCAAACATTATTGTGTTCCGGTATGAAGGGTAATGTTACCAGCGAAATTACTGGGCATCACGAGATTAAACAACTCATATCTCAGCGTGACAGGCGCAGTGCTGTGCCGTGCAGAATTTTGAATTTTAAAACACTGGGTGGCCCTGTGTCTGATATAGGCAATCATGATGCTTACCATCAGGCACCTGATTTGCTCTTTATGCCACACTGTCTTCGTAAAAGTAAAAGAACAGTAGTAGACGAGTAGATTTAGTCATTTTCACGTGAAAGAGTAGCAAAGGCAAACTTTCGTTTTCTTGTTTTTACGCCATATGTGGCAAACAAGCAGACGGGCTGCTGCTCATATGTTTCATGCCTAAGAGGCCCGTGTCTCTGCGCATATTGAGTGGTTTTAGGTATTCGGTAAGGGTCGGTAAGGTTCGGTAGTGGTCGACTATTCTGACAGCTCTGACACTGTAAAGAATATTAATACACTGTAATACCTTCTCAATACTCCTGAAAGTTTACTTTACTAATTGTGCCAACACACTTAAGTCTACACAGCTACAATAAAATCTCACTAATTAAGTAACATAATAAAACTAGTCGTCCAATGAAGCGGGAGATATTTATGTCGGTACCTGAAACAAGAAAACAGGCTCGTTAAATGTGTGCGGATTCCCATCGGCTATAAACATAATACTGCCTAGTTAAACGGAAAAACATTAACTTTACGCGTCCATATAGATTGTTACATGGATAATCAACGAAAATTAATCCTACTCAGTACAAACAAAAATAATAAAGTTTACGACTAATATCAAACATAATAATATAGGACAACTTCCATACACGGTCATGTGGTCCAAACTAGGCTAGAAGCCGGTACTATGGTAATCTGATGACTCATTAACATACTTATGCAGAAAGCAGATTTACTATCATCTGAGCCTACGAGGCTATCAAATGGAGATAAAAATATGCTCTCTCTTTATGTGGTCGCTCCCTCATGGCTGAGGATCGTGGTCATCGGTAGATGTGGATGGATCTCGATCCAATGATCTGCCTTTATCTCTTTTTGTTCAACGCGTCTGTATTGGTTGAGGATGGCCTTTCGCTTGATCACTCCATCTCCAACGATAAATATAATATGTGACATTTTTTAATAAAGAAAATAACTTAATGAAATTTTAAATAAACAGAGATTTCATAATATTATGCAATTTTAAATATAGAAAAAAAAAATTTGTTACGAAGCAAGTTTGGTATGAAGCATTAAGAAAATGGCACATCCTACTAATATATCTCAAATTTCAGAAAAATGTAAAAAAAAGGGTTACGTTTGTAACAGGTAGTGAGCAAAACGATAACGAGTCCTAACTCGACTCCAGCGTAATCTAGCGCTGTTTTTTGTTTGTATGTTTGTGCCTTTTACTCGCTAATACTAGTTTGTAGATAGATAGCTTATACCCTGGGTACACAAAGGGTATATTTTATTCCAATATTCCCATGGGAACAAAGACTACGCGGGCGAAACCGCGGTGCACTGCTAGTCTCTAATAAAATGACTTCAGTTTCAAAGAAAAGCAATCCCTTTAGTATAAAGCAATTAAAATTTGTAAAATTTCATTGGTTGATCCAAATTATAAGCAAAAGTTGAGTGTTTGGCGACGACTGGAGAATTCTCTATACAAACTTAATAGTTAAATCATTCAAAATCGGAGCATAATTCCAACATTTTTTCCCTTATTTTTTTTTATTATATTTTAGTCCAAAATACTTCTATTTTGGATTGAAATATAACTAGGAACCTAGATAACTAGTGTCTCATTCCGAATAATGTCATGAAATTTTGGAAATATGCTCTGATTTCAAATGATTTAGCTATATTATGATTTCTTGTAGTGGTAGGCCTCTTGCAAGGGGCCGCCTGGGGAAGTACCACACCTTTGCCAGTTATTCATCCGCCAAGCAGTAATGTGCAAACATTATTGTGTTCCGATATGAAGGTCAATGTCACCAGCGAAATTACTGGGCATGACGAGATTCAACAACTCATATCTCAGGCGCAGTGCAGTGCCGCACAGAATTTTGAATTTTAAAACACTGGGTGGCACTGTGTCTGATATGGGCAATCATGATCAGGCACCTGATTAGCTTGTCTTGTCACTCACTTTATTAAAAAAAATAAAAAAAATATTACGTTTGTATGGAAAATTCTTCGGTCGCTGCCACCTTAGTCGTGCAATAATCTTATAATTGGGAAATTAATCGAAAGTAGGTAGGTATTTTTTATGACCGCTCTTTGAGATACTTATCTATAAGCTACATTTATAATAGAATGAACTAAATACGGAGCCTCCAACTCATTAAGGTATTCACATTATGTACCATCACTCACTAATCTTTTCATCATGAAAGTCTTTTGAAAGTCAAAGTGGAGTTAATACCATCAGCAGTTGCTATTCAGCGTCTTTCTGTGAATTCCGAAGAGAGATCTGAAGCTTTCAGGGCACTTAAACCTTTTTGGAAAGTTGTAAATTATATTAAAAGGTTTCATGTGAATTTCTTCACCTGTCTTCAAGTTGGGGAGGATAAACATCGGTACATGAGTGGATGTTCCCGCAACGCCTCACGAGTTTCCATAAATTTTAACGTGTTTGCGTCGTTTCAGGTATAATAATATGTAATGTCTCTATATCCCACATGGTCTTGTATTAATTACCTACATACATATCTATAATATACTTACTCATATAATATGACATAGGGAGACGTAATGATCTTTCAATTACACTGTTAATAGATGGATGGGTCATATTTATAGTACAACTCAAAGAAACAGGCTACGACCAGGTTAGAATGAGTTTATATGTTTCACGTTCATTTGGAAGTACTGTGTAGAAACCTGTGCAGTTGTTTGCACATACACGCTCCGATTTACTTGCGTACGGTTTAACTGTACAGGAAAACCTATTTGGTGTACCTGAGATACTTAAATGCTGCTTAAATGTGAACAAACGTGTTTATATTATGAATTATTTGGTATGTATTTTATTTATTAAAGTATAATGTGTTTGAAACCACCGTCCCTTCAATATATGTATTTCTTTTCCCTGCATGGTTGCCTGGAAGAGATCGCTCTGTGCGATAAGGCCGCCAGTTGTTACTTCTTTCCAGTTTTAAGTTTTACTTCTTTGTTATTTTTTGTTATATTGTGGTACCAATAAAGAGATTTCATTCATTAATTCATTCATTCTTCGTGTGTGGCACTATATCTACTACAAAACCGTGAAAGTTTCATACATGTTTTCAGCAGGTGCCATTATCAAAGTCTACACTACACGTCTATGCTGGGCAGGGTCAAACACATTCCAAAGCCGTCATCAAGGGATATAACAATAAAATATCAGAGGAGTTTCTTCAGCTCAGTAGATATAAAAACTGTGCAGTGACCAGAATTCTCACAGGCCACTGTAAACTAAACAAACATATGATGAACATGGGGCTAGTCCAGGAAGCCGAGTGCAGATTCTGCCATGACGGAGAGGCTTTGCACGTCCTCTGCGAATGCGGGCCACTCATGTTTAATAGAAGTATCCATCTGGGACGACAAATAATTCGCCCAGATGAGATACAACAAATCACTCCTCGGAAAATCAGGAAATTTCTAGATTCAGCGGGCTTAAGTAGTGAATTATAATCCATAAGGGCTGCCACAATAGATCAGCAATGGTCGAAGCGGCTTCAGGTCCCTATGGATGACATTAATAATAATAATAATAATGCTGGGCATAAGTTTCTTACAAGCTATGCAACACCCTATCATGAGTTTGTTGGGCTAGATCATAATTTATCACTGAAAACAGAAGACTTTCGACAAAATTACTAGATTATCAGGCGTCAAATATATAAAGTGCTGAGTAGGCAAAGAGTAGGTTCACTTTTATACGCATAATAAACCTAATCCGTCTGGCTAGGATCCGCCGCTTTAATAACCGCACAGCAAAGCAAATACAGACTCTCACCTCTCCCATTCATATCTGTATCCAACTAATTAAACCGCCAGCCACCAAAATTCGCAGTAGGCATGGTACATTTCACGGATCGCGATCACGAGTATTAGGTTATATCACGTGCCACGTCACTTACATTTATGAAAACGTGAAAACGTACGTTTTTAAAATACTTGAAATATCACGGATGGTGATATTTTGCTTTTCGATGCGGACCTTTATTTAGCTTAATATGCGACTAGTTACTAGAGTGACTAATACAGTGACTAAATTATTTTTAGTGACGTATTCTTGAATTTTTCTCTAAACTGGAGGAAATTTCAAGAATACGTTACTTATTATATCTTGTAAATGAAATACTCATACTGTCTGCTTGTACTACTGTCGTAATGAAATACGCTTTCTAGGTCCAAGACTTAGAGCTGGGAGTTGATTAGTGAGTGTGTCAGAATTTCAGTCAAGAGGTAAAATAATATAATATAATATATTATATTATGTCACAGTTAAATGTAAGAATCGTTAGAGTATAATTTCGCTTAGTCAGTTTAAAAACTATTTAACCTAACTAAAACGTTAATTTATAATATAACTTAGATTAATTGTAAACTAACGGTTCGTACAATTTCACGGAGAAGATATAAAGTTAGAAATAATATTATCACAGCCCGTGTTTCACTGGTGACACAGTGACGTAATATAATAACTTCACGTTTTAGTTACTAGTTCCTTGAATATCACTGTGTTTCCCATACCTAATTCGCCGAGAAGCGTCGACGCGCTAATATAATAAAGTCGGTATAAACCGCACTAAACCGGTTTAATATCAAGAGGGGGCTCACTGGGAGCAACTTTTCAACGTGGTCGGGAGCGTTACAACTTACAACCGACGCGGATTAGCTCCGGTGTGTACTCGGCTCAACTTTATTTCTTTGTGTGCACGAGTCTGATGATTAGGTACTAGAGATTATTTATGACTATTAAATCAAATTCATTAGTTATTAGGTCTTGGCTCTACTATCCATGACTGTTATTAATATTAGGAAAAATTCTCGTAGGAATAAAAAAAATTTAAGTATACATCTAATCAAAAAGGGTTGTTATTGAAAAATGTTATCATCTTTTTAACATAACATACAATCACGCCATTATCGTTAAGGGAAAAAGAGGTGAGGCAAAGGTGTACCCAAGTCTCAGTCCCATAGTAGGTACACCAACATTTCGCAAGTACCTATGTATGTGGTCCCATGTAATAATGTGCGAGCCTATTGCCATCTACCGGGCACAGTTCTCCAGGCAGTTATTGAGATAATTCCTAATGGAAAAATCCAATATTTAACACTTTGCCTGACCTGGGGATCGAACCCGGGACCTCATGATCGGCATTCGAGCTTGCGCCTACTACATCACCGAGGCAGATTATGTTTATCCTATCTTCCCTACTATCATACTAATAATATTAAAAATGCGAAAGTTTGTGAGGATGGATGGATGGTTCGATGGATGGATGGATGTTTGTTACTCTTTCACGCTAAAACTACTGAACCGATTGGGCTGAAATGATTCGGTTGATGAATTCGGTTTATAGATTGTTTATACCCTGGAACATGGGGTACTTTTTCTCGATGTGCCTACGGGAACAATGTCTGCGCGGGTGAAACTGTAGGGCGCAGCTAGTTAACCATCACTTTGTTCTGGGACCGTGAAATTGACCAAAGAGATACTCGTATAAATACAGTTTCAACATACTTCATACATTCCTTTTTCCCGAAGGGGTAGGCAGAGGTGTACTCAGGACTCAGTTCCATAGTAGATACACCCACATTTCGCCAGTATGTTATTAGTCCCATGTAATAGGGGGCGAGCCTATTCCCATCTACCGGGCACAGTTCCAGACTCCAGGCAGTTATTGAGATAATTTCTTATGGAAAAATCCAATATTTGACACTTTGCCTGACCTGGGGATCGAACCCGGGACCTCTTGATTGGCAGCGAGCATAGAGTTTCAAATCGCATCTAAAACTTGCAAGCCTGGAGCTAACTTTCCGAAACGAAAACCAAACAGCTCAGAAAATATAACTAAAGAAAAATATTATCATTTATTTAATTAAAAAGTATGAACTTTTCCAGTGGTATCAAAGCGCTCCCTATCTGTGCCTTTAATCGTTTGACTTCAGATAGACTTGATAGACCCAACCATTGGGATAATAAAATAATAATTATCCGCGTTTTAGTTTTGATCGTCTGACAACTTTTTTTTAAGGTTTACTAATTTGACTCGTACTATAATTCAATAGTTATATTTTAGTATGTTTGGTATAGTTTAGTATATATTTTGTAGTGGTAGGCCCATATTGCTGGGGCCACCCGAGGAAGTACCACACCTTTGCCAGTTATACATCCGCCAAGCAGTAATGTGCAAACATTACTATGTTCCGGTATGAAGGGCAATGTTACCAGCGAAATTACTGGGCATGACGAATTTCAACAACTAATATCTCGGGGTGAGAAGCGCAGTGTAGTGCCACGCAGAATTTTGAATATTAAAACACTGGGTGGCACTGTGTCTGATATAGGCAATCATGATGCTTACCATCAGGCACCTGATTTGCTCGTCTTGTTACTCACTATCATAAAAAAAAAGAAACGAAAAAAGCCCTCTCTTCGGCAAAGTTTTCTTGGTTTTTTTAATTTATATACGAGTACGCCGTTCTTATTGTGTATATAATAGCTACGGAGTTTAAGTGGGTTTATAAGAGAATCTACAAGAACGATTTGATTTTATGATCACGTACACATACATAATAATAATAATAAGTCTCTAGCAGTCTCTATAGATATATATAGATAGGTGCTATACATTACCTTTAGATTAAAAGCTCAAAGGGGCCTCTGCACGTTGGACTTAAAAAAAAAGTGGTCTCCGTGCACGCCTATCAAAAGACCGGGTATATCCCGGGGCCTGCGGCACAGAAAGCAGAGTTATCGTACTACCGTCTGAGCCATCGAGGCTGTGAGACATGAATATTAATATTCATAAAGCTGCACTTATTCTTAAATATTCGGATTTAAACTATCTTGGTAAAATTATATGAAGTACGTATTTTATAACTATAGTTAATTGATACTCAAATCATAAGATGAATGATGAAATGTGCGAAGGGCGCGTCCTTAAAAGACCTGGATATACTGTGTTGAATGGTGATGTGGTGAGTGGAAAAGGAGTGAGTGCAGAGATGGCGGATAACAGACTAGAATGGCGGAAGATGACGTGCCGACCCCACACCTTGAGTAGGATTAGGGCAGAAAGTTGATGATGATCATAATATATGATTCACTCAATAGGTCAGTAGAATGATCAAAACCAAAACAAATATTGATAATCTCTCAGTTGAAAAAAATTAACCCCTAAAAGTTTCATTTGTGTTCTTCTTGAAAAGGTATCTTTCCGAACGCACAGTAGATCATACATTACTCTTTAGCTTGATTAATTTGCAAAAGTATCGTCTTGTTACCAATTTGAATCAAGAAATTTGACTTTGACTCATCCAAATCCATTGGATTATCTGGATTAAAAAAAAAATACCCTTTTAAATATAATAGCATAATAATAGCATGGCACCGGGATAGCACATTTCCCTCATTTTTTGTCTCTTTCGCGCCCCAACATTGCATATCTCCTGTCACATTCTAACCCCCTGGGACTCGTTTTCCCTGGTCACTACCTACCGGGGCAGATCCATAGATTCTCAGTGCCTCAGCAACCTTACTCGATTGTAATTATTTCCATTGATCGCGTATATCACGGACGGGTCCGACGTAAAGTGGTTAGTGGTGGATAAATTGAAACGAAGTTGAATCCGCGATACGACACTATATTAAACTATACTAGCTAGGAAGTACCTCAGCTTTTACTATATACTAAACTAATAGACTAGTAAAGTAAATATGAAATACTTTGACGTATTTACCACTTCTGAAAAAGAAAATAGATATTCATACATACATACAGTCACGCCTTGTTCCCGGTGTGGTAGGCGGAAACTATTATTTCTCTCCACTTGATGATCCCGACTTACAACTTTCGCTTCTTCCACATAATATTATGTTAAAATACAGACGATAATGTGCGGAAAGAGATTGATTGACCGAAGACCAAGATGATTATCGTGCTAGATATCATGTTCAATAGTGAAAAAAAAATATATGATACTTAAATAAATTTAATGGATAAGAAATGTAAGTAGTTGTACTGATGTTTTTAAAGTTTATGTAACTGTGTCCAAAACCTTCACTGAACGAGGCTGTCAGTCTAAAAGGCGGGTTGGAATGTGTTTATCGCGATTCGAAGTTAGTCCCTTCCTCGGCGGCCCTTCGTCAAATCCGGCCCGACTGAAAGTAACATAACAAACTGTACGATTTTCGTTTTAAGTTTCCTTTTTTCGAGTGACCCAAATCGACGTAAACTTTCACTTCATTTGAATACATGGATGGATTAAACAAGAAAAGGTCTTACGTATTCAGTTTATCGGAAAAGTTTATCTTCTCTATACAACGTGTGTGCATCTTCTACCCATCATACAGAACAACTTTCAAAAGCTAGGAATTGCTACATAGCAATAAAAATTTTGACTCTATATAGGTATATTTATAATTCAGCACAACGCTAGGACTATATAATAAGCTCTAGCTGAACCCTTTAGTTCTATTCGTTAAAATTAACCTTATTATGTATTTTTTCAGGGAACATTATACTACGAGTATGTTTTTTTTATGACAGTGAGTAATAAGACGAGCAAATCAGGTGCCTGATGGTAAGCATCATGATCGCCCATATCAGACACAGTGCCACCCAGTGTCTTGAAATTCAAAACTCTGCGCGATACTGCACTGCGCTTGTCACCCTGAGATATTAGTTGTTGAAACTCGTCATGCCCAGTAATTTCACTGGTAACATTGCCCTTCAAACCGCAACACAGTAATGTTTGCACATTACTGCTTGGCGGATGAATAACTAAATAAGTCCATAATCTTCCAAACCTTGTCCCCCACTAAGTGGAGTCTGCACGGCATGTCTCCATCCGCCATTCCAGTCTATCATCCGTCATCTCTGCACTCACTCCTTTTTCACGCATATCCTCATTCAGACAGTTCATCCAGGTCTTTTTAGGTCATACCCTCCTCACAAAGCCACTTATATCCATCTTCATAGTCCTTATGACCATACTTGACTTTGATTCCTTCGAACATAACATTACCATACTAAGCTAGTCTATATACCAAGCTAGTCAACACATTTCATATAGGTATACATACATGTATACATACATACATATCAAAAGCGAGTGTTTTAGCCCCATTTAGTGTACTTATCCTCTATTTAACAATCGAATAACTTCCGGCTAATTTTGCGAATTCAAGCTCTTGCACCCATTTAAAGACACGATAAGCGTAAATAAAAAGTCACAAACAAAAACCAGCCAATTAAAACAAAATCCCCCTTCGTCTTCCAAATAAAAACATCAAGTGAAATCACTCAACCAAATTACCTCTCCAAAGGCTCAAAAGAAACGTCATTACCATACAAGTTAACGCCTATCCAAAGTTGAGATGGAGGCCGCGAAATAAGCGTGAAATTAGGTTTGTTTCGCTCGTCGTATCACCTAAGAAACAAAACAGATAAATACAGAAGATAAGATCGACACGATGTCCGGTAAATGGTGTATTTTTGCATTGACTGCGTCAGTGGCGTAGTGTTTCGATAGCGCTACTGCCGATCCTGGGTTCGATCCCAAATTCGGTTCACCCCGCATTACATAATAGCGTCCGTGGTCCAGCGGGAATATGCCCTGCTTTAAATCCGAAGTCCCTGGATCGAATCTTACCATGTGGACTTTTCGCCTGGACGCTACCGTGTTTCGGATGGCACGTTAAACTGTAGGTCCCGGCTGTTTCCTATAAGATATGTAGGGAGCAGTCGTTAGGTCATGTCGGAGGCCTTGCAGGAATCTTGGAGGCCTTGCAGGAATCTTGGCGACCTGAAACTCTGACAATATGGGTTTGTCCACATAACTCATATGAATTGAATCGAGCAGTGTAATTGGCGTAACCCGTTCTGTTAGAGTATAAATTCAAAATTAAAAAATTAAATTAATTAATAATATTATGTAACTTGAAAAATATAGCTGGCAACACTGGCGTGGCCGGGAAAAAGGCGTGATGCACCTATACACATTTGAACGTCTTAAAGAATTTAGTTAAATCTATTTTGAAGGTGCCTCACTAACAGAAAATAATTGAAATAATAATTCTTTATATATCGTTCATAACTAATAAATAAGGTGAGATTTCATTCGCCCGCTGGAAAAATACTCTATTTGTTATTCTAGCAGTTCTAATAAACCAATAAGTTAACCCAATCGGTTCAGTAGTATTTAAGTAAAATGGTAAAAAACATACGTTCATACAAACTTTTGCATCCTACTAATATTTATAAATGGGTAAGTTTGTGAGGATGGATGGATGGATGTTTGTTACTCTTTCACGCCAAAACTACTGAAAGGATTGGACTGAAATTCGGTATATAGATAGTGTAGACCCTGAAATAACATAAAATGTATTTATTATCCTGATATTCCCACGGGAACGAACACTATACGGGTGAAACCGCGGGGTAGAGTTACTATAACAGTACCAACTAGACGGACTAGGACCTACTGGTCCTAGTCCGTCCTATAGCAAAACTCACTTATAACACTAATTTAGAATCCAGCTAGTGTAAGCTTTCTGTATTTATTCATTTGGTGCAAAAGTACCTACTCGACTCAATTAGCGAAGCTTCGATACTCCTAGATACATTCCCGAGACGAACATCGACATGTGATAAGAAGACGGCAAACATAGGGTTTACAATGTAAGCGATTAGCGGACCGATATCGTTTGGCATCGTGCCAACGGTTGAGACCGTCTTTATTACGCCGGAAAGAATATTGATCGAAAGTCAATGGGTTCAAGGTTATGGAAAATAGGTGTTTAGATATACTCGTATCTACAAAAATATCATCATCATCAACTCAGCCATAGGACGTCCACTGCTGAACATAGGCCTCCCCCTTAGATTTTCATCCAGACTGGTTGTTAGCGGCCTGCATCCAGCGTGCTCCTGCCGTACTTATCAGATCGTCTGTCCACCTTGTGGGAGGACGTCAAATATAGCTTTTTCCTTATCCAATTAATAATAAATTTGTGGGTGTAATATTTATATTTAAGGTATTTTTTATTTTGTTTCTTTATTTTTATATTGATAAGGTCAGTGTTTGACCCCAATCTCACCTGATGGGAAGTGGAGATGAGGCCTTAGGTGGAACACGCTTTCTTAGACGACGCACTTCTTTATTCTATTCTATTGACAGTTGCGTACAACCACACTGCTCCAGTTTATGTTTTTTGAACCTATTGCCATCAATCTGGCACAAATCTAGACTCCATTCTGCTATCAGTAGTGGCGCTTGTGACTACTGAACGAAGCAGCAAAGCACCAAATTGTTTCAGCTGAAATGAGGTTCAGATAACAACGAATAACACGTAGGGTATATTTATTGTTTCGTTCTCAACCTATGTGTACACATAAAATAAACTAAAAAATTACGCCTGTTTTTTTTAGTGAGTGACAAGACGAGCAAATCAGGTGCCTGATGGTAAGCATCATGATTGCCCATATCAGACTCAGTGCCACTCAGTGTTTTAAAATTCTAAATTCTGCGCGGCATTGCACTGCGCCTTTCACCCTGAAATATTTATTGTTGAAACTCGTCATGCCCAGTAATTTCGCTAGTAACATTGCCCTTCAGACCGGTACACAGTAATGTTTGCACAATACTGCTTGGCGGATGAAACTGGCAAGTTGTGGTACCTCCCCAGGCGGCCACTACAAAAGAGATTATTACTACAAGTTATTACAAGTTAGTAGGCATTATTGTAATCTTGCAGGCAAACGTCTCCCAATCATAAAAATATAAGACCTATCGATATTCAAGTTCTAGCTCATAAATCCACACACGTAATCGGTGATATTAAAATTCCGGACTGGAAATATTGGCATACATAACAAACTAGGATCAATTCGCTTGTGGCTTAAAATCAGCCTAGAAAGGGTAAGATCGCGTCGCCCAAGGGAATTTTAAAGCGGTGTGTATGTGTGTGCTGTAGGTAATCCGCGACGGCGCTCACTTCCCAAGTTAAATTAAGAAACTGGCGAGAAAGCGTTCGGTACAAGTACGATTATACTGCTGACTACTTACGCACATACTTTGCGGCGTCGTGAATAGACTCGTATGAGTGTCGTAACAGAGGCTGTTTACTTAAACTGGGTAGATTTATATCTCGAATGCAAGGATTAAAGGATTATGTCACGTTCATGAATCGTGCGGAAGCGCAATTTGGAAGGTTAACGTTGAAGAAGTTTACTCGTGTTTGATTGATGATTTTTATGTGGCGAGTTAAAGACACGTTTTAATAAATACAAAGACGATTTGCACTTGGATCTTTCCTATGCTGGATAGATTAATTATATTAATGCTTTTGTTGCTCATCATAAGACACTGATGTGAAATTGCTTCGAAGAATTAATTGTTTTATTAGGGTTACAAACCTCAAAAGGAAAAAAGGGAACCAATGAAAAGCCAAGTCCTTTCGAGGCAGCCTTGGACAAGGCGCATGTGAGGACCACGGTTCGACTTGCTGAAGCACTGTCTTCACGTGCCTAGAGAATTTGATACTCGTACTTTCTTTCATCGTTAGCGTTACTATACTAATCCCTTTTTATAATATTCAGTTGTTTTTCGCTTTCCAATATCAACAATAAATATCAACGCATCAAAATAAGAATCGTTATCTCCGGTTCAGCGATCGCGTCGCGTACTCGTGGATCAACCTGGTTGATTGTCTCTGGACAATGTAGCACGGCCGCACCGTATGAACTGATTCAGTCGAACCACATTTTGTCCACCTTTTGTTCAATAACGATGACAGAAAAGAAAACAGAGCTGTTGTTATTTTGGAACGGTTTCCGATTGTTGGAAAGTATTTTTCGGAGTATACGAAGCCTTTAGGTACTGGAGCACAGGTGAAAATATGCTGTGTGTCCCACTAATGTTATTAAAGTGAATGAACAATGGCCGTCAGGAAGCTTTGAATGATATGATATTCTGTTTAAAGTAAAGTTTAAGTCGTGTAATTTCCTCCTTTTCAGCAAATGATACTGTGGGATTTGCTAGTAAGAAAATACTTTCTTCAACATTATTATACTCTGTAATTTCTTAGGTTTTCGTGACGTGATAGTTACTCATTGATATAAATAATTTTATTTTCAAGTTTTACTAGCCAATAAAACCCCAAGTACGAGCATTTCTAGTAATGTATATACTCATATCAGGATTATAATTATATAATTCCTATAGAACGCTTTGAGCTAGTTAGCTAAAGGGGTAAGACTAATGTGTTTTGGATGGCACTACAGGATAAACTACAGGTCCCGGCTGTTTCCTATAAGATATTAATGCAGGGGGCAGTCGTAAGGTCACGATCAGAGGCCTTGTAGGAATCTTGGCGCCTCGAAACTATGAAAATACGTCAACATAACCCATATGAATTTGATGAATTACTTTGAGAATGGAAACCCTTATGTCAATGTCACCTGTCAAATGAGAAGTACAAACTGACTTATCGCTCTTAACTGTCATTATGTCTTAATATGTCTGCGCTGGTTACATAGGCCATGGAAATTAAATCCGTTCATATCAAGTGATTACGCGAGTTTTATTAAGACCTCAATAAGTAGTAATTCTCTAAAGAATTGAACCGAGCTCTGTAATTGAGGAAAACCGTTCTTGTTAGAGTTTTAAGGTACGTGGCTGTTTAAATATTTAAACATTATGACATTATTTTCAGCCTTGTAACAACAAGGAACTACCTACTCAGGAACATGATTGATTCACAGTAAAAAATCTCAAAGCAAAAAGAACTATATTAGCATTTTATTATTGTACATTACTTTTTCATTATCAAAGTTTTTAAAGCGAAGTTAGAACTTGGATACTTTGAATTTTACTACCTGCTTCAAGAGAGTCTGAATTAAATAACGAGTACAGTTTTATAAGACTTCTAGAGGTGAATTGGTTTTGTTTTTTTTATTAACTTAATTTTCTTTGATACATTTTATACGTATTTTTGCATATTAGACATAACGTCGCGGCTTTTTCCCAAAAGAGGTTAAACAACTAGCAAAGTGTACACCCATACTTCGCCAATTGTTTTATCAGTCCCATGTAATAGGGGTGAGCCTATTACCATCAACCGGGCACAGTTCCAGACTCCAGGTTATTATTAGGAAAATACTTGATGGCACTATTTAACAAAACTTTTTGCTTAACCTGGGGATCGAACCCGGTAACGCATGATCGGCAGTAGCGCTTGCAAACCACTAGCCACCGAGGCAGTTGGTTTATAATATTAACATAACATACAATAACATCCAATCACGCCTTTTTCCGAAGGGGAAGGCAGAGACCCAGGACTCAGTCCCATAGTAGGTACTTACACCACATTTCGCCAGTATGTTATTGGTCCCATGTAATAGTGGGCGAGCCTATTGCGATTTACCGAGCACAATTCTAGACACCAGACAGATATTGAGATAATTCCTAATGGGAAGATCCAATATTTAACACTTTGCCTGACCTGGGGATCGAATCCGGGTCCTCATTATCGCCAGTCGAGCTTGCGCTCACTACACCACGGATATAGACATGGTGAGTAGTTATTTTGATCAACCTATACAATACTGTCGATGTTAACTCCTCTCACGTCTTCCGAAAACATAACACGCACCCAAGTTAGTTCTAAACTCTCGAATCGCAAGCGCATGATGAGATTTTGAGATTATGATCATTCGTTTTTCTGCAAACCACTTATAACTTGAAAGTTATAAGTGCTTTGCACTTGTTTATAAGTTAATGAACTTTAAATCCAGGTTTAACTTCAACTAATTCCATTTAAATAAAGCGTGGATTTAACCGTGTACCCATTTCATTTTCAGCAAGAGTATTATAAACGAATTATACAAAGTGTATTAAATTATACGAACTATTTTTTTTATAATAGTGAGCAACAAGACGAGCAATCAGGTGCCTGATGGTAATCATCATGATTGTCCATATCAGACGCAGTGCCACCCAGTGTTTTGAAATTCAAAATTCTGCGCGGCACTGCACTGCGCCTGTCACTCTGAGATATTAGTTGTTCAAACTCGTCATGCCCAGTAATTTCGCTGATAACATTGCCCTTTAGAACCGGAACACAGTAATGTTTGCACATTACTGCTTGGCGGATGAATAACTGGCAAAGGTATAGTACTTCCCCAGGCGGCCCCCTGCAAAAGAGGCCTACCAACTGAGGAACTGTATCGACATAAATGAATGACGAAAAAAATAAAAGTAATTATTCGGATTTTAAAACAGTTATACTGACAATGCATGCGCCTAATTACTGCAAATACCAAGTTTTTTTTAATCTTCATTCTATGAGACTGCCTCTCCAATTAATAGTGCATTTAAATTGTATAATAGGGATATCAAAGATAAATAATTAGGTTACACTTTAAATGCCTCAGGCAATCACTAATGTTCCACAATGAAAAGTTACTTTTTATGTCAGGTCTAAGAAGTAACATACTTTGCAAAGTACGCTAAAACCAACGAATATAAACAACACAATAATATTATCTTAAGAAAAATTACTTTTGAAACTGCACTTGCTAATGTAAATGTTGAGAAAAATTAATTTAAGCACCCTTAAACAATTTATTTTAATTATTACTCGCTAGGGGAGTGCTCCTTCAAACTTGTCCTTTTATACCGCACACCTAATAGCCGAGCATTCTCATCTACGTTACAAAGATGACAGTAACATCCCTCGCCTCGTCCTGGCCATATCTCGACGATTCTTTCTTTCTTCCCCCTTGACGTAGCGGAATGATTAGACAGAGCACAAACTTCGAAAACTGTAATATTGTTACTAAAAAATGCCAAAAACTTTGTGTGCGTGTAATGCTGCGTAAACTATTGGTGGTAGAAACATAAACACAAAATTATAAGAATGACGATTTTGATAGCATTATTTTAATGTTGCATTTATATAATATTGAAACAATTTATGGAGAACAATTTATACTCAAATTATTCTAAACACTTTTGTATTATTTTAAATACTTTATTTTTTCTATCCGAACGTTAGTAGATAATGGCTTTGAAAATATGCAAAAGTCGTGTCATTTCAAAGTTTGTTTAAAAAAAAAAAGTTTACCCTTGTCTTTAATAATTATTTAAACTTCTAGAACGAGAATCTTTACACGACGCATTAACATCGTATAGACGCAAAACATGTGTCAATATATGAATGGTGTCACTAACAAAAATAATACCTAATAGCATTATCTCTTTGCATGCAATTTTGCGGGCGGGAGGGTGGTGCACTTTGCATGTTGTTTTTGACACTAACAATCGGAACTAAATATTAAAGATTCTTGTTCCAGAAGTCTACAATGGAGTAATAAAAGTAACGCCAAATTAGAGTTCATTAAGTTCATGTAAATTTTTCGTCCAATGAAACCACATTTTAAACATCATATTATAAAAATGATAATATAGTGAAAATGGGAAGAAAAATTTGCGCGACTCAAACCTCAACGTATAGACCGCTTTAGTCTATAAAAGCATATTAATCAAAATTCCACACAGTTTTGGTTTTCTCACAAATTCAACTCACGGGGGCTTATGCAGGTAATTTTCATCGTACAAAAGGGACGTATGGCACATCATTTCGACAAGGAAAATAAAAGCTCAAATTTTGAAGATAGACCCTTCAAGAATTCACCGCAGCTTATCATCTGTGAATAAACTCCACATTGCAGTCTTAATTAATGCTCAGGGGGGTAAAATGAGCCGAGTCCGAGGTACAAATTAATCTTTCTGAACAATACCACTCGGTAAGTGGCCGTTCTTTACGCCTGCATTGTTGTCAGACTTTTCCATTGCCATTCACATCCTGTTCAACTATTACAGTGGGAAATGTTCGAAGTTTTATGATACATGTTGTGAAATTTTAAGTCTTTTTTGGGGCCTAATATGGACTTTCAGTTAGAAATAAAAATATGGATTCTTTTTTGGTGGTTCTATATGAATGTTATGAAATAAACTGCCTATTTTACTGGACATAAAACCTATTATAGTTTACTTGTAATTATTACACATCGTCTTGCGATACAAAAGTGTGAGGTTCAAAATGTCCAATACCTATTAAATTAGTGGTACATATTATTATACTAGTTTAAAATTTTGACAATAACAAATACTGCGGTTCTGCCAATATTCTACGTCACTTCTTTGTTCTGCGGTTTGAAAGTTCAATTTATTCAGGAAAATAAGCTTCATTGTGATCTTCCGGCATGTAATTAGGGGTGGATTTTCCTATTTCCTTTATTAAGTGTCTTTGTCATAAAATTGTTATTAATACCAACTCGACGCTTTGTTTTATAGCTAGTGGGTTCCACTTCGAATTACTTTTGCTCAGTTATAATGAATGAGTTAGTTATATTAATAGAAGTCGTTATTTTCGTTTATAGCCAGAGGCAGACAATAATTTGGAGAAGGAACAATAATTCTGGGAAATATACATGTATATTTTTATTTAGCGCTGTGGAACGTAAATCACGAAATTTTGTGTAATATTAACATTTTACAGACATTATGAGAGATACTCTCTGTTCTTAGAATTTTATTCTATCGGCGTCGCTGTTTCAAAAAGTTTATAATTTTTAGTAAAATATCTCAATATACTCGTCTCAACAAGTATGTTACGGATAGATGGCGACCAGAGACTGATGACTGATCATAGAGCAGGAAAAAGCGGAGAAGGGTTATTATATTTTACACACGTAATAATTTTGTAACCTCTTTAAAAATAAAAATAAAAACAAACATTTTTATATGTTATAAATTTATAAAAAACAACTCTTTTTGCTTTGCCGTGGTAGCTTTAACTTAAGAAAGTATCAAAACTACGTATTCTATACTATTTTCCCAAGTATAAACCTAATCAGTTTCAAAACTATTTTTTTTACGCAATTAGTGGTCCACCTATATATCTCTGTAATGTATCTTATGACTCGATGTTAGACCTATAATTAAATGTGTTTCATTATACCTAGTACTATATTACACACATAAATTAAGTTCCAAATATCCTAGTCAACGTTATTACAAGCCTACGTACCAAACTACCGCGGCAATCTAATAAAAACTAGCGTCAAAGTGGCACAGATCAAAAGTTGGATTAACATCAAAATTGCCCGCGCCGAAACTGTGCGGGATCCAAACTTATTACTGCCATAATTATCGGCTCATAAACTGTGGGGGAAGGTATCTAATTAGTATTGAATGCGACACCTCGGACGACCTCCTGGAAATGTTACTGTGAGCGTAAAGGGATGATAGTAAAAGTATATGACAGGCGGAGGTGAAATTAGGACGTGAGACGTGATATCAAATGAATGATTCTGCCGAATCATCATCATCATCCAACCGTTAGAAGTCCACTGCTGAACATAAGCCTCCCCCATAAGGGGGGTTGTTGCCAATACTCGCCACGCTTGGCAGGCGGGTTGGCGAGCGCAGTTTGATGGATTTACGCAGAGGACGCTGCTGCCCGTCCTCTGGATCCTATAGCCCTTAGCCGGCTCTTACGGCAACCACGGGGAGAGAGGGTGAGGTACTATTCTAAAGCCGGTAACCCCACGGCGATTCTGCCGAATGAATAAGTGTAAGTGCTAGAAAGGTTTATATTATAACGAGTATATTGGTATCCTATCAACTTGACTGCCTCCGTGGCGTAGAGGGCGCATGCTCGACTGCCAATCAAGAGGTCCCGGGTTCGACCAGGTCAGGCAGTGTTAAATATTGGGTTTTTCCCTTAGGAATTATCTCAATAACTGCCTGGAGTCTGGAACTGTGCCCGGTAATAGGCTCGCCCCCTATTACATGGGACCAATAACATACTGGCGAAATGTGGGTGTATCTACATGGGACTGAGACCTGGGTACATCTCTGCCTACCCCTTCGGGAAAAAGGCGTGAACGTATGTTATGTTTTATCAACTTGACACGGAGGGCTGGACAAACGTGTGGTGGGTTCGTTAAGCTCAAAATAAGATCACTTGTTATTCCGTCATTTTTTTTTGTGCCATAAGTGGGGGCACAAGCAGAATGTTTACTTGATGGTGAGCTATTACCGCTGCTTAAATATGGATACCTGCAAAACCAGGAGTATTGCAAGTATGTTGCTGACCCTTCAAGTCTCTATTCAATCTCCTTTTGAAGAGCCCCACATGTTGTAGCTCAACGGTATTACCAATATTAATGGTTCCAATACTAATATTGTATTTTATTTTATGATGCCTTTATAGCGAACTTTGAAGGTTTAAAAGTTGATTCAAAAATCTGTAAGCGTGGGTCGGGCGCGAGACGGGTCCGCTGTCAGATGATATAATAGATATGATCCGCGCACTCCGTAATGTGTTCTCTTTTATATTAGAGGTAACCTTGATAAATGCCACAAGCTCCGGTTTCTATGGTTTTAGACAATATTTGCTATGGTCACGTCAGAGGTTTCCAGGCAATTTGAAAACTTTGCCATCCCAGTTATTTAAATAAATTTTTGATAATAATTTGACAAGAAGACGACGAAACAGGCCATGCGAATAAAACCAACTTTAACAATTTTCAAATCAAGATAAACAGCTGAATTAAACCATGAACCCAACTAGTCGTAAAACACTCATAAAATAAACTAGCAACGAGTCAAAGTACACAATTATAAACTTGTTGAAACAGCGAAGCCGACTGAACAAAATTTCAAGAACAGAAAGTATCTTGTTTAAGCCAAAGCTTCATAATATCTGTAAAATGTTAATCTACACAAAATTTCGTGCTTTACGTTCCACAGATTAAAATTACGATTTAACTTCACTCGATGGTTCGTAATGGAGAATACAAAGGATTAATTACTTGGGGATCCTTTTATCTCCTGGAGACGAACTTTGTTAAGTCTTCAGTCTTTCTTCGAAAGGGGAAATTAGAGGCTAATACCTACCTCGTTCGGGAGAGGATCTGATGGCACAATTAGTCAGGTCAGTTTGAAATAAAAAGAGCAGTTGAAAATTAGAAGAAAAAAGTTCTATTAGTTCAATGCAGTATACTTACATCAGTTTCATTCAAATGGTATCCGCTTGATTACTAGTAAAATTTTAAGGTCACCTATTTTAGTACACCGGAGTTAGAAGACCGGAGAAATCTAGGTCGATCATTTTCGACTTGATACGAGTTAAGTCGTTTTATAACTTAAACTTAAAAATAAGTTATTACTTATTTTTCTCACGGAAGTTTTAAAAAACGTATAATTTTAAGGATTTAGATATATAAAAGATAATGATATATGTATTGCAATCTTATTTTTTTTTTGCAATCTAATACTTTGCAATCTAACTAATACTACAGGAAATTATTGTTTACGAACATGTGCCAATTATTTACATACATACATTCCCACCTTGTTCCTGATGGAGTAGGCAGAGACTTTTTCCCTCCACTTGCTACGATCCTGACAAACAACTTTTGCTTCGTTCACTTTAATGACATTTTTCATACATGCTCGTCGGTTGTAGGTACATTTGACTTGGCCTTTTCTAAGAACAACGTCAATTTGTTCATGAAAAGTACGCCTAGATTGTCCCCTACCGAATTGACTATACACACTAGCCTTATCACCTCAACATTCCTTTCTTGTACTTAGATACTCATTTTTGAAAAAATACATTTATTATATTATTTTATATTATAGTAGGATGTGGTGTAGTAGTAAGCATATAATATTGTAACATATATTGTTATAGTAAGCATAGATATAAGTAGGTTCTAACACCAGTCTGTAATTAAGTGTAGAACAATAAACACGCATAATGAAGTAACTGCATTTTGATTGACGTATGAGAGACGTCACCACAAGGATAATAATATATAAAGATATGAATTATATTCATCTTAAAAGTACACAGAAGCTTGGTCCAGTCACGTCTGCCCAGCAGCCATTACCGTGCCCCGGCGAAAGTGGGGCAATTTCGCCAAATTTCGCAAATTTGTCATCGCCCCGGGGCCACAATGCGCAGCCACTCATTTGCTAGCTCCTGTAATTAACCGAGCCAATTTTGGTGAAATTAATTTCTTTCAAG
Source organism: Hemistola chrysoprasaria (assembly GCA_947063395.1). Lineage (NCBI taxonomy): Eukaryota > Metazoa > Arthropoda > Insecta > Lepidoptera > Geometridae > Hemistola > Hemistola chrysoprasaria. The sequence continues at coordinate 13,758,219 of OX346716.1, read as the reverse complement.
GACATTACAGTGCCCGTAGCTTGTGAGATTACAATAATTTTGCAAGATAATAATTACACAGAGATCACTGTTAAATTTTCTAAAAATTTCATCTGTAAGCTTGATTCATTAGCTCAAAAAATATCAAAAGGAATTTAGGAAATTCTGAAGAGTAAATGATAATAAACGAGCTTATATCTGTTAGTAGCTATTAAAATATTAATAAAACTCATAAGAATTAACATTACACAGCTAATTGAGGATAAATATAAAGCTACGGCTCGGTACACTCGCCCCGCTACTGATTCAATTTAATCCCCTAAGAAACTGGGTACAATTTTAATAAGCCTTCTAAATATCAAAACATTCAACACAAGAATGGGGAATGGCGACATTATCCGACCCTCCCCATCTTGGGGCCACTAAAACGGATTAACGAGAACATTAAGTCAGTTTAAAAGTTTCGCTAACTGCCCCGCGAATGTGAAAAGTCTGAAAATATACTTTTTTTCGTTGAACAATTATTCGATTTTTAGTCGCGTCGCGTCGCGTCGCATGAAGAGAACTTACGTTCTTAATTTGAAATAATAGCGTGCAGAGTTTGTACCATTTGCGAGTTGCGGAGTGCATGCGATTCCAATTCGTGGAATACCTCGTATTTTGCTTGTCGTTTCTCACCTCAATTACCATCTTTTACATGAATTCGATAACGTCTGGCTCGGGTCCAACAGTTTACTCTTGCCTTATCCCCTGTTCGCTATTCAGGGTTGTGCATCGACCCTTTATTTCTGTGTCATAAACTGTGTCTCATTCTAATTACGTAAACGCGTTCAATGACGCTGAAGCCGTTTGCACTGTATTTACTTCATATTAACGAGTACAATCTATTGCTGAAATGTTTTGTGAAGGTAGGTTATTAGAGAACTTTTAAAATACTACAAAAAGTACTTCAAAATAATACTTAGTGCTGAAGAGATCGGTGATTATTACCCAGAAATATTTTTCAAAGCATGTTAATTAAAACGATCGTGAGATTTATAAGCCCACTAGCTGAGTCCCGCTATATTACCCGCGTAGTTACCCGTGCGGTTACGGGATATAAAGTATCCTATGTGTTATTCCAGGGTCTAAACTATATATATATATGTATATGTATACCAATATATATGTACCAAATTTCAGCTCAATAAGTTTAGTAGGTTTGGCGTGTATGTTTGTTACCTAACAAACACACACAAAAACCGAGCTAGATGGCACTGGGAGTCGAATTAACACGCGGTAGCATTTAGTTTGCCAGTTTCAAAGTTAACTTATTTACATTGGACTGAGAGTTGAGATTTATAATAATAGTAAGATGAATAAGTGTGATAAGGGAACGCTGTGGCGTGTTAGGAGATGTAGTGACAAAGATAGAGAAAGGATTGCTTAGATGGGTCGGACATGTGGAGAGGATGGACGAAAGGAGATTGTAAAAGGAAATTTATAAGGCTAGTGTAAATGGTCAAGCCGGTAGGGGTCGACCTAGGCGTACCTTTCATGAACAAGTTGATGTTATCTTAAGGAAAGGCCAGGTCAAAAGTACCAACAACCCACGAGCTTGCATGAAGAATGTGATGAAAGTGGAAGAAGCGAAAGTTGTATGTCAGAATCGTAGCAAGTGGAAAGAAATAGTCTCTGCCTATCCCAACGGGAACAAGGCGTGACTGTATGTATGTATGTAAGATAAATAGCATTGAACTAGCGACAGTAACAATGACCAAAAACCATTTCCACTTTGACATTTAAAATATAAGTCCGCAAATAGTTGCTGATATAAAAACGATAATTCCCGTTCCAACACTCGACCGTACACCACCCTCTAATGGCAGACTTAATAACTTCAACTTTTTACAAAGTCCTAGAATACTTTAAACATTGATCCATATTCATGAAGTGAGGAGGATTGGGGAAGCGCCTCCCCACACTGCGTTTTATTCAATTAATTCCTGATATCGCAGTGTATTCGATCTTAACGGAACCACTCGACGTCTCCCCTTTAAAAGGAGCCAGTCGATGAATATTCCTAAGTGCTCCGGCTAACAACTTGGCAGGGAATTGTTCAGGGGCTTGTTCGATGCAAGTTTTAAAAGATTTTTTAGATGATATCGTTTTCAAACATTTTTTCTGCGCTATTAGGGAAATTACTTCGCTTTTTATTTATCTGTATGAAGATCACATAACATACATTCACGCCTTTTTCCCGAAGGGGTAGGCAGAGGTGTACCCAGGACTCAGTCCCATAGTAAATACACCCACATTTCGAAATGTGGGTTTACTATTACCATATGGGACGGCATCTTGGGGTACACCTCTGCCTACCCCTTCGGGAAAAAGGCGTGAATGTATGTTTTTTTTAGTAATAGTAGGTACACCTACATTTCGCCAGTATGTTGTTGGTCCGCTGTAATAGGGGGCGAGCTTATTGCCATCTACCGGGCATAGTGCCAGACTACAGATAGTTATTATTGAGAAATGAATATCACATACGAATGTAATGTAATAGAGTGATTAAATCCCTTAGATTCTACAGAACAAGTACGGGCAAACAAACGAAAATAAATTGTTAAGGCATACCTATGTATGCATAGTGTAGGGTTCCATACCAAGAACATACAGCGCCATCTACTAGTTACTTGCACAAAGTATATAAATATGCAGTAAAATAGCCATAACTTTTGATTGGGTTAAATTAGAAGTATGATTTTTTTACAGCCACAAGGGACCGCAGTTCTGAGTAGTTGATTTCAATTTCAACTTAATACCTCCACGCGTTCCCGTTAAGTATCTTGACAGACGGACAGATAGGCAGACAGACAGACGGACAACAAAGTGTTCCTATAAGGGTTCTTTTTTCCTTTTGAAGTATGGAACCCTAAAAATAGTAAAAAATAATTCCAGAATGTAGTAAATATGGCGAGTGATAGAAACCAAAACGTACTACACCTACATAGAAAATTTTAAACTAAACACTCAGAAATTAATAATATCTACAAGAACACCAAAGCACATAAGTCATGCGGCAAATCTCTTCCCGTATACAATTAATATCTAATAAACAAGTCATAAATTCGTCGTTAGAATACCTCAAAGCTCACTGCACCGTTCAACATAAAACGGAGCCGCAAACAGAAGTGCCATAATTAGTTTAGCATAAAATATTCTCGCGTAAGCATAAATTACGAGAGACAAGAGATGCCGTCTCAGTCTTACGTTGCCGCTAATTTAATGGCCCGACCAATTAAAGTGATACTCCCGGTACGCACGTTTATAGCGTCGTGTTACACTTACTAAAGAGAATATATGCGAGAATTATCGACAATAGACTCTAATAGACCTGACATTATGTTGTTTTACTCGTCGTATTCCACCCACTGAAAAGTACCTTAAGCCATATTCCGTGATCCAAGTCTTTTCGGCTAAATCGATTTGAAATCTTAAGAAGAAGTAATCAATTAAGTCACAAAAGACAAACTTTCACATCATTTTTATAGACCATGGAATGAGTACATTATAATTTCTTTTTTGCGAACATAAATTCATCTATCTATAAACTAACGCACTCTATTAGTTAAAATACGTAATAACCTACATACAGTCACGCCTTGTTCCCGTTGGGGTAGGCAGGGACTATTTCTTTCCACTTGCTACGATCCTGACATACAATTTTCGCTTCTTCCACTTTCATCACATTCTTCATGCATGCTCGTAGGTTGTTGGTACTTTTGACCTGGCCTTTCCTTAAGATAACATCAACTTGTTAATGACAGGTACGCCTAGGTCGGCCCCTACCGACTTGACCATTCACACAAGCCTTATAAATCTCCTCTACGTTATAAAAATACGTAATATCAATACGTAATAAAGATATATATAAAAAGCAAAAGTTTAGTAAAATACGGTAAAGAGTATTCTATGAGATATGTAAGTCTAACGACTAGAGACTTATTGTGCCTGAAATATAGTTCCCCTGTCATTCTACAGTCACTAGTAAGGATATATAATATTATTATGTGAGAATGCATGTCGCTTGAGACTGGGGTGGATCGTTTTTGAATTGGGTATCACATGTGTTATGGCCCGACCAATTTATAGTCATTGCTCGTGTTGTGTATCAAACTTTATGTGCAGAGAGAAAATCTTAAAAGAAAAACACAAATTTACAAATAACATTTATTTATTTTCTATTACGTTTATCCTTACAGATAACTCTACGATAGCCTTACTATAGCCGTGTATTATTTTACATGTAAATAAAATATATTATCACTATATTTATTCTTAGGAAAGGCCAAGTCAAAAGTACCTACCACCAACGAGCATGTATGAAAAATGTCATGAAAGTGAACGAAGCGAAAGTTGTATGTCAGGATCGTAGCAAGTTGAGGGAAATAGTCTCTGCCTACCTCACAGGGAACAAGGTGTGACTGTATGTATGTATGTATTATAAAATCCTAAATGTCTCACTGACTGACATGCAACGCAGAGCACAAACCACTGATCCTAGAGACTTGAAACTTGGAATATAAGTTGTTTTCGTTGTCTGGACGTGTGCTAAGAAAGGATTTAAGATTATCTATTATCTATTTTTACTGTTTGCCTGGAAGAGATCGCATAAATCGATAAGGCCGCACTTTGTCGACCAATAAGAATAGTTTAATTTTTAAGTTGATTGTATTCTGTTTACCTCATAATAAAGAGTATTCTATTCTATATCAAATAGGGTTACTATAATATTCGGAGGAAACAGGGGAATACAAAACATCGATTTGTTAAATTTTCAGTGTCAAATTCCTAGAAGGCCGCGTACGCTCTAAGTTCTGTTTATAAATTACATTGCCGTTAAACAAAGTTTTGTTAGAATAGTAACTGAGTCTTTACACGTAACACGTAGTAAGCCTTATGAATGGATGCTTTGTATCAGACAAGGTCAAGGCCGTAAGAAGCTGGCAACAAACGCTTAGGGCCGACAAAAGAACGACAACTGGGATAAAATCTTCAGGTTATATCTATTGGTGTTTCTATAGTCCTGTTGTTTAGATTTTACAGATACAATGTGTAATCTTTTGATACAACTTGTAATATCAATGCACACCACTAATTTGCAATATGACTTGAAATGTTACATTACAGGCGAATGCTCGACAAGCCAGGGAGGCAGTATTGTAATGTTATATTCTAAATAGAACCTTCAGGGAAGTTTTAGTTCAGGTTAAATATAAGCAGGATGCTAAATTAGTTTCTTCAGGACCAGAAGTTGAATTTTCCAAATTGTTGAGTCATTTATTGTTTAATTATACTATATTATTTGAACTAATTGCACATATCTAGCTGCATATGGTCTTCTGGTCTTAAAATTTTGTACAAGGTAGAAAGAACCTGTATTTGGTAAAAGGAAAATTCCACTAACATTATAAATCTTAAATCTGAGTACAATGTAAAAAAATTACGTTTGTAACAGATAAAAAAAAGGCTAGCGTGTTCTAACACGACTCCAGTGCCATCTAGCGCTGTTTTTTGTGTATGTTTGTGTCCTTTTCACGTTAAAAGTACTGAACTGATTGAGCTGAAATTTGGGATGTTGATAGCTTAGAACTTGGAATAGGTATGTTATTCCATAGGTTACTTTTTATCCACATATTCTCACGTAAACAAATACTACGCCGGTAAAACCATGGGGCACAGCTAGTATTATTATAGCAAGCATAATATAACATGCATACAAATATTGACTGAATCGACACACCAGGTCCAAAGCTTAGCATGTTGAAATGAGAAGGTAGGACCAGAGTCACTGTACCAACTCAGCCAGTCTTCATTAAATATCCACCATTACCAAAATCGTTGCCTAAAAGAAAAAAGATCCACCAATGACATCTGAAGCCAACTGTTCAAAAGTCCGAATTAAACACAAAGAGAACAAATTCCCGTGTCATCGCAAACTTCTCACAATTCGGACAAGGTTGAATACTTCCACTCGGGGGCCACTCAGTAACCTAATAAATTCATCAATAGGCGACACAGTAACTTGCCGATTCAGAAACACAGGCACCAACCGTGGAAAACTTTTAATTGGAACGAAATCCGGGCACCGAAGGCGTTTTAATTAGGAAAATTTCCTATGAACAGCGCGGGCCGGCGGTATAATTTCTATGCAAATCGCGCGTTTAACTTCGCATAACGCAGAGACGGCGCAATATACGTAGATACAGTGATTTATTCGATTTATTATTACTTCAATAACATGTAAAGTTATGCATAAAAGAGTACCTACCTAGAATGATGAAGGTTATTGATATTGTAGACTAAAGTCTAAAAGTAAGTGAGAAAAGTGAATAGTTTATTCCACTAGTAATGATAAATTAAAGAATAACTTACTTCTCAAGACGATAATATATTATCTAGGAGTACCTACTTTTATGAGACTCTTTTCAATGTAAAGTATAAGCTTTTGCAGTGTTTTTAAGGTTCACTTTGTTTTCTGTCTGTCTGTCTATCTGTATGTCCGTCTGTGAACAAAACTTTTTAACGGGACCGCGTGGACGTATCAAGTTGAAATTGATATCAACTGCTCAGATTTGCGGTCCCTTGTGGCCGTAGAAAAATTATACTTCTATGTTAACTTCTATGTGCAATCAAAAATTATGGCCATTTTACTGCATATTATCATACTTTGTGCAAGGAAGGATGGCGCTGTATATTTGGAGGCAGATTGTTTTGTTCAGGTAATTAGGTATGGAACCCTACATAATAAATACATACGTCTGCGTTAATAATTTATATATATATACCTATATATTCTGTATTTTTTATGTTTTTTGTATTACGTCTATATATACCTAACACTGTCTCGATACAATGAATGTAATGTTCATTTTATTTAATTCGAGACTAATATTATTTGACTCAGTTCATTGCAAACAGTTTTTGAAGTTTCAAAACTAACAAACAGTGCGTAACGTATTTATATTTGGCGTTAGCGTAATTTTAAACTTTCTGATACGGAGCCTTTACTGCGAGTGTTTCGTTGCCATGAAAATTTCTGGAATTCATCTCTTATTCAATATCCTACATCATTATTTAAAGCTATTTGCAACATTTCAGTTCACTAGATTTAAGAGTTTGGGCTGGGCATTTTGTGAGAGTGTGTCAGTTAGAGAAGATACTTGGATTGTTCTGTTTTGCCGCCTTTGTCCTGAGAGACGATTGGTGCGAACTTAATATTATTTACATAAGAAAATGACAACAGAAGCGAGACAGAACTACAAACACACCACATTCCTAAACCCTTACGTCCTTCCACTAAATTATATTACACTACCCGCCGCGTATATTTACTCGCAACTCAAACGTATAATGCCAAAGCAAATCATATCATTATACATTGACAAACATAGGTGAGCAAACACAGCTCGAACACGAAACCCTGGTTCTACGTCAAATCTGATTTCGCCTTGACGCTGTTGTTCCACAGTCGGCGATGAGCGATGGTTTAATTTATAGCTTAAACAACGTAATATTATATAAGGTATCACAAAGAGATGTAATTATACCTGAAAGGATGCATCCTACCCATGAAACTGTAACTGAAACGTAAAAACAAAATTGCTTTCCATACAAATTCACAGATCTGCTGATCTATTTTTTATGGGGATATAATATATTGTATTGTGATTATTGTTTATATTTATTTTGGAAGTTGTTCTCAATTAACGTGTAAATGCATCTTCTTAAGTTTAAACGTCACCCTACAGAATGAAAGTACACAGATATGAAGAAAGGGGGAATAATTTTCCACTTGATTATTTGTGGTTGGCTCTGGATCTGGCCTTGTGCGCGAAAACATATTTTGCCAAAAAAACCGTATATGTTTTCGCGTAAATAAAGGCCAGATCCAGAGCCAACCACAAACAATTAAGTGGAAAAATGCTCCATATTTCTTCATATCTGTGTATTTTCATTTTGTACGGGTGACGTTTAATCTTAAGCATTAGTTTTTTTTATTGCTCCATCACTCTATTTTTCGGTCTATGACTCGAAATACCTCTTTTACTTATATGAATGTGCATTCTATTGTACGTTCTGATTTCTCATTGTACTTGTTTTTTGAGCAAAAAAAATCGCTCATAACTCAGTGGCAGTGGAAAAACAGCCTTACGCATCAATATAACATTGCGTACTGTGACCGTTTCTGAGTACATAAATAAATTAACTTACTATGAGCCCTACCTATAGGCCATAGATACACAATACACACGTGTCTCTCAGCCGGTGACGTTTGGCGATTAATCGAATAGTGAAGTGAGCGGAAATCAGTGTTCGAAACACATAGAGCTTGCTTAACACAAATACGCCGTGCGTACGGTGACTGACTACGTACTACGCTACGTTTCGTGTCAGCGTGCAATTTGTTTGCCGGGGATTGGGTTTATTACGCCGGAATAAACTTATAATTTGTTTGCACATAAACTAGAATTTTCTTTTATTGTCCCAAAAAATGTTGGAAGAATAAACCTGCCTATTGCTTTCTGTATTGTAATACCAATAAAGAGTTATATCTATTCTATTTTATTATGCTATTCACCACAATTTACGTTCATATTTCAATCGCAATCCTCGACCACAATCATAATATGTTGTGCACATAATGTGTTCATCATAATGTGTTGTGTTGTGTAATGTGTTGTGTAGTATGTATGTGCACGGTTGTCTGGAAGAGATTGCCCTAAGCGATAAGACCGCCAATTGTTGCACTATATAACGTACTGTTTTGTTTAATTTTTAAGATTTATTGTTTTGTGGTGTACCAATAAAGTGTTTATCTATCTATCTATCTAAATGTACCTAATAAAACATAACTAGCACACATCTTTGATTTATTCTCCAGAGTTACACTTTCCCCGTAAACCACTTTTATAAAAGTTGCGTTTCTGTTCCTTATAGAATCCACTTTTAATACACTTAATACACTTAAATAGAATAATATATTTCTAGGGAAAAAAAGTCGTGTATAGTCGTGTGCTGACAAAACTAACTACGCACTTAGTTCGTACGTAGTACTACTTACGTAGTATCAGTCTTAAGGTTAGCATAGCACAGGCTTTGCCTAGTTTGGGACCAGATGACCGTGTGTGGAAGTTGTCCTATATTATTATAAAAATAAATTTGTCAAATGCGTGTTGGGACGCGCATGTGAAGGGCTCCTCACTCTCCACCATATGTACTGATATAGCTATAGAAATCACGTCTTCTCATCAAATTATTGTACCTTACACAGAAATTAATAAAAAAACAATTGTCGGTCAAGTAAGTCACATAATAAATTCTTTTCAAACGTCAATTTCTAAAGCAAGTATCATAAAAAATCTGCGGGTCTTAAAAAATTTTCACTTTTATTGAAAAACACGTTCCTTGTACTATTCGGACTCTATTGTTCCTCTTGAAACCAATCTTCACACGTTGTTTGTTTTCTGTCCATTGAAGTGCCTCTTGACTATGAACTTTTTGTCCCAGACTCAATCTTAATGACCAGCTTCCAAAAAAAACAAAGTAGAGCAGATGTTGTGGTATTTTACTAAATTCATGATTTTATTATACTTACTTATTTTTATTTTTAAGAGGTAACTGATCGTTTTACAAAAATACCAATATGTGGCTTAGATGTAATATTATGATATGTATTCTTTATCTATTTATTTAACAGTTCCTAAATAGGTTAACCTCACTGCTGCTGTTCAATAGGTACTTTGTTTATCTATGATTTTTACGTATTTAAAATATTTAGAGATATGGTATTTTAAGGGTTGTTAGTTAAGGGAACGTAGGTGGCAATGATTTTTGTTAAAACTTGAAATAATAAGGAAGACTAAGTAACCGACAGTCTCATCACATTAAGGAGTTTTTATACAGATAACCTGATGATGATGGTATGCAATAGATATCTAGATTATAAATATTACACAGGATACGGTATCTTACTCGTATAATATAAGGTAAATCATGATAATGTTATATGTGTATTGCCAAATATTGCTTGAAATCTTCTTCGAAAACTCTAGTCAGAATTAGTCTTAATTGATTTTAATAAGTCGGAAAAGTGTCTTGTATGGGAAAGTCCTTGAATTTTTGAATTTATTTAATTTTTAGTATTTGTTGTTATAGCTATTATAGTTACCCATGTTGTGTAAGATTTTTAAGTAGATAACTATTGCCATTATGGTGTTACAGCGTGAAACGTTGAAAAAAAATCGTGATTTGTATGAACGCTCCAGTTATTTATTAATTTTATTTAGTCATAATTATTTCATAGTATAGCAATTATAATCATTAACATTCCGTGAAAAAATCAAATACCTAGCTGTTGCCGTTTTCACGATATAAGAAAGAAATCTAGAAATAAATTTTGAGCAAAAACACGTTGCTTGTATGGAGAGTACCTTTAATTATAAAATTTTTTTTAATTTTATTATTTGTCGTTGTAGCGGCATTAGGGATACATGTTTTGTGAAAATTACAAGTACCTAGCTATTACGGTTTGTGAGATAGAGCCCTGTGACAGACGGACGGACGGACGGACGGACAGCGGAGGCTTAGTAATAGGGCTCCTTCGGCACCCTTTTAGGGTTCGGAGCCCTAAAAAGCTTGTACAAGTACTGTCACTGAAAGTATATCACACCGTCTGTGGATTCTTAAAAAACTTACGTACCTAATAATGGACCTCAAGAGATATGTTGGTGCACAATAAATTCATTACGTCGAAGCCCCGACTCAGCCGAACTATAAAAATAATAGTATGTTACCATTATTTGTTTATTATTAGGTGGATATTTCGAAAGCCACCCCCGAAATGTTGAATTGACATATTTATGTTAGGTTACATAGGATTCACTTCATAAGTAAGTTATGTACGCAGTGTTCTTTTGTTAATGTACAGTTAGGTGGATAGGCGGACATTATTTCCTATACGAACTTTGAGGAACCAATGACAATGATAGAAAAAATATATAATTCCTTCATTAGTGATTTAGTAATAACTAATGATAAAGTGGCATTTATCTAGTTATACTGCAAAATATATTATGTTTCAGTACAGCAAATATTATTATTTTGACCTAAATTTTAATTTAACATGTAATTCAATTAGTTTTTTTTTTTACATTTTAAAGCAGTATTATTTCGAAGGTATGTCTCTGTCGAAATAATTATCTGCTGAACAAGTGCATATCGACGCAGGGTCTGTCGAAGTTGGTCTTTCGAAGGTGTGTGCGGTCTCAATATGTTCTGTCGAAATAATGCTTATCGAATGTATGTCCAGTCGAAGTAATGACCTGTCGTGCTATATTTTTTCGAAGTTGGAGGCGTGTCAAAACAACGAACTGTCGAAATTCAGTGGTACACCCCTAAAAAAGTTGTGCATTAAGTTTTTTAAGAAGTATAATTAGTTTGTTAAATTAATTTTTCCATTAGGAATTATCTCAATAACTGCCTGGAGTCTGGAACTGTGCCCGGTTGATGGCAATAGGCTCGCCCCCTATTACATGGGACCAATAACATACTGGCGAAATGTGGGTGTATCTACATGGGACTGAGTCCTGGGTACATCTCTGCCTACCCCTTCGGGAAAAAGGCGTGAACGTATGTTATGTTTTTATGTTATGTTAAATTAATTAAATTAAGGTGAATTTAGGTACGAATCAGAATTTATTATTTTTATTTTAATAACTAAGTCACTCGAAAACACGGGCTCATTTAATAGGCGTACACAGGGTACTCGGGGTCCATATCTGAAATCATCTACGGAAGATAAGCTCAAAGACAGCTATTTATTAACCTTTAATTATATATTGACATGAAAATTCACCCCTAAATGTTTTGTCTTCACCACAAAGACAATGAAAATTACCAAAATAAAATTCTACGAGATATAATAACGAAAAAGAAAACGGTATAATAACGGAAAAAAACCCATCGATAATATCTCTACCGGTTCACTACAACAATTTCTCCAATACCTACAAACCCAATTAACCTTTAACTTTCAGTTCAGACCATAAATATAAATCAGGAAAACTTGCGCCTAGACTTACTACCGTTCGATATAAATTCAATTTTCATCTATTGCATATTCATGTTGCCAGTGACTTTCCTGGACTTTATCAATATTCGCTCTAGTGTCAATTACAATAAATTGTTAATAATTGAATAATCTTTGGACTTCGGAATCGAGATTAAGGCTTATTGCAGACTGTGCTGATTTTTTACCAACTTTACATTGACTAAACTCCAATGTAAAGTTGGTAAAAAATCAGCATAAAAATATGTAGTGTTTTTGGATTCACTATAATTTCATTTAAAACACATAACATACAATCACGCTTTTCTCGTACACGTAATTAAAATATTCCCCTTTCACACTTCCTACTTTCGTTTTTTATACACAGTGCTTATTTGTTGGATGGGGGCTAACAGAGCGTGATCCTTAAATTTTATTCCAATTATTATCTCAATACTCAATAAGTAAAAAGACCAAATCTTAACCTTTAAAAACTGCAAAAAAGCGTTCCGTGTGAACAAGGCCTAATGAATAAGAAGTAATTGAGCGTTGAAAAGGAAACTTTTCCGTCATTTGTCAATTGTCCCCTGTAAAAGTTTGAGATCGATCTATATTAATTTGCAAGTTTTTGTCTTGGGTAAAAACGAATTTCCCGGCACCCGACCGTTGTGGAAGTAATATTTTAGGAGTATTAGGGACCCATAAAAGTTTCCGTGAATTATTGAAATTATTGTTTAATGAGTAGGAAATTTATTTAGGTGTAAACTGGGGCGAAACTCCATCCATAGTTATTGAAACTTTGATGATAATTCGAATGTTAATGGCGATCACTTTGTTCGTCTTTTTATGTAGATACAACAGTTATTATTATATTACGTTGTTTAGCAGTTTTATACAGCTTGACCTCTTTGTTGTTTGGGTTTTTTATTTGTTGAACGAATGATCTAAAATTTGGTACATACTGTCAGTTTTGTTGATAGTAACACTGAAAGTTTTTAGAATAGGGCCAGTTAGAAAAGCAGCCGATGAAAAATGTATTTCTATTTCGACTTAGGAACTCTTTGGGAATCTCTGTAATATATATTAAATTCATATGTCATCTGTTTTTAGAAATTTGTAGTAATTTAAAAAGTGTCTGCCGAACATAGAATTATATTTTACTAGAGAAAATGACACATTAATTCGAAATTTATATACATTTTTAATTGGCTGGATATTCTAAAAACTTGGGCACCTTAACAATTACCTTTACAATACCAAATCGGACAATATTAAAAGAAAATCGATTGTTTGAAAATTCACACAATCAACATTTAAACACATCATAAATCACTAAAAATACAAGCCAATGTTGCTTTTGTATTCCCACAATAAGTAAGGAAAATTATTTTGAGTCACTCCTTGTTCCCGATGGGGTAGGCAGAGACTATTTCTCTCCACTTGCTTCGATCTTGATATACGGCTTTCGTTTCTTCCACTCTTATAAAATTCTTCATTCTATTGGAACGCCATAAAATCTTTTGAAAAAATCTTAGTAAAGTTACATTAATTTGAAATTGTAATGATTTTCAACGACAATTTGGAATTCTCGTTGAAAATAAATTATGCAAACAAAAACACAACAACAATCAAATTTAAATACACAAAACCAACAACGCAACGGGTCCAACATAGCACTAGTTAACTGTTAATACAAATACTAATATGGGTCTATTTAATTGGGTATTAACTTTATAAACACTGCATGTGATTGGAATTTGTATCAAACATTGTAATTAACACTAATTGTTAATTTTACAACCGAATGCCACAATGGATTTATTGATGTAATGTTATTGTTAATTATAATTCTAGGGAAATTGCGGCGTAATCATCCATTGAATTAAAATTCCGCGGGCTCGCGGAAAATGAAACCTCATTGTACAATATTTACAAAACGATTAATTTTATAATTTTTCAATTTCGTCTTAGGTTTGTGATCTTCCTTTCACAAAGTTACCTAACGCTATATTTCCGATAAAAATATGTTTTTTTTTTTATGATAGTGAGTGACAAGACGAGCAAATCAAGTGCCTGATGGTAAGCATCATGATTGCCCATATCAGACACAATGCCACCCAGTGTTTTGAAATTCAAAATTCTGCGCGGCACTGCACTGCGCCTGTCACCCTGAGATATGAGTTGTTGAATCTCATCATGCCCAGTAATTTCGCTGGTAACAATGCCCTTCAGACCAGAACATAGTAATGTTTGCCCATTACTGTTTGGCGGATGAATAACTGGCAAAGGTGTGGTACTTCCCCAGGCGGCCCCCTGCAAAAGAGGCCTACCACTACAGCAACTCAAACTGTTTCGTTACAAATCATTTTTATATGAAACCCTATAATTAGTCGGTTTTTTTGGACGGCGGCACGTGTAAACAAACACCGCGTAATTCCAACTATTAACAATACCAAATTCGATCGTTTGAAAATTCACACAATTTAATTTAAACACACCATTAAACACTAAAAATATAAGCCAATTTTGTTATTGTGTTCCCACAATAAGTAAGGAAAATGATTTTGAGTTTCCAAAATCATTTGCAAGAATCGTTCTAACTGCAAATTACCATCGCTATAAAATCATTCATCCCTAGCAAATTCAAACGAGGAAATTATTCAAATCCAATGCACATATTTCGACTAATGTCTTTCAAACTTTTAATAGGCCAATTAGATTTCCATACGCAGACTCAATGCCAATTAAGACGATTATGAAATTGGTGCTGTACAATTTGCATAGTAACAAGTAGTTGGGGATAACTGCATGCGTCCTGTAGTGCAGTCTGGGAACTTGTACTGTACAAGTAATCGGTATTCATGGAAGTCGACACTACTCGTAGTATGTTCCAGAGACGGTAGGTGCTAACTTCTATTGTATTTAGGAGACTTTCTCTACTAGATGGTAGTAATTTGTGAGCCAAATTATTTTTTTTATAGTCTCGTATTCCATCAAGACGGACGGACGCCTTTTAGCAATTTAATTTTCTGTTATACATACATAAATGCAATCACGCCTTTTCTCCGAAGGGGTAAGCAGATTTTTTTTTATTATAGTGAGTGACAAGACGAGCAAATCAGGTGCTTGATGGTAAGCATCATGATTGCCCATATTATCAGACACAGTGCCACCCAGTGTTCTAAAGTTCAAAATTATGAGCGGCACTGCACTGCGCCTGCTGCACAGCTTTTACTTGTTATATTGAAGGTTATTTTTTTGCATTAGCTTACGCGTGTTTATGTTAGTTTATATTATGCTGTTATTACGTTTATGTGGGTATTTCAGTTGAAATAATAAATGTGTACTGGAAGCGCTTGACATTTTAAGTGCTTTGTGTCCTCATAATTTTATGAATCCTAGTTGAACATTCTAGTCTGTGAAACCTTTAATATTAAATTTGCTTATATTATATACGTAATTATTTGTTACCTATATTCATTCAATAGTTTACTACACACACTTATTTCTCCAAAATGCAAGCGGTAAAACTACCGGAAACAAAACCTCACCAGACATGAAACTACCAATTTGCAGTAGGTATTTTCATTTAAAATCTCACATAAATACTGCACTTTACACGGCAAGTAAATAGAGTAATAAAATTAACCATTTCAGGATATTTAAAGAGTTAAAATAAGCAGTTTATGCGAACCACTAAAATCTAATTACTTCAACGGTTAAAACGGCTAAACATCATCATCTTCTTTCTTCTTTCATTACCTCATTAGGTACGGCATGTCTTCTTCCACCATGCCAGTCTATCATCCTTTTTTTCTGCACTCACTCCTTTTCATATAATATAATATATTATAATATGGGAATAAATAATATAATATAGGAAACACGCGAAAACTTCCGCACGCGGTCCCAAACTAGGCTAGAAGTCTGTACTACGGTAATCAGATGACTGATATACATACTTTTATAAGCATATAACACCCAGACACAGATCAAACAGACATGTTCATGCCCACAAATGTTTGACCTGGCCGGGGATCGAACCCGGGTCCTGCGCCACAGAAAGCAGAGTTACTGCCGTCTGAGCCAACGAGGCTTTTTCACGCATATCCTAATTCACATAGTTCATCCAGGTCTTTGTAGTTTAAAACGTCTAAACGTTTAATGTAAAATAAAATATTTACGTTGTTGTCGCAAAAAATTCGAAATTAAAATCAAACAAGCCAAAATTCAACTCGAACATTACCCCTCTGCAACCGATAAAATTTTACGACTTTAATAAAAAGCAATCATCTCAAAAATGAAACGGCGAGAGGAGCAAACTTAAACAGAAACAGAACTAACATCCGCCAACGATCTAATCTAAACTTAATCTAGACAAGTAAAAATCCAAAGCATCTCGAGACCCGAGGCGGTAATTTCCTGAGGCAACTATGGAGAGCAATCAACTTACTCCTTATAACGGATGAAAAGGTCTCTGAAGAGCTCGGTGCGGCGGCCATTCGACTTTTTCAAAACATCGCTAACGAGCCACTTTATGGCTCTGTGCGGTTTTGAATGAAACACTGGCTGGTTGGCTGGATGACGGTTGTGTTTTTTTAAGGTGCATTTGTACGCTAATTTTTTTTGTGTTTTAATGCTCTCAGTATAGTTTGAGTGTTTCAGTCTGCTGACAAATAAATATCCAAATTTTCTGCTCGTAAAAATCAAAGACGCGTCGCCAAAAAACCATATATTTTTTTATACCAACATATATTTTTTTTTACTGCCATAAACGTAATAGTGCCGTACAAACTATTTTTTTAAAGAAAGCTTATTTGGCTTAATAGAGCCCCTTAAAACTTAACCTCACTTGCAAGTAATTAATTTATAAATGAGTAGAGATCGACTCTGTTGGTAAATATTATTTATAAATTATTGAGATTACCTGGGGCAAGCTTCCTTGCTAAACACGTCAATACTTTACTCTCCTCTCCCTGCACGGTTGTCTGGAAGAGATTGCTTTTAAAGATAAGACCACCAATTGTTACACTAGATACATACCTATCGTTCATTTTTAGTTTTAAGTTTTTTAATTATGTGGTGTAATATAATAAAGAGTTTATTTATCTATCCATGTTCTTATGTTTATGCACCGAAAACTTCGTATACCAAACTTTAGTGACCGTACGTCGGAAGAATGTGTCACAAATCACACTCGTATATCCTTCAAAGCGGAAAATGAAGCACAAAACGTCATTTGGTGCCATACACGACACCTGCAAGCATAAAGAGAATATGGGAACAATCGTGCGGCAAGCTCTAGGTATTCATCCGCCCAAAATGCCTGACATTCAGTTCAGGAGCACAACGTATGACGTAAAACGTTTAATTTATGTGAGCAGTATTCCATTGCAGCACAAAATATATATTTTTATAGCAATATTACGATGATAAGATAGAGTTCGATTAGTTAACATATTACGTTAGCCGCAGAAGTAAAAACCTATTAAGTGTTCTATTCTTTTATAAGAGTTAAAACAATAAAATAACTGTTTTATAAAAAATATTATGGTGTCCAAGTTAGCCTTTTCACACGGAATTCTTTATCATCGCGGACGATGACGGCGATGCGCACATGAAGTACGTATACGCGATTCAAACGCCAAACTAACGCGGAATCGATGGCACTGTAAATGCGCATTCATGATGCCGTAACAGTTGCCGTAATAATACGCCGTGTACAAAGGCTCTAAGAGAGGTTTTCACTCGCCGTCGATGATTTCGAACTGCGGTTTTCATTTTACTTGCTAACGTCATATTTTCACTTGCTGTCTGTACTTGACTGTACAAGATGGTACATGTTAATGTATATGCTATGTATGCTATGTAAAATGTAAATATATAATGTCTAAAAAATATGTATTAACTCATTCATTAAATAATTAAAATAAAAAATAAATAAGAGATGTAGCCTGTACGACATTTAGCCTTAATTTCGGCTGAATGCTTTCTACAAACTCCGTCTCACTTGTAAAGAGACACGATTCCACGTGAGCTGAGATACTGGTCACACAACTCACACAAAAGTGGGTCAGAAACCGTGCAAGCGACTCACCACTTATTCCGTATGTATGAAACGGATGCCAGCGGAGGGCGTATTTAAAAGCCAACATTTGACTGACCGCGCGCACCAACGGAATACTAAAGTGCGAGTTTACGACGCCTCAACATCTAAACTACTGGATGTTTTATGCATCGACAATACCCATATAGAATAGAATAGTATATATATATATATATATACGAGTATAACACAACGGACTTTATTGCACAACCCAGGAAAAACAATGACCATGATCAACCCATAGATGGTATAAAATAATTATATATCATGTATAATTGTAAAATTGTAGTGGTAGCAGGGGGCCGCCTGGGGAAGTACCACACCTTTGCCAGTTATTTATCCGCCAAGCAGTAATGTGCAAACATAACTGTGTTCCGGTATGAAGGGCAATGTTACCAGCGGTATGAAGGCAAAGTACCACACCTTTGCAGGGGCAAAAGAGGCCTACCACTACTAACTATTACTGCTATTGCCATCTACCTGACCTGGGGATCGAACCCGGGACCTCATGATTGGCAGTCGAGCTTGCGACCTTTACGCCACCAAGGTATTGAGGAGAAAATGGTTAGCATATAGAAAAATACGATAAGTAGAAAAGAGGTCTGTAAATTACTAGAGGATATTAATATATTTATTATATATCAATGGCACGAAGGATTGATGGTGTAGCCAGGACAGTGGGACAAATGTGGATGAGAGAGGCGAGAGATAGAAACAAATGAAAAAAACTGGTTACTCACAGGCCGAAAATGATAATGACGACAATGAATTCGTATAGGACTTAAAAGTCTGACTAATACTATACACTTAAGTAACCAAAGTGACATCCCTTTGGTTTCATGTAATCTTCAGCAGCAGACCCTTTATTCTATATACATTAAATGGCTCTTGATGGTCGCGGAAAGAAAACGCTTTGAATTATTAAGCTTTGTATTTGCGTACTTACTATTTACGTGGTTGTATAAAGGCGAAGGTTATACGGTAGCTTTTGTACGCAGTGCGTAATCTTTTATCTATTTTGTTCTTTTGTCAAATTTGTACTGACATACTGCAGCCGTGATTTTACTTGCTGAAAGTATTCTGTGTTCTACCAGGACCTCAATTTTAGTATTTTAGCAAAGTTTACTTGTTTTGACCGCTAATTAACCACAGGCCATTTTCATGGGAACTATTTAGTATTCAGACAGATTACTAAATGGTATTAAGCGGCGACGCGTAGCTGCAAAGCAAACCTGACTTTACGCTCGTATGCTTAGGTTCATTTTCGTTCTCAGCGTTTAGCCTACTGCTATACTCAAAAGAGTATAGCAGAGTATAGCAGAGTATAGCAGAGTATAGAAAGAGTATGCTATACTCAAAAGAGTAAAGCAGAGCAAGCAGAGGAAAGCAGTAGGTATTGAACATTTTGTATGCAGTGATTTATCTGTGACGGAATAAGTTTAGTAATCTGTGCTTACGCATCCTTCCTTCCTAAACTGTCGTTTAACTATAAAGCCGGTGATACACGCCAGTATATTTTAACTCTACAGGTGAGTTTGTCAGTTACAACCGACCGTGTATGGCCAGCTACTATACTAAAACTGGCGTAATTCCGCGACATCATTTCCGTGGGAATTTCATCAATTCCTTGTCTATAAATCATTATTTAAAGACGGCAGGAACACGATGGAGGCAGGCCGCTTACAACCGGATTGAATAGAAATCTATGGGGGAGGCCTATGTTCAGCAGTGGACGTCCTGTGGTTGAGATGATGATGATAAAATCATTATTTAATATATACATGAGTGATCATTTTCAGCTCTCTAGGAACTTTGAAGGTTAGGGCTAAACATTGATGAACTTAGATTATATATAGATAAGTCCCTAAAACAAAAGCTTCGAAAGTGTGGCTTTGAAATTGTAGTGTGCGTAAAACAATGCTAGTGTGATTGTGGGGTTGTCGAGTCAATATAGCTCAGCTCCACAACTACGATGAAGGATCTTCTCGGAGCAAAGCAAAACGCAGTAGATTAGGAAAATATACTGGACCAACATATTATAAAATGCTAGTAATTTTATTTTATTAAAATTTAACGAATGTCCATGAAGTCACCAGAATAGGTACCAACGGAAAACCAGCGCAGATTGTTCGGCAACCAGCTTATGCTGAGTTAGTACCATTTCGCGGCACACGCAATGTTTTTATTAAGACAAATATATTTGTGTGTTGGGAATAAATATTTTTTCTTTCCATCTTTCTAATGTTGACTTAAAAAAAGAGAAGAAGAATGCAGGTGTGCCTAAAAAACTGTTTGCAAGGAGTCCTAGTATGTGTAAGATTGTTTTCGACAGGCTCGGGAACGCCGATTTTAGCGTAGTTTTAGTTGCCGTATAAAACAATAATTATGACAGCGGTATCAAGTCGGAGCGCGCGCGGAGACCTGTCAACAATCTGACATAATAAAACATATTTCATTTTAAATTTTATATAATAAAGATATCGTTTTGTTTGTTTAAATATTGGATTTTTCCATTAGGAATTATCTCAATAGCTGCCTGGAGTCTGGAACTGTGCCCTCCTATTACATGGGACCAATAACATACTGGCGAAATGTGGGTGTATCTACTATGGGACTGAGTCCTGGGTACACCTCTGCCTACCCCTTCGGGAAAAAGGCATGAATGTATGTTATGTTATGTTTGAAACCCGCTTGATGTTCTTTAAAGATAATCGTATATAGTGTAAAATAATTGGCAGTAAACAGGTATTGATGTCGCTGTAAAGTTTAACGATTCCAGTTTCAAATAAAATTACAGCAGATAGTGAATAACAATACAAGACAATAGGATTGTAAAGTCGCTTTAACTCTAACTTTCAAGTTTAAGTATCTTTTAGTGGTTAGTCAAGGAGTTTAAAGTTACAACTATTCCCCACTTGAGACTTACTAAGGTATTCGTAGCTTTGGGAAAAATAGACTATTGTAAAGTTTACATAGTGAATACAACATTAATGGAAAATACAATAAATCTTAGGCTATTATAAGTATATAAGGCGCTCTTTTTTTTTGCCGTGGGGTTACCGGCTTTAGAATAGTACCTCACCCTCTCTCCCCGTGGTTGCCGTAAGAGCCGGCTAAGGGCTATAGGATCCAGAGGACGGGCAGCAGCGTCCTCTGCGTAAATCCATCACTGCGCTCGCCAACCCGCCTACCAAGCGTGGCGAGTATTGGCAACAACCCCCCTTATGGGGGAGGCTTATGTTCAGCAGTGGACTTCTAACGGTTGGATGAAGGCGCTCTTATCAATTAAAGCAATTTCTTTCAGACAACTGAAGAATTATTTAAGTAGATACTAAAGTACCTCTTAACTTTGTAACTTTGTAAAAAGTGATGTAAGCGGATTTTAGTTATGCGATGCGGTGCGGCACGGCCCGGGTGTAGTCTACGCGAGGTTTACGAGATCGATAAGGTAAGCATAGGAGCAGTTGTGAAAGATTTTTTTTTCATTGTTATTATTTTGCTAGGTTCAAATCTATACTAATATTATAAAGAGAGAAACTTTGTTTTTTTGTTTTTTTGTTTTTTTGTTTTTTTGTTTGTAACGAATAGGCTCCGAAACTACTGGACCGATTTTAAAAATTCTTTCACTTATGGATAGCTTAATTCAGTGTGAGTGCCATAGGCTATATGAGATTTTGAAAAAAAATGGGGATCCGTAAGAAAACTGCAATATTGTGAACCAAGGTGTTACATAATATAATTACCATATTCATAAATTTGCGTGCGCTGTGAAATGCATTGATGGTAGAATAATATAATGTACTAGGGGTTTGTAGTACTTATCAATACCTACAAAACAGTATACATAGATTATATCCATCTTTTTTGGTTTAGTCACAATAATCGAAAAAGTGATTATTTTCATGCGGTGTGAAAACTATTGGTGGTAGAGTAAAGTAATGTACTAGGGATTTGTAGTACTTATCAATACCTACAAAACAGTATACATAGATTATATCCATCTTTTTTGGTTTAGTCACAATAATCGAAAAAGTGATTATTTTTCATGCGGTGTGAAAACTATTGGTGGTAGAGTAAAGTAATGTACTAGGGGTTTGTAGTACTTATCAATACCTACAAAACAGTATACATAGATTATATCCATCTTTTTTGGTTTAGTCACAATAATCGAAAAAGTGATTATTTTTCATGCGGTGTGAAAACTATTGGTGGTAGAGTAAAGTAATGTACTAGGGGTTTGTAGTACTTATCAATACCTACAAAACAGTATACATAGATTATATCCATCTTTTTTGGTTTAGTCACAATAATCGAAAAAGTGATTATTTTTCATGCGGTGTGAAAACTATTGGTGGTAGAGTAAAGTAATGTACTATGGGTTTGTAGTACTTATCAATACCTACAAAACAGTATACATAGATTATATCCATCTTTTTTGGTTTAGTCACAATAATCGAAAAAGTGATTATTTTTCATGCGGTGTGAAAACTATTGGTGGTAGAGTAAAGTAATGTACTAGGGGTTTGTAGTACTTATCAATACCTACAAAACAGTATACATAGATTATATCCATCTATTTTGGTTTAGTCACAATAATTGAAGCAGTGATTATTTTTCATGCGGTGTGAAAACTATTGGTGGTAGAGTAAAATAATGTACTAGGGGTTTGTAGTACCTATTAATACCTACAAAACAGTATACATAGATTATATCCATCTTTTTTGGTTTAGTCACAATAATCGAAGCAGTGATTATTTTTCATGCGGTGTGAAAACTATCGGTGGTAGATTAAAGTAATGTACTAGGGGATTGTATTAATTATCAATACCTACAAAACAGTATACATAGATTATATCCATCTTTTTTGGTTTAGTCACAATAATCGAAAAAGTGATTATTTTTCATGCGGTGTGAAAACTATTGGTGGTAGAGTAAAGTAATGTACTAGGGGTTTGTAGTACTTATCAATACCTACAAAACAGTATACATAGATTATATCCATCTTTTTTGGTTTAGTCACAATAATCGAAAAAGTGATTATTTTTCATGCGGTGTGAAAACTATTGGTGGTAGAGTAAAGTAATGTACTAGGGGTTTGTAGTACTTATCAATACCTACAAAACAGTATACATAGATTATATCCATCTTTTTTGGTTTAGTCACAATAATCGAAAAAGTGATTATTTTTCATGCGGTGTGAAAACTATTGGTGGTAGAGTAAAGTAATGTACTAGGGGTTTGTAGTACTTATCAGTACCTACAAAACAGTATACATAGATTCTATCCATCTTTTTTGGTTTAGTCACAATAATCGAAAAAGTGATTATTTTTCATGCGGTGTGAAAACTATTGGTGGTAGAGTAAAGTAATGTACTAGGGTTTGTAGTACTTATCAATACCTACAAAACAGTATACATAGATTATATCCATCTATTTTGGTTTAGTCACAATAATTGAAGCAGTGATTATTTTTCATGCGGTGTGAAAACTGTTGGTGGTAGAGTAAAATAATGTACTAGGGGTTTGTAGTACTTATTAATACCTACAAAACAGTATACATAGATTATATCCATCTTTTTTGGTTTAGTCACAATAATCGAAGCAGTGATTATTTTTCATGCGGTGTGAAAACTATCGGTGGTAGATTAAAGTAATGTACTAGGGGATTGTATTAATTATCAATACCTACAAAACAGTATACATAGATTATATCCATCTTTTCTGGTTTAGTCACAATAATCGAAGCAGTGATTATTTTTCATGTGGTGTGAAAAGTATTGGTGGTAGAATAAAGTAATGTACTAGGGGTTTGTAGTACTCATCAATATTTTCAACATAGCCCACGATAAATTATAACATGTGTTAAGGTTTGGTCATTGTAACAGAAATAGTCATTAATTTGCGTGCGCTGCGTATAAACCATTAGGGTTATATTTATTAAAATACAATGTATCACGAATTTACTCCTGATAAACGTCCACTATACCTACTTCTGCTACCCGTGCGAAGCCGGGGCGGGTCGCTAGTAAAATATAAATCATAAATCATTTATTTTTCTACAAAACTTTTTAACAATTAATAAGTGGACGCCCTGACTCCTGGAATATAGAAAGGCACATTAAACTGTGGCTGCGTTCCGGTAGTACCTGAGGTCCGGTAGTATTTGAGGCAGCTGTTTTGACCCATAGCTGCTTAAGGGTCAACGTGCCTTAGATTGGAGGCTAAAATATACTGCCTATATTAAATCTATTAGTTTTGATATAGGTAGTATATTTATAAGCAGTAATTTCAGAGGCGATGTTGGTGACCTAAATATTTCGAAGTACGGGATGGCCACAACCAATTGACTCGTAATGCCACAGACCATTCGATCCAATGAATAACTCTGTAATTGGAGCAATCTGTTCTATGGATTAAAAAACACATATGGATTATATGTGTTTTTTAGTCCATAGTTAGTACTTCTCCTCCATTCATGAAGAATCATATTAGATTAGAAGCAACAGTCGTATGCCAGAATCAATCATCATCGACCGGAAGACGTCCACTGATGAAAATAGGCCTCCTCCATAGAATGGCATAAACTATTCATATGGGGGATTTTACCGTAATCATCACGCTTGGCGGGCGGCATGGTGATCGCAGTAGTAGTAATACTTGGAAACAGAGAGCGCTGCTACCTGCTCTGCGAATATGTCCCTTTGGTTCGGGTATCACGGCTCCTACGGGATGAGAGAGGGGTATAGCCAGGAACCACGCGGCCAGAATCAATGCAAGTGGATAAATATCTGTGTGACTGCATTTATTCGTAATATATACTTATTGTTATTTCTTGTGAATTCATCTACTAATGTAGTTACAAATCTTGTAAACATGTCGTGTTTACAGGCTTTATAGAGCTTTCGTTTTAATAAACAGAATTAATGTAACATAAAGATTATTCCATTGGAACGCCGCGCCGCTCCGTCCCTCCGGCTAAGCCAAGCTAAGCTATTTTAATAACATTGCGTGCACAAAATAATTTACACCTACACCTACGTCCAGATTCTAATTTACCATTTTTCTTTGCGTTGGAAACATTCCCAGGGGTAATTCATCTAATTAGGGCAACAAACAGACGAAAATTTAATGGCCCGGGCATTGCTCAGAGTAGAGTTGCGTGAATTATTAACATTTCCGCCGAGGACGAATCTTTATTACGGACAAAACGTTACAGTATATGCAGTAAACACATTTTTGTTTTAATTGTCACAGGATACAGAAAGTAATGCAGTTACTGCGTAATGTTGTAAAATACTAAAAAATCGTCCACATTAGCTATATAAAATCTATTGGTTCCAAACTAGATTAGAAGCCTGTACTATGCTGACTTAAAGATTAATACACATACTTGTACGAGTAAGTACATAATTTTAAGCACTTTGTCCTGCCTGGGGATTAAACCCGCTACCTGCGGCTCAGAAAGTTGCTTAGCTTAGCTCTAAAGTTTTTTTTTTATTTATAGACCAACAGCTAAAATACACACAATTCTTAAGATCTACTTATTAACATATATGGCTCCATAAAATATGTTTTAAATAGATTTCATAAATTTTTACTAGGAGGTACATATCTAAACCTATCTGCCCTAATAACGTTATTTAGGTATGTATTGGACGATGGTAGAGAGTAACTTTGCAGATGCGGTTGAATGGTTGATCTTAACAGATAAGCTCAGTTAAGTAAAGTTTGTTGCGCTTGTCGCTTAGAACTTAGGTGGGTGACCGCTTGAACTGCATAAACTTGAACAAGGGTTGACTTAAGGTAAATCAACGATTATTCAAGGCAACTGCATTGTTTCGACGAAAGTTGAAGTTACTTTTGTCATCTTTCGATCACTATTGCTGGATCATAAAAAAGGCAACCCTATGCGCTAGAGTATGCCTGACAGGTCTGCTTGGCAGGTTTACTTAAGGGTATGCCTGACAGGTTCACCTTATAAACTTGTCAAATCTATCCTTGCGTAGAGTATACAAGTCGCGCCTTTTGCATAGAAACTAGGACAGTGAATACGAGTATAGATGCCAAATCCCAAGTCATAAAGGACGACCCTTTACGACTAGAGTGGACAAACCTTACTGGTTTAATTATTATCATAATTATAATATTATGAGTATGTAACACTAAGTGTGCGTAAACGAAGACCTCACTCAGACCAAACCGCAAACCTGATCCCTACTGTTTATTAAATACGTCTTTAGTAATTCTGACCAAGCCGAGCCCAGGCGAGAATATGATACTGCCCACGTTGTTCTGTTTCCATTTTTAGCAAAGGTACTTTTTTATTAATGTAATAAGGTGGACGGACGGACACTTTTATTATGATGATATTTTCCTGTTTGGAAACCTTTACATAGCTTATGTTTTTAGGCACGACGAAGCCTGAGACAGATTAATTAAATTACGAGTATTTTAATAAATATTTTGCGTACAAAGAGAACAGGGCTAAAGTCCCAGTGTTAATATTTCCTTGCTTTCATCTCAAAGGAAATTTGCAAGAGGGAAAGAGTGTATTTTCAACAAATGTGTATATGGAAATGCAGAGTTCTTGGAGAAGTCGTCGGGTCATATCATTTCAGTCTGGCGAGACTGGGACAAATTAAAGTGAGGTCCTTTTGTACGGTGACCATACTAGAAAATTTATGAAGATAAGGTTCCACACCCATTAAAATATATCGACCGTTAACCTTTTTTGAACTTTCTCGTGATAATAAAAGTTCAAGACTGAAGGCATTAAAAATCAGTAATGTTAAATTATTGCTAGCATTCAGACAAATGAGCTTTAATGTTGTTTAATAACTAGCACTAAAACGGTGCACGCGATTCCATTTTTGAACAAATTACTTTTCGTTTTTATGTGGGTAAGTACAAAAATACTTTAGCAGGTATTTTAAAGACAGACTTTTGAACCGCTAACGTAAAATAAAAAAATGCACTTATTTTTAGTTTTTTGAACAAGTATGAAGTAACATAGGTACATAAAGTAATTCTGAATCCATAAGGACGATAACGATTGGCGCCTCTTACATTATAGAACTAGTAGAAGGTGATTCTACAACCTACTATTTTCTGTTTTTACTGAAATCCGTTGACCAATGCAATGAAAACTAATTTCGACGGTAAATTTTTTAGAAGTTAATTAAATTTTTTTTTGCAAGACTGGGCACATAACCACCTATTATTAGAAAGGATCTAAGGTTTTTGAATGAAAACCATGGGCCGGCTAGTGCAGCGTAGGATATTTACCTACCAAATTGCATCAGATACAACTTTAGAAAGACAGCAGCAACACGCGGGATGCAAGCCGCTTATCGATCTATAGAGGAGACCTTTGTCCAGCAGTGAGTCATCCTACGGCTGATATGATGATTATAATTACATTTGGTTTAAAATTCGAATTATAGTTTGTAACAAAAAATGACATAATATAAATTTAATACACATTACAGATTTCCAAAGAGTTGCTGATTCAAAATTTAAAAACTTTTTTTCGGCCGCTTTTCTTACTGGCCTATTTTAAAAACTTTCAGTGTAACAATTATTTTATCTCTCATTTTCTCAAGTCATGGTCACAACAATGTCGCGGTTGCAGCGAGGACGCCGCATTCAGGCAAAAGCCAGGAGTCGAGAGACTACTTCCCATTCATTGTGATGATTGCCGCCGCCCTCATTACACTACCTACTTTACTCTGTACTACTGTGACTCAGACGTTTGTAGGTATGAAAAGTAGATTTTTCCTGGTATAATTTGAGCTCGGATATTCTCAGCTACTTTACATTCCATGTAGGCGATTGAAAAAAAAACTAGTGATAAAAATTCGTCTACTATATACGAAAATATATTTTACAATATGAATATGGAAAATTTCAGCCACGGGCGGGATTTGAACCACGCACCATCCGCACCAGTCCGCGTAGTAGGCACTCTACCACTTGAGCTACCGTGGAGGTACAAGTCGGCGAAACATAGATATTCACTATATAGTAATATTATTATATGTTGTCGAGCGTAGTTTGATCATTTTTTGCAGAGGACACTGCTGCCCGTCTTCTGGATCTGATGACCCCTTAGCCGGCTCTTACGGCAACCACGGGTAGAGAGGGTGGAGCACTATTCTAAAGCCAAGTTCAAAAAATTAATTTATATAAATCATCGCAGCCGTTGAAAGTCCACTGTTGGACATAGGCCTCCCCCATAAATTTCCATCTAGTCCAGTTGTAAGCGGATTGCATCCAGCGTGATCCTGCTGTCTTTACTAGGACATATTTCCACCTTGTGGGTACACGTCCTAAGCTGCGCTTGCCGGTCCGTGATCTCCATGCGAAAACCTTACAGCGATCAGTTCTACATACGTACGACGTCCGTTCTACGTAGTAATACATCATAATGGATCAAAAGTACTTAAGGGAATATCTCGACGCAACCTCTCACCTCAGGTACAAGAATTTATATCCACGCATCTATAATGGCAAATGGCGAACGTCTATTCAAATTGGTGCCGCATTCCGGAGTATTTTTCCCAACATAAGGGCGTCTGATTCCATACATCAAAGGGCATCTTGAAGGTACGTCTTTAAACGGGGAAATAATATGAACTCGACGCAAACAGACGCACCTACCCTTGTGTGACGTCAAAAGGGAATCGTACGGTTTACTGCTCACAGCAGTTGTCATTTTATCAGAGTGCAAGAAAAAAGGTTTTTATGTTGAGATTGACACGATATTGTTATTAAAAAAATAAAGGATAGTATAGAGGTAGGGTAGGGTGGTAGGTAGGTATAGGTTTAATGAACTTTATTATTGTTTATCATAAAAAGGAAAAAATATATATAAAAGTGGATCTTGTGCATGAATCAGCTGGAAATGTCTTTTCAAAGATCAGAACTTGCAAACAAATGTAACCAAATCAAATAATGTAAAATTTCAGTAGAAACAATAAAAGCAGATGATTGTCTATTTTCTACCTCATTATTCTTGTAGAGGACCTATAGTCCTTTACAAATAAGCGGCAATCACCCATAAATTCATAATCATGACTATAAAAAAGCCAAAACGGAATAAAATATATAAATTTTCATAACCGTTTAGATAAATAAGAATATGAGTAAGATTTAAACTTATCGAAATTCCCTTTGCAACTGTTTCAAAGCAAGACCCCACGCGACCACAGTCACTGGCCTAATTCGCAAATGGTGGTACGATCCCTCTCTGGCACCCGAGCTCTTCCAGTCGATTCCATTTATTGTTGCTCGTTAACCACGTCGCAGCGCTTAATATTGTGAAAACAGCTTAAATATCTTGTAATAATAATATTTACTTGGACCTAAGTGGAATACTCCACCTGCGTACGAAAATAAAATTGAAGTGCTGAATAAAATCTTAGAGTTTTACTAACCTAGTATAATTAACAGTTTTCCTTTTGGAACACGGAGTTCTGAAAAATCATCATTGGTCTTGTCACATCTCTATGATATAGATGATTCTTCTCGAGTCATCTATAACAGATGGATTAATGCAGGTCATGGCATGTCTGAAGGGTGCAGAGTCCAGTACCTAGCTATTTGTGGGATTTGACTGAATCTCGTTTGTATGTACAGCAGAGTGTACCACGTGCAGGTGAAGCTTGGCTAGGGTACTTAGAATGATGGTAAGACCAAATGCACCTCATTGCAGCTTAAATATAATTTACCATTAAATACGATGGCATTAAAATTCTGATATTAACACAATCACATAACATACTGGCCAAATGTAAGTGTACCTACTACCTGCCTACTATGGGACTGAGTCCTCGGTACACTCGGTACTCGGTACCTGTCGTGATTGCATGTTTTTTTTGTTGTTGTATTATCACAAAATGGTATCAATGAAAAAGCGTCATATTATGTAATAAATAAAAGCGACATCAACAATATCATACAATATGAATGTAAAATATTACAAAACATCCCTAACCGCAATAACCTTCCCTGGCTAATGCAAAGACACCCGCGCAACCGCTGTCCTAATTCGAAGATGGCCACACAATCCCACCGGGACATACGGTACTTTACAACAACAGTACGTAAACTTTTATCAATGCATTCATTTAATATCTATCTTAATAATTGTTAGAACCGTTATTTTATAAGAATTCTAGGGATATTATAAATGGATGGATGGCTTATATTATCTTGCTAGAGATCTTGCTTGATTGCGGTTGTAAACGAACAGATTTACAATAATAATTATCCGGTGACATAGCAAAAAAGCTTTTTCCCGAATGATACTGACAGATATTACATATATCAGTCAGTAAATATTTGCTTCAAAAATAATAATATGATCGTTGTTAGCAAATACTCACAACAACCGAATATTTGCGACGAACAAATGCTAGACTGTGTTCCATTCCCGGTTGTTGTAGTTGAAATGGCGACGCCGTGAACGTAAGTGTAGACGCCAACATCTGCGTTCATGGCGGCATTCAAACCGACGTAACGCGACGTTCGTGTGGAACGCGCTCGCGTGCTCTGTGCTCGTCATCGAACTGGTCGTTTCGCTGTACTGACATGCCAAATTGTTCGACTTGTAACGTGCTCACATCAAGTTAATGCTCATGTCAGTTGCCGCCTTAAACTGTTTCACATAGGCTTCAAGACTATACAGTATGTTTATTTTACAAATAAAATGAGACATTATTAGGGTCCGTACCTCAAAAGGAAAAAAGAAACCCTTTTAGGATCACTTTGTTGTCCGTCTGTTTGTCTGTCTGTCTGTCAAGACACTTTTTAATGGGAACGCGTGGAGGTATAAAGTTGAAATTGATATTAACTACTCACATCTGCGGTCCTTTGTGGGCTATAAAAAAATAATATTTCTAAGTTAACGCAATCAAAAGTTATGGCCATTTTAATGAAATATTTCCATACTTTGCGCAAGGGACTAATAGATGGCGCTGTATGTTCCAGGTATGGAACCCTTAACTATGCATACTTAATATTTTTTATTTAAATCCAAAAAAAGTCCAACAACGGGATCAAAGTTTGGATTATTTCAATTTTGAATCAATGTTGTCTTGGTAATGAAAGCCATTTACAAAATTCATAATGATCAATAAACCCCAAACCTTTTTTCGGTCTCCTTTGAGTTTATGTACTGTCATCAACACATAGTTGTTCTGTACTCGTGTCCGTAGTCCCGGCCATTTGTTGCTCGTTAGCCTCGTCCCGGCCACTAAATATTATGAATAATTGATGCAACACCCGCGAGCAACGGTAATTATCTGTAGTTTTTGCTAGGTTTTAACTAGAACACAGGCAGAGTGGATCGGGGATTACTTGTGCATTATTCTATTGTATTATGGTGATACACATGAGCATTTACTTGTAAAAGAACATGGAGCATATTCGCTGTTTATTAATTTCATGGAACCAAACTTTGAACGTGACGCTCGATGTTTCGTTACAATAAACCCACTCGCCGCGAGAATTATGACGAACGCTGCGTCGAGCATTCGCATGATCGTTACATTACATGGAAATGCTTTGGAGTTTTTGCCTGTATTGTACCATTTGTAAGAATGTTACATTATTAGAAAATGCTCAAGGGTATCTTACCATTATTTCCCGTGTATTTTGAATTGATTATTATGGAGCTATGTAGCGGAAATATAAGCTAGTATTTATTGGATAGAAGTTTTGAAATTGTGCTTGTTTCGTTGGCATTTTTATGAAACTTATATTGTTTGTTTTTTATTAACTAATCATCATATATATTTTCAACTAGCTGTGCCCCGCGGTTTCACCCGCCTTGTCATCGTTCCCGTGGGAATATCGGGAATAAAGTACCGCATGTGTTATTTTGGGGACTAAGCTACCTACATACCAAATTTCAACCTAATCGGTTCAGTAGTTTTGGCGTAAAAGAGTAACAAACATCCATCCATCTATCCTCACAAACTTTCGCATTTATTATATTAGTAGGACTAACGTTTACTGATCAAAAATGTTCGAAGTCGGCCTTGAATTTATAAAAAGTTTCTAAATTACACGCCGCTAGGTTATGAATACATATTATAGTAATATCATAATAGTATGAATTCATATTCAAGTGTTCATGCAAATTTTATGAAAACAAATACTCAGACTGTGACACAACTAAAGTCGGGGTAGGTACGTGTCAATGCAAAATGAAAATAATTACGGGAACAAACGGGCCTCGGGATTTACATGGGGGACGATGGTCGGCCCTAGGGAGCCCCAGGCGTCGTGCCACCCGATTAAAATCCCTAAAATACACGTCAACGTGTTGACGTTTTGATGAGGAGGAATAAATTCACGCGGGGTACTGAACACAGGGCACCCGCGCCCCGGGCGTGTTCGTGTCCCAAGAAAATGAAGGCAATCACCAAACAATCGGTTTTTTCCTTCGCTACTGTCGTCGCGTGCAATTTTTGTAGGAATGCCGGCAATTGGATCTTATTTAGTCAATTTGAGATATTTTCCAAATGGGGATGAGTGTTTATCTGGATTCATTATTACGAACAGTTAGAGCTTTTAAGCTTATTGAGTACAGTAATTATTGCGTATGACTAACTCGGTGTTTTATTGAAGCTCGTGAATCGAAGGTCCCTCTCTAATTCATAAATAAGTACCCTCAGTTAATCGAGGCGTAGTGTCAAAGCCGCAACTTTACACGGCGCCAAAGCGGTTCTAAATCAAACTGTTGCAAACATAATGGAACGTCAGACACTGTCGACACCTCGTCACCGGCACAAGGGTGACCATTTAAAACTTTCCGGGACATGTCCGGAATTGCAAAACGGCACATATTGCATTCTGCGCTTTATGCGTGCGCTCTAAGAGTTACTATTGCATAAAAAAATAAACATGTTTTAAATCTATGCGTCTGGTTTTGAGGACAAGAAGCGAAAGCAATCTAACTTTAAACAATAGCTTCGGTGGTGGAACTCTGGTTGTCAGTTGCTCCGCTGCGAGCGAAATTCTCATGATGAATGGACCTAGCGACGTCTAGTTATGTACGCCTGTTGTAAATAGACGGTTATTAAGTTGAGAATAGGAAGTTCAAGCGAGTTGCATCTGGAATTGGGGCATAAAGTCGCATAATATGTTCCATTTACAGCTGTATTTAGTGTAAGAACGAACGTCATTGGCAGCGGGTCTCTGAAAGACGATAGTTAAGACCTGTTTCTCTTTGGCAGAGAATAATAATAACTGCAGTTTATGGAGCGGGCTTCCCTAATTATAAACAGCTGCTGCTTGATTGCCAGTATGGGTAATGTGGCTCAAAGTTTTTTCACTAAAAGTAGAGTCATACACTCAAGGCTTACTAGTAACAGTAAAAGACAAGTAACCTCTTACATTACCTCTTTATTATAGCCAAAAAGTCGAAACCAGGAATTTTCATATTTCATGTCGATTTTATATAGGTATATTAGAATTAAAAATGTAAATATTATGATTACAATTATTTATTATTTACTCGTAAAATTATGTATTCTATACATAAAATACGAGTACACGAAACCATATGTGAATGTGATGGAAAATGTGTTTTCGAGCGCAATATTGAATATAAATACAGGTAGGTTGTCCAAATAAAAGCTGAATATAAAAGTGTTTTCATTTTTACATTCAGCTTTAGGGATTATGAAGTACACATTCAAAATATTTATTTCTTATATAATATACCAGCATCTAACGTTTCTAATAATATTTGCAATCCCATTGAACAGTGAACAACCACGTCGAAAATGAAATTAAACATATTATGTATTACTAATTGGTAGCTAAATTACCATTACACAAAGCAGTTAGCCGTTTTTTTGTTATCCCATCCCATCCAAAACTTAGATATAAAATTTTACATTTATTTTATTATGATGGGACGACCACAAATGAGACGGAAGGTTATCAAAAAGATAGCGGACAGCAACTGGACTCTAACTGCCCAAAGTAGAGAAAATCAGAGGAGTTTGAAGGAGGCCAACACCAGTCTACTGGTTGAGAAAGGCATGATTGCCCTGATGGTAAGCATCATGATTGCCCATATCAGACACAGACCATGCCGCCCAGTTTTTTAAAATTTAAACACAGCACTGCACTGCACCTGTCACCCTGAGATATTAGTTGTTAAAACTGCCGGACCGGACCGTTCCGCCACACAGTAGAGTTTGCACATTAATGCTTGGCGGATGAATAACTGGCAAAAGGTTTGGTACTTCCCCAGGCGGCCCCCTACAAAAGATGCCTACCACTACAAAAAATCCGAGAAAACCGTCTGCGCTAGTACGGACATGTCATGAGACGTGACAACGAGGATGTGATTAGATCTATCTTGGACATACAAATACCTAAGAGAGGACCGGGAAAAACCGCCGACAACCTGGATGGGGACCATTTCCAAAGATATGAAGATGGTGGCTTTGAAGCTAGAAATGACAACAGCGCGGAGAGTGGCGAATGAGGACTAGGAGGGCCAAACACAAAAGACATGGGAAATAAGGCATGGTAAGAACAAAAAGAATCTTAAGGACTTATTCCATATCAAAACTCTCCCCACTACCAAACCAGGACTAGTTTGAATTCATCCTCACTGGACCAAATGCTGCTCGATCGATCACCAAAAGAACCCTATTCACTAGCATCAGTAATACAGGAAACGATTATTTTTAGCTGAACAGTGCATGGCACGAGCCGAGGGGTAACATTAAGCTGCTATAATATGTCCAGCAAATTGCAAGGGGTTGCTATAAATGCGCGCGAATATTTAAAAAAGGTAATAATTTCAAAATGTTATACGTAATATTAAGAGGCTGGTTCTTCTGTGAGCGAAAAATCACGTAATTTTTGTAAAAAATTTTTTTTTATATAACATTAAAAATTTCACACATGGAAAGACATGGGAGAGGCCTTTGCACATTTACTAGTTGGTCAAAATAACAAACATAAATGCGCATT
Source organism: Hemistola chrysoprasaria (assembly GCA_947063395.1). NCBI lineage: Eukaryota > Metazoa > Arthropoda > Insecta > Lepidoptera > Geometridae > Hemistola > Hemistola chrysoprasaria. The sequence goes on along the minus strand of OX346716.1, from coordinate 13,723,045 downwards.
ACATTCAGATCAATAGTTTATACTGATGATATTAAGTTCACACGTCGTTGGTGAAATAAGAGTAAACTCCAAATTCACATTTCGTCAACAAAATGACAAACGTTCAAATAAATCATTTGTAAAGAGACTAGCAGGTGTGATTCATACGATGAAACCGCAACGGCGTCTCTGGCCTAATGTGTTTACCCCATTACACCTAGAGCTTTAACAACCAACAATTACAGACCCACCCCTCCGCCTCACTCGCAAATAAATAAGACACGAAGAAGAGAGATTTACGAGTGCTCAAGAGACCAGCTTATCTGGTTATGTTCGGTACCTCCGGTCGGATTTCTCCAAACATCGTCGAGTCGACGCGTTTGCGTTAAGTTTTATTACTTTTCTCTCTTGTAAATTATAGGTGTAATATACGAGTGAGGGATGTCGGTACAACTGTAATATTTTCCTTTGTGAAAACGATAAAAATGTTAAATAAGCGATGGAACTTGGGACTCGCCGTGTTATGGGGTGCGGGGAATTTGAATGTTATGTGATTTATCAAGATTATGGCGGGCACATGCTCGGCCAGGAAGCGATTATTCAAATATGTGTTGTTAAAATCCAAATATAAACATAATGAAATGAAAAAAATACTCTACCTATACTTACGAGTATATAGGAACGGTTTTTGTGTCGAATAAAATATTTGTTTATTTTTTTCCATGTTTGTGCGTGGTGATTTTAATGATGTTCATATTATAGATGATATAGTAGACAGATTGATATTTAATATGATGAAGGATGACGTATTATACGAGTGCAAATTTCAAAGCAAATATTTGATATTTAAAAGATTTGATATCTAAAAAAACAGAATCACGACACATCCACGTAACTCCAAAAAGACAACTCATCCTGCTAACACATACAGTTTTTTATTTAAAATTTCTCCAGTCCAAAAAGCCGGTGGTCATCACACAAATTCGTTGCGAGGCGTATGCCGGAACGAATTGACTAGCTCGGGTTACCCGGGATACGTTGAAAATAGAAATAAAATAACAAAAATTTTAGAGACATCGTATATTGGAGGGGCAGACACGAATTGTTAGGCGTCAGGGACTAAAAAATCCGACAATCCACGCCAGCTTTTTGGGTGCGAAACGCAATCATACAGTACGGATGTCAGCCGGTGGCGCGTGAAGAATTGCAACTTCTGTGTTTATCGTAGAATTTTTCAATATAGATTCCCGTATGGAGTGCACATTGAAACACGTAACTGCAGTTCCGTAACTTTATGTAATGACTAGTTGTGCCCTACGGTTTCACCCGCGTAGTCTTCGTTCCCGTTCGTGGAAATATCGAAAAAAAAAAAACCCAACATGTTATTCCAGGGTCTAAGCTACATACCAAATTTCATCCTAATCCATTCAGTAGTTTCGTGAAAGAGTAACAAGCATCCATCCATCCATCATCACAAACTTTCGCATATTATTAAGTAGGATAGGATATAAAAACTACTTGAATAAAATTTCTTAAAGTAAAAAAAATTCATTGTCCAGTGTCTGTCAACTGTCTAAATGACACATGTCATCTTCATCGTCAAATCAGTCGTAGGACGTCCACAGCTATAGGCCTTACAAGTACACCTCCGCCTATCCCTTCAGAAAATAGGCGTTATTTTATGTATATACGAGTATAACGCGTTAAATCGTAATGAGCGTTCGCTCTTTGATCCAGGTTTTTTTTCCTCATAGATAAGGCTAATAAATTAATTTAAAAAAGATACCTTACATGTAAACGAAACGTAAATTGCTTTGATTTTGTTTGATATACGATTAAGTACACAAATTACAGTGAATTTAACATCAAAAAACGGCAATCAGAAATAATATGCTATTTGTGTATCTGAATAAACACGGGACCAGCCATGCGTTTAAGCTATTAATTTAACATCAATATGCCTTTCAAATGACAAGATATAAAATAAGGTAAACTTAAAAATCAGCCAATAACGTTGAGTAGAATTTAGAAATGGTTGTTGCGTATTACTGAGTTACATACTGCGAGTATAAGTGCTGTTTTGGTTTATATTTATGTATTCAGACAAGATTTTTAAAAAGACATACAAAAATATTAGATTATTTGGGGAATTTTGTCCAAAATGCTAATTGTCAAAGTATCCCTCAAGCATATTTTTTATCATAAACTTTGTTTACATCGATTTAAAGGTCTTTTGTAACTCGATGGCATAATCATAAAAACCGTCAGTTTCAAGTAATTTAAAGTATATACTTACTCATACCACTAACCATAATATAAATGCAAAAGTTAAGCTGTGTGTTTGCTACCTAATTCCACCAAAACTACTAAAACTGAGTAGTAAGAAACTTAGCAATGTAAGTAGCGTAAACCCTATAATAAAATATAGGAAATGTATGGGTTAGTCCTGCTAATCATCATCATCATCATCTCAGCCATAGGACGTCCACTGCTGAACATAGGCCTCCCCCTTAGATTTCCATCCAGTCCGGTTGTAAGCGGCCTGCATCCAGCGTGCTCTTGCCGTACTTATCAGATCGTCTGTCCACCTTGTCGGAGGACTTCCTACGCTGCGCTTACCAATCCGTGGTCTCCATTCGAGAACTTCACAGCCCCATCGGCCATTAGTTCTACGTGCTATGTGCCCTGCCCATTGCCACTTCAACTTGCTAATCCGCTGGGCTATATCGGTAACTTTCGTTCGTCTACAGATCTCCTCATTTCTAACTCGATCTCGCATCCCGAGCATAGCCCTGCTAATATCCTACTAATATTATTAATGCGACAGTTTGTGAAGATTGATGGATGGATGGAAGTTTGTGAGGATGGATGGACGTATGGATGGATGGATCTTTCACGAAAAAACTACTGAATCTATTGGGTTGAAATTTGGTACGTAGGTAGCTTAGGGGCTGGAATAACACATATTATAATACTTTTACCCGATATATCCACGGGGACAAAGACTACACGGGTTAAAGCGCGGGACACTGCTTTTTTTTTTTTAAATAATAATAATATCATCATAACAAAGATTGAGCTGCACAAACATAGAACAAAACACGAGCCAATCTAAAGCATTCCCCACCCAATTGTTTAGTCGGCGAGCGATATTTTAGTTCACGGTGGCAAACTGTTTTCTTCTCGCAATAAATATTCCTAACGAGCTTTGCATAGCTCCACAATTTATTGCCCGCTTCTTCTTCCTGTTCAATAAAACTATAAAATGAACGTTAACTAAAAGGAGTCTTCGGTTACAATACCGCACATATTATTGGACGTAACATAACATAAAAAATTACGATTATATTGAGACCCCGAATTTCGGAATTCGATCAGCGAACAAATAGATGATGGCCACATTAGTTTTCAGAACCTACATTGTGCAAAAGGGACATTTAGCGAAAGAGGTATATTATGCGAAAGGGACGTCTTTCGAAACAGACATAATTGCGAATATAAAACTTATTTTCATTCACATTGACTTACAAAATTATCGATTACGTACCGTTTTGCATGATAAGATAGCAATCACATAATAATAATATAATAATAGTGACAGCCTCGATGGCTCAGACAGTAGTAACACTGCTTTCTGTGCCGCAGGGCCCGGGTTCGATCCCCGGTCAGGTCAAACATTTGTGTGCATGAACATGTCTGTTTGATCTGTGTCTGGGTGTTATAAGCTTATATAAGTATGTATATCAGTCATCTGGTTACCATAGTACAGGCTTCTAGCCTAGTTTGGGACCAGATGACCGTGTGTGGAAGTTGTCCCATATTATATTATTATTATTATATTATTATTATTAATGCATTTTTAATGAAAAATTCTGCATCTCACCTGTTATAAACATGTTTCAGCGTTTTAATTTGTCTATAAAACACTTTAGCAATCAATAATTGTTTCCATATTGTCATTGGTAATAAATGATTAAATATTATTAGTCCTTACAAACCGGATGGATAATAAAACTGAAGGTAAAATTGCCATAAAACGTACTTAACAGTGCATACATTATCACAGAGTATTATCGGAGGCAATGGTTCGTTCTATCTAATGTGTTACCGACTAGTAGGGTTGCCGCTATTTCAATTATTTTATACATAAATACGCCATCATTTAGCCACAACGTCACACCCGATGGGAAGTAATGACACGGCTGAAGGTTTACCCAGCCCTAGAAACTACGCGTAACTCTTGATTAGACCTATATTATAATTGTCAAGGAACACAGAGACGTGTAATGGTTTCACTATTTACTTGGATTGTCAAAATAAAACACAATCACTTCAATAATTGATCATATATAAATGGTGGATATTCTAATAGGCATTATTTTGTGGTGAATAACACCTTTAGCACTTGTTCTTATATAGTAAAACGGATACAAAATCAAGCCATTTCACTTTTCTCTACCGTCAAGTTTTCAATAACTTCCAGAAACTATAACGTGGGTATGTTCAAATCAAGAGTGAATAGGTATTTACTGAACAAGCGTGCTCCAACTTAGGCCGCATCATCACTTACCAGCAGGTGAGATTGCGGTCAAACGCCTGTTTATTTACATATAAAAAAAAAGATAGTGCGAAGAATTCTATTAACCTAAATATGATTCATTCATAGTCGAGTTGGTCAGTGGACATCCCTACATATGACGTCACTCGCGGCGCCTATACACAAAGCACACGTAACGAGGGCGCGCCGGAAGCGCTCGCGCAGCGTCCTCTAGCGCCACCGGCGATATTTCCGCCTTCGTTCATTCCGCTCCCGACCGTTTTGCTCACGCTCGTTTCGCGCGCCGGCCGCAGACGTGCTGAATTACTGTGTTTTGTGTACGAGCCAGTAATTCAACCTCGGACGGTGCACACGTGCTCTCGTTATAGAGACCGGAACTGTATCTCGTAGTAGGGGTAAAGTAAAATATTTGCAAATGTTGGCTATAACGTAAAACGTGTTGCTTCTGAACTTGAGGCCAAGTTCATATCTCAGCTGAGGTCATTGTCTTTCTTGTTAACAAAAATAGAAGTAAAATTGTGCACAAATTCAAAATCTCGTTTTAATAAAGAACAGAAGAGATTATTGATACATAGCTGTATTAATATTCAAAATTTAACAAAAACAGTTTCCAAATAAAAACAAAAAATATATGTTCCTTAGATTAAAATTCGCGTGAAAACCCAACCACAATAAACATCGAAGCGGCTTCCATCTGCATTCAAATTATCATTTACCGGCATGCCAACACTACGTATGAACCTTTATTTTTAGTTTGTTGACTACATATTTCCAATGCGCCGCTCCAGATTCTATTTCCGTTTTTAGACATTGACATGAATTCATTTTCAGCATGTTGCGGAGTCCGTCCCACGGTGTCGCGCACTACTGGTTTAATACATAGATACGGAGCACGGCGCTGCCACTCTTATTGAAACTTTGAAATGAGTATTTCTGATTTAGTGTGCAAAAGTGTAAATAAATGTCAAGTCAAGAATTATGCTTTGGCTTGGGGCTTGTGATTGGTCTATTGATTTGTGGTTACTCTACAGTAATAGAATGATAAATTACTGTTTAGATTATTTATTAGTATTTTGTTACTATGTAGGTGTGTACACAATATATGGCTACTACTATAGGTAGACAGAAACAGGTAGACCTATAGATTCCTAGATCATTCTTTGCCTTAATTCAGAAAAAAAAACTATCGTATAGCTCAGCACGATCTATTATTCCAAATACTCGTAAGTGGAGAAAAACCAAATAATATTATAGATGTCAAAACAATTTTATTTAGTTTATTATCAAATCTCATATATAAATACACAATATAAACATACAATCACGTCTTTTTCCCGAAGGGGTAGGCAGAGGTGTGTACCCAGGAAAACCCCAATCTTTTCCAGACCTGGGGATCGAACCCGCGGGACCTCATGATCGATACAGTACCTATATATATTTACATATTTTATTATATTAACAAATTATAACATACTCGTAAAATATATATCGCTGGAATCATGTCAAGAATAGATCGTCAATCTTTTACGAACTGGAGCGGAGATGTTTAATTAAATTTATGGCTTCCTGAGATAACAAATGAAATGGTTATAGATGTGCTATTTCATAACATTTTATGACAAGGTTTTCAATTGAAAATTATAATCAAGAAACATAAAAAAGTAACACTGCAGATGTTCTCAATGGTAATTAAAATTTTATGTAAAAAAAATTAAATACATTATTTGATTACTCACTCGTATTACGAAGATATTTTCCAATGTTTTATTGAAAAATATTTATGCAAATATTTACCTGAAACAAAATACAGTTTAAATTAAACATACTTATATTATAAATTTCAAGTCTCAGTCCAATGTAAATAAGTTAACTTTGGGACTGACATTGGCTCAGACGGTAGTAACTCTGCTTTCTGTGCCGCAGGCTCCGGGTTCGATCCCCGGCCAGGTCAAACATTTTTGTGCATGAACATGTCTGTTTGATCTGTGTTTGGGTGTTATAAGCTTATAAAAGTATGTATATCAGTCATCTGGTTACCACAGTACAGGCTTCTGGCCTAATTTGGGACCAGATGACCGTGTGTGGAAGTTGTCCCATATTATTATTATTATTATAACTCGACTCCCAGCGCTATTTAGCTTAGTTTTGTGTATGTATGTTTGTTACCTTTTCAAGCTGTAACTACTGAACCGATTTATCTGAAATTTTCTTTGTCGATATCTTAGACCCTGATATAACACTTTTCATTCCTATTCCCACGGCAACGATGACTACGCGCATAAAACCGCAAATCACAGCTAGTATTAAAATAAAATCAAGAACCATTCGATTCAGTTCAAATTTTTTATCACTGCATAACCACGAAAGAAGATAAACAAAAAACAGCACATTTCACAAACAGATATCAAACTACAAAACGACGTCGATAACCTACCAAATGCGCAAACCATATCGTTTTATTCAATGCAAACAGAGGAAAAACATATCGCCAGCTCGCAACTAGAACCAATGTATTTATTTCATCTCCGCAGGATTAGGCTCCCGCATCGAAACTCGAGGCAACAGGTGCCTTCGCCCCCCCACCCTTCGCAAAACAAGCAAAACAAGATATACTAAACAATGTTTGTACACATCATGCCGAGAAAAAGTATACGTCGTGGAGCGGGAGATGTTTGTGCAGCTCCGTGTGTTGGTGTTTAGTTTAAAAATGAACTATTGGAACTTTGAGTTTCATGCACCACAGAAAATTATCAAAATTGTATAGCACATTAAATTGGTGAATAATCTTTAAAAATAATTGATCGTGCGAGCGAAGCGTCTCAGTTTCGAGAATGGCCAAAAAAGATTTTGTCCGAATGTCCTTCTGTCAGTCATTCTGTTCTCGCCTAAAGGTCGCATTTTCCAACCGATTTTGATGTAAATTTCCACAAAATTTTTGTCGATTGCGATTTTTGATTGGTGGGAAATTAGGGGAGAAAAGAGGGAAAGTTTGCTTTAGCGTTATTTATCGACGGATCATAATCAAATTTGAGAGGCACACTAAGGACTTCAATCTACACAAGATTTTGGAAAAAAAAATCACAAAATGGGGGCGTGGAGGGGATTAAAGTGGTATAGAATACGGGTTGCCTTACAACGTTTTCGTCGTGAGTCCTAAGTCTCTTTCTCGCAGTGTAGCGTCGTGATAAAAGTAATTTTAAGCCTTATCTTTATGAACATACAGGTAAATTTTATTTGTCGCTCGCTGTGAAATTCGATTTGAAATTAGAGTTTCTTCGGTAGTTTTATTGGGCTTGGATTTGCATTCACATTACTTATAATAAAGCATATTTAGGTTATATTTTGAAACATTTTATTATTTTTCTGGGACTTTTAAAGTTTTCACTATAGCTTATTATAATTTAACAATATTACGCCCAACCAAACGGTATTAGAAAGCGCGTACATCATTCCGAACAACCCAACGTAGGTAAAGCCCTTTACACATGCATTTGTCAGAAAAGTATTCATGTATATAATATTATTATGAGAACGCGAGCTTAGCGCATGATAACGACGTAATTTTACGTAAATTATTGAAATGCGAATTTATTTTGTGTTCTTAATAATCTTCTTTTGGGAACTGCTGAGCAAATTATATAAAAAATTGTTTTATAAGAATATTATTCAAATGAGATTAGATATAAATTCAACAAGATTGCTAACAAGAAAATTATTTATTATTTTTATCAAAATTGTATCTCTACGTTGACAACCAATTACTTGCTTATCAAACTAATTAGGAATCAATTCGAGAGGGACCAGACATCGTATTGTATTCTTTGAATGGGATTTGTACGTGCATCCAAAAATTCGAGATCCCCCTTGCATATTATACGACGTGGAGATTTTATTTGGTTTTTCATTTCGTCAAGGGTTCTTTTTATTTTGGTCGGGTGTCGGCTATGGGTTGCCATTTCGTTATAATTGATTTCCCTTTTTACGGTTGGACGAGACCGGCGCGATGCGTGCTTCGGATCGAAGGGTGGCGTATATGAAGGGCAAACGTGGTAGGGTTGGTTTTCTACTTTATAAATATACGAGTACTTTTTAAAAGTATAGGTATTATAATAATTAAGCATAGCCAAATAATAGTTACTATTACGCTATGCATATGCCATAGCATATTAAAGTCGTTTTACTTATCTAGTGGAGCGTATATTGTAAATATAAACCACATCGCGTAATTTCGACAAAACTATTAACATTACCAATCCAGACGTATCTTTAACATCATAAAAAATGAAATAGCTTCTGAATCACACAATCAACATTAAAATACACTTAAAACGTCCAAAATAAAAGCCATATACTTAGTTACTGTGGTTATTGTGTTCGGAAAAGTAAACGAAAAATATTATATATATGTAATTATGCATATAATAATAATAATAATAACTAGCACCTAGCGGGGGCTGTTTATGAGCTAATCTTCTGTTGGGGTCCATTTAGACCCCAATAGTTGCTATCCATTACCTTTTGATCAAAAACTTAAAGGGGCTTCTGCACGTTGGATTTCAAAAAAATTGTCACCGTGTATGCCTATTTAAAGACTGGGTACAGCCCGTGTTTTTGAGCGACATAATAAAAATAATATTATGTACTTCGCCCATTAAAAGATTTACATAATATATACGCAATTTAATATCCTAGCCAGTATCCAGCAATCTCGTATATTACGTACAATATTATAGAAGGTATCTCCAATTACTATGCCATGTTATAGCACACCAATTGCTCTAATCACCCCTTGAATCCATCTGAGGGTATGCAATTACACGCAATGGATTATGTCCAGTCAAGCGTTTAACATTGATTAGAATAAATCACTATTGTACCTATGGATTATAGCAAAAATACGCAGCTTGAAGTTATTACTGAATCTCGAATGGAAAATTATCTTGATTGTAACATAACAACATGAATCACGCCTTTTTCCCGAAGGGGTACACTCATTTAGGTACATCCACATTTCGCCAGTATGTATTGGTCCCATGTAATAGGGGGCGAGCCTATTGCGATCTACAGGGTACAGTCTCAGACTCCAGGCAGTTATTGAGATCATTCCTAATGGGAAAATGAACCCGGAACCGATGGAACCCGGGACCTCATGATCGGCAGTCGAGATTGCACCCACTACGCCACCGAGGCGAATCTTGATTGTACTTGCGAAGCAGTATAGTCCCTCAACGTGAATAAATCCTCCAAACAGTCACTCCGCGAAGCCTGCAATGTTCCCAGGAGAAACTTCTGAGCTGTGGGGCTGAGGGTGGCACTAAGTCTGATATGGGCAATCATGATGCTTACCATCAGGCACCGGATTTGCTTATCTTGTCACTCACTATCATAAAAAAAAGGAGTGAACCTCACATTTACCTTGGGGTGAGCTTACTTGAAAAACCAATCCATACCAATTTGTTGTGTAATTTATTGAAATACTACTTCAAAGTTACCCAAACATTGTATAAAATCATACATATTTGTATGTCACAGGCACAAGTAGATACGTGCAAAGACAGCGATGATTATAAAGTTATATATCTCACAAAGTGGAAGCAAACTTGGGTAATTTAACTACAACATTGTGTTGAGGAACTTGTTCCAACGCGATATACAAACTATCGGATAAGTTTCAAATGTTATTACAAATTCCACTTGACTAAAACAGTGACTTTAAACGAATAAAGAATTATTAATTATAATTATTATTTGGCCCCATCACGCAGAAGTGGTAGGTGCCGGAGTCTCGAGAAATAGACCGGACACAATAGGCGTACCTACACGCGGAGACCACTTTAAGTCCAACGAACAGAGGCCCCTTTGAGCTTTAAATCTAAATGTTGAGCTCAAAGACAGCCCTCACTAGGTTCAAGCACTATTGAGAATGGATAAAAACTACTTAATTGGGCTATGGGTATAATTATTATTGCTCTCTGGATGGTGAACCGGGCTATTGCTAGAGACTCCAGCACCTGCGACTTACATCGCATAGTGAAATTCTACGGTAGGTGATGACTCACCGCTTACTAAACGGGCCTAAAGGCCTAAAGGAATAAAAATAAAGTCGAAGATATAGGCAACGTTGGTGCGAGCGGCTTAGAGTGGGAGAGGTGTCCCTGGATTTAAAACAGCGATCACTTGTTAACGCAAGAGGCCAACAGCATAGATCATTAAAAAAAACGTGATCACTGTTCAAGATCGCATTAGATCGCATCACATGTCAGTTATAATTACAATTATTGATATTATAAAGATTGCTTAACTTACATAATAAAATATGTTTGAGACTGACTGCCTCAAGTGGCCATGATGTTTATTTTAACTTTTTTAATTGAAAACATTTCACATTAGGGCCGGTCATACAACCCGCAACCCTGATGTATTAAAACTATAATTTAAGTGTAATTATTCTCTATTTATTAGGATATATTTATTAGTTATATACCCATCCTATTTTAGTATTCTAGTATTCTAGTATTAGTAGTAGGTATACTTCCTATTCTTGTTTGTTTCTTCCTCTTTTCCTAGACCTTATTAAGTTTATCTAATGTAGGATATCGGCAAAACTATGTAATTTCCGCTACAATTCCTAACTCAGCGGATACAAGATTATTAATGATAATACAAAGAGATATTTTTACAATGTTCATATCTAGCGCAATTCCCGAGACTTCGTTCCCGTGGGTATTTCGGGAATATCTTTCTTATTCGCTGTCAACAAAAAAATCTGCTCTCTCGGTTCAACCATGATGAGTGTGTCAGTCAGCAAAGTCTTTAAATTTTATATTAAGTAGAGAAGATCTGTGGAACGACCTTCCTCCATGGGTTATTCCGCAGTCGTACAACATGACCTCCTTCAAAAAGGATATTAATAAACTCTTTAAGGGTCGGCAACACATCCACAACACTTCTAGTGTTGCAGATGGCAATAGGCGACGGTAACTGCTTTACATCAGGCAGGCCGTCCGCTTGTTTGCCACTCATCACATAAAAAAAGATTTGTTTTCAGAAATAAGTTCGGGTATTTTAATATTTCTATAGTACCTATATATAGGTATATTATAGCAAAAGGTTTTGTGTCCTCTTCTGCCTGTCCTTATACTACAGTCTAGAAGGAGTCTGCAAAGCACTTCTTCCATTCCAGTCTTTCAACCGTCATCTTAGCAATCAGCACACATCTTTGTCACGCATATCGTCTGTCACGTAGTTCATCGAGTCAAGTATTTTACACCCGTATTCAAGAATGCTATGGTGGACCGAACGCATAGGACCGGTAAATCAAACAGGAAACAATTGCCTGTCGTGACGAACGCGATGAGAAATTCCAACTTTAGCACAGTACCATATATAAGTATTGTTCTTGAATGCGGGTTCTTGAGTGCCCTCTCCTCACGTGTTGTCATCTATTCATGAATCCATAGGCTTTTTATTAACCACATGACTATCCCTAGTAACATGTCCATACCAAGCTAGTTTTCCTCTCATTTATGCAGTCGCATGGAAAAAAATACATAAAATAAATATTTATTATGGAAATCTACACATCACTCACCTTCGGTTTGATGTTCAAGTTCTTTATTCATAACAATAATATTACATGTCTTAAAGTTTGTTGCATATTGTAGTTATAATAAAATTTTAAACGTAAACATACTTTATAATATTATAACGTTAGCATATTAAAAAAAAAACAATAATAAATAAATTCTTAATGTATCAATACATAATCCATTTTTAATTGAACAAATATTGTATTTATTGGATTGAATAATCACTATTAAAAAAATATGCCGACGACATTGTAGTCATGGCAGAGTCGATGAAAGATCTCGGCATGATGCTCGAAGACCTCAATCGAGTTTCACAACGCGTCGGTCTTAAAATGAACATGGACAAGACGAAGGTGATGTGTTATGCCCATGTTGCGCCGACCCCAGTATCGGTTGGGAACTCGATTCTAGAAGTTGTTGTCTCATACCTCTACCTAGAATAAGCAGTCCTACTCGGTAGGTCCAACTTCGAGAAAGAGGTCAATCGTCGAATCCAACTGGGCTGGGCAGCGTTTGGAAACCTACGCAATGTCTTCTCGTCCAAGATACCAGTATAGGTAGTATGATGTGAAGGTAGGTTATATCAGAGCAGCCGCCGAGATTAAAAATCAAGCGCTTAATATCTAATTTATAATCGTAAAATTAAACCAGGAGAGTGAGGGGTAAAGTGCGGGGAGTAATCTCGCGCGTGTTGGGTGCGTTTTATGGCCGCCAGAAGGCGCTAATGGCGTCAAATAATTGGTGCTTTAAATGTAAATGACGACACACGCCCCCCTCATCTCGGTTATGACGAGGTTTTATTAAATTTGGAAACAAAATGCGTTTAATCATGGCGGAAGTATAGCAAGAAAAATTTATTGTCAAATCTGGATCTTGATTGAAGTTTAAAAGCATAATTTCTGTCTCATGATATTATTAAATAAATACATACAGTCTCGCCTTGTTCCCGATTGACTGGGCAGAGACTTATTCTCTCCACTTGCTACGATGACACACGGCTTTTGTAAATAATAATTAGATCAATAATAAAAAAATAAAAGTCATACAAATTAAAGACAAGCTTAACAAGAAAGAGAACCACTTAGCAGTTTGAGACCATGCTATGGAAAATTTACTAAATCGATGTTTTGTATTACCCTGTTTCCTGCGAATACAGATATCCTAATATTTTGAAGTTAAAATAAAGTATGTTCCTATCATGTTATTTTTGTTTATAAACAACATTTTTTTGTAGTGAACGTCCAATTACGCGAGTAAAACTGGGATATTGGAAAGTTCACTTTGAAAAAACTAAGGGTTTATATGAAAAATTACGATTACAGGGACAGGTTATTTTACTAAAAAAAATATTAGGATATAGGTAAATTTTTCATTGGATTGTGTGAAATTGCTAGAAGGCCATGTACGTTTTTAAACTTCATAATGTAATAAATATTTAAACTCTAAACCACATTATTAACAAAATATTCGTCTAATTTTACTCGTACCTTTTTAATATTTCTATGATCGTGTAAAAATCATTTTCAAAATAGCAACGTCCAAAATATCCAACATTCTCTAGTTTAATTGGTTACGTCTCAGTTGTATCACAGCCGCATTACAATGTTGCATTAATTAAAACAATAATTAAACTGCATACAAACTATTGCGGGCGGTGCGATGTTTTACCCTCGTGTACTCTATTGATGAATGTTCCGCCTCATTAGCGTGGCTTCAAGCGCGATGTTAAACCCATAACAAAAATTAATGGGAGTTCCGGATCTACCTTATTATAAGGTTATGTTTTGCTTATATTCTCTAGGGATTAATTTTTTGACATTTTCAAAAGCTTCGGCAATTTTTATCAAATGATACTAACGCTTAGCTCTTTAGTTTTAGTTAAATCCCTAAGCTAACCGAACAACTAGAACCACTAAATATGCGCGGAGACATTACCGTATTTACAACGGGTAGTGTTATTATGAACTTTTCAACTTGATACCGGCGTCTCGGTTCTATCACCGTCCTAGCTGCCATTGTCTGATTGTGATCAGCACATTATTGACACGTGAACGTGGCACACTGCGAGATTTCCCATTATTTTATGCCGCATACGTATAATCTGTGGAATGATCTCTATGCTGCGGTCTTCCCGTTGAGCTACAATACGGGGCTCTATAATAGGAGTGAATATGAGACTTGAATGATCGGCCACATACTGGCAATACCCCCAGTATTGCAGGCCGCTGGCAACGGTTTCATATAGAAAACCTTTCCATAGGTGACGGTAACCGCTCACCATCAGGCGGACCGTTTGTTTGTTTACCACCGATATACCTATTTGATATATTTATATCCTGATATTTAGGAAAAATTAAGTAAACTATGTCCATATCGTTTTGTTTTTGTTTATAAACTCTTAATTTATAAACAAAAACTCTCAATAACTGCCTGGAGTCTGGAACTGTGCCCGGTAGATGGCAATAGGCTCGCCCCCTATTATATGGGACCAATAACATACTGGCGAAATGTGGGTGTATCTACTATGGGACTGAGTCCTGGGTACACCTCTGCCTACCCCTTCGGGAAAAAGGCGTGAATGTATGTTATGTTATGTAATTTAATTTTTTTGTAGTAAACGACTAATCACGCGAGTAAAACTGGGAGTTTTAGAAGTTCACTATGCAAAATCCGAGAGTTTATAAGAGAGAGACAGGGGTAATAAAATCATCGATTTGGTAATTTTTTCAAAGAATTGTGTTAAATTTCAAAGTAAACTCCACAATAAATTTATTTTAAATGATGGGAACAGGGATGGTACCTTGTACATTAGGTACATTTGTTATTTATCAAACATTTAACTTCTGAATAAGTTAAGTAAATCAAATTGCCATATAACTCAATATTCATGAAGGAAAAGTAAACGAAACTTGGAATCAGCCTCGTTTCGGTAACAATAACACTTGGAACCGGCGCTCTATGTTGAACCAAGAACAACATGGCGCAGACGATGATGTTTCACTTGTGGATATCACTTAATGTCTGTAGAAATGTGTCTGATATTAAACTCAGCCAAATGTACCACAGTGGCATAACTTATTCCATCATCCGTGTTCATAACATAAAACATTACAGACATTCACGCCTTTTTCCCGAAGGGGTCATAAATCAAAAAATCTTATATTTAACACTGCCTGACCTGGGGATCGAACCCGGGACCTCTTGATTGGCAGTCGAGCATGCGCCCACTACGCCACCGAGGCAGTCCGTGTCATCCGTGTTCATTATCAATTTAATCAATTTCGTAATTTATTCAGTCAATTTCGTAGTCAGTCTTCAAATTAATAAAATAATTGTATAAAATTGTTAAATATAAATGATTTATTGACCTTGAAAAAAGATACCATAAACTATTTTATTTTATTTATATTGAATTTTATTAATTTTACATTTTATTGACAAATTATTTTTACGATAAGTCAATCAACTATTTTGACATTTAACGGAGTATAATTCATTTAGTCATTATTGCCAAACTTATTTAATTTAAAATTTTTGTATTGTAAATTGACAATTTTATTATCATATTATCACCAATTATTATTATATTGATTATAATTTATTATTTGTTACTGTTACATTAATTAATATTTATATAATTATCACTGTTAACTAATTGTTAGATACACTTGAACTAACTGTAAACTAATTGTATGATTAATTGTAATATAATCTAAAACCGAACTGTAACTGTACTGATATGTTATCAATAAATGACTATGAGTAAATAAATAAATAATAAATATGGGACAACTTCCACACACGGTTACCTGGTCCCAAACTAGGCTAGAAACCTGTACTATGGTAACCAAATGACTGATATACATACTTATATAAGCTTATAACACCCAGACACAGATCAAACAGACATGTTCATGCACACAAATGTTTGACCTGGCCGGGGATCGAACCCGGGGCCTGCGGCACAGAAAGCAGAGTTACTACCGTCTGCGCCAACGAGGCTGTTATTAGCCAGTTATTATTATTATGTAATGATAACTTATCATAACATCACGCATTTGACAATTCCTGCAATATCCTAAGATCTTTATCAATGAAAGCGCCACTCGTAACATACCCGGCAAGTTAATGCTAATTCCAAGTTGTGCGCCATTTAGTTTTCCATTAAGAATTTAAATCACATTCAAATTTTGCACTTCGATTAAAAGCTCCAAGAGCGCGCCGAAAGTGCAGAGTAAACATTGGTAGGTAGTTGGTACCTAACTTCGTCCACTGTCCAGTGTACGCTGACCCGCGGTGGAACAACAATGGGCTTCGGTGAGCTGAGGAGGAAAAGGTCTACGTTCACTATACCAGGAACATACATTGACCAATTTATTAAAATAAATATAGGGTATTTTGGGATTTGTTCGTATTATGTGGTTTAGTAACATCGGAGGACTGGATAATGTTTACCTATAAATTATTAAATTAATAATAACATTTAATAAATAAATAATTAGAAAGATAGATGGGTAACTCTTTATTGGCACCACAGTACAGAAAATGAAAAACTAAACTAGAAAAATTATTTATTTAATTTAATCAAAACGGCCAAGACGAATTACATTATTGTAATTCGTCGTCTTAGACACGGTTATCTGGAAGAAATCGCTCTTAGCGATAAGCCAATTGTTGCACTATTTAACATACTGTTTTGTATAAATATTTAAGATTTATTGTTTTGTGGTGTACCAATAAAGTGTTTATCTATCTATCTATGAAAATAGATAAATATGATACAACACAAAAACAAACTTTGTTAGCACTTTAAGTATTAAAATAAAAATAAATATACCACGATACTTCAAAAACATAATTTTCTATTAATAGTAAAATAATATTATGTTAGTAAAATTACAAAATAAATACAAAATAGACCGATGTAATGGACAAGGAGTTTTAAGCGCAGAGCGGTGTCAATTAAGGCTGGTTTCCATGTGATCCCAATTAGGTACCTACTATTCGTGTGTAGAGTGTAGAGGGAAGCCGCTTATGCAAATCGTGATTTCCCGCGGACGCATCTAATGGTCCATAAGGGGAGGTGTGGATGCACTTTTAGGGACACCCCCGATATAAAGGGGGTTTCGGATTACACGTATGACGTATTTCATAGCCAATGCATGTTTACAGTTTCCCTATCGTATATTATGTTTGCTACCTCTTTACAAAAAAAATACAGGACTGATTGAACTGAAATGCACGTATAATGTAGATAGCTAAGATCTTACATGGAATTAAATAAAGGATACTTTTCGGCGGGTGAATCTGTAGGAGTAGCTGTTAATATAATTTACGGAGGAATCTCAACCTTATTTTGTAGAGTTTTTCGCATGATTTGATTATATATAGGTATATCAAGTATTATTATAATGTGAATGATTCTGTGCGCATAATTTGATTCTATCAGACTTAATATTATTGTAATGAAATTATTCAAACAATGACTAAAGTCAGACAATAACTGACTTCTATCTTACGCGTCGAAGCAACCGCTACGAAAGCGTAGCATAACAACGACGTCTACGAAATTCGTAGACGCCTACGCGTTCAGCCCACACTCTAATTATTAGGCATAGCTAGAGAAATCCCGTGACTTCGTTGAGATTATTCATTAAAATGAAAAATTTCAGCTATACGGTGAAACAGTCAGTCGTTCAATCAGAACGTTGATTTATAATATTATGTACCGAGCAGTATAATTATTGGGAAGAAGATATTGATTGTATGTACTAATACAGTTATTTTTTGTATTTTAATTATACAGGTAACATCAGCCATTAGTAACAACGAACAAAAATGAGATTAATCCCAGCTACAACAATCACCTACTTTTTTATGATCAAGAGCAAATCAGGTGCCTGATGGTAAGCATCATGATTGCCCATATCAGACACAGTGCCATCCAGAGTTTTAAAATTCAAAATTCTGCGTGGCACTGCACTGTGCCTTTCACCCTGTGTTATTAGTTGTTGAAACTCGTCATGTAATTTTGCTGGTATTATTTCCCTTCAGACCGGAACAGTAATGTT
This sequence comes from Hemistola chrysoprasaria, assembly GCA_947063395.1. Classification (NCBI taxonomy): domain Eukaryota; kingdom Metazoa; phylum Arthropoda; class Insecta; order Lepidoptera; family Geometridae; genus Hemistola; species Hemistola chrysoprasaria. The sequence goes on along the minus strand of OX346716.1, from coordinate 13,704,848 downwards.
TGCACATTACTGCTTGGCGGATGAATAACTGGCAAAGGTGTGGTACATCCCCAAGTGGCCCTGCAAAAGAAACCTACCACTACAATTAAAACAATGCAATAATTATTGATTAGTTTTATCTAACAATGAGTATTCTAATTGCGAAGCTAAAATAGTGTTAATAAAAATCTAAGTATTCCATTATTGGTGAAATGAAGAGTCGTTCGCAGCTCGGCGTGCTAAATCAGAAAGCACTTTGCGAGTGCTAAGTGACCATTGGACGGACAGCGGTGGACAGCATAACGCTCTTTCACACTATTTCGAAGGAAATATATTGGGCTTTTACTGGGAATTTCAGAAGGAATAAAAATAATATAATGAACTAGCTGTGCACCGCGGTTTCACCTGTGTAGTTTTCGTTTCCGCGGGAATATTGAGATAAAAAGTGCTTTATTGTGTTATTCCAGGGTCTAAGCTGTCTACGTACTGAATTTCAGCCCAATCGATTCAGTTGTTTTGGCGTGAAAGAGTAACAAACATCCATCTATCCATCTATCCATCCATCCTAACAAACTTTCATCTTTTTATAATATTAGTAGAAGAAGACGTCGTCTTCTTCCGCCATTCCAGTATATTATCCGTCATATCCTCACTCACTCATTGCACACGCATATTATCTTCAATCACACAGTTAATTCATGTATTTCTATAAAAAATTCAACATATTTTATTCATTATTAATTAATTTTTTGGTTTTGCATAAATAACTGACTATGTAAGCCCGCGGTTTCACTTATGCCAAGATGTACTTCAGTATTTATTATAACCTACCTAATAGCGAATTCGCGATAATACTCCGAGTAGAGTTAACATGAAACTTCCCCCATAATAAAACTATTATACATTACGTAGACAGAAGAGCTCTAAAAACTAAAATAACACGTAAATTGGACACACCGTATTTATACAAATTTTCAATCCCCTCTGCGTCTGCGAGAGCCAAATTAAAAAAGTTGAAGGTACACAGTATGCAAATAAAAATAAAGTTTAGGCCGTGTGTTCACTGAACTTTCGAGATTAACGATTGGTAACAGTTCGCGGTTACAAATTAGCTGCAAAAGTAACTAAGAATGACTATTTTTGTCGTTTCAAGTTTGTTTATGAAAGCCATAACAATGTACTTATATTGTCCCAGTAATGGCAGAGCATAGTTTTTGTAGATGCCCTCTGCCTCACCTAAGGTTTACAAGGATATAAATTAAGTTTAGTTAAAGGCGGAGTATCGAGAGCCTTCGCCGGTAATGTTTTAAAGGCGGAAACAGACTTGTAATGTTAATATAGTGGTCATTTTAATTCATTAGATTTTTTTGGTAAATATTGGTTGCTTCCTTCATCATCTTATGTGTAGGAAGTCCACTGCTGGACACAGGCAAAGGCCTAATGGAGAGCCATTAGAGGGGCGTTTTGCCAACACTTGCTACGCTTGGCAGGCGGGTTGACGAACGCATTTAGCTAGTTTTACGCAGAAAACACTGCTGTCCGTCGTCTGTAAACCCTTAGCCGGCTCTTACAGCAAACACGGGAAGAGAGGGTGGAGCACTCTATACCGGCTATTTGAATGTATTATAATTAGTCATTTGAATGTATTTGATGCATATTTGGTAAATTTTGGATTCGTTTCGTAATTTAATAACAGAAAAAAAATAAGCTATGGACTCCACTAAGATTCTAGTGGAGTCCATAGCGTATTTTTTACCTTTAAAGTCCACAAAGTAGGCACTGCAAATAATGATATAGACATTAGACCAAACAAAAGGTCTAGATGGACCTGAGATGGGATGAAGTTCCAAATGTGCGAAAAAAAACACAGATACAAACTTTGAGCAAATATTAAGCTTTTCAGGTGTAGGGGTTAGGTAAAGGCATAGTATAATAAGTTGTGCCTGCTAGTAGGTCAACTGAGCGTCTAGATGGAGCAACGATGGGGTGCTGTATGACAGAGAGCGGAGTCCGCCCACTGCCCGCGCTGCCTGAGGTAGTATAGTTCGACACAAAAGAGTAGAAACGGAACTAATTTAAAGTGTATGTGTTGATGAAATTGTTTTTACTCATGTAAAAGACAGAGGCGCCCCCATTATTTTCTACTCTTTTGTGTCGAACTATACCGGCCGGCTTCTATTGAGCCCCGGTACGCTCATTCAGTCTGCCCGAATGTTGGTTCCTATTGTTATACTATGGTATAGGTCTGGGTGTATACAATGAATATGTTAGTCAGAGCTATGTTTTTTTTATTACAATTATAAAAGCAGGCTCAGAATACAATGGGGAGATGAGCTAGACTCCTGACCTAAAGGATTGGCCCCTAATAGCTGCCCAGAGGAGAAATCAAAAGAGAAAAATCGTCGCCTTTGCAGTGGGCAAGCTTAAAATAATTATATAAATTTTATTTAGCTATATAGAAAAGTATATTTAATTATTAACCGCACATCCGAGTTCAATAACATTAAATCTCGTGTATTAGGGAATCGTCTGGCGTCCATGTAACCAGACACGCTACATTATTCATACGACCGACTGCGCTCGCGGTCGGACCTATACTAATCAATACTAATGAAAATTCAGAGCTTTGTTTAGCAAACTACCTATATATGTTTCTGTGTCATCCAGTGGTGACAGAAGGATTTGCATTTGCCATTTTTTTTTATTATTTTGTCACTAAAATAAATAAATTGTACATATGTATGTATAGTGTAGGTTTACATACCTAGATACCAATAGCATACAACGCCATCTATTAGTTCCTTGCGCAAAGTATGGAGATGTGCACTAAAATAGCCATAACTTTTGATTGCGTTAACTTAAAAGTATGTTTTTTTTAAGTAGCAAGGGACCGCAGATCTGAGTAGTTGGTATCAATTTCAACTTGATACCTCCACGCGTTCCCTTTAAAAACTGTCTTGACAGACAGACAGACAGACAGATAGATAGATAGACAGATAGAAAGACAGACGGACAACAAAGTGTTCCTATAAGGGGTTCTTTTTTCTTTTTGAGGTACGAAACCCTGAAAACGAACCCTGAAACTTTTCTGATGCTTGCCGGATGTTATTATAAGGCATCAGCACATCGGGCATATTCGCTGTAATATAATATTCCGCTCTATAATTTGTTAAACTAACTACCTGTAGCTAATTTCCTCACAAATGGTTAAATCTTGTGGTAAAAATTAGTTAACTGGGATGAAAATAATATTTATGTCGCATTTTAACTATTAGTCAAAAAACTCAACCAGTGATCAAAAACGCAGCCTTAGTTAATTTCATGAATTATTTTCATGTCACAAACAAAGCTGCAAACTTTCCCATAGACATAGATGAATAATAAAATAGTCCAAGAACTTTCTTCTCGAGCTCCAGCCGGTAAGTTTTTTCTTAGTAATTTTCATAGCAAATTAATGTCAATTGCCTTTCATTATCTTTCACCGATTAACTTTTTTACAATCTTCACAGCATTGAAATAAGCGTTTTTTTGAAAGATTTTTATATTGAAACTATCTAAGAGAATTTTGATCATGAGACGAAGCTTTATCGTACGCGAAGGTAATAAATTATTATTTTTATTTTTCTTTATTCCAAAAAATGTAACATTAAGTTGTTGCACCAATAAACATAATGGTTTGGGCTGGTACATCCATTCAACTCGCTTCGCTTAAATAATTAACTTATTCCACGATGTACCTAAATACTATGGGACCGAGTCCTGGGTATACCTCTGCCTACCCCTTCGGGAAAAAGGAGTGATTGTATAATATATCATATGTCACTGTGATACTAGCCAGCCACTTGATTACTAGAAAGTAAAAGGACAGTAATAACATAACATTATCATGCCTTTTCTCGAAGGGGTAGTCAGAGGTGTACCTAGGACTGAGTCCCAAAGTAGGTACACCCACACTTTACCAGATTTTTCTAATCACATGTAATAGGTGGCTAGCAACGGGGTACAAATCTTAAGCTCCAGTCAAAGTCAGACGTCAAGTCAAGAAAAAAAATTAATAGCACATTTGGCTTGACCCGCGTATAGACCGTAATTACATATTACAACTAAATACTAACGTATAAACTACGTTAGCAATAGGGTCGCCCCCTATCACTTGGGACCAATGACATCTGGCAAAATGTGGGTGTACTTACTATGGGGCTGAGTCCTGGGTACACCTATGCCTAACCCCCACAGGAAAAGGCTTGATTGTATGGATATAAATTACGTTTCAAGTGGGGTGTGTGTAAAAATAAAGTTAAATTACCCAATTCATAAAAAAATTGTACCTTCTTCTATCATAAAGTTTTAAATGTAAAACATGAATAGTTAATTCATTAGTTTAAGCGAGTCTGTAAGATCAAGTTTGACAGCCTGGTTGGCACAGACGGTAGTAACTCTGCTTTCTGTGCCGCAGGCCCCGGGTTCGATCCCCGGCCAGGTCAAACATTTGTGTGCATGAGCATGTCTGTTTGATCTGTGTCTGGGTGTTATAAGCTTATCTAAGTATGTATATCAGTCATCTGGTTACCATAGTACAGGCTTCTAGCCTAGTTTGGGACCAGATGACCGTGTGTGAAAGTTGTCCCATATTATTATTATTATTATTATATTATTTTTCTTACACTATCGAAATTTAATAGAAAAGAATTGCGAAATCACAAGTTTTTCACGAAAATAGTTGTTGAAAATCATACAAGCAACCTGCCGTGTCTGACCACCGTCCGTAGCCTACCCCTACCTACATTCATTACCATCAACCTGTTATTACGTTAGGTGGTGTGTTACACACGTACGGAAAGTATCCAAGCGCGCATATTACATCGCCGAATTTCCTACAAACCGCCTGCGGTAGTGTAAAAACGAGCGAGTAATGTGTTATTATTTTGCGGTGTACATTCAACCGAAGGTTGGCGAGACTTGGATTTATTTTATTTCCTTGCCCAGAGGTGAAAGGGTTTCTCTGACTTGTGCGGACTTTGTATGGATTCAAGAATAATTCCTTGTTTTCTTTTTCGGTTTGCGGTTACATTATTTGTGACGAGTTTTTTGCAGAAGGCAAAAAACTCGTCACAAATAATGTTTTCCTAGAGTACGTAAAAGTACAAGTACGTACAAGTTATGATAATATGAGACATGGAGACTCTTTGCAATGGGTTTGACCTTTATGTACTGGTAGATAAGCTAGTGCCAGTATGAGAAAATAGGACGAGCTTAGGAGCTTCGTGTGACATTTCGACTGTGTTAAGGACTTTCGGTCTGTTTAGACTTTTATTTTATGATAGTGAGTGACAAGACTAGCTAATCAGGTGCCTGATAGTAAGCATCATGATTGCCCATATCAGACACAGTGCCACCCAGTGTTTTAAAATTCAAAATTCTGCGCGGCACTGCACTGCGCCTGTCACCTTGAGATATGAGTTGTTGAATCTCATCATGCCCAGTAATTTCGCTGGTAACATTGCCCTTCTTAACGAAACACAGCAAAGTTTGCACATTACTGCTTGGCGGACGAATAACTGGCAAGACTGATTTGTAACTACTAAAATTTCAGTGGTTTTTGCGCATCTATGTACAAATATGCTCTTTTTTATTAAAGTTATTTTTTTTAAATATGGACAGTTAAAGTTTTGCTATTGCAGGAGTCATTTAGTTAATAATCAAAAGCACTGATATTTTTTTCTAATTATAACACTTGTTCTGGTCGGGGTGGATCACAAGTCGTGATATTTAAAAAAAAATATATCCAAACAAAATAAATATGGATTAACAAATCACACAGCAAGTGAACTTACAAAATGTTTCAATATTTCCAAATAAAAAGTCAATCGCGTCAACCCTGTTCACGCATTTGAAATTATAAAAAAATGTTGACCGGTATAATTATGTTATCGAAAAATAAATGCCATGTGTTGGTGTTATGCGAACGATTCCGTTTATTTTCATAATGGCTGTGCATGGCGCCGTCTAGCTGGATGGTTTTTAGAGATCCTTACAAAATAAGTAGTATTTATTTTCACTACATAGTGTTGCCGTGGTGGTACCGGCTTTATAATAGTACTCCATCTTCCCTACTCGTGGTCGCCGTAGCGCTGTATGGATATCAGACCCAGACGATGGGCAGCAGCGCCCTCGGCATAAAAGTCATGAAACTGCGCTCACCAACCCGTCTGCCCGCGTGGCGAGTATTGGGAAAATACCCGCCTTATGGAGGAGGTCTAAGTCTTGCCGTATGACTGCAGATGAGGTGAGACGACTTGATGAAGATCGTGATGTGGTAGTTATGTTTTCTTATTTGACTTTCCGGTCGTCTTACTAGATGTTAGTTTCAAAAGTAACACAGTTCTTTTTATAAGAATGAGTCACGGGAACAGCCAGCCTAAAATACAGACAAACGATGCAAAGGAATCACATTAAAGAACACAAATTAATAAATTTCGTACAATAATTAATACTAAACAAATATTATTATACGGAGTACATGAAAAGGGACTTTACCTTAGCAGCCTACTGGCTTTACTAGGAGCCGTCTTATATTATTGTTAATATAATTCTTTCTTTCTAGACTTAAAACAGTGACTATAATATTATAATTTTTTTTATATGAAGTTGACCTTATCACATTTTTTTTATTTTTAAGATTAAATTTGTTTTGAATTTGAATTGTAATGGTTATATAGAATTATTCAGAACCCAAAGAGAAGGAGCAGTACTCGTTTTAACGAGTGTATTTCCCTAAGTCCTTCGTGCCTCTTCGCAATCACAGGTAAAACACAGGCGCTAAGAAGTCAGAGATAAGAGACTTTGTAACTTTGAACCTAAAGAATGCGACACACTTCTGTTAGTAAAATGTTTTTGTCGCCTTTTTTGGAAGAACTATTTGGTATTTTTACATTCAAGTTTATTATTAAATACAAAATAGCAAACACTATGATTGAAATAAATTAATAAATTCAATATAATATATTCAATAATATCTGCCTTAGTAGCGTAGTGCGCGCAAGCTCGACTTTCAATCATGAAGTCCCGGGTTTGATCCCCAGGGCAGGCAAAGTGTTATTTGGATTTTTTCATTAGGAATTATCTCAGTGACAGTATGGAGTCAGGAAATGTGGACGGCAGATAGCAATAAATAGGTACATTGTCAACCCCTTCGGGACCACGGCGTGATGGTATGTTATGTTTTCAATAATAATGCATATTGAAAGCGGCCCGGCCGGCCCTAAACTGCGCGCGCCTTTACAGTTGATTTTTGTCGTACGTGTGTAGTAAATATTATTTATAGTAAATATCGAATCGTAAATTACCCCTCTGACTGCCTCGGTGGCGTAGAGGGTGCATGCTCGACTGCCAATCAAGAGGTTCCGGGTTCGATCCCCAGGTCAAGCAAAGTGTTAAAAATTGGATTTTTCCACTAGGAATTATCTCAATAACTGCCTGGAGTCTGGAACTGTGCCCGGTAGATGGCAATAGGCTCGCCCCCTATTACATGGAACCAATAACGAACCGGCAAGCGCAGCGTAGGACGTCCACCCACAAGGTGGACAGACGATCTGATAAAGGCGGCAGGAACACGATGGAGGCGGGCCGCTTGCGACCGGACTGAATGGAAATCTATGGGGGAGGCCTATGTTCAGCAGTGGACGTCCTGTGGCTGAGATGATGATGATGATGATGAATAACGTACTGGCGAAATGTGGGTGTATCTACTATGGGACTGAGTCCTGGGGTGTAACCACCTCTGCCTCCCCTTCGGGAAAAAAGGCGTGAATGTATGTAAATTACCCCTATTGATAAGGATAAGGGTCAATGTCATTACATAATATCTGCCAACAGAAATAATCAAAATTAATCAGAAAATAAACATTAATCAACTAGCGTTCAATTCCAAGTAATTTACATCCAGAGAACACCCCACTTGCACAATCAAAATGCTTTTGACTAAGCTACTTAGGCCGATAATTAAATTCCGTCTGAAAGGAATGGAATAAAAAACGCTGAGAAAAACTGGGAAGCGTTCGATTTCAATTAAGCTGAAAAGCCACTCGCAGCAATGTTCAAAGCGGTCGTAATAGCTCCTTGTAATACTGCTAACGTTTCGTGGATTCGCGGCGGTATCGAGTTGGATTAATTTATTGGTATTTGTGTTAATTCTCGACTTTCCTGGCTTACAGGATTAAACCAGGAATCTGTTAAGTAATAAACACACCACTTTGATAAGCTGGTTCATTAGATATTTATTATGTTTATACTATTCTACTAATAAACAAATTTTTCTTTCTTTCTTATTTCTTTCTTACTTGAGGTAATTATTACAACTAGCTATTAACTAACTATTCGATCTTCTCTTGAAGACCCCAATATCATATTCAGGATAAATTAAAATAAATAAAAAATACGCTCGAACTTATTGAGCTGATTTTTATGATAGTTTAAATCCTAGAGTGGTGATTTTTAATGGATGAAACTGCATATTGATGTAAATTAAATCCAAGTCTAGTATGTTAGGCATACCTAACAATATGCATAACATAGGACTTAACATATTAAGTCCTATGTTAGGTCGCATTTAAATGCCGTCTAAACAGTAAGTTTGACTGCCTCGGTGGCGTAGAGAGCGCATGCTCGACTGCCAATCAAGAGGTCCCGGGTTCGATCCCCAGGTCAGGCAAGGTGTTAAATATTCGATTTTTCCATTAGGAATTATCTCAATAACTGCCTGGAGTCTGGAAGTGTGCCCGGTAGATGGCAATAGGCTCGCCCCCTATTACATGGGACCAATAACATCTGAGTCCTGGGTACACCTCTGCCTACCCCTTCGGGAAAAAGGCGTGAATGTATGTATGTAGGTAAACAGTTCCATAATAAATAAGTCGTATCACATTTTAAAAAAGTCAAGTCGCTTTAGTAAAATGACACATTTGCATAGCTATTAAGCTAATGAGTAACGAATCTACCGTGCCATTGGAAATATACAAGAAGAACACACAAGAAACTTGTATTTAGGGCTTAAATTTTACACTGATGGTTCTACAATATTTGGTTTGGTCAAATTTGTTTGTTTGGAAGGTGCCGCGTGGTGGTTATAATGTAGAAATTTCCAGGCATCTTTGTCTTCTATATACTGGTTGATTATAATATAATAAGCCTTACTTAAGTAGTTGTACTTATTTTTCTTTGTTAAAGTAAGGACAAAATAAAAAGTCTCCAAACACAGTCTCAGAAATCCCTGACATATTATAATTAAGCAAATATTATGTTCAACGAACCCAACCCATACCTTTAATGAACGATTTACCGATATAATATCAGCATACAGACAATCTTTGCAGCCTTAACACCCCAGCTGTCCCTAGACTCCATTAAACATTAATATAAGCTATGGCACAGATATCATGTGGTAAAACAACCCGCGTGTTTGTAGTGGAATACAGTTACCTAACTCTTCATTAAAGCTGGTTAAGAAAGGTTTGTAAGATTAGGTAGAAAGGTTAAAGTTGAGTAGAGACCACGTATCAAAAGACGTAGCAACCTGATAGACCGACCTGAGGGCTTAAGTACGAGTTATTATGAAAATTGCAGTCGTATCGAGCTCGAGCGTTATCTGTCCAAAATATATGGAATTTTACATAATGAAGAATTCGGTACGATTGCAATAATTGTCCAAACTTCGTGCAACGACCTACTAGCTAATCTCGTAAGCTTGAGTTGAACGTAAACGGCGAACAACTGAGCATTTTCTGACACTGCATTGTTGCTCGAGATAGCTCTGAGCGATTAGGCCGCCAACTGTTACACGTTTTCTATGAATGAATACCTACTGAAAGTAGCGTACACCCATTCTTTAGGCCTTAGTGCTATATATTTAAAGTGGAAAATGGGCCTATAGATTCGTATCTGAAGACGTGGGGAGTCCGTGTCTACACAGTGAAGCGGTGGGATGAGGGTTAAGAGCTGCACTAATTCAATCTCCTCCTATGTTGAAGCAATGAGCTAATACGGTTAAATATGCTATTGTGGATAATTTGGCGGCGGAAAGTTGCATCATGTGTGCGGTTCAAGTACCGTTATGGCGAATAGGCTGAAAGTATGCCGATCAATGTGCCCGATTGAGGGATTAATCGAAGATTATACAGACGTCCCTACTGTTTAGTATATTGGACTATTACTGCAATCTGTGCTCTAAAAGTTACCAATTTATGTACGTAAAGTTCAGTACTGCTCAAAACATACATAGACACGCACACCCCGGGGAAGCTTGTACTCGAGCGCTCATTAAAGAACAAAAAATGAGTCGGTTAAAACGAAAAACATCCCAATTAATGTTCATACTCATGCAGTTTAGGAAATATGACACGTGTTTGTTCATTATAATCGTAACTGTTCGAGAATAATTAATATTGTTGGATTATTATTTAAATCCGTGATAAACCTTGTTTGCCGTGAAAAAAATAACCCACTTTTTACTACGGGCTTTGCTCTTTGCTCTTTGCCTGTAGAAAAAATTCTGGTTTAATATGCAGAGTGACATTTTACGTGTTGATAAAGCATAAAAAGTGTGCCAGTTTTTGGTGTGTGCCCGCAGGCTGTTGAACTATTCATGTGCAATATTGAAGGATGGGTGATATGAATGATATTTTCATCTACATTATTATAATATTTTTACTAGCTGTGCGCCGCGGTTTTACCCGCGTTGTTAGGTTCCGTCGGAATATCAGGATATAAAGTACCCTATTTATATTCCCTATTTGTTATTCCAGGATTTAAACTATCTGTAGGTACATACTAAATTTTAACCAATCGGTTCCGTAGTTTTGGCATGAATGTTTTGGAATAAACATAATACACCGTGTGCCGTGGAGTTGCCGGCTTTAGAATAGTGCTCCACCCTCTCTACCCGTGGTTGCCGTAAGAGCCAGCTAAGGATTAACAGATCCAGAGGACGGGCAGCAGCGTCCTCTGCAAAAAACCATCGAACTGCGCTCGATAACCCGCCTGCCAAGCGTGTCGAGTATTGGCAAAACCCTCCTTTATGGAGGAGGCCTATGTTCAGTAGTGGATTACCAACGGCTGAGATGATGATGATGTTGAAACATAATATACATACACTCACGATAAACTTCAGCCTTTATATTATTAGTAGGATTAGTAGTATACATATATTTATATACAAATTTCGGTGACAAAGAACATTTTATTTTCTATGGAGCAAAAAAAATTGCGAAAAAGAGTTTTATACATTTTGTTTCTATGATGGTTAAGATCACATCTCATGTTCATATTAGCCTTGCTGATGACGCGTTGGTTTCAGTAACTTTTCAGACACTTTTAAGGCTTTGTTCACTTGTAATTATGTGTTAAGTAATTATCTGCCTTGACCAAAACGCGTGTGTAGTGTTGCGCGGGTTAGACGCCTGTCATGTAAACTGGGCCTCAGTCATACCATAATGTTATTAGTACTAGTAATTTATACACGTATAGCTATAATACCCTTTTCTGCCATTGCCAACGTCAGTTCTGTTACAGAATGAATATAAACATAACACTTCCAACCCTTGAATATTGTACCAGTGTATTCGTAGTATCGGCACCGATTGGTTCCAATGGTAATTTCTGTCCGTCGCTCGAGTGCCCGCTACAGTATACTCAGTATGGAAACTTTATAGAAAATATTACTATGATTATATTATAGTTTAATAATCTAACGTGAAGCGCAAGATTATGAATCAATGAAGACCACGTCTGCTCCATTTTGGAGACAAGAACGTAAAATCATACTATAAGTCGGAATTAGTTCATAATTAATAATATTGTGCATTTTCTGTAAGAGCGTACAATATCTAAAAAAACATTATGGACGCAATACTTTAATTGTTTCAAACAAATAAGAAATGTAGTTTATTTCCAAACAAGGCTTTTACTTATTTGTTTAAAACTTTTGCATTTCTTGCAAAAAATGAAAGAAATGAATAACTTTACCATTCCTTCTTGCCCCTTAATTTTATTGTTACTATGCCGCTTTAAAATTGTGTAAAAGATCGACGACAAAGCAATATTATATACGCACTGGCACCAAAAAATTCCAGTTCGGTGATAATTTAGTAACGGTGCCTGCTCATACCACTTTAACCAGCGTAATGAGTCCAACTAGAACGTTATCCATCCATTCGCCCCTTATCTTGTTAGAGGGACCTTAACTGCTTGACCCTCCAAAGTACGCGGCACGAGCAACCGCAATTGAGTTACTATCTGTATTTTATACATTGTAACCCGAGATCCGACCAGACAATGACTTAACAAGGTTGCTCCTAAGGGATTTGTACTGGGACCCGACTTGGGTGAATTCGATTTCTTTAGGATAAGACCCGATGAATATTTTCATAATTTTACTGGCGGATCACATCGGGTCGGCTGACTTGAATTTTTTTACGAAGGTATTTTTCAATTTGGTAAGCGATGTCAGTGGAAGACATTGTAAAAATATTTGAGCTTTACGAAGAATGAACATTTTTTTACTTACGGAATGAATTTATTACAAAATGTTGGATAACATGGTAAGAGATAATATGGAAAGCGAACCTGAAAGAACTCAGATGAACTACGTGAAGTGCTATTGTTTTTTTTATCAGGCATTATTTTTATATGGTAACAAACAGTAAAATAGTTTGGAACGAGTGTGTGGAATTTATCCTGTAGAAAATCATATTAAATTATTTACCGAAATTAAAATCATTTAGTTAATTCTGCCTCGTTGGCGTCGTGGGCGCATGGTCGACTGCCAATCAAGAGGTCCTGGGTTCAATCCCCAGGTCAGGCAAAGTGTTAAATATTGGATTTTTATCTCAATAACAGCCCGGAGTCTGGAAATGTGCCCGGTAAATGGCAATAGGCTCGCCCCCTATTACATGGGACCAATAACATACTGGCGAAATGTGGGTGTATCTATACTATGGGACTATAAGTCCTGGGTACACCTCTGCCTACCCCTTCGGGAAAAAGGCGTGAGTGTATGTGTTTAATTAAATCTGCGTACATTCAAAGCCAGTTTCAGACAGACAGTTTCATACAGATTAAAAAACTCCAGGTAAATGTATAGTAAAAGTTTACAAACACTTGTATAAAAACTGAAACAAAACTGCTTTAGCAAAAATAATTTCATAAAACCTGGATCTAAGTAAGCAGTTAAGATTTTGCATTATTAAAATAAGAATGCTCGACGCAAATATTTATGAAAAATGTTCAGTGTTTTAATTATGCAGTCGGGAATTTTTGCAAAAATGTCAACTTAAAGTGCTTTTCTAAATTTATCTTCCAGCTTATCTAAGTTATTAAGAATATAATATTTTTATGCGAAAGTGGCAGGTACCAGAGCCTCTAGTAATAGCCCGGTCACCGTAAATCTAGAAATCACACCTAGGTATAGCCAAATCAAGTAGTTTCCATCCATTCACAAATATCCGTGCAGCTAGCGGGGGCTGTCTTTGAGCTCATTATTCTGTAGATGGTTTCAGCGATAGACCCCAGTAGTTTTGGTGTGAAAGAGTTACCAACATCCATCGATACTCACAAACTTTCACATGTATAAATATTAGTTGGATAAAGGACATATCTGTAAGTCTCAGAATTTTCTCTGCAGAAACTAAAAACAATTTTACATTTTATTTATATCTACGAGCTCTAGTAGTTACTTAGATAGAAACAGCTACGAGTAAATATAGAATGGGAAGGCTCCTCTTGCAGTGATATTAATTTAGACAAGACGGAAACCTATGTCTATCTACCTATTATGCTTTTATACCCACCTTCGATTGGATTAGAGTAATAAATATACGTTGTTATACCTATCTATTACTTACTGTATACTTTGACTATACAAATACCCTCTTACTAATAAACGTTGACTAAAATTACTCCGAGGATTAAATCAGTAATAAGAAGTTTCCATAGGAAATTCCTAACGTCGGAGTAATTTTAGTCAACGTTTATTAAAAAGAGGGACAGCCTCGTTGGCTCAGATGGTAGTAACTCTGCTTTCTATGCCGCAGGCCCCGGGTTCGATCCCCGGCCAGGGCGAACATTTGTGTACATGAACATGTCTCTTTGTTCTGTGCCTGGGTGTTATAAGCTTATATAAGTATGTATATCAGTCATCTGGTTACCATAATACAGGCTTCTAGCCCAGTTTGGGACCAGATGACCGTGTGTGGAAGTTTTCCCATATGATTATTATTAATGTTTTCATTTTTTCAAAGGAAAGACAATAAGAATAAGTGATAATAGAGACATTATTAAGTTAAAACATTTATGTAGTAAATTAGGTTAAAACTGTTTTACTCATTTATCATATCAGCCACTGCTGTTGGAAGCCCATAGCTGGACATAGGCCTCATTAGTATTTAATAGTTAGCTTAGATTGTAAATAAACATCATATGTTTTGGGTATGAAATTCAACAATAAAACTCAGTCAATCATTGATCCTTTGCTTTTCAGCATATGGGGAAATGTTACGACAGTAGAAATTGTTTAAATTTTATGTTATGATAGTAGGTACAAATTAATTACGAAATGCAAAATTTCTATATACCATTTTTATCAGTATTATCACTAGTGTTTTCACGTCAATGAATAGAAATTGCTGTTTATTTAGAAGCTTATTTTCTAACGCTACATCGGCAAGGTCAAAGTTCATGTTTGTCAACCCATCGATATCCAATCCCATTTGATTCCCCGGACCACCTGAAACACCATTAGCTAAATTACATTCAAAAACAAAACCCCGAGTACTCACCGTTAAAAATTACTGTCACACCGGCCATGGCAATCTTACACACTGGAACTTGGCAATTCAAATCACTGTTACAAGACGCTCAACATCGCAACAACGCCTACACAAGCTAGCTTACATTAAAACAGATAGATTTTTGGGTATTTACACAAAAACACAATCACCGTTTCGAGATGTACGCGTTTCGTGGAGTAGAGCGATATGTCGCAGGTCCGTCGGCGCCGAAAGCTCGGCTGGTACTGAAAACTGCCGCCCGGAGAAAACCCCCACCCGCCCTTACCGGTGTTTCTTTGTTTCCCTGCTGAACCCCACCGGATGCCGGGCGCGCGTGTTAAACAAATCTCTCGTGCGGACTACACTAACAATTGATTCGATACCAAGCTAGTGATAATTTACTAATCTAGCTTTCATAGTTTCTGTAAGCTTATGTGAAATTTTTGAGAGGTAGAATGTGTGTGAAATATGCATGCAGATTAGCTTGCGCATTAAGGATAATTATTTATTAATAGTCATACGAGTAGCATATTTACTATGTTTCTTTAAGAGATTGCGTAGAATGCGAAAGTTTTAACGTATTTTTTGTACGATTTTGAAAGCTACCGTGAGTGTTACTCATATCAATACACATGCTTAAACTAATCGTACTAATTAAGCATTTGATAACATGGAAGTTATGTCTACAAGTACTCACTGCTGGGCATAAGCAAAGCATCCCCTAATTTTGTCTTTGATTGTATATGTCTTACACCACTCTAATGCGGCTCTTATTTATTTATTTATTTGTTAGGGGGACCAACAGCTATAAAATCAATAAAATATAGTTAAACTTAATATATCAACAGAGAGCCAATAATAGGTCCCCACGGATATGCCAAGAAATAAGCAATGAAAAATGAAACAATGCCAAAAACACACTAAAAACGAGCCTAGGTATACATAATACATGATAAAATAAAATATTATGATGCAAAGAATTCCTCGCTCAAGAGCCGTCTAGCTGAAGCAACGCTCATGCAGAACGGGTCAATGTCTACTCCTCGCTTGTTCAATGAGTTAAAGGACATGCTAACACGATGTATATATGAATTTTGTCTGTAGTTGGTACTCACAGCTGGTATATTAATCAGGGGGTTGAATCTCATCGGTCTTAAGGGGGTACTTAGTGAAATTTTAGTTAAAAGGTCCGAGCAATCAATTGCGCTTGACATAATATTTAAAAGATAAGTGACATCGGCAATTTCTCTTCTCTTTGATAGTGGTAACAGATGAAATTTTTTACAAATATTAATTTAATTCGATGAGTCATATGGAATCTTCAGCTTCTAAAAAAGATGTTTAACAAACTTCATTTGAACACGCTCAATCCGAGTAATCCAACCTCTTTGCCCTATCACGAAGCAATACGTAACTTTATCCACAATTATCCACAATTAAAGTTATAAAATTATTGTCCTGTGTTTTAAAACTATTTTCCATTTTAATTAATGATTGGCACCGCATCACTTGTCAACAAAATTGCCTAATTTTATTACTGGTCACGTGAACCATGACGTCCAAAATTATTGACGATACATTGACAAAATTTTCGATGAAATTTGTCAATATTTTATTTAACTCCCCGGTGGTTAATGGATGACAATGTAGTATTATTAATGGATGACTGTGCGTACAGGACACATACATATTGCAATATTAATAATAATGTCCATTGTATTGAAGTTAAAAACGCGTTTTAAACCATAATTATGCATTATAAAAAAAACTAATATTTTTATTTAAAGACAGGGAATAATTTATTAAACGTCTGTTCAAAGCCTTACCGCGAAGCTTGATTAAAGTAAATCGACGATAAAAGTGATTGTCACCGAAGAAAGGCTTAGTTTTCACAACTTGTGCTATAACACGAGTATTTCCAAAGCATACGCGTTTATTAATGTGTATAGAGGTATTTATTAATGTATATTAAGCAGTCCCTGAGAATATGTTTCAAGTTTGGTTTATTCCTAATCATGTGCACAAAATGGTGTAACAAAATATTATATTATCAATATATGGCCCATTTTAGAATAGTAAATTTTAAACCTATTTGAAGTTATACATCTATATAATGCTTTTTAATTTAATTAAACATGGAACGACTTTTTGAAATTGATTATGGTTACTTTATAAGTAATTCATTTGTAATAAGCCAAATACATTTCAACACAGTTCATATTAATATATTTTGTCAATGACCTCGAAGGAACAAGTTATATGGCTTGCTGTAGAAGATGTATATGCCCAGAAGTGATCGAAGCATAGGCTGTTGATATTGATCCAATGACATAGTTATATTATACTGGACAACTCATAAAATTCACGGTAAAAGCTTCCCGAGTTGACATTATATACACACACTATAACAAGCTTAAACTTAAAATTATGTAGTATTTTTAATCCTACTATTTTAGATTGAAATATTTTTTACCAAAAGCCCGCACACTGCACGTCGTATGTAGTAAGTACATAAGCTTATGCCAACTTTTTTTATTTCATTTGGACGTTTGTGACTTTATGGAATGGTAATCTCTTTGTAATAAAAGCTTTGAAATTTATGCGCTAAAATTTTAATTTTCTTGTACTATCTCTATGTCTACTCAGCCCGCATTCACCCACTGCTGGGTATATTAGGCCTATTCTTGGTTGCGTCTTTCTTTCAGATTTTCTCACTTACGGTATTCTAATCCCAAACATGGCAAGAAACATGTACTTGTATACTTGTATACTTGTATACGCTAGTGAGTAGCGTAATTAAGTCGCGGTAGACTTGATTCCCGTCGAAATTTCAGGAAACCTTGCGCTCTTTAAGTTCTAAGGGCTAATGGTTCCAAGAGCTAATAGTTCCAACGCTTTAATCTGCGCGTTGACGTGTGAGTGTCACTTTAGACTTCGATTTTCAAATAAAGATATTATGAATTAACATAATAATTAAAAATACTAATATGAACAGTAAATATTCCCGCAGTGATGACGTAATTATTCACGTTGAAATATAAATATTTGCAATTGCTGGGAATTACTGCATATGTCCGCGTTGTGTCAATTAATATGAATAATAAGCATTTCAACAATGATCTCATACGATGTTAATCCTTATTCGGTAATGGACTGTACCGTACCACGAATTTTACATTAATATTTCATGCGAAAGAGATTAAAAACGACCGTCATACTAAAGCTATTATTCAACTTTGTTCGACTCGGCTTCAAATATGATGTTTTTTATTTTCGAAGCTAAAATGTTGTTAAGATTTATAAATTTAGCTTGTGTCTATTTATAAAATTCATGATAAAATTAGATTTTGAGTGAGCTTCACCTAAGAGTGTGCTTTATTCTCTTTCAGATGTAATTTATGCTGTAGAACATTGAAGACGAATTAATAATAATAATATAGGACAACTTCCACACACGGTCATCGGGTCCCAAACTAGACTAGAAGCCCGTACTATGTAACCAGATGACTAAAATACATACTTACATAAGCTTATAACACCCAGACACATTAATATTATAATAATATTAATATGCGTGTGCTATTAATATTATAATAATATTAATAGCACACGCGTGAGCTCCTGATGCAGGACACCGGAGTTGTCCGAGTTGTCCGAGTCCGAACCTAGGTCGAGCGATTTCGACTTTTAACTTGAGTTAAGTCGTTATATAACATAATAAATATTAATAGCAGTTTGTTCTCCCGCAAAAAGGGTTTCTCCTCTCTCGTCAGGCCAACCTATCGTATATATCGGAACATTTCGGTTGCGCGCGACGAGAGCCACCAACATAATAAGTTGACATGGCCTACAACAAATTATCTTATAGGTAATAAATGACAACCCACAGTTTTCATTCTAAAGTAATTTAAATTAAATTTGAATATACTGACCGTATTGGTATTATTTATAAAAACTAAATTCGAAATGTGCTTCTGTGGACCAGTTGTTGCAAACGCTACTGCTGAGCAATGAGAACTTGGATGCAATTGCCAAGTCTCAGGTCATCTGGACTGGATATTTCCATTAGAAATTTCTTAATACCGCCTGCAGTATAGATTTATGCCTGGTTCATGGCAATAGGCTCACACTTTATTACATGGGACATAAAAAAAAACTGGTGAAACGTTATAATATAAAAAAAAAAAAACAAACAAAACATTCTAAGCACTCCGTAGATGTCTACCGATCTGTGTCCCATTTGAGACTAAGTCCGTCCAATTATTTATTGACTGTAACTACACTAGTCAACAACAAACACCAGGTGCAGCGAGTCTCAGCTGGCGTGGAACGCGGCGCGATGCGTCGATGAATAATGCAAGGCAACCTAGGCACATCACTATTATTACTTTTAGACCCTTGGGTAAACATTAATTTTATAAGAAATGATTAGAACAGATCTACGACTAAGTTGCTTTTAAATCAGAAATAAGAGCTGTATACATATAAATCCAATAAAATCTTTTCTATAGCCAGGTTGTTTGTGAGACATTGCCTTATGCGATAAGACTGGTTGTTGTTTACCGTAATAATATTATTATGTTTTGTTTATATTGTAACATTGTTTTTTTATTTTTGGTATTCAATAAATTAATATTATATTCTATCTTTTATTAAAAAAATAAATGAATTATTATTGTCAAACTGAGCTAAGAAAGACAAATATTCTGATGGTGGGTTATCAAATATATTCTTAGCAGATCAACTGCTGATCATGAGGTCCCAGGTTTGATTCCCAGGTCAGGCATACATTGTTATTCGCGAGTCTGGATCTGTGTCTAGTGGGTGGCAATAGGCTCGCCCCTATTACTTGGGACCAAAAAAATAACCGGCAAAGTGTCAGTGTACCTTACTATGGGACTGAGTTCCGGAAACGAAACACCTTAGATTTCCTCGGCATAAAGGCGAGAAGTCAGGTAATTATTATTGTATAATCCACTAATCTTTGGTATAGTCACGATATTACACAATACATTCATACTCGTACGTTTAATATAACTCCACTAATCTGTGGGCGTTAACAACGGTTCAATAGGGTTCATTAAATTAACTTGTAGGTGTCAAACGAAAGGCGTAATTAAACCAACTCAGCTACGCAGTTGACATGCAACTGACTGCCACAGAATAAAAATTAATGGTAACTTATTTCAGAAAAACATTATAATTTTTTAAAAACACTAATGAGTTTTATCGGTTTACGAAATAAAAAGAGATGTTACAAAAAGGTTAACTTAATACTTAACGAGGCAAAGACTTTGGAAAGGAAATCATTGAATAATGATATTATTATAATTAATCTCTTAACATTCTTCGATCTAAACCCGCATTTTACCCACGCTTTTCCGTGGATAAAGCTTACTTTATCCACGGAAAAGCGTGATCTACTTATAGATGATTCTGCAGAAGACTGACGTGAAGTGGCTAACTTCACGCCGTGCGAGAATGTGATCAGGTAACAAACAGATATCACCTGAAAACTTGATGACCTTCCAACAATTTTATCCATTCACTTTATTAAAAAATTCACAACAACTAGATGAAGAAGTAGGAATTCTAATAAAGAATATTCAACATTGTGTTTGGAAAAATACACCTGAATCAAACACTCGAGTAAGAGACAAGTACTACCCAAAAGAGATCAGACAACTAATAGCTGAAAAAAGGACTCAGAGGCAAAAATGGCACACAACTAGTGTTTATGAAAAAACATAAGATTACCTTGCCTGTGTTTAGTCGCATTTATAGTCTATACTGTTTATAATCTGTTAGTTTTCATATCTGTACCCATTCGACGTTCATTCACTCTCTCGTTCGCTCTCTCCTCGTCATTGGTGTGTACATTTGTATCTCCTGTTTAAAAAATTAATTAACATCGTAACGAATAATAAAGTTTTTTGTTTGTTCTACAACAAAATTGGTGCCGAAAATTATAGAACCGTGGGCCAACTACATATTTCCGCGCCTACGCAAGTAATTGAAGCCTCATGTCTTCCACTGAAAAGCCGGCCGGCGCGAGCAATGACGCTGACGCCGCCACGGCCAAGAAACTACGTATGAACATCGGGCAATACAAAGCAAAGCTAAGCCGAGCCAAGAAATTCGCCGACGAGCAAGACACGCAAATAATAATTGACCGCGAAGCCGTGAAAATTCGCCTCAACGATTTGCAAAATGGCTTCCGCGACTATCAAAGGTGCCTGATCGACCTCATGGTCGTTACCGACGACGAAGAATTAAGCTCCGACGATGTTGAAGAAAAATACTACGACGTTGCGGCCAAGCTGAAGGGAATACTATCCAAGATTTTACCGTCGCAACCTGATATCGAGCCGCGCCCTGCCGCCACGGAGTGTCGCGCGTCGTTGAGGTTGCCGCAGCTCGACGTCGAGACTTTCGACGGCAAAGACATCACAAAATACGCATCGTTCATGTCCATGTTCAAGACCGTAATCGATGAAGAAAAGTCATTAACGCCCATCCAGAAGCTGTGTTACCTCAAAAAGTATCTCAAAGGTGACCCACTCATATTAATAAGTTCTCTCCCCCTCACATTAGACTCTTACAAGTTAGCGTTAAGTTTATTAAATAAGAGATATGATGACAAATGTATTACAATAGCACACCATGTAAATTCAATATTAGACAGCCAGCCAATCTCAAAGGGTACACCCACAGAGCTAAGAAACATAGTGTCGACTGCAAGGCAGCATGTAAGCGCTCTAGAAAGCCTTGGCGAGCAAGTCCAGCACTGGGACAGGCTCCTAGTCCCCATTTTCCTTCGGAAATTAGACACTTTCTCTTGCAGAGCATATCATACAGATCGAGACCCGTCTGAGCTGCCAACGCTGGAGGAACTACTAACATACATAGAGAGGAGGGCAATAAGCTTCGAGGAGTCCCAAATATCAGCTGGTAAGTCAATTTCAATAAATAAACACACTATTAATAATAATAAGTCCGTCAATCTGGCCAATGCCAGCAATAATGACAAAAATGTGTGCAAATATTGCAAAAGTGTTAGCCACAAATTGTTTGCCTGTACAGAATTTAAGTCGAAGAGTGCGCATGACAGGGTAGAGTTTGTTACAAAAGAGAGACTATGCCAAATTTGCCTCAATGCGCACTCCAAAAAATGCAACTTTCACTTCAAATGCTCCTTTTGCAAAAGCAAAGACCACAATTCCTTGCTTCATATAGAGGAGAGTCCCACAACATGTAACCTAGCGAACACTACTCATGAAGTGGCCAGTGGCATGGTCCTGTTGCCTACCGTAAAGGTCAACATCAAGGCGGCCAACGGATCTTATGTCACTGCAAGAGGGTTAATCGATAGTGGTAGTCAACTCTCCTTTGTAAGTGAAAAATTAATCAAAACATTAGGTGTTCCCACATTTAACTATAATGTCAACATCACAGCTCTCGGCCAAAGGCAGAAACCTGTCTCCGAGGCTGTCAATCTAAACATGCATTCGATTCACAGCAACTACAGCTGTAATGCACTATTTTCTGTGGTTGACAACATTACTACATATCTCCCACAGACGAGGTTTGATGTAAGTGATCTCAAGGTGCCGAATTCGGTCACATTGGCCGACGATGAATTCAATACACCCGGTGAGATATCATTTCTGCTTGCATCTGACATTTTCTTCAGATCTATATTGCCAAACAAGGTCAATCTGACCAGCAAAGGCCTTGTGTTGCTGGCCACCAAGTTTGGCTACATTATTTCTGGCAAGGTAGACAATGTCTGTCATGCCGCACAGAAGGTTTCAAATACAAGTGTGGTCTTGCATGCTTCTGTAGAAAACCCTGTAGAGTCCTTAATGCAAAAATTCTGGGAAGAACAGCACATCCCTGAAAACAAGGCTGACATTCTCAACGACAGTCAAGAGTTCTGCGAGACAAATTTTCAGAATACTGTTCAGTTAGAAAACAATAAGTTTCAGGTCAGTTTGCCACTAAAGCTTCCTATTGAAGACATAAACTTAGGTGATTCTTTCAGTGTGGCACTAAACAGGTTAAATGCCTTGTGCAAAAAGCTTTCCAGAGACAGTAATTTGAAAAATGAATACATAAAATTCATAACTGAGTTCGTAAGTTCAGGTCAGGCAAAACAAGTAGAGCTTGTTCAACTTAACAGACCCTTAGAATCATGCTACTTCCTACCTCATCATGCGATCATAAAGGAACAGAGCACCACCACAAAAATTAGGGTTGTCTTCGATGCCAGCACCAAAACCAACTTAAAAACCAGCCTAAATGATATACTACACGCTGGCCCAGTCGTGCAGAAAGAACTATTCGACATACTGATCTCATTCCGTACATATGGATATGTGGTAATGACAGATATTAGGCGCATGTATGAACAAGTTGCCCTCGATCCTCACCATACTCACCTACAAATGATTTTATGGAAAGAAAACGTTAATGATCCTTTGTCGTGTTTTCAGATTCGAGTCCTATCCTACGGTGTAACATGTTCTGGATACCTCGCTACACGCTGCCTCATCGAGTTGGCTCACCGCTTCGGGGCACAATATCCTCTGGCCTCGTCTATTCTTATTAACAACAGTTACATTGATGACTGTCTGTTCGGCGCGCCGTCAATTCAGGAGGCCATCGACGCCTGCCGCGAGCTGGTTAAGTTAACAGGTTTGGGTAGTTTTAAACTTCACAAGTGGTGCGCCAGTCACCCAGACATTTTGTCGGGAATACCTGTACCTGATAACCACCGCCATTTCCAAAACGTCGACTTGAACGGCGCTGGTCTAGTCGTCAAGGCTTTAGGTCTATCATTGGACTTAAAAACAGACACGTTTGTAATATCTAGACCCACTGGTAACCTGCCTAATGGTTGGACGAAACGCTCTGCACTGAGCTTTATAGGCACTTTCTTTGACCCTTTGGGATTGGCTGGCCCGATTGTCACTCGTGCCAAAGAGTTTATGCAATTAATATGGCTGCAGGACTTAGATTGGGACGCTTCACTTCCCAATGAAGTATTATTGCCCTGGAATTCCTTTTTTCAAGACCTAATGTGTTTGAAACCTATTTATGTAAACCGTAACTTAAATATGACTAATGCACAACAAATAGACTTAATTGGCTATTGCGACGCTTCGAATATCGCCTATGGCGCTTGTCTGTATGTCAGAGCAGTGCATGAAAATAATGTACATGTAACCTTACTGTGTAGTAAGTCTAGAATTGCACCTTTGAAAAATAAGCAAACCATACCAAGGTTAGAGTTAAATGCTTGCCTGCTCTTGGCCAAATTATATAACAGAATCCTATGTATCTTGCACAATTATGCTTTCACAAACCGTGTGTTGTACAGTGATTCACAGATAGCACTCTGCTGGCTGCAAAATCCACCCACTAAAGACATTTATGTGAAAAATAGAGTCCGGCACATCAATGAACTCGCCAAAGACGGCACATGGAGTCATGTGAGTGGATCTTGCAACCCAGCTGACTGTCTATCACGAGGCATTATGCCCTCCGAGCTTCACTCAAATATGTTGTGGTGGCGCGGCCCCCCTGATGTCAATGACTCGGACTATTCGGTCAAGCCATTTTGTAACAAGGAATTAAGTAACACATTCAACGATAACAATGACATATTATCTGTAAATTGCAATGTGGTTGATGAAGTTCATGAAGTCTCATGGATAGGTACCCTTGTCTCTCGGTTTTCATCATTGTTAAAATTACAAAGAGTTTTATGTTACATTCTGAGATTCATCAACAACTGCCGGAGAGAAAAAAAGGACCGTTGTCCCACAACACAGTTGAGTGTTATTGAATATAAGCAAGCTATGAGTGCTGTTATTAAAAATGTACAAGCATCACATTTTCAAAAAGATATTAATATGATAAGCAAAAATGTTACCGTAAAATCCAATATGAAAAAACTGTGCCCGTTTCTCGATGATGAAGGTATATTAAGAGTAGGTGGAAGGTTGGACAACGCAAACATATCATACTCCCAGAAGCATCCAATAATATTACCAAAAAATTGTGATTTCTCAAAATTAATCATACGACATGAACACTTTGCGTTGATGCATGGCGGGTTGAAGTTAACATTGTCCAATCTGAGCCAAAGATATTACATAATTGGTGCAACGACACTTGTCAAAAGTGTAATTAATAAGTGTGTCCTATGTTTTAGATTTAGAGCACAAAGGTCACAACAACTAATGGCATCATATCCTCATGACCGCATAGTCCAAGATAGAGTTTTCAATAAAGTAGGCATTGATTATTGTGGGCCTTTTAAAATAAAACAATCCAGCAAAAGAAATACAGTCGAGTCTAAGGGATATGTATGTATATTTGTATGTTTCATCACAAAATGTGCGCACTTAGAATTGGTCTCCGACCTAACTTCAGACTGCTTTATTGCAGCACTGAAAAGATTTGTATCTAGAAGGGGCCTTCCCCACACAATTTATTGTCACAATGCTTCCACATTTAAAGGAGCAAATAATCAATTGAGAAATTTATATCTCTTATGTAAATCTCAGATTCACCAAAACAATGTCATAGACTTTTGTAACATGAAGGGGATCCAATTTAAATTCATCCCAAGCTATTCGCCGACATGGGGAGGCCTATGGGAGGCCGCAGTAAAATCAGCCAAATATCATTTTAAAAGAATTATTGGCGAATTGCTATTAACTTATGAACAGTTCAACACTGTAATAGTACAAGTAGAAGGTATATTAAATTCAAGGCCAATGACCCCTATCAACAATGATGTAACAGATTTCACCTACTTAACCCCTGGTCATTTTTTAATCAATCAATCTATGACAGCTGTTCCTGAACCTGAGATAAAATGTAATAACATAAATAATGTAACCTTTTGGAAAAGATGTTCTAAAATACAACAAGACTTTTGGCGTGTATGGCACAAAAGCTATTTGTCTCAAATGTTAAGCCGCCCTAAGTGGCATAAAACCACTCCTAATATTAAGGCAGGTGCATTAGTTTTGTTAATTGGTCTGAATGTGCCCCCACTACATTGGCCTATCGCCATAATAACTAATGTTTTTAAAGGTAAAGACGACCGCGTGAGGTCAGTAGAGGTCAAGGACAAAAGTGGCCACATACACACCAGAGCAATTAACAAAGTGGCAGTTTTGCCCATTTATGATTAAATGTTTTCAAACTTTCCTTAAAATTTAAATACTTATTTTGTATTATGAGGAACGAGAAGAGGAAGAGATCTATTTAGTTTCCTTTTATTTATTTTCATTAATAAGTAGCATCACTTTTTAGCTTTGAATTTTTACATGTAAGAGTAGCAATTTCAGTTTAAATTTGTTTCGGTCAACTCATTACTCTTAAGGTGAATAACTAAGTATTTCATTGTGTGCGTGATATGGTGTATTGTATCAGTTTGTAGCTTCAAATGTCTCGACCCCGAGCAATTGTAAAATCTAGCGCCATTGTTATAGTAAGTAGTTGTACTGCCGGGGGAATTTATGTTTATGAAAAAACATAAGATTACCTTGCCTGTGTTTAGTCGCATTTATAGTCTATACTGTTTATAATCTGTTAGTTTTCATATCTGTACCCATTCGACGTTCATTCACTCTCTCGTTCGCTCTCTCCTCGTCATTGGTGTGTACATTTGTATCTCCTGTTTAAAAAATTAATAAACATCGTAACGAATAATAAAGTTTTTTGTTTGTTCTACAACAACTAGAGACCCAAGAGATAAAAAAGTTTAATAATCTGACAAAAAGACTTTAGAGAGAAATCCAGTTGTTTACCGATCAAAATGCGGAAAATAGGCTAAATCAATTAACGAGTGATCGTACAACTGATTACTCGCTATGGAAAGTGATCAAAAACATAAAAAAACCTATAGTTGCAACCCCACCGATTAAAGAAACCAACGGAAGCTGGGCAATAAACAATAAACAAAAAGCTACACTATTTGCGGTACATTTAGAACAAATATTCCAACCAAATGACGATTCAGCAGATGTGATGCTGAATACACAAATCATGCACCCTGAGACGAATAATATAATACTGGTTACACCGAGAGAAGTGTACAGTGAAATTTGCAAGCTAAAGCGAAAAAAATCTCCTGGTTTCGACCTAATCACAGGAGAAGTTTTAAATAACTTACCCAGAAAAGCCGTGGTAAAACTTACTACCATCATCAATGCTACTTTCAGACTTCAACACGTCCCGGAGTTGTGGAAAGTAGCTGAAGTAATTATGATACCTAAGCCAGGTAAACCTCCCAACGAAACAACCTCCTACAGACCAATATCACTGTTACCTATAATGTCAAAATTATTTGAAAAGCTCTTATTAAAGCGACTGAAGCCTATCATCCAAGAACGTAATCTGATACCTGATTATCAATTTGGATTCAGAGAACAACATTCCACAATAGATCAGGTACACAGAATCACCAACGTAATAGAAAAATGCTTAGAAGAAAAGAAAGTTTGCTCTACAGTTTTCTTGGACGTAGCCCAAGCTTTTGATAAAGTGTGGCACGAAGGCCTAAT
The DNA here is from genome assembly GCA_947063395.1 of Hemistola chrysoprasaria. NCBI lineage: Eukaryota > Metazoa > Arthropoda > Insecta > Lepidoptera > Geometridae > Hemistola > Hemistola chrysoprasaria. The sequence continues at coordinate 13,677,466 of OX346716.1, read as the reverse complement.
ATTTAAATTAAAAAATATGCTCCCATTAAGGTATGCTGATCTTCTGGAATCATACCTTACACAGAGAATGTTTCGAGTACGACAGGAAGACGCCTACTCATCACTCAAACCTATTAAAGCTGGAGTACCACAGGGAAGTGTTTTGGGTCCAGTCCTGTACCTCTTATACACTTGTGATATTCCAGAGTTAGAACAAAATACAATTGCAACATTTGCAGATGATACCGCAATTATGGCAACAGGGTTCACTCATGAGGAAGCAGTTAAAAAGGTTCAAACAGCAGTAAACATCATCTTTGATTGGACCAAAAAATGGAAAATTAAGCTAAATGAATCTAAGTCTAGTCACATAGATTTTACTAACAAGAGGACAAGCTATCATCCGGTTTTTATAAACAACACGGCCATACCATATGAAAATACCGCAAAATACTTGGGTATGACTCTAGACGCAAAGCTCCGCTGGAAGTCACACGTTAAGAAAAAACGTGATGAACTGGAGCTTCGCTATAGGTCAATGAACTGGCTGATTGGTAGACACTCCAAACTGTCAGTTCACAATAAACTGATAATTTATAAACAAGTCCTAGCACCTATTTGGACTTATGGCATACAGTTATGGGGATGTGCCAAAAATAACAACGTAGAAATTATTCAACGGTTTCAGAATAAAGTACTAAGGAGTATAGTGAACGCTCCTTGGTACGTAAGAAACGAAGACCTCCACCGTGATCTCAAAGTGGACCTCGTCACTAAAGTTATTAAAAAGTTCGCGGAAGCCCACGAGCATCGGCTTCACCATCACGTGAACGTCGAGGCCATCCAGCTCCTCGACACCACGGGACTAGTGAGAAGACTAAGAAGGAAAAAACCTTTTGAGTTAGTTTAAGTGCAGTTGTAAACAATTAGTGTAATGCAGTGTTAGTGCCGCGTATAAAGAACACATGAAAAAAGTGTCTACCTTGTCATAATAGAGACAATAAGAATAAGTGTTAATGGACACATTCTTAGTTTTAACGTTTATCTAGCAGTTTAAGTTAAAGATAAATTACTTATTAGCCTCCAAGAGGCTAGATTGTAATTGGATGACATTCCTTTCTCGGCATGTCATTTATGAAAAAAAAAAAAAAAAAAAAAAAAACTTTATTAAAACATCTGAAGAATTTGTATGAAATTGATTTATGCGCGAAGTCACAGTTAGCTCCATAGAGAAAGTTGTTTCCAATCGGAGTACATATTATGAGTGTGCTGTTTATTACAATATAAACTATGTACATCAGTGAATTCAAAATTAGTTTACTGTACACAAAATACTGTGTCAATGTGGCTGTTGCAGGCGTTCGGTTGCTAGGCAACCAGACGCTTTTACCACCTATACAGCCTCCCTCGTTCGAGGATCTCTACTCGATAGTTAGAAAATATTACATTACATGTATACCTTGGTATATTAAAATAGTTAAATGTATGGCTTTGTGTTAATAGAATATGATTACGTGAAAATCGCGTAAGTGAGCGACCACGCCGTGGTCGCACCTAAATGTTAAACGGTCGAATTCTATTGGGACGAAAGTTTTAGGCTAAGTTGAACTCTACTATAGCTCGACATAAAAGAGTAGAAAATAATGGGGGCGCCACTGTATTTATCAATTAGAAAAACTTTTAAGTCAACACGTACATTTTAAATTAGTTCTGTTTCTACTCTTTTCTGTCGAGCTATAACTCTAACTATTACTACTGCTGCTAAACAGATGGTTATATCTATCACATAATATCTAATAAGACCAATATTACGCGTTGCACCATTTTTATAATGACGTCAAAAATAACGATAATAACGTGCAAGTAACCAAAGATTTGACGGCCGGTCAAACATTGCTTATTGTTATAGTAAGTTGGTTCTAGCTTAGAATCTCCTAATTTCCTAGTCAATAGCTATGAACTGAGACTCCCTAACGCTTATTCTGAGTTTCTGATTATCTGTTACTATTCTTTATCGGTTATTATACTCATATCGACAGCCTCGTTGGCTCAGATGGTAGTAACTCTACTTTCTGTGCCGCAGGCTCCGGGTTCGATCCCCGGCCAGGTCAAACATTTGTGTACATAATGAACATGTCTGTTTGATCTGGGACTGGGTGTTATAAGCTTATATAAGTATGTACTGGCAGGTTACCATAGTACAGGCTTCTAGCCTAGTTTGGGACCAGATGACCGTGTGTGGAAGTTGTCCCATATTTATTTATTTATATATTAGAACTATTTTGATTATTTTTTTTATGATACTGAGTAACAAGAGGAGCAAATCAGGTGCCTGATGGTAAGCATCATTATTGCCCATATCAGACTGCGCCACCCAGTGTTATATAATTTAAAATTCTGCGTAACACTACACTGCGCCTGTCACCCCGAGATATTAGTTGTTGAAACTCGTCATGCCCTGTAATTTCGCTGGTAGCATTGCCCTTCAGACCGGAACACAGTTGTGTTTGCACATTACTGCTTGGCGGATGAATAACTGGCAAAGGTATGCAACCAATTTCAACATCTAACAAATAAAATGGACAGCCCCGGTCCAGACCAGATCGTGATTGCTACGGTTTTTATCGGTGACATGTTTTGCAAATCTAAGCTCCCCACTTTCCAATTCCCGTTTCATGACTACATTCCACCCTTAATTACCCCGCTCTCAAAAACTGAAGTACACAGTCGACGATAAAACGCAGAGCGCAGCGTCGAGGACAGTCGACAGCGGCTGGCAACAGTGGCGCAGGACACGAGACACGGGTGATTGATGACAGACTATCAATCACATTTCACCTAAGTGAGGATGTAGTACGATGGTGTGATCGCATCCGAATTAGAACTCAGCTAAAGTTTATAGAGCAGCACTTTTTGCAAGTCACAACTAGTAAAATAATTATTACTATTGTCAGTTTTAAGAGCACCAGTTTATGGTGTATAATGTGGTATAGTTTATGTTTGGGATATGTGTTTTATCTGCATTTCAGGTAGTCAAACTCAATAGGTAATGTACGAATAAAATAAAAAAATGATGTCCATGAAACCCTGAAAGAAATAATTATTCACGCTGAATACATAACCCAGTCTTAAAAGATGCCATTTATTTTTGCGTCGCTTTTGCGAAGATATTACGACATTACTTTGAAAGTGTAATAAATTATGATTTGATTTATTAAATATTTAAGATTAGACTTTTTTGACTTCTAATATCCACTTAAATACATGATAGATGTTGCAGCTAAAGTCTCTCAGCGATAAAACTTGACCCACGTAATAAATCACCTATCGTAGAATACTACATTTTTGATAAAGCTGCGATTACATTGCATTTATTTTAAGTCTTTTATAAAATAGAAAGGTATGTATGTGATATTGCTATTTCCTCACAGATTGTACTCGTAGATAATGTGTCCGATATCCTTATAGACAGATCAATGACGATAGCCTATCGATTACGGCAGAGGCCCGGTGTGAATGACGCGCTTGTGTCGCGTAGAGGGCTTTGTGATGCGCTTCGATGAGTACGAATTAATGTATTACGAGTACGTCGTTTGAAACTGGATAAGGTATAATATCGTATTTACACTTTTGTGCACGACTGTCATTCATAATCTAAGTGTCGCCTACTCAAATTATAAACGCGTAAGTATTACGGTATCTATACGTAAGTATGTATATTTTTTAATACTTCTTCACGCCAAAACTATAGTACTGACTGTTACATTTCTCAAAAACATTTTAAAATAACTTCTATTCTTAGCTGCTCGCAATCACGATAACGCTATTGTTTTTCTCCAACCAACTTTTGTTCAGAATCTAGCGAAACACGTTCCAAAAGAACGAACTCGACATGATACTCGTACAATTTCCTCTTGATTCGTCAGATGTGGCAATTTGAATAATTCCGGTCGGCTCTTTCTCTCGTCATTTGTGCAACAAAGGCGCGGAAATGAGCGCGGCACGACGTTTAATTAAGTTACGCTCTTGTTTGGTATCTGAGATGTTTTACTTCTAGTGGATATTGCACGATAAACTAAATACGTCTAACTTAAAATTCAGCCTAAGTAAGTGTATGCACTAGCAGATAGCCGGACTTTGGTGAGTCGCATGCGGCAGGCTGTGCCTTGATTATTATATGAAACTCAAATGTAACCGCATGATATCGTACGCACTGTCTTGCGGCTAGCCGTCAATTGCTCCGTTTATCTTGCGACCGCGGCTAGCCGTGTCGTTATATTGATGTGGCGCGCTATATACCAACATATAGAACAGAACCGAGACGATGGTTAGCAGTAGTGCGGTGCGGTGCTATTTCTGCAGAACGCAATCTGGCTAGTCGCTAGCGGGGTACGCTAAATGCTGGAGCAGTTTTATTGTAGTTACTATTACAAGAATACAAGAATTAGTGTTTCTTGACTTCTTTGCTATATAGCAAAGAAGCAAATTTACTATTTCATTACTCTATACATATGTATAGAGTAATGAAATAGTAAATTTATAAACAAAGGGTTCCAAATACGTTCATAATATTGAACGAATGATATTGAATGAATTCATAAAATTTTACACGAATTTAAACTCAATTGGTAATTAATAAAAAATACAATATGGGCCGCTTCAGAACGGCACGGTAGCGGCCAACAGCGGCGCGACGAAGACTTCAGTATCATATAAATTTTAACTTTATCTACATAAATAAAAATATAGTATCAATTACTCGTTTAAGCAAGTAGGTGTTTGAAATTATTTGCGAGTCAGACTATTGTCGATGTAGGTCGCTGCCGGCCCGTTCTGAATCGGCCCTATTAATCTATTAAATGTTAAATGAAAGCAGACGACTTATCCGTTAGTTTACATTTCTACAACTCTACATCACAATAATATTATACCTCAACACGCTTATGATCAGAACCCAAATCAGATGCTAACAATATTAAGGTCCCTTAGTTTCTTAGTGACGACGGGCAATATCCATAGGTAAGAGGCCAATGGTTATAGTCCTGTTTGGTTGGTAATGAACGCGGTCATTTTTATCACAGTGAACCAGGATGCCTTTGAGTTTGTAATGTGTACTTAGTTGATGTAATTTGATTAGAGCTTTTTGGACGATGTGAAAGCTGCCCTTTAAGCTTTCGCTCCTGTAAAAGGGAAGAACAAGATGGTAGATAATAAAATTAAGTCCTTTTATTTTATTTCTAAAAATATGCGATAATATTATTTTATATTTTGATAAGACTGAGCGGTCTATTCGCTTTAAATACAATATGTAAAAGGAAAGACACATTTTACCCACGAGCGTGATTTAAATCCGCACCTTCCGCATTAATCCGCGTGGTGGGCACTCAACCAATTGAAATTAATAATATTTAATACAAAAAATCTGTTTTTGTTCATTTTAAACTGAGTAGGTGAATGGTTTAGAGATAGGTTTTAGTTAATAAGGCAATATTATAAATTTAGATCAAAACGAGAATGGTCACAGGTGCCTTCGAGGAATTTCACGGAAGATAAGCTTTGCATATAAAAATAGCTCTGGCATTTTCATCGATACGAAAAATAAGACCAAGCTGAGAACGCAACCTGGTCTAAAAGCATTGTTTAATAAGCATTGGTTTTGCATACTTAAGCTACTAGTTTTTGAATGCAACTGTAAGCAGTAATTAATTTTTTTTTAAATACATTAAAATCTCTTATTTCTCAGAATCGTTACTGATTTTTAATTTGTTTTTTTTTGTTACCCTTGCACAGAGATAAAGAATAAATTCGTAGTTCACGCAGTATATTGCTGCTGTTTTTTTATGCCATAGGTAGCAAACAAGCAGACGGACCGCCTGATGCTGAGCGGTTGCCTGCAACACCAGGGGCCATATTTCAAACATCGTGTGCTGCATAAGATAAGGTCAATGTATACCGAACGCAAGTGCTGTGCGGGCACGTATCGGGTCGGGTGTACGACAAGGAAAAGCTTCTGACTCTTGCACATTGTGTGTAGTCTTCTATATCGTTATCATCCGCAGCCCACTACGTCGTTGGAGGTAGCGGGCAGCAGTGGTGCTGGGCATAGGCCTCCTTCATATCATGCCAGGCTTGCAAGCCGTGTCTAGATGCGACACGCCACTGTTGCTATGTCATCCCAACGTGGTGCCAGACGACCGACGCTACGTTAACCTGTTCTTGACAACCATTTAGTCTTCTATATAAATGCAAGATATCACATTCGCTGTACATGAGACCCGATGTAGCAGTCCCGCGCCGCCGTTGTCTCTGCGCTGACATTTACTACTTGTAGTTGTAGTCGGAAGTCGGCGGCCAAAATATACCTTTATCAAAAATGCTCAACACCTACTGTAGAGAATGTCAAACACATTCTCAACTACACAGTGTAGCTAAGTTGTGATAAAAAAGTAGCCTTACAATCTGTCATACATACGAAGCTATGAAAACGCTCATGTACATAGAAATTAGCTCTCTCGCCTACATTCATAAATCCTATGCCAAAGTGCACATCACACTGCCATAGATCAAGAAACAGAAGTGCCTTATCACAACGGAATACTACCTACATCTGTGATACAACCATAGGGTATTTAGAACTAGAGTTGTCAAATGCCTGCTCCCATTCTACCAAGGTAGGTACATATATGACGTATAATGCTATGGCTGGTTGCTGGACCATTTAGACCAGTAAGTATTACTTTAATTTTAAGATTTGTACGTGTTTCATTAATTTATATATTGGTCTCAGTTAATAGTATTCTGTTCTATATGAACGTTTTGTTCATACAATCAATACAATACAATACAATCGTTTATTTATAATTTTCAGTTACACGTCAATTTAGGTATAATAATTAATAGTAATAGCATTATTAATTCGTTTTTTTTTTGTCAGGATTGTACAAAATTAATATGTCTAAAAATAAATTAATTATGATAATATAAAATATATCAATCATCACTATTAAACAATGAAATTATTAATACCAATATTGATATAAGGTCATAAGAAAGGTCAATATTGGATTGCGCCCGGGGCATCTGAAGGAGCTGATCTCACCGTGCGCTGGTGATAACGGGCAGAAGCTGCTCGAATCACTCACGGGCCTATGCAATTTTCTACTTGCGGGAAAGTTGTGCCCAGAGATATGCCCGTACCTGTACGGTGGGTCCCTTTGTGCCCTCCAGAAAAAGGACGGAGGTATAAGACCGATAGCCGTGGGCAACACCCTTAGATGTTTAGTCGCGAAGCTGTGCTGCCAGGCGGTCAGGGCCGAATTAACACCGTATCTGCAGCCCCATCAAGTGGGTTTCGGTACGCCTCTGGGGTGTGAAGCGGCTATTCACGCAACTCGGTCGTTTGTGTTGAGTGAGAAAAATGAGGGTAATGTGCTTATAAAGCTGGATATCCGCAACGCCTTTAACAGCATCGACAGAGGCACTATGCTGTCTGAGGTTAGGGAGATGGCGCCTTCTATTTTCCATTTTTTATGCCAGTGCTATTCAGTCCCAAGCATTCTTTCATACGAAGGTATTCCCGTTTCGTCCCAGGTCGGAGCACAGCAGGGGGATCCTTTGGGCCCCCTAATATTTAGTTTATCCATCCACAAATCTATAAAGTCACTTAAATCTCCTCTTAATATCTGGTACCTGGATGACGGAACCTTGGGGGGAAGTCCAGACGTAGTGGAAAGGGACCTAAGAGCACTTTTCCCAGCATTGAGGAATTTGGGCTTAGAGGTTAACACCGCCAAGTGTGAGTTCTACTCTTGTGGCCCGGCAGCTCCGGAATCTGTCGGCATATTTACATCACTTGTTCCTAGGCTCAGAGTCATGGACCGAGAATCCCTCTGTCTTCTGGGGGCTCCTATTTTTTCGGAGGGTGTACGTGACAGCTTAAATACCAAAACACAAACTCTGATTTTGCTGTCGAAACACTTTCGTCACCTCCCGGCCCACGTTTCCTTAACCTTGCTGAGGGCTTGCTTCGCAATGCCCAAGTTGACGTACGTTGTACGAACAGCACCGACATGGAAATACCCAGAAGAGGTTCGTCGGTTTGATGATAGCCTTAAGCTAATAATCGAAGAAATGCTGAATGTGAGCCTCAGTGATTCACAGTGGGCTCAGGCTAGTCTGCCTATTCGGTTCGGTGGCCTGGGAGTACGCCGGTTGCAAGAATCAGGTCCCGCTGCCTTTTTGGCTTCCTCCTACGGGGTGTCGGGCTTAGTTTCTTGCATACTTTCTTCCGCTGGCCCTAACCACATTCCTTTTGCCGCGGAGGCCCATGACCTGTGGAATGTGTGGTATCCGGATGACGCCACTCCCGCGAGACCGGAAATGCAGAGAGATTGGGACAATATCTCAAGTGCTCGCATCCTGGCTCAGCTGCGCAGCGGATCCGCCGGGGCCGAGTTGGCCCGTCTCAACGCCACCTCTCAGCCAGAGTCCGGCGCCTGGTTGCACGCCCTACCTTCTCCTCATTTGGGCACGCTTCTGGACAACGACTCTCTAAGGGTGACTGCGGGACTGCGGCTCGGTTGCGACGTCTGCGAGGCCCATACCTGTGTTTGCGGTGCGGGGGTGGAGCCGTACGGTTACCACAGCATGAGTTGCACTCGATGTGCGGGTCGAAGGCCTCGGCATCATGCCATTAATGAGGTGTTGAGGAGGGCACTTGTTGCGGCAGACGTCCCCAGTGCTCTCGAGCCCCCCGGCTTGTCTCGCTCAGATGGCAAGCGGCCGGACGGGCTAACTTTGATACCTTGGCGGAGAGGTCGCTGCCTCATCTGGGATGCAACGTGCGTCAACACGTACGCGTCCTGTCACCTCCCCTGCACTCAGCGAGTCGCAGGAGGGGGAGCAGAGTCAGCAGCAGGAGGCAAACACAGCAAATATGCCGCCTTGGAGTCGGCGTACGAGTTTGTCCCGTTTGCCGTCGAGACGGCTGGTCCATGGTGTCTGGAGGCCAAAAGGTTTGTGTCGGACCTGGGAAGGCGTATGCAGGAGAGGGGCAAAGATTGCCGGTCCCGACAGTACCTAGTCCAGCAGATCTCTTTGGCCATACAGCGGGGGAATTCTGCCAGCCTGATGGGTACCTTCGGACGTGGGGGTGCACGGGGCTACGACCGGGAATAGCCAACCACTTGGTGTGGAATTGATGACGATGTTACTGATAGTAATTTAAAAAAGTGATGTACATTTAAAATAATTCTAATAAAGATGTAAGCTATTTTATTCTGGTTAAGATGTTGTGTAAAAAAAAAATTAATGGTTTATGACTTATAATGTTACAAATTATCAATAAATTTTAAAGGTCAATATTATAAATATAAATTATTACAAAAATATTATTAGATTATTCATAAACAACACAATTACTTATTTGATACACATTTTATGTTAAGGTACTCATCGTAACTATAAACTGATTGCTCTATAAGCCAGCGTAGGCGTGCCTTAAAGCTACTGAAACATGTATCATATATGTACAGAATTTTTACTTGTTTTTATAAAAACAAGCCTTTTTGGTTTGCCATGGTAAGGTAAAATTTATTGACCAAGTAACAAAACTACGTATAAACTACTTTCCCGAGTTTATTAGTAATGAGTTTCAAAACAATTTTTTTATACAATTAGTGGTCGAACCATATTTGATTTACCTGGTTACCTGCTGCTTGAAAGTAACATTGACACATCCCGTGCTCTATGATCTAATGGTACAACTCGAACGGTGGAATAATTTCTAGGCACAAAGGAAACGGAGCGATATCAAGACTGTGCGAACACCATCGTAAATAACTTCCCGATGACAGTAGGTAATGTACGCCCAGCTGCGGCCTCGATAGCTTTGTTGAATGTGCTATTGAAATTGTCGTTCGTAGTCGTGTTCTGTTGTTGCTATCAGTTATCATTTGTGTTTTGTTGAAAGCCGGAATATTGATTTGTCTTGATTTTATTAAAATTCATACCTAACTAAGTTCTTAGATTACTGACAAGTCTCCGCGCGTACTCCAACTAGGTAAACAACAGCATCGAAGTTACTTGAAATTCTAGCATGAGTAACACGAAATACGAGGAATACACAGGCTTAAGGTCACCGAATTTGGCATAGTGTTAGTTGCTGCACTTGACAAGTATATCACACAGTGACAATGGTATCTAATCGGTGCTGGTGCGAAGACCTGTCAATAATCTGAGCCATAAGTTATTTATTCTTCTTCTTGTCGTGGTAGAGGTGTGACTAACCATGACGTCATAATAATTAATCTTGGCCTTAACAGGAAAGGTGACCTCTTAGCAGTTTGTCAAAATCCTATGGAAGATTTACCGAATCGATGTTTTGTATTCCCCTGTTTCCTCCAAATATTGTAAACGTGTTTGATATATATAAATCCTGATGTTTTGAAGATAAAATAAATATTGTCTATATTATTTAATTTCCTCTTACATTTTTTTGTAGTGAACGTCTAATCACAAGAGTATAACTTGGGCTTTTAGAAGTTCACTTCGAAAAAACCGAGAGTTTTTAAGATAAACTGAAATGACAGGGACAGTTTACTTGACTCTTAAAATATCAGGATATAAATTTATAGAGTGGGTTAATTAAATTCGGCGGAAACAGGGGAATTCAAAACATGGATTTGCTAAGTCTTTTATATTGTTTTTAACATTTTAATTATAATAGGTACTTTTGATTAGGTACCTACTGGAAAGATGAAACGCTCTCAACCTACCTGTTGCCTTACAATCAATCAATCCCACCTTATCCTATATAAACATTAGCATTTCCTAGAAGGCCAGTTGATGCCTGGAAATGCCTGTTTAGATTTGATCAGCCTTTTACCGATCGATCAGTTTACTTACACGTAGGGTTGATGCGACAGCCAATTTATTTTCTGTTGATACCGGTTGTTTTGTTAGGGCGACGTTTACTTTCGGGGAGTCTTTTAAGATGAGTGTCTATTTAAATGTTTAATAATATTATCATTTTAAAATCAAACATATCTACATCATCATCATCATTATCATCATCTCAGCTGTTGGTAATCCACTACTTAACATAGGCCTCCCCTATAAAGGGGGATTTTGCCAATACTCGACACGCTTGGCAGGCGGGTTGTCGAGAGCAGTTCGATGGTTTTTTGCTGAGGACGCTACCTGCCTGTCCTCTGGATCTGTTAACCCTTAGCCGGCTCCTACGGTAACCACGGGTAGAGAGGGTGGAGCACTATTCTAAAGCCGGTAACGCCACGGCTAACATATATATCTACAAAAGTATATAAAATTTTAAGAATGAAATGATATGATTTAGTACACTTATATTTTCTATATATTGTCATCCACGTGAAATTAAAGTAGAATGAAATAAATTATTATTATTCAAGTATATATAACAACCGATTGTGTCCCACTTTTGCTTCTTTAAAGTTTTTCTATTTTTTATATTATGAGTTAGTCTTTGAAGTGGATTATGCCACTCCGCACCACGAAATCGTGGAAATTACGCCACGTACTTTTAATATTATTATTAATTTTAAAAATATAAGCTCCACGAGAAATTTAAGTACGTCAGCAAATAATGTTTCAGATCTATTATATAAATATTATAAGGTTGAATCAGATTCAGAGGCAAATATTCTTGACACGACACGCATCTCTCGACGGTACCCTGATTACAGCGGCACCTCTAGTAGGCATTCGGTTTTCTATAATGTTACAATATTATATTGGTAAAATGAAATCACTCAGACTGTAAAAACACGAGTAAAGGGATAAGAAGAAATAAGACATCATTATACATAGCGATTTTTTCGCGCTTCACAGCTCCTGTTAGTTATTCATAATTGACATGCTTATGTATGCAAATCTCAAGATACGAGTAGCTCTTCGCGTCTCAAATGGCTTCCTTGTATACGTTTACACGCAAAAATATCGATTTGTGGATATTTTTTATGATCACGATTACGAAAGCTGACGTTTGCGTTTGGAAGCTTTAACCTAACAAACCTGTTTACGTCCGGGTCCAGAATTTGTTTTGGAGCAAGTGTTACAATTGTTCCACTTCGCCTCACTAACCCAACCCACAAATTAGTGGGTCAAAGTGAAATGACAGAAATTTTATAATGTACTAGCTCGACTCGGTAGGGAAGAATCCACTGCCCTAAAGTTTTAGTCCATTTTACCCCACTCGAGTTATTACTTTAACGTATGGTCACCACCGTGACCTATGCTAGGTATTAAGTAACGCCTATCTCGCCACTAACATACAGGTTCGTTACTTAGACTTAAAAATAAGGACGCTCACCTCAAAATCATTGTTAATGCTATTGTATGCTATAGCCTAATCTTTATAGTGAGAAAGTGAGAATAAAACTTTCTCAGTAATTATAATAATAATATGGGAAAACTTCCACACACGATCATCTGGTCCCAAACTAGGCTAGAAGCCTGTACTATGGTAACCAGATGACTGATATACATACAAGCTTATAACACCCAGACACAGATCAAACAGACATGTTCATGTTTGACCTGGCCAGGGATCGAACCCGAGCCTGCGGCACAGAAAGCAGAGTTACTACCATCTGAGCCAACGAGGATGTCAATTATGATCACTACGTATTAAAATTTAATCAAAGTGGATATCATTCGATATTTCGCATCGTATGGTTATATATTATTTTATATCGCGTTTAGACACAGGGATATTCCGAATGTCGATAAATAGAAGAACAGCACAAATCAGACATGCTTGTGAATGTTATCAGAGTTCTAAATAATTGGAATCTACAAATTATGAACATTATAATCTAATGGTAATTTGATAGAGACATAACAAGAGCCAACACGGAGAGCGAGACCTTGTTTTTTTTTTGCGATGATGTCACGCATTGTGTGGACGAATCTTTTAAACCTGCCTAATGCCTCAAATTCTCTGAACTTTAAAGGTATTATGTATTTATTCTGTACACTAAATAACTCTTAGATTTAGTGACAAATTAAAGCGAGTAAATAAATAAACACAATATCAGAAGCAATTTCACTAAGCTTGTATTAGAAGTATTCCAATATTGTTTTAGTCGATAATTAAATTTATTTCAAAGTTTGTGATTTGCAAACATCAGATTTATCTTGATCAGTACGCTTCTCCGACATGTACACAAACAAAATTAAATTTCGTATCATCTTCAATAAGGGACTTGTCGTGACTCAAATTCACAAAGTGATTTAGAAGATCCACGCAGATTTACAGATCGCTTTCAGAGCTGCTATTAACATTAATTGGAATAGAAAAGTATGAGGGATTGAACAAATTTTCATGCTGACGAGTAGGGTTATTTTGGGGTTTAATTTACACAAAAGTTAAACAATGAAGGGTTAAGAAATCAAGATTTCTAACTTATGAAAAATGAATTAAAATATGACTGTAATACAGGTTTATAATTAAACCTACAACAGTCATCAGTCTCTCACTAGACAGGTATACTTTACCGAAGAACGAACTATGATATTAATATTGTACCACTTAGCTCTTATGTTGCCTATTTGTGAGAGAAAAATAAATGACTTTCTTTTGAATTTCAATTTATTTCTAGAAAGCCCTCAGATTACGAATTTTTCTTTTTCTTTGCGACATTTCCGGGAGAGAATCATGACTGACCTGGGGATCGAACCCGTGACCTTCTGATCTGTCGAGCTTATGCCCACTAGGCTACCAGGTCGGTTTACCTAGACTAATTATAATTTATAAGCATAACAAATTATATTATTCATTCACTGACAATATTTCGATTTTTAACATCCACAGAAATTTTAAGCGTTCTAAGACTCACTTTAATAGGTAAAAACATAACATAACATACATTCACGCCTTTTTTCCCGAAGGGGTAGGCAGAGGTGTACCCAGGACTCAGTCCCATAGTAGATACACCCACATTTCGCCAGTATGTTATTGGTCCCATTATGTAATAGGGGGCGAGCCTATTGCCATCTACCGGGCACAGTTCCAGACTCCAGGCAGTTATTGAGATAATTCCTAATGGAAAAATGCAATATTTATCACTTTTCCTGACCTGGGGATCAAACCCGGGACCTCTTGATTGGCAGTCGAGCATGCGCCCTGTACGCCACCGAGGCAGTCCTATCTTTAATAGGTAAACAATGTTATAAGTTAACTTATTGCATAAAATTTTATTCTTATACTACAAACCAAGTACAATACACCCGCATTATAAGAGTGGCCAGGTAAATTTCACGACCCTGCATGTTTTGTTCATCCCTCAGGGCCAGGGCTAAATTACGTGGCCCTTTAGTCTTGTAAGGCGATATAAATATAACACAATACACCCTCTGTCCATTAAACTCCATGCGAAAACCAAAATTTATTTGGGAAAAGTTTCTGATTGGATCCAACGCGGTTTTGTTTAGGATTTAGTTATGCCGCAGCTATATCGCACTTTATTGAAAAGATGTTTATAAAGGTTTCAAGATAATAACGCTGTGTATACGGGGTTACTGGAATTAAGTTTGCATCTTCTTTAGGGTCTTATTACTAATAACTTGGAATAACATTCGCTATGACATCAATAACTCTGAAACCACAAAAAAAAATCATAGAAAAAATTCCTAGATCTATAATCACGATCCCTGTCCAGGTCAAAATGGGACAGGCAACTATAAAATCCAATTAATATTTTGCATTTTTAATTACGCCTTTTAATTGGATGACGAAAATCTTATTTATGCTATTTTCTATGTAAAATGTACCTAATCCTGGCTCATACGTTCGTCAAAAAAAATTGTCGTGATGTTTGAATGAGAACCATGTTACAAAATATATGCCATGGACTTACGACTTAAACAAAAATATGTTGACTCCAATTACAGTCACGTGTAAGTTAACAAAATGTATCGATGATTCTTTTTTCACGACTTCAGAGCACCAAAGTTGTACCAAATGATGACTTCAAAGACGTTTGAAGACTGACATACATTTGAAGACATCTGTAGTCATAACTTACACACTGCAGACGTCCGCACATTTGGCATCGTTAGTCGCTTCCCAACTCTACGTATTATTAGCCGCGTGTCCGTGTGTACAACTACTTTATATACTTTGCCTAAAATCGTATCAAGAAATTTTATCAGAAATATGAGGACTTTCTCATTGGACTGCCAACACGCAGTTATGCCCCACAGCTAATTAGATAATAATAATAATACAAGGAGTTGGGAAGCGACTATCGATGCCAGATCTTTGCAGCCAAAACTGCAAACGTCTGTACATTTATTTAATGTCATGTCGTCCACACACCCACTCACTCATCAACAACCAGCCTAACCTTTGGACCTAAAAAGCTGATATTTTGCTCATAGTTTTTTTTTATTATGACGTAGACAAGGAATAAGAAAGGAAATCCCGAAATTCACACGGAAACAAACGTCGTGGGCCTTGCGTCAGCAACCCTGTATATTATTTTGCATTAGGGAAAGTTATGCTTGGAACATAATACTGTCGGAACTACCCCGAGGCGAAACTCTAGTACATAATTTCGCTTCATATTTTGTAATATTAATTAAAAGCATTGAAATTTTTTGTATTTACAATGTATTTGACGGTGACAGCTTGCGTTTTACGTGCATTATTTAACGTATTGGATATTTCGATGGATTTTAACCATTTTAACCATGTTTTATGGGCTGATGAAAATTAATAGGTTGAGGTAAATGTGGTGTTCGTGTTTTATTTATAGTCGCGGTAGTTATAGAGTTGTTTTTAATTACCCGGCTGCGAAGAAGGAGGGTTATGTTATTCTAGGGTATATATGTATGTATGCACCTATATGGGTATGTAATGAGGTTTCTTTGGCACGGCCTACAGTCTAAGCGATTTAATGGATTTTGGCATGTGAGGCGTTATTTGATTCGTAGTGACGTAAGGTACCTCATTTTCGAAAAACCGTCCTTGAAAACAAAAATAGAGGGAAAATTAAAAAGTATAGTTTGTTAAATAGGATGTAATGTGTATCGTTAGATAGAATTTGTTATGCAAATTCCAAAAATTTGTTACACTGCCATGAAATACTTAGTAGTTTGGTAGATAAAGTGGTTTTAAAATATGCCCGAGTACCTATACCAAAGTTGTACCAATTTCTTCTGTAGTGGTAGGCCTTTTTTGCAGGGGGCCGCCTGGGGCAGTACCACACCTTTGCCAGTTATTCATCCGACAAACAGTAATGTGCAAACATTACTGTGTTCCGGTCTGAAGGGCAATGTTACCAGCGACATTACCGGGCATGATGAGATTCAACAACTCATATCTCAGGGTGACAGGTGCAGTGCCAGAATTTTGAATTTTAAAACACTGGGTGGTACTGTGTCTAATATGGGCAATCATGATGCTTACCATCAGGCACCTGATTTGCTCGTCTTGTCGCTCACAATCGTAAAAAAAAACTAAGTAAGATCAGTGTAAGGTAGTGGTAAATATATATCAGGGTAGGTAAAATGCAAGAGCAATGCAACTTCTACTACTACTACAACTTATGCAAAATGCAACTACTACCGAGGCAGTATTTTATACCTAATGAAATTCTACTAATAAAATTAATTCTACAAATAAAGTATTTTTTCTAGCTTCAGGAATACTTCAACGCATTCACTCTCCAGCATTAATGAATCAGATCTCGACTGCATAGTTTTTAATATCTGTAATGAAAGCTGCAAACATGGTGCAAGGGCGCACATCAGGACTGCCGGCGAGGCGCGAACTATTTGCGGGTGGGTGTACTGTGCATGGGATATAATGAAATGATGCTATTTAAAAAGAGAGCATTTTTTCTTGATTGACTAATAATCCACAAACAGTTAAAGCTTTATTGTAATAAATTCTTTCAAGATGAGACAAATATTACGATATTGAGATGAGTTAACAAGGTTTTCATACACACAAACCCATAGAGGTCTATTATGAAGTTCCTGGAAATTGTAAAAGCTGCTGATTACATACGCATCTATTATCCACACTCCGCCGTCACCTTTCTCACATCCATGCTATCACTTCTACATTCTAGTACACAAAATAATATTATAATCTAACGCCACGCACAAGTTAATAGAGTCACACAAATAATAATAATAATAAGACAACTTCCACACACGGTCACGTGGTCTCAAACTAGGCTAGAAGCCTGTACTATGGTAACCAGATGACTGATATACATACTTAAATACGATTATAACACCCAGACACAGATCAAACAGACATGTTCATGCACACAAATGTTTGACCTGGCCGGGGATCGAACCCGGGGCCTGCGGCACAGAAAGCAGAGTTACTACCGTCTGCACCAACGAGGCTGTCAATGCCTTGAATAATCTTGCACTTTGGTTAATTCTCACACATACACAAACTACGTAGCTCATTTAATCATCTGTCCGGCGACAATGCCAATCGAGCGTATGTGAATTCTATCTATTATGTCCTTTCTAATAAGTATTCCACGTTGGAGATGATATATCACACATTATATATTAGGTATATAATTTTTATTTACAAACGAAACTACTTGCAGTGTCTACTACTGCTCTGGTATGTATCCACACTCGCTTCTCTCATCACCCTTGTCGAAGTGAGAGTTTCATTTTCCAATGCGAAAGTACGCGACGTCGGGATGCATTAGTAAATTACTCACGTTCACGAAGTCTGTACATTTCAAACTTTGAATTTGTCCTCGGATTGTGTGAATACCGCTTTATTAGCTGCCGAGATATAAATACCGGCGAATAATTTAATAATTTGTTTTACGTTGTTATTTACAACTATAAAACTTTATTTGATTCACTAGAGTTTCTGTATATTATGACAATACAATATTTAAAAACGCATTCTACAAAATCAAAACCACTTTAGAGCAATGATGCTTTTCTTCAAATTTCTTGACATTTATCATTCATAGTTTTTTTTTGACATGATCATTTATTTAATTGATTTACTAAGATATCGGTTAACATCCTACTAATATTATAAATGCGCAAGTTCGTGAGGATGGATGGATGTTTGTTACTCCTTCACGCTAAAATTACTGAACCGATTAGACTGAAATTTTGTATGTAGGTAGCTTAGACCCTGGACTGGAACAATGACAACGCGGGTGAAACCGCGGTACACAGCTAGTACATAATAAAATAGCGACGATCGTAGTTATTTTGCATTTTTGTTAAAGTCCTGAAAATATTAAAGAGGGATACTGTCGGAATCTGCTAACGCAATTTTAAGTCAATTATAATTATTATTTCAACAATTAATAACACCGCATTGAAAAAGAACATAATAATATCTCAATTTACAGCCTCAACTGAGTTCAAAAAGGGTTACGCCCTTAAAAGGTCTCTAAACGGTGTTAAAGGACTACAGGTACCTATAGTGACTCTTCACTGTGGCCTTTTTCATTGAAGCAAAGAGGCCGTTCTAATATTTCAAGGGTCTATATCAAACAAGGCTTGAGTGCTAAACTGACGGGGCTGGTAAGGTCGCGCGGCCACAGAGTTCTCTTTTTGTCTCTTGTGGAAATGTAATCAAGAGTCAGTTATATAATTCTTTAAAATATAAAACTACAATCTCAAAAGGTTATTGTACTTATTTTCCATTACGGCCTGTCAGCCATCATTTTGAAGAACGTCATTACCATTAGCGACGCTGTTAACAACATAATATAAGATGGTGAGACTGTACCTACCCTTAACGGTACACGGGCTTGGTGTACTTGCGCGTGCCGTACCACACTGGCTAAAGCGATAGAGGTGTTTTTTTGCCAACTTAATATAGCGACAAAATGAGCTTGGCTGTTGCAGTTAGGTACCGTTAGTTAGGCGAGTGATCGGCAACTTAATATTATCGCAGCTGGAGATACCTATCGAATGGATGCCTCAAAAAGGCCCATCATTAAAAACTCATAAAGGTCATCATTAAGATCGCAAACGAGATGCGATACACTCAATACAGAGAGAAATTGTACAAGAGGTAGAAAGCTGGAATTTACTTGTAGATTGTATTGTAATAGTATAGTCGAGTTCAGTTACTGACACAGTTTATATTCCCTCACCGCGTGTAATGTTCTTTATGTTTTTATTCCATTACGCGGCGGTGTGTGCACCGCTTTACGCCTCTACCCTGTTGTCGTTAAACTAACTTATTGCCACAGGTGATGCCCTTAAGGCAAAACCTTGTGAGCCGTGCCTCAATTTAACTAGGTCCATGTTTATTTGATGCTGCCGCAAGCACCATGCTTGTGGTTTTAAGGTTTTTATATGTGTTTTCATGAATTTACCAACAAACAGTTAATGCTATTGACTATATTTATATGAATTCTTGTCATTAATTGGTAATTTAACACGATTGTAATTAGACGGGACAACTAATCCTAGACTTCTAAGCATTCGACTCTCAGACCGCGCTATAGGATGATTTATAAACATATTTGACGTTGACATAGGAGATACTATATAGATATATCCGAAAAGTAGTTATCTACAAATTTAACTACTTTTCTGACAATCTTCACTTGGATCTGTCCATCTGTCAGACAAAAAATAAATTAATAATGCAATTCCCAGTTAAGGGTAATGAATCTAGTGTTTACTATGTATGACGTAAATAAATAAAGTGTTTATATAACAGCTTTGTTAATTATTTAAAATACTAGTCTAAAGGTTAGAACATTATAAATAAACAAAACAAATAACAATAACAAACGTACATCCAATAAATCTAACAACAAAGCTCTCGCATTAAAAACGCATTAATCATTTGTTCAATTTGTTCATAGCGAGGTAAAGTTGTTCATTTTCAATAACTTTAATGGGTGGGTACATTAGGCGAAACACCTGAGACTTTTAGGGCGACCGATGGTGATACATAATAATGGAATTTATACTCTTACAGAGCGGGTTTCTCTAATCACACTGCTTGAGTCAAAATAGTATAGTTTGTGCAGTCAACCAATTTCCTGTAGAGTATCATCTCAGATCCTTACGCAAAATATAGCTCTGGTTGGCCATGCCAAATATGTATGCTTGCACGTATGAGTGATGACTACACGCATGGCCAACCAAACGCATGGCCAACCTAATTTGACATTTAATTTCAAAGGCACTTAGACGGATCTCATTTTTTTTTTGTTGTGTTGGAAATAATGTGAAATAGTGTTGTCTCGTTCTGTGATTTTTGTAAATATTGATCGTGCAACACGGCATTTTTAGCTGATGTGTATCCAGTGACGGCCTGATTCAGACTAAGTGTTGAGAACAGTTATTTTTTACGTGTTTGCTGCTTCATGTTATATCTATGACATCAACGGGTCCCTAAATTTTACAACCAAACACCACCATTGGTGACACATGTCACCAATTGCAAGCCAACATGACCTGACTGCTACCCTTTTAAACATATTTTATAGGAGACAACCAAAAACACAATATGATAATGTGTTAAGCGATATATGGTGGCGTTCAGTCGATACAAATATTAGATGCATATAAATTCAGTGACGCCTATTACTCGTTGTGGAAGGCAGAGACTTAAACAGAGGCAGAGCTCTAAACTTAGCTTGATCTTGACATAATATGTTTTTTTTTCTTCCATTTTGATCACATTCGTTGTACATGCTCGTTGACAGCCTCTATATATGAATGAAACAGGGGAATACAAAATATTAATTTGGTAAATTTTCCATTGGCTTGTGTCAAACTGCAAAAGACATTCCCGTTAAAGACGTCTACAATAGGTGTAATTAAACGCCGTCTATTTCTCTACTCTATACTCAGTTTTATTAACTAAAGACCTGATCCAAGCACGATTGACGTGGTAGGTCTTCTTTAATTAGGCGCTCCTATATCCTCAAGGGTTGTGATCAAATTAATTAACATGCTTCTCGGAGAGACGCTTAATATAATCTATTGTTTTATGAGGCTTCTTTAGTTAATTATATACGAAAGAGATAATTGAGCTAGTTTTCGTTATGTCAACGTGTTTTCAAACATAACAGTATAATAAATTACTCAATCAATGAGGCTGAAATCTGGTTTATAGAAAGCTTAGGGATCCTTGATCAGCCCATAATTTCAGCGAGTAAAACCACGAGACACGGCCAGTCATTAATAACCCGCTGAAGAATTAATTCTCTAACCCAAACTTCCATTGTAATTATTAGAAGCTTTTAGCCCTAAATAGTCGTTTTACTAAGACAAGCTATTAGCCAGATTGCCTTTTGTGCTACTTGCCTCCTAATAGAATAATCTACGCGGTACGTACCCAATCAAACTGTCAAAAACCGGGGCCGATCGCATAAATTTTGATTACATTCTCTCGCGTCGAGAATACGAAATTACCGAAAGCCAGGATCAAAGAGGCCTCTTTTTTCTTATTAAAAAGGTGTGTACCGTGTACATTATCAATATTCCTCGAAGTTTTGGCCCAGATTCCGGATTGTAGATATTTATTACTTATTTTGGATTAATAAAACTCGCGTAATCACTTGATATGAACGGATATATTTTAGGAACAGTATTTAGCAATCGTAACCAGCGCAGACAAGAGCAAGAAGGGTGAATGACATAATGACAGTTATAAAAAGTCAGACTGCGCTTCTAATTTGACAGGTGACGTTGACAGTGATGTTGACATTAGGGTTTCCATTCACAAATAATTCATCACACCCCTCATGAATGAAAGCCTATTTTCTCTACACAATAATTATGTTTCTCTACACATATACCTTTAGTTAAACAATCTGCTACATTGACTCTACCATTAATAAAGTTAAATATAACATTACTCTTTAAAATATGCTCTCTCAGAAAATGAAATCTTATATCTATATGCTTAGATCTAGGTTTGTAGCAGTCCGTCGACGCCAATCGTATCGCACTCTGGCTGTCACAATGGATTTTCAACGCTCCGCCGGCGCCTGGACTCTGGCCGAGCTCTGCCTGGAGTTGCCTCAGCCACAGCGCCTCCTGGGTGGCCGCCGCCATCGCCATGTACTCCGCCTCGGCGGTGGATAGCGCCACTGTCTGTTGCTTGCATGAGTTCCATGCTATGGAACCTCTCTGAAACATAAAAATGTAACCCGTGCAAGACCTTCTGTCCTCATTATCCCCAGCCCAATCCGCGTCGCAGTAGCCATGTATTTCGTTTGAGTCCTCCCTTCTGTAACATAGCTTTAGACTCTTGGCACCTTTCAGGTATCTGATGACTCTCTTCACACCGAGCCAGTGTTGTTTCTGTGGTCGGTTGCAGAACTGACTGAGTTTGCTTATTGCAAACGAGATATCTGGTCTGGTGACTTGAGCTAGGTACAACAGGCATCCTATGGCCTCTCTATATGGGACATTCTCATATAATAGGTTCTCTGGTTCATTAATAAAAGGTTTTACCTCAATTGGTGTTTTCGTAGGTTTGCATTCTGACATACCAAACCTCTCCAATACTTCATTTATATATTTTTCTTGGTCTAACATTATTATTCCTGCTTTTCGATCTCTGGTTATGTTCAGACCGATGCACTGCCTTGCTTCTCCGAGGTGCTTCATGTGAAATTTTAATTTCAGTTCCTCAATTAGCTTCTCTTTTGTGGCCTGGTCATTACTGAAGAGCAGGAGGTCATCGACCCATACTGTGATAAAAAGCATTACATGATTATTATGATAATAGTAAATACAGGGGTCTACTTTTGATCTGGTCAGTCCACTATCTTTCAGTACAGTGTCTAACTTTATATTCCATTGCCTACTCGCTTGCTTTAAGCCATATGTAGATTTATGCAGTAGACAAACTTTATTTCCCTTTTCATAAGAATATGGTTGAATCATGTATCTATATCTCCTTGCAGGAAAGCAGTAATTGCATCCATTTGTTCTATTTCTAAATCATACTTTGCTGCAAGTGCCATCAAAAATCTGACAGAAGTGTATCTGACTACTGGTGAGTAAATTTCTTCATAATCTACTCCTTTTCTTTGTGCACAGCCTTTTACTACCAGTCTAGCTTTAAATCTTACTATTACACCCTTTTCATTTGTTTTAGTCTTAAATAACCATTTACTCGGATTAGCCCTTTTATCGGAGGGAAGCTCTACGAGTGACCATGTATTATTCTTCATCAATGAGCTGTATTCATCATCCATGGCTTTCTTCCATTTGTCTGCATGGGTAGATGATAAAGCCTCCTCTACAGTCACAGGGTCATTCATGTTTATCGTGGGGCAAAAATAGGTAGTGTCATCATACTTACAGGTTCTAGAGTCTGTCCTTTTTCTTAGTGTTATGTTGCGCATTGGAGTATCATTTATTAAAGTTGATGATGTTGTCTCGGGAACATATGACTCATCACCTCCATCTGTCTCATACTCACTGGAGCTTTCTTCCTGTTGAGACTGTGTTTCTGTGGTGACCGTAGACTCCTCGCAGACCGTTGTTTCTGATGCCTGCGGTTCAGTGCTGCGGCATTCAACATTACAAGGGGTTATAGTTTTATCATGATTATTAACATTCTCTAGGAATACTACAGCTCTACTTTTAGTTATCTGATGGGATTTCGGATCGGCTAAGCGATAACCTTTTGTGTTTTCACAGTAACCTACAAATATGTATCTTTTTGACTTTGGGTCCCATTTTTGGCGTTTTTCCTTTGGAATCTGAGCCATTACTTCTGATCCGAAGATTTTCATATGAGATATATTAGGTTTCTTACCTGACCAAACTTCAAAAGGTGTTCTCTCTTTTAGCGCATGTGTAGGAGAACGATTTACGACATATGCAGCTGTAGCGGTCGCCTCTGCCCAGTACTGTTTGGGTAGTTTGGTGTCAAATAGCATGCACTTTGCTCTTTCAACCAGTGTCCTGTTCATTCTTTCAGCAAGACCATTTTGTTGCGGAGAGTACGGAGTGCTTGTTTGATGTTTGATGCCATGTTGTCTCAAATATCCATCAAACTCTTTGTTACAATATTCTTTCCCATTATCTGTTCGGATAATCTTTATTTTCTTATTGTCTAGTTCATTTTCAACTACATTCTTAAATTCTTTAAAGACATTTAGCACATTCAACTTGTCTTTAAGGAAATACACAAATACTTTTCTCGTGTAATCATCAATAAATGTAATGAAGTATTTCATACCACCTAGGGACTGAGTTTCCATGGGGCCACATAGGTCTGAGTGAATTAATTCCAGGGGACGAGAAGCTCTGGTGCCGATATTGTTGAACGGTGCTCGGGCATGCTTTGCTTCTATGCAGGTGGTACAGGCGCTGGTTACTTTTTGTGTGGAAGGTAGGTTTATGCCATCTGCACAGCTGGGTAGCTTGCAGACATCTGTAAAGTTCAAATGCCCCAGGCGACGATGCCATAGGACAATGTCTGATAAAGTATTTGCTTCGGTTAGATTTGCGGCAGCTTCCTCTCTCACACAGCTCTTTAGCACATAAAGATTTCCCTTTCTGAGTGCTGAGCATACAAATTCTCCTCCGTTATTATATATATCACATTTATCATCAGTAAAATGGACTTTGCAACCGTTACTCGTTATTTTGCTCACTGAGAGTAAATTTGCTGCCAAGTTAGGTATATATAAAACGTCTCTCACCTGTATCACTTTGTCCTCGTTACCATCTAGTATGATATTAACTTTTCCCATTCCCTTCACTAGGAGTGGTGTGTTGCTCGCATCTTTGATTTATGACACCGGTGGATCGGTCATATCGTATATCCAGTCATCACGGTTGGTCATGTGTAGACTTGCTCCTGAGTCTACATACCAAATATCACGATGCATCATCTCGGTTGTTGCTGAAAAAGCTGCAACAAAAGATTTTTCTTCATTTTTGTTATTATTAACAATGGGATTCCTTTTAGGTGCTCGGCAATGCTTGGCGATGTGCCCATATCGGTTGCAGTTGTAACACCTCGGTCCCTTCGTCTTCATGTCTGCTCTCTGTGGTACATATTTCTTCTTCGCGTAGAAGGCGGACTGTTGTGGACTTTGAACTTCCTGCAAAAGTTTAGTTTTTATCATATCTGCACTAATGGTGATACCTGAACTTTCAATACCCATGATCATTGGCTTGTATTGGTCGGGCAAGCCGGCCAACATCAATGTTCCGAGCCACTGATCGTCCACTTTGAAGTTGATATTTCTCAGCTTGTGGGCCGCGCTCATGATCTTGTTCACGTAGTCTTCAACACCATTTGATGAGTCCAACGTTGTCGTTATAAGTTCTCTGAGCAAAGCCACCTTGCTACATAGACCGCTGTCGTCAAACGCCTTTTCTAGATTTGACCACGCCTCTTTTGCCGTGTGCGCGTCCTGTATATGGACATAGTTAATGGGGTCTATTAATAAAATTATTTTGCTCTTACATTTCGTATCCAATACTGCATCCACCTCGGTGTCGATCAGACATTTGTACAATCCTTCATGTTGCAGATATGCCGTTACCGCAAATTTCCACTGCGCGTAATTATCTCTGCCAGACAGTTTAGATATACTGAAAATATTAGATGACGACATGATGCCGGCGGATACCTCGTGCATAACCTCCAATAGTTCCGTTCAATGGTTTTCCAAAATCTTGAAATATGGCTGGCCAACCACGCTCTGCTACCATGTAGATATTTATTACTTATTTTGGATTAATAAAACTCGCGTAATCACTTGATATGAACGGATATATTTTAGGAACAGTATTTAGCAATCGTAACCAGCGCAGACAAGAGCAAGAAGGGTGAATGACATAATGACAGTTATAAAAAGTCAGACTGCGCTTCTAATTTGACAGGTGACGTTGACAGTGATGTTGACATTAGGGTTTCCATTCACAAATAATTCATCACGGATAATACCACTAAAATTAAGATCAGAAAAAAAGGTTTAGAAAGTAATTTAGAAACGTTTATACATTCAAGAAGATTCCGGTTACAACCAGCTAGCTTCCCCTTAAAGGGGCACGTTGTAATCAATTGGAACAAATTTTACACGGAACTAAGTTTTTTTTAGCTTAGAGAACACATTTCCATAAAGAATTTCACAATGACTGTCTAGAGTCTGGAACTGTGCCTGTTAAAGGCAGCGTGCCTTTAACGCTGCCAACATGGGACCTAAAATAATAAATGGTGACGTGTGGGTAAAATGTGACTAGGTCCTGGGGTACTTAGTTACTTTATTTTTAAGTTGCATAATATATTATATCTAATATATGATAACATCTTTTCCAAAGATAACATCTAGTAGGTATATTAAAGTGGTATAACATTCATCACACACATCTGACAGAGCCTTCGTTTTAACGATCCAAACGTCAAGTTTCGTCGCGAACAGGACGCGTCTTTACCGCTAAATTTCCATAAATCAATTTCAATACAAACACCTCTTAGTGAACTCTGTCCGCAGTCTCGGTAGGGTTTGGTGCTTTAAATAGCTAAAGTAGCTGTGGTTATACTACCTTTCTTGAGTGATCTCTAGGTTAGGCGACGTCAGACAGGTATTTACTAGGATAGGTGACCATTTTTGTAGTATTAATTTGAGGG
This sequence comes from Hemistola chrysoprasaria, assembly GCA_947063395.1. Classification (NCBI taxonomy): domain Eukaryota; kingdom Metazoa; phylum Arthropoda; class Insecta; order Lepidoptera; family Geometridae; genus Hemistola; species Hemistola chrysoprasaria. The sequence continues at coordinate 13,650,864 of OX346716.1, read as the reverse complement.
TGTTACCGTTCTTCAGAAAACAATTAATTGGTCCCAGCTAGTCACAGACGACCGTCATTAGGTTATGTTTGTAGACTTCAGTCGACATAAAAATTCTTTATCATTTACAATATCGACTTAAAAAAGAAGAAATTAAAATGAATAGTTATTTTTCCATATTCTTGCTTAGGTACGTCACTGTAATTCCTGCATGTTCAAAAAGATCAAAATAGGTAAAAAAAAAAATAGCAATTCGATGTTATAGTAAGTAAGAGTCAGTCCGAAATGCGAGAACTTGTTTTTTTCGACCTTGGAACACATCATTACACTTTTTTCCTGAAGGTGTTATTAGAGGTGTAATCAGAACCCAGTTCCAGAGCACACACCGGTACTTCGCCAATTATGTTTTTAATGCCATTAAATAAGAAGGCGAGCCTATTGCCATCTACCGGCCACAATTCTAGACTCCAGGCTGCTATTGAGATAATCCCTAATGGAAAAATCCAAATAAAAAACACTTCTTGCCTGACCTGGGAATCGAACGCGGGACCTCATGATCGGCAGTAAGCTTGCGACCATAACGCCACTGAGGCAGACCATTACAATGAAAATTAGAATTTATCATACTCTAACAGAACGACTTTCCATAATTGCTCGAGTCAATTCATACCTATGAATTGACTATGGAGAGGTCAGAGTTTCTGGTGTAATCTTACCTCCGCTATTCAAAGCAACCAACCCTATTCCGTGACTAGGATGTGGAGCGGCCGAGCGGTTTCTGGGCGACAGTTGGAATGCAGTTATACTGATCAAATTGAGTCAGTCGCTCGTTGCACCAGATCGTGCCTTAGGCGCTGTCCTAACTGAGGGAAAAACGTGATGAATTTAAACGTAACAGAGATTATTAATTAAGTGGCGATCTTTCATTTTAAATTTGCACCAGATCTCCAATAACACCTCTGTACAAGCTAGTGAATAAATAGACGCAATACACGCAACTTCTTCAATATTATTGGTACTTCATCATTGGCCTAACACACAAGTAATAATTTCTAATGAAAATCTTTTTATCTGAACTGGGTAACGAACTCTCTTTTGCTCAGCAGTAACCGCTTGCACCAACGAGGCAGTAAGTTTTTCTAAAAACCTGTTTAAAAACAAAGCAAACAAACTTCCTGGTTCAATTACCAAACTCCAGCCATTTTCAAACGCGTCAACTTGCAACACAATCTTTGTACAGCAAACAACACTGACGACTACATCTGTTGCAAAACATAATAACAAAATAAACTATTCTGATCTTAAACACTTACAAAATAGAGACGAATATTGTATGCGAAATACTGTGTAGGATAATCGTGCCGGTGACTGTACATAATTGAAAACTGTCAACGGCTTTCGGGTTAAGCTAAGATTTAATAACAGATAACGAGTTAACCGTGTCGTTTCAGCGTCAAAGCCAAAGTTTTAGGCGACCTCTTCATTTAGCTTATATCTTAGATTATGGAAATATTATAGTTTGACGCGAATGACAATATTAAAAAACTATTGATGCTACCTACTGCTACCTACTGTCGTAAAGATAATCTGTTATGTATATATCTGAGTGGAATCTAATTACTAGTGTATGTGTAAACTGAGCAGAGTGTAGATGCGCGAGTCGGTTTTTAAATATATCAAGCACCGACTCGCGAAATCTTACACAGAAAATTTGTAATTTTTTAAGCTTTCGATCCTCGCCATTTTGAAAATTTTCTAAAAACTGAAAAACTAAAAAATATAAAACGGCTTATAATCTAATTTACTCTTAACATTTCACGATAATCTGTTAATAAATGCGACCAGTTGAATGTTACCGCCCCAACAGACTTTAATTATTATTGGCAAATGAACTTAATGTGTGACCCTTGCACCAATATAAAAAAATGTCAAATGTGACAGTGACAATATTATAGGTGACAATTGATAAGACCCGGAACCGTTTTCCCGATCTTTTTTACTTTTTTTTACGCGAGGAAGTTGACATCACAGTTTTCATGCAGAGTGCGAATAAGTTTACAAAATCGAATTATTATACGATAATCGTAAAAGATACGGCTACAAAAGAATACACACCAGTTTCTCCACTAAAAAGGTAATATAGATTAGAAAACGTTTTCTATCCTTTTGAAGAGCACCGTGCTTGATGGACAGACAGACATACGAAAACATTTTTGCGCAAATTGCAAAGGAGAAGCTTCGCTCGGTCGATATGGTCTATTAACACGACAGCTGACGAGCTATTTTGGATTTCTGAAAAATATGTAACTGTGAAAGGAGTAATCCTTGGTAGAAGCAGTATATTGCGGGCTCAGTAAATAATTTGGGTTATTTTTAACTAAGAATAAATAGAGGGCGAGCCTCTTGCAATATAGACTTCGATTTGTCATTCAGTTAATTCTTAATAGAAAATTTCAATAACACTTTTGCTTGCCCTAGGGATCGAACCCGGGACCGGGATCGGCAGTAGAGCTAGCGTCCACTACACAATCGAAGTTAAAAAGGTCATGGATTCCCTACAATTCGTTTTGCTGGCAGTCATTATAAAAACCCTCACTTGTCATCGAGAGATCTGTATAAATTCCCCGCGTTTTAAGACAACAGTATCTGTACATTTTATATATTTATATAACAGTGGGTTCAGTCCAACACCCTCGTTATTCCTTATCTGTGACATTTCAATTGAAACTTTCCAAGCTCGACATTACGGGTGACGCGATCACAATATATAAACAGTAGGCAATGTGAATACAACGGTTTAAATATGCACGCACACATAGGCACGCACCGTCTCAATTGATCGCGACAGCGTGATCATCGTAAGATTTTGCGAGTTTAAGTTTTAATAATCCGCGATCAAACATAATATAAAATCTAATTCCGTGCGACCGCATCGCACTAAAATGTCAATCGGAACACTTTTTTTTAAATAAAAATACCATTACGCCTTTTTCCCGAATGGGTTAGGTTAGAGGTGTACGCAGGACCTAGTCCCATAGTAGGTACAACTACACTCCTTACTTCACCAGCAAGTGATTATACATGTTTTTACATTATTATTATAATAATAATATAATAATATGGGAACCGTTGTTAACATTACCTTCTGTTAGTATTTTGTGACGCGATGCTCTTATTGTCGTCGAAATAACACAATGCTTTTGCATGAATTTTCTGAAGACTCGAGCATGATTTTTATACTGATTGTTTGACAATGGAAATGATGGAAACGCAGTACGCAAAATCCCGTCTAAAAATACATGCTTGGTTCCAACCTCCTCGTCTTCCATAAAGTTAAGTGCAGGGAAGTGCATTTTAAGGCTGGACGATTTTTGCTTAGTCTTTTGAAAGATAAAACCATTGGTTTCTCTAATTTTATCGTTAAATTTCATGTTTAATTGGTACCGGGAGCATCAAAGCTTTCTGTAGGCCATTCTTTATAATATCTATAGGTATTTGGTAAAACATCATCTTGAGAATACCCTCAGAATAATACTAATAATTCTTTTCACCCAATTAAACAAATCTAACAAATAATACCTCCCTACGTAACAAACCATCGCCCACCAAAACACTATAAGTTAACCCCTCAACCGCTCTCATAACTCCACGACGCGACAACGAAATAAATCCGAAGCTAGAATGGCCAAGGGGCGTCTAACCATTTGGCCTGTATTCTTGGATATCGCACCATAATACAGTAAGTCATTTTTAAAACTCAGCCAAAAAAGTAGCGCTTTGTGTTAGTTTAATTTTAGTTGTTTATATATTTAAGCGGGTCCATACGGTTCAATTTTAGTGGATCAACATCTGTTGCTCAGCAAAAAAATTAAAATATATTAAATTTTGTTCCTTAATTTTGATTGAAAGCGCAGGCAGTTCAAATCGTAAGCGATTTAATAGTTGATCAACAAAATCGAACCTTGTATTCATAAGGTATGGTTCGCTATTATCGTTTATGAGACTATAAACGTAATCTTTAAAGGTTTAAGTTAAGAGCATATCCTAGCTATAAGAAATTTGACAGAATCCTATGAAAAAAATACCAAATCGTTGGTTTGAATTTCCCTGTTTTCTCCGAATATAATTAACACTTTCCATAAATTTATATTAAATTCTTATTCCATAAATTAAATTTTTTATAGTGAAGTAAGCTACTTGTATGTTCCTGTTATTTTATAATTTCTCTGATAAATTATCGGTTTTTTCAGTGTGAACTTTAAAAATTCCAGTTTTACTCGCGTGATTAGACGTTCACTACAGAAAAATAAAGAGTTTATAAACAAAAATTAAGTGATAGATTATAGATCAAAATATCAAGACATATTATATATAATATATAAAATTTTTCATAGAAGAAAAAAGCGGAACGCAGTACATCAATTTGGTTAATTTTCCATAGAATTGTGTCAAACTGCTAATGTGACCTGCCTTTCCTGTTAAGGAACAGGTTTTAATATTTTACATAGACAACAGACTATAAAAGTGTCAGCGGTTGCGCGTGAAATAGTTTTGGAAATCTGTACAACATATGGCAAGCAGAGCGGAAATGCTAAAATATTGAAAGAATGTGTACTTGTTTGTGTATGAGATTTCACTTCTCAGTCATCGTAGCGTGACTAAACTAAAATATTCCTCCTATTCTTATTCTTTCAAAAAATCTACTGCTTGAATCGTATGTTATAGACGTTGAGGCCGCTGATGGTGTTGATGAACGAGTATCCTAAAATATACAGATCAATGATTTATAGCTAGACTTTCCAAGGGCCGTCTGCCGGAACTTGTCAAAGGCATCTTGTGTTAGAGCAAAGGCAAGAGTCCTTGACAACTTATTTATGAGTGAACTTGGCAGTTTGGTAGCTAATGGTGGGCGTCTCAACATAGACAATACTGACTGATTTAGACATGCCATTTTAGACAGAAAGGGTCTAAGATTACATGGATAACATGTGTAAATTAATCAATTTAAAGAACCTTTATGTCTCCTTTTTTTCAAGTCGGGGGGAGGAAAATAATTATATGACATTCAGCTTACTCGTATTTAAATTGATAAAAATACCGTGTCTTAATTAGGGTTTAAGCACCATAGTAAGCCAGCTTGCTATTACAAACACAACGGCACGCACACATTCACACCATAGAATCAGGACTAGTTCATGTAAAAAGAAAAACAAGCGATGTATGCACCTATATACTTATATACTATATTAAGCCTTTTCTTCCAGGTTCATGATTAATAGGATAATTGCATGAAACTTCATTCCATAACTTCCATTCGTCAATGTTACTCACATTATTTTAATGGACCAGTACTGGAAACCTCAAGAACGTTCCATTACAGCATAATAGAAAATAACCAGAACATAAAATACCGCGCAAATAAATGACGAGAGCGTCCGAGACTTACGGTTTATAGACTGTCGCTACGGAATCGCCACTTTTCTCGTAGCACCGTAGCACCTCTACGCCGTAGTATTAATGGCTACGGCACATAATCAATATCGTAGAAGTCTGTTTTATAGGGTATCAGAAGAGTATGAGGGAAATATGAGTACTTCGGGTAGTTCATAACGTGTTTCTCTAGGGTATGGAATTACAGAGTTGCAATATGGACTCACAATATGGAAACTTCTAACCGCTATTACTGCCTCGATGGCGTAGTGGTTTGAAAGTGATACTGCCAAGGTCCCGGATTCGATTCAAGTCATCACAAAGTGTTGTTGGATATTTCCATCAAAAATTTTTTCAATAATCATCAAAGGAACAGTAACTGTACCTGGTGGATGGCAATAGGCTCGCCCCTTGTTAAATGAGCCTAATAAATTGTTAAGGCCTACGTATGTATGCATATTGAAGGGTTCCATTCCTAGATACCTGAACAAAACGCTTCCAATCCCAAAAACAATCCGCCTACTAAGACCTAAAGCGCCATCTAGTTGCAAACTATAACAAACATGGAGGAAGTACCCACCCTAGAGCTTTTAGCCCCTTGCGCAAATTATGGAAATATGCAGTAAAATGGCCATAACTTTTGATTGCGTTCACTAAGTTTTTTTTACAGCCACGAGAGACCGCAGATCTGAGTAGTTGATATCAACTTCAAATTGATGCGTTCCCATCAAAAATGGTTTTGACAGACAGACATTTTTAGTGGTAGGCCACTTTTGCAGGGGGCCGCCTGGGGAAGTACCACACCTTTGCCAGTTATTCGTCCGCCAAGCAGTAATGTGCTAACATTACTACTGTGTTCCAGTCTGTAGGGCAATGTTACCAGCGAAATTACTGGACATGACGAGGTTCAACAACTTATATCTCAGGATGACAGGCGCAGTGCAGTGGGACGCAGAATTTTAAATTTTAAAACACTGGGTGGCACTGTGTCTGATATGGGCAATCATGATGCTTACCATCAGGCACCTGATTTGCTCGTCTTGTTACTGATTATCATAAAAAAAAACTTTTAGACTTTCGGACAACAAAGTGATCCTATAAGGGTTCTTTTTTTCCCTTTTGAGGTACGGAACCTTAAAATCACAACTAGCGAAGTGAAGGTATGTATACTTACTATAGGACTGAGTTCTGGGTTTATCTATGAAGCATTTGAAGCATTTTTTATTTGCTTTATCTTTTGTTCTTTTGTTAGTTATCACAATTAAATCCACACAAGAAAAATATATACATACGAGTACTACATACAAACAGACGTACTTTGTTCCCATTTGAATAGGCAGATGCTAATTCTCTTCACTTGCTACGATCCTGACACATGACTTGCATCTTTCACTTTCATTACATTCTTATATACATCATGCTCGACGATTATGAATACTTTTTACTTTTGACCTGCATTTTTTTAATAACAATATTAGTCATATTTTGTAACGAAAATTACACCTACGTCGATCACTACAAATCACAAAAACAAATAGTGAAATGATCATTCACACTTGTCTTATTATAATAAATAATAATATGGGACAACTTCCACACACGGTCATCGGGTCCCAAACTAGGCTAAAAGCCTGTACTATGGTAACCAGATGACTGGACTGATGATATACATACTTATATACGCTTATAACACTCGGACACAGATCAAACAGACATGTTCATGCACACAAATGTTTGACCCGGCCGGGGATCGAACCCGGGCCCTGCGGCATAGAAAGCAGAGTTACTACCATCTGAACCACTGAGTCTGTCAATTTACAGTTATTATATCTCCGTAACGTTTTTTAATGTTCTAACTTTTTACCCGTGATGCATCAATAACAGAAACTATATATAACCAGGATGCAGTATTGAAGCCGGATAACCGGATCGATAAGCAATCAGGTCCGGGCATTACCTGGGCACTGATTAGGTGCCGCTAGCACTGGCACTGGCTGGGTACTCACTGTTACTTTCTTCGTTATTACTTGATATTAGACGTTGGCGCTGTTAAGATAGTGTAATTTAAAGTGAAACGGGACTTGTCGCACACGTAGCTATAATATATATTAATGTACCGTCCTATAATATATATTTTATTAGTAAGCTACCACACACGGAGACGATGCTATAATATATATTTTAACCTTCATTTCATTGATACCGTAGTTTATATAATGGTATATGTTGGTAACGTCATAGAAATATATATTATAGAAGTCATAGAAATATATAGGGTGTGCGGTCAGTCGACGTTTGTAAAGAAAATATATCGTATTTTGCCTTAGTTTGAGTTATATTAATATATATTATAGCTACGTGTGTAACGGGCTTAAGACGTGCTATAATCAATGATCTTTTATATAAACTGACGTTTTAACCTGCTTTGCGTGGCGCACACGAACACGCGCACGTCACGCATTCTCCCTATAGATATTGCTATTCTAGTTTTATGATTACATACATACATACTGTCGCGCCTTGTTCTCGATGAGGTAGGCAGAGACTATTTCATTATACTTGCTATGATGCTGACATACAACTTTCGCTTCTTTCACTTTCATGACCTCCTTCATATAGGCACGTCGGTTGTTGATTCTTTTGACTTGGCCTTTCCTTGGGACAACATCAACTTGTTCATGAAAAGTACGTCTAAGTCGACCCCTACACTGAAGGCCCCTACGGCTGTGACAGGCGCAGTATCGCGCAGAATTTTGAATTTTAAAACACTGGGTGACACTGTGTCTGATTTGGGCAATCATGATGATGATTTGGCTTACCATCAGGCACCTGATTTGCTCGTCTTGTAACTCACTGTCATAAAAAAATATAGGTATATATAGGTAGGCTATATATAGGTATATTGGTAGAGGTAAACACAAATCCGTGCAATACATGGCATATAAACAAGGACAGTGGGCAGGTGATGCGACGCTCTGACGGATAACACCTCAGCCGTGAACGTATGCTTTGTCAGACACCACAATGCACTGAGCCGGGTAATAATAGGCCTCGGATACTCTTGGTGTTGTAACATAGGATTATATCCCACTAGCTGTGCCCCGCGGATTCACCCGCGTAGTGTTCGTTCCCGTGGGAATATCGGAATAAAAAATACCCAATGTGTTATACCGAAATACCGAATTTCAGCCCAATCGATTCGGTAGGTGTGACATGAAAGAGTATCAAACATCCACCTATCCATCCATTCACACAAACTTTTGCATTTATAATATTAGTAGAATATAAGATGTAAGATTGACTGCCTCGGTGGCGTAGAGGACACATGCCCGACTGCCAATCAAGAGGTCCCGGGTTCGATCCCCAGGTCAGGCAAAGTGTGAAATATTGGTTTTTTCCATTAGGAATTATCTCAATAACTGCCTGGAACTGTGCCCGTAAGATGGCAATAGGCTCGCCCCCTATTACATGGGACCAATAACATACTGGCGAAATGTGAGTGTATCTACTATGGGACTGAGTCCTGGGTACACCTCTGCCTACCCCTTCGGGAAAAAGGCGTGAATGTATGTTATGTTTTATAAGATGTAACGCCACCTTATAAAAATTTAACACATTTCCCCAAACATTTCACGTGAAAAAAATAAACCAAATTGAGGTTTCGTATTCCCCCGTTTCCTCTGAATATAATTAATCCATTCGATATTCCTATATGTATATATTTGTATTATGTTTTTAAGATAATAATATAAACTATATCCTTTTTATAAAAATAGTTGTTTTTTCGTCCAAAAATCCCAGTTTTACTCATGTGAGACGGTCACTAAAAAAAAAAGGGTTTTTAATAGAAAATATAATGATAAGGACGTGTACTCACATAGCTTATTTCATTTAAAAATATAAGGATTACAATTTCAATTGCTTGAATTAAATAAAATTAATAATAAAATAATAATAATAATATGGGACAACTTCCACACACGGTCATCTGGTCCCAAACTAGGCTAGAGAAGCCTGTACTATGGTAACCAGATGACTGATATACATACTTAAATACGCTTATAACACCCAGACACAGATCAAACAGTTATGTTCATGCACACAAATGTTTAACCTGGCCGGGGATCGAACCCGGGGCCTGCGGCACAGAAAGCAGAGTTACTACCGTCTGTGCCAACGAGGCTGTCAATTATCTATAAAATATAGCTTAAACCCAGATAAAACAACGAAACATTTAACAGACGCCAATATATATTTCTTTTATTTATAACTGCATTTTTTGTGTCTTTTAGGTCAACATATACGAATATTTTATTAAAATAAAAGTTATAAAATATATTATAATAAATATTTTTAGTAATATCTGGGTTTAATAAAAAGAAAGGCCATATTGCATGAGATTATTATTGCTCTTGTTGGACATAACATATTTGTTACGTTCTCAAATCATATATCCCGACAATATCATTTCGTTGGGCGACGTACCATGAAATGTGCCCTGAGTGACTCGGCACAAGGCACCAAGCGCCGCGTCCCGCGCCGCACTGTTTAGCTATTATGAATGAGATGTAGTGAAAGATATTAGATATAGATATAAAGTTGTTATGTCATTGAATCTATGTTAATCACACATCCCACTAATATAATAGCAGCAAAAATTTGGATGAATGTACGTGTGCTTGTTACATCGTACTATTTTCTCATCGACAGATTTGACGACGAGTAAATTTGTCACGGTAGAGATGCCACAAATTAATGCTTGAAGTTTGTTAAATTGTTGATAATTTACATCAACTACTTGATTAAAATCGAAATATATATCCACTTAATACCTCTATTTTGTGTTTCAGTTAAAATATAGTACTTAAGTAAATTATTTTATTAATATTTCATTATTTATGATAACTATGATATTATGGTCGTAATGTGTCTGAAAATAAAGGATTTTTAATATTATATACAACGAATTATTTTATGCATGTATTTTTAGGTGCGTGCATGCTAGCATCTTATGACTATCGAGAAAGTGACATTTGACGTTTGAAATCGAGAAAACGCGTCGATAAACGTTATCTCGCGGTTTGCATGTGTAAATGTTAGCTTTGTGTGTTAGAATTTATCTTGAATATTTAATTAGTTACTCGTATGCCGTATTGTAGGTATTATTGTTTATTTTTAACTTGCTTTGAAGTGCACAACACACATGTAGAAAGTATTAGACATATTTAATTACATAACACTGTGTTGTACATTTTTGCAATAAATGATTCTGATCTTGATTCTTAAAAAATTACTGATCGGAATCTCGCAGTGGACACCAATCATAATATTCTCTAACGAAAGTCTCTCGTTGCAATATTTTATCCCCAACCCTCGCCCCACGGAAATCATGAAACTTCTCTTCCAGTGATTTGATGATATTGCACTTTGACGAACTTGAGCCGACTCTCAATGCCTTGTAGACGTGAAAAATGGCCTTGAATCCAAATAAAATTTAGACAACTTGGAGAGTAACTTTGACATCTACTAACTAGTTCACCGCAAACAGCGACTCCGCGCCCCTTAAAGCCTTCGCACATCGAATGTACGAAGTGTATAATTATTAATTATTAAGATTTAGACCTAAACTAACAGTGCGATTTTTAACCGCGCCCGCCGGTGTTGTGAGCCCGCATCGCTTATAGGAACACAAAATATATGGATATTAAATGAAATTAACAAACCGTCTAACCGCTACTGCGGCATGCGAGAGCACAAATCGCACCGTGAATTTAAAGTCTTACACTGGGCGACAATAAGCTGAGCGACTAATCACCTGCGAAGTAGCCTCACTATTCTTAATTATCACTTAGATGCTGTCGCGTCGCTTCGTAAGTATCAATTGATGGGCAAACATTGGCGAAATGTTATAAGCCAGTGACGCTCACGAAATTTTAAGGTCAGCGCAGACATTTCGTGGGAGCTGGACGGGCGCGTACGAGTCGAAAGTACAGTGCGGTGGGACTAACTTGTTGTAAGACATAGAGATCATGCACGGGTTGGACGCTTTTCCTTGTCGTACTCTATGTGTCATATTCGCAGGCACTTATTATAGATATAAGATTTAAAATAGATAATTTAAAAGCAATGCAGAATATTATTAATAAATAAATCAATCAAGTGATAAATAATCAATTAAGCACGACATAATTTTAACTCAATCACGGATATAGTTGGCTATTATACCGTCATTATCATCTAATTATCTCCCATTACACAAGTCATCTTACACATACTCTTACACAAGTAAGTATTTCAGTCATCTGGTTACCATGGCCTAGTTAGCCTAATTTGGGACCAGATGATCGTATGAGGAAGTTGTCCCATACCTATTATTTATTATCTGTTATTTTTATTATCACCAAATTATCTGTTATTTTCTACATATCTGTTTTTTTTTGTTATTTTTCTACTAAGTGAAAGATGTTGCACCCTTCAATTCAAAATGGACTTTGATAGTGTAGTTTATATGATGTATTTTTGTTGGTGAAAAAAGTAAGAAAAAAGGTAAAAAAGTAATAGTTTTTTATCCTTCCCCGTGCCAAACAAACATCCCAAAAAACAAAGTGTGAAAACACAAACAAGATGGATGATCAAACACGAAAGGCAACAAAATTGAGAGTACGTACGTAACACCCTTCTCTTCTAAGCAAAGGTTAAGTATTTCTGACAAATGGTCGGGTAAGGTGCTTCTCTAGGTATGGACCGGGTTACGGAGCTTTCATGCTGATTGAACTTTTATTTTAGGCATTGTGTACGGAAATACACGGAAAAGAAGTGGAGGTGTAAGTGTTCTTTTTATAACCGGCGCTTGGAGGCTGTGTAGAATAGTGGACTTGAGAAAAGGAACAAGTCTATGAAAGTCCATCGATCATGATGCTTTGCTTCTAGACAACTAAAATACAGATAACGGAGGTATGCTTTTGTCAAGACTTTGCAGTGACAATGCATAGTATTGATGACCCATCCGGCCCCACCATTTTTCATATTATCTTATTAGATTCAAGTCATAACATGTTTGAAGTCAAACGATCCAATAATAAACTGGTCAAATGTGAATGTGACTCACATATGAAGGGTTCCTCTACCCACCATGTACCTATTTCCTACCTATTTACATGTGTCACCTTTCATCACTTACCAAATAAAATTCATATAACTATTATTTATTATTATGATTAATTCTTATTGCAGTAAAATTTCACTCAATTCATATAAGACATATGAATTTTACTACGAGTACAACAATGAACTCTCTTTAATTATGAACTTTATTTTATTTTTATTATTTGTTGTTATAATGCCATTAGAAATACTTTATTGTGAATATAAGAAGTGTCTAGCTATTACAAGTTATGAGATAAAGCCCTGAGACAGACGGACCGACGGATGGACGGCGGAGGCTTAGTAATAGGGTTTTTTCGGCACCCTTTTGGTACGGAACCCCAAAAACTAACCGATCTTTTTACGCACACCGCTACATATTCTTTGTGATTTTATTTTTATACCAAAAAATTTTAAGCAGCGTTATAGGGTCTTGCATGTTAACTTTAAGTTCAAGTTAACTTTAAGTTTATTTGAAAAGGGGAATTTAAAATAAATAACAAGATAAAATTTACAAAAACTATAAACTTATTTCAACTTACACAAATCAAGCTGTAAAATTAAAATAAAGCTGTCTCTGCTAAACAGCAGTCTGTCAAAACATACAAAGAAGAACGTGGATATAGTGTATGTGACCTGACTTTTCCTATATAAAACAATCTACCCCTTACCTGTCAGTTCCCCCAGCCATCGTCTTGTACTCTTGTATGTCCATGTCTCCCATGAACTGCGAAAAATCTGCAACAATACAAAGATAACGATTAACTCCACTTAATTCAGTATTAAGTATGTACTGCCGGTACAAGATGACCGCCGGTGCAGCGGGACCCGCAAACAATCGCACACGCCGCGGGCGTAAAACGCGTCGTGAAATGGGCTTTAATTTTTTACATAAATATCTGTATTCTACAAAGACTGCGGGCCCGCAACCACTTCCTTAGCCTAAATTTTCATGTTTATTGTAACTTTTCATATATGGACTCCATTCAATTTCTGTAGATTTAGTATAACTGGTACAATATGCCATTCTAGCATTAAGTTAGCCCTAGCGTTGTGATGATTCATAGAATAGAATACATATATTCATACATATATTATAAATACGAAAATTTGTGAGGATGAATGGATGGATGGATGTTTGTTTGTTACTCTTTCACGCCAAAACTACTGAACCGATTAGCCTGAAATTTTGGTATTTAGGTAGCTTAGACCCTGGAATAACACATGTGGTACTTTTGCCCCGATATTCCCACGGGAACGATGACTGCGCGGGTGACACCGCGAGGCACAGCTAGTTATAAAAAAATTAATATATTATCATAATTATAATACGATGACATAAATATTCTTAGAGCTGTGAGTGGTACGAATTTCGACAATTGCAAACATAGCTAAAACTTGTGGAGTGAAATAATGGAGAAGTCATTCGTAACACTGCGCCGGTATGTTAAATATTTAAGACAGATAGCTCACTCGCTAGCAGCGAACTATACACAATAATTACCATTATGTACATTAATAAATAAAAATAATCAATACCATGATTATTTTTGGCATGACTGCCTGGTTGGCACAGATGGTAGTTACTCTGCTTTCTGTGCCGCAGGCCCCGGGTTCGATCCCCGATCAAGTCGAACATTTATTGTGTGCATGGACATGTCTGTTTGATCTGTGTCTGGGTTTTATAAGCTTATATATGTATGTTTATCAGTCATCTGGTAACCATAGTACAGGCTTCTAGCTTAGTTTGGGAAATGACCGTGTGTGGAAGTTATCCCATATTATTGTTATTATATTATTCCTATTACGAATACTGCTGGATGAATATAAATTTAAAGCTCACCAAACATCAAAATGTCTTTACGAACCAACACTAAAATTACATAAACGAGCAATCACAAATACAAACAATCCAACGTAATTCTAATAAGGGGGGCAAATCGAAACGCAACATCAAAGAGTTCCCAATCACCACGACTCCTACGAGTACAGACAGATTGCGAATTATTAATAACGAAACGATTTTCAACTCCGATTGCAACCCCCGAGGAGGCATGGACGTGTTTCGGGTACATTATCGTCTTCAATTGAAATTGTTAGGCATGCTACGTGTACCATGAATATTTTACGGGGACTTTCGATTTTTTTTGTCAACGACACGATGCGATGGCGAAAATTGGAGGGTTCTATGTTTGATAATAATAAGTAGGTATTACAATCTGTGCAATTGCAGCTTTTTACGGAATATCCATTAAAAGCATTTTAATACTAAATTTTAAACTTTTTCAATTAGTTATATTTCCTTCCAGCATTTTAGTATAAGTCCTGTCACCGCATGGTTGCCTGGAAGAGATCGCTCTGAGCGATAAGGCCGCCAATTGTTACACATTTTCTAGTTTTAATATGTGATTTTACTGTTTTTTTGTACTAGTTGTGATAACAATAAAGAGTTTTCTATTTTATTCTATTCTATATTAATTACCAAAATAAACATAAATAAGGTAGATATGCCAAGTTTGGTTTTGCAAGACACATTCGCTATCATATTCATAAACAATTATAAGGTTCGCCTTCGATGGATATGTCTTGGAGGACATCATCATCATCATCATCAGGTATTCCATTCCATTTAGTATTTTATTTAAATTATTTGCGTGACTGACCCGTAGGCTCAAGAGGAGATAACAACTGCACTCTCTCTCCTGAATTCGATCTTTAGGCAGGTCGAACATGTGTACGCTTTTTAAAACGTTTAATCTATATCGTTGAGTTACAATACGGGGCTCTTCAAAAGGAGAGTGAATAGTGTTCAGATGGGACGGTTACATACTGGCAAAATACCCCTAGTGTTGCAGGCAGCCATAGAATAGACAGCGGTAACCGCTCATGATCAGGCGATCGGTTTGCTTTATCAGAATCATCTTAGCCACAGGACATCCACTGCTGAACATAGGCCTCCCCCTATAGATTTCCACAGGGCCGTCTTTACCAGGGGGTGCAAGGGGTGCGGTGCACCCGGGCGCGGAGCGCCCTGGGGCGCCTGTCGAGCGCTGGATTTTTGGATATTTCATTGAACTTAACGCTATTGCACAGTTTTATATACTTGTTACTTACGACAAATATGTATGCGCAAGCAAAAAAAAAGTCATCAACAATAATATTTTTTTACTATTATTACGCTTTCGGCGCTTGTCATACCGCATTACTACACTACACAAATAACAATTTTATTTAATACAACACGCGCGCAGCAAAATCTCTAATCCAAAGAGAGTGTATGTATGTACGTTTGACACGTTGCCGCCCGGTCGCCCGCACTTGAAGCAAAATGATCTCTAAGTCAATAGAGTGTAAGTTCATTTGAAATGGGCGCGCGGTGCGGCACCTGTGCGTCTGTCATAGGCGAGTAATTGCGCCCTTTGACATTGCCGCCCGGTCGCCCGCACTTGAAGCAAAATGATCTCTTAGTCAATAAAGTGTAAGTTCATTCATTTAAAATGGGAAAAAAAAATACGTGTATTGTGTTTTCTTGGTTGACTATTCAAGAACTTTACAGTCCCATCGGTCATCAGTTCTACGTGCATGTGCCCTGCCCATTGCCACTTCAACTTGCTAATCCTCTGGGCTATGTCGGTAACTTTCGTTCGTCTACGGATCTCCTCATTTCTGACTCGATCACGCAGAGAAATCCCAAGCATAGCCCTCTTCATAGTTCGTTGCCCTATTTTGAGATTGCTGATAAGGTCCATAATAAAATACCACGTTTCAGAGCCGTAAGTCATCACTGGTAACATACTGGTCGAAGACATCGGTCGCGACTTGAGGCCGGCCAAAATACATCAGTATTTTGGACGAGAAAACTTTGCGTAAGTTTCCGAAAGCTGCCCAGCCTAGTTGGATTCGAAGATTGACCTCCCGTTTGCTCTTTTGCCACCAATGGCATTAAAAATAATGGCTAGGGTATAATGGGCAAATCAATTGCTTACCTAATAATAGTGCTAAAACCACTAAGACTCCTCCAAGTCTTAACGAACCTTAAAGATATAACATCAATAAATAAAACTTGCACCATGCGGCAGTTTTGTTGAGGATTAGGCATTATAAATTTTAATCCCCAGTAATGAGACTATTATCAATTCAGTTCGTCCGGTAGTCGATGTCAATATTCATTTAGCCGCTAGCCGCAGCTTCGCGCGTGATTTGTCGCCAGCGCCCGTGCCTTGAAAGGGTATCCCCCTTTCAAAGGGGGATACCGTGACGCGAATACTAACGGATGGTGGTGATGAATTTTGATTTTGGCTGTTGTGAACGATCATTATAGTTAGTGCAATTATGTTTTAGTTTTTAGGGAATTCGAAATAGTTCACGGGAATTCCGTTGGATATTAAAGCGAGAAACTGTGTATTGTTTTTGGACGCTTTAGCAGTGGATATTGGACATCTTACAGTTGAAGATTCAAGGATGATGACACTAGTGTGTCAAAGTATCTCGCAAAGTCCGCAAAGACTTTGTCATAGGTCTAACGGTCTATAACAAACTGCCTAGAAACATAATCGCAGTGAATAGCCTGTGCAGTTTTAAAAATAAATCAAAAAGCTGGCTTATCAAGCAAACGTTCTATAGCTTTAAGGAATTTACAAATTATAAACCATAAGTTTGTATAAACCTTATTTAAGTGTATATTTGTATACTTAATTATATTATGTTATATCAAACCTTTACCAATAAATAATTTATGATTCATAATAGTTGTGTTTTGTTTAATTACCGTGAGCATTAAAGCAAGTACAGCATTGAGCATTTGCAAGACGTTACATTTCAATAAAAATTTTTGGACACTGAGCTTTTCAATGTATTGTAACCATTCGTAAGAACGTAAAATTACTAGTAAATGCTCGCTTAAGCATAAAAATAAAACAGCGATCGTCGTGTTTAAAGCGCAAGTGTATCATCACTTATGATGATGGAAGCACAACTTTGCTTCCATCATCTTCAATAATTATTATGACAATTTATTGAAACAATAATGACCGCTCGTTGAATCATCCCTCATTCTCTGATCATTTAATTGTCATCAACAAGACGACAAATACATCTCATAACTTATTACATCTATATTTCAGCGCACCTGTCCAATTTAAAATACAAAAGACGTTTCCCCCTCCCCCTATTAGTGGGAAGAAAACCGAGCAATCCCATTCGAGTGGAATTGAAATAGATAGCGTCATCTGTCTTATATATTTTTCATAATTTCCGAGTAAATTATTTTGTCCATTCCGCGTCGAAAATATGAAATCTTGGAAACTGGGAGGAGCGGGCGGTCGTAGGGAGGAGGGTTAATGAACAAATATTTTACATAATTACAAAAGGGGTTCCGGAGATGATTGCATATTTCTCTGACTGATGTTCTAGTTGACAGTCACCACAACGGCAGCGATTTACCGACTACCGAGACAATAAGAAAGCGACATGCTTCTAATAAGAAAAAAGTGGAAGTAAAGAACCGTCAAATAAATTAAGAGTTGGCCGAAATACGAACTGGGGCTTTGCTCTGATGGAAAGTCTTAACGTCAACTTTTCCTGCAAACTTATTCCCTGTTACGTTCGTAGTCTGTAACTTCTTTCATTGTACTTGTATCTCTGTGGAACGTAGATATAAAAAAAATTAAATCAATGCACATTTTGTAAAACTTATCTAAGTTAATGTTTTATTTAGATGTGTTCAAACTATCAGAAAGATTTGCTCGTCGTAGCAGATCCCCAAATTATCCAGCGAGGACGCTTCACCGACCTATGACATCCCCTAAAGAATATTTGATGGCTGCCATCCATTTTGGCAACATAATATTCCGAGTCGATGAATAATGATGTTTCGAAAATTTATTTCGCGCGCTCAGAGCTGACAGAAAGATATTGCTGTATTGCTCTACGATGAATGAAACAATTTCTGGTGGCGATTTATTAAAGAAAAATCTGTTAAAACTAAAAAATTAAGTTGACTCCGAGTAAAACTAATAATATTTTATGAATTGACTTAGCATTTTTGTGCTGTTGCGATAGACATGGTCTATAAGGACCGGTTACTGCCATGAAGAGAGCCAATTAAGCACTTAGTGTAGGTAACCGGAATTGCTTGCATTTTGCACAAAGAAATCAAATGGGACCACCAGTATTTTGGCCACTTCCTTCCCAACAATGGTTATTATAATAATATGAATTATAATATTATTTACCTTAGTTTAAATTATAGTATTATGGTAGTTTAGTTTAAGTGCTTTTGTAATTAAGGTTTTTTGATTTTGTGATTTTTTTTTTGTTAAATGTTTGATATTTTTAAAGTACATAATCTTATGGAATATGTACTTAAATAATAAACTAGCCTAAACTTTTTCCAAAATAATAAACTTTTTTTTTGTTATATAATATATTATAGTATTGACTAATAGCGAATGTTTACACGTTATAATCACGACAACACCAAAATTCTACGTGAAAATCGTAGTAAAGCTTCGAATCCCTATTAGGAACTTGAAGAAACAAAATTATCAAATCGCTTTCACCAGACTTCAGTTTACGGGCGTACGTGGTAAATTGCCAGGGGCGTACCTGCGAAACTTTTCAAATTCCCTTACGAAATTGTTTTTTTCTCTCGCACCACCCGAAATAAGCATTCCCCTTTATAAATTGCGTTGCGATGATGGCGCGATAATTTAAATATCGAGCGGAAAAATTGGCAATTGTCAAGTTTAATGCAGTTGAGAAAGAGTCGTGTTCGATGAAGCACTGATTGAAATGGGGGAGGCGGTGAGTGATAAAATATTATAACTCGTGTTAAAAGAACACTTTTCATTCAGAACATTACCAGGATTCTAGCATTTTGTGGAGATAAAAGAGAATAATATTCTAACCTGATATCGAATATCACGGCTCTGTTTCGTCCGACTGTTTATTGCAAACCTTCCATCATATTAGTCATTTATTTAAATGTTAATCTCACCAAAAAGATTTTCATGTTAAATTTTGCCAAGACGAGACCATATGGCTCGCACTGTCATAAAGTTATCAGATCTCATGTTGAGCCAAGCTAATAACTCTTCGAGCCCTAACTTCACAAACTCTACACCATAGATAAATAAATATAATCAGGCTTGATCGTTAGACATTGGTAATTTATTCGGAGAGTGGGCAGCAGCGCTCTCCGTATCCAAGTATTGCGACTACTGCGATCACCAAGCCGCCTGCCAAGTGTGGTGATTACGACAAAATCTCCCCATATTAATAGTCTATGGCATTTTATGGAGGAGGGCCTATGTTCAGCAGTGGACGTCTTCCGGCTCATGATGATGAGTTCGTTATTATTTCTGTCAATGTTTAAAACAACTTTTTCTCCGCACTCTACCAACACTTGAAAAATATAATGAATTACTTAACAGTGCACCTATTCAATCATTCAAAGCATCTAAAACTAAAATGTTAGAAATGATAATATGAATACATCAAATCCTTTTCAATTCCTCAATTGGTTTAGTTGAGGAATTGTTATTATTGGTTTACCTCATTTTTCTTACATTAAGAATCAACCGTCTTATTTCCTCAACCACGACTATAATTCCTGACTACTGTTGCCGGCACAAAAGTGGGGGAGCTGTTAATCTTTTCCGTCGGCCGCATTATTTTAGGGGCCTTTTCAGTAGGTTTAGGTGAGCCGCAGATTTAGGTCCGTGAATGATTTAGCGTTGTGATAGATTGCTCGCGCTTTTGTTTGTGAAACGTAATGGGAAGTCATAATGGAGTTTTAGCCTTATGTACGGATGAAAATAAATTTACTTTACGTAGGTAAGTTTATTAAGTTAGAACATTGTGCTGGTATAATATGTCGTTGGCTGACCGTTGGTTTGGTCACATCGTGATTATGTCCAGGTAGATCATGATACATAAATTAAAACTAGAATAGTAAGCGTTTTGGTGTTACTGTAAGCTTTCTATTTTTGAATGAATAAATAAATAAATGATACGCCGGCACATAGTGGCCTTGCCAATGTCACATCAGCCATAACAAATGTGGCCAGTGACACTTGGGCATATCGTTTGTGTAGGGTGTCCAAGGTTTTAGCAAAGATTTAACATGAAAGAAACATATTGCCTTAGCAGCGTAGCGGTTCACGCTACTGCCAATCATGATGTCCCGGGTTCAATCCCCAGGTAAGGCAAAAACGTGTTATTGGATCTTTCCATTAATAGGAATTATCTCAATAACAACCTTGAATATTGGAACTGTTCCCATTAGATGGTAAAAGATCCGCCCCTATGCTATTCTTTGCTTACTCCTTTTGGGAAAAAGGCGTGATGTTGTTTATATCTCTAAATTTCCCACTATCGGGCATAGGCTACCTTTGATTCTACATTCTTTTCTGTCTCTCTGGCCATTTGCCATTTTTGTTTTTTTTATTTATTTATTTTATTTATTTGCATCAGTCTTTTAGATGTCATCTATAATGACCACCTATATTTTTTTCTACTAAATAAATACTACTAAATAATATTGCGTACAAAAAAATTTCACCACGGGCGGGATTTGAAACACGCACCCTCCACACCATTCCGCTTTCTTCTTCCCATTTCATATTGTATTTCGAGCCGCTTCTAAGCGGCTTGAAATACGTTTTTATAATATTTTATATTTTTATAGCCTACTATAAAAATATAAAATATTATAAAAAAATAACAAACAAAAAGAAACTCCAAAAAAAAAAGCAAATCCTCGCAACCTAACATTCCCTCAAAATATGCAAAGAATTACGACGTCTAGTCTGCTCCAATAAACTTGGTGACTGTAGGCGGTAATAAAAAAAGTTGTGACATCACGTCTCATCGGGGGGGTCACGTGCGAATGACAGAGAAAGGTAGACGTGATTAAACGCCTCCAGTGGAAAAAAGACTAGGAGACAAGATAGTAAGAGTAATTTTATGTTACCCTAGTTACTAGGGTAATACTAGGAACAGCTTCAAAGGACAGTTTCCTTTGAAGCATAGTTTTTAAATTTATTTTTAAATAATTACTTTTTAAAGAAGGATAGTTTTTCTTGACGCGATTATGATAATATTATTGATTTGCTATACCCCGCGCTGATAAACATACAATCATGATTTTTTCCCGAAGGGGTAGGCAGAACTGTATCCAGGAACTCAATCCCATAGTACACACACATTTCACCATGCACTAAGTAACAACAGTAACTAACTATAAAATGGCATTTATCCAGTTATACTGGTTATACTACAAAAAGTACGTTTCCTAACTGCTGCTGGAGTATTTAAAGTCTTCCCTTGCAAATTCCATAAGTCCGATAAATACCTATTTGCAGTGGTTTTGTAGTGGTAGACCTCTTTTGCAGGGGGCCGCCTGGAGAAGTACCACACCTTCGTCAGTTATTCATCCGCCTTGCGATTAATGTGCAAACATTACTGTGTTCCGGTCTGAAGGGCAATGTTACCAGCGAAATTACTGGGCATCACGAGATTTCAACAACTAATTTCCCAGGATGACAAACGCAGTACAGTGCCGCGCAGAATTTAGAATTTTAAAACACTGGCTGGCACTGTGTCTGATATGGGCTATCATGATGCTTACCATCAGGCACCTGATTTGCTCGGCTTGTCACTCACTATCATAAAAAAATAAAAGTTTTAAAAATAATCTTTTGAAGTAAAACTAGATAAATGCCACTCTATAATTAGTTGATACCTAAAATAAAACGCTCCTCGTCATTGGTTCCTCAAAGTTAGTATGGAAAATAATTCCGGCTCAACCACCTTAAAACCACGACTCAATACAGCAACATCAACTCGCTACGTACTTGTACAGTCGACGATTTAACCGCAGTCTCACGTCCGCCACAGTTCCTGTGATGGGGGTCCCGTCGCGCCGGCCGCGGAAAAAATCAACGCAAGTGTATTTCCAGTGGCATTAACATAAAGACGCGATGGAACTGTAATCATTGTGCGGCCACATTGCGAACCGAATACAGATGACTGGGGGTCAGTGTACACTGTCAAGTTACCTTACTTTAGAATAGAATACTCTTTATTATCGCCAAAAGAACATAATACATATTAAACTAAAATAATACAAACATAATTCTTGGTTGACAATGGGCGGCTTTATCGCTTTAAGCAATCTCTTCCAGGTAATCAGTCTTCGTACGGATAGGGGAATGATAGGATGAGTACTTATTTTTTCATCCTACTAATATTATAAATCGCAAATCTCAATACAATGTAAACAAATTACCTTCACAACAGGTAAACAAAACACTAGAGAGTTTTAACTCGACCCCCAGTTAAACAAAATTACTTCACTGAACTATTTTTTTTTTAATGTAACTAAACAGGCGTTTGACCGCAATCTCGCCTGCTGGTAAGTGATGATGCGGCCTAAGTTGGAGCACGCTTGTTCAGTAAATACCTATTCACTCTTGATTTGAATAAACCCACGTTATAGTTTTCGGGAAAAACGGACGACGGCAGCGAGTTCCATTGCTTCGTCATTCTCATGATAAATGACGAGGCAAATCGCTTTGTGCGAGCTGTTGGTAAGTCTACCAAATAGTGGTGACGCTTTGCCGTTTGTCTCGAGGTTCAGTAACTAAGTAGAAACTAAGAACTAAAGAACTAAGTTCTAACTTGACCCCAGCGCCATCTAGCGCTGTTTTTTTCCTTGTATGTTTGTTCAGTTTTCACGCTAAAACTATTGTATCGATTGAGCTGAAATTTGGTATGTAGATAGCTTGGACTCTGGAATAACACATAGGGGTTCCTATCCTGACATTCCCACGGGAGCGGTGTCTACGCGGGTAAAACCGCGGAGCACAGCTAGTAATAACATCACGATTTTGAAAACTACCGTGAGTGGTATTCATATTTATTATGTTATATAACGACTTAACTCACGTTTAAAGCCGAAATCGATGCAGGACACCGGAGTTGTCCGAAACCTAGGTCGAGCCATTTCGACTTTAAACGTGAGTTAAGTCGTTATATAACATAATAAATAGTAATAACATCATTTACGGGGATGTAAGATAATTAAGGCAGCAATTGGAGAAATGTAGCGACGCATTCTCTTTCATCTCTTCGCAACACTATAATCATATCGCCACAAGTCTGTCAAGAGTGATGCGATAAAAAAGCGGGAGATAATAAAGTTATTAATATTATGTAAGTGAAAGATAAAACCACGTCTGGATAAGGCACAATCAAAATAGATCACAATAAGAATATTATATAGTTGAATGGCTTATTATAATTACTGTAATTATAGAAAGAGCTGAAATAAGCAGATTATGATCACATCCCACGTATCAAGTAAATAATAGTCAATTTACCAATACATATCTTCATAAAAGACTTACGTCGTCACAAAACATGAATATACTTCAGTGTATTCCAAGCTCAATGTTCGAACACAAAGCGGTCGCATCATTTAAGAAAGTTCGTGGGCACCTCGCATTTCAAATGTCGTATTTTTACTTATTCAGATTCTGTCGCAATGCCGTATTTCTGTATACATTTCTGTTAAACCGATGAAAAACACTTTGCGCTGTTATAATTCAAGCAATCCGCAAAGCGAGAAAATAAAGCAGGTGTATAGGTCAACTTAGATTATTTAAAAGACTACGCTCGCGCTCTGCTATCATACCTGTCAAATACGGCTATCATACTTGTCAAATGTGGCGTATGCGCCGAAATCGACGTAACCGGAACTTTGGGGGACCAGATTCTTGTGCGTTCTTCTTCTAAAGGTAGATGGGTATCTTTCCGAACGCACGGTAGACTCGACTGTTTATCTTCATTGACGTGCAAAAGTGTCAGATTGTGACCTAATTGAATAAATCTTTTTTGAGTTTGAATTTGAGTTTGTGCCACACAATTTTCCACGCACACTAGCATTGTGTTATGCAGACTATAATTGGTTTTAGATAGTGCGGAAATCTGTACGGAACGCGCGCGTGGACTTATCAATCATAATCAAATTCGGTCAAGTTTCAATTATAACAATATAGTACGCTTATAATATAAACTGAATTTAAACAAGGAACAAGAAAAAAGTTACTAGATTACTCACGAAACGGAAATCGCGAGATTGGATAATTTGCAAGCTCTAGAAACAATTATATAAACAACGTGTCAATGTAGTACTTATTTAACGACGTATTATAAATCTCAATGTCCAATAATAGTCGACTGGATACCAAATCACACATGATTTGTAACAAGAATCGCGATTGGGGAACTGTGTCGCCTAATTGCTGTTGTAAGCCTTCGAACAAAGCCGTAATAAATAAACGGCTAATTGGTAACGTCGCGCGAACGCCTACGCTCCTACGTGTTACTGTTCAATCGGACAGTTCCGATAGATTTGTATCTATTTAATTGGGGAATCCAAAAATCTACCTATACTCTGTTCACTTTGAAGCTGGTAGTCTGACAAAATAATGTTTTTTTTTTTCACAATAAATCCATGTTCCTATCAAAAGCAATCATCGTAAATAATGTTTGCTACAACAACGTAATAGGTGTAAGATGCAAATCAACTAACTCCCTTATTAAAAAAAAGTAAAGGCTTGAAGTTCGGGGGGTGTGTTCCTCTTACTATATAATACTAATAAGTACACTTGTAGTAATTATGAAAATCTTTTTGAAAATTACCTGATTTAGAAGATAGATAGATAGACAGACAAACACTTTATTGGTACACCACAACAAGAAGTTCTTAAATCTAATAACAATTAATAATAACTAGTGTAACAATGGGTGGTCTTATCGCTAAGAGCGATCTCTTCCAGACAACCGTGCAGGGAGAGGAGAGAACCGTAATAAACATTTGGTCGGTGGTGTTAAAGATACCAATTAAAAAAAAATAAACTGGTCAAATGCGAATGGGACCAGCATAATATAAAGGGTTCCTACCTACCATAAGTACCTATTCCCTACCTATTTATAGGTGTCACTTTTCCTCACTTACAAAATAATATTCTTATTACTATTTTTCGAATTACTACTATATAAAATTTATTCATGCAGTAAAAGTCTTATATGACAATTTATTGAACATGTTGGTTGTATATAGGTAGAGAGCATCTTTAATTTTTTTTTATTTGTTGGTATAGCTGCAACAGGAATACATACATATACTGTGAAAATTAGAGGTATATGTAGCTATTACAGTTTATGAGTTAGAGCCCTGTGATAGACGGACGGATATACAGACGGACGGACGGCGAGGGCTTAATAATAGGGTTCCTTCGGCACTCTTTGGGTACGGAATCCTAACAACTGACAAAAAAGATTTACCCTGCTCTTATATACTCCATGTTATTACATCCACAGTTAATCAAAACATATCTACAACTCTTACCCTGAAATTGGAAAAAAAGCCTAAACCCTTATAAAATTGATCTAGAGCACAATAGTTTCACCGATAGGGATCTATAACTGAGGGTCCCACCTCTGAAAGTTTGACCAGTCCTTTGTCATGAAATTCCAATATCGTACGAATGTATAGAATCCAACTCTATAGAGAGCGGCCTATTCATGTTACGGTAGCGTACAACCCTATAGCAAAGTGGAACCCAAATGATTATATATCAAAGGAATATTTCTAGGAATTTTAATACGAGCGAGGCTTTCAATTGGTGAAGCTAATGCAAATATAATCAATCAATATCAATGCTGCTATTTATTGTGTACGTACAAATAGCACTATTGACGTTGATTTCATGTAAATATTTATTGTAAAATAGCACGTCATCATCATCATCATCATACAGCCGTTAGAAGTCCACTGCTAAACATAGGCTTGGCGAGCGCAGTTTGATGGTCTTACGCAGAGGACGCTGCTGCCCGTCCTCTGGATCTGTTAACCCTTAGCCGGCTCTAACGGCAACCACGGGTAGAGAGGGTGAGGTACTATTCTACAGCCGTTAACCCCACGGCCCAATAGAACGTGATAATATTAATATTTTAAATGAACTCAAACACAAAAAAAAACTTTATTTAGTTAATTCTCAAAATTTGAGTTTGAGTTTGAGTTTGAAAGAACACAAAAAACTTTATTGAGGTAATTCTCAAAATTTTATTTTTAAAGCGAAAGCCCTCTTCGTAAAACCATCTAATAGTAGGGGCACCGACCTTTCGCCAGTATGTTATTGGTCCCGTGGAATAGGGGGCGAGCCTATTGCCATCTACCGGGCACTATTCCAGACTCCAGGCAGTTGAGATAATTCCTAATGCAAAAATCCAATATTTAACATTTTGCCTGACCTGGGGATCGAAAAATGATCGGCAGTTGAGCTTGCACCAACTACGCCACCGAGGCAGTTGAGGCGAGTGAGTGATGATGAATAATAATAATAATAATATGGGACAACTTCCACACACGGTCATCTGGTCCCAAACTAGGCTAGAAGCCTGTACTATGGTAACCAGATGACTGATATACATACTTATATAAGATTATAACACCCAGACACACAGCAAACAGACATGTTCATGCACACAAATGTTTGACCTGGCCGGGGATCGAACCCGGGGCCTGCGGCACAGAAAGCAGAGTTACTACCATCTGAGCCATCGAGGCTGTCATAATGAATAAAGCTAATAATTAATTATATATCTAGAGGAAGTTCGGATATGCCTCAACACGACGACAGAACAACAAGAAACTTATTTTGAATGGTTTTAAAACATAATAAAATCAATGGATATTTCACTAAAGAACGCATATTTGTATAAAAATATATGTATATATTATTATTTAACAAATTATCATATCATTTTTAGAATATAAAGTTAAAACCTTGCTTTAAATAATGTACGCGACTGTACATCCGTAAAAATCTGACCCGTGGCATTGTGAAACCTCTCAAAGGATGATTTATTAATTTTGTCTCCAATGGAGGCTCTTTTATTAATTGAAAATAATAATTTTCCTCAACGTAATCTGAGCGAAGCCTGGGAAATACGCCAAAAAGCCGATTGCTAAAATTAACGGAGTTTTGGGTAAATATTTTGTTATTAAAAGTTCGTTGTTTGATCGAGTCGATTAATGATCTAAGAGACTTTTATAGCTTGATTACTCGTACTGTTATTATGAATGCTGAGAACAATACTATGTAACTGACTGGGTACAGCATAGCACGGCTTTCTGTCAGTGGGCCCAGTACCTTTTTTTTTAAATCGAAAATTATTGTATTGAATTTGCATCATCGTTATGTCAAATCCCATCACAGGTTAGATGCGATCCAATACCAAACTTATTTTAATATAAAAAAATATAAATTCTGAAATAAAACTGGCAAGAAATATTAGAGTAAATTTATAAGAGATTAATAAATTTACTACACCAGCGGACTTTCCCAATCTACCCTCAAATTCCATAGTAACCGCTCGTTAAAATTTCCAAAGGTGTATCGATTTCTTGTCCCCTCGATGTAGTCATGCTCACGCAGGGTGCTGGGTGCTAGGGGTGCGTCTTTGACAGTCAATATGCTTCGGCTTAGGGGTAAACTATCCCGCATTTTATGGATTCGCATTTTATTATTGAGTGTGGAACCCATGAACGTGGAGATAGCGTCTTTCGCTGCCACCTTTATTTTTAAAACATTTACACACACACAAGAAACGTGGAAAGTATATAAAGACATAGTTCGACCACTAATTGTGTAAAAAATGAGTTTTGAAACTCATCCATTTACTCTCGAAAAAGTAGTATATACATAGTTTTCATATTTTGTTCATTCAACTCTCCCAAGGTAAACCAAAAAGGGTAGTTTTTATGAAATTATAACATGATTAAGATGGCCATGGCTTTCTAGGAATTCGACACAATCCAATGAAAAATTTACCAAATCAATGTTTTGTATTCGCCTGTTTCCTCCGAATAACATAAACCTATTCTATAAATTTATATCCCTTTATATTTATATTTTTATAGTGAAGTGACCTATCCTTGTCATTTTAATTATTCTTATAAGCCCTTCGTTTTTTCATAGTGAACATCAAAACATGCCAGTTTTACTCGTATGATTTGAACGACGTGTGATTTTGACGAGCGGGATTTGAACCCGCACCCTCCGCACTAATACGCGTGGAGGGTAGAATAATACCCAAAACCACTTCTTAAAGTGGTTACAAAATTATACCTGGAAACTTCTGCATAGACGCCTTAAAGCAAACAATAAATGTTATCATAACAAATATTACAAACACGCGTTTTAAAAATAAACTTTTTTTGTGCGTTCTCGTTATCGAGGTATACTCGATTTCTAAACGCACCGAAAATTCACAAGCCCCAAGCTGCCCTACGGTTAACTGAGGTTTATTGTGATTCAAAGACGTCCATCCAAGCTACCGCACCAGTGCATTTTTCCCGTTACTGAATTTTTATAGAAAAAAAAAATCCCCCGATAGCCGCGTAATCACAACTGTAGTTCGAGTCTCGGCCTGGGGCTTAGTTACTATCACTTTTGAAGATTTCAAATTTATTTTTGAAACTTACTTAAAAATAATGTTTTTTGAGTTAAAGTTTAAAGTGACCGCAAAAGTTAAGATTTTAAATGAATAAAGTTAATGGTCCCATTTTCTGTGATTTTCGTTATTTAATCAAACCAAATTCCACCTACTACCTCCATATTCCTCCATTTATCAAAGTCAAGCTTATTTTATTGGAAATTTTAAAATTACTCGTGATATTAAAATTAGGCAGAGTAGCAGATGGCAAATGTCCCTCAACTTAATTCTCATCAACTTCGTCAACTTAAGTCACAAACTTAGTTAATTTAATATTTAATTATAATTTTAATAGGTTTATTTCTAACTTATTGCTAACGTTAATTTATCGTTCCAGTTTCCCTTAGTAATCTTACACGAAGATAAACTTGCGGCTAATCTTAGAGTTTTCAGGTTGCCCTGATGTCCTCTGACATGACTTAACGACTGTCTTTTATAATAAATGCCGGGACAACTTGACCTACTTTCCTAAGCACTGTTCCAATCAGTACCTTGAACACATTGCCAGTTATTCATCCGCCAAACAGTAATGTGCTAACATTAGTGTTCCGGTATGAAGGGCAATGTTACCAGCGAAATTACTGGGCATGATGAGATTCAACAACTAATATCTCAGGGTGACAGGCGCAGTGCAATGCCGCGCAGATTTTGAATTTTAAAACACTGGGTGGCACTGTGTCTGATATGAGTAATCTTGATGCTTACCATCAGGCACCTGATTTGCTCGTCTTGTTACTTACTATCATAAAAAAAAATCCATTTTTTGACAATCGCATACGTATCGAATTTGTATCGACGTTTTGTCAAATCTCATATACTTTTGACAGATAACGCTCGATTGCGAGGTCAAAAAAAACTCGTACCCACCCTTAGATTTAATACCAACTAACGCCACGGGTCAATCAGTGGAGTAACATTAGTAGCTCAAAACTCAAGTTATCCTACTGCAAGCTCCGCTTCGCTCACGTAACTCACTTACGGCTATTCAATTTGACGGGATATTTTTGAATCAATTTTCCGGTTGAGTTCACGTATTTGGTCCACGGGGGTATCAACTCGTGCGTACTGTTTTATGATACCACGACAACGACCTCCGAGCCATAAACGAGTGGGTGAAACAATGGAATGCGCGTTTCATTTTATATGGATTTGGTGAACTTATGTAGTCTGATCGGAAAATATGAGATATTTAATTTAGGTCATGGCTTTCGATAATATTTTGCTCATTGGCGCATATTATATGTATGATTTCGATAATCGACGCAGGTGTCGATCATGAAATATC
The DNA here is from genome assembly GCA_947063395.1 of Hemistola chrysoprasaria. Classification (NCBI taxonomy): domain Eukaryota; kingdom Metazoa; phylum Arthropoda; class Insecta; order Lepidoptera; family Geometridae; genus Hemistola; species Hemistola chrysoprasaria. Next base: position 13,620,458 of record OX346716.1, on the reverse strand, counting down.
TTATAGACAATCTCCATAAATTGCGATTGAAATTGTCCATTTGCTAACTTTAAATATAGATACTAAGGAATGACTGCCTCGGTGGCGTAGTGGGCGCATGCTCGACTGCCAATCAAGAGGTCCCGGGTTCGATCCCCAGGTCAGGCATAGTGTTAAATATTGGATTTTTCCATTAGGAATTATCTCAATAACTGCCTCAAAAACTGGAGTCTGGAACTGTGCCCGGTAGATGGCAATAGGTTCGCCACCTATTACATGGGACCAATAACATACTGGTGAAATGTGGGTGTATCTACTATGGGACTGAGTCCTGGGTACACCTCTGCCTACCCCTTCGGGAAAAAGGCGTGAATATATGTTGTTATGTTGTTGTACTAAGGAATGGCCTTACGCCGCTTCCAGTACCAATTTTTCTATAAATTTATTTGGGGGGGGGGGGGTGAGGTAAATAGGTAATAGGTACAGCACAAATTAACATAATACATAATTGGCAATCATGATGCTTACCATCAGGCATCTGATGAGCTCGTCTTGTCACTCACTATCATAAAAAAAAAATTACAAATGCAGTAAACCTTATGTCTATGGTTGCGCGTGAAATAGTTTTTGATAACGTATATGGACTATATTGCGTATCACATGGCCAACAGAGGGTTAATTCCTTGCGATGATATTTACACAGTGCTATCATTTTTTTTGTACATAATGTTTGTTTGCATCATAGGATTTTACCGTAGAGGTACATTTCTTCAGCAAAGCTTATAAATTAAATCATCTCAATCGACTCTATAAGAGATATGGTATAAAATTACAGATTCCTATTACACGTACGTATTATTATCTAAAACTTATGAATGATGCCTGTAACCGTGCTGGGGAGAGAAATGAAATGATAGAACTTATGACACGTTATGTTCTCATAAGCATGAAATGTTCATCGACTTACGTAGTAAAGTAGAAAGTCAACAATCCTGAACGAATTTACCATCACAAGAATAAGTCACATCAACGAACTGATAACAATAAACTTGGAGATAAAATGCCGTACAACATTGTAATCATAATATAAAATGTAGCAAACAATGTGAAAATGAGCAAAGTCACAAAACAGCACTTTCGTTCATTTGATCATCTCATTTTACCGCCCTTAGTGAAGAAAACTAAAAAAAAAGTATCTACTTTTAAACAAAGTCCAGTTTTGGACGCTAATGAGTATTTATTTAACTAATTAGGAATGATTTTGAGACGAGTCGAAGTGGAACGATTTGGAGACGAGTCGAAGTGGAAAAAATCAGAAGAGTTCGGATGGGCTCATTAAAAATTACGGAAAGTGACCCTCTTAATTTTTATGATTAGTTTGTGTAAATTAAAGTCTCTATGTTATAGTTGCCTCATTAGACTGCCTTGTTAGAGTATTGGGCGCAAGTTCGACTGCCGTTCATGAGGTCCCGGGTTTGATCCCCAGGTCAGGAAAACTGTTAAATATTGGTTTTTCCATTCATTTAAATTATCTCGGAATTATCTCAATAACTGCTTGAAGTCTGAAACTGTGACCGGTAGATGGCAATAGGCTCGCCTCTTATACATGGGATTAATAAAATACTGGAAAATGTGGGTGTCCCTACTCATAGAATGTACCGAAGAATAAGAGTAGGCGTGATTATATGTTATGTTATGTTTTATAGTTGCTCAATATTTATAACGGCTACTTTTCGATATATTTAATGACTGCAATAATAATTTAACGCGGGATTGACTGTTCACCGAATTTTCAACTGGATTCAATTTATAATTCTCTTACAAAAATAGCCAAAAATGTTGATGAATTATGACATAATTCAAAACTAATTTTCGAAACAACAAAATAATTGGGACCGGCAGTAACATAAATATTTGTAGCCTTTGTCCATTGTTTGTGGTCCGTATTCTGCGCATAGTTTCTGTATTGGAATGTCGGAGCTATCAATATTACTAAACTATTGCAATATCCAGAATACCGTAATAAAATATAGTATGTGTTAAGTGTCTGAGAATAATAATATTAGGTAAATTCCAGACGGTCATCGTCACCATCATTAGCTTTGTAAGTAAATCTATCTTTATTGACGTACAATAATTTTGATTTTGACTTTGAATCAGACTATCAACGATGAAGCCACGGTATTTGCACTCGCAACTGAAGATTTAAGTAACCTCTTCTCGTACGCTGCATCACCTGGGCAAATTTTGATAGTGCATGCTTATCCAGAACCTTACATGCATGGTCATTACCATCTAGGTTAGTCATAGTAGGTTAGTCGTGTGTAGTCCATGGAAGTTAAATTAATAATAAAACGGAGTATTTAAGAGGTTTTGTATCAAAAAGAGTTTTACACTTAATAATTGTGGAAGGAAGAATGATTTGAAAGTATTTAAAAAGTTAATAAGCTGGATATTATAATTTGTGTGCGTGTTTATTGCCTATTCTTGCCAAAACTCCCAAACCGAATAGGCTGAAATTTGGTTTGTAAGTAACTTATCTCTTAAAATAATACCCAGTGCTTTAAGAGGTTCAAACCACGGGTCATAGAATGCAGTAAACATATATCTACCTACTAACAGAATCTATAGAGATTATTAATACATCCAAATCAATAAACAATTTTATTCATAAATAATAATAAATACGGTGTTCCATCAAATCGAACCCCACTGCAGGCCCATCATTATTGAAATTACACATTACAAATGGTGCCCTCCAATTATCTTCCCCTTCTAATACAGTGAGTTCCATAATATCGACATCACAGTGTTAAAGAAGAGTCAGTACCTAAGGTATAAAAAATTTTTCGTGCTTATTCATGACATAAACGACGAAGCCTGTAGACAACAATAAAGCCAATAACATTTTCCTTATAATAATCTTTTGAATTTGGGAGGTTAAGACAGAGACGTGAATTTCATTCCGTATCCGATGACTTTCACATAATGAAAGAGATCTTTCAGTGGGAGATATTACCCACGACTTGACGATTCGCTTCAGTTTGAAGGGCAAAATTTCCAGAGAAATTACTAGGCGTTCAAGACTTAAAACCACATAATGTGTCTGAGCGTAGTTCAGTGTTGCATAAGATTTTGCAACGAAATTCTATGAACACTACTGTAATTGGCAAGCATATAATGCTTTTCCCACAGGCTTATAATGTTATGTTTTTAATTCACTTAATAACAACCAACATAAAATCGTCAGTTACTCAAACACAACTTAAAAAAGTTTGGCATTTTCACGCATCCCTCTTTGATACCAAGAAGAATGCACTTGTAACTTGTATGGCCTCATTTTTTCTGTCCTTCTAGAATATTCGATTTGTTTAAAATTATGTATGAGTATTTATTATTAATGTCCGAAACTTGATTACTGATTTAGTGTTACATTAAATTTATATCGATTTGGTGTTAGAATATTCTGTTATGTTGTATTTGTAATGAGCTTTGGAGGCAGTCGGACCACGTTATTAATAACCTAAGTACATATGTACAATGTGAATTACCTAATAAAATTGTAATTATAGCAGGTACATTGTAAGGAATTGAGAGTGTTTCATAACATAACATTATAATATTATGCTTTTTTCGGCTTTTCAACTGGCTCGACCGACCCAGCGAGCACATTTTTAAGCGTTCTACCCGCTCGTTGTGGCCACAAAACGGTCTTAGGCAACATTCGACCTAATGTACGAGTTGCGGGGATTTAAAAACTTTTAAGTCTTATAGCTTGCTTTGGTTTTAAAATTAAAAGGTTAAATTATTCCAAGGGTTGCAACACCAAAGAGGCCTGATCGCTAGTCGACAGTCGCGCGTAGTATGGCCACCGCAGGCTTCCACCGTCTCGCCAATATACAGGCTTTGCGTAAAGGTGAACATACATCTATCTGCATAGATTCGAATATCACAATGGTTCAAGACATCTCAATATTTCATATAAATGGACGCTTTCAAAAATGTACCATATAGCACCGTTGGCGGCAAAACACGCAAGTCAAACAACGCAAGCTAAGCTATTTCCCCCTCTTCAAAAAACCCTTAAAAAGTAAACAACATGGAAACCGAAACTCACTGTTGATATTGCACGTCCACCCTTCACTTTGACGTTGAAATGACAGCGTATGATTGATTACACACCGGTTTTTGTCTCCCATCTTTATTTCATTGAAATTGATAGCTTCCCCGGACGGAGCAAAATACAAACAGACACAGTAATTAAACTTTATTTTTGTTTTTATGACTTGGACATAGATATATAGATAATACTTTTGTAGATAATACTATTGTACACCACAGTAATAGAAATAACATAACCACTAACCACCATATCCCCGCGTGGTGACACGGTGCAAAATTAATAAATGTTACCAAACCAAATATTTTTTTTTTTACGATAGTGAGTGACAAGACGAGCATATCAGGTGCCTGATAAGCATTATGATTGCCCATAACAGTAACAGTGCCACCCAGTGTTTTAAAATTCAAATTCTACGCGGCACTGCACTTCGCCTGTCACCCTGAGATATAAGTTGTTGAATCTCATCATGCCCAGTAATTTCGCTGGTAACATTGCCCTTCATACCGGAACACAGTAATGTTTGCACATTACTGCTTGGCGGATGAATAACTGGCAAAGGTGTGGTACTTCCCCAGGCAGCCCCCTGCTAAAGAGACATACCACTACAAAAACTGTAAAACTATTGGATGAAAGGAGATTAACAAAAGAGATTTATAAGGCTAGTGTGTATGGTCAAGTCGGTAGGGGTCGACCTAGAAGTACTTTACATAGTCGGGGAAGGACTGGATGTAAAGGCTCTGCCGGTTTCCCAGTCCCCCTCCAATCAGACGATGCGGGAGTGTCGCTGGGTCTTTTTAGTGGGTATACCGGTAGTATCCGGGGAGTCCCACATAACCCTTCCATCCCTCGATGGGAGGGTATGCGTAACGCATTTCTTCCCAGCGTCAAAAAAAAAAAGGCGTACTTTTCATGAACAAATTGATTTTGTTCTTAGGAATGGCCAAGTCAAAAGTACATACAACCGACGAGCATGTATAAAAAATGTCATGAAAATGAACGAAGCGTAAGTTGTATGTCAGGATCGTAGAAAGTGGAGGGAAATAGTCTCTGCCTACCCCACCGGGAACAAGGCGTGACTGTATGTATGTATGTATGTATTAGTTGAAAAAAAAAAAGTTTGTTGTGCGTTCTTCTTGTAGAGGTATCTTTCCGAACGCACGATAGACTCATTACTGTTTATCTTCATTAACCACATGGAGAATTGTACCCAGAGACTCAGGATTTGAAGCTGAATCTACTGCTCTCGTACTCTCTACCACTGGGCCATCGACGCTACATAATCAAAGTAGAACCTGTCTCCTGTATCAATAGATATTTAAGTTCTAATATGAAGCGGCGGACATATTATTAACCAATGCCATGTTATCAACCATCATCATCATCATCTCAGCCCTAGGAAATCCACTGCTGGACATAGGCCTCCCCAATAAGGGAGATTTTGCCACGCTTGGAAGGCGAGTTGGCTAACGCAGTTTGAGCGTTTTTACACAGAGGATGCCGCGGGCCTCTGGGGATGTTATCAATAATTGTAAACAAAATGTGATACACGGACTGACATATTGAAACGTGTAATTTATACAATTTGCGGAAACAGAACTTAATGTCATTTGCGAATATGTCATTGAGCAATCCTTTCTTATATCAGTTTCTACTGTTCATTTCAAACTCGTGAAAGTTGAGTTTCTGCCCGCATTCATTTGACTGCAGATTATTTTGATGTTGAAAATGTATGTATTATTAATGGAGCCATCTTTAGATTAATTTCTGAGTGGATTGATTGTAAGCGGACGATTTTTTAATGAAATATTGTTTGACTGCCTCGGTGGCGTAGTGGGCGCATGCTCGACTGCCAATCAAGAGGTCCCGGGTTCGATCCCCAGGTCAGGAATAGTGCTAAATATTGGATTTTTCCATTAGGAATAGCTGCCTGGAGTCTGGAACTGTGCCCGGTATATGGCAATAGGCTCGCCCCCTATTACATGGGACCAATAACATACTGGCGAAATGTGGGTGTATCTACTATGGGACTGAGTTCTGGGTACACCTCTGCCTACCCCTTCGGGAAAAAGGCGTGAATGTATGTTATGTTGTATTGTTTCGGCGTTTTCACTTATCATTTAAAATTAATAAACTTGATGGTATTGTAAACATATGAAAAAAAATGTTCTTCAATTCAAACAAAAACCTTAGACTACCTCAGTGGCGAAGTGGTTTGCAAATGCTACTACTGTACAATGAGGACTTGGGTTCGATCTCGACAAAACATACATACCATCACGCCATTTTCCCGAAGGGGTGGGTAGGCAGAAGGACTCACTCCCACAGTTGGTACACCCACATTTCGCCGGTATGGTATTGGTCCCAAGTTATAGTGTGCGAGCCTATTGTTCCTCAATTCTCTATTTTTTATCTCTAGAGGTGAGGGAAAAAGTGTTATTTATTGATTATTCCATTAGGAATTTTCTCAAAGACAACCTGGAGTCTGCAACTGTGCCCAGTAGATGGCGATAGGCGTCTTACTCGTACATGGGACTTAAATGAAAAAATATAAGTGGCGATGTTTGCGTTTACTTGTTAAGGGACTGAGTCCTGGGAACCTTACGGGAAAAGGCGTAATGTTATATTTTAAGCAAACAAAAACCCACTTGTACATTATAACATTATACATGCGAAAGATTATATGAAAAATGTATATCTATTACGTCATCTTCACGTATCTAAAATTGGTTTTTACTTATTGATAGTTTACATCCTAAAACTTCCTATCAAGAATAATATCAGCAAGCCGTATATCACAGCCAGAACTCTATAAACATACATAATACCGCATACATAAATAATTTCTAATTATAACCCTTATAATTATTATTACAATAAAGGTCAAATTAACCCATTATCTTCAGACTCACCGAGCCAGGCATTGCTTAGGCTTCAGCTAGCTCTACCCGAGCGCTATGGCTTCGGTGACCTGAGTAACGAACCGCCCGTGTTTAATATACCAAGTACTTGCGGAGAGAAAATAGCTGGGTAAATAAAAGTTTAAAATTAAGTGGCGTACAATCGGTAGCAAAAGTGTTTGCAGAAAATTATAAAGAAAACAAGGTGATCATGAAGTTCACTCATTCATGTTAGTGACGTACCGGCTTGTTATAATATAAACTTGAAGTCAACTCTAGCATGCATAAATAATTAAAGACTTAGTTTAGACTACCATGAAAAATATATATAAGTAAAACCAATCAAAAAACTTTTTCAAACCTAACCCCGAAACTAATTTGATGATATCTAGGACGCACTATTAGATTTTAGCCACCTAAAACTGATCGAGTTCCAAAACTAAGTAAATCATAATTTTGACAGATACTTAGTTGAAAACTTTCTATCGAACAAGTTTCCTTATATTATGCCAAACTGAGTTTAGTGCTCCTGAGTGCAGAATGTAAGCTCTTAAATTGGTAATAATAAATCGGTAAGATTCTTTACTAGTAAAAATTGTAGGTACTTAATTAATATTTATTTGTATTTTATATTTTATGTTAGTACTAAATTTTTTAGAAGGCACGCCGACATTTTTTAAGAAGGTAACCTGAATAAGTTGCTGATTAATAATATAATATATTAATAAAGATATATGTGCGAAATGTGGGTGTATCTACTGTGGGACTGAGTCCTGGGTACACCTCTGCCTACCCCTTCGGGAAAAAGGCGTGAATGTATGTTTTATGTTTTTATGTATATGATTATATATAGATATATGATTTTTGTAGTAGTATGCCTCTTTTGCAGGGGGCCGCCTGGGGAAGTACCACACCTTTGCCAGTTATTCATCCGCCAAGCAATGTGCAAACATTACTGTATTCCGGTCTGAAGAGCATTGTTACCAGTGAAATTACTGGGCATGATGAGATTCAACAACTCATATCTCAGGGTGACAGGCGTAGTGCAGTGCCGCGCAGAATTTTGAATTTCAAAACACTGGGTGGCACTGTGTCTGTTATGGGCAATCATGATGCTTACCATCAGGCACCTGATTTGCTCGTCTTGTCATTCACTATCATAAAAAAATATTATTTGCATAATCCTATAAATTCATCTATTGAATTATATTGAATTATGTTAGTTAAATACAATACATTTAATACTGAGTCTCACATTCTTAACGATAAGGAAATAAAGGCTATTTTTTTTTATTTATTTATATTTTTCTGAAGTAATAGAAGAAAATTTTGGTATAAGAATAAGTAGATGGGTAGATCAAGACGGAATGAAAACAGATGGACCAAGGCTGTGACAGTTTGGTGATGGTCAGATGCCATATTAAATTTTGTCAGTAACCACTGGATGAGATCGCACAAGACCGGAAAGAATGGCGTAACCAAGAGGAGGCACCCAGCAGTGGACGGATACGTGAGCTGAGTAGATACATATCAGTTCAGATCAGTTCTGTAGTTTTGACTTCAAAATTTTATTAGTCACATTTACAATAAGTTCAGTTTTTGAAATGTGTTCTCGACTGTACTTTCGATACAGGCGATATAAAAGTACTAAACCTAATAAATGGTTCTAGTTCGTACCTATTGCGATGGAATACTTGTGTGGAAAACTGGAAGAAGCCTAAAAATGTTGAAATTTCCTCTTGACCACTTCAACTTCCTTTTTCTTGGAACTTCTAAGAATGGAGTAAGTTATGGAAGTAAAATCGAGTTTGTATTTTATTTACTAAGCTATATTTTCTCAGGGAAAAATGATGAAAATTTATTATAAGAACATAAATTGAGTTTATAAATTGCGTCCAGTATTAAAAACCTGCATAATCATCATCATCATCATTAACTGAAAGACGTCCACTGCTGAACATAGGCCTCCCCATAGAACGCCATAAACTATTATTTTTATTTTTTTATATTTATATCATTTTATTATCATATAATATCATTATTATTTATATCATATCATTATTATATTTATATATGGGTTTTGCCGTAATCACCACGCTTGGCAGGCCTTCAGAATATCTATACGTATGTTCAAAATATTCCCTTGTGCGGTCACTTTTGTTTTTGAATAAAAATACTTGGAATTTAACTCCACGCGGTCGAGTAGTCTACCTATTTTCTGTTTAAAACAAAAATCGATTTAAAATCCTCATTAGAGTTGCAATATTAACTATCGCAAGTCATCGACGTCGGTTTTCCAAATGTCCAGGGATTTTCTCGGAATTTTCTCGAAATGCTCATTTCTCCCCGGGGTTCTAACCCGACGTCCATGTTTGATCGTTATTTACAAGGCGGGAAAAGTAAATTACGTGCAAGCTGGCGATTGATTGTTGCCCCCATCCCACGAGATTGCGATTGCAAGCTGCAATTTTATTGCGAGACTGCGAGAGATTTATTTAGACGCTGATGAGGCGTCTGCGAGAAAAAAGTTCGCCTGAAATAAAAACTGACGATTTTGTATTATTGCATTCATTAACTTTATATTATTTACTAAATTGGACTAAATTGTTCCTGGAAAAATATGTGTGTACCTTCTATGGGACAATCCACACTTCGCCACATTCGCAGAAAAAGGCTTGGTCATTATTATTATCATAAATTGTTACCGAAGATAATAATTTTATTACGGTTTAATTTTACAATTATTTGTAATTGTAATATTTTTGTGCTTTTCTCATTTTTACATAAATAAATATAAATAAAAATAAATATATAGGCATACGTTTATGCATAGTGTAGGGTTCCATACCTAGATACCAAGAACATACAGCGCCATCTATTAGTTCCTTGCGCAAAGTATGGGAATTTCAGTAAAATGGCCATAACTTTTGATTGCGTTATCCTACAAATATGTTTTTTTTTACAGCCACAAGGGACCGCAAATCTGAGTAGTTGATATCAATTTCATATTGATACCTCCGATCTCTACGCTTTGCCGTTAAAAAGTGTCTTGACAGACAGACAGACGGAAAAAAAAGTGATCTTATAAGGGTTCCTTTTTCTTTATGAGGTACGAAACCCTAAAAAATTAGCTATACAAAAATTTGAAAAATAACACTCGATAATTTATGAAAAAATATTTTTGTAGAATATTTTTGTGAAATATTGCATTTAACCAGAATGTAGCGTAAATAATGAATTTGTTAATAAAATTCTTAACGTTGCACTCCTTCAAAGTCTCATCAAAAAATTCCTTAGTAAGCAACGTGCACACATTTTTTTATGAAATATCATCGAAAAGGAGAACTTAGAAATGTGTCTCGAGTCGAATTTATTTGGATACACTCCAGAAACTTTTCAAAAAACCCAAAACTTACATGTGCAAAGTTGGTGAGTTACCTAAGTGAAAAGTTAGATGCGAAATTACGAAAGAAAAAAGCCAAAATATCTCCGAGCTTCGTCCGTGTTAAGAATATAAGCAGCTTAAAATAACGAAATCGGAGTCTTCCTCTTCGGCGAATGTCGCGAATTTCCAAAGTTCGGGTGAAAAAAACTTTTTTCATTCGCCGAGAATCTGTGAAAACTTTACAAGCCCAGTTTGATTTTGGTCTGAACGAAGACACTTATGCACAGGTGGTACCTTATTCGCACAACTTTATGCAAATTTATTATTTCAATTTAAATACTATTTGAGTTTAATAACGAAGGGTAATATGTTTTAGAGCACTTGGTTTGGAAAGTTTTAAGCTCTTTTGAGCTAAAGTCATATTTTTTCAGTCATAATTATTTAACTTAATCCACTTTGGCCACATGTGTTAGCTATAAAACATTTACAGCATATGAAGTTAATGTTTCTTATGTTTCTTATATATAATCTATTATATACGTACACACCATTATGAGCCTACATAGCTCCAGCAAAGATAAAAAATGTATTGAAAAACTCGGCTGAATACGAGCTGAATCGCACTGTACGGGTTTTATATGTACCATAGCAAATTATTCAAACACTTTATTTAAAATACGTATATTTTGGTAATAATATTTTTTAAAACCTTGTAAACGTATTTGTATTAATTTATTTTTTTACGTAATAGTGGCCAATGTAGTGGACACACCTCTGAAAATTTGTTTGGCTTATGAAAAAAAAATTGTTACGAAACCCTGAAATTACATTATATACTAATAAACATAGTTTTGTTTTTTGTATAGGCGCTAAAATTTATTATATTTTGTCGGAAATGTTCAAGAGCACCATGTATAAAGGCGACAGTAGCTCAAGCTGTCACGAGCACATTGCAGCCGCAAAGCAAACGTGAATAAACGAGATGTTCGTCTAAGAACGACTCCGACTTTCGCCCTGGAGTAAGGCTGAGGTCACATCGTAATAATAAAAATATATTTTACAAACAAGCTGTTTTTTGCGAATTCACCCACTAACATACATAACAAACACCACGCCTTTTTTCCGAAGGGGGCAGGAAAAGGGGTACACAAACTCATTCCCATCAGTAGGAACCACCAAAGCTGTCATCACTATATATAGGTATAATATATTAAAATCTTAAATGATTCACTAACTGATTAACTGACTGGCCTTGAAACTAGGAATGTAGGTTCTTTTCTTTACTGGACGTGTAGTAAGAAAAGATTTTAGAAAATTCTCATTTTATGCGATCCGCCGCTTGTACATTTAACTTTAGTTTCTGTGTCCTGCAATATTATTTCATAGCGCGTGGTGTACAATAATATTTTATCTATCTTTCTATGGGATCCAAAGATGTCAAAGTTTTGGTATAAAACTTCCATAATATCTCCAAACTATATTGACTGCCTCCGTGGAGTAGAGGGCGCATGCTCGACTGCCAATCAAGAGGTCCCGGGTTCAATCCCCAGGTCAGGCAGTGTTAAATATTGGATTTTTCTATTAGGAATTATCTCAATAATTGCCTGGAGTCTGGAAATGTGCTCGATAGATGGCAATAGGCTCGCCCCCTATTACATGGGACCAATAACGTACTGGCGAAATGTGGGTGTATCTACTATGGGACTGAGTCCTGGGTACAACTCTGCCTACCCCTTCGGGAAAAAGGCGTGAATGTATGTTACGAGTATGTTATGTTTTTATATTACTCGTATTATGTTAGAAATGAAACTATTCATTTCTAATGTTTGAGCATTTTAGGATATTTTTCGTTAATTTATAGGTATTAGGTGTCTCATGTATAATAATAAAGTTAAAAAAATTGATCTTTACTTCAGCCTTCAGTAACTAAGCAGTCTTTAAAGACTTGTCTTTAGTATTCCTACAAAGAATGTACTCGAACATCAATATTTGGATAGGATACGGCTACAAAGGATATGGGCAAACTTTCCTAACTTCTTGTATTAAGTAAGAAAAAGTTGGTATTGTAATGTTAGTTCATCGGATTTGGCTTTATTTAGTTTGTATATTCCGCATTTGTTGGTCTAAGTTTGGAGGGATTAAAGTGGAAGGTTTTTATTACATTTATTCTTATTCCAACGTTTCTTTTTGTTTAAATGCGTGATTCCATTAAGTAATTGGAAGCACGCATTTAAACAAGATCAAATCAGGTGACTGATGGTAAGCATCATGATTGCCCATATCAGACACAATACCACCAAGTGTTTTAAATTTTTAAATTCTGCGCGGCACTGCACTGCGCCTGTCACCCTGAGATATAAGTTGTTGAAACTCATCATGCCCAGTAATTTCGCTAGTTACATTGCCCTTCACACCGGAACACAGTAATGTTTGCACATTACTGCAAAGGTGTGGTACTTACCCAGGCCTGCAAAAGAGGCCTTCCACTACAAAAAATCATATGTATAAGAAAACCAGTTGAAAAAATAATACATTGAACTGTACCTCAAATAAATAGATCGCTCATAACTCATGAATGAATAAAAATTAAAACAAGTACAACTTATTCCAAGTTATATCAAGTTGAGAAAGCTAAGTTGTGCGGTACTCACTTAAGTGCTCCAGCTTGGCGACTTTTTTAACAACTGTAAAAAGAAATACACGTGTGAATTATAAATTATATCGATTTTTAGAGGAGGTGTACCACTTTGAGCACTCATCTCGAGAGCACCTGCGCGAAAAGCACCGGAGTTATTTCACTTCGAGCACTTGACAACATTATTGGCGGGTGCTCAGAGTGGAATATAGATTTTATTTTACAGTTTTGTGCTGCTGATGGGATATTTTATCGCGGTAAGGAGATGAGCTAAGAAATGAGAGAGTGATATATAGATATGTTTAATGTCAATTCATAGTTTATATTAAGAACAGTATAAACAAATTTATCCTTTTTGCACTAGAGAAACTTAGAATAAAGCAGTTAGAATAAAAAGTAAAGATTAGCTGAAAAATCGAAGTCCTGACTGACTGACTGACTAACACACTTACTCATCGAAGAGCAGCTATAACCCTGAGAGTTGAAACTTTTTTGCACATAGGTTCTCATTGTGATGTAGACAAGAAATAAGAGGGGTATTCCCAATCCTTTTGACAATTCAAAAGTATTCGAAATTTATGAAGTTATTGATACCTTCCATGAGTATATTTATTACTCATTCGTGCTAGTAAGATTATACTTCAATAGTTGCCACACCTATTATTATAATTGGGATTGAAAAAAAAAAATTCAAAATTAAAATAAAATTGATGATTCTGTCTACGTCCATTTTGTTCTAGAATAATTTTACACTATACCTTGTCTAATTTGCTTGATCAATGACAGTTGAACAAAAATCAATTTTTGGCCATATTTCTTTAAATTTGTTACATAAATGGTATTTAATCGGGTAATTTAATACTCAATTGATAAATTTAGAACACTCTTAGAACTTAATTTACGGAAATATGGCCAAAAATAGATTTTTGTTCAGCTGTCATTGATTAAGCTATATCTGACAAAAGTATGATGGAGATGATGAAGGATTATAAAAATAATACCGATTCTAAGCTCCAATTACCTAATGTGAGATTGGTAAGTACTATAAAAATATGCCTCACCAAACAACCATAGAGACACAGTTACTGTGATCCAATTACCCGGCCTTGAGTGTCACATGAAATTCGGGTGCACACACAATTTCACAATGACATATCAGAATGAGCGGTGGTTTTAATTTCACGTCTGCAATTGTGCTCTAACGAGCGAGATGAACTAGAAACGCTGACACTAGCGCACGGCAATCATTCCGTATAGGAGACTGAGGGCGGATCTAGGTAATGACGGCAGCGTTTTGAAGAAATAGAGTTTGGAAAATTGGTATAGGAAGTTTTGCGTACAAACAAAGTATAAGCGTATGCCCAGCATTTAGCGAGCGCACGCACTAGTATAGCTCGACAGAAAAGAGTAGAAACAGAGCTAATTTAAGGTGTACGTAGACTTAAAAGTTTTTCTAATTGATAAATAAAGTGGCGCCCCTATTATTTTCTACTCTTTTCTGTCAAGCTTTACGGCTAACTGCACGTGGTGTAGCGCATGCGGCTTCATATGGCTGGCCAAATCAATGCCTACATATATACAATTGAGCCATCTGGCTGACCGCATGTCAAAAGTTTTCCATGAAAACAGTTTTGAAATGGCCTTACGGGCAGAGTAGACAATTTTGTATCCATCTCAGTTTTAAATACGTTCTATTCGTAAAATATTAACTGGTAACTCTTATTGATTAGAAAAGGCAAACCCAACCCCGGCCCATCCCATCATGTTATGACAAGGGTAAGAAGAACAGGTGATGAGATAATAATAAAACGTGACATAAGAAAATAAATGTACCTATGTGAAAATAAAATAGATGTATTATTGATCAATGAATAGGATGTATTTTCAAGCTGCGGGGCACAGTTTATTGTGAGCTCTTGATCAAACTTAGAAACTAAAAAGTACCTGAGAGTGTCCCTAAGAGAAATAGTTGATTAGGATTTTTAAAATCTGTATCTAGACGGGGTTAGTGTATTTCTGGGGAATAAATCAGTACAATATTTTTCGACTAATATTTGTATCGAACTCGAGCATTAGTAATTTGGTAATAACAAGATAATTTTACCATTATCAGTCAAATCATTAAATTAAAGTGGTCATAATTAAACCGACGACGTTTTATGAAAACTATATATTATTATAGTAGATTCGTCATCTTATACTCATGATCGGTCATATTGTTAGTGTTTGGACTTGTACATCTGGAAAAACTCGCTGTCACACTACCAAACCCGCTACCTATTCAGGAACGAAATGTGCGGTGGCAAGCGTATCAGCCCAACCCAACTTTTCTCGTTAGCACGGGGGCTAAACGCCTTACTCTACGGTTTTATTCATTATTTGATTATGGAGACAATATGTCTTCAGTTTTCTATCTTTATGGGCACATACTTAAAGGGTAACTTATTTGGGCCGAATTGTTTTTTACCCTGGAGAAAGTGCTGTAAAATTTGTCGCCAAGATTCCCACAAGGCCTCCGACAGCACCCTGGCGAAAAGTCCACATGGTGAGATTCGATCCAGGGACTCCGGATTTAAAGCCGGGCATATTCCCGCTGGTCCAAGGATAAGTGTGTATGTCTCTCAGTCAGTCTATTAGACCTATCACAGCTATTAAACCTTTAATTTTATGTACAGAGATTACATCGAATAAAAAGCATCAGGTACATAATTAATTCCTAAGCTCTCAAAATTTCATACTTGTAATATTACCAGTCCGTAAATAATAAAATTAATTATGTTACAATTTGGAAATCTCTTGCTCAAATGAGAGATACTAATAATACTAAAGTAGGGGCTTTTTCAAGTGGCTGCTACTGCGCCGAAGCGGTAAGCCGATTAAAATACCCGATGCGACTTATGAACGTGTATACACGGGAATATAATCATGCAAATATTCATATGCAGAACCAAAATGCTATAGACCTAGCTATGGAAATATTTTACTATTACATTAATTACAAAAAACAATTTTGTACCTACCAGTACATAAAAAATTACATAAAAAATTGCTTCGGATAAAACTGATCATACCTAGACCAAATTCGGGGGAAAACGGACCGGGTGAAAACGGGACCTGGTGACAACGGAGCGGACCAAACAAATATAAAATGCTGCGGCAGGTCCAAACACTGGTAGCGTGACGTATTAATATGGTTCGCAAGCACTACCGCCGATCATGAGGTCCCGGTTTCGATCCCCAAGTCAGGCAAAAAAAATTGTTGGATTTTACCATTTGGAATTTTCTTAATGACTGCCTGGAGTCTATGTACTATGATGGGACTGGGTCCCGGGTATACTTCTACCACAATACACTAAGAATGAGTTCCCAACAGGTTATGCCAATGTGTGCGTGGCAGTGCGTGCGTACATGGCACCCGGTACGCACGGACACATTCAAACCGACAGCGGCCTTCTATAAAGATGACTTACTTATTCTTAATGCACTGTGCCTCTACCCCTTCGTGGAAAGGCGTGATGTTATGTCGTGTGGTTCTTTCACAAACGCGGCGATATTTCTGTTACATTCCCATCCCGTATGTCTCCAAAGGTTCACATGAAATCGTTCTGCTCCGGTTCTTCCATAAATCTCATAAACCTCTATTTTATATTAATGCATAAATTGAGGGGATTTTATGCCTAACTTTGGAGCTTTTTATGCCTCTATACCAAATCCACATGCTTGTTACACTCGTTTCTTATTATATAGTAATAAAATAATTTGGTCTCGTTACTCTTTAGGAACATTGTTAAATTTTGAATGCTTTTGAATGCAGAAATTTAGAATTTTGAATAATTTGAATGATAAAGGGAACATGAGGTACAGGCTTCTCGAAAATGGCTAGCTCAAATTAGGTCCCATTAGGTCCACGTACGTCTGTAAAGTCAGGTCGTACGAGTGACTAAATATTAGTCACTCGTACGACCTTTTCCGTTTCCCGACCGTTGTCTCGGTCGCACTTCGATCTTAGGTACGTCTTTCTATATTCGTTGTTCATTATATTGCATTGTGCAAACTTCACACTGTGCAAATTGCACATGCCAGTTGTTGAGTAAGCACTGGGAGAACGTACCCTATCTCTCCTTTTCTTTAAATCAATGCCTGCACATTATTATGTGTTTGATAAATTTCCTATGCTGCGTTAGGTGAAGAAAATCTGAAAACCTCAGTGGTGTGTATTATTACAGAAGAACCTTAGGTCAAATAATGGCAAAGTTATGGTGAATGCACACTCGATTTCATATTATTTCGTATTATGAAGGAGACTAAATATCTCTTTCTAAATAAAATGAATGCGTTCACCTTAAGAGGTCGATGATGAGGATAGTGTAAAAGTAGATAATAATAGTATATACTATAATAAATTTTACCTTTTTAAAATAAAATATTGGTCTCAATGACAAACAGTCACGGTAAATCGGCAACGCGTTGTTAGTTAATGATTTTCAACACTAAAAATTTCGTACAATAATCAAAATATTAAATCAAATTCAAAAAGACTACATAAAATATATAAAAAAACACACAACACAAAAAAGTAACTAAAATTTCAATCACATTGCTCGGGCATTTCTCTGACTACTGCGATAAAAATGATTTTTTCGACATGTTGAAAATTTGACAACATATTTTTTTAACAGCCAGGATGTACATTTTTATGTCAAAAGAGTTTTCAGTTATATTTGGTATGAAGGTATTATTAAAAAAAAAACAAAATTAGTAGTATTAATTTGATTGTAATGGGCATTAGGTAGGTGGTAGGTACTTGACCGAGGACGGACAGTAGCGCGTGCAATGTCACCTCTGGTTCTACCTCTGCGCCACCTCAATGCACTCCGCGATACCAACACTGATTTTGACATATACCTTTTGACAAATGGTCAACTATGATTCCTGCAGTTAGGAAATATTGTGAAGGGTTGCAAGACCAATGGAGCTATTTGGGTAAACCGGATGATAGCGATCATCCGGCGAATAAGTTTTACTTCTAAAATGACTAAAATTGTTATTTATCCTGTGTTATTATTATCTCTATGATTATCTAAATTGACATAGTTATTAAGTTTTCAGCATGTATTTTTTGGATTATTAATCTGTGTGATAATATTGTAATTGGTGATGTACCGTTTTTTAAAACAATAAATAATTTGTAATTTGACTGCCGATCAGGAGGCCCAGGGTTCAATTCCTAGGTCAAGCAAAAATGTTCAATATTGGATATTTACATTAGGAATTATCTTAATAACTGCCTGGAGTCTGAAACTGTGCCAGGTAGATGGCAATAGGCTCACCCCCTATTACATGGGACCATTAGTAAGTAAGTTATATTATATTAATATGACTAGCCCATTTCATTTTCTATCCAATCCAACTAACATTATAAATCTTAAATTTCAGTACAATGTAAAAATACTTACGTTTTTAACAGGTGAACAAAACGCTTGCGAGTTCTAACTCACCTCCAGCGCCATCTAGCGCGGTTTTGGTTAGATTGATGGATGGATGGATTTGTGTTACTCTTTCACGCCAGAACTACTAAACAGATTGGGCTGAATTTTGGTATGCAGGTAGCTTAGACCCTGGAGTAACATATAGGGTACTTTTTCCGCGATATTCCCACGGGAACGATGTCAACGCTGGTGAAACCGCGAGGCACAGCTAGTATATAATAAGTTCCAAATCCACTCTATCACATCAAATTCCTACATTTCACCAAATCGTAAAACCAACAAAAATAATCCGTGAAGTCTTTCCAATATCACCGCGTTAACTTGAACTGCCTTCCCTTATAAAATGCAAAGCGTACCTTAAAGTTTGTAATCGTATTTTATCGTAGAATCGCGTACCGTCATCGTCCCATACCTGACCTGATTGCATAGCAAATTGTTCATGAATAAATAATATCGAAAGAGACACACTTAGAAGACGTGCTACGTAAATAGGCCGGGAGGTGGGGGAGGTTGTAATTACGTTTAGTGTTTGTACTTAATTAACTAGTTATATTATAATAATTAACTAGTTATAATAATTAACTAGATATAATAATTAACTAGTTATAATAATTAACTAGTTATAATAATTATCTAGTTATAATAATTAACTGGTTATAATAATTAACTAGTAATCATTATTAGGTACTAGTTAATTGAGTACAAATTAGCAATATGACAGTTAAATTATTTTACTGTCATATTGCTAAAGTAACCACTGTCAAAGAATACATACATTTAAAACATAACATAAAAAACAATCACGCCTTTATCCCGAAGGGGTAAAAAGGTGTACTTAGGACTCAGTCTCATAGTAGGTACACCCATATTTCGCTAGTATGTTGTTTGTGAAGGTTGGCGAGCCTATTGCCACCCACCGGGCACAGTTCTAGACTCCAGGCAGTTATTTAATTCCTAATAGAAAAATCCAATATTTAACACTGCTTGACCTGGGGATCGAACCCGGGACCTCATAATCGGCAGTTGAGCTTGCGCCCACTACGCCACCGAGGCAGTCAGACACGACAAATTACATTTAACTTGTCCATATTTTGAATATCTTATTACACAATATTACCATACTGTTTCGGTGGTGTAGGGGTGGTAAGCTCTTTTTTTTATGATAGTGAGAGGAACAAGACGAGCAAATCAGGAGCCTGATGGTAAGCATCATGATTGCCCATGTTACACAGTTTTAAAATTCTAATTTCCGCGCGGCACTGCACTGTGCCCGTCACCCTGAGATATTAGTTCTTGAATCTTGTGATGCCCAGTAATAACTGGTAACCTTGCCCTTTAGACTGGAACATAATATTTGCACATTACTGCTTGGCGGATGAATAACTGGCAAAAGTGTGGTACTTCCCCAGGCGGCCCCCTGCAAGAGAGGCCTACCACTACTTTATTCAAGTCATTTATTTACATACCTATTGGAGAAGCTTTCGTGTGTAATTAAATAAACCAGATGTTCTCATACTAAAATCTTAAATACCGATTGTGTTGTCGTTAACTTAATTCAAAGATTTAGTTGAAAACATACATAACATACATTCACGCCTTTTTCCCGAAGGGGTAGGCAGAGGTGTACCCAGGACTCAGTCCCATAGTAGATACACCCACATTTCGCCAGTATGTTATTGGTCCCATGTAATAGGGGGCGAGCCTATTGCCATCTACCGGCACAGTTCCAGACTCCAGGCAGTTATTGAGATAATTCCTAATGGAAAAATCCAATATTTAATACTGCCTGACCTGGGGATCGAACCCGGGACCTCTTGATTGGCAGTCGAGCATGCGCCCTCTACTCCACCGAGGCAGTCAGATTTAGTTGAAGAAATACTTAATATATAAATTATAGATCACATTTTTAAATATAAGAAACAAAGGTCTATAGTTGTAAACTATGGGTTTTATATTGTAAGAAACTACGAGTTGTTTTATTATAAAAACCGATGGATGTATATTCTACAACATAGCGTTATACTGTAATTTATGTTATTCATGAATAGTTCAAAGCTGTATAAAATATGTTTTGAATTCAGTGTCGAGTTTATTTGTGACACAATTGAATAATTCAAGAGTTTTGTATATGTACGTACGCAAATAAAAAACTACATAACCAATGGTATTACACACCGCAGAAAGTAGAGTCGCAAACGTGCAAAATGTTCACGCCAAAATTCGGCGCTAACTGCAAATTACGCAATGTGCGCCGACTTTTGGTGAAAAATCTTTCAATTTAAGAGTGTACGCGGCCTTCTAGAAATTTGACACAATGCTAGGAAAAATTTACCAAATCGATGTTTTGTATTCGCCTCTTTCTTCCGAATATTATAAACTCATTCGATAAATTTTTATCCTGTATTTTGATAGTGAAGTAACCTATGTTCCTGTTAATTAATATTTTCTTGTAAACCCGTGGTTTTTTCATAGTTAACTTCCAAAAATTCTAGTTTTACTCGCGTGATTGGACGTTCAATATAATAAAATGTAGAGGTTATAAACAAAAATAAAATGATAGGGACATACTTCAAATATCAGGATATAAAGAAAACTAAACATCGATTTTGCTAACTGGTAGGTAATCTTTCCTGTTAGGCGGTTCACATACAATCGCATGCCTTGTCATGTTTTTTTTTTCAAAATTAAAAAAAGCTTAATAAGCCTTTCTGGATATTTCTACGTAAATAAAGTTTTAATTTAAAAAATGTATATTTTACAATGCGTATAAAATGACTATTTTAGACATATTTACCTTGAATTTCGTTTGAGACAAATATGCTATTAGTCCAATGTAATATAGTATAGTTCCATATATTAGCTAATTTAAAAAGGAAAATATATAAATGAACCAACAAAATTATCGACGACAAAGAACCATTACCATACACCAATCGAAGTAACGCGTGGTCAATCAATAGCAGACGGTCAATACTTGATGAGGTCGACAGTTACTGTTACTTGGAAACGAAAGTATATACACATATCGAACGATAACAGCCTTTATTAAGAATACAGGGGTACAATATGAATATGGGAAGATAAATTTCAACCATGAGCGGGATTTGAATCCGCACTTTCCGCACCAATCCGCGTGATGGGAACTCTACCATTGAGCTACCTTGGAGGTCATTGGCGAAATTTTTCTATGCCACCTACCGAACGCCTATAGAGATGTGTCTGTGGAATAGACCGCTTAGTCTTTAAAGATATAAAATAATACACAGGTACTTAGGATCGGTTACCACTGTATTATTTTACAAATACAATTGCAATATATTACCTGTCTTAAATTATTGACAGGTCTTCGCGTGCGCTCAGAATAGATTCTGCCGTCATACTATTCAAACTAATTATGCCGGAATCGCCGTACCCAAGCCTGTGCATTGAAATTTTTGCGCCGACTAGCACTCCTTGCAAGCTGATTTTCACGCTCACTAGCATTGTGTTACATATACAATTTGAAAATTGACGCATTCTCGAAGCTGTTGGGTCTACGTAGGTATCTGGTCAGAGTAATCAATAACCTAAGATATATGCCTAAGTATTTTGTCCTATTAGCATTTATTTATATTTCTCTTCATTGGTACATTAAAAACAAGAATCTTTAAAAACTAATACGCAGTATATTAGTTTTTTAAAGCATTTGCGGAATGGACGAGTATTTCTTTTCCTAACCTATAAATTATATACAAATAGAAATAGCATTAAGTGCAAGGTTGATTCAATCTTAGATAATATCTAACGCCAACGTCAATCCAGGTCAAGATTTACGTAGAATGACCTAATTCCTCGCGCAATATCATTTATCTTAATTAGCTCAGATTTTCTGCTAATATTAGCAATCTGGAATTTAAAGTATTTAACAAAATTGCTTAACAAATTCGGAACAAAGTCGGATTTATCAATTTGATCACTTTGTTCACCTATTTGAGGGACCTTTAGATATAGGTCCATCGAAGACCTCTGTGAAGTCCTAAGAACTATCACTTATGACGAAAATCATACCAGTCTTATTGTTTAATTACTATTAGTTTAGTATATATAGTTACTGGAAAAATAAAAAAATGAAATATCAGAAATTGAAGAAAAAGTTATAGATCATATTTTAATTACCCATATCAATCTAGATTCACAACCAAAACATAGTAATCATTCTCAATTCAACCAGCCCAGACTGTTCATGAATGAATAAGCGCTGTGCACATAGCGATGAAAATAAATCACAATAATTATAGATGGATGGAAAACGAGTAGACGCGTTTACATACGCACACTGCATAGGGATTCTAATTAATATCTGAGCTGGGAATAGATTCGTCATAGGTCACTGCACTTTGGTTTTGATACAGTGTGGTTTGATTATGATCCATTATAAAAAAAAATTAGCAAACAAAGAAAAAGTTCATGACAATTAATTATTTGCAAAATTACGCTTCCATGTGCGGTTGTATTTATGCAGGCCTAGGATGCGCACCGATTGTCGTAGTCGAGATGACACATATTGGCTATCTTTGTCGCACATGAGCAGCATGCAGCTGTCTCTCTCCCTTGCACGTATCTCTCACTAGTCGAAAGTTGCCCATTCTAGTCCATCTGTATAACCATCCTATAATATATAACAAATTATTATTATTAATATTATTATGAAGAGTTGATGTTCTAATCGGCTCACTGCCAAGTGATACAATATGTTCATCCACATCCATAAATATTCGTAGGAAATTAATAATAATTGTCAGAGTTACCAATCCCAGCTGTAAGTTGTCATATCTTCGTCGGAACACTTTGTATAGTGACACCAACTTAACTGTTCAAGTGGTCAAAATTAAAACTACGGTATGTCAGTGGTCAATACTAAATTATCTACTAGCGACGCTGTTAAATGATTAGATGGGATGGTTGGACTATTAAGAATATTGGAGAATTACATTAAAACTGTTCACTCAAGTGAGGAGAAATGTTTAAACAGGTAACCGAAATTCGCTGTTGTTCGCTGACCGAAGGTCGCTGTCTGGAGAATAATATCTCTACCACTAAATGACACCTTAAACCACATCAAACCGAGCCTAAACCTCTGGCGAACGTCATTCGAACACGCTACATCTCCCTAATTCTGTATTTGAAGTATGTTGCTTGCTCACAATGGGTTAGAAGTCAGAGGTAAATAACTTACGACAACAAAGTAGCACAACAAACCTTAATTATTAGTTAAATCAAGTGTTAAAATGTTCTTCGAGACGAACGTAACAGCGTTAGGTGCATTTCTCTCAATTTCCCGAGCTTCTGGCGAGCAGAATACTGACTGCACTAATTGTTTTGGATGCCATCCAAAATACATACTTACTCCAATTTCGGCGTAACGCGATGCATTTGAGAATTGTTTCGTTTATTAACGGCGAATGTCACTAAATTAATTGTTATTTGGCTACTGCTGATTACTTTCTGTCTTGAAAAAAGTAAAAATATCAAGGTTATTTACACAAAATAGAGTCTCATTGGAATAACGTTGAAAATTTTAGATATTTTATATGCTTTTTTGTATAAATATAGGTATTTAATAAAAGATAGGCTCGCCCCTGTAACATGGGGCCAATAACATATTAGAATTTTTTTATGTTTGTCAGTGAAAAGACGAGCAAATTAGGTGCCTGATGGTAAGCATCATGATTGCCCATATCAGACAGTGCCACCCAGTGTTTTAAAATTCTAAATTCTGCGCGGCACTGCACTGCGCCTGTTACCCTGAGATATTAGTTGTTGAACCTCGTCATGCCTAGTATTTTCGCTGGTAACATTGCCCTTCAAACCGGAACACAGTAATGTTTGCACATTACTGCTTGGCTGATGAATAACTGCCAAATGAACATGAACAAAAAAATGTACCTACTTTGTGACTAAGTTCTGCCTACTCCTTCGGGAAAAAGGCGTGATTGTGTGTTACCTTAACATAAATGTTGTGAATATAATAATTACATATTATAGCTATGGTATACCAGGTAAAGTAATTCAAAAATTGAAAATATACTCGTTTATCCTGTGTGTTTATACGACAGAAAATAAACTAATATAAAGGTGTAAGTGTTAATTCAATTATTTTTATTTTTAAAAATACAGTGGCGCCCCCTTAATATCTACTCTTTTCTGTACATATCTCTCAAATTCTGATCAAAAACCTGAGACTAAATATTCCTCCTACCTTTAGTCTCCGTAAACTTTGTGAGCATTTCAAGACAATAAAAATCAAGCAGTGCTTCACTACTTTGCATAATTTAGATATTTTCTCTATATCAAACGAATGCCTAGAATTATTACTGCAGAGTAATGTTAAAATTAAACAAATGCTACAATTATGCTAAACTTTGGCATAAAATACTTGCATAACTAGCTTAACAATTCCATTATACAAATAGAATTTGGCTCTAGATAATATTGTAGTAAAAGAATTATGATGGATTTTATAGAGACCATTAATATTAGATTAGATATTTTTATTATGTTATGTCATGTTTTTTTTATTATGAGACATTTATGTCGTCTGTGATTTTTATGGAGTAATGATATATTTTTTTAATTATACTTATTGGTACAATAATTATAAATACTATGTCAAATGACTGCCCGGGTCCGGGCTCAATCCCCAGGCAGAAACTATTATTGGATTCTGCCATTAGGAATTATCTCAATGACAGACCTTAAGTCTGGAACAGTCCCCAGTAGAGGGCAACAGGCTCACCTACATGATGTTTTATGATGTTATGTCTAATGACTGCAATTAGATCTAGAACTTGTCCTAAGTACAATAATTTTATGTGAAAAATGGGAAAACTTTCACTCGCTCACGAATCCCCTCCCCGCTTCCGCTCGTGAGTGAAATTCTTCTTTCCATTTTCATCATATTGTAATAATTTTATATGCCGCAAGTCTGTCTGTTATTTTTTCTAGATATCCGCTGGTCGAAGTAGAAGTCCAATGTGTGCCAATAATTATAATGGGTAATTCTTTTAGGTAAATTGTTAATTACAGTTTTGGATCCCTTAGCGAGCTTTCAGAAGAGCGACGCCGACGTATAAATTCTACTGTGCTTTTTCATAGAAATTAGCGCCCAACCACAGCGCCGCGTTAGCATCACGTTGACGTTGACGTATCGCTGACGTTCGTCTGAAAGCTCGCTGACGTTCGTATGAAAGCTCGCTTAGGATGCGAATTTTTCCTTAGCTAATTTACCACTGGGTCGCAAGTCGTTCCGTCAGTCAAAGGTCGTACGTATTCTGTCAGTCAATCAATAAGTCAGTGAAGAATTAAGTTAAAAAAAATCTCATTAACTACAACTTCGAAACTTTTACAAGCAATTTTATAACTCTGCACCGTCGTGGGTGACAGACTATCTTCGTGCAAGAACGAGTTTCGCATTGCAAGACCGAAATAATTACAATTTCGAGGTCGCGCCTACGTCCGCGAATTTTATTTTCACGTTTATTGTGCACCGCCACCGTGATCGCTGCAATATTTTCGGCAAAATCACTTTGTTTTTCGCGTTCTATCTTTTCATCGACGCTGATTCCGCTTTTAACAACAATGCGAGAAATTCAAAGGTGATTAAATTATTTGAAGTATTTAATTAATTGCAACAGGTGGTTACCAACACGATTTATTAGGTACGAGTATAGTATACGTAAGTTTTTGGTGCTAAAATGTCTAAATAAACTTAAGTTTCTTAAAAAAAGTTCGACACAATTTAAATGTATGAGAGTGCGAGTACTTAATGTTTTGAACTGAACAAGGCGCACATTACGCGTGTCTTCAAGAATATCGTAATATCACAATACTTTTATTCTACACTAACTGTGTCCCGCGGTTTCACCCGCGTAGTCTTCGTTCCAGTGGGAATATTGGAATAAAAAATACTCTGTGTTATTGCAGGGTCTAACCTATCTACATAACGAATTTCAGCTCAATGAGTTCAGTAGTTTTAGCGTGAAAAGTGTGCAATTAAAGGACTCCAGCACTAGATGGTGCTGGAGTCGAGTAAGAACACGCTAGCGTTTTGTTTACCTGTTACAACCGAAAATTTTGAACATTGTTTTTAGATTTGAGATTTATAATATTAGTAGTATTCATAGGATAAATTTAATAGGAAGAGGTTATAAATAACTTCCTGGATGGTGACTGGTGACTGACCGCTGAAAAGTAATCTTCCTGGGTCCGAGTTCTCTAATCATACATAATACGTAATTTCAGCCCTATCTCTTCTGTGTGTAGTATTGTGTAGTGTGTGTAGTGTTGTACTACACTGGACTCCTAATACCTAACAAATTTTTCAGTAAAAGTTTCATGTGTCTGACATAATATTTTATAATACACAATACAAACTATGACATCGACGAGTTTAAACATTTGAATGTCTATTTACGCAGTTATTTTAGAGTTTAGTTTAGAGTGAAAGATTATGCACCAAAAGTCAGCGCACTGTACATAGTACGCGTGTATTTCGCGTGGACATTTTTCGTATGTTTGTGACTCTATCGTATTTGACCTCTATGAATTGTTCATAGTTGGCTACCTACTAATATAATTACGCTACGTAACAAGCAAGGAATAAAGATATAGATAGAATGCGGCGACCTGAGAGTCGGGTCTGATAACCCTCGGGTCAGTTAGTGCTAAAGGACCGTGTATACTGCTTGTCATTTGATACCACTTGACCGTTTTTTGTGAAACTATTACAGACAAAAAAATGTTTTTGAAGTATTTGTATTAAAGATGTCATAAGTTTTTGTACAAATTTGAGAAGATTTTTTTCCTTTAACTTTCACGTCAAAGAAAATAATGACGTTATTATTAATCTGTCAGCAAATTATTTTCATCATCCCAATTTGTAGCACTTTCTAAGAAATAGTAAATCTAATCTTTACACAAAATCATCACATCTAAAAATAATTTTTAAAGTTGGTTTATTTTATTGAGTCGAAAACCTTGAATTTTTTTTAATTTGAAGGTAGGTAGACTCTACCTCTAATTGAGCCACCGTGGAAGTACTAGTCATCGGCGAAATTTTTCTATCCCACCTACTACAACGTGTACTACACGTGTGTTTTATCAAGGTGATGCATTCATTCCCATTTTCATAATGTATTTTAAGCGAATAGTCTATAAATAAAATATTTATAATATAATATCACATACAAAAAAAATTAATAATAAATATATAATATTGTAAGACAATTTAATCCGAAACCTATCTGTAACATAACTAATCTGTAACTATCCTGTAGTGGTAGGCCTCTTTAGCAGGGGGCCGCCTGGGGAAGTACCACACCTTTGCCAGTTATTCATCCGCCAAGCAGTAATGTGCAAACATTACTGTGTTCCGGTCTGAAGGGCAATGTTACCAGCGAAATTAATGGGCATAACGAGTTTGTCAACTCATAACTCAGGGTGACAGGCGCAGTACAGTGCCGCGCAGAATTTAGAGTTTTAAAACACTGTGGCTTTAAGGCTTTAAGGCACTGTGTCTGTTATGGGCAATCATGATGCTTACCATCAGGCACCTGATTTGCTCGTCTTGTCACTCACTATCATAAAATTTAAAAAAAAAAAAAAAAACTGTTATCAAATCAATGACGAGCAAATCAATAAGTATAAGAGTAATATTAGGTAGGTTTTCATAACAAAAGACTTCTCTGATAAAAACTAGGTCAAAGTTTAAAATACATTTCAAAGTTAGATTATCTTCTAGGTCTAACAATATATTTCAATAAACTTAGTAATAATGTAGGTACAAGTTGAATTAGCATTCCAAAAAGTAGAGTTTAGTTACAAAGGTTAAAATAATTGTATTATAATTAAAGATTCCCAAAGGTCCGTTATCACAAAAGTTACTAAAATTTTATTTAAATAACATTTTATTTGATCTTTATATAGTAATCACGTATGTTTTTGCAACTACAGTAAGTGATCAAGTCATAAAATGAAAAATAAACTTTTTATCGTAGACGTGTGATAGAGACATCATAATATATAAGTATATATAGGTAGGTAAGTTAAATGACGTAAAATCCAAAATTCACTATGGATTTGTTGGACTTTTTTGAAAGTGTTCTAAAATATATATATTTTTTTAAGATAGTGAGTAACAAGACGAGCAAAGGTGCCTGATGGTAAGCATCATGATTGCCCTTATCAGACAGTGCCACACAGTGTTTTAAAATTCTAAATTCTGCGCGGCACTGCACTGCGCCACTCACCCTGAGATATTAGTTATTGAATCTCGTCATGCCCAGTAATTTCGCTGGTAATATTACCCTTCAGACCGGAACACAGTAATGTTTGCACATTACTGCAAGGCGGATGAATAACTGGCAAAGGTGTGGTACTTCCCCAGACGGCCTCTTGCAATAGAGCCCTACCAGTACTAAAATAATATATAATAATAATTACGGTTGTTAAGTCTTTTTAACTTATCCCAAGGCACTTAAGGTACTTATCCTGAATGAAAGGCCTCAAATTTTTAACATTTCTGTTAACATTGAAGAATTTTGAATTTTAAAACACTGGATGGCACTGTGTCTGATATGGGCAATCACCATCAGGCACCTGATTTGCTCGTCTTGTCACTCACTATCATAAAATAAAAAAAAACATATTTCGATTTGTTTTAGTAAAGTGCATACTCTCTCTTAACAGTAGGAAGCTCATTTACCTAATCAACGATTGATTGTAACTCACAGACAGACTGCATTCATGACCTAATATTGTCGAAGGACTCTTATCACTTATACATCCACAACTACTTATATTTATTATGCTAAATTATGTTATTGATTCGCTCTATACTCTGTGGTCTAGTAGTCGCATGCGCATATGATGAGCATGAGGCTGGGTTCGATTCCCAGGTCGTGCAAACTTTTATTGATTTTTTCCATGAAGAATTTTTCAATAGCAGGCCGTAGTCTGGATTAGTGATGTTTCCCGTATTAAATAACATAACATACCACCACGTCTTTTCCCCGAAAGGGTGTGCAGTGGTGTATCCAGGACTCAGTCCATCATAGTACATATTATTTCCACATTTTGTCAGTATGTTATTGGTCCCATGTACCAGGGGGCGAACCTGTTGTTATCTACCGGGCACATTTCCAGATTCCAGACTGTCATTTAGATTCCTAAATTTCCTAATGATTTCCTAAATTTGATGTCCGTCATCATGCGGTTCCAACGGAAAACCAGCGCTGACTGTTCGCAGTCAGCATTATGCTGAGTTGGAGCCATGTTGTGACACACTTTGTTCCTGTCTTATTGTGTACTGTGTACCTACAATAATATAGTTTATTTAAGTTATTACCTAGGAACAATGCTGTGTGTTGTAATAAATGTATTTTCTTTCTTTCTTTTTTTTCTTAAATGAAAAAATCCCGATAACACTGTATGATCTGGGGATCGAACCCGAAAGCTCATGATCAGCAGTCAAGCTTGCAAACACTACGCCACTGACGTCCCCTATTAGATAGGAATTATTACATACTGACGAAATTTTGGTGTTTTTTTTCTATAGGGTTTTCGATACATATCTGCTTAACCCCTGGGAAAAAAGGCGTTATGTTATGTTAAATATTACTCGATTTTTTTTTAAGGTCATATCCTATTGCGTCAATTGCAATAATTAAGATTTTAAGTATGCATATATTATAATCATAATAAGCTAAATTTAAATTTGAGCTAGTGAATAAAAATAAAAATTAGCATAATTACTTCCGTGAAATATAAAGAGTTATGTTATGCTTACCAAAAAGGTTAGATAACTATTTGAAAACACTGGCCACTGACACTAAAACACTGCAATGAAAAACACACACAAAAAGGCCCGTTTCCTCTAACTTCACTAATCTGTCGAATCGTCCGCAAGTAAAAGTTTGCACCACGTGTAGTGAAACCGGTCACCGGCATCAACACGGAAGGGAACCGACGGGAAAAACAAATTTATTTACACCACAAGCACGACACGACCGCGCCTCTTTCCCGCAAGTAACTGACAACTGACTGACCGTTAGGTATATTTTCTTCTACACACGTATAAACAATTTATTTTCATAGACAAGAAACGCATGAATGCACTCACACATCGATAAACTCGGAAAATATGAAGGAGTGTGAATGTCCCTATAGCTTTTTTAATCACGGTTGATGTTCTATTTCTGAAGTTTTGGCAATAACACAGCAGCGGCCGCGCGAATTCGAGCGTCGATCGAGATTCCTTCAGGTGATTTCAATAAAAAGAATTATATAAATTTGAAAGTAAACTCTTTCTTACCTGCATATTTTTAGCATTTGGCAGAAATATAGCAGAAAAAAGTTCAAGCTTAATAAACGGTTATCAATAATAGTCTTCAAAACATAGTTGGTGCTTAAAACGGTGAATATTAAAGTGACTTAAGTATATTTTTTAATTTAACATCATACAGGCAAGGTGGGGTACAGCTTTTTATATTATAACATATATAATTTTAATAACCTATATTTTTTGTTAATATTTTTCTATTGTTGCTTTCTGATTTCTCTTGGCAACCACAAAATCAATATTAACTAATAGGATATAGACACACTGAGTCAGAGCTTAATAACTACAACTCTAAGTGGCAAAAGTACTTTGTTAAGGCCATTTGGATAAAACATTTTGAGGTCCTGGGTTTGATCCCCAGGTCAGGCAGAAAGTGTTACTGGATTTTTCCATTTGGAATTATAGCAATGACAGCCTGGGTTAAGTCTAAAAACATGACATGTTAATTATTATGCTTTCTGTTTTGGTAGCCTTTTACGCCCTTGGTTTACTTTTTACCTATGATTTATTTTGGATTTATTTTATATAATGTTTTGTATAATTATTATTATAATATATCATGTTATTAACATAATATTCCATCGTTAAACTGTAGGTCTCGGCTGTTTCCTATGAGATATGTAGGGGGCAGTCGTTAGGTCATATCGGAGGCCTTGTAGGTATCTTGGCGAACTGAAACATTGACAATATGGATTGTCAATTGGTACATAACCCATATCAATTGACTCGAGCAGTTTACTTGCCGTTCTGTTTGATTATGAATTCAAATTATTATTCTAGTAACTTTATAAAAAGCTTAGTACATCCTCAACCTACGAGTATTAAGCCAAGGGACTGAAAGCAAATGACCAGAATCGATACAACTTTAATAATTGATACAATACTGCTCACATCCAGTTACGTACGGACAAATTGTTTATTGATTGTAGCTATATTTGACATCTATATGGGGTGAGGCCACAGAATAAATAATAGTACCAGCCTAATATGGAATGAGCTTTTCTATATATACTAACAAAGTCGCACACTCTCTTTGCTTAGCAAGCGTTTCTATGTATCGTTTTCTATGAAAGATGTAGCTAAAAATTTGCTGTTTGTTTTATAAAAACTGTAATGGAATCCTACTGTCCTTCTCACTCATATTATAAATGCGAAAGTTTGCAAGGATGGATGGATGTTTGTTATGCTTTCGCACCAAAATAACTAAACCAATTGGGCTGAAATTCAATATGTAGATAACTTAGACCCTATAATAACACATTGGTTACTTTTATCCCGATATTTCCACGGGAACGATAACTACGCGGGTAAAACCGCGGGGCACAGCTAGTATTTTATAATAATAAGAAATCTAATTAGTAAATAATTTTATTAAAATAGAAAAATAAATTAAAGAGGTAAAATGCAAGGAATGTTAATTTATCGCGTTGTTGACAATAAAATAAAATAATTTAAACGCTTTTATATACTTAATACTTAGTACGACTAATGATGTGTTTATAAGTATTTACATTAGTTCCTCCGAATTAACGATTGTTTTTTATTAATTTATTATACGGGTAGGAAAATATTTTCTTTTACTGATTACAATTCAGACCAATTTGCCATTTTAAAAAACTCAAGAAAGATAATTGCAATATACAACCATACTACTATATTAGACAATTTTATCTAAAAGGAATATCCAACACGAGCAAGTTTTTTAAGACATATGATTGAAACATTTTAAGTCTATATAGAGCAAAATTACATACGTATTAAATAATCATTGTTATTTATATTGTCGTTATGTCCAATTCTATTTGACAGATGCGCTCAAATTCAATACGATTGCGATGTTCCAAAACTCGAGCTAAGGCCTCTGAAGTTAATCTTTCAAACCTCCGTCACAATAAGAGTGACACGCGACGAGAGATAGATGCCCGTTATAAAGTGACCATGCATGGACACACACCTGGCAGTTTGCCACACTACTAAATAAACTCAATGTAGGCCGTAGGCTGAAGATTTCCCGTTTAAAGCGTGATAATACAGTGTGATAGTTTATGAATTGTGCTGTAACAGATATACAAAGACGTAGTTATCTTTAACGGCTGATTAATTTTTGGTGACAATTGTTTCTTAAATATTTAGAAATTTAAAATATATAAGTAAAGACTGCTTCGGTGGCGTAGTGGGCGCATGCTTGACTGCCAATCAAGAGGTCCCGGGTTCGATCCCCAGGTTAGGCATAGTGTTAAATATTGGATTTTTCCATTAGGAATTATCTCAATAGCTGCCTGGAGTCTGGAACTGTGCCCGGTAGATGGCAATAGGCTCGCCCCCTATTACATGGGACCAATAACATACTGGCGAAATGTGGGTGTATCTACTATGGGACTGAGTCTTGGGTACATCTCTGCCTACCCCTTCGGGAAAAAGGCGTGAATGTATGTTATGTTATATAAGTAAATTGCGCTCCGGCTTCGCAAGGTATTGCCATATTGATCTTTTTAATAGGAAACAATCCATTATATTAATATATTATTATTGTTTTTACTACAGCACACGCCAACAAAGCCCCCAGTCAACATGACTTTTTTCCAACCTGTTCAATATTCTTTTTTTCTTCTAATTTTCTGTTAGTCTCAGATGGCTTCTTCAGCTTTATGGGGCCACTGCCCGACTGTGGTGAGCGCGGGAAGCTCTTGAAAAAAAAAGTTTAAGGGCGACTATCTCAAGGGCACCTAGACGGTACATACCTGGGTTTGGGCCGCCGCCAGAATACATAGGGTCAGACTTGTCTTGGCACCCCAGAAGGGGAGTATCCTAAGGCCCTATGATCAAACAGATCAAACCCAATGGTTTGATCATTTGGAGAAAAACTAACTCTGATCTTAAGGATATATGAGTTCTTCGGCGAGGTCAGTTTGTGAGTTGGTGGATCTGGTATCCGGCACCAGTACCGAAGACGGAGCGACTGTTGCGTATATTAGTGGGATTGAGCGATCCTAGCGCCGCTGATGTGACGGCAGCTATACAGTCGTACGGATCGTCCAGGACGTTGCGAGGACGTCTACGGAGGAGAGGACAGCATATCAGGCAAAGTGTTATTGGTTTTTACATTAGAAATTATCTTAATGAGAGCCTGGAGCCTCGAACTGTTCTCGTCAGATCCGCTCCCTATTAGATGGTACCAACAAATACTGACATTTGTCCCAATCCTTTGAAATAACTTCATTAATTCAACATGTTTCCTAATCCTAAGATAATACGTACAACTACAGTTTACGCCATTAATATTTTACATCAATACAATACGACGAGTATTAGATATCAATAAAAGTGTTTATAAAATCCTTTTCCATACATCCTCCTTCCATGACTCTTCCATGAGGTCCCGGGTTCAATCCCTAGATCAGGAAAAGTGTTAGATATAAGATTTTTCCATTGGGAATTATCTCTATGACAGCGTGGAGTCTGGAACTGTGCCCGGCAGATGGCAATAGGTTTGCCCCCTATTACATGGAACTGACTGAGTCCAGGGTACATCTCTGCCTACCCCTTTGGGAAAAAGGCGTGATTGTATGTTATGTTATGTTTTACTACATCATAACAAGCCAGTAGTTGCCAATAGATATGCGTACAAGTTAATTGTGGTGTTGTTTATGTGCAGGTTTATACATAATTATTACAATAGAATTTCCTGACCTACTGCCTTGTTCATTATAATTCAGTGCATTGTGTGAAGCCTGTAGAATGCGCTAGTGCTATTTATAGCATTTATCGATATACCTTACACCCTTTGTTTCCAATGTGTGACTGGAATGGAAAGACTTTGTATGTAACCTATTCCAGTGGCTGTTTTCAGTTTATAATTGAAAGCTCAATGTCCACTCTTGGTCACAAATAAGCCCATGCTGGCAAAAAGAAAATTATACCAAAAAGTCTGTCTTTTCAACCAACCGTTTTTCATTTAATATTTTTGTAGCCAGCCAAAAAAATAAAAAAGTCACCATGACCGTTTTATTTCTCAAATAGCACCTATGGAGTTTGATGAAAAAAGGTTGGTCATAATAATAGTACTCAATTAAAAATTAACAATCGTATAAAAACTTTTTGGTCGAAGTGAACATGTTCGAAAAATAACTATGGTAATGTCGTTTTACATTTAATTTTCTGTTACTACTTTTGTGATATATTACCGGTGAAAAGTGTTATTTTATTTAATTATTAATATTCATATGCGTCACAAGTCTGTTCATTCGTGGCCGAAGGTTCATAGAAAGTTGACAGAAGCCATTGGTAATGTTACTTGCAAGAGATCTTAAAATGTGTATCATAGGGTTAATTTATCCAGCTAACTGCATAATTTGTATAAAAATGATTGTCGGATTGGACATGGCGATCAGAAGGCATCAACATACCGTTGGCGTCGATCCAACACTCCATCTTCATGGATAAATACTCTGTCATTGGATAGGACCGACTGTTTTTTTTTATTTATATAAAACAAAAGTACGAACAATGTAGCTTATCTTCAATACTAGAGATGACCCGGTGACCTACATCAATTATTTTTTAAACCTTATATAAACCTTTCCAGGACTTTCACAAATATATCAAATCAAAATCAGCCAAATCGGTCCAGCCGTTCTCGAGTGGAACTAACGAACAGCAATTTATTTTTATATAATATTATAACACGTGCGTACAACCACAGACTGTCAGGTATGATGCCACAAACAAGCCTTTGCCAAGCATCCAACCTCGAGCCTTGCAGAGTAAACTCACCACCAGCCAGTCATGGCTTGTCTGTGAGATGCATAAAATTTACATTTTATCTACGCCGAAGTTATACAAACAGAGCGTTCGAAGGAAATGACACATTCTTCGACAAGCCGGTAGAGGAAGCGCAATAAAACCTTAGACCTTACTCATACTTACTTTACCTTTAGATTAAAAGACCGGCCCCCTTATTTCGGACGCAACAGAAGTGTGGAAAGCGTTTAAATTACTAAATGTCTGCTGTCAAACGTCATTTTTTTGTACACCTTTTGACAGCAGACATTAAGCAATTAAACGCTTTCCACACTTCTGTTGTGTCCGTAATAAGGAGGCGGGTATAGCTCGTGTTCGAGCGACATAAAAATAATGAAATAAAATGAATACGTACTAAATAATATTTTGTGAAATATTATTTAAATCAATAAATTTTTGACTGTCCCGTATTTAACGTTATGAATCACAAAGCATACGTTATTTTTCAATGTGTTTTCTAG
The DNA here is from genome assembly GCA_947063395.1 of Hemistola chrysoprasaria. Lineage (NCBI taxonomy): Eukaryota > Metazoa > Arthropoda > Insecta > Lepidoptera > Geometridae > Hemistola > Hemistola chrysoprasaria. The sequence continues at coordinate 13,584,313 of OX346716.1, read as the reverse complement.
AGCATAGCAAATTCTTCATAGGTATTTCCTAAGTTCAAAACAATATTTTAAACTGACGTCACAATGTGTCAATTGGCAGAAGGCCAACTCCCATCAAATTGACGGCACTCACAACACTTTGTGATCATGATCGTGAAACATAACTATTCATTTGAAGCGCCGACATTAGGTAAATGAGGTGTGTGTAATTTCTGTATTTGCTTTCCTATTAAAATTTAAACAGTAAATCATGTAATCATTGAATAATACTGTTTACACGGGGTCAATCAACCTTAACTAATTAACCCCCCGCTTCGTTGATTATTAAGAGTCTCATATATCTAAAAAGAAATAAGGTAGATAAACAACGATCCGATTTTTTCCAAAGGAGTAGGCAGAATGTGCCCAGAACTCAGTCCCATAGTAGGTACACCCACATTTCGCCAGTATGTTATTGGTCCCACGTAATAGGGGGCGAGCCTATTGCCACCTACGGGGCACAGTTCTAGACTCCAGGCTGTTATCAAGATAATTACAAGTTTCTTGTGCGTTCTTCTTGTAAAGGTATCTTTCCGAACGCACGGTAGACTCGTTACTGTTTATTGTCATTGACGTACAAAAGTGTCAGATTGTGACCTATTTGAATAAATCTTTTTGACTTTGACTTTGACTTTGAAATTCCTACCGGAAAAAAATCAAATAACACTTTTCCTGACACGGAGATCAAACCTAGGACCTCATGATTGGCAATCGATATTGTGCCCACCGAGGCAGTCAATCCATCCCCCTTTATTAGGGTTCTGTAACTCAAAAGGAAAAAAGGAACCCTTATAGGATCACTTTGTTGTCTGTCTGTCCGTATGTCCGTCTGTCAAGACTACTTCGATCTGCTGTCTCTTGTAGCTGTAAAAAAATATTCTTCTAAGTTGACGCAATCAAAAGTTATGGCATATTTCCATTCTTTGCGCAAGGAACTAATAGGTGGCGCTGTATGTTCTGCAGGCGGATTGGTTTTCGGGATTGGAAGCCTTTTGTTCAGGAATCTAGGTTTGGAATCCTACACTATGCATACATACGTATGTCTAATAAATTTATTTAAGTTAGTTATAGGTTACAGCCGAATAATAACTTGTTTCTTTTTTAAATCAATAAATAACATAGATTAAGTTGAGATCCTGCCTTACAGTTTAATACACCTCTAATTTCCCCATTAGCGAACAGATTTTAAATACTTACAGAATAGCGGTATAATTATTATGACGCAAACTGTAATGATCCTATTTGCAAGATGGATTTACTCTATAGGAATCCAAAAAAGTTGGGAGCTAATGTTCCGTTTCATTACTGCTAAATCAGACAATGATAATTGGTGTTACTTTGTAAATACAACATAACACATACATTCACGCCTTTTTCCCGAAGGGGTAGGCAGAGGTGTACCCAGGACTCAGTCCCATAGTAGATACACCCACATTTCGCCAGTATGTTATTGGTCCCATGTAATAGGGGGCGAGCCTATTGCCATCTACCATAGGCACAGTTCCAGACTCCAGGCAGTTATTGAGATAATTCCTAATGGAAAAATCCAATATTTAACACTTTGCCTGACCTGGGGATCGAACCCGGGACCTCTTGATTGGCAGTCGAGCATGCGCCCTCTATTTCCATGGGTACTTTTGGCAGTCACCACTGGTGACAGCTGGGATTTTTTTAAATTTATAAAATTAATGCAGAGGTTGTTTATTTTTTTACCATTTTGTAACACATTGCCGCTCCTGTGAAGAAAACTTAGATATAAGCCATAGGTGGCGGTGACCGCTTACCATCAAGTGGCTTTGTTTGCATTAAAAAGATACAAAAGAAAGGTAAGAGATACAAAAATAGAGTAAAGATAAAGTTAAGGTAGAGGAAACCTAATCTTTATAATTTATTCATAATATTACTCTTCATTTTTCAAGGTTTATAAAAGTACATGAAATCAGCGTTACCTCCTAGTCTAATATTCCCCAGAAAATTGCCGTAAATAACCATCAAGTGGCAACTGGAACCGACGGAACACGGTCGCCATTTTGTTGGGCCCTCAACCGAAGAGCATAATCGCCCTTGAGGCTGAAAATTGAATCCAACCTGCTCAATGCTTCATCCCAACAAGGGGAAAGTGCTTTGGATCTTTAAAAGGATGTAAAGTAATGTTTTACATATAATATTTTGATTGTAAAAAATAGAGAAGACATGAATGATAAAAATCTTGTAAATAAAACTGAAAGAAGTAACAAAATAAGTAGATATCTAATCTATTATCTTATTTCTTTTTTTTGTAGTTAAAATAATATTTCATCTACGAAAATAAATGGCCCTTTAAAATTTAAATCTCGGAGGAGCTTGATTTGCAAAAGTGATGTTTTAAAGGCTATTTCAATAAATGGAGTTGACTTCCATGACAGTTCTATAGACGGTAGATGGGTGATCTTCTAACTTCTGCAATCGAAAAACTTGGGCTTTAATTTTAGAGCAGATAATATATTTCATGTCATTTGAATGTAACCTATTGTTCTATATCTCAATTAATATTAAAACTATTTCATACAACCTATATTACAGAGTACAGAGTAAATATGGATATCTACGGATACCTTATTTCCGGAATGTACGTATACGAGGATTTCCAAAAAAATCCACAGAAATAAAGTCGCGTGTACACTCTTGTATACCAATAAAATCGTCCTTTCCTTGAACCCCTAAAAAAATCTAAACAAAGTCTGATTTACGTTTTCAAATTATCGCGGAATATTGTCCAATATAAAACAAACAATATGTTTCAAACAAACGAACGGCCGGTGGCACAGAGGGCGGCGTTATGGTCCTAAAACATAAATTCATAGTAACAGAGATCGCTTCCCCGGCTGCGCCTTTCCAATGGTCCTTAACGTCCACCGAGCTTTAGGTAAATAATGTTCTTTAAAATTTATCGCTACAATAAATTTTCGGTCCCCCTTTCCTATGAAAATAAGTTTTAATTCACCAAAGTCCTGCCAATTTAAAAATTTGCCCAACTGATATTATTTACTGCTTTTTGGAACAATTTGAACTTTACACCCGAGTAATATTTTATGTCTGAGGACGGTTTGGGCAGAGAATCTAAGTCAAGAGAGATTTACCTGTTGTAGGGTATACTCGTACCTAATTTGAAGTTTTTGGCATTTGGCAATATGTAATACTAAGTTTTTTTATCTAGCTATAAGCTCAAAAACTGTAACTCTCTGTTTTTTTCGACGTCCGGTTGTCAAACGAGTAACTGTGTGTCAAACGAGCTCCCGAAATTTAATCGAAAATCGAAGCAATTAACCACTAAAATCAACTAAACCTGTTGGAAATCAGTACCAGGAAACAAATAGAACTTGGATTGCATCGGATTTCACAAGGAAAAAACATATTAACAACAATCACAACAATATAAGGTTAGAAAATTTTTTTGCAAATCACGTAAACAAGTGTGAAGTTAGCCATATCATAGTCGGACCATAGACTTTAAAGAGCATCTGCGACTTGACAGAGCTGTAGTGCTACCAACATAACGAACATTTACTACCAAAAACGTTTCGTTCCACGCATGCGAGAAATTTTAGTTACAACGTTATGGATACCACAGGAATGTCAGGAGATATGTTGAAACTATTTCAAATGATGAAAATGGAATTAGAGAAACAAACAACCGTAATAACTCAGAACGTAACTGACACTTTAATGCGTTCTTTAGACGACAAAATTCAACCAATCGTGGAAGAAAACAAAAAGTTAAAAACGGAAGTGGAAACATTAAACAGAAAATTAAAGCACTTAGAAGACATGAATAGGAAAAATAACTTACTTATACACGGTGTCCAGGAAACGGAAGAATCTTATGAAGAACTATATATCAAAATAAAAAATATTATGTCTGAGAAAATAAACGTCAACATAGAAAAATTCGAAATAAACAAATTTCATAGACTTGGCCAAAAACAAGACGGCAAAACTAGGCCTATACTGATCACTTTTACGTCACAACAAAAGAGAATAGAAATATTGAAAAATAAGAAACAAATGCCACAAAATATTTATATAACAGAAGATTTTTCAAAGGAAACCATAGAGGCGCGTAAAAACCTGCAGCTCCAATTAAAGCAAGAAAAAGAACGCGGAAACATTGCATTCATCAAGAACAACAAGCTCATAATAAAAGAAAAATCAGAAGCCGAAAAAAGAAAAAGGGAACATTCTATGTCACCCAATAATATACATACCCCACAACGCAATACAGAGAAAAAGACTATTATAGCCCCTTCCAAAATGCATAAAACTGACGCATTCGCATATATGAGGGCCCGATCCTTTTCACTGTCGGAAAAACAAACACAACAAAACAAGGCATAGGAATTAATAGACACCGGAAACGCGAAGATTACAAATAAAGAAGGAAACCTACCAATCAAAAACAACAAGTTCCCCAATACGGCTGGTCACCGCGGGGAGATGGACCATATCCCCCAAAAGCTTATAGAAGCCAACACGAAGAAAACACCTAGATCCAAGCTAAATATAGCAACGCTTAATACTAGAACACTAAAGTCCAAAGAATCTCTATTAGAACTAGAACATGCCATAGAAACAATAAACTGGGATATCATAGGATTAAGTGAGATACGGAGAGCAGACGAGAAAATTGAAGAACATGAAAACTACATATTATACTACAAAAATAAAACTGCGGGATTGTATGGTGTAGGTTTTATCGTGAAGAAATACCTTAAAAATAACATAATAGAATTCAAAGGAGTGTCGGACAGACTTGCCGTTATGACTATTAAGCTCCCCGGTCACAAACAAACAACTTCCATTATCCAGGTATACGCTCCAACCGAAGATGCCAAAGAGGAAACAAAGAACGAATTCTACAATCAACTTAATAATACGATGACATATTTGAATCTCAATAACACCGTAATCGTAATGGGCGATTTTAACAGCCAAATCGGAAGGAGGAAAACAAATGAAGACAAAATAATTGGACCTTATAGTAATGGGAAAAGGAATGATAATGTACAAAAACTGGTAAATTTTGTCATGGAAAATAACTTCCACATTATGAATACCTACTTCAAAAGAAAGAAAAGCAGAAAATGGACATGGATATCACCTGATGGGATGACAAGAAACGAAATCGATTATATCATTACAAATAAACCAAAACTATTCTCAAACGTTGATATTGTCAATCAACTAAACTTTAATACCGATCATAGAATGCTTAGAAGTCAACTATACACAATAGAACCAAAACCATCGAGAAAAAATATTCATAAAACCGCAAAACGTATAATATTACCAATACCCGATACGATCTTAGATATTCTAGAAACCAACATAGAAAAACTACAAAGCGCCGAAAACATCCAAGAGAAATATGGTGCCCTAGAGGAAGAACTAAAACAAACAGAAACCAAAGGACAAAATAGGATCCAGGGCTAGAAACTTAATCAGACAAAGAAAGACCTTGTTTCAGGATAGAAAGAACAACAGACAAGAAATAGCAAAGTTAAGCAAAGAAATAAACTTAGAAATAAGAAAACATAGACAGAACACGAGAACACAAACAATCAATTACTACATAGAAAAAACAGGTGGTGCGAAAAAAGCATGGCAAGAATTAAGAGATAGTTTAGATTGGATAGAAAACGTTACTCACCGAAGAACTAAAAGAAACAACACAAATAGAATAGAAATATTAAAAATCGCAACAGACTACTACCGAGAGCTATACAGTGATGAGGAAATGCTGTCCGATGGTAAGCAATCAACTATCCAAAAAGACGAGAAGGAAGAAGACACCCCAAGGATAATGCGAGAGGAAGTCAACAAAGCAATAAAAACACAGAAAAGAGGGAAAGCACCAGGTGAAGATGCCATATCTAATGAACTCCTTATAGGAACATCGGATAAAACATTAAACATCATCACAGACTTATTCAATGAAATTCTGAATACCGAATACATACCCCGCCAGTGGAAATCGTCAACCATAATACTTATACACAAAAAAGGAAAGAAAAACGACATAACAAATTATAGACCTATTAGCCTCATGTCCAACGTGTATAAAATTTTCTCCAAAATACTACTAAACCGCGTAACAAGGATACTGGACGAAAATCAACCTAGAGAGCAGGCGGGATTTCGGAGCGATTTTTCAACGCTTGATCACATTCACACCATAAAACAGGTCATCCAAGTGAAGAATACGGTATAGACTACTATATAGCTTTTGTAGACTACAACAAAGCGTTCGATTCACTTAAATACACAAAAATATGGGAGGCGCTAGATACACAGGGAGTAGACAAAAAATATATACGGCTAATTAGCAATATCTACCATAACATGACCGCTAAAGTACGAACAGAAAGAGTAGGCGAAGCCTTTCCTATACAAAAAGGAGTTCGACAAGGCGACCCGCTGTCACCCAAACTTTTCTCAGCAGTTCTTGAATTCATATTTAGACACCTCGAATGGGACAACTATGGAATAACGATTAACGGAACACAACTGAACCACCTAAGATTCGCAGATGATCTGATACTTATTACAGGAGACGCGAGAAGCCTACAGGTTATGCTCGAACAACTTACAGTCGAAAGTAGAAATTTTGGCCTGTCAATGAACACCTCAAAAACGAAATTAATGACAAATGTAGAAAAAGTTCCCATTAAAATTGATGGTATGCAGATGGAATATGTGAATGAATACACGTATCTCGGACAAATCATATCTCCAAAAGACCTGACAAATAAAGAAATACGCAACAGAATTAATCTATCTTGGAAAAGATACTGGTCTCTGAAAGAAATCGTAAAAAACCCAGAGATACCACTGAAACATAAGAAAAAAATATTCGATTCATGTATTCTGCCCGTTATGACTTATGGATGTCAAACATGGAGTCTAACAAAACAAAATATACGTGCATTAGAGACCTGCCAACACGGGATGGAAAGAAGTATGCTCAATATCAAACTAAGAAATAAAATAAAACTTGAAACAATCCGAAAGCATACAAAAGTTACGGATGTGACATATTATTGTGTCAAGAAACTAAAGTGGAGGTGGACAGGCCACATGATGAGGAACAAAAAGGACAAGTGGGCTAAAGATGTGACCGAATGGTGTCCAAGACAAAACAAAAGAAAGAGAGGGAGACAGCGTCGGAGATGGGAAGACGACATGATAAAAATAGCAGGCGTCACATGGAGAAGGAAGACACGAGACCGCACTTTATGGCAAGCTTTAGGGGAGGCCTATGCTGAGTAGCAAGACAATCTTCGCAAAACTGGTGTCAATTTTTAATAACTTTTCAGTATATAAGAATTATGTTTATAAGATTGTTAAATAAAGGCTTATTATTATTATTATTATTATTATTATACTCAGTTTTTTTATCTAGCTATAAGCTCAAAAACTGTAACTCCACTTATTTACCTGAATATAAAACGTTCGTCGCAGTGGTAGGCCTCTTTTGCAGGGGGCCGCCTGGGGAAGTACCACACCTTTGCCAGTTATTCATCCGCCAAGCAGTAATGTGCAAACATTACTGTGTTCCGGTCTGAAGGGCAATGTTACCAGTGAAATTACTGGGCTTGACGAGATTCAAGAACTAATATCTCAGAGTGACAGGCGCAATGCAGTGCCGCGCAGAATTTATAATTTAAAAAACAGGGTGACACTGTCTGATATTATGGTAAATCATGATGCTTACTATCAGGCGCCAGATTTGCTCGTCTTGTCACTCACTATAATAAAAAAGAAATGTTTCTATTCCTTTCTATTCTATGTATTAATGTATTAATATATTCATAGCATTTGCAAAAATAATATTATGCCTAAATAAATATAATGCTTACTATGGCTAAGGAATTAATGGTCAAAATGTAGGATTTTGTCGTCTATAAAATTATACTTTTTTCAATTGATTTTACATAACTATAATTACTACGTATTTACTAGTTAGGTACGATTTTATCATTGATCATGAATATACATATAAAGAAATGAATTTAAAGTCTACGTATGGAAAAACACTCTTTAAAATAGTCTTGCTAAGTTAGTCGTGTTGTAAAAAATCTCTTTCAGAATCTCTTAATTATTAAATAATAATTATTAATTTGTGAATATTGTAAGCAATAATTAATAAATCAGCAGGAGCAAAATAACTGCTCCTTCAAAGATGTCTCGTCAATGTTACTTCAAATGAACTCTTTGAAAATATTTTTAAAATTAATATTATGAGCAGCTTTCTAAATTTCTTGCTCTTATTTCAGAAACTCGGTATATTCTGTAAATTAACAGAAATTTTTGCTTTGAAATTTATAGATAATTTATCATTCTCTGACTCCATGAATAAAATCATTAGTTGTAAATAAACAAAAATTATCTTTGGGATTTAAATAAGAATTAAAAATCACTCCTGATTTTTAATTCTGATTTAAAAAATAAAATTAACAGTTGAATAAAATGCGCTTCAAATACACTCAAAGTCATAATTAACACTGCAAATAAAATTATTTCACACACAAGAACTTTTCATACAAACAAATCAGCTGTTTTCTAGAATTCCTCTAAAATAATGCCAGGTCGCTGCAGACAAGCTAAAAATATGTAGATTAACCTCACTCTGGTGATAATAAAACTTGCAATTGCGAGGAGAAATTTTTATTTTTACGGGTAGACGACTAGCGAATATCCCACGTGACCACTCGGCGGGTATATCCCGTGGATGAGGGCGTACTCGTTGTAGGGGCATAGGGGGGCTTTACCCCTTATGCCCCTACACTTATCGTTTTTTCATCTTTGTTCACAGAAGTGCAAGCCAGTAGATATAGTCCATTGTAAATTAGTTTTCAAATACTTTACTGCATGTTCTTTTTCTTCTTGTAGGTGTGGTCAACCGTCTACTCAAAAAGAAAGCCAATCCAAAGCCTAACTAGATGTAACTATCAACAAGAGCCAACTACAGCTCACAGAGCCAACTAATGTAAGCATTAGTTGGCTCTAGCTGTAGATCTCGCGAGTCTATTCTTACTTACATATTTTTTATGTTCATCGCACAATTTACCAAAATTTTAAAATCAGATTTATATTCAGAATGCTGATAAAATTCCCTTTAGATTTGATGTAACACAGAAAATCTGATATTTTTTATGTGTCAACCACCACGGTCCCGCCGTTTTAAAAAATTCCAAAAAACTGCATCAACAAAAAACATTATAGAGTAAATTCAATAATTATAGAATCTGCTCACAAATTTTCACGAGAATCGGTTGAGAAATGCAACATGTAGACAAGAACAGCCTAACAGACGGACATAATATGGACAGAAAGCATTATTGGCCAAATTGAAACGGAGACGTTTCGTTGTTAGCTCTGTCAATAATCCAACGCGATGTTTCATGTATAAGACAGGACGATTTCTTATATTCCTCTTATTATCTGCCTTGTATATCTAGGAAAAATTATTCAAACAGCGTTAATGTGAGCCACAGCATTAGCGCTCGTGACTGAAGAGTCAAGTTACCTTTCCACGTATTCTGCATCGCCTGGGCGTAATTTAGGTAGGGCATACCTATAACCTACACTACCTTCTCTCAACCTAAATGGCAGGGCCTGCAAGAATAACGTTATCACACTCAAATGCTTGCACTAGGATTCCATGTGTAGCAGGTGGCATGGCCACACACAATAATACACACACGACACATATCATTTGAGCTCATCGCACCAAAACTTGCCTTGGTGGGGATACGAACCTAGGATTCTTTTCTTCGCAAGTAAAGTCACTACCAACTTCGCCATGTAGTTGTGAGTAATAACTGTTCGATACGTATCTACCCCTCTAGACATCACCCTGACTACACTACCTTTCAAGTAATACCCGAAATACCCCGGCGCAGTCCGAAATGCCGCGCAGTCTTTATCCTCGGATTAAATTTTGCAGAGGACCGACTTTGCGAGTCGATGGGCTCATCTCAACAGATAAATACGGCTCGGATGCGTTTGTACAGTTTATTTTGACCACCTTTTTTTTGGGATTATGTCCCAAACTTGCTTTATTGCGTCTAAGCTGGGATCCGACAAAATGACCCGTGTAAGGGATAGTGGTATATATGCAGTGGAAGTAGCTTACAAATTGTATAAAATTTTATGCGGTTTTGTCTATAATAAGGCAACCTAGTAAAGACCAAAGGAACCCGTTGGATGCAAGCTCACAACCGGACTAGATCGAAATCTAAGAAGGATGCCTATATCCAGCTGTGGACGTCCTACGGTTTTCACTACTACTACTACAAAAAGTCTAGTGGGCTTAATTTAAGTTACTCATTCTTACTGATTCTAACTCAATATTATCTATGATCCCCATCTCTATATCATTCTTGTCTCTGCAGCTAAACTTAAATAAGGGTCTGATCAAGAGCTTGTGATAGTAAACAAAATGCTTATCTATAGAAACTTCAACAAAAATCTGTTAAAATAACCATTCATTTCAAAACTGAAAAGGCAATAGAAACTGAAATCTTTGTATCTCGAAGATTTATCGCAAAACTTTCATCGGCTTTTTGGGAGGGCATTGACCCTAAAATATAAACATGATGTAAAATAAGGAGGGTTCCGTATTTCTATGATAAAATCTTCAAACGGGAATCCTACCCTCGGTTCATTATCTAAATTATCTGGGAATATGCTCCCGCACCTGCCAAACCTCGCCGAACTGATGGGGTGGAAATTATGAAGTTTATGTTGACAGTTTGAAACGTATGTGTTGGTATTGTTTATGATACTCCCCTTGGTGGTGTATTGAATTTCATTACGGATAATATTTTGTTCCGTTCGTTTATTTTTATACAGAATTCAGAACGCTGGTGCCAGATTGTTTAATGAATTTTAGTATTTATTTTTCATATTTAATTCATTAAAGCGGCATCTGTAGTTTGCGTTACCTGTAGTACCGACACGACGATGACCTTTAATAGCGGTTACTTTCAATGCTCAAACTTAATACTCGCAAAATACACAAGATTTTAAAATTGTATAGTTTAAGCGGTCTATTTTCGCTTGAAATACAACATGAACATGGAAAGGAAAATTACAATAAGTTTGATATTGTACACAAGGGGATTACACGAAAATATAAATTACAAGAGGTACACAATAAATGTACAATATACTGCATACTTTTGTATTCAAATGTAAAGCCACCGCCTATAAAAGAACTTTCATACTATTCTACGATAGGGAAGTTTAATGCTCTATCAATCCACTTCCAAAACTTTTAAACACTCCAGTTCAACCTATCGCGAGTCATGAATAAAACCTAGACTTTTCAAAACTCCAAACTCAAAACACGGAACTATAAATAAACTGCACAGCAGTTGTATCGGAGACAAACGTCTGCAGCCGGCGCCAACCAAGCAACCCGATATCCGAAGACAAAGTGTTGTGCTATCTGCGATTTTGGACTTATGCCGAGAATCAGGCCTTCCTAGTTCCACTGTACACAGGCAGGTAAATAAGTCTGCCACTAAGTGAGCCCACACAATAGCGCAGGCTAATTTATTAGACACTGCTTTAGGCTGTACAGCCACTAAATTATAGAGTTGCATTTAAATTTGTGGTAAAGAACAATTATGAACAAAGGTCAAAATATGGTCTCTACCGCAATTCAAAGAAATTGTATGCGGGGTGCACCCAAAGTAAGATCACACACCTTAATTTTTAACTTATTATATTATACTAATTATGCCTATGAAATTCAATTTGAATTTGGTTATGCGACCTTTGTTTCCGTGTAGTTGCTTCCGCCTAGATATATTGAAACGACCTAATATTGATAGATCTGTATCACACAGATCAATCTTACATACTCGTATCTGCCTTGTTTTTTGTTTTTTCTGTTATCGCTTAATGTAAATTAAAATATTCTAGCTAAGAAAGATTTGATTTTGATCCTATGTAAAAGTTAACATATTGATATTTCATTTTCCCCTATTTCCTTCGAATATAATTAGCCAATTCGATAAATTTATATGCTGATATTTTAAGAATGAAGTAATCAAGTGCCTAAATATATATAAAACCAGCGCAGGTTGTCCTTCAACCTGCTTATGCTGAGTTGGTACCGTTTCGTGGCACACGCAATGTTAGCATTTTTAGGCTAATATTTTTGTATGTGTGTTGTGAATAAATAATTTTTTCTTTCTTTCTTTCCTTCTTTCCTAAATAATAGGTGGCCATGTGGCTCCCGGCTATATTATAATAGGGCCACGCCTTTCTCGCCCCGTGGTAGCAGTGAGCTGCCAAGCGTGGTGATTACGGCAAATCCCCCCATATGAATAGTTTATGGTGTTCTATAGGTTAGGCCTATGTTCAGCAGTGGACGTCTTCCGGCTTAAGATGATGATGATGATGACATACCTAAAATTCATTCAAATTAAATCAAATGAATTTATTTGTGTCAAACTTTGGCATTAATATATTATTCTGAAACCTAACTTCAAAAGAACTCTATTAGTTAATTTAGTGGCCCAACAGTGGCAGGTAGTTGGTGAAATTTACTCCCCCTACCCCACCCGTGCTCTTAACAAGCTTTCTAACAAACACTGACTAGAAATTATAGGAATTCGCGAAATAGGGGCTAGGGGGCATTTACTAGGAATATTAAGCTATGTAATGAGTTACCTTTTTTGAGAAAAAAGTGGCAATCATCAGCAAAGATTATATTAAGGTTATTTTTATATGAATCAAAGCCCAGACTGATTGACTTTTTTTATGATAGCGAGTGACAAGACGAGCTAATCAGGTGCCCGATGGTAAGCATCATGATTGCTCATATATCAGACACAGTGCCACCCAGTGTTTTAAAATTTAAATTCTGCGTGGTTCTGCACTGCGCCTGTTACCCTGAGATAAGAGTTGTTGAATCTCATCATCATGCCCAGTAATTTCGCTGGTAACATTGCCCTTCATACCGGAACACAGTAATGTTTGCACCTTACTGCTTGGCGGATGAATAACTGGCAAAGGTGTGGTACTTCCACAGGCGGCCCCCTGCAAAAGAGGCCTACCAACTGACTGACTGACTGATGGACTGACACACTCACTCATTAACGTCCAGCTCAACAGCTGAATGGTTCTTATATTGCTTAGGTAAAAAAATATTAATTCTGTTTTTAATAATTACAGAAACGAAATTGCGGGCGAAGCCGTCTGGTTTCCACCCGTTTAATTCTAAATTGAACTCAACTTATAAATAGTTGATAGTCGATAGTTTCATATTACTGGCGATTCAAACCTAATAGTTTCACTCACAGCCTTCCAAACTTACAGATACAATTTTCAAAACTCGTATCTGAAATCAGTTATTTTGTTAGCAACATATTAATTAAGATCCGCCAAGGGTTATTCGGAGTCAATATTTGCAGGCGCTCAACTATTTGATTGGAAATTCATTATGGACTCTAGTTGGAAAGTTTGAAATATATTTATTAGGTACCTTATTTACTGTTCATTGAGAAAATCAATTTTAGAATTTCAAACAAAACGTTCATACTTAAGTTTGATTTAGGAAATTTTGATGTTTTAACTTTGATATTACGTTTCTGGTAAATTTTCTTTCCATTTAAAATACATTTAGTTTTAAACATTACCTTCTTAACCCGCCATTTGTGACCTATATGTCTGAGAGACCGGGTGATTAGGACAAGTCGAATATCTTTTTTTCCCGCCATCGAATTGAGTTGTGATTTCGTGTACCTTCCTGATTACGCGTCCCCCGCCGTTAGTCCACCGCACCGGCGACGCGGGCGCACGTCTTGGAGTATTGGAGCCAACCCGGTGCGTGAGACCGGGGTCACAAATCATCGTAATCACATCATCATCAAAAATTTTGAGGGAAGGAGGATACCTCTTTTTTGTTTATTGTAATTTTAAGTATCATAGACTGAAAAAGGCTGATTTAACTATGAAAATACATTTTTTTACCAGATATGATATTTTAGAGTACAATTGTTAAAACTACGTGATTTCTTGTGTTTCTTTTCGATAAATATTAGTAATTTAACTGTAGACAAAAAATGCCGCTGTAGACAAAAAATGGGCTCCTTACCAGACAACGGCCCATCTGCTCGAGTGTCTCCTGTGCCCGAACACCGGCATTAGGAAGGACCTTTATAACGCCACAGAGAACGCAATAGACGTAGCCACTTTCTTGGCTAGCGCAGTCTAATAGAATAAATGAACCATTGACACGATAAGAAGAAGAAGGATTAAAAATCGAGATGTGATTTATGATATATTATATTATCTTTGTTTTATTATTTTAAAAACATAATATCTTTTTAATATTTGACCAAGTGAAAGCAGCATGGAGTATTTTAGGAAAATCATAGGTTGAAAAACTCGGTGCGTGAGACCGGCGACACAAATGGTGTTGGTCAAATTCACGTCACAAGTGGCGGGTTAAAATTAATTTCAAAAATTGTAATCCTTATCGCTTCGTAGCAGTAAATGTTAAATCATTCTAAAACCGAGTACTCATCGGAGCGAACATGGAAATGTGAATGCTCGCACTAGATAAGCCATGTGCACACGACGGCTTTTTGTCTCATAATACACTCCTCGTGTGAACCGCGGGTTAAGTAGGTATTAAGTAGGAAGACTTAACAAACTCCAGCATGAGCTCTCATTAAGTTGCTTTGGGATTTTAAAATGTACTATTTGTTAGGTGCAGGTTTTTTACATATTGGTTGTATTATTGGGATTGAGTTATTAGAAAGTTCTATATTCGCCTCAGTGGCGTAGTGGTTTGCAAGCAATACTGTCGATCGTGAGGTTCAGGCAGAATTCAGTCAGCCATCAGTCAATAAGTGTCATTGAATTTTTAATTTTTTCTCACTGACAGAATGGAGTTTGGAACTGTGCCCGGTAGATGGCGTTAGGTTTGCCCCCTATTACACGACACCATGGAATGAGTCCTGGGTACACCTCTACCTACTCCTTCGGACAAAAGGCGTAATTTTATGTTAGTATATTTTATGTTATGTTATGTCTATATCCTCACCACGGCGGCATAGTGGTTCGGAAGTGCTTCTACTGATCATGACGAAACCTCATCATCGGTTCGATCCCCAGATCAGGCGAAAGGTGTTATTGGATTTGTCCATAAGAAAAGTTTTCAGTGACAGCCTGCGGAGTCTGGAAGCATTAGTTTTATAACATAACTGGTTATACAAGTAGTTATTACAGCTAGGCTACCGAAAACTGGCGCGTTCACAGTACTTTCACATAGTCAAAGTCAAAGTCAAAAAGATTTATTCAAATAGGTCACAATCTGACACTTTTGTACGTCAATGAAATTAAACAGTAACGAGTCTACCGTGCGTTCGGAAAGATACCTTTACAAGAAGAACGCACAAGAAACTTGTAGGGCTAAATTTTTTCAACTGATTGATTTACAATATTTGGTTTGGTTACACTCGTTTGTTTAGAAGGTGCAGCGTGGTGGCTATGCGGAAGTTCCCAGGCATCTTTGTCCTCTATGTACTGATTTACATTATAATAAGCCTTCTTTAGTAAAGTAGATTTTATATAGGTTTTGAATTTACCCTCTGAGAGCCCAGTTATCTCTTTTGGGATTTTATTATAGAAACGTACACCCTAAGATAAGTAGATCCTAAGAATGATTTTTTATTTGTTTTAGATAATCTAAAGCTAGGTATAGCTATTTATTCTTTATTCGTAGTATTAAAATTATGGAGGTCACTATTTAATTTGAATTTATGTAAATTTTTACGCACATACATGATGTTCTCATAAATGTATAAGGATGGTAGGGTCAGTATGTTTATTTCTTTAAATAATTTTCTAAGGGATTCGCGTGGACGCATCTCATAGATGGCACGAATCGCACGTTTTTGTAGCATAAAGATAGTTTCTATATATGCAGCTGACCCCCACAACAAAATCCCATATGACATTAAGCTGTGGAAATATGCAAAGTAGACCAATCTCGTCGTGGCTATGTCTGTTAGTTGCCTAATTTTGTAAAACGCGTAAGCTGCAGAGCTTAGTTTCCCTGAGTGCTCGGTCATATGAGTGCTCCATTGCAGTTTAGAGTCTATATGTATGCCAAGGAACAAAGTTGCATTGTCAATATTGAGTCTTTCACCTAAAGAACTATATCAAGAACTATGTTTGAATCGTCTGTCATACAATACGAAACGAATGCGGAAAGAGAAATTTCAGCCACGGGCGGGATTTGAACCACGCACCCTCCGCAACAATCCGAGGTGGGCACTCTACCACATGAGCTACCGTGGAGGTACTAGTCGTCGGCGAAATACGGCGTGTGTTTATCTATAGATGATGCATTTCGCAATCTACCCACCGACAAGTCTAATGTTACAATTACAATTCATATCGAAATTGATAAACACTTCCTTTTGGAACGAAGTTCCTTATCGCGCGTTGTGAAAGGAGGCTAGACGGAAAAAAATCTTACGAAAAGTTGTCACGACACTTTTTGCTATAGTAAGCTATTGTAAGCTGTGCGGCGTCGCATGTTTCTCTGTCTGTCTCTCTCTCTCTTATAGAAAGCAAGCCAGATATTTTCATTTCTATTTCGCATTGAACAGTGTGGTGTGGAACTTCGTTCCATCCGGGTGTCCCTTGACACCTCTCAAGGTTTTTTTCTTAATATTTTATATTTTTATGGACTAAGCGGCTCTACTTGTCTGTCATAAAGGTTAAGGTCAAAGATGATCTAAATGTTGCAATTGATCAATCACACCATCTACAACCTCTCATCTGATTAATTAACTTATGTGACACTATACACAGGTGAGATCAAATAGTAAATACAACATCAGGTGATAGATACATTATGTTTGATTGATTGAATTTGGCGTTACTTTTCGGAACCCCATTGCAAACTCCTAGAACAAGAATATTTAGTTTTTAGTTCGGAATAAATAGTAAGTATGTATTATTCCATTTTTTATTCCATCCCCATTGTGTTATTCCAGGGTGTAAACTATCTACGTACCAAATTTCAGCCCAATCGGTTCAGTAGTTTCGGCATGAAAGAGTAACAAACGTCCATCCATGCATATGTCCATACATCCATCCTTTCGCATTTATAATATTAGTAGGGAGTAGATACCTATGGATAATATGCATATTTTCTAGACGACGAACAGCTACGTTTGAGTATGGTATAGGCTGAAAGCCACCGCTGTGCAGGGCCTCCTTTGCAGCACAAAGCTGAGCCTATTCTAATTGCCTGTAGAATAACAATATCTTTAAGTATATATCTCATTTTTAATTTTGTATTTTTTACTATCAATAAAAAAAATATCTTTATCTATGGACGATATTACTATGTACTCATTACCAGTAAGTGTTTCCACAGAATACAGACATACATGTCATACTTCTTTTTCTAACCCTCTAGGACTTATCACATGGTAACTGTGCTAGCGAGCATCATTATCGCGATCCCATGGCAAAATACAATTTATAGCCAATATGAAATATTTTTTTGCCGTGGGGTTACCGGCTTTAGAATAGTACCTCACCCTCTCTCCCCGTGGTTGCCGTAAGAGCCGGCTAAGGGCTATAGGATCCAGAGGACGGGCAGCAGCGTCCTCTGCGTAAATCCATCAAACTGCGCTCGCCAACCCGCCTGCCAAGCGTGGCGAGTATTGGCAACAACCCCCCTTATGGGGGAGGCTTATGTTCAGCAGTGGACTTCTAACGGTTGGATGATGATGAAATATTATTATGGATCTGGTCTCCTCTACTCGTACTAGTATATTCTGTGAATGGAATAGGCGCGTCTGTATTGGGAACTTCATCTACATTTCAAACAACGAAACATCAAAGGTAAATCAAAGTTCTAACAATGTTCAAATAGTCTTCATAACTCTCTATTATGGAGTTAATGCGAATGGAAGGAACTGTCCGTTTCCTGTCTCTATTTGATCGCATCCGCTATTATGATGCTTTTATAGCGTACGATTAAGTCCGTACCATAATATTGAGATAAGATTAAGTTTTTTTCTTTTTCTTTGAAGTCAAAGTGTCGTGGCCATCTATGGTTTTAGGGTTTTTCTACGGTCGTAAGGTTTCTGATGTAACTGAAGATGACAGCTTCTGCTAGAGCTACAAAAGCCTGTGTTATCTGAAGCATGACTGTATCTAGACCAATGGTACCCACATCAAAAGTCAATCGTCTGGGTTTAAGGACTCTACATACCTCACGGACACAACTAGGCGGCTTTTTGTCGGTGACGTGGATGATATGGTCAGGCATCTATCAGGCACATTTCACTGACATAATTATTATGAAATTTTGTCATAGACGACAAATTTCGGCGAATTTTTTTTGCTGGCTGCCGAAATCAAAGTCCTGACTTAGAACACCCACTAATGAACACTAGGCATTTACCTAGAAAGCTGAAATGAAGCATGTAGTAGATAAGGAATTGTCCTTTTGGTTCCCAGATATATAATAGGGCCACCCCTTTCTCATCCCGTGGGAGCCGTGAGACCCGGCAGAGGGACACATTCGGAGAGTGGGCAGCGCTCTCAGTTTCCGAGTATTCCAACTACTGCGATCGCCAAGCCGTTTGTGGTGATTACGGTAAAATCCCCCCATATGAAGAGTTTATGGCATTGTATGGGCAGACCTATGTTCAGCAGTGGTCGTATTCCGGCTGATGATGATGATGATGATGATGAGATGAGGAATAGGAAATAAATCATCGATAGTCTCACGGGAACAAAATTTGCGGGATCACCAATTCTAGTAACTACCTAGTCTAAGCAGATTACAAAAAATAAAATTTTTCGGAATGACGGTAGTCGGACAAAAAGGGTGATTAGAAATCGGATCTGACGATGAAAACAGGGCCTATTAGCAGATTGGACGTGGGAAGCACATCAATCAATGTTCAGGGATGACCACGGTCTGTGATTTATTGAAGCTTTCGAGTATTGAGTGCATTTGGTTTTTTGCCTAACCTTTGTTCAATGGCGGAAGGTATAGGAAATCACAGGTCAAGGTGAAGCACGGATGGGCCTTTAATCTTTTCAGCTTTAAGGTCAAAACACACATGGGCGGGTCCGTGACGGGAAATCACAATATCAAATACAAGGAAATACGCACCTACGCACCTACGGCCGTCCTACGCACTAGGTATAAAGTGTGTTATCCTCCAAACAAATACAAGAAATGCAACGTCAACCGGCCCGCTCACGGCCTGCTCCCACTTGTGTACATGTGTGCATTTGGCTATAAGAATTATTTTAATGCTCCTAATCTATGTATCTATGAACTAAGGTCTCAGCTATAGGACTGCGTTATTTCTCGTGAAAATTATGGATTTTTTTTATTACTACTTATTTTTATTAAGCAAACTCTTGCCTCTGCGCCTGTATTTTGCAATAAACTGAAAAACTTCTGAACGGATTTTCTCTTTTTTTAATTTGAAAGGAAGATTTTTATATGTATACATTTTTATTTACCAAGCCTTTTGTAGTGGTAGTCTTTTGCAGAAGGCCGCCTGGGTAAGTACCTCACCTTTGCCAGTTATTCATCCGCCAAGCAGTAATGTGCAAACATTACTGTGTTCCGGTATGAAGGGCCAATGTTACCAGCGAAATTACTGTACATGATGAGATTCAACAACTCATATCTCAGGGTGACAGGCACAGTGCAGTGCCACGCAGAATTTTGAATTTTAAAATACTGGGTGGCACTGTGTCTGATATGGGCAATCATGATGCTTACCATCAGGCACCTGATTAGCTAGTCTTGACAGTGACTATCATAAAAAAAAAACAGGTTTACCTTTGTGTAAATTGGCTGTTTTAACGACCAATTTAATGTTGAAGATGTCGAAAATATTATGCCGTTTGGAGAGCCTTACTTGTGTGCGCTTTGTAAACCAATACATCGGTGTGGTTACAGCCTTCTCGATTCCATTACCAAGTAAAATGGATACACACATCTCATATTCCCTGCAAGATTGACTATCCAGTCTGTAGCTCGAGCCAAGACCATGAATTAATAAACTAAATCCCGCTATAACCTTAGCCCCGAGCTAATACCAAACACCGTGGGTAACGTTAAACCATTGACCAATCTATAAACAGCAGAACAACTTCTACGCTCATGGATTTTGGAAACTACTGTGAGTATTACTTGAAATAAGATGACTTAAATTTCTGGGTTGGTACGTGGGTGAGCCGTAGGTTGGGGTCTCCACATAAACATATTTTTTTTTTTTTCAATTTCATAAAGGCGAGTTGGTAGTTAGAGCCGGAAGGGGTCTTAAGTGAGGGCAGGCAGCGAGGGCGTTCTATTTTGTAAACGTGTAGATATCGTAACAAGGCTCGTTACCTACCTAGTAACGTATGGAACGTTACTAGGTAGGTAACGAGCCTTGTAAATTAATGTGCGTGGCCATACTGCAAGCCTGGCGCGGTGGCCTAATCCTAAGGCCTGAAGCGGGTGCGACGGTGACTAGCGTTCAGGCCTTATTCAGGTGTTGCTAATCATGGACACACCATGGAACATTAAAATTTTCAAAAATGTTTGAAATCCTCGTCACCCGTGCATTAGACCACATGCAGGCGGTTTCATACATTTTATTTTTATGACGATAGAAATATCGCACCCGCCGCTGGCGCCGCGCTAGGCTTGTAGTCTAGCCACGCACAGTGTCTATGTGTGTCTAGTTCGCACTATCAGCCGCCTGCCTCGATGGCAAAGTGAGCGTAAGCTCGACTGCCGATCATGAGGTCCCGGGCTCAATCCCCAGCTCAAGCAAATTGTTATTGGATTTCTATTCGAAATTATCACTATGAAAGCCTGCAGTCTGGAACCGTGCCCGGTAGATGGCAATAGGCTCGCCCTCTATTACTTGGGGCTAACATACTGACGAAATGTGGGTGTACCTACTATCCTGGGTACACCTCTGCCTACCCCTTTGGTAAGAGGGCGTGATCGTGAACGATCTTCCACCACCTCTTAGGAAAAAGATTTGCCCATTAACATTCAAACTTAAAATGAGGCGTGTCTTGCTGGATCGACAGAGACATCATTTTGAGGCAACCTTTAAAATAAAACACACATAACTCTCTTGGGGTCAAACTCTACCTCACATTACCTCTCACACTACCACGCACATTGTCATGAGCACACACACACACCCACACCCTCACACACACACCCTCACCCTCAAACTGACACCTTCACCCTCAACACACACATCCTCACCCCCACACACAGACACACACACTCACCCCTCGCACAAATGCACGCACCGACAATTCAATTTGTACTTAATACTTTACTACTTACCAATCTATCTATTTCTTTTTTTTCTTGATGTTCTTATATACCTAGCTGTTATTTCGTTACCTTTTAAGCACTGATTGTATAACCCGCGTATCACACAAAACTCGACTAACATCTAAGTTCGAGCACGGGAGCATCCTGAAAATCAGCAACTGCGTCAACTTCGTGTTGACGTGGTTACATGCTGAGGATGCTCCCATTGCCTAATTACTAATAATCTAATATTGTAATTGTCTAATATTTTTATTGTATGTATGTGTAAAAAGGCAATAAATGTTTTTCTATTCTATTCTATTCTATTCTATCTAAAAGTGTACAGTATCTTCGAGGTCTTTACAACCCATACTGCATATTTCTCTGTATAAAGTTTAGGTACGATCCACGTTAAGAACGCTCGCCGGGGCAATTTCGATTTGATTTATCATTGTTCTTCACCGATAAATCAGGCCACAATAGGGTTCCCGGCGCGAGCAGTACGGATACGGGAACTTCTATTAATTCTCCTTAGAACAATCCCGAAGTTTCGCACAATGGGATTAAGGACAATACGTTTCAAACGTGAGATGTTATCGCGTGATAAGATCCAACAGGATAGTGTTGCAGGAAATTAAATCGATCGATTTGGCTAGTTGTAAGTTCTCGTACTGATTGGGCTTGTGTTCTTGATTTTCCACTCTATAATTTTTAATTCAATTTTCATTCACCTATCACTTTCGTAATCACATAAGAGTCATTCAATCACTTTTATAATACTGTCATCGATTCAGCTAAAAAGCAAGTTCTCTTAAGTTAAGGAATATTTATTAGAATACTAGTGAGAAGAATCTCACTAGTATTTCCATAAAAATATTCCTACAAGAACCTTAATCTCACTTTTCGTCGTTAATATTTGTTAAACCCAAATCATTGAGAAGGAGCTATCATCTTTATGATTTATAAAAAGGTATATAAACTGTCGATAAAAATCCGTCTAGGTCACATCGTCTACTTTTAGCTGTTCAGTCGCCACTTCGCCATTCCGGTCACGTGCCATAGTTCTTTCTGAACGGAATTGCTTCCAATAATCTCGTAAACCAATTGAATCGAAACCTTTTTAGGTTGTAACACGCCACATTTTTGAATGAATCGGGTTCTTGGGGCGCTCACAGTGATTCTGACTGAAATGTAAAGGCTACTCTCATTTTGTATGGAGCCCTTACGGTCATGCATCGTACTCCGCGGCTTTTACATCAATTTTCGTATTACCGATGGATTAAATCCGGGGGTCATCCCCCGAGAAGCTCCGATTGGATTGGAGAATCGCTTGTCGTGAATCAATGTTATAAAATTTGTATTCGAGTAACGTTCCCCTTTACTTTCTGGACAGAGCTTGATCGAATTTAAAGAAAAAATGTTTGGGTTTGGCACCTTACTTGTTGTCTATGCTACTCACGTGTTCATTTGTTTTGGGGAGTTTGCTCTGTGGTTATTCTCGAGGGATGTTTTGGTTTTCTAAATAGAGACATCTTCTCGTGGAAACTTCTAGTATCGTCAGTTATCTGAAGATGAGAAATAAATCTTAAAACTAAAAGAAAACGGTCCGAATAAAAAGTTTGTTTTGAAGTTTAAAACATTACTCACTTGAGATTTCAGACTAGAAAACTTAGGTATATTAGTCATAAGTAAAGGCAGACACAAGTATTCTAACTACTGCGATCACCAAGCCTGACGATACGGCAAAATTCCCCCCATGTGAATAGTTTATGGCGTTCTATAGGGGAGGCCTATGTTCAACAGTGGGCGTCTTCTGGCTGACGATGATAATGATAGGCAGACACTGAGATTGGTTGGAAATATTTCGCCCGACCTGGGTTAAGTAACTTGATCATTAAATTGTCTGACTTTAAAGGTGGCATAGTGCCTTTATTGAAAAAAGACCTGACGGTATGACCCTCGTTCCTTGGAAGCTGGGACGGCCGCTGGTGTGGGACGCTACTTGCGTTGACACACTAGCTCCGTCACATGTACCAGAGACCCAAGGTACGGCTGGTGCGGCGGCGGGTTCTGCCGAGCAACGCAAGCGGAGCAAATATGCAAGCCTCGGTAGCGGTTACATATTTGAACCGTTTGGAGTCGAGACTCTGAGACCGTGGGGTCCGGGAGCTCACCGCATTTTCAAAAATCTATCTGAGCGCTTGGTCGAGGCGACGCGTGATCAAAATGCTGGCGTTTATCTGGCTCAACGTATAAGCATTGCTATTCAACGTGGCAATGCCGCCAGTATCTTGGGTACGCTGCCATCTGACAGTGGTTTAGAGCACTTGGATTTTCTATAGGCCGACATGTCGGCCTGTGGATTTTCAAAGTGTTCTATGATATAGTGTATTTAGTTAGGGTAGATAGTAAGTAGGTAGCTCTATTGTTTAGTCTTTCTTTAAAGGTAACAATCATTACGATGTTCGATAAATTACGAAGATGTCCATCATAGAGAAGCGCAAGCAATTTGTTGTAATTCCAAAATCATTCTTTGCTTTACTACCTATTATTTAGATTATTTTCAATGTGACAAAAGTGTACGTCGCTAATGCATCTAACGTAAAGTGCTACTAAAGTGTACAGGTGGGCAAAATTGGAACTACGGCCTCTCGTCCAACATTTTCATCATGTCATTTTGTTGTTCATTTCACTAGCGACACTCGTAACTGAACAGATAACAGTGGGACTATATCCTTTCAAAGCAATGACCTCGTCACGGTTGCAATCACAGTATGACCCCAACTCAAGAACGGAAGTTATTTGGAAGACGCCTCATTTTACTAAATTACTAATATTTCATGCGTTTCTAACATTTTACCTTCGCAAGTAAGGTTGTGGATGTTTTGGTCATTAGCAATAGCAATTACTAGTCATTAAACTGGTATTTTAAGACCAAAGATAATAATGATATTATTATGGGCCCCATTTACACGTGGATAACGAGGTATATTTTACTGTTTGTAAGAAATTAAGCAGTTGATGTTATGCTAGATAGAGAAAGGAATGCTTAGATTGTTTGAACATGTGGAGAGGATGAATAAAAATAATTGACAAAGAAGATTTATAAGGCGTAAATGGTAAAGTCGGTAGAGGTTGTTGTAGGCGTACATTTCATAAACAAGTTGATCAAAAATTTCGCTGTTGAGTGAAATCGACTACACTACGTCAAAATTACGCAAATAACCGACCAAGTATTGAAAAAAATGAGATGAAAGTGAAAGAAGTTAGAGGTAGGTATTATGTCAGAAAAGATTTGCCCGATCACACAGCTAAAGTCACTGCTGCACTAGTCTAGTATAATTTCGGGTTACGCGAGCAACTTACTTTGTCAGAGTCTCATAGTCGTCATCATCATCATCATCGTCATCATCATCTCAGCCGTTGTAAGTCTGACATAAACTGGACATAAACCTCCTCATAATGTTTTGCCAATACTCGCCACGCTTGATAGGTTGATCTTGGTAGGCTTTGCGAGCGCAGTTCGATGATTTCATGCAGAGTACGCTGGTGTTCGTCTTCTAGATCTGTTAACTCTTAGCCGACTCTTACGGCAACCACGGGTAGAGAGGGTGGGGTACTATTCTAAAGCCAGAGTTTCAGGTCGGAAAAATCCCGAGGCCTTGGACTTGTCACAGATTAAAAAAAACATTATAATATATATACATAACATACATTCACGCCTTTTTCCCGAAGGGGTAGGCAGAGGTGTACCCAGGACTCAGTCCCATAGTAGATACACCCACATTTCGCCAGTATGTTATTGGTCCAATGTAATAAGGGGCGAGCCTATTGCCATCTACCGGGCACAATTCCAGACTCCAGGCAGTTATTGAGATAATTCCTAATGGAAAATCCAATATTTCATACTTTGCCTGACCTGGGGAGCGAACCCGGGACCTCTTGATTGGCAGTCGAGCATGCACCCACTACACCACCGAGGCAGTCTGAGGACTTGACATAAACTGGACATAAACCTCCCCATAATGTTTTGCCAATACTCACCACGCTTGATAGGTTGATCTTGGTAGGGTTTGTGAGCGCAGTTCGATGATTTCACGCAGAGTACGTTGGTGTTCGTCCTCTAGATCTGTTAACTCTTAGCCGACTCTTACGGCAACCACGGGTAGAGAGGGTGGGGTACTATTCTAAAGCCAGAGTTTCAGGTCGGAAAAATCCCGAGGCCTTGGACTTGTCACAGATTAAAAAAAAAATTATAACACGGTTAATTTAATTTTTAGATAAGTACCTGGGTAATTAAGCTTACTTGATATTTTCTTCTCAACCTGGCCATACGAGTATTATATTATTGTATCATAAATCTATAAAATCGTTGTGTGTTTTATGTGTATCACCATCAATATTGACACAGATGATCAACGTCGCAACGTTGTGTATTTTGTGAGTCACGCTCAAGTGCTTGTTTTTGTAAAGGTTCATCCATTATCTACCTGCCTAATTGTATATTATAATACCTTACGATGTTGGTACATATAATTTAGGATAGTGATTTCCCCTATCTGTCACGTCTGGTTTTCTTCATGTCTGAAGATCATGATCTTATGTGGTATGGACTAAACTTCTGCAGCGATTTCGATCGCCATCCTTACTGAATTCTGGAATCTGATCGTAGTCGGCCTTTCTTCAAGTGTCTCATTCTCCATACCATTATACAACCATTATACAAGTAACTTGTATAATGAGAAATATAATATAGAAATATATAGAT
Source organism: Hemistola chrysoprasaria (assembly GCA_947063395.1). Lineage (NCBI taxonomy): Eukaryota > Metazoa > Arthropoda > Insecta > Lepidoptera > Geometridae > Hemistola > Hemistola chrysoprasaria. The sequence continues at coordinate 13,558,148 of OX346716.1, read as the reverse complement.
AACAATTATCTACTGTAGATAATTGTTATCTATAATTATTGTTGTTGGTCCTTGCCCTGAAACAAAATCTTTCTTCCATTCTCGTAAAATGAATTTTCAAAATCTTAACGTAGTTCTTAAGTTGATTTGACAAAAGAACTTTAGTCTGAAGTCCTTATTGTATCAAGGACTATCAGTATAAACGGGGAAAACTGTTCTATTTGAAAATTATAAACTAGAAAACTAGAAGCGCGCTGCAATTTCCCCTTTAGAAACCGCAGATGAGTTACCCGATGTAAAAAACAAACTTATTTTATTCATGAAATAAAAATATCCACCAACATTGATAATTTTATCAAAATCAGGTCAGTGGTGTTAAGAAATAGATTTAAAAACATGCACCCATCGATTTTGTTAAGTTTCCCATAATTTATAATATTTTTAGAGACCCAAACGTGTCGTTTCATTCAGTCATAATTATCTGGGCCACTATTAAATTAACGCCTAAATCAACATAACCTATTTACAAATTAACTGGCTATTACCGCAGACAATACTTGAGATTATAGTCTAGTATATATTTTTAGTAGAGTTTTCTCTCTATATTGAGCGGATCGCATCCACACTTTCCTCATCCGATCTTCACTATATTTTTAGTAGAGGCTTATTTTTTTTTTTTAATTACTATTAAGTTACTTGTCAATAACGTATTAGTATGATTCATCATCATCATCATCTCAGCCGGTTTGTAATCCACTACTGAACATAGGCCTCCCCCATAAAGCGGAATTTTACCAATACTAGACACGCTTGGTAGTCGGGTTGTCGAGCGCAGTTCGATTGTTTTTTGCAGAGGACGCTGCTGTCCGTCCTCTGGATCTATTAATCCTTAGCCGCCTCTTACTGCAACCACGGGTAGATAGGGTATAGAACACTATTCTAAAGCCGGAACTCCACGGCGAAATACCGAGGTATATACGGGCTTGCTTGAGCCTGAATATAGTATGCTTATTTACCTATCCATCCTATCCATGTGCAATTTATTGTGTAAACTTTATGCCATTGATATCATAAATCACGCCTATTTTCTATCGATTAACACAAATTGCTTCGATAATAATAAAAGAGATAAAAAAGCTCAAATGGGCTTCTGCATGTTGGAAAAATGGTCTGATAGGCGGGCTGTAGCCCGTATTTTTGAGCGACATGTTCTTCTTCTCCTTCTCCTTCTTCTTCTTCTCAGACCTAGCAAGTTCACTGGTAAAAATTAGCCTCCCTCGACACGCTTGGCAGACGGATTGGCGAGTTCCTTACTTACTCTTGTTTCAGCATTCAGCGAGGTAACATCTCTAGGAGCGGCGTTGTACTAAGATTTGTCGCCCTTACAGTGGAGTCAGAGTCTAATTCCTGATGATGCGTCGTGTAGATGCAAAACACGTGTCGATATATGAATAGTACCCAAACTCAAATTATAGAGTTTTTATAGAGAAACTTGAAACTTTACTGCAGCACACTATGAAAAAATTTAGGAAACGGATTGTATTAGCTGGTGATATAAATATAAACATACTGCAATTAAATAATAGAACCAAGGAATATTTAGAACTGCTGGATAATTATAATTTACAGTTACATATAAAAGAGCCTACACGTCAGAAAACATGTATTGACCATATTATCAGCAATATTAATTTAGCCAATGGTGAACTACTACATTGGGGGATCTGAGATCATGATACTGCACAACTTTTAAATATTCCTACAAAACACAAAGATATGCCAATATTGGAATATAAAATATTTAGGAGAGATTATAGTATTGAGAACATTGAAAAGTTTAAAGAATGCATCGCCAGCCTGTCTTTTTCAGATGTATATGAAGAGACGGATGTCAGTGCCGCTTCTGACATTTTCAATGATCTCTTTCGGCTAATTTATAAATTATGTTTTCCAATTAGGATATTAAGAGTCTCTAAGAAAACACAAAAACCAAAATGGTTAACTAAGGGTCTAAAGATAAGTTGCAAAACCAAAAGAATGTTACGATATAATTACTATTCTAATAAAACGGCCGCTAATAAAAACAATTTTAAAAAATACTCTAAGGTACTTAAGCGATGTATTTATAGGTCAATGGTAGGCAATAACCTTAATCACATTCATAAGGCAAAAAACAAATGCAAAGCGTCTTGGCAAATCATTAAAGAGGAAACCATCGGCCTAAAAAGTACAGATTTTATAAATAGCGTTACTTTAAAAGACGGCACCATTGTGGAGAGCCCTTGTGAAATTGGCGAAGCCTTAAATCGTTACTGGGTTAATTTGACCAATGGAAATGGTAAAGTGAATCATAATATTAGGAAACAATCTAATTGTAGTAGTATTTTCTTAACAACTTACAGTCATAGCGAAACACACAAAATTATAGCCTCGCTCAAGACCACTAATGCGGAAAGTCATGATGGATTTACAACTAAAGTAATTAAAGCTTGTGCAAATGAGCTTACACTGGTACTAACTCACTTAATAAATCTATCCTTTTCTAATGGTTGTTTTCCAAATCTTCTGAAATTATCTGTTGGAAAATAAACTTAGTGTGACGCCTATTATTAATTAGAAGGTTAATACGTCATGTAGTTAAGTCAATGTCAACTGTCAGTACTTGATATACGTCAAATGGCTGTCGCTGTCATCTCTCTCTCTCTGCTGTCTCCGTGTGCGCCTGTGGTGTTTTTCTCTAAAAATAAATCAATTTCAATCAACCTGGAATTCTCTATTTCTCTGCTCATATTCCAACTTTATCTATTGTTAAACCCCTTCACAAAAAAGGAGAAAGAAATAATTTAGATAATTATAGACCAATCACTCTCATCTCTATTATATCAAAAATTTTTGAAAGTGCTATGTATAAACGCGTCATAAACTTTATAGAAAAGTATAACATTATCAGACCTGACCAATACGGTTTTCAGAAAGGGAAGTCCACCACCCTCGCTTGTTTCAATTTAGTGAAAACGCTAGTTGATAACGTCGATATAGGGAACTTAACTACTACCGTATTTTTCGATATGTCAAAGGCGTTCGATTTCGTATCGCATAATCTACTTCTAAACAAGCTAGAGCATTACGTTATTCGTGGTCTGGCATTGCAATGGATAAAGTCCTACCTAGAGAACCGTACGCAATGCGTCCAAATCACTAGACTTGACAAAAATCAGATGCTGGAGTCCTATCAGTCAAGTTATAGGCATAATGGTGCAGGAGTTCCTCAAGGAAGCGTACTGGGACCACTTTTGTTTCTTATTTATATAAATGACATTCCAGAGGTAACCAATTGTAATCCATGTTTTTTATTTGCAAACCTCTCTTTAAGGAATTCAAGATACTCCCATTGCCTTGCATGTATGTATATGAGTGTGCAAAGTTTGTTAAGGAGCATATCTATTTATTTGAAAAAGCTCATGAATTGTCTAGAAATCCAAACAGAATAATTTTGCAGAGAGTTCCTAAAACAGCACTATTTCACAAAAATTGCTATGATATGTGTAGAATAATATATAATGCCCTTCCGGATAATATCAAAGACTTACCTACCTCTAAATTTATAGGTAAACTTAAATCTTGGCTCTTAGAACGGTTGTTTTACTCTGTTACTGAATTTTTAGATACAAAAAATCCTTGTATTTATCGGCCTAAAAAATTGTAATTGACATGAATGTTATTATTTCACTACACAATTTTCAATTTAATGTATTAATTTTTAATCCTAAACTAATTATGACATTATTTATTTATAAGTTACTTAAGAAATTTTTGCATGCTAGAGATCATACTGGCAAAATGTGTTGAACTAAATATAAAATAACCCAACAGCTGTACACCTACCACATTTTTAGCAAATAAATTATTTCATTTCATTTCATTTCATTCATTTCATTTCAGTGTCGTGGTTAATTCGAAGAGTGTCACTAACAAAAATAATACCTAATAACATTTTCTCTTTGCATGCAAATTTTCGGGCGGGACAGCGGTGCACTGTGCATGTTGTTTTTGTCACTAAAAATCGGTCCGTAAGAAATTGCTTTACGCGATAAGACCGCCGGTTGTTTACCGTGTCTTATGTATTGTGTCTTATTTGTAAAATTGTTTTTTATTGGTATGCAATAAAGTATTATTCTATTCTATTTTCTTATAACAATATAATATTAATAATAAAAAACTGGCGGATAATTCGCTCAATATTTACGCCACAAGAAACAAAGCGTGTGGTTAATCTTACGTAATCTAGATGAATTATTTTGCTGATCAGTAGACCTCATCGCATTAGTTCCTAAGAGAAAATTTATATTATGTTCCTAGACTGTGCTGCGGAAGCAAAACTTTTAACTAGCTGCGTACCGCGGTTTCACTCGCATGGAAAATTAACACAATATCTTAACAGGATACAGGGCCTCTTAGTAGTTTGACACAATCCTATGGAAAATTTACTAAATCAATGTATTGTATTCCCCTGTTTCCTCCGAATCCAGTAAACCTATTTGATATATTTATATCCTGATATTTTAAAGTTGAAGTAAAGTACGTATGTGTCCCTATTATTTTATTTTTGTTTATAAACTCTACATTTCTTTTGTAGTGAACGTCCAATCACGCGAGTAAAACTGCGATTTTTGGAAGTTCACTATGAAAAACCAAGGGTATATAAGAAAAATTAAAATGACAGGGACATAGGTTAATTCACTATAAAAATATCAGGATATAAATTTAAAGAATGAGTTAATTATATTCGGAGGAAACACGGCAATACAAAACATCGATTTGGTAAATTGTTCATAGGATTGTGTCAAATTCCTAGAAGGCCATGTACGCTCTATCTAGAGATTCCGCTTATTGATTGATTGAAAGTAGGTTTTTCGTTTTCTGCTAATACTATTGTTACTACGCGTAGGTAATTAATAGCAATACGAAATTATTTTAAGTTTACGAATCTAGGTATTAATAAGTACTAATAAATTCGTAAACTTATTAGTAAGAACAAATTTTCATATTATACCTATTTGGATATTTAATATGAACATTAGTAGTTAGGGGCTTACTAATAAAAACGCGAAAGTTTGGATATCATGTTTGTGCTAACTGTGTATTTGTATTTGAGGAAAAGATAATTTTAGTTGGTTCCCAATCCTACCAATATACCCCCAATCCTACCAATATACGCAACAGACGCTCCGTTTTCGGTACTGGTGCCGGATACCAGATCCACCAACTCACACAATCACAACACCGACCTCGCCGGTGAGGTCGAAGATCTCTCAGATCCTTCAGATCGGTTAGTTTCTCTCCAAATAATCAAACAGATCAAACCATTGATAGGGCCCTAGGACACTCCCCTTCCGGGGTGCCAGGGCAAGTCTGACCCCACGTATTCTGGCTCGGGCCCAAGCCGAGGTTCGTACCGTCTAGGTGCCCTTGTGCTAGTCGCCCTTAAACTTTGGGTCGAGCGCCTCCTGCGCTCACCACTGCTCGGTAAAGCCATCTGAGGCCAACAGCATAGGTCATTTAAAAAAAAAAAAAAAAAAACATACCCTTTTATTATACGACAGCAAAACTTTCGAATTCAAATTATTAGTGAGATTAATTTAAGAGACCCTACCATATAGTGGTCTGCGATGGTCAGTGACCATATCCATGGTAATTATTCCGTGTTTTTATTTTTACGTTGGCTGACGTTAATTTCCATAACTGAGTAGTGCTGTGCGAGTGCGCGGTCTACCGTGGCGTGCTTCGGCGCATCTAGTGATGCGACATGGTCGATTTATTTTTATACCTAATTCTTTTTTCGAGCAATTCTTTTTTTTCGGACGTCTTTTATGTTTAAAACAACTCAAAATTTAAAATCCAGTAATTTATTGAAGATAATCAAATCATTATACACATTTTAAAACAAGAACAATGAAAATATATAGTGACATACTGACTCTGTGTTTCTTGTCTGATTAGGACGAAATGTTAGTTTTCAATAGGTTATTAATATATAAAATATTAAATTAATACATAAAATATTATGTCTATACAAAATAGTTATAAAACAAAATTACGAAATCATAATATACTATAATATTGATGTGCTTTTATTGAAAAAATTCTAAACAATTTTAAACCTATCAGTAAGATCGATTTTTGAAGTAAATATATTTAAAAAATCCGTAACATGCCAGAAATTATGTCTCAGCCAATACTAATAATAAAAAGTAAAAGACGATTATGAAATCCAGCTCAAAGTTATATCGACAATGATCCACCAACGTACATCACTCACCTATCTCTACGGACGCACCTTCCTTGACAGTAACTCCAGTGGTACATGACATGCGCTCGCGCACGACCGTATCTTTCGCGCATTCCAAACGAAAATCGAACGTTTATGGCAGTGACCCGTCCGTGTGGTGATTTCCATTGTTTGAAGTATAGCTCATGCCGGGGACGGACTTGCAAAAATGGCTGGGTAAAATATTTTATTTTTTATTTAAAAAAAAATTATGTGGCCAGCAGTAATAAGTTTATAAACGAATAGGTTTTAAGTCGCGTAATCGTGATCTCGTGATTTAAGACTATTTTAAAGTGCCTATCAATTATTATTACATTATATTGTCGATTGTAGTGTTAACTGCGATTAAGTGCGAGTACTTTTTGTGATTCATAACTTTATGTCTTTATTTTATGAAATGAAATATTTATTTGCAAGAAACACGGGCATAATATATATATATATTATATTTTTGTCAAATTACAGAATCTCGGGCGTGTACTGACCCCGGCTAGACTATTATTGTAAAGACTATTATTGTATAAACACACCAGAAACTACAAATTAATAAATTTTTGACAATACCCTTGTTTGAAGCAGTTTAAATGAGTTACCAATTTTATAATTATCGTAAAGTATTTCCCTGACAATTAAAAGCGTAACACCAAAACGGAAGAAAGTTAACGAGAACAATTAATTACATTATTATTGCAGCCCAATTACATTACAAGTGAAAAAATAACAGTTTTACTTACTCATTATCGAGACCTACATTCATCCACTATATAGAATTTCCACTTGTAACCTTACACTGATTCTAGGTTTTACAGTAAATAAACATAACATAACATACATTCACGCCTTTTTTTCCCGAAGGGTTAGGCAGAGGTGTACCCATAGGACTCAGTCCCATAGTAGATACACCCACATTTCGCCAGTATGTTATTGGTCCCATGTAATAGAAGGCGAGCCTATTGCCATCTACCGGGCACAGTTCCAGACTCCATCAATTATTGAGATAATTCCTAATGGAAAAATGCAATATATAACACTTTGCCTGACCTGGAGATCGAATCGCCAACCAAGTGCACATACAATCGCCAACCAAGTATCCAGTATTAAAATACTGCTAACAAGTTAATTAAAAAAAATTAGGACACATTATATATAAAATATAACAAAATTAGACTAGTTTGGAACCCTGAAAATACTTGTTTATTGAGGTTATGTTTATTTAGCTGTACAATGACACTGGCACGGATGCATTTAATTACGATCTTTTAAACGATACCTCTATAGGTACATTACTATTTATAAAATAACATCACGCCTTTTTCGCAAAGGGCAGAGGGGTACCCAGAACCCAGTCTCATAGGTACACCAACATTTAGCCAGTTATATTTTTAAGTCCCATGTAACAGGGGGCGTGCCTATTGCCTTCTACCGGGCACAGTTCCAAACTGCCTGGGTCATTGAGAAAGTTCATATTGGAAAAATCCAATTACACTGCCTGATCCGGGAAACGGGACCGGCAAACGCAGCGTAGGACGTCCACCCACAAGGTGGACAGACGATCCGATAAGGACAGCAGGAACACGCTGGAGGCGGGCCGCTTACAACCGGACTGGATGGAAATCTATAGGGGAGGCCTATGTTCAGCAGTGGACGTCCTATGGCTGAGATGATGATGATGATGATAACCGAACACGGGATAGAAGCGCTTGCGAATCACTAAACCAACGAGCCAATCGTTTTATTTTAGTAAGTAGGTAATAAAATATTATCATCTACCAACAACAGAACACAGAGTATTCATTGATACTGTGATCCGTCCAAAAATGGAATCATCTGATCCCCTGTTCGTGGCGAGAAGAAATAAAAATTAGAGTAATAATTATTGTCTCGCAGAAGGGAATTAGACCACAGTATAACAAATATCCGTATCACAGAATCACAGAATGAAATTGTCGGTCACAGCTCAGCAATGACCTTGTTGTGTTTACAGTGTAAATCTGTAATTATAACGCAGGCGGTAACAGGTTTTCGTGACGTTTTCTCGACGCTCGTAACTTCACGACCTTGTACTTACTGTCATGGTTTTTCTATGACACAACTCAGAATTTTCTTTAGAATACAATTGAGTATTAGAATTTTATTTTCTTTTGGCATAAATGGAAAGATCATATATAAGATTCATACCAAAACTATTTTTAGTTTTCTTTTATTCGCTATAATTACATAGTTATATCAAATTAAAAAATCATTTTTAATTCAGTACCGAAAACACGTCGATAGTACCCGAACGAGCTCGTGACCTGTAGTGACGTCAAAATGTTATAAAGTACCAAACATAACTATAACATAATGACGTCACAATCATGGCGACCACTCGCAGCGCGTTCGTGAACAAGTGAGTCCTATTGGAATTGTATCAATTTTGAATTGGTTGTTATAAATAAATAAAAAAATTTTAAAGTAAGTTTTGTAAGTTTAATTTTCATTAAACTTACAAAATAACTTGATAAATACGAAATTTTTTTTTAAATACTCAATTAGAAGTTTCATTATTTCTGCCTTATTAACAGGAATATTTTAATCCCAATAGTATTTACCAATATCTACAAAAAATAGTCCACGGACATTATATCAGTCCGTTTTAGTTTAGTCACAATAATCGAAGAAGTCATTATTTTTATGCGGTATGAAAATTAATGGTGGTAGAAATAATGTACTAGGGGTTTTTAGTACTTATGTATCATCAAAATAAGCCTCGGAAATTGTTTCCATTAATCTGTTAAGGTTTGGTCACTGTAACAGAAATAGTCATTAATTTGCGTGCGCTGCGTAAACTATTAGGGTTATACCTATAAATATACAATGTATCACGAATTTACTCCTGTTAAAACGTTCACTTCTACTTCTCCCGTGCGAAGCCGGGGCGGGATAATACGACATTTTTTTTTTAAAATACTCAATTAAAAGTTTCATTATTTCTGCCTTATTAACAGGAATATTTTAATCCCAATATTAGTTTATAGTCATTTCTCTTTATAATAACACTAGTGCGAGAGCAGCGGCTTTGCCCGCTCGCAGTTGTGAAATATGGGAGTTTTATATGACTTGACACTTATTTTGGACCCCTAAGAATGTGAATTTTCAAAAATCCTTTCGTTAGCAACCAGAGAACGAAAACAACTTACATTCCAAGTTTCAAGTCTCTAGGATCAGTGGTTTGGGCTCTGCGTTGCATGTCAGTCAGTGAGTAATTTAGGACTTTACTTTAGATAGTGGTAATATGTGATTTTAATTTATTGATTGATAATAATATATCTTATTATGGTTATACTGTGTAGCTGATAATAATGATTAAAATTAACATAACATACATTCACGCCTTTTTCCCGAAGGGGTAGGCAGAGGTGTACCCAGGACTCAGTCCCACAGTATATACACCCACATTTTGACAGTTAAGTTTTTAAGTTCCATGTAATTGGAGGCGAGCCTATTGGCATCTACTGGGCACAGTTCCAGACTCCAGGCTGTCTTTGATAAAAGTCCCAATGCATAATTCCTAATGGGATAATCCAATAACACTTTGCCTGACCTGGGGATCGAACCCAGGACCTCATGATCGATGGCAGCACTTGCAAACTACACCACTACACCACTGAGGCAGTCATAATATACTTAATTTAAAATTTAAATGAAAATAAAATATTAATTTATACTCATTATTATCTAACTTAATTTATTTAAATTATTTCTTATCTGTGACCTGCAATAATAATTGTTTTTGGAAACAATTACTTTCTAAAGCCTGCTAGTTATAAGGTTAAATACTTGAGTAAAGTAACTTGGATAAGTTATTTGAATAAATAAATAGTTAGTTAATTATTGTTATCTTAATTTTATACATTTACTTATTATAGTAACGAAAGTATTATGATAATAATTAATAATAGGATTTTTTTAAATAACATAACATAACATACATTCACGCCTTATTCCCGAAGGGGTAGGCAGAGGTGTACCCAGAACTCAGTCCCACAGTAGATACACCCACATTTCGCCAGTATGTTATTGGTCCCATGTAATAGGGGGCGAGCCTATTGCCATCTACCGGGCACAGTTCCAGACTCCAGGCAGTTATTGAGATAATTCCTAATGGAAAAATCCAATATTTAAGACTATGCCTGACCTGGGGATCGAACCCGGGACCTCTTGACTGGCAGTCGAGCATGCGCCCTCTACGCCACCGAGGCAGTCTCTTTTAATTTTTGGAATTTTTTTAAATATTTTTTTTTATATCTCAATGACAGCCTGGATTCTGGAACTGGGCCTGGTAGATGGCAATAGGCTCGTCCCTCATTACATGGGACCAATAACATACTAGCTAAATGTGGGTGTACCTACCAGGGGCTCTGAGTACTACATTTATTTATTTATAATTCAGCACAACGCTAGGATTAACTGCTAGAGTAGTATTTTCTACCAGTTATCCTAAAACTAGAGAAAATGTTACAGAAATTGGGAGGAGTGCATATATGAAATGTTACAATAACTAAAAGTACTTAAATTATTTAACACAAACCCCAACCTCTACCCCTCCCTCCTACCTCTACCCTCCCCTACATCTTCCCCTTCGGGAAATTCCTTAATCATGTTATTGTTATTATCATTTATCTATCAGTATCAGTTGCTACACAGCATAATTGACTAAGCGAACGAAGCGTCTCAGTTTCAAGATTGGCCAAAAATGCTTTTGTTCTTCTGTCAGTTCTCGCCTACAGGTCGCATTTTCCAACTGATTTTGACGAAAATTGGCACACAGGTTCCTTAAGTTACCCATCTAATTTTATTTGTCAATCGCGATTTTTGTTAAGTAGGAAATTAGGGGAGAAAAGTGGGGAAGCTTGCTGCAGCGTTATTTATGGACGGATTTTAATCAAATTTGAGAGACAGACACACTATAACGACTTCATTCTACACAAGATGTTGCGATTACATACAAGCATGCCTCTTTCCGTTTGGAATTTTATTCAGAGACATTTCTCTCCACTTGCTACGATCCTGACTTAAGACTTTTTCTTCTTACATTTTTATCACATTTTCATACAGCTCTTTAATTGTGGCTACTTTTGAACTAGCCTTGCCTTAGGATAATATCAATTTGTTTATGAAAGGTCTACCTACCCCTACCGAATTTCCATTCATTTTGTCATAATGTCGTGTTTTATAGAGTTTGACCAGCTTTACGAAGCAGATTAGATACAAAGACACTGCGGTAATCCAGAAGACCAAAGTTTTAGTGCAATTTATGTTTCTTACCCTTCCATTCTTACAAGAGTAGGGTAACCACGATAATAAAGTATGTAATTTGTTATTGTAATATTATAAAGATAACATAAAAGTTGTGTTTTAAAAACAATAAAATGAAATAAGATTTATTGGTATATATAGCGTGTGAATATTTTTTAATTATATATTTCAAAACAGTAAAAATCACGCTTAAGTTACGTAATAATATATTTATTATTCGTTAAGTTTTGAAATATTTTGATTCAACTGCAATCACCTTAATTGTCTTATTTATATTATTATATTTCCTTATTTTTAACTGTTGAATGATGTATCCGTTTTCATTTGACAAATTAATGTTAATGTTGCATTTTTTATTATATAATATAATATAAATAAAAATGGACTAATAATAAATGAATATTAATAATAATCATGTGATTTCAATCACGATTCAGTTTTGTGATAATTTTATTGCACGCACGCTGTCACGATACTTTTATCATATGTTTCATAACGAAATTAATATCGATGAGCACTCCTCACGTTTTCAAAATAGAAATTATATAGAAACATGATGGCATAAATATTACATAACGATTATTATTGTATAATGTGCTCTACATATTAAATATAGTTACATGTACAATGAACTCAATTGTGATAAGTATTACCTTTTATAGAGATTGTTACACACATATTTAGTATTACTTATACATTTTTATATTAATACTAGTGTAAGAACAGCGGCTTTGCCCGCTCTCAATTATGAAATATGGTAGTTTTATATAGTTCGACACAAAAGAGTAGAAAATAATGGGGGCGCGACTGTCTTTTACAAGAGTAAAAACAATTTAATCAACACATACACTTTAAATTAGTTCCGTTTCTACTCTTTTCTGTCGAGCTATACCAAAACTTTGACGCCCTTTTTGGACCTCTCTTTTCTCTTTTTGGACTTCTTACTACTACTTTTACTATTACTTTTTAGACTTTATGAAAGTATTTTTAAAAATTCATTTTTAAAATACTTTCTTAAATATTTTTAAAAATTCATATTAGCACACGTACATACAATGAAAAGAACCTACATTCCAAGTTTCAAGTCTCTAAGATCAGTGATTTGGGCTCTGCGTTGCATGTCAGTCAGTGAGTTATTTAGGATTTTATAATATAAAAAATATAACATACATTCACGCCTTTTTCCCGAAGGGGTAGGCAGAAGTGTACCCAGGACTCAGTCCCATAGTAGATACCCCCACATTTCGCCAGTATGTTATTGGTTGTTAGTGGTAATAGGGGTTAAGCCTATTGCCATCTACCACACAGTTCCAGACTTCAGGCAGTTATTGAGATAATTCCTAATGGAAAAATCCAATATTTTAACACTGTCCGACCTGGGGATTGAACCCGGGACCTCTTGATTGGCAGTCAAGCATGCGCCCTCTACGCCACCGAGGCAGTTTAAAATATATAGATAGTGATAATTTATCACCTATCCTGTCTTATCTAATATACTACAATTTTACTGATAAAAGTGCTACATAATCCTATTTTTGAATAGTACAGTAGCACAATACTTCATCATCATCATTCAGCCACTAGGACGTCCACTGCTGAATATAAGCCTCCCCCATGGATTTCCATCCAATCCTGTTGTAAGTGCCATGCATGCAGCTTGTTGCTGCCGTCATTATCAGATCCTCTGTCCACCTAGTGGGAGTTCGTCCTACGCTGCATTTGCCGGTCCATGGACACCATTCGCACAATACTTATTTCACGTAAATTAAAAATATTAAATTAATAATTTTCGCGTTATTGAAGGTGTGTAAATGAGAATTGTCTTAACACTTTACAAAAGTTTATTGACACGATAATATTTGCTACATACATACACGACACGCGACTGTCAATGAGGGGAGTGGGAAGCGACTGGCGATGCCCGGACCTTTGCAGCCGAAACTGCAAACGTCCGCACATTGTTGTCGTGTCGCCTAGCCGCTACAATAATTAATATTAGTAAATTAATAATTTAAAAATAAACTCTATTCTGAGTACACAAGAAGGTCGTTTATTTTTATATTATCTTAGATGAAATGACACACACAAAATTAGAATTCTAAAGTAATAAGTCATAAGTCACGAGTATTAAAGCGCACCAATACTTTTTAAAGTCCTCAAAAAACTAAACGCAGGGTTACATTACACACGGGCGAGTTGTCTCGAAATTTTGGAAATAAAAAGTTTACTTGAATTGTACGTCAGGATCGTAGCAAGTGGAAAGAAATAGTCTCTGCCTACTCCAACGAGAACAAGGCGTGACTGTATGTATGTATGTATGAGTTCGTTTGTATATTATGGGATAGTTCGTAGTGTGTATAGTGTATAACTTACGGATTTGTGTATAAAGTTTAAAGATAAAATATACTACACACTCAGCCTCGTTGGTGCAGACGGTAGTAACTCTGCTTTCTGTGCCGCAGGCCCCGGGTTTGATCCCCGGCCAGGTCAAACATTTGTGTGCATGAACATGTCTGTTTGATCTGTGTCTGGGTGTTATAATCGTATTTAAGTATGTATATCAGTCATCTGGTTACCATAGTACAGGCTTCTAGCCTAGTTTGGGACCACGTGACCGTGTGTGGAAATTGTCCCATATTATTATTATTATTATTATTATTACTAACAATATATTAGTATGATTTTGGGTGCAAGGAAATGGGAATATCTTTTCACAAATATATTAATTTAAAGTAAAATGTATTTCAGGAGCAAATAACAATAATGTTGATACCTTTATGAAACGAATTTGTTCGCGCAGTCTTTAATCACGGCCTTTTAAAAACCAAGCTAAAAGCTTGTGCTTTGGTGACAAGATGACTGAATGTTGTCTGAATGTGGACAGTAAAACTGTAAAACTTAAAAAAGAGTTTTATATTCTTTATCATTATCAGCCGGAAGACGTCCACTGCTGAACATAAGTCTCCCCATAGAACGCCATAAACTATTCATATGGGGGGAAATTTGCCGTAATCACCAAGCTTGGAAGGCGGCTTGGTGTTTGCAGTAACAGGAAATAATTTGAATACATATACAGATTAAAAAATGTTCATGTTAAAGCTGGAGAATTCTGGTCCAAAGCTAGACTTGAAGCTTGATAGTCACCAGTCCAAAGTCTAAAAAAAGCCGCCAGGATGCTGGGGTTTACTAGACCCTCTTTTATATATCAGCAGCGTAAACAGCGTGCTGTTGATATACACTTAAGAGGATGGTTCATTGGCGAGTATAACCCTTGGTACGTCAACCAGCCGCCGAGTGAAAGGTATAAACCGTTAATCGAGCACCTTTAAAACCGCGGTCTTGTATGTGATCCATTAACGGTTTATACCTTTGGCTCGCCGGCTCGTTGACGTACCAACGGTTTTACTCACCAATGGATCACCCCCTTTAAAATACCAAAAGAGCCAGAAGACCAATCAATAATATTTTAATGGCAGTGATGAAAAGAGTTACGTGTTTTTGATTGTGATTGAATGACTTTAGATAAAACAAGTATTACATAGAAATGGAAAGTGTCGAAGAAACTACGCATATCAACGCGCATGGCGCATTTTGTACGCACGCAATCTGATGATCACGGTTATTAGGTATCGAATATTGAAGCCGCAGTTCTCAGAATAAAGGGACGTGCACATTAATATGGTATGTTAAATTTGTAATGGACATTAGAACTATCGAGCCCGTACACAATTAATTCATCATTAAGTCCCTATATTTATTTACCCAATGGTGATTTCAGATTTTGCCCCAGTCAACTACACGTTATAATTTTGTTTTTTTTTTTAAATAGTAGTAGTTTTCAAAATCAAGTGCAACTGCTCTGACAGTGACTTCTGCGAGTAGCTGATTGGTATATTTTAGCCAATTGAAACGAAACTTCTAAGACGTTTTTGGCCAGAAATAGAATCATTTAATTTGGTAATTAAATGTTTTACAGAAATATTAAACACTTCAGATGAACACACGACTTATACGACATAGTGTACGTTATAATATCTATAATTCTAGTGCTGGTTTGTTTTGCACTCAACTTCACCAGATGTGCAATCTCTTTTAAATCTACTCCGATTTATTTTAACATGACATAATAGCAATAAACTCCACTATTAAACGCTTATTTTCATAAAAGGAAAAAATCTACGGTCAATAAACGACGGAAGCTGTTATTATGTCACTATGCCAATAGTGCACGAACACATTTTAAAAACATAATAAATAGCAATTACGTACAATTAGATTGTGCTGTTACGATGTACAATGTGCATTGCAATTTCGCTCTTATTTCCGTGTAGTAAAAACACAAGTTTGAAAAGTGATTACATTAGATAATGTTGTTACATAAATGGGATATTTATAAGGAAATTACTAATTTTTTTCATGCAGATGACAGTTGTGGCATGTAATCTTTCTATAGGTAGTAAATACAGCAGTGTGGTAACAATTTTCTTAATATTAACAACTATAGTGTATGTAACAACTATAGAGCATTCACAACGGGAGATTTTAAAGCTCCAGTTCTGCCAAGATTCATGAACGATTTTTTCGTAGTGTATTTTTAATTATCTCTATTTGAGTGCTTGTTTAGTGTTTGTATGTCATTGCATACAAGGGGACATTTCCTGTTGTTTATTTCCGCTTTATTATTTGCATTAGTTTGCATAATGAAAAATAATGTGTGCTGTATACTTTTTAACTTCACCTCCGTTAAAATCGACAAAATATATTTATTTGTACTTTAAGTAGCGTTTGACATTTTCATTGCTCTAAATTCTAAGAATTCAGTCACTGCCTAGGTATAGTCTGTAGGTGCTCGCATTAAAGCTTAGGGTTATCACGTCACTGAATGGAATTTCCGTAGGAATTTCGAGAATTCCTTTATTGTGTATATCAAAATGAAAAACAAATTGCAAAAAAATGGGCTTGGAATCCAAGGGAGCTGGGTCAAGAAAACCTTACACCTCCCCATATTGTATCCTATATTGCCGGGTAGAGAATATTATTCGCAATTATATTCTCAAATATTAGCTATCTAATTATCGCTTGATTTGAATAAAATGAGGTTAAGTACTAAGTATTTGTTAATGGCGACGCAAGTTCTAATTTTAGTGGAACATTTGTTTATATAATATACCAAAACATGTGGTTAATGCATATTTGAAAATCTTATTTATAGGCCAAAGAAATAAAATAAAATAATAATTTAAGGTCGACCTGGCCCAAAAACCAACAAATCCTCTTAGCTTTCTGTTCAAGTATGTATTTTATTCAAGTTGCATGCTAATTTGTATAAAGTCCGCCAAGCAGTAATGTGCAAACATTAATGTGTTTCAGTCTGAAGGGCAATGTTACCAGCGAAATTACTGGGCATGACGCAGTGTGACAGGCGTAGTGAATTTTAAAAACTGGGTGGCACTGTGTCTCATATAAGCAATCATGATGCTTACCATCGTCACCTGATTTGCTCGTCTTGTCACTCACTATCATAAAAAAGAAATTCCCGTCATCTTATCTGTCTAGTTAAGAGTGTCGCTAGTGGTTTATCAAATGTTTAGCAACAACAGCCTTTGAATATATTAATAGCACTAATGCATGCCCCTATGCTTTTTCCAGTACCTACCCTTTTTTTGACAGGTTTTTGACAGTAACGTAAACCCATTTCTACAATCCCGCGAATAATGCAGTAAACTTTATGCCAGCGGCTGCGTGTAAAATAGTTTTTCATGACGTATATGGCCTACTATACATCATATTACAGCTAGCAGAGAGGAAATCCTTGCAACGATATTTAAATAGTGTTTTAATTTCAAAGTCAAAGACAAAGACTTGAACAAACTGAAACAAAGCTGAAAGGCCTTAGTTCCAATTTTGCCCACCTGATTAGCTAAGTTTGTGGCAATATAGATATGTAAGCAATGGACTTTCATCGTATTTGTCACCCTATCCTTTTGTCAATATCAATCTTCATAGTAATGTTTTTAAAACAGTGTATCATGTTTGTTTTGTAATTTCTATTACGAGTACAATGGGGTATGTCTTGTGTCACTCAATACATGCTCTATTCTATGTCAAAACATTTCATGTCATGTTTTATTGTTGATTTTGTATGACGACATTACAACCATCAACCACTAACAATTGATGTGCATTATAACATGAAAGAAAGAAAAAAAAAACATTTTTGAGACAAGACCTTTCATATATTTTTTTTTGATTAGGGGCAGAATGCCTTTATTGAAAAAAGACTAAACAATAGAGCTACCTACTTACTATCTATCCTAACTAAATACACTACACCATAGAATACTTCGAAATCCACAAGCCGACATGCCAGCCTATAAAAAATCCAAGTGCTCTAAACGACTATCAGATTCCAGCGTACCCAAGATACTGTAGGCATTGCCACGTTGAATAGCAATACTTATCCTTTTTCATAATAATAATAATAATAATAGCCCAATTACCATCCATTTAGAAATCACACCTATAGCCAAATCAAGTAGTTTCCATCCATTCACAATAGTCCTTGCACCTAGCGGGGGTTGTCTTTGAGCTCATCTTCTGTAGATAGTTTCAGAGATTGACCCGATAGGTGCTATCCATTACCTTTAGATTAAAAGGTCAAAGGGGCTCTGCACGTTGCACTTAAAATGTTCATTGTGAACGCTTCTGAACGTGCGGTATTTTAAGAAATAATATTATTCTATTTATGTTCTATATGTGTTCTATATTATTTTTTCCATTAGGGATTTTCTCTGTGACAACCTGGAAGAATAGAGGCAGACAGGCAGGAAGGTTCTAGACGAAACTGGGCCCGGTAGATGAAAATTTAAATATAATATTCAAAACCATTTATTTTGATCTACTTACATAGATCACGGTGACATTTATAATTTTAATATCTACAACAAAAAAACATAAAAAAATAAATTTAATTGATTTTATTGATCTATTTGAGATCAATAAAAATATGCTCGTCCCCTATTACATGGGATTTAAAACAATGCTGGCGAAGTGTAGGTGTACCTACTGAGAGACTGAGTCCTGGGTACACCTCTACCTACCCCTTCGAAAATGAAGTGGTATTAGATTAGATTAGATTACTCTTTATTTCGACCATTTTTACATAATATTACACAGTACAACTCTATCGCTTTTTTTGGTTTTGATATAATATGCAAAGGCCCTACGATCTGAAAACCCTGTCTTCATATTTCATCTTGTCGTGTTTAACATCTAAAAATTTCCTTGCAGTTGAAATATAAAGAATGGAACCTACATTTCCACTGCATCTTCACCGAGATGAACTCGCGTAACACTTTACAAATGATTTCCTTTACAAATGATGCAACTATCCCCAGGCTCTATTACAAGAATGGTCTACAGACCGTCTTGCGCTAGTGAACTTGGCATTAGCTTTTTGCAATATCGTTCAGGTTCTTAATTTTGCTTATAATGTTAAGCGGAAATGTATGAAATATGATTGTGCATACTGTTGAGATAATTTTGATGTGTGGTATTACAATAAAGGATAAAATAACTTGTTTTTTTATATTTTTTTAATTTAATATTTTTCTCGAGCTTAGTATATTTAAGGTTACTCAAACGTTATCGCGGACGCGAGATGGGCGCGTTGCGTTAGGAAGAGACAACGATACTACAACATGCACAGTTTTTTAAAATTACCTATGCTGGTGGCTTCAGGATTACCGGGAAGTGGAATTTATCATCATCTTGGCCGTAGGAATTACACTGCTGGACATAGGCCTCCCCATCACGCAGCAGCGTCTTCTGCTGCCCATCCTCTGAATCTGATAACTTAGCTGGCTCTTACTAGACCCACGGGTAGAGAGGGTAGGTTCTAAAGCCGGTTCCTCCACCAAAGAGTCCAGCATTCTTTATATTTAAAAACATTTTCTTTTATTTCAGTCTCTGAAAGCAGCATGTGACCTGGTCAAAACCCAGCTATGTACGATAGCTGTATCCCTAACATTATTCAACTCGGAACATCTCCCGAGAGAGGCGTTCAAGCATGGAGCAGTTCCATACCTGGTGGTCTACACGTTTTGGCTGCTGGCTGCGGGTCTTCCAACGACACTGCTACAACTTGCGATGGGACAGCTCAGTCAGCAGGACCCAGTTGGGGTGTGGCGAGCTGTGCCTATTATGAGAGGTTAGTTTTCTGCAATAAGGAGTGAGTTTAAGTACCGCTTTACTGTTTATGGAAGGAAAAGAAGACTTATGCATATCACTACAATAACTAATAATCCCTGGTCAAAGAGTAGAGGAGACCAGACAAGATAAGATGGATAGATATGGAAAATTAAGAATGTGCTTGGCGGTTCAAATTGCGTCCACTAGCAACTGTTGTTTTTGTACTATACTTGGGTCAACGAATTTCGGCAATCGTAAACTGGGAATTTTTGTAGCTATTAACGAAAACTTTCAAGATGCTGATAGTGGCTCATACAAGTTAATGTTTTTTTTAACTGAAGTTGTGGAGCACCTTTATAAGTAGACAGTCATTGTATTATTCTCCATTTTTATAAAATTATCTAAATATCTGTTGTATTCGTACAAAAAAAAACAAACAGTCAATATCCTTTCCATTTATACTTAAATCAACAGGTTTCATATAAGGGAATTGTCTACGGGCGTTGTTTATCCAAGAGATTTCCAAATATCGCGTCAACATGGTAATCCCCGCTCTCGGAAGCATACAGATTTTATAGTAAACCTAAAGGCTTATAGTAAATCTGCTCAGGCTTCCCCTGTCTTTGTTGAAAGCTTGCTGTGTGGGTTTGTTTTTATAACGATACATGTATTAGATTGATGCATTCCAAAGTTTTCATCTCTTTTTACTAGGGTACAGCGAAAATATGCCTGGCTTTAAATCTGGAGTCCCTGCTTCGAATCTCACATGTGGACTTTTGACATGGGCGCTACGGTGTTTCAGATGGACGTTAAACTGTAGGTCGCGGCTGTTTCTTTTAAGATCTGCAGGAGGCAGTCATTAGGTCACGTCGGAGGCCTTGTTGGAATCTTGGCAATCTGAAACTGACAGGGTTGTCCACATAATCCATATGGATTGACTCGAGCAGTGTAATTGGGAATACCCGTTCATTATTACTTCTTCTCCTTCTCCTTTCCAAAAACGAAATCATACAGTTACTTAAAGGTGCAAAGTCCTTATATTTGAGGAAGATGGAGTTTAATGATCGAATAGAAAACAATACTAATAGGCACTTGTTTTAATTACCGGATATTTAAACATAAGAAATCCTTTGTTTCCTTTTTTATATTATGTCTTCACACGTTAGTGTATGTAATTTACACCCTGACCGAAGGGATATAATATAAGTTTGACGTGTTTGTGTGTTTGTGCTGTGTATTGGTGTGAGTTTGTGCCATCATACCTTCTAAATCCTAAAAAAATGATTCAATTTTGATGCAGTTCTTTGTGTCTATAAACTGACGTGATCGATAGTGTTCCTAATTTTTATTTCTTCTTGTGGCTCATGAAAAGCAATTCAGTGGTTTAAACACTCCTTTCTAGTGGCTGAAGGGAATATAAGCAACTTCCAGTGGTCTGATTAATTCCAAATTTGGTATTCTGTTCTTTCATCTATATTGCAACGACTTGATAATCTTGACTTAATGTTGCAGCCAGCATTAGCTTCAGATGGGTCAGTAGTCAAATATCATAATGTTATCTTGTTTGGGCTGATTCAAAGTCAAAGTCAAAGTCAAAAAGATTTATTCAAATAGGTCACAATCTGACACTTTTGTACGTCAATGAAAATAAACAGTAACGAGTCTACCGTGCGTTCGGAAAGATACCTTTACAAGAAGAACGCACAAGAAACTTGTAGGGCTTAATTTTTTCAACTGATTGTTTTACAATATTTGGTTTGGTTACACTAGTTTGTTTAGAAGGTGCCGCGTGGTGGCTATGCGGAAGTTCCCAAGCATCTTTGTCCTCTATGTACTGATTTACATTATAATAAGCATTCTTTAGTAAAGTAGATTTTATATAGATTGGAATCGTCTCTATGAATGTAATATGTGGTGACCATGGTCTGATTATGGAGCAGGAATAAGAGGAATAGAGTTCAATTTCTTAATATACACTAGTATCCAATTAAATGTACTATATTTAATGCCTTTTTTCTGTTTCAGGGGTCGGTCATCTGAAAGTCCTCACGTCATATCTATGCTGCATATATTACATAGTGTACGTGGCTCTAGCTGCCGCTTATTTGATATGGATTGGGAAGGGGTCTTTCCCTTTGAGGGATTGCACTAAGTTGCATATAACTCCTGTAAGTAATAAATTATGTTTATCTATTGGGATTTATTCGTGTAAAAATTCAGTGCAGTGGTTATAAAATTCAGTGCAGTACTTTTTTATCCTTGTTTGATTGCCAGCGAGGGTGATTATTTTTTCAAAATTGTAACGATGCAGTATTAGTTTTTATAAATGTCGGTCACATGGGTCCCGTCAGCATTATTCGGCGTAGTTTTGGAGATGGCTCTGAAAGCCTTTTTATAAAATTCATCCGGTATACTAATTTTATTACTTGCGTCATCAGTGTATGATTGTATGATTTATTTTTGTAAATATTTTGGTTTTGTTTATTTCAGCACGGGTATGAAAACAGAATGAATGCTACTGAATGTTTCAAGTGAGTCAAAATCATTTTCTATTAAACTACCTTGTAAATGTTAATGTATTACTCTGTTTATGAAAATAACAATTATATCTTTATTTTAATCCATGTGAATGACTGACATAATCAGCTAAAGCAGCACGAAAAACACCAATATGATAGTAATAACAATAACGTTAGAAATTGGAAAAAACAACGCATTTCAAGCTATCAATTTTCTCACAGGAGCATCATCTACAATCTTGATAACATTTTCTATTTCAGTTCGACATTCTTGGGGCCATTCACTGAACACCCTCAGTATTTCGGAATAATGGCAATTCTCATATTCTTTTTATGGCTCTTCGTGCCCATTCTGTGAGTACCTACTTAAGTAATATATGTTTTTTTCTTTATTATACTGTGGCAATGTTACCCCTTCCGTGCCGCTTCCACATCTCAGTATCGTAAACCGAATGAGCATGCTTGCACAAGTCCGAAGCAAAGCAGTTTAGAATGCCAAGTCGTCCGAGTCAATCTGAAATCCGAAGCCACGGGCGATTCGCCTCGCGAGCATGGTATAGCAATGTTGTTGTCAGGAAAATTTATATATTATTACTAATTATAATAGGTAAAATATTTGTGCTATGATAGGTGTGTTCAAATTGCCCGAGCAAGCAAAGAAAATAAATATTTTTCTATTCTATTCCAAAATGTCCCCTTGACATTCGGGCAGCGTAGACATTATAAAAATATTGCATTACCTATTGTACTGCTATTGTATTGTAGGTTACAGATAAATTAAATTAATGTTAATTTTAATGTCTTGGTACTTACTACCTTCATAAATGAACATTGACTTATAATTATATATACCTATATATTACATATTTTAAGTTTAGGTATGCGTTCATATGCATTTACTCGTACTAGATAAAATTGAATGAGTACCTACATTAACATGCAAAACATTCCTGTATTTATGGTATTAATAATATTCTAGTGTGAGCACGTACGAAACTGGCAATGTAGTCGTAAAGTATAATTTATGTCGATTTTCACAATATAAATAATTATTGTTTCATGTTTTTATTGAAAGAGGACTAATTTAAAACTTTACTTAGCTTTGGTGAGAGTAACCGATAACAATGAATAAACGAGCAGTTTTAGTACCTACATAAATAGATAGTTGACTGCCTCGTCGGCATAGTGGGCGCAAGCTCGAGTGCCGATCATGAGGCCCCAGGTTCGATCCTCAGGTCAGGCTAAGTGTTAGATATAGGGTTTTCTATTAGGAATTATCTCAATGACAGCCTGGAGTCTGGAACTGTGCCCGGTAGATGGCAATAGGCTCGCCCCCTATTACATGGGACCAATAATATACTGGCGAAATGTGGGTGTGCCTACCTGGGTATACCCAGGACTCAGTCACCAGTAGGCAGAGGTATACCTCTACCTACCCCTTCGGGAAAAAGTTGACATTTTATAAATAGATAAATAATTTTGCTATTGTGAAACAAATAATAAACGATTTGAGACCACTTTATTAATTTTGTTCATATTCCACATAATATCTTCTATTCAATTTTATCCGTCATCTCTGCTTACATGATAATCATCATCATCATCATAGTGGACTGCCTACTGCTGAGATGATGACATCTCAGCAGTAGGCAGTCCACTGTTAAACATAGGCCTCCCTCATATGGGGGTTTTGCCAACACTCGCCACGCTTGGCAACTGGATTGGCGAGCGCAGTCTGCTTACATAATTATCCTTTCACGCAATCCAATTAAGTATTTTTGGTACCATACTCATTCCTCATATTCTCTCTTTGGTCACAATGAGTATGAATAACATCAGATCACAATTTTTTGCTAAAAATCATATGAAACTCAATCTGTTTCAGTTTGTTTCGTCTTCGCAAAACTTTTGTGGCATCGCTTAGTGTTCTCGCTCCTGCAACCGTGGCTATCGGTGTTGTACTGGCCACATTTCTCGGTGACTTCACAGTCTTGGATAGCATGTTCGAGTCATGCGAGCAATGGTCACCCCTTAATGAGCCGTACATCTGGCACAGTGCGCTGGTACAGGCATTGTTGTCGACACAAATTGTTAGCGGTTACTTGACAAGCGCTGGCGGCTCTGTTTACAAATACACTGATGTCAGATGGTAAGAATTTATATCGTTTTCTTGAGAACAATAGTTTCTAGTTTTACTCTAATACAGTGATTTGTTGACAACAAATCTTGTAACCAAATCTTGAAGTATTTAAAGTCTGGATTCCACTGACTTTATATCAGTCCTCGTTCTGAGGTCATACGTACATCAAAACTCAGCTTACTATTGAAAAACTCGATTACTAGTGATAATCGAGAGTAGAGCTGTTTTATATTTTGCGTTATATTTAACACAAAATTCCCTTTAGGAGAAGATTAGTTATCACTTTAGGGTATCGTTGAGTTTAGTAAAATCCACCAAAGTAACATATAATCTATTAATTAATTCAAAATAAATCTAGCAGGTCTAGGTGACCTGCTAAAATCTTCTGATAAGTTTATATATTGACATAAATCATGTCCACCACTTCTGATAAATGTCCTCCATTTACTTAAATTCCTAATGAGATAATTATTAAGCAGAAGCATTTTATGTATTCACAATATCATCATCATCGTCTCAGCCGTAGAACGTCCATCAAAGACAAACGTCTTCGCAATTATATATTTCCATTTAGTCCAGTGGATTCCTTCGGTGTTTATTTTAAATAATACAATTTTAATTATGAATACTACAAATATATGCTTTCTATATTTCAGGGCATCAGCATCAATAATAATGTCAAATATATTCGCCGGATGGCTAGTGGTGTTAATGTGGGAAGCCATCGGGGGAAAGGGGAACAAAGATGGAAGCTTCATAGCCATTCTAGTCTTGATATACCAGTCATCCGTATCTGAGAGGAGGGGAAAGGAGTGGCCACTGCTCTCGTTAGCTTTAGTTTTATTATCTGGCATAATTAGTGTTGTAAGTATATCATATTATTATTATTTAAAAAATTATATATATTTAGACAGTCGACCAGCATGTATGAATCATATGTGATGAAAGCGGAAGAAGCAAAAATCTTGTGTCGGGATAATAGCAAGTGGAGAGAAGTGGAGAGTGGTCTTTGTCTACCCCAACGAGAACAATGCGTGACGTATGTATGTATTTTAAAGCTTTTTAGCACATTTTTTCAAATTACTCGCCGCCTGACTGCCTCGGTGGCGTAGAGGGCGCATGCTCGACTGCCAATCAAGAGGTCCCGGGTTCGATCCCCAGGTCAGGCAGTGTTAAACATTGGATTTTTCCATTAGGAATTATCTCAATAACTGCCTGGAGTCTGGAACTGTGCCCGGTAGATGGCAATAGGCTCGCCCCCTATTACATGGGACCAATAACATACTGGCAAAATGTGGGTGTATTTACTATGGGACCGAGTCCTGGGTACACCTCTGCCTACCCCTTTGGGAAAAAGGCGTGAATGTATGTTATGTTATGTTTTTAAATTAGTCTACGCCACGCCAGTCCCACTGCTTGACACAATCTCCACCTTACCCTTCCTTGAATCTCCTGCGACATTTCAGCCCAGCAGCAGTTTTGGTAAGCGTCAAGGTCAGCGCTCTGTTAAAATATAATATAAAAATTTGGATTTACGCAAAATGCTGAACTTGCTAGAAAATCTTTAGGGTTTCTGCAACAGTTCACACAGTAATTTAACTAACGGCTATTTTGGTTCACCAAGTCAATCTTTAAGCAAGTTTTCAGTGAAACTAGCTGTCGGCATTAGGAATTATCTCAATAACTGCCTGGAGTCTGGAACTGTGCCCGGTAGATGGCAATAGGCTCGCCCCCTATTACATGGGACCAATAACATACTGGCAAAATGTGGGTGTATTTACTATGGGACCGAGTCCTGGGTACACCTCTGCCTACCCCTTTGGGAAAAAGGCGTGAATGTATGTTATGTTATGTTTTTAAATTAGTCTACGCCACGCCAGTCCCACTGCTTGACACAATCTCCACCTTACCCTTCCTTGAATCTCCTGCGACATTTCAGCCCAGCAGCAGTTTTGGTAAGCGTCAAGGTCAGCGCTCTGTTAAAATATAATATAAAAATTTGGATTTACGCAAAATGCTGAACTTGCTAGAAAATCTTTAGGGTTTCTGCAACAGTTCACACAGTAATTTAACTAACGGCTATTTTGGTTCACCAAGTCAATCTTTAAGCAAGTTTTCAGTGAAACTAGCTGTCGGCAACTAGATTTTTGGGGGCAGTCATAATGATCATAATAATATTTTAGTTGTCTTCACCATGCCTGAAAAACATCTGACTTTTCGGTAGCCCACAAAGTCGACCCTGGTGGCTCAACCGGTAGCAGAGTAATTGGGATAACCATTTGTTGTCGTCAAAATTTAAATTTCTTTATGTTTTCAGTTGACATTCCTATTCCCCGTATACGACCGCCTACATCGTGTCACCAGCGACCATTGGCGGCTGTTCGCGATCGTATCATCAGCTATAGGCACGATACTGTCTATTGCAGTGTTAGCTAAAGGATTAGAAGTTGTGTCGATGTTGGATGAACTGGTGGTACCACTCCTGGCTGTGTTCACTGCTGCTGCTGAGGTGGTGGGATTCGTTTTTATTTATAGTGAGTATTGTTATGTCATTACGAGGCATGCCTTGTTTTTCTGAAGGGTTAGACAGAGGTCCTAATAGTAGGCAAAATATGACGTGCTATATGTACCCCACCTAGTGTGAGATTAGGACAGGAAGATGATTATCAGCTCCTCCAAACTTTGCTTACAGATTGGTGTTACCTAGCAGTCGATATAGAATTTCTAACCGGAGTCAAATTGCCATGTTTCTGGGTCGCCACCTGGTGGACCACCCCATTTCTACTCTGCGGAGTCACGGGGTGGTGGCTTCGAGAAGTCTTCAGACTCTCCTACCAGACTGAGGCCTTATGGCCTTTGGTAGGAACTTCTGCAGTGATAGTCGTCGTGATGATTGTAATAGGCGCTATTGCTGTAGCAAAAGAAGAACAGTATAACTTGATATCAGTAAGTGTTCTGTAAAATATTTCCATTTGTTATGTTTTTCAGTAGTATAAAAGAATTCTTGAGCGCCATAAAAGATAATATGCCCCACTTTTACCGACCTACTCAAATGTTGCCTTGACAGTACTTTTAATGCCGAAAAGCAAGTAGATAAGTTAATATGTGTTTTGCGTGTTCCACATCAATAAAGTATTGCTTGTCTTTCAGAAAATATCATCTGCTTTCAAACCGTCCCGACTTTGGGGACCGGAAGAGCCTTTAGCTAGATACATTTGGATGTCACAACGTTACCATAATGAAGTATTAAGCACTGATAATGAAGGAAGTCCAGAACCGAACTATCCCACCATTTTGTACAATAAAAATAACGAGAAACGATACAATGAAGATTGGTTAAAAGCCAACGACCAAAGGAACTTTAATTATTACTCCAAACATGACTACAATGACGAAAAGACATACAACTTAGACGTAGGACACAGGTTTTCTGCTCGTTCGATACCTAGAGGTAAGACGAAAAATTCCACTGAAGAGAAATTTCGGTCACCAAACATTTGCATTGCAAAGGGGGAGTTAGGTGGCCCACTGAATTGTAACTGCAACAGGCATTTCCAGCTGAATGTACCGACTTTGATGACTAATGAAACTACTACCAGTCTTTGAATTCATTGAACTTTATTCCGACATCGAATACAACCTAGTCGTATTTTATTATATAGTTTTTTGTTGATCAGCTGATTACACATGAGTTCAATGACACATCGTGGAATGTACAGCCGAAATGCAAATAGTTTGGCATTCCACGAATGTCTTATGTGAATGCATTAGTTAATCAGTCTATTAAAGCCGAAACTAATTAATTTAATTTTATGACATATTACCATTTGTGGTCTATGTTTTCAGTATAATATAGTCACAATCATAGTGTCGTATTTAAAAGTAACTTTAATTATAGAATTTTTGATAACTTGATTTTATATTAGTTTGAAATAATATCAGTGAAATTGGTTTACTTCCAGAACCTTACTATGACTGACAATTGACAACTATATCCATACTTCGGTGACGAAAAATATTGACTGATAAGACAAATAAATCATAAGAATATGATCTGACATATTTACACAAGCGCCTGTTAATATCTGTCAGCAATATAATTATTGCAAATAAAAAATTGTTAAATGTTTTTTTATAACGTATTACATAGGTACAAAATGTATAGAAACAAAAATAAACAATGAAATACAAAAGGGAGTTTTATTGTATCCTTTCAAAGAACACAACGGGAAGGAACTGACAAAAGAAAGTTTTGGGTCAAAAAAAACAAAAACGATAATCGTTCACACAGAGAATATCCGAGCGGGGAAAAATGAGAAATGGTCGAAGTTTTTAACATAAATCTCTTGAGAAGTCTGAAAATTATTACGTTCTTGTAGAACCTCCTTTCCTTCTCTTCCTTGCGCGTAGGTGCTCCGTTATTTTGACAGCTTGTATCCAATTTATCTTATATAACTCTTAGGAGTTTCATAAGTATCGACTTCTATTAATTCACTAATAACAAATTAAGTAGTACTTACTTAATTTTTTATAAATTTTGGTGGATAATTTGTTTTGGATCTGTCTTAGATACAAACCGCCTAAGTAAACCAACTGCCCCTGCCTTCCCACCTGGGGAAGTACCACACCTTTATTGCCAGTTATTCATTCGCGAAGCAGTACATAACTAATGTGCAAACATTACTGTGTTCCGGTCTGAAGGGCAATGTTACCAGCGAAATTACTGGGTATGATGACTTTCAACAACTAATAACTCGTAGTTACGCGTTAATTGACTAAAAAATTCATTAGTTCTAGAATGCATGCTTTTATGATCTCGATAGTCTAGCCAAAATAAAGAGCTCTGTAAAACATCTCATTCTATTGAAATCTCCATGACTAAAAAGTAAACCTCAGCACTTATAAATTTCAATTATGTTATGAATTATTTATTTAACCAGATTTACCCCTAGAGATTTTCGAAAGTAGAAAAATATCGTATTTGACGTGTTTTTCAAATTAAAATTCAAAATATTATTATTCCAATTTGTTTTAGGAAATATTTTTGTAAGTTAATGAAGTTAATATTAATTATTAATCTACCATGCTTTTATAAAGATACTTCTACGAGAAGAACGCACAAGAAACTTGTAAGGCTTATTTTTTTCTACTGACAGTTGGTGGCTGGTGGCTATGCAGAAGTTTCCAGGCAGGTAAATTACCCAGTACCCGGCGGTTAAACTACTAATTTCAAAGATAAGGCACGCGTCTCACGACGTTTTAGCTGTCATTTGGTTGAATCACCGACCCTTACTGAAAATAATAAAGTTTATCGCTGTGATGTTTTGTCAAAGTGAAATTGGGAGCGGCAGGTGCTAACAGTTTTCAATATCCTATTGGGCTGTAAAAGGCACTTTATGGTTGTTCGTTTTATTTAGATGTTTTAAATATCTAAAACAAAATCTAAAAGGAAGAATTATATTATTTAAGTCTATGTACGAGCACGTTACGTATAAGAGAGGTAGAGCTGAAACAATTCAAAACTAAAAAAAACTTGCAGCAAACCACAAGAAGATTTAAATTAATGTATTCTCTCTATTAATGTACCTAGTCGCTACCACTTTTATAGTTGGTTACCAAATGCTGACGAAACATAACATAGCTCACAGTGTCTTTGAATTCTTATTGTCCTTGCACGGCATGACAAAATCGTATCGTATACGAGTACTTATGACGAATAATGTTTGTATCTTTTTTGAACACAGTCAATTAAGAAGTTGACATTGTTTTGTTTATATTATAAAAAATAATAATTGAAATTGCCTAAGTAATTTTTACTTTCCATTTTAAAAATGTTATGATACATTTATTTTCCCTTTCATAACATTTCACGTGCCCCAAAAAACCGTCTAATTTCGCCCCAAAAATATTATACTCTGTAATATGCTTCCCTACGTGGGAGACATTGCACTGGCCCGTCCTAGATAGTTACATAAATTAGTCAGTCTGGCGGTATTAAGACACCACCTGTCGCCTACTCTGGATTCACTCTTAATTGCTGTTCAACATTTTACCTCGGCAATATCCAGGGGCCTGACTTTATTAAAAGTTTACTCCGAATTTAGGAGCATCTGTAAACTTGGCGATAAAGTTTTGGTGTAGAACGATATTGACACGTTCATTTTTAATCTTGTATTCCTCAGTGTTTATATTTATTAATTTATTATTGAAGTATATTTAATATCTTAATAAGTATTCATGTGTACTACTTGAAAACAGTCCCGACAGAACAAGACTTGACGAAACATAGCTCACCGCTAGGAGTTACCGTTGTGCGGCGCGGCGTCGAAGGAATCGACGCTTTGCCGCTCACTGACTCGCTGCTCGCGGAATCATCGACCAGGGAAGGATATGCTGATTTTCCGAATAATATTATAAAATGCGCATATTTGAATGGATCAATTATGTTATGACGGTGAATATGTGTTGCTTTTTCACGACTACTGCAAACCAATTTTATGAGGTGAGTTGGAAGTCATCTCGACGCCATTAACTCGACCAAGGGGTCAGGTCGCCTATAAATTCGTATATTAATTTATGAGACTCAACTCAACCACTCATATAAAATACAGTCGGTTAAAAGTGGTGTAAACTAAGACATGTGGTGTGGGTCCTAGAAATATAAGATCTAGAAATAAGCATTTTATAAAATTAAGTGAAAACTGATACAATTCTTACAAAAAAAAAACGATCTACCTATTACTTATATTCTGTGCTATACGTAAGTATAGCCTAGTAATATTCGTTTTCCTCCATAAGGAAACGACAGATTGTAGATTGCTGATCAGTCCCGTGTCGTGGCCCGAATAAAATGGAGGAGTTGTATCAAATTAATAGCATCTAATAATGGACTTCTTATAAAGCACGGGGTGATAAAATGTTGCACCAACTAAAATAATTTTCTGACAGAGTCGTAAGTGAAAGCATAAAGCTAAATAAATAGTAAAATAAGAAAAGATTGAAAATTCTGGAAATTAGGAATCATAAGAAACAAATTATAATCTATAATAAAATAAATATATCTGAAAAGAAACGTTAAGAATTTTTTCTCCAATAAAATTTCAATGTTTAAAGTCAAATTGAATAACCTATAAAAATAACGAATTTAACTTATAAATTTGGATTATTGCAACTCAATGCACATGAAGATACTTTAATTCCATCGATCATTCAAAGCATTACAATAACGCCTGGAACTTTTCTCATAAACCTAAACCAAGGTTTCGTTTTATGAAGATGAAAGTGTGATTTTAGTGGCCTTCCTGCAATCAGATAGGTCAGGTCACATGGCAGGGACAAATGTGGCTGTAACTCACCAGGGCCCCCGAGATTTCTTACACACTGGTTATTACGAGGTACGGATAATGTTCCGGATATTTTTCCTTCGCCTACCTCGTTTTTGTGATATGCGTAGCTATAAATGTACCTATTTGACGATTTTGTAAGAGCCTAATAATGTGCGTATATTATGACAGACTAACTGTGCCCCGCGGTTTCACCGTAATAGTCTTCATTACCGTTGGAATATCGGGGAAAAAGTACTTTTTATCTTATTCCAGGGTCTAAACTATTCTACATCGAATTTCAGCCAACCGTTTCAGTGGTTTTAGCGTGAAAACGGACAAAGATACACACAAAAAAAATAGTGCCAGCGCTGTTTTTTTTTTGTGTTATCTAGAAATATTCTATGCTAAAATTATAGATTTCAGAACATTGTATTAAAACATAACATACATTCACGCCTTTTTCCCGAAGGGGTAGGCAGAGGTGTACCCAGGACTCAGTCCCATAGTAGATACACCCACATTTCGCCAGTATGTTATTGGTCCCATGTAATAGGGGGCGAGCCTATTGCCATATACCGGGCACAGTTCCAGACTGTATTAATTAAATTAAACATTGTATTAATGTATATAATACTAGTGTTAACAAAACGGCTTTGCCGCTCGCAATTACGAATGGGAATTTTATACCAAAACTTCGACGCTCTTTTTGGACCCTTAGAATGTCAATTAAAAAGTCCTTTCTTAGCACACGTCCATACAGCGAAAAGAACCTACATTTCAAGTTTCGAGTCTCTAGGATTAGTGGTTTGGGCTCTGCGTTGCATGTCACTCAGTGAGTCATTTAGGATTTAATATTATATAGTGATTATTGTTAGACTAGTTAGTACATTCGTTCTCATAAAAACCTAAGCTAAGTTACTCCACTACATAATGTTTAAAGCTGCTTTGTTCTAACCTAAACTTGTACGGAGTAGTTCCTGGCACCCTCGGGGCTTGGAGGAGACAGAACTTTGTGTCTTCGATGGAATAGATTATGAGACACTTTACACCACATAACTATACAATTCCAATAATGTTATGAAAATCTACATTACTTATAAGTTAGGTTCTGATGACGTCACGCTTATTTAATATTAAAATAATGCAACGTAGAGCCCAAACCACTGATCCTAGAGACTTGAAACTTGGAATGTAGGTTCTTTTCGGTGTGTGAACGTGTGCTAAGGATTTTTGAAAATTTACCTTCTATGGGGGGGGGGGGGGGGGGTTAGCATTACAGAAGAAAGACATGCATAGTATAGAGAAAAGATTATTTTTTGATTATCCCTTATTTATTTTTTGGGGTTTCGTACCTCAAAAGAAAAATAAGAACCCTTATAGGTTCTCTTAGTTGTCCGTCTGTCTGTCTGTCTGTCTGTCGGTATCTAGGTATGGAACCCTGCCCTACGCATCCATACGTAAGCCTTAACAATTTATTTTATTTTCTCACTGTGAAATATAACATATTTAGTTTATTATTGCTCATAAGGCTGGCTCAGAATGTAATACAGAGACTTAGATAGAATACATATAAAACTACAAAGGTAAGAGGGCCAGAGGTAAGTAATATAAGTATGCTTGCAGTTTCTAAGAATACGATACAATACTCTTAATTGAGACCAAAATAAAATGAATATACAGGTTCCACTTAAACTAGTTAAAGTAATATCGAGCAATAGTAATTGAATAATATTATTTATTAATATAGCTTTAAGCGATCGCTTTCATGTACCAGGGCCTTTGGACGGATAGATAAATTATTGAATGTGTAAAGGGTGAAAATAGCAACAGTGAGATTTCTTTAAAACTTCTTTCTTCATATTTGAAGAAAAATATTACAACATAACATATAGCATATAATCACGTCTTTTTCCCGAAAGGATAGGGATAGGTACCCAGGACTCATTCCCATTGTAGGTACAACCACGTTTCGCCAGTATGATAGTGGTTCATTGGTGTAATAGGGGGCGAGCCTATTGCCATCTAACGGGCATAGTTCCAGACTCCAGGCGGTCACTATGATAATTTTTAATGGAAAAATCCAATAACAATTTTCCTGACCTTGTGATTGAACCCGGGACCTCAAGTTTGCAGTCGAGATTGCTACACTACGCCACCGAGCCAGAGAAGAAAACTAAAATGTTTGAGTTAGAATTTAATCAGGAAACAATTTCCCAAACACATCGCATAAAAGAGATGATTTCAATGCTGCAGCTGCACACGTAGCTACTAAAACTATTCAAAAAATATGAAAGTTAGGAGGTAATCAAAATTTCAGGCTAGGAATCAGCAGGCACCGAATGTCGGTGTACCTATGCTTCGTGACCGTTTTATCCCAGTATGGCGATGAATAATTCGCTCAAAGTTCCACCACCAAGTTTATAGAAATGGCGCGGTTGGCTTCCTCGCTACGTGGTCACTGAGAGTAGATACTAGCGACGTAACAAACTCTTTTTTGATGATAGTGAGTGACAAGACGAGCAAATCAGGTGCATGATGGTAAGCATCATGATTGCCCATATCAGACATACCGACTATTCGCCTTTAAACTTCGCCTGTCACCCTGAGATATTAGTTATTGAAACTTGTCATTCTCAGTAATTTTGCTGGTAACATTGCCCTTCAGAGCGGAACACAGTAATGTTTGCAACATTAACGTTATTGCTTGGCAGATGAATAGCTTTGAAGGCAAAGTCGAGGTACTTACCCAGGCGGCCCCCTGCAAAAGAGCCCTACCACTACACCCACATTTAATTTAAAAATTAACGGTGTGAATAACCATGGAATATTATACTTCTGGACATTTGTTTGGAAAATATCAAAATTAAAACTCAATGTGATACACAAAGTTTTCTTTTTATAACACATTTTATGTTAATGAATAAATAAGCCAGTACCAGAAATATTTCAGTTGTTAGACACAAAAAATAAGTTTTATTTGTGTGTTTCACATCATAAATCATTTATTTAAACCAAAAGAAAAAAATTAATTAAAACATTAATATACATGTTTACAAAATTAAAACTAAACTAGAATAAAACCTAAAACTTACCAATAACTGTCTCATAATCTAGATCACTTACTACTTACTTATATTTCTGTTAACAACGTTAGCGTTTATAATATAGATGTTTTTTGCTAGATACACTCCAAGTCATTTTTACCGGGGAAAAACGTAAAACACCCAGCTGGTGATATTGGCGCGTCACTAAAACCACTAAACTAGTTGACCCACTAAAACCCCAGAGTGTTCATCCCAGCTGCTGTGTGAAGGTACGACGGAGGTTCATTCACGCATTCTTCTCCGTCAGACTTATAGATACAAGATGCAATTTTCAACCGCTGCAGCCACATCTCTTGGGCCAACCGTCAAAATTTACTGCGTTTAGTACGATTGTTGCATCCCCCGTTTTGGGTTATTCGTGTGCACTTGGCCGGGGTTCGTTTACTTTGTTATACGAATGTTTGGCCCGTTGTTCACAAATCCGGCGCTCAGAATTATAATTACTGTGAGGGATTTACGTATCCTTCCTTTCTACGCAAATGCCAACGCTGAGGCTGCTTTAATCATCTGGAAAGGAGTTGAGGTCTAGATATGCGAGGCCAACGACTCTAATACGCATACGTCAACAAATGTTTATATAACGAGATATTCGTGTTGCTGCAGTACTGATAATTGTCGAATGCGTTATTACAATATAAAAAAACGCAAATAATATACAACCTAATCATTACGCGTTTCATAGTGCACCTCAGGAAACAAATTGAAAATGCAGAAATATGAATAAACAGGGAATAATTTACGACTCAATTGTTTGTGGTTGGTTCTGGATCTCAAGTTAATAAAATAGAGTGCGATAAAGCATCTCTTAACAATATAAAATAAAATTAAGTTCCGATTAAGAGCAAAGAAGAGTCTAATAACAAGTTATACGTAGATACCAACGACTACGAGCATTAACTCAAACATAGTATGAACAAAAATGAATGTATGTAGGTAGTAGACATAGTATTTAAAACATAATAATCTAGAGTCTAGACTCGCATAAGTCCGGTCTAATCCCACATCTACATAGGGAAGACTAGTAATTAACGTCCTCAGACTGCTTTACGACTTCGCTTATTTTTTCTCCTTTCCGTTCATCCTTCAGGATTAATTATTACTGTCTGTTGAATGCATTTGCATTCGTCTTTCTAATGGGGATGAGGACATTAAAAAGGAATGTTATAACTAATGGTTAAACCACTATATAATAATATTAATTTGATTTAGTTCTCATTTCGTTGTCTGTCAAAACCCTTGTATTCTCAGAAACTTGTAGTATGTATCAACTTGATATACAAAAGTCAATGATATGGGCTTTTTACCGTATATATTTCCAAAGCTTCTTCGTGCAGCGAGGAATCAAAACACACTATATCAAAACATTCCGTTGACTTAGAATGATGAAAGGCAAGATGCAAGGTCTTATGACATGGGTATATTAAGAGCGTACGCGGCCTTTTAGGAATTTGACACAATCCCATGAAAAATTTACCAAGTCTATGTTTTGTAAATACTGTTTCCTCCAAATCTTATTAACCCATTCTATAAATTTATATCCTGATATTTTTATAGTGAAGTAAACTTTCTCCCTGTTATTTCTGTTTCTCTGATAAACTCTCGGTTTTTTCCTAGTAAACTTCTAATCCCAGTTTTACTCGCGTGATTGGACGTTCACCACAAAAAAGTTAAGAGTTTATGAAAGAAAGATTAAAATAGTTCACTTTATCTTCAAAATATCAGGATATAAGTGTAAAAAATTGGTTTACAATACTCGGAGTAAACAGGATTTGGTAAATATTCCATAAGATTGTGTCAAATTGCTCATAGGTCGCCTTTCTTGTAAAGGTATAACACCCTATCTATACTAGGTATACCTATAGCTAGACCGAGTAATCGAGTCCTCGCCTGCGAGTTACAGAAGCGGCGGAGGGTGCAGAGGTAGACGTGAACGGGGGCCGAGAGAGGTGAGGGCGGGATGTGCCTACCGCCCGCACCTCTCCGGTCCTACGCACCTTTACCCCTCAGGCAAAGACTCAATTAATATTCCTACCTATATAAAATCTACTTTACTAAAGAAGGCTTATTAAAAAGTAAATCAGTATATAGAGAACAAAGATGCTTGGAAACTTCCGCATAGCCAGCACGCGGTACCTTCCAAACAAACGAATGTAACCAAACCAAATATTGTAAAACAATCAGTTAAAAAAATTAAGCCCTACAAGTTTCTTGTGCGTTCTTCTTATAAAGTAGGTATCTTTCTAGACTCATTACTGTTTATTTTCATTGACGTACAAAAGTGTCATATTGTGACCTATTTGAATAAATATTTTTGACTTTGACTTTGATACACACATACAGCCGGTAACATACCAAAGATTTCTTACTATAAGTCACCATTAAGTGTGGATCATATCAGAAATTCTTTTGCATGACTAATGAGCGTAGAAAATTGAATGATAGCCCGAAAATTGGCGGATGTCCAAGCCATTTGTCATGGATTCAAATATCGCTCCTTCTTTTCAACTCGGGAAGGATTTAGATGTGTTCTCAGTTGGAATGTATAACTTCGTATATTTTATGTTAATTTTGGCAAATACGAGTACGTTACTACGCCGTGCATTCACTGAATTTTTGGACCAATTCTAGTGTAAATATGTTAAAACTGATATTACGACTATATAATTAATATACGACTTCGAGTGTTCATTTTCACAAGTTACCTAATGACGCAAATGAAAGAAGAAAAAAAATCGTAAGACGCGGGCACTTTATATACGTTGGGCGCCACATAGGAGATGGGGTGCACTCATATATAAAAAATAAACAGGAGAGATCTTATAGGTGTTTAATAATGTCTTCACAATTAGAAATAAAAAGAATTCACACTCGTGGAATTCGGGCACGCGCGAGTTAAGCCATTTTCCTACCACAGATCTACTAATCCAAAAGACGAGCGGGAGGACGGCCGCGAGTGGTGCGCGGTGGCAACACTGAACGGTTCACTATACAATATATTATTTTTGTGTGCTTATACAGTGCTTATTCATTATTACATGTTTGATTGCCTCGGTGCTCGGTGCCCGGTGCTCGGCTTGAGTGTTTCGTGGTTCCCTGGTTCGATTCCCAGATCAGACAAAAACTGTTCTTGGAATTTTTTCAATCATAGCCTGGAGTCTGGAACTGTGTCCGTTAGATCCAAATAGGCTCGCCCCTTATAATATTTGACTTTAAAAAGGCAAGAAGAAGTGTGGGTGTGCCCACTATGGTACGTAGGTACATTTCGGGAGAATAGGTGTGATCTTATAAGCTTCTAATAATAGAATAGAATAGAAAACA
The DNA here is from genome assembly GCA_947063395.1 of Hemistola chrysoprasaria. Classification (NCBI taxonomy): domain Eukaryota; kingdom Metazoa; phylum Arthropoda; class Insecta; order Lepidoptera; family Geometridae; genus Hemistola; species Hemistola chrysoprasaria. The sequence goes on along the minus strand of OX346716.1, from coordinate 13,519,947 downwards.
TTTATTCATTACCACAAGTACAATAATAGATAATATGCTTAATTTCTATAGTTACAATTGATACTAAATAGATAAGACTATTATATAGATTAGGCCTTATACTTAAGTTCGATGTACTAGGTGGTAACAAAAGGACATAACTCAGCATATTATATGCGTTCCATGCTAGCATGAAGCGCACTGTTTTTCAGTTATGCCCCTTTGGTTACAAGACCATAGTATACCTAACAATATAAAAGTAATGACTAATCTTATTACATCTTAATTGCTTATAATCTACAAAAAAACTTCACTTGCGCGTTTGCTAGTTTTTGTAGACTCCTAGATTTATTTAACATACGCGTAGAGGTATTATACATAATATTAATTACTTCTGAATATTGTAGAAAATATAACTTTGGTATTTTCGAATTTTTCTACGTTTCCTACAGGCGGATATCAGGAATTTGTGTCTCATATCCTGTTCACCGGTGACATCCGGCGGCGGTTCCACAGAGGCACAAGTTTAAAGGTTAAAAGGTAATGTACCTATTTATGGACGGAGTTTCTCGACGTTACCGAAGCTTCCTTTTAAAATAATGTAATAAATAGTAAAGGTGGAATTTTTAGAAATGCCTGGTGGAGGGGCCTTATATTAAGTTTAGGCGAATCCCACTCCGCCCCGTACCTCGCTACGTACTGCGGGGACGAGTGATGTAACGTTGATCTGCACTCCACAGCGGGATATGATTTGGTGTGTGTTACACGTAAGCGTTAATCACCATCAATCGGTAGCTGTGGTTGCCCTAAGTGAAAATTTTAAAAAACATAATTATTCTTTTATTCAATCTGAAATGAGAAGGAAACCACCCACGGGCGGGATTCAAACCACGCACCCTCCGCACCATTCCGCGTGGTGGGCACTCTACCACTTGAGCTACCGTGGAGGCCCTAGTCATCGGCGAAATTTTTTCTATCACATCTAACTAAGGGACTACACTATACTACTATATTACGTGGGTAAAATTTTTCTTCTCATTTCAGATTGTATATCAAGCGATTAGACAGCTTGGTCTATAAAAACTGTTCTCTGTTTCCAAAGAAACACGTAGTAGGTAGAGGTACGGTAACAGCTTCGCCTTGGTAATAGCGCCCTGGCATCTTGTATGAGGAACCCAAAAAATTTAAAAGACAATCAATGATTGTTGAGACTTGAAAAAGTAAAATGTTACGTATTGCCCAGAGATTTACACGACATTAATACATCAGTCTTTTTCCCAAAAGGGTAAGTGGATGTGTACTCAGGACTGCCATAGTAGCTACATCACCACTTTATATGTTTTTTTGTCCCATGTAAGGAGGCAAGCATGTTGCCATTGCCGGGCAGTTCTAGACTACAGGCTCTCCATTGAGAAACTTTCCGATGGAAAAATCCAAGAAAATTTGCCTGACCTGGGCATTGAACCCGGGACCTTAAATGATACTTATTGTGATACAAAAAATATTACAAAAAAAAATGTACTTCGTGGAACAAATTAGAAACCAGGAGGAAGTAAGTTCTACCCTCATTTATGCGAAAATCGTAACAGTACGTGTGCTGGCCCAAATGTTCCAAACTTCGCTAAGTAATAAGCACTCAAGTTATAAAGTGCCTATGCTCAAGTTTATTTTATGAATTGACTTACTTCCCATACAGACTTAGAGAAATCGCAGAAGTTCTCAACATTTTTGCTTAATGGAGGAAAAATCGACCAGGAAGTATAACATGTAAAATATTGTGAGCTAATGGAGCGTGGGAGAATAATATTTTTTTCTCACATTTACGTGACATTTACGTGTAGGATACACGTAAATATCACATCGTTTTAAAAATAATGTGTTGAGTGTAGGGTCATACATCCTAATCCTATCCTAATACTATTATTTTTGTAGTGGTAGGCCTCTTTTGCAGGGGGCCGCCTGGGGAAGTACCACACCTTTGCCAGTTATTCATCCGCCAAGCAGTAATGTGCAAACATAACTGTGTTCCGGTATGAAGGGCAATGTTACCAGCGAAATTACTGGGCATGATGAGATTCAACAACTCATATCTCAGGGTGACAGGCGCAGTGCAGTGCCGCGCAGAATTTTAAATTTAAAAACACTGGGTGTCACTGTGTCTGATATGGGCAATCATGATGCTTACCATCAGGCACCTGATTAGCTCGTCTTGTTACTCACTACCATAAAAAAAAAAAAAAAAAAAATTATAAAGGCGAAAGTTTGTAAGTATGGATGTATGTATGGATGTTTGTTACTCTTTCACGCCAAAACTACTGAACCGATTGGGCTGAAATTTGGTACGTAAGTAGCTTAGACCCTGGAATAACACATAGGGTACTTTTTATCCCGATATTCCCACGGGAACGAAGACTACGCGGGTGAAACCGCGGGTCACAGCTAGTATAACTATATAGGTAGGTACATACCTACGGTAGATAGATAAATAGATAAACACTATTGGTACACCACAAACAAGAAAATCTTAAAAAGAAAAACATACATTCACGCCTTTTTCCCGAAGGGGTAGGCAGAGATGTACCCAGGACTCAATCCCATAGTAGATACACCCACATTTCGCCAGTACGTTATTGGTCCCATGTAATAGGGGGCGAGTCTATTGCCATCTACCGGGCACATTTCCAGACTCCAGGCAGTTATTGAGATAATTCCTAATGGAAAAATCCAATATTTAACACTGCCTGACCTGGGGATCGAAACCGGACCTCTTGATTGGCAGTCGAGCATGCGCCCTCTACGCCACCGAGGCAGTCTTCAAATCTTAAAACTAATAACAAATAATAATCACTATACATACTTATAGACAACCTGGGGATGGAAAGAACCGTAAACATTGATTAACGGCGGTATTTTTTGAGTCCCAAGCCGCCTGCCAAGCGTGGTGATTACGGCTAAATCCCTCCATATAAATAGTTTATGGCGTTCTATGGCGGAGGCCTATTTTCAGCAGTGGACGTCTTCCGGCTGATGATGATGATGATGTAACAGGGCGCCTATTGCCGTCTACCTGGAACAGCACAACAGACTCCATGCTGTCATTGAGAAAATTCCTATTGCTAAATCCATTAACAACTTGGCTGACTGAGGCTTGGCTGGGGCTCGAACCCGGGACCCTTATGATCGGCTGTAGCACCTCGAACCCTACGCCGTCGAGGCAGTCATTTTAGTTCATTTCAGTGATAAAATTATATCAGTTTATAGTGGAGTGCTTGTTTTTTTTTCTATAATACAACATAATTATAAAAACATAACATAACATACATTCACGCCTTTTTCCCGAAGGGGTAGGCAGAAATGTATCCAGGACTCAGTCCCATAGTAGATACACCCACATTTCGCCAGTATGTTATTGGTCCCATGTAATAGGGGGCGAGCCTATTGCCATCTACCGGGCACAGTTCCAGACTCCAGGCAGTTATTGTGATAATTCCTAATGGAAAAATCCAATTTTTAACACTTTGCCTGACCTGGGGATCGAACCCGGGACCTCTTGATTGGCAGTCGAGCATGCGCCCTCTACGCCACCGAGGCAGTCATAATTAACATAATTATAATTATAATAAAATACCTATCAATTTATCCTATTCATGTTTTTTGGATTTTTCCATTAGGATTTATCTCAATAGCTGCCTGGAGTATATAAATATCCCCCCCCACCTCCCCGGAAATCCTGGCGGAATCCTGGGTACACTCTGCCTATATCTTTGGGAAAGGCGTGATTGTAGGTTATGGTATGTAATTTGGTAGAAAGATTCCAGGTAATTTCAGAGAGATAAATACAGAGACCAAGCCAATTCAAGCTTAACTCAACATAATGTAATAAAATTAGAAGAACTAAAACTCTAGTTGCCTAACGGAGGTTTGGCGCAAATCGTGTTAACGTTCTAAGATCAGGGCATCATCCGGATTTCATTTAGATAATTGAATGAGGATTTATCCAGACTGTGAAAAGGTTGGGGTCGACTGCGTGGCCAGAGAAAAGGCGATGTAGATTTTGAGAGGACTTACAAAGATTAGAACGATTAGAAAAGGTAGGTACACCCACATTTTGCTAGTATATTATTGGTTCCATGTAATAGGGGGCAAACTTATTGCCATCTGGTGAAATGTGGGTGTACTTTCTATGAGACTGAATCTTGGGTACACATATGCCTCCCCTTTTGGGAAAAAGGCTTAAGTTATTGTTGTTGTTGTTGTTGTCATGAAAAAAATACGAAATCGATGTTTCGAGTTGCCTTGTTTACTCCAATATAAGTAATGAAAACTTTCGATATTACTTATTATAATTTATTATAACTTAAATCATGAATTTTCCTCTATTATTAATTTATTTACACATAAACAGTGCCACACAAATAGAATTTGTTCTTTACACACATAAATGTAGCTTATTAGTCACCTGTGTGGCGACAAGGTCACGCAGCTATAAGAGTTCTATACATTTACGACTTCTGTGCGACTAACTCTGTTTATTATAATGAACTAGTTGTACCCAGCGGTTTTACCCGCGGAGTCATCGTTCCCGGAGGAATATTGGGATACAAATTCTATTTGTTATTCCAGGGTCTAAGTCATACATACCAAATTTTAGCCCAATTGGTTCAGTAGTTTGGGCGTGAAGGAGTAACAAACATCAATTCATCTATCCATCCATCCTCACAAACTTTCGCATTTATAACATTAGTAGGGTGTTGTAATAGATCGCTGTTATAGGGGCCACTTCCACAAACAAATGCTGACTATTGTTCGATCGGTTAACGGTCAGGTGTGATTAATTCCGTGCGTTAACCTGATCCGTTCCGGTTCTCATTCCCTCTCTTATTCCAATCACCTTTTCCCGCACTTTGTTTCATCCAATAAAAGTTTAACGCTAACCGTGTGGGCTTTGATTGGGATAATAATGGTTTTTCCTGAAGATTTCTTCGTACGAATTGATGTTTTGTTGGAAGATTTACATTCATCGCAATTCTATGGTAAGCAAAACGTAAGCTAAGGACTAAAGCAATCTTAAGTAATATAATATGTATTACTTGTGAGATACACTAAGTTTTCTTGCGATGGCCAAGTCAATCTATTTTAATTTTAAAACATAAATATTTTTAATATTGATATGGTCTATACGATGTTGTTAGGTTAGCTAATTTTACGTAATAACTTAATACAGGAGGTCCCTTAAGTAGGGACTTAATAAAGTAACCGACTTAGTATTACATGGATCTCACAACTTTTACAGTAGAAGAACTGAGTTGTGAGACTTGATTTTTTTACAAGTTTTATTTTTGATGGCATCTCATTTCTTTTTGTTGATAGAGGATTATCTATAACTAATTATGCGGCACTCACTGCCGCACTCAAAGTTTTTTTAAATTAATAAATTACTTAACCCATTATTTCTCTATAGAATTAGATTTATATAGAGATTATTCAAATTTTTATACTCATACTGACGAAGTCAATGTGCGTAAGATAAATAAAACGAGGTTGCCTGGAAGAAAGAAGCCGCCTTTCTGTGACGGACGGGAAGCGTGGGAGCCGCTGCGCGGGCAAGCCGCCTCCGCCGGCCGTAGTTATAATTATTATTGTTCTTTCTTTCATGGCAATTTCGGACAATTTAGTCTACTTAATACTTAGCGGGATTTTGGTACAACTTCATAAGACTCTTCATTCTGTTGACCATTTTATAAGTTACCTTTGAACATAATTATATTTTAGTAGCTATCTACACCTATTATTCTATTATATTATACATATTATAAGGTACACTGATTCATTAACTGCAAATGTAACTTTGTAATCCTATACCTATCCTATCCTATACCTATGGAATTACATAACAAATTATTTATGCAGTTGATGTATCTAGATGCAGTTTATGTATGTAGATTGTAGTGGTAGGCCTCTTTTGCAGGAAGCCGCCTGGGGAAGTACCACACCTTTGCCAGTTATTCATTATTCATCCACCAAGCAGTAATGTGCAAACATCACTGTGTTCCGGTCTGAAGGGCAATGTTACCAGCGAAATTACTGGGCATGACAAGTTTCAACAACTTATATCTCAGGGTGACAGGCGCAGTGCAGTGCTGCACAGGATTTTGAATTTTAAAACACTGGGTAGCACTGAGTCTGATATGGGCAATCATGATGCTTACTATCAGGCACCTGATTTGCTCGTCTTGTCACTCACTATCTTAAAAAAAATATCATACATTTTATGCAATACATCAGCAGATTGCTGGTAGACCAATTTCAGTCAAGTCACTGAAAAATTGTATGTTAGCTTTTCGTAATGATTTTCGAACAATAGACACTAAAATGCTTTTGATTGTACACCACAGCACGATTGTTCTTACCCGTTTCAGGACCTCGCACCGTTTGCTCCACATTGTTTAGCCGATTCCGATGGCCCTACCATGGGATATAATTATACTTTAAATTAAAAGAGAAGGTTTAGAGTAAAATGTAGGTGCAGTATTCATAACAATTCAGAGTGGGTTAAATAATATTCCTGGATTTGATCCCGATCAGGTCATCAGATCAGGTCAAAAGTTTTATTGATTATTTTTCATTAGGGATTTTCTCAACGGCATACTGGAGTTTGGAACTGTTCACACAGTCTGAACACACCAAGTCGGATTGGTTATAGGCTTTAGTTCAAGTAGATTAATAAAACCGACAGAGTAGAACACCCCGACTCCAGGTAGTCATGTGGCTCAAACCCTAGAATATTTTTATTAAGTTCGGGAAAAATCCTATAACATTGTCTGACCTGGAGATCGAACCCGGAAACTTATATTTGGTAATAGAGCTTGCTACTGTTACGCCATCGAAGCAGTCTATTCATCATCATCCAGCCGTTGGAAGTGCACTGCTGAACATAAGCCTCCCCCATAAGAGGGTTGTTGCCAATACTCGCCACGCTTGGCAGGCGGGTTAGCGAGCGCAGTTTGATGGTTTTACGCAGAGGACGCTGCTGCCCGTCCTCTGGATCCTATAGCCCTTATCTGGCTCTTACGGAAACCACCGGTAGAGAGGGTGAGGGACTATTCTAAAGCCTACCGGCTTTAGAATACCCCACGGCAATGTAGTGAAGCAGTCTTTTAATAACATTATATTACAATATTATGTGCGACGGTGCTTAATAGTTCCCTTCTACTACTCCATAGTAAGGCCCCAGTTGTAATTAAGCAGCAGTCAATAGCAGAGTGCCTCCAGACGCAGCTCGACCGGGCCCAATTACCCGCCAATTAATTCTGCAATAACTACAGCCTGCTGAGCAGAGCCTTGCACTGGCTAGTGTGAAATGTAAACAATGAGATGAAGGTATTTAGTGGAAGAAACTAATTTTGATTCGGAGGAGGTAGCTGGCTTTCTAAAAAACTATTCTATGTTATTAAATGAAAGAGGACCTCTTAGCAGTTTGACATAATCCTATGGAAAATTTACTAAATCGATGTTTTGTATTCCCCTGTTTCCTCCGAATACAGTAAACCTATTTGATATATTTATATCCTGATATTTTAAAGTTGAAGTAAAGTATGTCCCTATAATTTTATTTTTGTTTATAAACTCTACATTTTTCTGTAGTAAACGTCCGAACACGCGAGTAAAACTGGGATATTTGGAAGTGGTTGCCGTAAGGGTCGGCTAAGGGTTATCAGATCCAAAGGATGAGACTTTTTTTGGCATATATTCATAGCTATATTCATAGCAATACAATATATTCATAGCTGATATTCCAAGGCATAATAAAGGTCACTGATGGATACTTTTATTAATTAATTTTGAAAATTACATAACGAATAACACAAAGGTACACCTTCTAAAATATAGGTATACCTTGTAAAATATAGTTTAAAACCTAAAAGCTGAAAAAAAAATTTTTGCCCATATTTCCGTATACGCCGATATTCGCATTTCTGTTAGGACTTACCTAAGAGGCTATTTGACCAATCACTTTAATTTAAAATATACAGAAATGCGAAAACAAAATATAATTAAAATAATTTAATGATTATTTTGTCGTGACAATCTTCCTTTTATTTTCTGAATAATAAATTAGCAGCTAATTTAGTGAATTATAAATTAGCTGATATTCATTTATAAACTTTAAGGATATAAACAAAAAAAAAAGTTTGTTCATCTGTCACGGTATCAGGCTGTATTTTATTAGGTAAAGGTACGTTTAAGTTTCGTTTGCTTAGGTCGTTTAAAATTCATATGAGTATATTCAGATCTCCACTAAGTAGTCCTGCCATCATGAACCTAGCACTGCTAATGCATTTATTGTGTTAATTCGGAATAGCTCATAAAGAATTCAAGGCAATTTACTTTGACATCACACTGGATCTCGAAAGCTTACGAAGTGTGGGAAGTGAGTATATGAACAGAGTATCTTCTGAAAGAAACCGAGGTAGAATGGTTTAGTGTTGAAAAAAGTATACATAGAAATAAATGTATACATAAATACTTGAAAGTGAAAAAACAAAATTATGTGACAATAAAATTAAATTGTATAATATTTTATAGTTAGAGCCGTCTTTTTAAAGAGAAGTTTATACTTTTATACAAGTACCTATGTGATATTATGTGAAATTAGAAAAACATGCTGATATTACATTATTTATTATTTTATTACAAACCACGCGGCACCTTCTAAACAAACGAATGTAACCAAACCAAATATTGTAAAACAATCAGTTGTAAAAATTACGCCCGAAAAGTTTCTTATGTGTTCTTTTTGTAAAGGTATATCTTTCCGAACGCACGGACTCATTACTGTTTGTCTTCATTGACGTACAAAAGTGTCATATTGTGACTTATTTGAATAAATCTTTTTGACTTAGACTTTGACTTTGATTTATTGTTGATTTATATAACATCCTCCGTGGGACTGCCTCCGTGGCGTAAAGGGCGCATGCTCGACTGCCAATCAAGAGGTCCCGGGTTCGATCCCCAGGTCAGGCAAAGTGTTAAATATTGGATTTTTCCATTAGGAATTATCTCAATAACTGCCTGGAGTCTGGAACTGTGCCCGGTAGATGGCAATAGGCTCGCCCCCTATTACATGGGTCCAATAACATACTGGCGAAATGTGGGTGTATCTACTATGGGACTGAGTTCTGGGTACACCTCTGCCTAACCCTTCGGAAAAAAAGGCGTGAATGTATGTTATGTTATGTTATATAAAATTTTCTCCAGTTACCCGGCAGAAAATGATATTTTAGCATTAAGTTAGTCCCTAGCGTTGTACTTAGTTATAAATAAATAAATATAAGGAAAAAGCTTACAAAAAATCTTAATAAAGTTACACATAACATAACGCCTTTTTCCCAAAGGTGTAGGCAGAGTGCCGTTGTAGGCACACCCACATTTGGCCAGTATGTTATAATTCCCATGTAATAGGGGGCGAGCCTATTGCTATCTACCACGTACAGTTTCAGAGTCCCGGCAGTTATTGAGACAATTTCTAATGGAAAAATCCAACATTTAACACTTTGCCTGACCTCAGGACCTCCAGAACCTTCTGATCGGCAGTCGTGCTTGTGCCCACAACGCCAACGAAACAGTCAACCACCAGTTGAATAGTGGTTGACCAGTAACAGTTTACTTTCTGTCTATTACATTTGATATTCTAGGTCTGCTAAAGCTATTCTATGTTTTCCTAACAATTGTAACCAAAGTAAGACATGCGATACATATTATATTAGACTCCACTATGCACTTAAGGTGTTGTATACCTACAAAGGCGGGGAAAGCTTACGCTTGAAACTTTTAAGTGTACCGTGAATTCCACGTGTCCCTGGTTGGTTGGAGTATAGTTGTCTAAAGTTACATGTCACACTTCTTTGTTTTGTGAGAGCCAAAACGTGGCCGGAAACTTGACAAATATTGTCGAGTCAAGTGTACTTTTACTATATAATATTAGGAAGGTTTTGCTTTCAAAATATTGCTTTATTCTCAATGTCTTGTGAAAAATAACAATAACAACATTTTTTCAAAGCTGTGTATCAATGTTTTAATAAGGAATTCAAAGATTATCATAGTCATCTGATTGTAATCTGCTTTAACAACTTATTGGTAATCAATTTTGAATACTAGAAGAGTCTAGTATTCAAAACAACAACTAACTACAACTTCAGAGGAAGTTGTAGTTAGTTGTTTTAGAAGAGGACCATCTCTTCTAAAACAACTAACTACAACTAACCATGAAAACCATATCAAATGGAACGATAAACTATTGTTCCCGTCTTTCACTTATTAGATAACCTAGCTGTTTACCTAGGCAGCAGGAGTTCATCATCATCATCAGCCGGAAGACGCCCACTACTGATATAGGCCTCCCCCATAGGATGGCATAAAGTATTCATATGGGGGGATTTTGCCGTAATCACCACGCTTGGCAGGCAGCTTGGTGATCGCAATTGTTGGAATACTTAGTGCCGGAGAGCGCTGCTGCCCACTCCGAATATGTCTCTCTGCTGGGTCTTACGGCTCCCACGGGATCCGAAAGGGGTAGCCCTATTATATTGTAGCCGGGAATCACATGACCAGGAATTAGGTCATATTTATTTTTATCAGACATGGGACAATGTTTAACACATAGTTTTAGTATTTAACTAAGCTAGAAGCCTGCAATATGGTAACCAGAACGCTGTTATAGGTACATACTCCATTACAAACATACGGTTAACACCCGTACACAGATCAATAAATAGACGTGCTCAATCTCATCACAGTAACGTTTGACCTGGCCGAGAATTGAACCCGGGACTTACGGCTTACAGCTTAGAAGGCAGGATCACCACCACGGAGCAAACGGGCCAAAAACTATGACTTATATATTACTAGCTGAGCCCCGCGGTTTCACCCGCGTGGGTTACCCCTCGTACCCTATATGTTATTCCAGGGTCTAAGGTATGTACATAAGTAAGTATAAACGTACCAAATTTCAGCTCAATCGGATCAGTAGTTTTGGCGTGAAAGAGTAACAAACATCCATCCATCCTCACGAACTTTCGTATTTATAATATAAGTAGGATAGGATATTAACCAAACAGATATTACTAACTCTGTGGAATCTGAATATGAATCGAAATATATGATATCGAATATTAACTCCAAAATGATCTTTATCTTTACCAAAAATAATTCCAAAATCTGGAATTCTTTCGTAAAATAAAATATAAATAGAGTTAATACAGAAAACCAACATCAAGTGAGACAAAACAACCGTACTGCGGTCAGGTAATCACCGGTTGACGAGGGTCACCGGGCACCTGCGCGGTGCTCGCTTGAAATATTATGCCACGTTTTTATGGAGCAAACGATTAACCAGCTGAAGTCAGAGACAGTTTTTGAGATACAAGACGTCGTTTATAATGTTTTAGCTGGATATAAATATCCGATATAATCGTACTTTAAAAGTGGCAGTAGAAAAAGTCTCTTCAAGATTCTTGTCATGCGTTATTATTGAATTATATTTTACCGAACTGTTGATTCATTCAATACTGTTTCTTGAGCCCTAGTTGAATAATATTGTGTTCCGGTCTGAAGAGCAATGGTACCAGCGAAATTACTGGGCATGACGAGTTTCAACAACTAATATCTCAGGGTGAGAGGCGCAGTGCAATGCGGTGCAGAATTTAGAATTTGAAAACACTGGGTGGCATTGTGTCTGATATGGGCAATCATGATGCTTAGCATCTGGCACCTGATTTGCTCGTCTTGTAACTTACTTTTTTTTTATATATTAGATAGGTCTGCGTTTGACCCCAATCTCACCTGATGGAAAGTGAAGATACGTAGTGGCCTAAGATGGATATATCATAAAAAAAACATTTTTATTACTCGTATCAATATTTCTTCTCCTTGTATAGTTCGTCTCCTCTGTATGTAAATTTTGATTGAAAAATAGAACAATAAGTAAAATGACACAAAATATAAACTGCTTAAAAAATTACGCCCAAGAATTCTAATCGCAATGTTAGAATGTCTTCCGTCTCCTCTCTATAGAATAGTTATTGTTGTATATACCCCAATTTCCGCGAACAATGTTCTATAGTGATCCTTTATCCTCTTTTTATCTCTCTGTCAGATACAGACACGATTTTCGCAACTTTTCACGTGTCACCTCTGATAGCCACACTTATGTGGAAAGCCCATTTAGCCTCCATTCGGACTATCTGAAATAGTTCTGGCTCTGACAGTGAACTGACGACGATTTTATTAACTTTATAGTGCTAGTTTCAAAGTGAACTTGTCACATTTACGTTTTGATGTGTGCTTTATATTTTAACTGACTTTTATGAATAGGATTGTACTGACAATCCAAATACGTCATGAGCAAAATCCTACTATAATCCTACGCTAATATTTTAAATGTAAAAGCTTGTGACAATGGATGGATGTTTGTTACTCTTTCATGCTAAAACTACTGAAGTGATTGTGGTCAAATTTGGTATTTGGCTTTGCTCATGTGCGAAGACTACGCGGGTGAAACCGCGGGGCACAGTTAGTAGACTAATATTTTACAAAAATCAATCCTAAATGGTGTGGCTGAAGCCAGAATAATTTTTAGGAGGGTTCAGATATTATATTAGTTATTATTTTACGTCAAAAAAATACATATACATGTATACAAAATAATTTAAACTATGTAATATTATTAAGGGGTTATTATTATAGGTAACACTGGAAGTTTTTAGAATAGGCCGGTAAGAAAAGCAGTCGATGAAAAAATGTATTTAAATTTCGAATTAGGAACTCTTTGGGAATCCGTGTTATGTTTATATGTCATTTGTTTTTATTGGCAGCAATTTAAAAAGGTTTACGTCTGTCGAGCGTCGAAATACAATGGACTGATATATATTTTCCCCTCTACCTTGTTTCAAGGATAGTCCCAAGCGCGATATGACCACCTTCAACATCACCCTAAGAGTTGCGAAGAACTTGCTGAGGAGAGAGTAAAGTTTAGGAAATCTCTAAAAGATGGGGAGAAATGCAATGACTAATAAAAGAGCTAAGATGCACATCGGTGATTAAAATACGTTACCGAATCGGTCTCCATAGTCATTACAACAAATATACAGACTTAATGTTTAAATCGTCTGCCAAAGACGCCAAGGCCATTATTATAATATGACCTTGCAAAATACTGTCAAATGCTTCTGAAATCTAAATACGAAAGTAAATTAATTTCTTGAAATAAATTCTATACAATTAAACTTCATCAAACAGATCTGTTCAGACAGACAGATCAGTGGTGTGTCCTATTACTAATGTGCTCGAATAAAAATCAGCGTATACTGTGACAAAGTCCTTGACCGGCAACATTCCAGTAAACCTATAGCACTCTATCGCATCACAGCCTGTTGCTTTTATTTTCATTTACCCAACGTAACCTAATAAAGTGGTCTCATCGTGGTCAAAGAGTTTTATTATTAAAAAATCATATTTACGGCAAGAGCTTTTGTTTCAGCATTTTCTTTTAGTGCCCAGGTTGGAATTGAATTTGTTGAGATGGATTTTGTCCCGACCCAAATTTTTATTTTCTCGAAATATTTTTTCAAAATATTGTTATGAAAATATTTTAAGCTAAGCTGCGCTAAGTAATATTAACAACAAATACTAGAAATCACAATTATAGTCAAATCAATCCATCCATTCACAATAAAAGTCCTTGTACCTAGCGGAAGCTGTCTTTGAGCTCATTTTCTGTTGACGGTTTCGGAGATGGACCCTGATAGGTGCTTTCTTTTAGATTAAAAGCTCAAAAGGGCCTTTACACGTTGGACAAAAAAAGCTCTCCGTTTTTTTTTTTTTTTTTTTTTATTTTTATGATAGTGAGTGACAAGTCGAGCAACTCAGGTGCCTGATGGTAAGCATCATGATTGCCCATATCAGACACAGTGCTACCCAGTGTTTTAAATTCAAAATTCTGCGCGGCACTGCACTGCGCCTGTCACCCTGAGATATGAGTTGTTGAATCTCATCATGCCCAGTAATTTCGCTGGTAACATTGCCCTTCATACCGGAACACAGTAATGTTTGCACATTACTGCTTGGCGGATGAATAACTGGCAAAGGTGTGGTACTTCCCCAGGCGGCCCCCTGCAAAAGAGGCCTACCACTACAAAAAACGCCTACGCCTATAACGTGTACGCCTATTAAAAGACCGAGTACATAGGCCGTGTTATCGAATGACATAATAGGTATCTATTATATATCCAGTCTTCAATCTGTTTTTAATCGTTGCACCATTTTAAATTTAACACCTATTAAACTGCCGTCAAAAATAACGTTAATAATTAATGAGAATTGACGGTCGATTAAGTAAATTTATTTGGTGCAACGGTTTAGGTAACTAAATAATTACACAAAAAAAAAAAAATTATGAAACGTACGCGTGCTTAAAAAGTTTTTGTGGCCCAAGATTTTTAAATGCCTTTCATTTTATGCAACTTTACAACGAGCTGTCATAAAAATAATGCATAAATAATTTAAAAAGAAGCTACCGTCGTAAAAATGCGCGCTTTAATCTGCCCCGGTTATTCGAAAAGTTCCAAAGTTTTTATCTTTCCCTAACGGCGTGAAACTATGCGATGGGGACGTCACTCTCTATACATTTTGTCTCAAAATATGACCTGCGCGATAACTGGAACGTTTTGATTTATTTTTCCCAAATAATAAGGCAGTGTTACATAAATACCACGAGTTTTGACTGAGCAATTTTCATCTCGAGCTCCTATAATTTGAATCTATAGAAATATGTAGAGAATTTTTTTCATGAATTCAAATTATAAGTTTTTTTTTATATTTTGTATACATACCTAATGTATTGTATATCAATTATTTATGTAATAATTTGCCTTATTTTATTTGGAATTAGAATAAATCTAATTTTTCTAATAGATTATCATTTGCATTTTAATGATGATTTTTAAGGTTTTAAAATAACCTATAAAATCTGCCTGTAACTTTTTAATTTTTTGATGTAAAAGTCCACCTACGATGTCCTAAATCTAAGAGAAAGAACATTGTGAAATTACGTCGCGTCGGTTCTATTACGCGCCACACTATAAAAGTTTTATGGTGTGGAAGAAGGGTTTAGCCTATCAAGAATATACAGTCAAACTTTTTGTACTGACTTTATTATTCTGTGTTTTGTTTGCGACCCTCTTCCGATGTCGGAGTCGGCAAAAACAATCAAAAGTTGCCTGAAGAAGTAACTCGTTTCATGGTAATTTTGCTTAGTTCCGCGATTTAATTATTAATTTTAATAAATTCGTGTTTAAGATGGACTGTATAATGTTGGAGTTAACTTTATGAGATTCCTTGAGGAACGTTCATGGTGATTTTAATAATCCTAAGTTTACGCAACTTGTCAGTTGTGAGCTTATTACATTGTGAATTAAGAGGCCGTATACAAAATTTTGACTGTATGCGACAAGCTCACGCACACATGCGTGACAGTCGCTGGTGTGCGTGAGGACACACGGTCCGAGTCGGGTCGGGTCCGGAGTCGTCGATAGTCGTACTGGCCGTACGGCTATTCAACTATTATGATCTAAATATTTGATATTTTTCTATATCTTTTATTCTCGTGAATTGAATCAATGGAAATGAAAGGTTTTTTTTAAAGATTTTTAATTGCAAAAATTTTTGTCTATTTTAATTTCATTTTCCGGAAATTAATTGATTTTGAAGTAAAGTTCATTCTTGTGGTTTTAATTTTGTGTGTATTAAATTCTAAGTAGCCGAAATCAAAAACAGTGCTTAATCTTTTTTCTTTAAATTTTGAGTAAGTTATTTATATTTTACTTAGAAATATATTTTATAAAAGTGGTAAAAAGTGATGCATACATTGTATATATGACTTTAACAACAATATATTTTATTTTTTCATACTGGTCAAAACGATTGAAAAATATGTGAAATTCTAATCCTCTCACGGCAAAGTTTGATCAACGTCAAAGTTGAATAGTCAGTATGAGTTCAATTAAATCATAATTATTTTTAAAAATAAAAGAGTAGCTCATTTATTAGATCATAATTGAAATAATATATCATGTTATGCATTAAAACTTATAAAATACAGTATTACACGTCTGTGAAATCAAAAAGCAAAATTTTGTTAACGGCCTCTTAAGTTTCTTTAGTATGGAAAAATATAATCGTCACCGGCATTTTACATTTAAAAAATGTTTTTTTGTAACTTCTACATAATTAATTATAAGGTTCGTCACTTACCTATTAAACTCACCTAACTGTTAAGCAGATATCTTTCAAGAAACCAGTAAAAAAATATACAGAACACATAATTGAAACTTAATATTGGTCAACGATGGGGGCCCTCATTAACTGAGCTTTATCTATGAAATAGCCTCACAACATAACATAACATCTTTATCTCACACTTTTTTATAAACTGGCTCACATAATTTTCAAGATATTTTATTTTATTGACTTATTCTCTACGCTTATAATAAAAGCACGTACTTCTATAGCCCGAAAGAGTTTTCTTCAAACAAACGTGGTCCAAAGTTAGTGCACGGTTTGAAATTTATTTTAGAACTAACATCGTGTTCTACAAAATGGTATCTTCTGAAATTCGATGACCCGGCACATAACTTGAAGAAAGGCGTTATAAATCTATATTATGCAGGATCATCATCATCTTCATCATCATCTCAGCCACAGGATGCTCATTGCGGGATAAGCCTCCTTTTTAGATTTCCATCTAATAGGTTGTCCGGAAAGTAATTTCGTTTTTTTTTTGTGGAAATGAAAGACAGTTTTCGTATAAGAAACAAATACTTTATTAAATTATATATTGGCCGTTCTGGTCCATTCTGATCCATCTTTCTGGTAGTAGCATAATTCCACGCTCATAAAATTTTTGGTCTTTGCTGGCAAAAAACTGTCAGGAAAAAACGAAATTACTTTTCGTATAACCCAATAGTCCGGTTGTAAATGGCTTGCATCCTTGGTCTTTCCGCATTAAGCAATTTCTTACAGACAATAATTCGTTTTATAATTCGTTTTTAGAGCATTTATAAAAAACGGCACCATCAATGTCAGAAAATAATAAAACTAAACAATTTTTAAGGCATCCACAATTTTTGGACCGAGTCACACGATTTGAAGAGCGCGAGAATGTGTCTGACATTTTTTAAAAGAAAGCTTCAATGAAAATCCTATACCGTGGTACGTGGTTGTCAGATCTGAATGTGAATTTTCGCATTTGTACCTTAGAGAAAACTTGAGGCTTTGTGGCACTAATTTTAGGGTATCAAAATTGGTATTTACCACATGGAACTAATGACTAACTTTATATGTCCTTAATTGCTAAAAAGGAGGGTTAAATGCTTGTAAGCTTTGTAAGGTAAGTGAGTTTTTCTCTAATATATTTCATTTTATTTATGAGTACTTTTCTATATAAAAGTAGGGCTGCCTCGATGGAGAAATAGTACAGAGCTGCTCATGAAGTCCCAGGTTCAACAAGTCAGGCAAAAGTTTTATTGGATTTTTTCAGAACTGTGCCCGGTATTAGCAAGTAATACCGGTATAAGCAAGTAATACCGGGCAGCATTTTTTTTTTTTTATGATAATGAGTAACAAGACCAGCAAATCAGGTGCCTGATGGTAAGCATCATGATTGCCCATATCAGACACAGTGCCAAAGTGCCAGTGTTACATGGGTCTTAAAAACTAAACTGGTAAAGTGTGGATAATACCTTCAATGGGATTGAGTCCTGGGTCCACCTCAGCCTACCCCTTCAGGAAAAAGCCTGATTTATGATAGTGAGTGACAAGACGAGCAAATCAGGTGCCTAATGGTAAACATCGTGATTGCCCATATCAGACACAGTGCCATCCAGTTTTTTAAAATTTAAAATACTTCATGGCACTGCACTGCGTCTGTCAACCTGAGATAAATTGTTGAAACTCGTCTTGCCCAGCAATTTCACTGGTAACATTGCCCTTCAGACCGGAACACAGTAATGTTTGCACATTATTACTGTTTGGCGGATGAATAACTGGCAATGGTGTAGTACTTCTCCATGGGGACCCCTGTAAAAGAGGCCTACCCTGTAGTGGATGATGTTATGTATTCTATAAAAACCTTCTAATTATCCATCCAATATTTTATGTAACGACATTCACGTTCCAACTTGAAGCAAAAGTTGAAAACCACTTTTCACGTTACTATTGTCGGGACCCTAAATTGATCTCAAGGGTCAGTCCTTTTCCCTCACAAATTTCTAACACCATAATATATTAAGCTATTTATATTCTGAATGTCGTGACCAATTTATTTGCTGTCGGCATCCGCAATATTTCAACCAAATAGACCTGACATTTTTTTATAATTTGAAACATTAGTTTGGAATCGAAACCCGCCCTGACTTCCCGACATCTGACTGACGGGTAGCAGAACACTATTAATATTATAGGAACTAAACCTTCCTCTCAAATCGTTCCGTATATTGGTGCTATAGATTTTGAGTTTTTTTTTTTTTATATAAAATAGGCTTACGTTTGACCTCAATCTCGCTTGATGGAAGGCGAAGATGAGGCCTAAGATGGTACACGACGACGAGTTAAACACGAATAGATAGATTAACAGATATAGCGAAGGACTTTGTTATATAACATTTAGTTACAAATTCCTTTGCTAGAGATAAATATTTGTCTGGAAGAAATTGCTTTTTAGTGATAAGACCGCCACTTCTACATAATATTATATATATTCTTTGTGTGTGGTGTACAATAGTAACGTGTTATCTAACTATCTATAACGCGCTGTTGGTTTAATATATACCTATATATATATTATTGGTTGTTTATTATATAAAAATGTGTCAGAGAACCACGGTCTATAACACAACGACAAGTCTATACAAGTTAGACGTAAAAGTCTTACTTGTCGTAAACTTAAAACGACCGATATGTCATCCTCTGGCCGTCAGTGAGTGGTGACCAATAAGGGCGGTTAAATGTCCCATTCACTACTTACAAGGAATCAATTCACTTGTCATCTTGTAACGACCGAGAGGGAATGGGAAAAGGAATTATTGCACGTTTCGGAGTGTTAGGGGCTATAATGATTTTGGATTTAAGTACCTATGTAGGTATCAATATGAGCTTTTTTACGATCTGATTTGAACATGATCTTTTTTGTAAAAATCACATATTTTTTACACCGCAGACGGTACTCCTGAAATATAATTTTGCTATATGCCTTACTAATAATATACGTAAATTTTATACAAAATTAAATATTCCATACATTTAGTTTCAAAATCCTCCATGAATTTTAATAAGGCACAGTTTGTGAAAATGCTTCAGAATCAACAAACACAACACACTCAATCAAAGCGCGAGCTCATTTTCAATTTAAGGTTGCCACATCGATCACTAATTAGAAAGTACATAATATTATACCTACTATAATCCATCAAATCTAATAAGTACCGTTGACAGCTTCTGTACCTTGTTTGAGAGATAAATTTACAATTTGAATACATGTGAGATATCGGGAATTTAATTGTATTTTTTTTTTTTATGATAATGAGTGACATGACGAGCAAATCAGGTGCGTGATGGTAAGCATCATGATTGCCCATATCAGACACAGTGCCACCCAGTGTTTTAAAATTCAAAATTCTGCGCGGCACTGCACTGCGCCTGTCACCCTGAGATATGATTTATTGAATCTCATCATGCCCAGTAATTTCGCTGGTAACATTGCCCTTCATACCGGAACACAGTAATGTTTGCACATTACTGCTTGGCGGATGAATAACTGGCAAAGGTGTGGTACTTCCCCAGGCGGTCCCCTGCAAAAGAGGCTTACCACTACAATTGTGATTGGAATTGTAACATAAGACATGTCGGTGGGTAGAATGCGAAATGCAAACTATAGATAAACACACACGCACCTATAGGCGTTAAGTAGGTGGGATAGAAAAATTTCGCCGATGATTAGTACCTCCACGGTAGCTCTAATGGTAGAGTACCCACCACACGGATTCGTGAGGAAGGTGCGTGGTTCAAATCCCGCTTGTGAGTGAAATTTGTCTTCCTATATTCATATTGTATTTCATGCGAATAGATTGCATGGTCTTTTATAGACTTAGCAGTCTATTCGCAGTCTATAGCAGTCTATTGTTATTAAAATATAAGGACAAATTTAGTTATTAAGAATTAAATTAAAAAACCGCGAAGTGCAACTTTTTTTTTATATAAATATGAACTCAAGAGGTACATATAGTCGCTTACGTTTGACTTTGTAGAGCAATACGCTACCACGTTTGCATGAAACTTTATACCCTGTTTTTGACACATTCTTGAAAAAAGTCCATTTCTTTTGATAGTCACGAGTTCCCGAAATGGTTTGTTTTCTTTCTCACAGCTCCAGATAATTCGTCCCCTCAATAATAACCAGCGTCACACGTAACTTATAGCACCCCTCTTCTCCCCCTGGGGTGGGTGGACGTGATACATTCGGATTCCTTCACGAATCGCACGAATGATTTATCAGGAATGAGAGGCTGAGCAGGGACTGAATCAGGATAACCGTGGGGCATTTAAGTTAAGTTTGTTGGAGGTTGGAGAGCTATATATTTTTTAATAAAGGTTTTTTTTATTCATATTAGACAGAAATCAAAATAATTGTGTGGCTAGGTGTGTAAAAGTGGTTACAAAAACGTCTAATTCTAATTTATCGATCAGCTGATCCATTTTGTACAGGAAAGCGATTTTTTTCTGAATCTTGCTTGACAGGTAGATTCACATAAACAAGTAAGTACCTACAAGTTTTTGTAATTGTTATAACACGCGTCAGGATGCAAAATTTGCCAAACGACTATATTTACTATTGTAAAGGTATCTACCTAAATAAATGATATGTTAATCCTAATCTGATCTACCTAAATAATTATAAATGTATTGATGACTGGCCCTCTATCATACTCACAATCTCACTCACCATAATCTTATTGACGGCGAGCCGGTAACAGATAAAATTATTTGTATGGAATCCCTTAGGATTAAAAGTACCATCTTCATTACAGCTTCACTAAACGCCCCAACTACAAACACCTGAGTACGTCCACCCTACTATCGGAAGATAAGTTGTGACAAATCAAGGCCTCAACCTCCGACATATCTCTATTTACAATTCCGTTGAGTTGACGACTTTTTCCTCGTTCTATTGAACTTTACTCTTCGGATAATGGAATAGAAACTTCTTCGGGAAAGCGGATTTGTGACTGAATCAGTTTTTTCGCTCGAATTCGAACGAAATGTTCCGGGTAGTTGGAATTGTGCTTTGTCAATAGATTCGCGATGTCTTCGGTTTGGAGAAAATGATTCTATGAACTTACTTAATCCTTTACCGAGTCTGACAATATGAAAAACTACTATTATCGATTGACTTGATATTAAATCGTTGGTAAATTTATGATATAGCAATATTTGTTTTGCTATCTATGTCACATATAATATTAAAGTCCAAATTGTCATATTATGACATATTTGATCACAGCAAAGTCAAAGTCAAAATCAAAAATGTTTATTCGATTAGGTCACAATCTAACACTTTGCACATCAATGAAGATAAACAGTAACGAATCTATCGTATGGTCGGAAAGATACCTCTACAAGAACAACGCACAAGAATCTTGTAGGGCTTAATTTTTTCAAATGATAGTTTTACAATATTTGGTGTCTATGCAGAAGTTTTCAGACATTTGTCCTCTATGTACTGAAAGATTTTATAATAATATATTAATAAGTCTTCTTCAGTGAAATAGATCTTATTATAGGTGTTAAATTTACCCTCTGAGTCCAATTATCTCTTTTGGGATTTTATTATAGAAACGTACACCATTTCCTAAGAATGACTTTTTATTTGTTATAATAAATATCAAGGTACAGATATTTATTCGACTTTATTTGTAGTATTAAAATTATAGAAAAAAGTAAAAAAGAATTTATATAAATTTTAAGTAGTCAATGTGCACCCATATTTATTAAAACACTAGCTGTGACCCGCGGTTTCACCCGCGTAGTCTTCGTTCCCGTGGGAATATCGGGATAAAAAGTACCCTATGTGTTATTCCAGGGTCTAAGCTACTTACGTACCAAATTTCAGCCCAATCGGTTCAGTAGTTTTGGCGTGAAAGAGTAACAAACATCCATACATACATCCATACTTACAAACTTTCGCCTTTATAATAGTATTAGGATTAGGATTAGGATTAGGATTAGGATAGGATTAGGATAACATGCATTCACGCCTTTATTCCTGAAGGGGTAGGCAGAGGTGTACCCAGGCTCAGTCCCATAGTAGATACACCCACATTTATACACCCATATTATAATATTATATACATATTTATTACCTAAACTTTTTACCTTTGTAACTATATGTTTGCCAGCGCAGCGCCTAAACTACTCGACAGATTGTGATGTACGAGTTGTCGGTATCATTTGTTGCCATATTGCAAATGATGTTCTAATTGATAGGTCCAGCAAGAGTTTTTTTGACAGTCGCAATCTTATTCGAGCGATAACTGTCAAAAATGTTATGAGATTTGATATACCGACGATAACAGTTCCATGCGTAAGATTGCGTGATTGACAAAAAACTTGTGCTGAAGATAGAGGATTAAAATTAAAACTTTTATTATCTAGGTTTACTTAGTCAAAAATAAAACAATTACGAGACTGAACTCAATTACAGAAGTAAACTTGTGGAAATTGCCAATAAAGAACTTTGTTCAAACGAACATAGAGCTACAAAAATCTCAAATATTCAGTTAAATGTCTGTGCGCTAGTTAAGAACTTAAATAAAAAGGAAAGTTGAAAATATTTGTTCAGTTGCCGGCTCTATTCTCTGCTTAGGAAAGGACGGCTGCCTCTTGAAGAGTCCCTATTCTGCAGTCTATTTAAATTTTTAATTTTCGTCTACTTCGATAATGAACATTGACTTTTCATTTAAATAAGCGCCAATGAAGACTTTTAATTATCATTAGACTAGCTTAACCCCCATGATTTAACCGCATAAATATCCCCTGGAAATATCGGTTTTTTTTTCTTATTCCTTATCTCCATAGAAATGGAATAGGTCCAAGTGGGCTAGGCTGGGCGTTGATGAGTGATGCCCGGTTTCTGGAGATTCCAGCTAAAGTCGGATTAGTTATTGATTCATTAAAGTTATGTATAGGATAAACGACCTTTATCTGCCATTGCGTTTCTGAATACATCAACATCCATTCAATAACTATTGAACCAATATGCAGTTCTACAATCTGCCGCTAGATGGACCTGTTTAAATTACCAGTGAAAAATTGACTTTATAGTTTTACATACACACATTCACGCCTTTTTTTCCCGAGGGGGTAGGCAGAGGTGTACCCAGGACTCAGTTCCATAGTAGATACACCCACATTTCGCCAGTATGTTATTCAATAACTGTTTTTTATCTCAATAACTGTCTGGAGTCTGGAACTGTGCCCGGTATATGGCAATAGGCTCGCCCCCTATTACATGGGACCAATAACATACTGGCGAAATGTGGGTGTATCTGCTATGGGACTGAGTCCTGGGTACACCTCTGCCTACCCCTTCGGGAAAAAGGCGTGAATGTATGTTATGTTATATTTATAATCATTTATTTCCAAGATTTAAGGTTCATATAGTTCACATTTATATAACAGCTCAAATCTGCCTTTTCAGGCGTTGGACATTTATATATATTATACAATATATTAATTACGTTACATAAAATATTAAGTATTTCAATAATCATTAATTACATTATTAATCATTCAAAATCCTTAAATAATTGGTATTAAATCTTATAATCAAAAAATTCAAACTATAAAAATATTTTCGGCAAGCCACGTCAGTAAATTATTCTTAAATCTAATAAATGTCATATCTTTAAAACAGGTTGTTGTTACTCCGCCCCAAAGTTAAGTCACCACACAAAAAAATATGTGTTGTCTCGTCACAGTCCAATTTTTGTATTGTGACAGGCTTTTTCAATTATTGTTATTGTGCCACAGTTGCTTTTTTATACAAACATAAGAAATATTAAACAACTGCTGCAGCAAAAACTTAAATAAAGAATTCTGAGTATTTATTTCTGAGTATTTAGGGTTCAGAATAGTTCCATGACGAGGGACCAACTGCGGACAATCCTTATTGTTGTTTTGATTAAATTTCGACAGCGCGATGCAGATTGTTCTTTTCATGCAGCACCGGCGAGGTACGTATACTTCGATAACAGTAACAAAGATACAACGTTATAGGTTTTTTTTTTTTTTTTTTTTTTATGATAGTGAGTGACAAGACGAGCTCATCAGATGCCTGATGGTAAGCATCATGATTGCCCATATCAGACACAGTGCCATCCAGTATTTTAAAATTCAAAATTCTGCGCGGCACTGCACTGCGCCTATCACCCTGAGATATGAGTTGTTGAATCTCATCATGCCCAGTAATTTCGCTGGTAACATTGCCCTTCATACCGGAACACAGTAATGTTTGGACATTACTGCTTGGCGGATGAATAACTGGCAAAGGTGTGGTACTTCCCCAGGCGGCCTCCTGCAAAAGAGGCCTACCACTACACAATAACAAGGTCCACTAATTGTGTAAAAACAGAGTTTTGAACTTGTGACAGGCAACACTCGAAAAGCCATAATATAGGTACATAGTTTTGATACTCATACTTGATAGAATTGTACTCCAAACAGTCAAAGTCATAGTCAAAAAGATTTATTAAAATAGGTCACAATCTGACACTTTTGTACGTCAATGAAAATAAACAGTAATGAGTCTACCGTGCGTTCGGAAAGATCCCTTTACAAGAAGAACGCACACGAAACGACTTGTAGGGCTTAATTTTTTCAACTGATTGTTTTACAATAATTGGTTTGGTTACATTCGTTTGTTTAGAAGGTGCAGCGTGGTGGCTATGCGGAAGTTCCCAGGAATCTTTGTCCTCTATGTACTGATTTACATTATAATAAGCCTTCTTCAGTAAAGTAGATTTATTTTATATAGGTTTTGAATTTACCCTCTGAGTTGTTTTTTTTATAAAACTTTAAAATATAAATCTCTGAAATCATAATATAATTAATCATAGAGCGCATGCAGAGATCGATTTATTCGAAGCATAACGGTTTATGTCGCAAGTTTCAGTACTGTTTTATTTTGAGTGCAACTTTTCGCTGGCCAAAATTGAACCGGACGCAAAAATATTTTTATGGATGCCCCGGAAGCCAGGCTCGACATGAATATGTGTAGTGCATTGATATAGAGATGTTGACTTTTATTAGCATCTCAGCAGCTCATGGCTATATTTTAGGAGCTATTGGTGCATTTTTGGTTCAGAGAGTATAATGTTCTTTCTGAATAGGTTGTATAGCTTGTTCAACAACGTTTTAATTAACACAGTACTGTGTTATTTTTATAGTAGTCATTTGTTTGAATACTTAATGTGCGATGATGCAATTGATGATAATATCCTACAGAAAGGCCAAGTCCAAAGTATAGGTATATAGGTATAATATTATCCACAACTGAAGAGAAGTCTTGTTGTAGTGTGAAAATTGTGATGAAATTGAAAGAAGCGACAGATTTGTGTCAGTTTCGTATGAGCTACAAATGGAAAGAAATTTGATATTATCTACATTGTACTGACTGACTGTATGCACTTACCTATAAGTATACAAAATAATAGTTTTTGATTAATATCTTAAATTATTTTATGTTATTAAGCAAACATTTTTGAAATGAACACTCTATGTCACTGTTCCAAAATTATTATAACTGTTATTTGCAATATCTTAATTCCTACATAAAAAATATTTAAATGAGCCCACATTCCTGCAAATAAAACCGACAATAGGTGTCCATATCGCCGATACGGTTCAACGGCCACAGACCGCAGCGTCATCGCGAACTTGTCCCTGAAAACCATTGCGATAAGTTTCTTAACACTTTCTTCATCAAAACTATAAATACCGATAACATTAAGGTAGGAACACAGAACGACAAGATACCAAGATGAGAGTGGTGTTAGCGATCGGATTGTGCCTCGTGGCGGTTTACGCCCGGGAACTAGGAGAAGATGAAAAGGATCTAGTAGCAGCCGCCAGTGGGAAAAGCCACCATCATGAAGAAGGAGGTGGCAAAGAACACCATGCCCACCATCACCACGAACATGGAGAAAAAGGACACAAAGGCCACAAAGGTCATCATCATCACCACAAGGGTGAACACGGCGATCATGGGAAACATCACCATGAAGGTCATCACGCCGAACACGGTGGAGGTCACAAGAAGCACCATGATGAGCATGAACATCACGGTCATCACCATGAACATGGTCATCATCACAAGGGCGGAAAACACGGCCATCACAAGCATCACGACAAAGGGGAAAAGGTCGACGGATACCACAAGAAGTACCATAAAGATGCCTTCCATAAAGATCATCACTTCTACGATGATCATCATAAAGAAGGCAAGCACCATAAGCATGGTCATCACCATGGTCACCATGAGGATAAGGGAGGTCATCACAAGAAGGGAGGTCACCATGAGCATGGTCACCATGAACATCACCATGGAAAGAAGAGTCATCACGACAAGCATCATCACGATGAAGACCATAAAGGTCACAAGGGTCATCACGGTCATGAAGAACATCATCATCATCATCATGACCATGGCAAGAAGGGTGGTCATGAAGACCACAAAGACTGGGGCTTCCACCATGGAAAGCACTGATCTCCCAAAATTAAGCTGTGATATTTCTTATTATTTTTGTTACGGGTTTTTGTTAGTTTTTTATAAATTATTTCATAAGGGCTGTTACAAAATTGAATAAATAAGTCATTTGTTATCTGATCACTTTTATATAAATCTTCTTAAAAGCCGCGTATCGATTTAAGGCAGCTTTGGGTTTAGGAGCTGCTTCAACCCTCTGATGAATGAAATGAAGACTTGCCTAGCCCTAGACTCTCAAATGAATATGTGGCTTTAGATGATAATAAAAAAAAATAATTTACTATTTTTTTTTTTTAATAGTAATAATATATAAGGAAATACAATATTTCGGTCAAGAACCATACATTTTCTTACACATTACATTAAATAATCAAAAATAGAAATATAATAATAATAATAAATAATTAATTGAAAGTAAATTAAATTTCAAATTTAAAATCGCAATAAAATAATAATAAAAATTACCTAAAACTACCTGTCTAGTCAAAATGCCCATCTACCTGCCTTGTCAAATCAACAGTCAAATCTAGCAACAATCATCTTCAGGAGACCGTTACCACTGCCACATATGTGTTGACGAAGGGAAGCAACTTTCTTGCAGAGGATAGCACGGTAGCCATCATCAGCTTGAGCCACCGAGCACAGGGGAAAAAATTGATAAGCCGTTTTTCCAAACTCAAACTCAAAACTCAAACAGATTTATTCAAATAGGTCATAATCTGACACTTTTGTACGTCAATGAAGATACAGTACTGAGTCTACCGTGCGTTCGGAAAGATACCTCTACAAGAAGAACGCACAAGAAACTTGTAGGGCTTAATTTTTTCAACAGATAGTTTCACAATATTTGGTTTGGTTACATTCGTTTTCTTTGAAGGTGCCGCGAGGCGGCTATGCAGAAGTTTCCAGGCATCTTTGTCCTCTATGTACTGGTTGACTTTATAATAAGCCTTCTTAAGTAAAGTAGATTTTATATAGGTTTTGAATTTACCCTCTGAGAGCCCAGTTATCTCTTTTGGGATTTTATTATAGAAACGTACACTATTTCCTAAGAATGTCTTTTTATTTGTTTTAGATAATCTAAAGCTAGGTACAGCTATTTTGTCTTTATTCCTAGTATTAAAATTATGAAGGTCACTATTTAATTTTAATTTATGTAAATTTTTACGCACATACATGATGTTCTCATAAATGTATAAGGATGGTAGGGTCAGTATGTTTATTTCTTTAAATAATTCCCTCAGGGATTCGCGTGGACGCATCTCATAGATGGCACGAATCGCACGTTTTTGTAGTATAAAGATAGTTTCTATATCTGCAGCTGACCCCCACAACAGAATCCCATAAGACATCAAGCTATGGAAATATGCAAAGTACACTAATCTCGCCGTGGCTACATCTGTTAGTTGCCTAATTTTATAAACCGCGTAAGCTGCAGAGCTTAGTTTCCTGAGTTACGCTCGCAAAAACTGTATAACAAACGCTATCTATCTTGCTGGATTTGAAATTAGCCAGACACATCCCCGTCTTAATCCAACAGGACAGGTGACCCTCGTCTGACAAGACTGATTACGGTGCCACGATGGGAAAATAAACGAGACATTTTAAAATTTTGTGGGTTACCCTACTACGTACCTCTCAAGGTACTGTGGTACCTTAAATGGCCTACCTGCTAATTAAATGTGAAACTTGCTATCATTTGCTTGCTGTGTTGTGGAAATAAACAAAAACTATTACATAGATAAACACTGCTACCGTGTTTTGGATGGCACGTTAAACTGTAGGTCCCGGCTGTTTCTTATAAGATATGTAGGGGGCAGTCGATAGGTCATGTCGGAGGCCTTGTGACCTGAAACTCTGACAATATGGGTTGTCAACATAACACATAGAGAATTGACTTGAGCAGTGTAATTGGGGTAACCCGTTCTGTTACAGAGAATAAATTCAAATTATTATTATTATATTCATTATACTATACTACATTTTTTGTCAGTTATTTTCGGGGATTGAGGAAGTCAGGTAAACAGGTCACAAATCATTAAGTACATTTTGTTCAGTACAGTTTTGCTATAAAACTGCCATGATTCTAAATCGGGAGCGGGCAAAGCCGCTTTGTTTACACAAGTATTGTATAATTTAATGTAATCTGAAGTTCCTTAGAGCGGTGTGGTATTCCTGTCACACTCGCTGTATCATCCATATACTCATACATATTATAAATAATTATGATTTAGATAAAATTATAACAAATTGCATGGAGCCAGTGTACAAGGTGAAAAACAAATAAGATAAAAAAAAACATTGGACCTAGAGACCTGAAATTTCGCAATAAAAAAGGAATTCCCATAAAATTTCAACTAGATTCCCAAAACTTACAAATTCATGTCGTACGACGCTTTGCCGCTAACTGAAAAAAAAGCGTAATCATCGACCGGGAAACATATTATCGTATTAACATAGTTTATCCCTAAAGAGGTTTCATCTCAATCCTCCACATAATATCAGCCTGGGAAGTAAATTGAGCAAAGATCAAAGGCTCAGAACTACGTCAGACAAAGCCTATAGATAACGTTGCAATACCTCTAAATAACTATTAGAATTGTTTAAAGCCCTGACTATTTTAAGACGGTTATAGTGGTAGCGATTTTGTAATATAGCGAAGACTACGCGGGTGGCACAGCTAGTTTTCTATATAATTTACCGAATTATATATTACCGAATCGATGTATTGTATTCCTCTCTTTACCTAAAATTTATGGATGGATATGGAAAAACCTATTTATGGGTAAATTTAAATATTAATGTTATCTATACTAATATTATAAAGAGAGAAACTTTGTTTTTTTGTTTTTTTGTTTTTTTGTTTGTAACGAATAGGCTCCGAAACTACTGGACCGATTTTAAAAATTCTTTCACTTATGGATAGCTTAATTCAGTGTGAGTGCCATAGGCTATATGAGATTTTGAAAAAAAATGGGGATCCGTAAGAAAACTGCAATATTGTGAACCAAGGTGTTACATAATATAATTACCATATTCATAAATTTGCGTGCGCTGTGAAATGCATTGATGGTAGAATAATATAATGTACTAGGGGTTTGTAGTACTTATCAATACCTACAAAACAGTATACATAGATTATATCCATCTTTTTTGGTTTAGTCACAATAATCGAAAAAGTGATTATTTTCATGCGGTGTGAAAACTATTGGTGGTAGAGTAAAGTAATGTACTAGGGGTTTGTAGTACTTATCAATACCTACAAAACAATATACATAGATTATATCCATCTTTTTTGGTTTAGTCACAATAATCGAAAAAGTGATTATTTTTCATGCGGTGTGAAAACTATTGGTGGTAGAGTAAAGTAATGTACTAGGGGTTTGTAGTACTTATCAATACCTACAAAACAGTATACATAGATTATATCCATCATTTTTGGTTTAGTCACAATAATCGAAAAAGTGATTATTTTTCATGCGGTGTGAAAACTATTGCTGGTAGAGTAAAGTAATGTACTAGGGGTTTGTAGTACTTATCAATACCTACAAAACAGTATACATAGATTATATCCATCTTTTTTGGTTTAGTCACAATAATCGAAAAAGTGATTATTTTTCATGCGGTGTGAAAACTATTGGTGGTAGAGTAAAGTAATGTACTAGGGGTTTGTAGTACTGATTAATACCTACAAAACAGTATACATAGATTATATCCATCTTTTTTGGTTTAGTCACAATAATCGAAGCAGTGATTATTTTTCATGCGGTGTGAAAACTATAGGTGGTAGATTAAAGTAATGTACTAGGGGATTGTATTAATTATCAATACCTACAAAACAGTATACATAGATTATATCCATCTTTTCTGGTTTAGTCACAATAATCGAAGCAGTGATTATTTTTCATGTGGTGTGAAAAGTATTGGTGGTAGAATAAAGTAATGTACTAGGGGTTTGTAGTACTCATCAATATCTTCAAAATAGCCCACGATAAATTATAACATGTGTTAAGGTTTGGTCATTGTAACAGAAATAGTCATTAATTTGCGTGCGCTGCGTATAAACCATTAGGGTTATATTTATTAAAATACAATGTATCACGAATTTACTCCTGATAAACGTCCACTATACCTACTTCTGCTACCCGTGCGAAGCCGGGGCGGGTCGCTAGTTTAATATATAAATTTATTTTATTCTATTTTCAAACTCATTAGGTAAACAGTTTCATTGAATAAATTTTCGGTTGAATAATAAATGTTATATTACTATTTTACATTACAATAATTAAATACTATATTTATACAAATAAGTAAAATTATATTTTCTGATTGTAATATAAAAAAATACAGGCTTTTTCCAGTAATTGTACACATTATATAAAAAAATTAAATCCCTGCAAAATCTATAAAACCAATATTAATTTCTTTTTTTAAATTCCAAGCGAACAAAGTCGCCGGTAATAGCAAGTCACTAATATTATAATAAATGCAAAAAGTTGTGTGAACTACCACATTACTCAGCTCGCCGTATCTCGGACCGCGCCCTAAAAGCAATATCCCAAAGTTAGTCGGAAGTTCAACCATTGGGTCCGTAACTGCTAATGTCTAACCGTAACTGTTGCTTGCTGACGCACACGGGGTTACCGTTATATAGGTTCATTTACTATGTGGGTATATGTTGGGAATGGTGATTGGAGAGTTGTAGGTATCTCCAAATCTTGTAGCTGTTTTACCTTATTAGCAATTTTATAGAATCCAGTTCAAAATATAACAAAGCCCCGAAGGTGATTCCAAATGACAGAACAGATTATAATACTACGTATAGAATGGACACTGTCATCCGCCCACCAATTGGGCCTTCCTCATCCCGCGAGCGAGACAGCTTTCTTCGAGCCTAGCTTCACTGGGAATCACCTCACGCACGTGTACAAAACTCCATGTATGCAGTATCTGTGTAGTTGGTAGTTATATGGTGATTTTGTATGGAATAGAGTCGAGTGTCCGGGGTGTGTCCAAATGAAACCATACAAATAAAACAAGTCAACTCTTTAAACCAATAGAGTTTAGTGTCTGAAACAACATTGCGGTGACCGCAGTACTTTGATGTTTGTTCCTATCTTTGTTACTAGTATTGACTACAGTTGAAAGGTAATTTGTGTTGTTTGCTGGAGTAGGGTAACGAGATGGGCGAATACATATTTGCGTACCTTAAGGATTATAAGGGGATATTCACACTATCAGGGATTTGTCGTAGCAAAATAATAAGATTATTATGTTCTAGCCATAGGATATTAAAATAAACCTTAATTTAAAACTTTTAGGCATCTTTTATAAGGGCGTGTCCATATCTGGCGAATACGTGAGCGACGCGCGTGCTGCTACTGCAACCACACCACTCGACTCAATTCCCATACAAAAGTCACCTACTACACAGACACTGCACACATGGAGTTTTCTACACGCGCAAGAGCGTGCGTTCAGATTGTATATCAAGTATATACTACCGCCGTGGAGTTACCGGCTTTAGAATAGTGCTCCCCGTGGTTGCCGTAAGAGCCAGTTTAGGGTTAACAGATCCAGAGAACGGGCAGCAGGGTCCTCTGCAAATATCCATCAAACTGCGCTTGACAACCCGCCTGCCAAGCGTGTCGAGTATTGGCAAAACCCCCCTTAATGGGGGACGCTTATTTTCAGTAGTGGATTACCAACGGCTGAGATGATGATGATGATATAGCTACTTACCGAACATAGCATAGGTATAACCTATCATAGGTTATACCTATATAATATATAGGTTATAAGTAACTAATGAATTACTAGGGCTACAGTTGAAACTGCGAAGCCACTTTTAGGCCAGAGTCACCAAGCTCAAACGGTTTGACAGTGTCTTCAATAGGATGAAACTTATAAAGCACTGAATATCAATTAAACTCATTTAAGTTCGGTGAACTCAGGCCTATTATTTCAGAGATCCGCTGTGACGTTGCGTAAGCGAACGCACATTACTAATAAGAGTATATTATTGTATTAATGCGGAACCAAGAATTTAATGCGCGCGGTCGTGTAACCCTAAAATCTATCGGAACGCGGCGGAGCCGCGACCGCGTCACACTTTACCGGCAGCAGCCGTAACGAGCAGACGCGTACCACGTCTCGAGGCAGCCGTGGGAATTTTACCTAGAACTACTACCTAGTGCTATCGGAACCCCTCTAGGGTGAGTTTACCATCTAATTATATCCCCTAAGCTGTAAACTACTCTGCCGTGCCTAGCCTGGCTGCGGATATTTTATCGGTCCACGGTGGCCGGTCGGTCGACCGCGTGGCAACATAACCGCCGATAGCCGCAGGCAAGCTGGGACCGGGTGCGAGCAAGCCCTAAGGCCGCCCATGGCATTTTCCAGGGTTCGATGTCCAGATTATTATAAACCGTCGACCTCTACGGTCGAGCTCCACCATCTTGGCCCGCACTCCGAACCTACACCGGGTGCGGCGGCTACCTTACAACCACGCCGACGGCTACACCGGCGGCGGCGGCTTCTCTACGGCCTCCCTTACTTACCACCACGCCGACGGCTACACCGGCGGCGGCGGCTTCACTCCGGGTCCAGCCATCCTACCCTACCAGGCCAGTGACCGTGACCTTAGTGCCAGTGTGCGGCGGTGCAATTGTTAACTTGGCAATATACTCACTCACTCACTTTTTTTGTTTTCCTGCCTAGCCGGCGATAATTCTAATTACTACCTACCTACCTATCTGCGGCTTTGGACCTTTGGCCCCCAAAGGAACAACGCCGCAGTGGCGCCCAACGTGGGGCACGGTCACTGGCCTGGTAGGGTAGGATGGCTGGACCCGGAGTGAAGCCGCCGCCGCCGGTGTAGCCGTCGGCGTGGTGGTAAGTAAGGGAGGCCGTAGAGAAGCCGCCGCCGCCGGTGTAGCCGTCGGCGTGGTTGTAAGGTAGCCGCCGCACCCGGTGTAGGTTCGGAGTGCGGGCCAAGATGGTGGAGCTCGACCGTAGAGGTAATTACAGCATTAGAGCATTGGAGATGTTACTTAGACAACGGATTAAAATCTACTGTCTATACAGACCACTCAGCGCTAAAATGGTTCCTAAACCTAAATAACCCTACAGGTCGTCTTGCTCGCTGGGGTGTTAGACTGTCCACGTTTAACTTTGAAATAAAATACCGCCGCGGATCGGAAAATACACTACCAGACGCACTATCACGTATTTGCCAGGTTTCTGCAATTGATACTTCGCCTAACACTACCAATACTACAGATCAATGGTATCTCAATATATTCCATGGTTGCCAAAATTCTCCGACATCATTCCCTAACTATATAGTCAAAAATGATAAGTTATATCGCATAATGAAAAGCAAATACACACTTACTAGCGAATTTGACTGGAAAGAAGTCGTACCACTTGAGGTTAGAGAATCGATCATAATCGAAAACCACGCAGAACCAGTCGCAGGTCACTTTGGTATTTTCAAAACATATAAACGTCTAGCCTTAAAATACTATTGGCCAGGAATGCATGCTGATGTAATAAAAATTGTTTCTTCGTGTGACTCATGCATTGCCCACAAACATCAAAATCACGCTATTCTAGGTGAAATGGGAAAACCTAAACAATGTTCTAGACCATTTCAAGTTATAAGCGTTGATCTAGTAGGACCACTACCTTTTTCTAGAAAACAAAATAGCCATTTACTAGTTATAACTTGCTGCTTTAGTAAATA
The DNA here is from genome assembly GCA_947063395.1 of Hemistola chrysoprasaria. Lineage (NCBI taxonomy): Eukaryota > Metazoa > Arthropoda > Insecta > Lepidoptera > Geometridae > Hemistola > Hemistola chrysoprasaria. Next base: position 13,485,349 of record OX346716.1, on the reverse strand, counting down.
CTGCCTATTGTTCCCTATTCGACGTGCTACCGCTGAAGTAGTCACTAGAATCCTAGAGGAAAACGTGTTTCTTGTTCACGGGATCCCATCTACATTAATTATGGACAATGGCAAACAATTTATAAGTTCTACGCTAAAACAAATGCTAGCTAAATATAATGTTCCTAACGTGCACTACACTCCAAAATACACACCACATGTAAATACCGTGGAAAGATATAACAAAACAATAATGACTGCAGTATCCACATTCATCACTAATGACCACCGTGTTTGGGATACACTAATACCTAAAGTTCAATTTGCAATTAACAATTCAGTTAACGAGGTGACAAACTACACTCCCTCATTCTTAGTACATGGTCGCGAATTAGTTAGTTGTGGTTCACACTACACCACTGACGAACCAGCCGATATTGATAGCCTAATCTATCAACCACGCGATCAGTACGCAGAAAATCTAGGCATCCTATCCACTATATTCGACAAAGTACAACTATCTCTAATGCAAGCCCATAGTAGAAACTCTAAATCCTATAATCTACGGAAAAAACCCATGGAATTCCAGGTAGGCGATGTTGTATGGAAACGTACTTTCTATCTGAGCGATAAGGATAAATATTTTAACAAAAAACTAGCACCTAAATACCTAAAATGTAAAATAATATCTAAAAAGTCTCCACTTGTTTATGACCTAGCAGACATGAACGGTAATTCGTTAGGTACATGGCATGTGAAAGACATAAAACTAACAAACTACAAAGAATAAACTACTAGTATATTAATAAACCTAAAATATATTATGTCAATATAATACATAATTCTATAAATAATTCTAAACATAAACCAATCTAAAAACTAATCTAACATTAAACTCTCGGTCACATAATATATCTACAATATATTATGCCTACTTAATAAATCTAAAAACATATTACATCTAAAACTATTATGTTCACCTAATTAAACTATCCCTAATAAATTCTAAAACTTATTAAAAAACCAACCTTAAAAATTCTTACCGGAATCGAACTCCCGACTTGCGTTGCAAAAGTAAAGCTACTACTAGCTACAATCTACTACAATTCTTACGGTTCATTGATAAAATAATATAAAGTCATTAGTACCTACACCATCTCAATGCGATTACGAAAACTAATTAACTCTTATCTAGGTAGACAATCTTCGAGAGTAGGTAGTGATTTACTGCTGGGTAAATTACTACATTTAAACCTACTTATATCTACGAGTAACCTTCATGCTGAGTTGGTTACTAAGCGCAATTCTTGCAGCGTTTGTGCCTACCTACTATAATGTAATATGCTACACATATTATGTTAACTATAATGCGTAATTGAATGCCCTACACATTCAACTAGTACGTAGTCTAAATAAGAGTAATTAATAAGATAATCGATAATTAAACTAATACCTAATAAAATCTAATGAATCTAATAACCGCCGCAAAAATAAACATATTACCACCTACCTATATACTATAGTGAGTCACCGTACTACAACGGGTACTCTTACCTATACTGTTACGAGCTGCAGGTTCTACCGACACTTGCAACCCGGTAAGCTAGGGTCTATAGGCAGTCTACAATGGCTATAGACATGTGATTAGGATAAGTATGTAAGATGAAGAATGAATGAGGTATGAAAGTAGAACAGTACTATGGAACTTTAGTATAGGAGACGAATTTTTCCGTAGCAGGAAAAATTCTTCCGTTTTGCGCGGGGTACTGTGACGTTGCGTAAGCGAACGCACATTACTAATAAGAGTATATTATTGTATTAATGCGGAACCAAGAATTTAATGCGCGCGGTCGTGTAACCCTAAAATCTATCGGAACGCGGCGGAGCCGCGACCGCGTCACACTTTACCGGCAGCAGCCGTAACGAGCAGACGCGTACCACGTCTCGAGGCAGCCGTGGGAATTTTACCTAGAACTACTACCTAGTGCTATCGGAACCCCTCTAGGGTGAGTTTACCATCTAATTATATCCCCTAAGCTGTAAACTACTCTGCCGTGCCTAGCCTGGCTGCGGATATTTTATCGGTCCACGGTGGCCGGTCGGTCGACCGCGTGGCAACATAACCGCCGATAGCCGCAGGCAAGCTGGGACCGGGTGCGAGCAAGCCCTAAGGCCGCCCATGGCATTTTCCAGGGTTCGATGTCCAGATTATTATAAACCGTCGACCTCTACGGTCGAGCTCCACCATCTTGGCCCGCACTCCGAACCTACACCGGGTGCGGCGGCTACCTTACAACCACGCCGACGGCTACACCGGCGGCGGCGGCTTCTCTACGGCCTCCCTTACTTACCACCACGCCGACGGCTACACCGGCGGCGGCGGCTTCACTCCGGGTCCAGCCATCCTACCCTACCAGGCCAGTGACCGTGACCTTAGTGCCAGTGTGCGGCGGTGCAATTGTTAACTTGGCAATATACTCACTCACTCACTTTTTTTGTTTTCCTGCCTAGCCGGCGATAATTCTAATTACTACCTACCTACCTATCTGCGGCTTTGGACCTTTGGCCCCCAAAGGAACAACGCCGCACCGCTAATACAAAAATAGACAGTCCAAAACTCAGAGTAAGGATACCAAAGAGAACCAGTCGTGCAAAAATCTGTTCCAAGCCGCGAGTCTGGTACCACCACAATATTGTCTGGTACTATGTGGTTGGTTGCATGGCAACCGTAGGCCGACCGCGTGAGTGTTAGGTAAAAAGCTAACCGAATAACAACAGATACGTGCGTGAAAGCGATAGCTTTTCATAATTTAGGCATGTATTTACAATAATTTTAGGAATTTATATATACATAATGCGTGTTTCTATTTTATTTTAATTTTTTTAACACAATAAAATGGACAACAGCGCTTTGTTCGAACGAAAAACTATGGAGTCGATTATATTTTAAACATTTTTGCATAATATTATCCGAACGTAAATATATATTTTTTTACATAAATTAAGGTTTGGCATTAATTACCTAGTGAAATGAAAACATTTTAAACATTGAATTAAATATTTGTTTATTTATCTAAATTACGTACTGGGCATTATAATATTATACTTTTTGTTTCTAATTGGTTTAAATTGCATAGACCTCGTTAATTTTACATTTATGATAACATTTTGATATTTTTGTGACTTTTGACTTTTTAATAAGAGTATAAAAGTAATCATATCACGTAACAATTTAGAATAATATCGTCAAAGGGCCTTTCTACGTGTTAGAATCAGGCCCACGAACCTGTACTCACTATTAAACCGAGATTCTATCATGTAACTTAATTATCTTTACAAACATAAATACATTTTAATTTTAAAACTTTTTGACTCATTTCAATTTTAATTTAAGAATTTTAATTTATAAAAGTTAAAAAGTATTAGTGTAATAAATTTATTAAAAAAATCAAATATTTAAATCATAAAATCTTTTTATGTAGATAAGACTACTCCAATGCTCCCATGTGAGCACGCGTCGCTCAGTGTCAAATTTAACATAGAACTTCATAGGGTGAAAAATCGTTCAATCCAAATTAGGCTTTAAAACAATCAGGTAAATAGAGTTTAAATTCAAATAATAGAAATTCAGTAGATGTCAGTAGATGTCAAAGCGCGTAATTGTCAGTGATGGACACTTTTTTGTGAAGCTTGTTCAGGGATTATGCGTCTGTAGAAGAAAGCGATTCAACGTCATTGGTCCAAGAGCAATATTTAAATAATAATAAATGCCACTCGCATGCAGGACTGCATTGTTTTTTTCTAGGCATAAAATTCCGAGACACAAATTGCTTGCAACAAAATCACGGGTAGAATGCACATTTTGTAGTCCCTAGAGCACTGTTTAACGGAGTTTACGCTCTATTGGCTTCAGCTTAGCTCTAGACTACAAGATATACTCGTAGGTGCACGATAGGAGTTAGGAACTCTTTAGAGATGGCCTATTGTGTTTTAAATCTGTTTATAAAGAAACAGGATGAAGGAGAGGATTAAATCCTACTTATATTTTCTTACTAGTGAAATGTGGGTGTACCTACTATGGGTCCGAGTCCTGGGTACATACACCTCTGCCTACCCCCTGAGAAAAAGGCGTGATTGTATATTATGTATTGGTCCCAATTAATAGGGGGCCAATCTATTGCCATCTACCGGGCACAGTTCCAGACTCCAGGCAGTTAATGTATGTATAAATAATAATGTATGTAATGTATAAAAATAATTCTTAATGGAAAAATCCAATATAAAACACTTTGCCTGACCTGAACCCGACTGAACCCGGTACCTCATGATCGGCAGTCGACTTTGCGCTTTCTACACCCCGAGGCAACTTTTATATATTAAAAAATGACAAATATAAAATAATAATAAATAATAATATGGGACAACTTCCACACACGGTCATCTGGTCCCAAACTAGGCTAGACTGCCTGTACTATGGTAACCAGATGACTGATATACATACTTATATTAGCTTATAACACTCAGACACAGATCAAACAGATATGTTCATGCACACAAATGTTTGACCTGGCCGGGGATCGAACCCGGGCCCTGCGGCACAGAAAGCAGAGTTACTACCATCTGTGTCAACGAGGCTGTGTATATAATATTATAGTGTATTGCAATGGTATTTGTGGGTGCTGTCCGTGGTGGGAAACCACAAAACCACTGTAACCACACATAATACAAGCTACCATAGATATAACAGCGACTATTACAGAGCAAATTGTCAGTATATTATGTAGTTACATAGACTACCTCGGTGGCGTAGTGGTCGCAAGCTGGACTGCCAATCACGAGGTCCCGGGTTCGATCCCCAAATCAGCAAAGGTTAAAATGAAAAGAACTGTCTTCAGTTCACACTTGTCATGTTACAAAACCTAATTTTTTTTAGATTTTGTTTAAAATTTGAATTTATACCCTAATAGAACGGGTTACTCCAAATACGAGTACATATACTGCTCGAGTCAATTCATACGGATTAAGTGGACAGCCCATTATTGTCAGAGTTTCAGGTCGCCAAGAAAGCTTTAATGATACTGGTTGTACTACGCGGTTTCACCCGGTGAAATGTACTATCATGTTACGCACACAACATTTTATAAGTTGCCGCATTTTAGAAGCTTTTGTTTTTAGTTAGTGTATGATTTGGTCGGAGCGCGCACATATACGATCGTGTTCTACTTCTTACTAATAATATAAATGCGAAAGTTTGTGAGGATGGATGGATCGATGGATGTTTGTTTCTTTCACGCCAAAACTACTGAACCGATTTGGCTTCCGTATGTAGATAGTTTAGACCCTGGAATTAAACATAGGGCACTTTTTATCACGATATTCCCACGGGAACGAAGACTACGCGGGTGAAACCGTGGGACGCAACTAGTTTTTTTAATGATAGTGACAAGACGAGCAAATCAGGTTCCTGATGGTCCATATCGTCATGATTGCCCATATACAGACACCGTGCCACCTCGTTTTTAAATTCAAAATTCTGCGCGGCACTGCACTTCGCCTGTCGCCCTGACATATTAGTATATATAAGGTATAAAATCTAATATTCAAAACCTTATCATAACAGTATCATAATATGACGTCTTCAGATAATCTGCATTTTGCATCTTTGCATAATGATATCCCAAGTTAGAGCGGCATCTAACTTTCTGCTCGACTTGAATCTCAGGGGTGTAGTAAAAGATAATGCTCTGTATATTGTGGCATGAAGGCGAAGATTAGAATATTATGTTGTTACCAGTTGTTCTCCGCGGTTTCATCGCTGAGAAGTACCTAAAGAAGTACCTTAAGTATTCTAAGGTCTAAGACACATACCAAATTTCAGCCCAGGTAACAAGAAGATAACGATGTGCGCATGTACACATTTAACTGTGACATGGTCAGCCGCAGTAGCACTAGGCTGGTCACATCATGCGCAGAACCGTTAACCGCTGGAGTAAAATAGTTCTTGATTGGAGACCGCGAGTAGGCAAACTTAGGACGGCCTTGTGACTGCCTTGTGACCAGGTGGAGTGACAACCTGTGAAGGATGGTCGGTAGCATCTGGATGAGTAGAGTTGAGGACCAGGCTCAGTGGCGTCGATAGGAAATAAGGAGAGGCCTATTTCCAGCAGTAGACTGACAAAGGCTTATGATGAGATATTTAAAAGTGAAGTTTAGCAGAATATAATGAAGCATAGATAAAGAACTGTACGTATATACTTGAAACTGACTTGTTCTACTTAGAATTTAGTAAACATCCACTTATATTGGTTCCTTCATATATAAACAAAAGTAGGACTACTTTGGCGGCGTAGTGGTACATAACTTCCTATACTGCCGATCATGAGGTCCCGGGTTCGATCCCCAGATCAGGCAAAAAGTGTTCTTGGATTTTTCCATTAGGACTTTTCTCAATGACAGCCTGGGGTCTGGAACTGTGCCCGGAAGATGGCAATAGGCTCGTCCCCTATTACACGGGCCTAAAAACATAACTGGTAATGTGTGGGTGTACCTACTATGGGAATAGGTCCTGAGCATACCTCTGCTTACCCCTTCTAGAAAAGGCGTGATGTTATTTTAAAACAACTTCATAAAATTAAAAAAATTGAAAATAACTTAGATAATATCCTTCATTAAATATTAAAAAACTATTTTACAGGTTTTCATTGTTAAACATCAAGCACATCTAATAAAACGAAAATTGTAAAGCGACCGGTTGGAATCCTTTTTACACAATCTCCCAGGTTGCCCTAATAAATGTTTCAGGATGGCGAATTGGCACCGTGTGGAGACGAGCCTAATCAAATATTTTTATGATCGACGCCTTTTTACGAGCCGCCTGTTTGCCTAGAGGTAATTGGAGATTGGTGCAAGTCAAAAGATTTGTTTTCTGAAAGATAGGAGCAACCACGGACGTATGATGGCCACTCACAATGGATAGATAGATGACCGCAGGAACAAACTGAATGCCAGATGGAACCGGACTGGATGGAAAACTATGTTGAAGTGATGGTGATTTTGAATGATACGATATTAGCAATAGAACACCGACACCTACCTATACCCCACACTTTCTGCTCGTGGTTGCCGTAACAGCCGGATAAGGGTTATGAGATCCAGACTTGAACGGATCCAGAGGCCGGGCAGCGGCGCCGCTGCGAAAAACTATCAAACTGCGCTCGCCAACCCGCCTTGGTGAGTATTTGCAACAGCCCTTATGAGGGAGGCCTATGTTTAATAGTAGACTTCCTGTATCTGGAATAATGATGATGATTATTGGTCGCATATGGACACGGCTTGCACAAGATAGGGTCAAGTGACATACTATGAAGAAGTCTTTGTCCAGCAGTGGGATATAGTGGGATATGTTGATGATTAAGATAGCATCGTATCGTTCCTAGCATTTTCCAAAGCAGTTGAGAGAACTACGTGCGCAATAAGGGACAACAGAGGCATTTTTTCATGTTTTTTTTTTTCAAATACTCTCAATTGATTGCAAAGACAGAATAATAGCATTATTCTGTAAATTTGGATTTTGTTCAAATCATTGTACTATTAACGATGAATACTATTTTAATGTGATCAAAAAATAATAACATAAATTAGTTGTTATCTCGTCTCTTGGACCACAAAGTTCACCGGTTTTTCTCGAAGCAATTGCTCATTTCGTGTTCATTACTTTGGATAAGGAAATAAATGTAAATAATTGATAGACAAGTCGTATGCCCTCTTCCTAAACGTGTGTTAAACAACAACAGTTAAACAGGAAAGGCCACTTAAAGTCCTCGCTCGGGTCACAATAAAATGAAGATCCATAAAACCCTTATTCAATTATTCTGGGGTGGTCCCCGCTTGACATCGTGTGATTTACTTAAAACAATTTGTGTGTTTTGGAGCTTCAAGAATATAACTAAGTTTATACCAGGAGTCCAGGAAGCAAATTGGTCTAGAATCTAGAAGATGATATGAATCGATTCCTAAAAGTCTGGAATGTAATACTAGTAATAATATTTTAACCTGTCGTCTATTTTTCCAAATACCATAATCATGGACAGTGTCTAGAAGATTACGATTCGCTATACAAAGCATATTTTATTTTATTATTCTATCGATCGGTAGACTTATCTTAAGCTGGAACAAATCGTTAAGGATTGCAAGACACCAACGCCCTCCGCGTTGGTGTCTTGCAACTCAGTTTTTCTTAACTTTCGCTGGCATCATCATTTAAACTATGTTTGTGTATCAATTTTGTTTATGTTCCGATACAGAAATTTTAAATTGAAAGGATTAATAGAAAATTGTGACTGCTTACAAAATGTCTATAATATTCGAGACAACTCACATTAAGGTATATCGACTGACAAGGTGACAACACTGAGAACACTGAACTGACCTGAACTGAGAATAACATGTATGAGGGAATCCTCACGTGCTACGAGTATTCTTAGACGCTCCGCAGATAGGGCAACATTAGGTTATGAGACTTACAGCGTAGGACGTCTACCCACAAGGTGGACAGACGATCTGATAAGGGCGGCAGGAATACGCTGGATGCGGGCCGCTCACAACCGAACTGGATGGAAATCTATGGGGGAGGCCTATATTCAGCAGTGGACGTCCTATGGCTGAGATGATGATGATATCTGTGCGGCCTTTATCGTATTATGTAAACAGCTAGTTGCGAGATGCCTGTTGCCGCAACACAAAACACAAAGTTAGTCTGTCTACGGAGCGCCTTACACTTTTTTTCTACCGTGTCTTAAGTAAACACGATCTGTTTACATCAAACCATCAGTCTAATGCCCGGAAGATGTGACACTATACAGCAAACAATATAAATCAGTGATACAGTGTCCATAAATAAAGATATCTTCCGGATAATACGGATTACATATCTTGTTTAACTTTTCCAATTCTCCTTTGGTTAAGTTCGTTCTTTCGCTTTGTATAATCTGAGGAACCACACGTCCATAGCTGAACATAGGCTTCCCCCATAGATTTCCATCCAGTCCGGTAAATAAAATATATCTTTTTTTTATTAAAAATCGGTCTGAAAATATTATCTTTTTTTATTATAATAATAATAATAATAAATGCCGGAGTATCTAGCAATAGCCGGGTTACCATCCATCTAGAAATCACACCTATAGACAAATCAAGTAGTTTCCATCCATTCACAATAGATCTTGTACCTAGCGGGGGCTGTCTTTGAGGTCATCTTAAAAAAAAACTGTAGATGGTTTCAGAGATGGACCCCTGATAGGTGCTATACATTACCTTTAGATTAAAAGCTCAAAGGGGCCTCTGCACGCTGGACTTTAAAAAAAAATGGTCTCCGTGCACGCCTATCAAAAGACCGGGTATATCCCGTGTTTTCGAGCAACATAATAATAATAATAAAATAGCCACTTTTCACCAACAAACAATAAGGTTGATTCTTAAATAATTCGGTAATCCTACGTAGGTATTTATTTATAAATTTACTTTAACATCATAAATGATGTTCAGCCTCTCTCATAGATTTCCATCTAGTCCAGTTGTAAGCAGCCTGTGTGTGGAAGTCCATCGCTGCGATTGTCCTTATACATAAAAACAATATCAAACAATTTCATAATTATTATCAAGCTCAAACTCCAATGCAAATTCATTAATCGTCATTATCTACCCCTCTCAGTTCATTCAGACTCGTAATCCAGACGCATTCTCTTCAGCCACCTAAATCATTGTCACCACAGTCCATTATCAACCGATGGGCAGGCAAAAATATTTCCCTTTCAGCTTTTTACGTACCCTCTTCGGTCGCCTTACGTCCGATTTCCGGATTTTTTAACGCCATCCATTATTGTCGCCAGTATTGATTTTAGACCTTAGGCGGTACCGAAATAGCTATAGATAGACAAATCAATGGAATTGTTTGTGAAGAGATGTTTTACCTTGGTCTATTTCTGCAATTGCCGTGAAGTTACCGGCTTTAGAATAGTGCTCCACCCTCTCTCCCCGTGGTTGCCGTAAGAGCCGGCTAAGAGTTAACAGATCCAGAGGACGGGCAGCAGCGTCCTCTGCAAAAAACCATCGAACTGCGCTCGACAGCCCGCCTACCAAGCGTGTCGAGTATTGGCTTAACCCCCTTTTTGGGGGAGGCCTATGTTCAGTAGTGGATTACCAACGTCTGAGATGATGAACAAATAGATGGCGCTGTATGTTCTGTAGGCGGATTATTTTTTTTGTGATTTTAAGCGTTTTGTTCAGGTATCTAGGTATGGAACCCTACACTATGCATACATGATACGTATGCCTTAACAATTTATTTAACGCCCTATTTATTTTCATAGCAATACTTTACTAATACACTTTAATACACTTTATGCATGTATTACTTTACTAATAACTGCGTAACCATTTCAGTGCTAAATATCGTTACGGGACATGGCTGTTCACATGACTAAACGTCCAAATGGTTCGATTGTGTGTCAAAATGTACAAAGTTGATATTATAAAATCTCTGTAATCGTGTCCAGGAAAAATAATAAAAAACAAATTTAATATTTTATTTCTTTTTATTTCAAAACCAACTACATCCTATTTAAATAGATACACAGCTTCATAGAGAGAGAGCATGCTTAAAATGCACTCCACTGCACTTAACGCAGAGGTTTCCAGTGGATTCAATAACGTTTTAGATTTTCCATCGCTGCTTATTTATTATTTTATCATCTTTTCATTGATAGTTATTATTAAGCAATTTTTTTAAAGTAAAAGAGAGCTTTTTATGAGATTCAGTTCAAATTATGATCTGAATGTTAAGTACTTCCTTTTTCATCAGTTTATAAATACCTACACGTATTTTTTACTAGCTACTAATTTTGTACTTAAACACAATATACCACGAGTTATTGTACATGTATGAACAGAGAGAGTAATGAAGCAGACTCTGTGCTTAAAGAACCTTATCTGAGTGAATAATGAAGGTTATGCAAGACAGGCATGCATGAACAGGCAAAACGCGTGTGTGTTGGAAATCTGCTCGGGTGTTCCACAGGCGTGGAAAACCGGTAAGTATGAGCATTTTGTCTGTTCATGCATGCCTGTCAATCATAACCTAGCGTGTGTGGCTGGCTTTATAATATTCAATAAACTCTACATGATGCTCACTAGTTTTGAACTTATTAATCCATGCTGCATCTTTAACGAAGTATAAATTATATTATGAAGAAAGCGTAACACGCTCGAGAATTAGTATTACTGAGATGAGCTTCAGTTTTGTTTCTTTAAGCACTGTGTCTGCTTTATTACCGTCTGTGGTGTATGGGTATTTGATATTACTAAATAACGGTGTAACATTAATATTATAAAACATAACATAGCATAACATAATGGCTTTTTCCGAAGGATTAAGCATAGGTGTATGTATGTACCCACCGTAGCAGGTACGACCCATACTTTGCCAGTTATGTGTTTGAAGTCCCAAAATGAAATGGTAATTAATTAATTATCTATAAATATCTATTTTGTTTCATTCAACATATATACATACTTACAGTCACGCCTTGTTCCATTAAACATAACATCCCTTTATTTTAATATTTAGTGAATTCTTTAACCGATATTCAAACGACGACAAAATAATGGATATAAAACGAATGTGAGTACTGCTCAAAATAATTGATTTATTCCAATCGTGATTAGGCTTGGTTTATTCCAATGACATAAGTGCGTTAACAAAACGCGCAACAGTCTTTGAGCTGGGCCATATATTTCTACATAGGGTGAGGCCCCATTACTCCGTTGCGCTGCGTTGAGTCGCGTCGTCGCAACGGATCAACGCACTGTATGCCACATCTTCGTTGCGTCGAAAACGCACAGCTCAACGCATCACCCTCCATCCAACCATCGCTTGTCGCGTGCGTCGACGCAACGCATTCAAACTCAAACTCAAACAGATTTATTCAAATAGGTCATAATCTGACACTTTTGCACGTCAATGAAGATAAAAAGTACTGAGTCTACCGTGCGTTCGGAAAGATACCTCTACAAGAAGAACGCACAAGAAACTTGTAGGGCTTAATTTTTTCAACAGATAGTTTCACAATATTTGGTTTGGTTACATTCGTTTTCTTTAAAGGTGCCGCATTAATGGGGTAAGTATATCACAAAATATCTATGAAAAACGACGCACCATCAACGCTGCGACGTCACAGCGCAACGTAACGCTCTAATGGGGTATGGCCCTAATGCCAGAACTGCGTTGCGTCGACAGGGAACACCCTCCCTCCCGCTTCGTCTCTTGTCTGTCGATCCGTTGAAACGGCGCGTGCTGCGATGCAAAACGACGTACCAAAAGGGCTGCGACGTCGCAACGCAACGCAACTAACTAATGGGGCATCGCTCATACTAGGCGTTCCAAAAAGGTATAGTAATACGAAATAGATCACATGAAAATAGGTTCGTTTTTGTAAGATAAGTTTAAAATTGTAACTTTTGATCGCAACCATTTAATTATTAATTCTCCTTTTTGTAACACTTTGTCTTTAAGTAAAATATTTTGACATAATATTGTTTTGTTGCCAATTGCCAATGCCAATGCCATAAACATGTTCAGCATATTATTATAAATCCGTTATTATAAACTTTTTATAAACGGTTTTCTTTAGCTTAATCTGTTAGTAACTTTTAGAGTTAGACATTATCGTAGTATTATCTGACTGTTCTGTGACATTGATTTGGTTTGTTTGGGTCACATTATTTATAAACTGAATTTTGTAGATGTATCTACAAGAAAGGGTATATTATGAAGATGATCTGGTAATTTGGAACACATCATTAGCCCTGATGATAATACAACAAAACCATTTCTTTTTTTTATTATAAAAACTTGTTATTTTTTTATAAATATGTTGTTAGCCAGTACCAATTACCTTAACCTCTTTACATTCTAGCTTTGAATCTCAGCCAGATGTCCTTGTCTATGACTCTGCTGAAGTTGTGGTCGGAGAACCGCAGGTGCGATGGAGTTTTATCACAGGGTTCTATGTCGTAGTTCTTCAAGATCTCCTTGGCCACAGATTTCACTATTTTCAATGATAGTTGTTCACCTAAAAACACAAAAATGGAATTAAAAATCTGCAATTTTTTATCATAGCGACATAGTATAACTTCACGCCTTTCTCCTGAAGGGTTAGAAAGAGGTGAACCCACCAAGTACGAGTAAGTACCACTAACACTTCGCCAGACGATTCTTTTATTATCTAATGGGTTCTAGTCTATCACAGTTCTAGACTCTAGAGTGCCCTTATGGAAAAAATGCAAGAACACTTATCACAAAAACGACAAAAATATATATATATTTTTTTTATGATAGTGAGTGCCAAGTCGAGCAAATCAGGTGCCTGATGGTAAGCATGATGATTGTCCATATCAGTCCCTACAAAGTGCCACCCAGGATGAATAACTGGCAAAGGTGTGGTACTTACCCAGACGGCCCCCTGCAAAAGAGGCCTACCACTACTATAAATTGGGCCTGCTATTGTATATAATTACAGGAATTATAAAATAATGTTGTCTACTATAGTAGGTACACACTTTGCCAGTTTTATTAACATATTCGCTACAAGTACCTTGTACCCACTGTAACGGCGTATAGTGTGTCAACAATGTCATAAAAGTTTTGTATCAAAGTTATTTGATAGATGTGTTTGAGGACAAAAACTTTCGCATGTTTATTTAACTGCTTGTACTAGACAATGTAAGAGAAAGTCTGTTTATTGATATTCAATGTACTAGAATCGATAAAGTTGCATTTTAGGACAGAAAAATATTTGTGACAACTTTCTTTAATATCACCATAATGTAACAAGTAACAATAGGTACATTTATTTGAAATCGAATGAAGCCCACGACTTTTTAATATAATATTTCGAATTTATTTTAACAATAAATTTTATGAGTAGGTTACCAGATCCCGCGGGATGAGTTCGAGCCGGCTTCGGTTGACGTAAGAGCCATATAAATTGCTAAGGCATACTATTGGTTCCATACCTAGATACTTGAACAAAACATTTTACGGATTTGTGATTTCTTCTTTTACTTGTGATATAAGGTTTTGTTTCTTGTAAAATTTCATTATGTGCCAACGGGAAGTAAGTTGACTGCCTCGGTGGCGTAGAGGGCGCATGCTCGACTGCCAATCAAGAGGTCCCGGGTTCGATCCCCAGGTCAGGCAAAGTGTTAAATATTGGATTTTTCCATTAGGAATTATCTCAATAACTGCCTCGAGTCTGGAACTGTGCCTGGTAGATGGCAATAGGCTCGCCCCCTATTACATGGGACCAATAACATACTGGCGAAATGTGGGTGTATCTACTATGGGACTGAGTCCTGGGTACACCTCTGCCTACCCCTTCGGGAAAAAGGCGTGAATGTATGTTATGTTATGTTATGGGAAGTACCCTAGAGGTTTTCAATCCGTTGCGCATAGCATGGCAATGTGCGAGAAAATGGTCGTGTTTTTGATTGCCTTTGGTTAGAACTTTGATATTTTACGCAGTGATCTCGGAATCCCACCGTGGAGTTACCGGCTTTAGAATAGTGCTCCACCCTCTCTACCCGTGGTTGCCGTAAGAGCCGGCTAAGAGTTAACAGATCCAGAAGACGGGCAGCAGCGTCCTCTGCAAAAAACCATCGAACTGCGCTCGACAACACGCCTGCCATGCGTGTCGAGTATTGGCTAAATCCCCCTTTATGGGGGAGCCTATGTTCAGTAGTGGATTACCAACAGATGAGATGATGATGATGATGATGATGAATCCTTTTCTGTTTTTGAGGTACGGAACACTTAAGAGATCATTACGACCAATTTGTTTTGTTTAATAGGTTTGAAATGCGGTGTGAAATGTAACACTTTATGCCATTTGTAAGTAAAAACAAAGATTTCATGCACTCTAGCTAGGTCTGATAATAAAATCATTACATAGTAGTATATGTAAATATATATAAATATCAGAAACAAAAAATAACTAACTAAAACAACTTTAGTAATAACAAATAAATATTGTCACCAACTCGACACAAAGGACTGCCCACACGTTGGCGGGACGACGATAACGATGACGAGTTGGTTAAACTCGAAATAGTGTCAATTAAAAGTTAACACGTTTACAATAAGAAAAGCAGTCACACTTAAAAACTTTCTCCATCATGTAGCTAGTATGATGATATAAGTAATTTGCAGTTATTCTTTAAATGGGTCAGAGAGAGCAAAGTGATTGCGGCTTTGAAGTTCTCAAGAGTGCTCAATCATGATAACATACATACTATAGAAAAAAGGTTGTATGTATTTTAGTCAAGTTTGTACCTTGATATTAAATTTTTGAATATTTATATCTAAGCCAGGCTTAGCCTAAACGTAAACCATTTAGCCGTTTATGTCTTAGATAATAATTAGCTATAATAGCAAAGAATACTAACTATTACTAAGGGCCGGTTTTTTGATCGTTAGTTACGGTTAAGTTAAACATTTGTCAAACTAACTATAGTTAAATTTCTAACTAATGGTTAAATCGTGTGGAAAAAAATTGTTAACCAGCCCGCCTAGCATGGCACGGGGATAACTAGGTTTCCC
The DNA here is from genome assembly GCA_947063395.1 of Hemistola chrysoprasaria. Lineage (NCBI taxonomy): Eukaryota > Metazoa > Arthropoda > Insecta > Lepidoptera > Geometridae > Hemistola > Hemistola chrysoprasaria. The sequence goes on along the minus strand of OX346716.1, from coordinate 13,469,718 downwards.
CGTTTTTTCTCTCTTTCGCGCCTGAACAATTCATATCTGCTGTCTCTTTCTAACCCCTTGGGACTTCATTTTCCCTGCTCACTGTGCTACCGGGGCAGGGATGAAAAAACGAATTTTGTCGTTAACTACATGTCAAAAAATTTAACCATTGGTAGACTTAACCAGTGATCAAAAACCCAGCCTAAGAAAAGAAGTGACACTCACCTCCCCCCGCCATTTTACGTCGCCTGCGACCAGGCAATCAACGAGGCACGTTATGTCTACGTAGTAGTAGTAGGCTATTACCACAGAGGAGATCTCCTTCCATCCTGATCTTTATCTATTACGCGCGGGCGATTGTATGGAGAGATGGGAGTCTGGCTATAGTATACAGAGCAGCCCGCCTTGCTAGGCGGGCTGCTTCCCCATTTTTTTCTCTTTCGCGCCCGAACATTGCATATCTACTGTCTCATTTTAGCCCCCTGGGACTTCGTTCTCCCTGGTTACTGTGCTACCGGGGTAGCAGTCTTGGCTTACTATGTTAAATCCATAGATAACACATATTTTATTGGTTAGATAATCGTTAAGCCGGTATCACATGACGTATAAGACTTAGGGTATAAGCCTGGCCTAAACGCGCGGTCAAAGTTGTGTGGATTAGCCCTTACTAAGTACTAATTTCATAGTAGTGGCAACGTTCAAAGCGGAGCTTGAGAAACTAATAATGACATATTACTGAGTTATCACATGGATGATTGACCATTGTAATAGTATTTACAAAAGTTACTACCATGTCGCGAGGAAGCTTGACCCATCACGTCGCGATGGCCAGTTATTATGATACGAGTAGAAAATCACTTAACAGGATACAGGACCTTAGCTTACCTTAGCAGTTTGGAAGTAAAGTATTTCCCTGTCATTTTATTTTTATATAGAAACTCAAAATTTTTTTGTAGTGTACGTCCAATCACGGGAGGAAACACGGGAATTCAAAACATCGATTTGGTAAATTTTTCAAAGGATGCTGTCTAATTCCTAGAAGGCCATGTACGCTCTTAAAAATCATTTTCAATCATATTTTATTATCATATTAAATGAGGTACTTACTGTCTACTATTATTTATGCGTGTGGTTAAAATTTAATTAATGTTCCCCCACAAAAAGACGCATGGACATTAAGCACACTCGTCCACGATCTCAAAGATCCCTATAGATTCTGTATATTTTTTGTGGCATCTATTATTAATACTATGTTTTGACGCTTTATTTATACTTACTCGACATAATAAAATATGACAACATTCGTTCATAACAAATTACATATTAGTTGTTGACGCTATTGAGAATTAGGTAGCCTTACTTATGCTAAAATATAGTGAAATAATATGAGCCTCATCATAAGACATTTTCACACGAGTCTTATCACATAATATTACTACATTCACACTCACCTATGCATTTCCTTGGCCCCGCTCCAAACGGTAGATATGCATAGCAATGCTTTGTAGCCCCTTCCTCTTCCAAGAACCTCCCTGGGTTGAAGACATTAGCTCTCTTGTAATGATCCTCATCTTTATGAATGGCATCTACTGGAATATTGATAGTTATCTTCTTATCTATGAGAAGATTGTTCTCTGGAAATTGATATGTCTTCACACATTGCCGAGTAATTACCGAATATGGAGCATACAACCTCAAAGTTTCTTTGATTGCAATATCCAGGTAGTCCTCACTATTGTCTTTCGATACAAATACTCGCGCTTTGTCCTGTATTTGAGTGTTCTTAGCCAATTCAAACAGAAGCGCGGTCAGTACGTTTAGGCAAGGTATGTAACCTTCAGTAACAAAGAGAGCTAGAGTAGAAAATGCGAAATCGGTCTCGTCACTTTTAACGTTTCTGTTCTTGTCGTTTAAGCCTCGTTGGATTGCATGACCGATGTTTCTAATTTTGTTCATTAATTTAGAAGTGTGCAGTATTTCTTTAGTCTGTTTCGTCGGCTGCCCCGGTAAGGTCACCAATCCGAAAGTATTGAACAAAGACGGGAAAATATTCATCAAGTAGCTTTTCAGTTTCCCAATAACTGTCCGCTCTTGCACCGTTGATCTTATTGACGTTATAAGCGATCCATCCGCTTTATTGCCGAGAAGAACATCTTTGAAGACGAAGTCCAATACCTTAGACAATAACCGTTGTACGTTTGCATCTCCATTTGTTCCCGACAAACATTCTTGTAAGCCGTTCTCAAATCCGCAATCTAAGCTATTCAAAATCGACTCTAATCCCTCGCGAAGTAGAGTCCATTTCTCGCCGTCCGCGTAAAACAAATTGTTTCGTAAACAAACATCCTGAGATTTGTCGAGACCGAGTCCTCTGCTATGGAAATTCGCGAAATCTGTAGACAGCATTCTCTTTATGACGTCGGGGTCCCGAACGATGACATCTGGTACTCTGCTTTTAATGCGTCCGACGAATTTATCCCTGGGGTGCTGGGAATACAGTTTGTTGACATCTTGAGTGTTGGACCTTAGATTGAGCACCCGGTAGTAATCGCTGCCGAAAAATGGTATTGAGGTTCTATACGGTATATGTCGGACATACCAGTAGCTGAAGAACTTGGTGACGTAGTCGAATATAAGAGCGAAGATGAGGATGAGCACAACGGCCAAGTTAATGAGAAAACTTTCGAAAAACATGATCACTGACGTTCACTCGAGTCGGTATTGCGGCGTGCACTGGTACAGCGAGTGCGTTCGGTTCAAATGTGGGTCACATAACGGTATCTTTCTGTTGCAAATACTTCCAGATGAGCCATTCATCATTCGAATAAAGGCTATAAGATGGTCCTTTAAGGGTGAAAATGGCGTGAGGAATTCGATTGAATACAGCCTCCGGGCGATGATTTACGCATTCACCGCCAAGTTGCCTTGCCATTGAACTTGCGTCTGAAATTATAGGACAAGTATCTTGACATAGCTGGTAAGTACTTCCTGTAGGTGGTTTTGATTAAGCAAATTTGACTAAATAAATAGGCTTTTGATATGTACCTACGTTATATTATCATAATATATATATATATATATATATATATATATATATAGATAATTATATTATCATAATAAGTAATAACATAATAGGCATGATGACACTATAACAGATTAAAAAAATAAATGGTTTTAGTGAAAAATATATTATATCGAAAGGATTCTTCTAAAAAACGACCCAGTATTATTGAAAACATTGAGATTAATAATATTTTTATTAAAATAAAAGTACAAAAAATTGCAATCGGCCATCTTAACTGAAACGCCAAGCAGAGCGAATGACGTCACGCCTCAGTAAATACTGTTACTGAGAGTATAAACACTTGAAGTAAATATTCACCATATCGCATTAACTTTTGTTGTGTTGTGATCAGTCACTTAATTTGTTATATATTCGTGGCAATCCAGGAATCATCGAAGATGGAACAAGGTTTTATTAAGGCAAAAATAAAATATTTACTTAGGCGTGACGTCAGGACCCGACGCCATGACACATACGAGCGTTTTCGCGCTCATTTTAAATTAGAAAGTTAAAAATGCATTAATTTGCGGTAAAATGTAATTTTATTCTGTTAAAATGTTTTTTTCGGTAATATTAGACGTGTACCTACATTAAGAAACGGGATTTCAAAATCTGTCACCATGCCTATTATTTTTAATGTGAAAATGAGTTAACTATTACGTATTTTTCTTGATTTAATGAAAACAAGGAAATATAATCAAGCACTTGTGTTGTTTTAATAATACATAATTCATACTATTATATATTATGACACGCTAATTACTTATCTACCTATATAATTAAGTTAGGTTACCTATTTATATAAGAAGTAAGTAGAAGTTGGAAAAATAAATCATACCCATTTTTCTGGTTTATGGTATTTTGTATTGGTATTTTTAAGGCTTCAAAATAGATAATATTTTATATTATTATAGAATAAGCGGTCTAATCGCTTTATATACAATCTGAAATGAGAAGATAAACACACACGCCCTATCACTATAGGGTGTAGGTCTATAGGGGTTAGGTAGATAGATAGATAGATAAACACTTTATTGTACACCTTACAGCGAACATAATATTATGAAAATAAAGAAGGACAGATAGTCTTAGGCTAGTAAAAGTGGCGGTCTTATCGCTTAAAGCGATTTCTTCCAGACAATCGAACGGAAAAGAAAAGAATTCTTAAATATTTCTGGTCGGCAGTGTACTCATTGTTGTATAAAAATATTATAATATTAATAAATATCTAATACATAATATAACAATAGAATACACATTATAAATATATTTATTAATACTAAGTAATAGTAAATACAAAAATAATACTATAAAATACTAAATTAATTAAATATATAATATTGATATATAAATATATAATAAAATATATAAGATGGAATAGAAAAATTTCGCCGATGACTGGTGCCTCCACGGTAGCCCAAGTGGTAGAGTGCCTACCGTGCGGAATGGTGCGGAGGGTGCGTGGTTCAAATCCCGCCCGTGGGTGTAAAAATTTTCTTCTCATTACAGATTCAGATTGTATATCAGAAATAGAAACTTAGTGACATGAAAAGTACACTTTTTGCAACGACTAAACATCTCAGTTGTCTGGAGTAGTGACGAAGGAGGTGATGAGAGGATGGCTACGATAGGTTTCATTTTCTGTAGGTAAAGGACTGTCCCCTCCTCTTGCGAAAACAAGCAAAGGCTTCGTCTGTTTAGGTTTAGGTATGCCGTTGGAAAACTGCTGCCCACATACATTGAAATATGCAGTGGGTAGTTAACAAACCGCAAATAAGCTTATTGCATTTTTGGGATGTTACTACAGGTTTCCTATTCATTCGCATAATATTTTTAGTCATAATATAATTTTACAAGTCATATAACTAATAGTCACTTATCATAACTCCTATTACAACTTGTCATAATTTTAATACTCATAACGTTTTAAGACTAAGTTTTGAAATTCTAACTTTTAATAGCCATAATATTTTATTAATCTTTATATTTCCTAACTATTATCAGTACAATTATTACAATTAACAATAGCAATTGAAACTATTATATTCATCAATATTTTAAAAATTAAATATAAGGACAAATTATGAGTATGTCTACAAAAAAATATGCGAATCCAATATTATGACTAGACCATGTTATAACAAATGATTTATACAGAAAAAAATTATGACGAGACATTAGAATCAACAGGACACCGTTATTACAACACGGATTTTTGAGTTTTTCTTTCACTTGTGCCATAACTTCAAAAGACCATGTTTCTTGCAAAATTTTATTACTCTAGGTTAACGTGTACCCTATAGTTTTTTTGTCAGATTCACGAAGTAAGGAAATATTAATAATAAAATAAATAATAAAATAAAAAGCCTTTATTTATCTACTGCTCTAAATATTATCTTAATTAACAAAGTTTAAAATATCTAATGTAAGTATATAGTATGAAAGTACTTATATTCTAAAATGTATATATAATACATATTTGTTATTATATATAAGTTTATAGGTAGGTATTTACTTATATATAGTGACATTATAATTTATTATATATTTATCATGCAGTAGTCGCCTCAGAGGCGTAGGCCTCCCCTAAATCTTTCCAATCGTCTCTCTCTCTCGCTCTCCTCATCCAATCCGGTCCACATCTTTGTATAAAGATATCTCTCCATCTCTTTCGTGGTCTTCCTTGTTGACGTTTTTCCTCTAGTGGGATCCATTCTGTAGCTCGTTTTGTCCAGCGGTTATTTTCTGTTCTACATAGATGACCTGCCCATTGCCATTTCAGTAATCTAGTTCGCTTTCTTATATCTATTAGTTTGGTTTTATTCCTGATTATCTTATTATTTATCTTGTCTGAAACTTTCAACCCTAACATGCTTCTTTCCATTTTCCTCTGACAAATAGCTAGTTTTTCTTCGTCTGTTTTCTTTAGAGCCCATGTTTGGCAGCCATATGTTATGCTCGGAAGTATTGTTATGTCATAAACTTTTCTTTTAATATCCACTTTAATGTCCTTATTTTTGAAAATTTCCTTTAAGCTCCAGTACTTTCTCCACCCTAAGGCTATTCTTCTCTGTATTTCTTTATCCGTATTACTTTCAAATGATATCAATTGTCCCAGATATACATATTCTGTAACGTATTCTATTGCTCTACCATCTATTGTTACATATTTCTGTTCCCCATTTGTTATTATTTTTGTCTTAGATGGGTTAATAGTTAAGCCAACTTTCATACTTTCCTTTGCTAATTCCCTCACCATACTTTCTAGTTCGTATGCGCTTCCCGCAAACACTACAATGTCGTCTGCGAAACGTAGGTGGGTCAGTCCTTCGCCGTTGATTTTTATTCCTTTACCTTCCCATGTAAGTTCCCTGAATACATATTCAAGTACCGCTGAGAAAATTTTCGGCGAAAGCGGGTCTCCTTGTCGCACTCCCTTTTGTACTGGAAACTCCATTCCTTCGCGTTCTAGCCGAACTCTAGAGTGACACTGGGAGTAAACGCTTCTAATCAGGTCGATGTATTTTATATCTATTCCTTGGTGTAAGAGTGCGGCCCATATTGCTTCGTGTTTTAGCGAGTCGAAGGCTTTTTTATAATCGATGAAACATAGGTATGCAGGTATTTTATATTCCTTAGTTTTTTCTATGATTTGAGTAACAACCTGAATATGGTCCATCGTTGAATATCCTTTCCGAAAGCCGGCCTGTTCTCGGGGTTGTTGCTCGTCTAGGTCTCTAGTGAGTCTTTGCAGCATAATTTTCGAGAATATTTTGTACAGGTTTGTCATGAGACTTATCGGTCTATAATTACTCATATCGGAGCGATCTCCTTTCTTGTGTATAAGGGTTATTGTTGATTTTGACCATTGTTCAGGTGTTGATCTTTTATGTAGTATGTTATTGAACAGTAACTTTAGGGGTTTTAGTAAAGGTAAACACAGTGCTTTCAGTACTTCATTTGCAATATTGTCATTTCCGGTAGCCTTTTCGTTTTTTTGTGTTTTTATCGCCAGTTCTATTTCAGAACATAGTATGTCCGGTAGAGCTGATTCCTTGGTAGAGCCCAATAATTCGCGATTGCAAAATTCATATTGTATCTTTTCCTTCTCCATGTAGAGCTCTTTATAAAACCTCGTAGCTTCATTTATTATTTCAGGTCTCTGTGATAATAGTCTACCCTGCTTGTTTTTCATATTTGTCGTCCATTCCGATTTTTCAGTGAGGTCCCTGAAGGCTTTCTGTATCGCTCCATTTGTATTTATATATTTTTCAAAGGTTTCTTGTCTTTTCCTTTTTCTTTCGTATTTTATATTTTTATTGATTGTTTTACTTATTTTTGTTATCTTAGATTGTACTTCTTTAGTTCGTTTTTGGGCGTACAATGTTCTTCTCTCTTCTAACAGCTTTTCCGCTTCTTCATTTATGTAATTTTTATGTTCTTTTTCTCTCTTTGGTAGTTGATTTATTAGTAGTTTTAGTTCTCGTTCTAAATTATTGTACTGATTTTGGATCACATTTGATGATTTTATAGAGTTCATAAATCTGTTTTCCCAGTATTCAGCGTCATCTCCTGTAATTTCTGGTAGAGTTCTCTTGTAATTTATACCTGATTTTATGTGTTTTCTACTGGTGTTTGATTTTATTAACAATTTGCATCGTATCATCCTATGATCAGTATTAAAGTTTAAGTTATTAATAATATCAAATTGATGCATTTTGGTTGGTTGATTCGTTAGTATGTAATCAATTTCGTTGAAAAAAATTATGACGAGACATTAGAATCAACAGGACACCGTTATTACAACACGGATTTTTGAGTTTTTCTTTCACTTGTGCCATAACTTCAAAAGACCATGTTTCTTGCAAAATTTTATTACTCTAGGTTAACGTGTACCCTATAGTTTTTTTGTCAGATTCACGAAGTAAGGAAATATTAATATAATAACAATAATATGGCACAACTTCCACACGCAATCATCTGGTCCCAAACTAGGCTAGAAGCCTGTACTATGGTAACCAGATGACTGATATACATACTTATATAAGTTTACACCTAGACACAGATCAAACAGACATGTTCAAGCACATAAATGTTTGACCTGGCCGGGGATCGAACAGCACAGAAAGCAGAGTTACTACCATCTGAGCCAACGAGGCTGTCAAATTATCCTGTAATATACCAGTATTGTTTGATTGCGTTCACTAATAAATTTATTTATTTTTCACAGTTGCAAAGCACCGTTGATTTTAATAATATCATATTCCTGGTTCCTGAGAAAATGGGCCTTGACAGACGGACATCTAAGTTAATCCAAAAGGGTTTCTTTTGAAGTACGAAATCTTCAATTCTATGAAATATTGTACCTAGTAATAACACATTTCATGCACATAATCTTGTAGGTTTGTGTTACTTAGGAACCAGGCTAAAGAAAAAAAATCATACTAAAATAAAAAATATTTTTGAAACCGCGCTACTGGCGTAGTCCATGATATGAATAACAATAAATGCAAGTAATTATTTCTAGTAGGTAGGATGTTATAGTTAATTATGATCTTCGTGTCATTTCCGCTGTGAACCAGAAAGTACGTCTCTAGGCTATTTATAGCTGTGTGTGTAGGTAAACTTTGAGGTCAAATGATTTTATGACCGATAATAAAATGAATATATTACCAATAATAATAATAGGTAAGTAATAGCGTGAATTCCTAATAACCTACTAATAATCCTGATACGCAATTTCACTGAGAACTTTTGCTGATTTATCTTAAAGTACCTACATATATATATATTTTTTTTTAATTTTCTATCTAAAGTAAAAATGCTTTTGCGTGGTTTGTTGTAGCATCATGTCGTAGCATGCGTACAGGTAACACTACAAGTAATATTGGGAACAACGCCATCTATCAAATAGAGATTGAACGAATATGTACACGACATCATTCATCGTACAAGCTTCGCGTTTCAGATAATGTGTAAATTTTAATATTTGGTAGGGCTGACCTTACCTTAAAGGTTCTTACCTTTTGTTTAAGGTTGGTTGCAAGTCAACAAGCAAGCGCCGCAATTTGTTAAGTTTTTACTAGATGGCGCTGCATTATTTATTTTAAGACTTTCGGAACAAAATCTATGAATAGTTTAAATGTTCAATTTTTATTGTTTAACAGTTATTCAACTTAGCCCATGATGTAGATGCCTAAATAATAATAAAGGTAAAAGAGTTCTCTGTTTATAATTCGACAGATATAATGGCTCGTTCCCATTGATCCAAAGTCCATTATTGAAAGTCTGGACACATGAAAAATTCGTGAAAATATTGAAATTTACTTACTTTAGAAGACACCAGCATCAAATAACATCATACAGGTCGCGTCACGGTTTAACAGCGCTCGGAAAAAGTGGAGGCTGGCTTTGCGCAGGTGTATTGGTCTAAAAAGTCCTAACAGATCTAAAAATTTAATTTAGTTTGATTAAGTTTAATTTGATTGTAATTTAAATTCATTTAATGTACTCGTAATATAATTTTAATTTTATTTTTAATGACATTATTAACTGTGGACTATGGATTTAATATCTGAAAATAAAACATTTTTATTATTATTTTTTATTATAAAAATCGATTTTGCGCTGCGCATTCAAGGTCAGCGCTATTAAACCGTGACGCGACCTGTGCAACTATTAAGACGTGTCAAAATATTCCTCCGTCTAATCGCCTCGGGTCTAAAACATTCATTTATTCTTACTAGTTCTGTATAGGTACTGGGGTACAGAACTACTGGGAAATAAAATGTCCTACAAGTTCTATGTCAGCAAACAGTGTGAATAGTTGAGAATAAATCACTAAACATAACATATTAGCACGCCTTTTTTCCGAAGGGTAGGTAGTGGGTACACAGAGGTGTAACCCAGGACTCAGACCCATAGTGGGTAAGTACTCTAAGTACACTTACGTTTCGCTAATATGTTATTGACTCGACTGAGGCAGTCCAGTCAGGAGAACTAAGTACCAGGGTATCATAAATTAAGAAAAGGTGTACAGTACATACATTAGTCACTAGAACGTGACATCATAACCACTGATCTCCATACCCCCGATACATAAACGTCCATAACTCATGCTTTGTCCAACAAATACTACCGTTAATTATTCATAATATTAATTGTTGCTGATTATCTATGCCTTGTATGAGTTAATCTCTTCGAGTCAAAGCTACTAATAGTTTACGTATAGTTACTTATATGATATTTCATTTGACACAATGTTTTTATTTATCTGGAGTCATAAAAACTTATCTTCGTTCTGCGTTTTTTTTTAAATGACAACAAATTTAAAAAGTAGACGGTTAACAAACAATTAATTTTTTTTATTCATTTTCCTTGAATTTTAAATTAGTGTTCTAGTATATGATTCCTTTCCTTTCTTTTTAATAATGTTTAGCTTTAATTAAGAGTATATCGCCATGAAAAGTAATGTATTCCTTAAATTGTCATAAAATACATTTCTGTTATTTTTCTGCTAAACCAAAATCTACAATGTAAATTTTTAATGAGTATTATGTGGAATGCTAAATAAATAAATAATTAAACAAAAACATATCGGTATTTTTTTTTATATAGCTCGAAAACACGGGCTAAAACCATCTTCTTTTAAAGATGTACATGGAAGTCCAACATGCAGAGGCCCCTTTGAGCTTTTAATCTAAAGGTAAACCATCTACTCTATCATTAGATTTAAGAACTTCTTGTTGTTGTGTACCAATAAAGTGTTTCTCTATCTATCTATCTATCTACAGAAGATGAGCTCAAAGACAGTCACCGCTAGTTGCAAAGACTATTTGAAATGAATGGAAATTACTTGATTTAGTTATAGGTGTGATTTCTAGATGGATGGTAACCGGGCTATTGCTAGAGACTCCGGCACCTGCCACACTCCGGCACCTGTATTATTATACTACAGCATAATATCTACGACTTCGTTTCCATGGGAATTTCAGGAATTTCATTTTTATTCCTTGTCTACATCATAATAGAGAACTCGGTGCAAAATATCAACACTCAGGGTCCAAGGCTTGGGGCTGGGCGTAGATAGAGTTATCACAATTTTAAAACTACTGAGGTACTTATTAATTCTTGTTCGTAGTTCATTTTGTGTTAGCACTCGTGCCGTCAACATCTCTGCTGGATATTTGAAAATCATAATTTCCTTTTGCAGCATACAATATTTTGACTAACAACGTTTTGTTACTTATATTTAGCTGTAGACCCGGCTTTACAAAGAGGTGCCGACCCCTCTAGAATAGTATTAGGACAATAAGAAGATGATAGATTGATGAAGAGAGCCATTGATGTACTGGCGTACCGTTTAACAATAAATAGACATTATTGTCCTAAATGTATTAGACATAAAGTACGAATATCGACTTATAATCGATTTTTATTGTTTGCAACCAAAAACCGAGTCATTTGATAGATTCAATCTTATCAGAAATCAAACGTTTCTTATATCTGTTATTCAATAGTCACTCTATTTCCGAATCGATTCCATCTAAAAATAGATCGATGATCGATACACCACAGTGATCGAAAAATCTTGTTGTGTACATTATTGATTTTTAATCGAGCGCGAAGGAGCTACTACAAAGGGTATGAAAAGGCACGTGGAAGAAAAAGTGGTAACAGTAGTATTATATTTTTGAGGTCGAAATTGAAGGTGTATTGTAGTTTTTACGACGGCTGCAGGTTTCGTGTCGTGATCTAAATGGGTTCGGTGATTCTGTGATTGCTTTTTCTGTGTTCAGATGAAAGCTGGAATGTTCTCGCAAGGCTATGACTTTTCTATTTTGGATGTTATAGGAGCTTTCATATTTTTTTATTAGTAAACGGTTTTTGCATTTCTTTCACTTTTGAATATCAAGTATGATAACAACATTTTTTTGCTGACGCTGTCGTACCTGTTACCTATCAAATGCCTATCATTCTATCGAATTCTACCCATCGAATTTGTATTGTCAGTATTACAAATCTTTATTGGAGACTAATTATATTATTACCATATTTTTAAATAATATGGTCTTAGATGTAGAAACGCAAAACGCTCGAGAATAACATAAACATAACATACATTCACGCCTTTTTCCCGAAGGGGTAGGCAGAGGTATACCCAAGACTCAGTCCCATAGTAGATACACCCACATTTCGCCAGTGGTGTCCTATTGATTCGCATAATGTCTTTTGTCATAAAAAATTTCCGCATACATCATTTGTCATAAACTCCTCTAGTCATAATATTGGTAATACATATTTTTTTGTAGTAATACTGATAAATTGTCCTAAAATTTAATTGTTATAATATTTTTGTGTATAATAGTTTTTATTCCTATTGTTAGTTGTCATAATTGTTGTTATGTATAATATTATAGTTAATAATGGTGTATGTCCTAATTTTCATTGTTCATAATTGTTATTGTATATAATCGGTAGTGTACGTATTTTTGCAGTGAAGTGAGGTATATTGTAGTGTTGTCCTGAATATTGCTTATTAAGTATGTTTACAAATTCTACAAATTCAAATTTAATTCTAATCACTTTATCTAGAAGAGTATTTTTGGTACAGTGTTATGATATGTAGTGTTATAATATATTAGCGTTTCTGGTGTATATGTCGCAGTTAGATAGATAAAGCCGTAATATAGTTATGTATATCCCTAGGGATATGATTATATACCGTAACATAGTAACACTCTTGTATTGCGTTTATGGGTAGGAGTAGGATTTCGCCGTAACTCACATACCCAATAATATTTTTTTTATTTACTCGACTTTTTTCATAATATTTAAATCCACTGATATTTAATTTGTGGCTCCTTTTTCTGTTGTAAATATTTTGCACTCGTTTTCCATTGTAATTATAATTTCAAAATTAGTTTAAGCACTTTGTTCCAAATATTAACACTAAAATTTGACTTGGTGTTATTTTTATAATAATAATAAAACTACCTTCATTTTTATTCATAATCAGTAATAGCGCCTTACTATAATATTTTTTATAGCAATGTGATATATCAACAGTTTGCTTCATAGAAAAGATGTTTACTACGTTAATGAGTTAAGAACATTCAAAGTTCTATCGGTTAGGTTAGGTTTAATTTAAATTATGACAAAGTTAACATTCGAGTAATATATGATTATGGCACATAATTTTAGCGATATCAATAGTTAGGACATGTTAGGATTATGGCATAAAATAATATGGTTATCAATGGTTAGGACATATAATGTTATAGGTTTCAAATGTTAGGACAATTAAAACTATAACAAGTTATACGAGTAATAGGAGTATTGACGTTATGACTGGTGATCATTAGGTATTACATATATTATGGCTTAAAATTTGCTGAGTTGTAAAATTATGGCTAAAAATAGTATGCGAATGAATAGGGAACCTTCGCCATTATGTTATTGGTCCCATGTAATAGGGGGCGAGCCTATTGCCATCTACCGGGCACAGTTCCAGACTCCAGGCAGTTATTGAGATAATTCCTAATGGAAAAACCCAATATTTATATGGGCATGCGCCCACTACGCCACCGAGGCAGTCAGGCTCGAGAATACCATAAATAATACATCTATGTTAGTTGAAAACATTTTGATAGGATCAACAAATACCTATTGATAAATTTATAGACCCTTACCCAACACAAGATATTTGTAGTTGTCTAATTTCATACAAATTATATGATAATCTGTGTAACCCATCATGAAAAACGGTGATATATCCTTGATGCTAGAATTTTGTAATTTTTGGTCGATAAGCCAGTATTTATCCCATCATTCGATCCCGGCGACACGGAGACGGTTCCTCGGGCGATGCACATTAGTCTAATGACCGTGCCATTAGGGCCCTGGCCATATACACTCGTTTATTAGGGATAATAAACTTAACGAGGTTTTTTAACGTTTATTAGACGATTTGGGATATAAAAACTGCGATGTCAAATTGGAGCGCCTATTTTGAGTGGAATTTGGGTGTGTTATGCATGCCGACATTTTGATAGATTTTGAATCCTTCGATTAAAAATTCTCAATCGTCTTACTTCTCAAAAAATAAGTCTTATTTTTGTAGTAATGTAACATAACATCACCCCTTTTCCCCCAAAGGGGACCCAGAGCCAGAGACCCGTTTATGCAACCTTTTTGCTAGTTAAATTTTGAAGTCCCATGTAATAGGGGCGAGATTTAGGACAGGCCTTCGAGGCAACTAATGCATGATGCACTTTATTAATTATAATGTTACCTAATGATTATAATATACCAAAGATACTGAAAAATAGAGGCATTTTTATTTTATTTTATTTACAAGGAGGCGAGCCTTTTGCCATCGACTGGGCACAAATCCAATTTTTGTAATAATATAGACAACTTTCACACACGGTCTTTTGGCTCCAAACATCGAGAAGCCTGTACCAGCTATGGTAACCAGAGAACTAATAGGGATAAGCTAGCACAATTGGCGACCTTATCGCTTGTTACTTGTTACTTTAGTTATATACAATGTGTTACAAAAAGTTGTAGTTGTTAAAAAAATAATTTCGACTTCTGATACAAAATAGATCCAGCTGACGACAGATTTATTGTATTTGACGGAGAGTACATTTTTTTTTGCGAATTTAGCAATTCTTTCTTTTAAAAATTGTTAGAGTAGACATGGGTAGACCCCTTCAAGTATTGATACACCTTTTTATAGCACGTACACAAAAAAAATTCAAACATATATATAATAAAAATTAAAAAAATATTTAAAATGAATACAAAAACGAAAAAAAAATTTTTTTTGTCTGACTGTCCCAAACAGCTTTGGTGTCCGAATTGTCAGTGATAAAAGTATTAAAATTAAAAAGTGTCACTTTGTCCGAGTATTTTGTGTCCAAGTCATCAGCAAGTCAACGAAATTGTATAACATTGAAACATTTCCCTCTCATCGAAACGTAATAAAATCATCAAATAGAATCGCTTGTAGGTATAATGTAACGTAACTACATACCCATAACTGGACGCCCATGCGCTTCGCTTCACCATTACGAAATTATGAGTTACGTCAATCACGAACTATCGATTAAGACTATCAACTCAGATGCATCTATCTTCGATATGAAATGGTAGAAAAGACACGTATATTAGTAATTTTGGCTCAAATATGATAAGGTTTTGGCTCTCCTTTTGTGACTACAATAATAAAGCAACAATTACATTTATTGCTTATATCTCTAGATTATTTATTTTCACATTGATATGGGGAAGTCTATTTCTGAAATAAGACCATCAAACTCAGAACAAACAGATGCATAATATTTTCAATATAAAAGAGTATTAAGGGACACGTATTTATGTAATTTTAGATTTGGTCTCACTATTTATTTTAACATATTTTTTTGTGAAATTTTTCACGTTAAAATCTATACTCTAAATAAAAGTTTAGTGAGTGGGTCATTTAAAACACTTTTATTAGCAAAATTCATCATCTTAGCCTAAGGAATTCCAGTGTTGGACATATAGCTAATACTCGTCACGCTTGGCAGGCTGGTTGGCTAAAACAAATGTCTAAAAGTAGCCTGATTAATCTGATAAATGCTAGCATTCATGAATGCAGTGAAATCTCACATTTCTAACTAACAACCAAATTATTTTTCAATAATAATATAATTTATTACAAGTAAGTTGGTTGGATCACGGTCCCTAAAATTAACCCCCAAATACAAAAATAAGACTATAATGATAAGACAATTTTTGTGGTAAACTAACTTTGTGGCAAAGTAACAATAACCCAAAATAACCCAAATAAATAACCACGATTTGATTATAAAAATAATGTCTGAATTATTATTATTTGTTATAAGTTTTAAATTGCAGTCCAAGTCACAGAAAATCACAAATCTCGTTGTCTATGGAACCAGTATTTGTCACATAATGTTGATTTTATTTAAATTGTAACAAGTTTAACACCGTAACCGTTAGCGAACATCAAAGTTTTGAGTTTAATTGGTTAGTTATAATATAGGTGCATTTGACATGAACTTTATTAGAGGTACATAAATAAATGAATTTATTAAACTACATTTGCTGAGTTTATCTATGCGTATGTATTTATTGTAATTTTCTTCGTACTTTTGTCCTACACTAGCTGTGCCCACGATTTCAGCCGAGTAGTTTTCGTTCCCGTAGGAATATCGGATTAAAAAGTACCCATGTTTTATTCCAGGGCTTAAACTATCTACATACCGAATTTCAACCTAATCGGTTCAGTAGTTTTGGCGTGAAAAAGTAACAAACATCCATCCATTTTCGCATTTATAATATTAAGTAAGACTTTACTTACGCGCTAAAAATTAATCACCTATCCAATGTGTTCTTTCCGGGGTCTTAACTATCTAAATGACATCAGCGGTATAGTAACTGTAAGAACTGATCTGGACTAATATTTTTACAGTTAGCTACTTCTGGTTTAAGATGGCTTTATGTTCATACTTAATTTATGATAGTCTTGACCAAACTTGGGAGGTCACCCCTAAAACAAACCTCTCCCTTTACAATGAATGAATCAGCGAAAGTAAAAAAAAAACCTATAAATAAAGATCAAAATCACAATAAAACAATGTCAAAATCATTAGGCTCCACTGACCTTGCGGTGTGGAACCGTTAGAGCGAAGCTTTTTTACAAAAAAATATGGGCCCAGCTATTCCTCTGATCCGCGACCGCAAAGGGCGAAGTGATATAAGGTTCTTACGGGCCTTGCTCATTGACCATTTTTTATTTAATGTGACGGTTTTTTTACATATAAAAAGGTGATTCGATGCTCCGCCTATTTATTAGCACACAAAAATTACGGTAGGTTATACAAGTTTTTGAATTTAATATTTCATAATATAGCTTAGCAACCCCGATATCAAAATAAAGAAGACTAGCTGAGTGCTCTGCGGATTCACCCGCGTAGTCATCGTTCCTGTGGGAACATCGGAATAAAAAGTATCCTAAGTGTTATTCCAGGGTACAAACTATTCACATACTGAATTTCAGCTCAATCGGTTCAGTACTGTACTGTACAGACTGCCTCCGTGGCGTAGAGGGCGTATGCTCGACTGCCAATCAAGAGGTCCCGGGTTCGATCCCCAGGTCAGGCAAAGTGTTAAATATTGGATTTTTCCATTAGGAATTATCTCAATAACTGCCTGGAGTCTGGAACTGTGCCCGGTAGATGGCAATAGGCTCGCCCCCTATTACATGGGACCAATAACATACTGGCGAAATGTGGGTGTATCTACTATGGGACTGAGTCCTGGGTACACCTCTGCCTACCACTTCGGGAAAAAGGCGTGAATGTATGTTTTATGTACGGTTCAGTAGTTTTGGCGTGAAAGAGTAACAAACATTCATCCATATTAGTATATATTAGATAATATTTGTATGTCACGAATATGAACACGGATATCGATATCCGAGTTCGCCTATCAAAAGACCGCCGGTTTTAGTCCAAACTGCAGAGGCCCCTTTGAGCTATAAAGGTAATAAATAGATAGCGCACATCGGGGATCCATCTTTGAAACTATATAAAGAAAATGAGCTCATAGACAGACCCCGCAAGGACTATTGTGAATGGATGGAAACTACTTGATATGGCTATAGGTGTGATTAGATGGATGGTAACCGGGCTATTGCTAGAGACTCCGGCACCTACCAATTCCGTTCCGCCTCGTGGTGAATACATATTATGCCAATGTAATATATATATTTGTTGTTCCCGTTGGGGTAGGCAGAGACTATTTCTTTCCACTTGCTACGATCCTGACATACAACTTTCGCTTCTTCCACTTTCATCACATTCTTCATGCATGCTCGTCGGTTCTTGGTACTTTTGACCTGGCCTTTCCTTAAGATAACATCAACTTGTTCATGAAAGGTACGCCTAGGTCGACCCCTACCGACTTGACCATTCACACTAGCCTTATAAATCTCCTTTGTTAATCTCCTTTCGTCCATCCTCTCCACACGTCCGAACCATCTAAGCAATCCTTTCTCCTCCATCTAAGCAATCTTTGTCACTACATCTTCTAACACGCCACAGCGTTCCCTTATCACACTGTTCCTCACTTTGTCCATCAAGGTCACTCCAGTCATACTTCTCAAACTTCTCATTTCCACAGCATTAATCTTACTTTCATGCTTCTTCTGCCAGACCCAACATTATATATATATATATATATATATATATATATATATATATATATATATATATATATATATATATATATATTGTAGTATGCCAGGACGGAGATAGATCGTGTTTTTGAACGACATAAATCATCATCCACTTTTCAATATACAATATTTATTTTTAATTTAGTTACATATTAAAAGCAAACAAGCCTGCAATCCCCTTAAGAACGGCAGTCTGGACGCTATGGCAGAGACAGTTTTGACTATAAATAAGTGTTGTATTGTATTCAATATGCCGCTACTGTGCGGCGGCTTTTACAAAAGAATTTAGAATCTTTATTGTGAGACAACGTCTGCGGCTCTGCACCCCGCTTACTTTCCGTTCTCAGCCGCTCAGTCCGTCAGAAAATGGATAGATAGATAGGTACAATAGAATCATAAATACTCCTTTTTACGCGCATGATAATAATTTATATACATTTTTTTTGGAAATAATAAGATATGTTCTATTGATTTCAGTGTTGGTTTTCAGAGCCTATTAAAAAAATAAATTTAAAGGAAAAAAAAAAAAAAATTAATATATAAATAAATGGCAATGTTTTTTGGTTGATGTCTTAAAATTTTCAGAAAAATTATGGAGTGTCAATAAATTGGTAGGGTGTCAACTATGGGGTCTTTTACCTCAATCAGTTTAAGTCCTGATTTGATTATTGTACTCTACATTTAGCACAACTGTACAATATGTAGCGAACTCTGAAATTGAATAAAAAAAACTGCTGTTATTTCAGTTATTTATGTTATGTAATGTCATGTTATTTTAGTTGAAATTTTACTGTTATTATGAAATCACAATAAAAATTAAAAAATTTTTCACGTCTGCTTGCACATGAAATACTTTGCGACATAATATATGATGCAGCTAAAAACTATACCTGTAAAAGTATTTTCGCATATAAACTATTTGGTTGATTGATTGATACAATTTTATCGACTGTGAGTTGTACATTATTTGGTTTAGTAACAATAAAACATTATTAAATTCTCCAATATTTCTTTCAGGATTCAAAAATGCCATTGCATGTGAACTTTTTACGTAGGATGTGTTTCAAATAGCACGTTAAACTTTAGGTCCCGGCTGTTTCCTATAAAATATCAATATTTTGTAGGTCGTTAGGGTAAGTTATCTTCGGGACCTGCAACTCGCAACCCATTACTCATATTAACCTTTAAGTGTAATTTGGGAAAATCGTTCCGTTAGAGTATAAATTAAAATAATTATTGATATGTTTTCTGTGTTGACTGCCTCGGTGGCGTAGAGGGCGCATGCTCGACTGCCAATTAAGAGGTCCCGGGTTCGATCCCCAGGTCAGGCAGTGTTAAATATTGGATTTTACCATTAGGAATTATCTCAATAGCTGCCTGGAGTCTGGAACTGTGCCCGGTAGATGGCAATAGGCTCGTCCCCTATTACATGAGACCAATAACATACTGGCGAAATGTGGGTGTATCTACTATGGGACTGAGTCCTGGCTACACCTCTGCCTACCCCATCGGGAAAAAGGCGTGAATGTATGTATGTTATGTAATGTTTTCTGTACATTGATATTATGGGATGAAATTATTTTGTTCATTTCAAATTATTTTTTTCAAATTATTATTAAAAAATACAATCAACATAATGTGTAATATCTCTTATCTCAATCTAGATAGACACAATAATTAATTGTAAAATAAAACATCGAAAACTTAATAAAGACAGCTCATAACAAAGCAACTACGATGAGATATACAATCAATCAATATAGCGTCGTTACAATGTGGAGCATACTTCGTAAAATATTGTAACCACCTACGCTGGACATAGATTTTATAATTTACCATTAAACTCTAGATGAACCTCCAGACTATATGATTACATGGTAGATTTTATAAACTATATATTTTTGAGCTTTTTTTCAATTATAAAAAAATAATGAAAGTTAGCTGTGAAATACGTATAAAAATACGGTAGTAGTAGTGAAAAATGTTTTTTTTTTTCACTCAAGCGTTAATTTAACAACAAGGGGTTTTCACTGACACCATTGACCATCTTATTTATTATTATCTCGAAGTATCCGTTTCGTTAGAAACCTATTTGTGCTCATATTATTAATATTATATTTATCTTGGGTTTATGGGGTACATTTGGGCGTGGAAATACGCGGAGCGGCTATCGGGAATAGATTTATTGCTAAAGACAGATTGACGAGGTTCTTTGGATATTCGTTGCCATTTACTACATAATTATTTATTATAAAATCGGTCCAGCAGTTTCAGAGCCTATTTGTTACAAACAAAAAAACAAAATATAAAAAAACAAAGATTCTCTCTTTATATTAGTATAGATTAAAATTAATAATGTGACATTTTGTTATGTAATAACATATCATCACGTCTTTTTTCAGAAGGGGTAGGCTGAGTTGTATCCAGGACTCAATCCGAAAGTAGGTACACCACACTTCGCCTGTTATATTTTTGGCTCCATTAAGGAGAAATGGCGATATATTGTGAGGCGAAAGATATCTGCCCATGCCACAGACTCACCATGACGACCACGACCCATCTGTCAAGAACGTAACAAAAAAAAAAAATGAAGCAGGTCTATTGCCACCTACGGGTGGCAGTTCCAGACTCCAGGCTACTACTACAACTATTGAGATAATTTGACCTGGGGATCGAACCCGGAATCTCACGATCGGTAGAGCCGGCGACCAGTACGCCACCGAGGTAGTCATGTAGGCAGCTATGTAATGAAATATTAAATTAATAATTCAACATAATTAAAAGGTTATTCTGTGGTAGATGTGAATTGTGAGACTGAATATGTTTTTTACAACAAAACGTTCGTTTGTATCACATCCAGCAACAGATTCTCTTACCGACAAGTAGTAATTACCTTTCTAGTTTGTAAGCTATAATAAAAATGGTGGGCAACAAAAACTCATCCGGTGGTTTAATAAATCCGTAGAGATTTAATGAAATCGATACCGATGTAACGAAGAAAATAGCCGAGTTCGGTACGATTCGATTACTATAATCGAGATGAAACCGGCTACCGTGCGGTGGCTGTGTACTCATCAAAATTCTACGTTATCTACTTAATGGAATATGATTTTGCCAGTTTATAACGATAGATAAGGCTATGAACATCCACTGAGATCCGAGTTTATCAAGAGTAGTATAGCTTATGGATGGCTCTTTGCTAATTTAAAAACTACGGAATAGATAAATTTATTTTTAAGGTCTCGATACACATGTCTGTAAATCCGAACAGTAACATGTATGCTTAGTTAACGGCATGTAGAAGTTACTAGGCGTCAGTTATACCATTTAGCGTATACAATAATATGTAATACAATTAACACAATTACAATTTACACGCCGACTACAAACTCGAAAAAAAAATCGAAAATCTGTGAACAATACGAATATACTAGAGTGAGCGTAATGTGAAAGAATCTTTGAAGAAATTTGCCATTATTTATCGTATTTCGCAAGGAACAGAGATTAAAATGAGTAGTGCGTGCATAGCCTTATTTTACTTAAGTCTTCGTAACTATATAAAAATGTTCTCTTTACTTTTAATTTTTAAACGTTCCTAATAGTTTAGTAAAAGTTTGCATGATTTTTTTTATTGAGATCGCAGTGACAACGGAAAACATGTTTGCAATCAATATTTTTTTTACCTAATTGTTAAATTAAAAAATATCTTAGTACTTACTCGTGTACTATGAATTTGGTTTTTTTACCATGACATTTGGGCAAACGGTTGTAATTTTAATATGGACCGAAATATGCTCTGGGACTAAGGAGGCCAATGAAGGGCCTGCATTTAAGTTTAATCAATAAAAAGAAAGGTTTAACATAGCACATGTAATTAGCCTAATACAATCATAAAAAATAATGAAGTTATCACAAAGTTGCTATTTCAAGTTAGGAATGAATTAAGCAACTAAGTTGATCCTAAGTAAGTAATGGTAACGATTTTAATTCAAAGTGTAACATGTTTTGTAATTTGTAATAGAAGTTCGTTAATTACATAATGATATTTCGTGTCTATTGGTTTCACGCAAATATTTCTGAAAATAAAAAAACAACCCATCCTATCCACGTAAATCCATAATCCTTAAAGTGTTTTCAAAATTTAGAAATATGGTCTGTCTGCAGCCTTTTACCATCATTACCACTAGCGTCGTTGTTTTACTAAACATTTAAGATGGTGGAACACTATAGCTGGGACAAAATATGATGACACTGTTGCCTAAAATATCCATGGCTCCACTGGGGATTAATTGAGTCCACGGAACCACACGAGGAGCCGGGCTGTGGATTAAAGTGGAAATACCCAAATACGGTGCAAACCAATGGAGCTAATAAAAAAGATCCTGTTAAATAACTAAATTAGGTACGTACTTTTGTAATAATGACAAATGAAACCAAAACACAAGCATTTCTTAGTAGTAGAAGTTCTTAAGTAACTATTTTTATATTATAAACCTAGGATGGTATAGAGTTTATTTGTAATTATGACATTCAATCTTATGTTCCAGATATATACATACTCGTATAAGAGTGACTAATTTAAAGTTTAAATGACTATACCTACCTTCATAACATTATCATGTACGAATGAATAGTTAATGTGTATGTAGAAGTGCCTACCTGTTAATGTATATAACCAGTTTTAATCACAATCTTGCGTACCAGAACGCATCAAAAGAAAACTATTTCATCAGCCAAGTACCGAATTATAGCATACTTTAAAGTGATCGGTAAATTAGACAGTAGGACAGGAAATGGCTTCTTAAGCCGTCAGTGAATGGTGATTAGCGGTGGACGGTGATCGTTGATCGACTATCACTTCTGGCCATCGCTTGATCTTTGACGTATGTGCTTGGCAAAGATTAGATTTAGCAGATATTTATATCCTGCAATTATACAAATAATAAGGCTCTGGTCTCGAACCCCACCTAAAATATACTGACGGAGAAGGGTCAGTTTAACATAACATAACGCTTTTTTCCTAAGGAGGTAGGTAGAGGTGTACCGTCATGTGCACTGATATGTAAACATGGTCAAATTTTCACAAAGTTAAAAATAGATAATATATAAATAAATGAGTTAATAGATCTATGTAAAACCTGATAAGAACACCTTTCGTTAGGGGTGAGTACACCTTATGTTACGTTTTACTTAGATAACATATCTATTTATATTTAGCTATGTGAGAATTTGGCCATGTTTACAGATCAGTGCACGTGACTGATCAAGATCCAGTCCTATAGTAGGTCAGATTACCTATCTGATCAACCTGCGACCGCGACCAGGCACCACGCGTACTACGTAGGCTCTGGGCATGCATGTACTACATAAATTTTACCCATGTAATGCAGCGTATACGTAGGGAGATCACCTGACTCTTCAGCTAAGACTGCAACTGCTGTGACCTGCGTTAATTCATCATTAAAATAAGGTCAATCGATCCATCCTAGCCCAAAATAGATGAACCCTGCTTCTACTCTAGAAAAAAAAACCTATACTCAATTTTTCTTATTTCTTACTTTTCTTCAATAATTAGTCATATTTCTGTAACGCCCGTCTAATCTTTGACATAACTAACCGTGTGTTTAAGTAAGGAACGATAATTGAAGATGTGCAAGTATCATGGTATGAATGCACTCGTAAAGCATCCAGTAAAGTGTGATTACTTTGACCAAGTTGATGGATCTACGTAGTACCTCCCAACTTCTAACTGGAAGAAATGGTTTTCGCGATAGTTATCTCTGCTCATTAAATACTCGTGAATATTATACGATAAAATCCGTATAAGGTGGTGGCGCTGACATTATTTCCCATAAAAACTTCATAGATATAATTTCTTAATAATTATTTAATTAAAAAAAAATGGTATTTATCCAGTTATATTAGTAAATATACGTTTTAAAATAATACGTATTTTTCAGAATTCGGAATTCCTAAGGAAAGACTATAAATACTTATTTTCAGTTTTAAAACGTATCTTTAGTAATATAACTGGATAAATGCTACTTTAGGATTAGTTGTTTTTTTTTACATACAACACTTATGAAGATATTATTAGATATATTTCTTCTATAATTGTCATTGGTTACTCAGAGTTTATATGGAAAATGATATTGGCCCAACCACCTTAAAGTTGTAAAATTATTTATCATAAAATATTGTTAGAAATACTTTTGTATGTTAATGTATCTAATTGATTTTGTATCGATGTATCTAAATAAATAATTTGGTTCTCTCAATAATATACACAAACTTACTAGTCCAGTAAACGGGCTAATATTTTACATTTTTTAATTTTTATAATAATCATATATCTTGCTCGTCCATAAAACTCATTCAAAAGTGATCTTACACTCACCTATTCAAAATAAAAAATAATTTATTCTTAAATTAAAACCCATACGGCCATTACAAAAAGCACAAATCATGGTCACGTCGAATGAAATTAACAATATCATCCGCCACATGAGTTGTGAGGTAATCAAGGGAACGATGCTTTTTTTGTGTCGATTCTTGGTGCAATCATAATGTACATGTAGAGTGACCACATGCTTTTCAAAAATTGTGCCTACAAAATTTTGTCTATTGGTATTTGCATCGTGGTTCGCATTGTATGACTCCAGGGCACACGCACAGCTAATTCAGATTATCTCTGTAATATATACATATTAAATTATGATTATCTTCCTAAAAATGCGCAGCTAGAGCTAAAAAGCTGAAATCTACACGTATTTTTTCATTATGATATAGACAAAGATTAAGAAAGAAAGCCTCTAAGTTCCACTGGGAAGATGTGGGAATTATAGTTTAGGTATTTATAATACTAAACTATCAGTAGAAAAAAATAAGCCGTACAAGTTTCTTGTAGAGATATATATATTTCCGGACGATCTGGAGATTCATTAATTACTAGTGTGAACAAAGCGGCTTTGCACGCTTACAATTACGAAACATGGGAGTTTTATACCAAAACTTTGACGCTCTTTTTGGACCCCTTAAAATGTGAATTTTCAAAAATCCATACTTAGCACACGCCCAGAGAACGAAAAAAAACCTACATTCTAAGTTTCAAATCTCTAGAATCAGTGGTTTGGGCTCTGCGTTGCATGTCAGTCAGTGAGTCATTTAGGATTTTATAATATTTAGTGATTAGTTTGCAAAAGGGTTTAGAACGATAAAATATAATGTTGAATTTTGAAAGTCCCTGTACCCGCCCAGTGATCATGGTGACTATAGTAGTAATATCAGAAGCCGGTATAGCAGCGCTAATGGCGCGCCCCAGGCACGCTCCCTATCGGTAGCCGATCAGATGCTTCCAGCACATCCCATTATATGCTTCATCCTAGGACTTTTTATTGAGATTTTATATTAAGCCAGTGATTGGTTGCGTAAATATTTGTTACTTTGTGTCTTGAAGTGTTTGTGTCTATTAATGAAGTTCATCAAATCTTAGAAGTACCGTTTGACGTTTTATACTTTTTGATAACCCTGCATAAATCTGGAATAGCATGTAGGGTACTTTTTTCCGATATTCCCAGGGAAACGATAGGGGCACAGATCGTGAATAAATAATAATAATAATAATATGGGACAACTTCCACACACGGTCATCTGGTCCCAAACTAGGCTAGAAGCCTGTACTATGGTAACCAGATGACTGATATACATACTTATATAAGCTTATAACACCCAGACACAGATCAAACAGACATGTTCATGCACACAAATGTTTGACCTGACCGGAGATCGAACCCGGGCCCTGCGGCACAGAAAGCAGAGTTATTACTATCTGAGCCATCGAGGCTGTCTATAAAGAAGGAGAAGGAAATATAAAGGCGCCCTAAATCATGAAAATCATAGTCATCAATTTTTAAAATAATTATTAAAGTACATAATATCACAGTGATTTAGTTACATAACTATCAACAATATCACGATATATATTTATTTTATCATCACACTCCCGGACGTTATAGAGCAAGATGTTCATCGTTTCATTAAATCAAAAATCCAAGTAAACCCGCTAGCGGGGTGTTTATGTACAAAATATGACGGCCGATTTGAAGAAGTTAATGTATAAAAAGCTATTATATTGTACGGTAGCAGGCATCGCCGGAGGAGCACTGCTCGACTACTGAAATACTGTACTATGAGGTAGAAAAGATTATTATTATATAAAGATTTAGATGCCGTGGGGTTACCGGCTTTAGAATAGTACCTCACCTCTCTACCCGTGGTTGCCGTAAGAGCCGGCTAAGGGTTATGAGATCCAAAGGACGGGCAGCAGCGTCCTCTGTGTAAACCATAAAACTGCGCTCGCCAACCCGCCTGCCAAGCGTGGCGAGTATTGGCAACAACCCCCTGATGGGGGAGGCCTATGTTCAGCAGTGGACTACCAACGGCTGGATGATGATGATGAGGTAGAAAAGAGTATTTAAAGAATTTGTATTAGAAAACGTTCAAGCTTCATATATCAATAAGAAAACCAAACATGTTGATGCATAACTTCGCTACCTAAGTATACTATAGTATAGGTACTCGTACTTAACAGGATACAGGACCTCTTAGATTCATATGAGTAGTGTAAAACCCAGCCTATCCCCTTACATTGTTAATTCTATAACATATTTTTAGTTTTTCAACAAATATATGTATAACAGAATTTTTTATTTTTTGGCTACGTGCCCATTAAAAATTTGTTTTTTTGTACTCAATCTCGTTGTTTTTTTATGTGTATAGCTATGAAATTGTGTATTCAGTGATATTTTTAAAGAAAATTAACTCCTTTATGTGAATCCAACAATTTCTTAACACGTCCATAATAAATATGTTTAATAATTAAGAACACTCATTCCTGCCTTTTAAGTTTTACTTAAAACAGGTTTTTTTTCTATCTTTTTTATCAACAGGCGTTAAGATTTGAAAGGTTTTTTTATAAAACTGAGAAGAACTTGCATTTTCTTCGTGACTGTACCACGTTGTACTGTGATTATTGCCAGTTTTTATGCGCGAGCGCAGAGACGCCAGACACGTGGAGCGATGAAATTATGGTAATCACAGCTGGATCCATTGCAAGATTCTGGTTTTTAGGGATCCACTCACGGATGATTTCTTTACTGAAGCAAATAAGAATTTTATGCTTACTTGTACGTATGCTGTCACAAAACATTTTTTTTAAATGACCTGTGCTGTTGGCCTCTACAGCTTTACCGGGAAGTGGTGAGCGCAGGAGGCGCTCGACCCAAAGTTTAAGGACGACTAGCACAAGGGCACCTAGACGGTACGAACCTCGGCTTGGGCCCGAGCCAGAATACGCGGGGTCAGACTTGCCCTGGCACCCCAGAAGGGGAGTTGCCTAGGGCCTTTTTAATGGTTTGATCTATTTGATTATTTGGAGAGAATCTAACCGATCAGAAGGATCTGAGAGACCTTCGACCTCGCCGGCGAGGTCGGTGTTGTGATTGTGTGAGTTGGTGGATCTGGTATCCGGCACCAGTACTGAAAACGGAGCGTCTGTTGCGTATATTGGTAGGATTGGGCGAACCTAGCGCCGCAGATGTGACGGCGGCGATAGAGTCGTCCCAGTCGTCACGGTCCTCTAGGACGTTACGAGGGCATCTACGGAGGGGAGTAACTAAACATAATAACATATGTGTAGAAGTGTATGTAGAGTTTGATAAAACTTTAGAAAATTATACAAACACTTTGTTTCCGAGTTTCCGAGTCACATACCTATAATGAACAACAAAGATAGGAAGACGTACCTAAGACCGAAGTGCGACCGAGACAACAATATTATTCGCTCGTACGACCTTACTTTACTGACGTACGTGGACCTAATAGGACCTTATTTGAGCTTTCCATTTTCGAGAAGTCAGTGCTTCATCTTCCCTTTTCTTTATATCAATAATAGATAACATATGCAATTATGAAAAATAATAAAGCATAAGTATTTTGTGCAGAACCATTTCTTCATACATTTGACCAATATTTATCTCTATAAGTATTAATATTACATATAAATATATTTGATTTTTGTATAATAATTGTCAGCATCTGTGCTATTTAGATCGTTGGGCTACTTAGAGCTTGTACTAGTTTGGTCTAAGGCTGTGATATAGTGAAGTAAGACTAGGGATTAGACTACGTTAATTTAAAAATGATAACATAACAAAAGATCACGCCTTTTTCCCGAAGGGATAGCGAGAGGTGCTACACCCAAGACTCTAGATCTATATCTGTGACTTAGTGCAATTAAAGGAACATTCACACTTCGCCAGTTATGTTATTTTAACGATCTACTAAAGATAGTAGGAACACGCTGTATTCCAGCCGCTTACAACAGGACTAGTTACCAATCTATGACTATGTCCAGCAGTGGACAACCTACAACTGGGAGATGATGATTAATACTAAAGAAAGATAAATAATTAGTGTTTTAGTGTGAATGGTTGAGGAAAAGTTATCTAAGGCAGATAACTATAGATACCTATATCCTTGCCAAGTCGTTAGTTCAATATCACTGTGATATAAAATATTTGAATTTTTATGTTATAAAGTCGTTGCGAAACTTTTTTGTTACGTATTTAAGATTTAAGTATTAGGAACTTAACAAAAATCATCTATTCAGTGTTCTAAATGAATCTTATTCTTATTCACTCAGATCACACATCAATGTCCGAAATAATGTTACCATTTTTCAACATTATAATTACTAAACGAAATGCATCGCTTTGCGTTAAATGGAAAAGAAAATATTTCGGCACCGAAATAATGATTTCGCGACAAAATGATGGGAAGAAACATTGTCTGCTATGATTGGACCAACTTGATGTTTTAGTTAATCACATATGAGTGGATTTATACCGTTACTGATATTAAAATGTGATTAGAATTGGACTAATCATGATGACTATTATTTTTCCTCTGCGTGCGTGTTGATGATTCCAAAAAATTTGTAATTTTTAAACTTTCGCGATTTGAACACATTATTATTAAAAATAAGTGAAGGTTTTAAAAAATAAATAATAATGTCTTTCAGTCTACGTGGTTCAGTAGTTTTTTGGAGAGAGTTAACTAACTAGTGACTAGTGAGTGGAGTTAACGAAAACATATATTATTACAACATTAATATTATTTATTACATTGTTATTATCAATTCTTCCGTACTTGGATTGGTAAAAATAACTTTTACCATTAACACTGTATTCTATCTAGGTATACTAATTTTGTACTAAAAAATACAGTAAGATAATAAATTATTATTTATGACTAATTAGGTAAATTAGTTGTTTATACTAGAGTGAGTCGCAAAGATCAAAAACGTTATATCTGTCAACTGGAGGGTAATTAAAACATCACGGCTAAAGACACCATTAAAATAGAAAGCTTTTACCTTTTATAGTTTAAAGAATTGCCTTAAGCTACT
Source organism: Hemistola chrysoprasaria (assembly GCA_947063395.1). Classification (NCBI taxonomy): domain Eukaryota; kingdom Metazoa; phylum Arthropoda; class Insecta; order Lepidoptera; family Geometridae; genus Hemistola; species Hemistola chrysoprasaria. The sequence continues at coordinate 13,439,958 of OX346716.1, read as the reverse complement.
GTTCAACTCAGTATAAGTTTGAGAGCTGTTGTATTTTTTAATCACTAGTCCAAGGCGCAGTTAATTTATATCATATATGGCAGTTTATACCAAACTTTGACGACCTTTTTGCACCCCTTAGAATGTGAATTTTCAAAAATCCTTTCTTAGCACACGTCCAGATAGCGAAAAGAACCCACATTCCAAGCCTGTAGAATCAGTTGTTTGGGCTATGCGTTGCATGTCAGTCAGTGAGTCATTTAGGATTTTATAATATTTAGTGATTATATTTATATGTTAATTTGGGTTGTTCCGTATTCATCCTATGACGTCTCATCCCTTTTAGTTTTTTCTCATCCTACATATTATTAGATGATGAGTATAATACTTAATTATAGGTGCCATAGACATATGACTGAAGACTACCGACCGGCAAGCGCAGAGTAAGACATCCACTCACAAGGTGGATAGATGACCTAGTAAAGACCGTAGGAACAAGCTGGATCTAAAGCGCTTACAACCGGACTACATGGAGATCTATGGGGAGGCCTATCTTCAGCAGTGGATGTCTAACGGTTAAGATGATGATAAAATTGAGATGATGAGCTACCGTAAGCATCGTACAAATAAAAAAATATATAATTCATGAGAAAACAGACAAGATGTTCAAAAAAAAAAAAGTTTTTTTTAACAATATCGTAAGCTTGATGATATTTTTACATAAAAAATATACAACTATATTTGAAGATTAATTGTTTGTAGGGTTCCGTACCTCAAAAGAAAAAGGAACCCTTATAGGATCACTTTTTGTCCGTCTGTCTGCCTATCTGTCTGTCTGAGTAGAGGTATCAAGTTGAAATTAATACCAACTAAGTAAATAAATAATAAAAAAATAAATAAATAATAAATAAAATCTTTATTGACCTTTCAAAAGAGACACATTACAATGATGTTTCTTGCCATGCAAATGTAAATTAAATCTAACATATAAGGAAATTGAACTTATTTTAGGTTTTAGTTGATTAATAATAATAGCTAAGATATAAGTATAAATGTTAAATTTATGATTGTACGAGAAAAAAACTCAAAAAAAGGATCTGTAGGTGAACAAAATGTAATGATGGAAGGACTATTGGTGACCGCGCTAGTAATTAAACTGTGATACAGTCACCAAGGCCCCCCGTTTGGATAACAGGATCAATTGTTGTTACAATAGACAATCATTTTTATGATTCTATAATAAAATAGTTACATAAAATTTTTTTAATGACCTTGATTCTTACTCATAATAATATAAGAATAGGTAAAATAACTAAAAGATATTTCAGATAATTATAATATAACAAATTCGGATAAAGCAAGTCAGACCTCAAATTTTAAATCTGAAAGGGTAATAGTGTGTATAGGGGTGTGTGTATGTGTGTTGGGGTGTGTGTGGGGGTGTGGGTGTGGGGGTGTGGGTGTGGGGGTGTGAGTGTGAGTGAGTGCAAGTATCTGTGTGGTAGTTTGAAGATAGGAATGTTACAGGTTACAATATCAGTGGTTTTAAAAGTTCCTCGGTCTCCTTGTAGCCCAGTCTCTTTAGCCACTCTCTTATACTATTTTTAACCTTGATAGAAGGTTGGGAAATTATGCCCAATACCCTGTTTGCTTTGTTATAGAGGCGTGAACCAAGGACATTAAAGTGCCTACCAGCAAGAGCAGTGCGATGGGGTACATAGGGACAAATATGTCCAATTACTCGTCTACAGCTCCTTTGAGATGGAATAGTGTTAGCGTCAAATTTTGTCTTCCGGTGTTTACGCAAAATTGTATGCAAAATGAAAAGTTGTCTAACAGTAAGCACTTCAACGTCTTGGTAAAGTCTTAGTGTCGGATATCTTATGGGCTTTTTTAGCATTACCTTCAAAATTGCTCTCTGCGCTCGTTCCAGAGGCAAAAAATTTGTAGTACAGGCTCCTCCCCACACAACATCACAGTAGGATAAAATGGACTGAGCTAAAGAGTAATATACAATTTTGAGTGTGTCTATGTCTGCTGTAGCTCTAATATTTTTAAATATATATATAAGTCGCCTGGCTCGTGTAATTAAGGCATCGATTTGAACTTTCCAAGTGAGACGACTGTCAATGTAGACTCCCAGGTATTTTATATAATCAGCTTGGTCGAGGCAAGAGCACTGGCAATCTGCATTATTATCACAGGTATGTGCAATAATCTTCAAGGAGTCTTTCTCTGATTGGGTTAAGGAATTGGTAGAAAAAGCAACAAAATTAGTTTTTTCAACATTCAAGGTAAGGAGATTATTTTTCAGCCACTGAGCGACGATTTTAAGAGCCTTTTCTCCATTATCCTTTGCTTCAGCCCAATTCTTACCGTCAATAATAAGAGCTGTGTCATCAGCATATGCAAATATTTCACAATGATCTATATTCAAATGTGTGAGGAGATCATTGATATAGATCGTGAATAGACTTGGGCCCAATATGCTGCCTTGGGGCACGCCGAAACTAAGAAGCCTGTCGTCACTGACATGGTCATCTATTTTCACACATTGGTAACGATCAGAGAGGTAATCTCTAAATATATCTAAAGCAAGCCCGCGAATGCCAAGATTTTCCATTTTAGAGAGGAGAATCGGAATAGAAACAGTGTCGAAGGCTTTTCTGAGGTCAATAAAAATACCTATGGTTTTTAGTCTGTTATCAAGGTGCCTTACGATAGTATTTGTTAGTTCCAAGACAGCGTCTTCTGTGGAAATTCCTTTACGAAAACCATACTGCCTGTTCGATATTATGTCAAAATTGTTTGACTTCCGAAATATATATTGGAGTTTTTGGGCATTCTAATTGCAATAATGAGGTATATAACCGGTTGCCTGAGTATCGTTTGTTATAAATCTTTGCAGCACTAATAAATTTCTCCTTAGTTATAACACTGTTGAACTCTGCAATAATGGGTTTACAGTATCCCGGCCTAGCGCTTGTTCTGTAGATATCTCCGATGTCAGAAGAGTGCAGCTCCATCTCGAAGCTCTTAGCTGCTCTTAAGACCAGTTCATAAAGAAACTCTTTAGTATCAGGCTTATCACCTAGCGAGGGGACATTTCTAAATTCTACGCAAGATATCTTGGACTTTTGCTCGAGCTGTTCAATTTTATTTTCTAGTGTTTGTATGTATGCCCGGGTTTCCGTATTATCTTTTTGTAAGCCATCAAATTTTGTCTTTAAATCGTTATATTGTGATGTGACAAATTCAAAGGAGCTCCGAAATTGGTTGTTACTCTCTCTGAAATCATCAACAATTTTTTGGAGGTCCCTAAATTTTTGATCTTGCTTTTCTTGCCAATCATCGAACATTTTTTTCATTTCGCTCATATAAATTGTGAAATCATTATCGTCCCTCTTCCTTTTATTCCGATTTCTACTAAGTAGAAGTCCTCTTTCTTCAGAGTCGCTTTGAGATGTAGTACATGTGAATGAGCCCGAGGGTTTTAAGGGAGAGCCAGGAGGAGTTCTTTTAGTTAACGACATTATGAAATAGTATTAGGTATGTAAGCTTCGGCGTAAAAACGGTGGAAAAACAAATAGTTAGGCCCAAATATTGCAGAGGCGGTCGCTGTATTGACTAATGTTTATGTGTGCAAATTAGTCAGTCATACACTCCACACTGTGTGCATGCCCTTCTAATTGGTTGTAATAATTACCGCTGGTGCGTTATGAGAGATAACAGCGAGAGCATAAGTTGCGCTCCCTCACACAAATTGCACGAAGTCAATGTTACTATCTCCCTCAACTGATGAAGGAACTGAGACAGTTGCACTCACGTATCCTCCGTTGCAGTCTTGATCAGCTGTGGTGGGGCTCACGGTTTGGCTGTATATTTTCCTGGTTCAAGCAGTCCCAGTGCGTAATTTAAGCACTTTAAAGTTTGTTTTTGCTTAGAAAAAACTCCGGATTTTTAGAAAAATATTGTAAAAACAATTACTGAGAAGTGGACACGTCTGTTCGCTTTCGAAGTCCAAACGGAAGGGGGGAGTACTCAGGTAGAAGTACTCAGGTCTACGGCCCCTTGTGGCCGTAAAAACATCCTACTTCTAAGTTAACGCATTCAAAAGTTATGGCCGTGTTACTGCATATTTAGACTTTGCACAAGGAACTAATAGATGGAGCTGTATGTTCTTAGTATAAAGGTATGGAACCCTGCGTTCCTCTTGTTCTGTGCCCTGCACTATGCATGTATGCCTTAACAATTTCTTTAATAAAGAATTTATTTATCTGTCTACTATCTATATACACCTTTTATCTTTCTTGTCAAGAGCAATTCGATGATTCGTGGTCGAGTTTAAATATTTTATCAATAAGTGCCTGAAATAACCAGTAGCTGGTAGACTATGATGACGTATCAATAATAATAATTTATGTTCAATTAGATGCTGTTGTTTTGTGTCTCTAGATTCCCATAAACTGGACGTATTCGTCAATTCGGCTCAAATTTGATTAGTTTTATTACCTATTCATAAAACTGGGCTACTAAATAAGCGTTTTTTCCATACTCAAACAATGACGTCACATAACTTGTTTGTAGTTTGTGTGTAGCGTCCGTGGTCCAGTTGGAATATGCCCGGCTTTAAATCCGGAGTCCCTGGATCGAATCTCACCATGTGAACTTTTTGCCTGGGCGCTACCGTGTTTCGGATAGCACGTTAAACAGTAGGTCCCGGCTGTTTCCTATAATATATGTATGGGGCAGTCGTTAGGTCATGTCGGAGACCTTGTAGGAATTTTGGCGATCTGAAACTCTGACAATATGGGTTGTCCACATAACCCATATGAATTGTCTCGAGCAGTGTATTTGGGTAACCCGTTCTGTTAGAGTATAAATTCAACATAATTTATTTATTTATTTATTTTTATAACTATAGAATAAAAATTAAATAATAAAATCTGATGGAAAAAAATACCAATCTAAATTAGGCAAAATGTCAACTCAGAAAAGTTATATCGTTAAGTTTGGTTGTGACTGAAGAACCTGGAAGAACACTTGATATGAGAGTCCTATTCGCATTTGACCAGTTTTTAAGTCCTTTTTAAATATTTGAAACTTAAAATGTAAGTTTCGTGGCCCCACTAACACCGGCCCACGGTACAGGCAAGCCTCTGTATTTATAGATCTAATTGGCTGTAAATCGAAAGCAGATTGTTCAAAATGGCCGCCAATGATTTTGTGTAGTTCAACTCATAAACCTCCCTTAGTGTTTGTTGTTGGTTAATATCGCCCGTTTATAGTTTAATTGGGGTCCAAAAGAATCTTAATCAGCATTAATTTTAACGGCAATTAGGTCTATTGCTCTTTGGAATGATCTGGTAGAAGTTTGTTTTAGATAAAAGAAGTCTTCGAACGAAGAGATAAGGTCTTAAAAACTGAAAAAAAATACACAAACATTAAGGTTATCGTAGTCTAGTTTTACAAGCTTCGGATCATTTAGGTATATCATTCAGGGCAGCAGTTCGAATCTCAGTAAAATCTCTGAATGAATGAATAATATATTTCTTTTTTTATGATTGAGAGTGACAAGATGAGTAAATATGGTGCCTGCTGGTAAGCATCATGATTGCCCATATCAGAAGACATAGTGCCACCCAGTGTTTTAAAATGCAAAATTCTGCGCGGCATTGCACTGCGCCTGTCACCCTGAGATATTAGTTGTTGAAACAACAACGTTCATATTTTAGTTATTATTATTATTATGGGGCTATTATTATAATTATATTAGTATTATTTGTAATTCAGCTATTTAAATTTCTTCGCAAAGAACTCTGTTCGTCGTTCGTCTACGGATCTCATTTCTGATTCGGTCTCGCAGAGAAATCCCGAGCCCTCTCTACAGCTCGTTGCGCTATTTCGTCGTCTTTTTGCTTTATCTGTACTGAATCAATCATAATTATTTACCTATGCACAACATTTTTGGCCGAATGTGGAGCTGAAAAGTAGGACGAAAAAAGATTTTTTAAAAGAAAGTATTATGAGCCGAAAGCAGATTTTTGTATTTAGACCGAACGTTCGCGAAACGAATATGGCATAAACGGGGAAACACTACGCATACCTACCACCCTGCTCTCGGATGCAGGGTATGGGGACTCCCCGACATACAACCCACTAAAACTTGGGGTGTTCCTTTCAGCCGCTGTGCACAGGGAGGACAGAGGTATTTTGACGCCATTGATGCATTCTTCTTTGTAGCAATAGCTCCACCTAGTTTGTGGACATGTTTTAACGAAATTGGTCCACACAAAAAGTAGCGTTTCCAAAGGTGACTGAGCAAGATATAAACTATAACAAAAAAAGTCTATGAATGCCGCGTAACATACCCACAATCTACTGGTACATCCGCCGCGATTGGTAATCACAAATAGATCTGCCGATACCATCTATTCGATATCGTTATCAAACCTATATGAATGAAGCTCGGACGAGTTCTTGATTGACAGGGCTAGATTGAGAAACTAGGGTAGTGGCGTTCAGAACTTCTAGAACTTTCTTACTTCATCTGAATTACGAATAATATTCACGTATAAGTAATGCTCAATTAATAAAATGTGGATCTCAATAGTTTTCTATACGATAGGTGTGTAAGAAGGGAAGACTTACAAATCTTAGTAAGGCCATAAACTGTTGGAAAACTGAAAAATCCGACATAATATGGATCACAACCACTCAACTAAGAATGGATTAATAAACAAACAATACGAAGAAACCAGAATATACGAAGATCACATTTTCTCTTTATAAAGGTATTTGTTATTGCAAAGCCTTTATTTCAAGAACTTTTGGACTTTTGGATTTAACCCTTATCTACCTTCTTGCACCAATAGTGCACCTGTTGCCTTAACCCGTCCCTGTCCAGGATATTATCCAACTATAATTATTAGGAGGGTTTCATTATGACGTTACGTGACAGCCACCGAGACTCCCTTCATCATCATATGCAATTTACTGGCCACATCAAATTATAAGACAGGCTTGTCGGTTGAACACCTTCTTTCATAATCCACCAGATGAAAACAAACCGTAATAGAATAGAATAAAGCTTACATTAAAAGTGAAGATAAAGTCAGGGTGGTTATTAGTCTTCGATACAGCTTCTGTTGATCGTGGAATGAAAATGAAATGTTTGTTATATCAATGATTCTCAGGTTTATATGAAATTGATTTATCATAATTTGATTTTGATGACGCAAAGGTCTAAACGGCCGTGGGGTTACCGGCTTTAGAATAGTACCTCACCCGTTCTACCCGTGGTTGCCATAAGAGCCGGCTAAGGGTTATGAGATCCAGAGGACGGGCAGCAGCATCCTCTGCATAAAACCATCAACCCCCCTTATGGAGGAGGTCTGTGTTCAGCAGTGGACTTCCAGTGGCTGGATGATGATGACGATGAAAGGATTAAAACATAAAGAAAATATTTATCTTAGAACATCGTACAAATTTTCCTGAGCACTCGGTGAACTAGTACAAATTTGCCATTGACAAAGACTCCTTTGAAGAACTTTAGAAAAACATGAACAAAAAATTTTATATTATATTCACACACTTATAATACTGCATTTGATGTAATAAATCTTCGCAATTGAAATGGAAATTGGCCAAAAACTCAAATCAAACTTAGGAACTTAGCCGAAACGTTGAGAAAATTAATAAATGTTTTTCAGCGCGTTTTGCGTTCAAATGCCTTAACGCTCACATCATCATCAGTCATAGTCATAGTAGTATCAGATCATCTGTCCACCTTGTGGGATTTCTTATGCCGCGTTTACCTTGGTCTCCATTCAAGAGGAGTGTAGATAATGCTCACGCTAATCACTATCACTATAATCGCGAATATTTAAAAATTACTCGTACGAATTTCCTATATTAATTACTTGCTTGTTTCACATCTATCATTAATTCATCAGCAGAAATTCCATACGACATAATTACCAAATAGCTGTTATAGATTATCTTGATCTACATTATCAAAATGCGTGCGGTCTATGATACATAATATAATTAATTACATAGTCGTAGACGTGATTAAAACTTGATGGCTACCAAAAGCTTGTGCTTTCTCATCTGTAATTAGATAAGGTAATATCATAAATTTGCATAAAGTAATCAATTTTTCTGATGTTGATAATCTATCTCTATATGAAAATCAGAGTCCTGACTGACTGACACACTCACTCATTATCGCCCAGCCGTTTGACATAGAGAGCAAAATTAAAAAAATATTATGATGCCCTGCCCGCCTAACATGGCACGGGGATAACTAGTTTTCTCCGTTTTTCTCGCTTTCGCGCCCGAACAATTCATATCTACTGTGTCGTTCTAACCCCCTGGAACTTCGTTTTCTCTGGTCACTGTGCTACGGGGGCTGGTATCTGGTTTGGGTACCAAAATAAAAAAAAGGTTAGGTTATATAAAATAAATTATGATATATTATAATCGGAAAGTTTAAAAGTGGTTGCTCGTTAGGAATATAAGCAAAAAAATGGTTAGAATAATAACCAATGGTAATAGAAATGACAATACTGGATAGTAACAAATAAGATAGAACGAAATATATAAGCAAACGAATACAGATTCAAAATTATAATATGTAACAGAAGAGCATCCTAATCTATAAATTACTTATTTCAAACTCCCAACACCAGTAATCATCACAAGGAAGCACCAAAAAATGAACGAGACATTACTTATGTGCCTTCGGGCGATATTGTTATTGCTATTATGAATCGGAAACTACCTTAATTTTTAGTCAATGAATCTGTGAATGCAAAGCAATGACTACGCAAAGAAATTTAAATTCAAACTAAAACAAATTAGAGGTGAAAGTGGCTTAAAAGTTTATAGTTACGTACAATATCCGGTCACTTAGTATAGCTAGAGGCAACAATTTATTAATATTCACGAAACAACGACTTGATAGCTCAAATTAGGCAAGTCTATAGAAATTTTACTATAGAAGACTTTATTTTTTACTTATTTATGAGTTCGGTGAGCAATAAAGACTGGGGCAACAATTTGGAGCAGTTACCAATTAAATCTAAAAACGGTATAGACACAATTAAAATGCTTTTTTGGGTACAAAAACGTGGCCAGATTTGACACGGTTTTCAAATGTTTTGGTAAATACGTGTGAATTTATCTCTAATGACCAGAAATTCCAATTTAGCAAAGCTATAAAATGATCATCTTAATGGAAGTTAAAATTTCATCTGCCGTTCACGCAAAAAGAAACATTTGTCAGTAAGTAACATAAGAATACTTGAGATATTTTGTTAATTAATTAGAAGATCAGAAGTCAGTAGTAATAACATAACTGTTATTTTTATAACAATACAAAAAAAAACTAGCAAAAAAAAAGGATTTGATTTTTGAAAATTTACTTCTAGCCGCGTGTGATAAAACAATATTCAAGTTAGATAGCAACATAAAAATATGAATCAGCGCCATACTAAAATAAAAAATCGCCTTTTCCATAACGGCCATAAAATCTAACTGCAATAAATTGAATAACACCAAACTTTTACCAGATAACATCACTGCATTCCTTAATAATTCTAGCGTCGAAGCAGCGCGTGCGCAACCGGCAAATATCTGCTTTCATCTACGTGTAATAACTAGCTATTCATTGTGAATCATAAAAAAATGTATCTCGAACCGAATTGCCGTTTTACCGTAATAGCTAGAAGCTGATTTCGGCAACTATTTATTACTTTTAACGACTTAAGAACAGAGCTTTTTAATCAAAGCTTTGTCATACGTCTTTGCTTGCTGATCTACTAAAAACAAGCGTAGGAACATTAATATATTAAACTAGGAACAGTAGTTACTACTAAAATTTTTTTTTTTTGTTTGTGCTTTTCATCTACGATCAGTTTTACTTTTAGTAGATCTGTTCTCTGTGCGTTTCTTTTTGTAGAGTGAGTTCTCCATTGAGAACATCTCCTCTTTTAAACTACTAAAATAGCAATAATAATGATAATAATATCATTCCAGTTACCAACATTGTGATCTAGATATGATTAGTTATAGTCATTTATAAAACGGTAGTCATAAGTTCAGATTTATCAATAGGAATGATTAATGCTAATCTAGCATATGAATAAAGAGATGTTTCTAATTTATATGAGAACAGACTCATTAGTGTATGTACTGGTTCATGTACTTATTTCATATGTTTGTTGCATTTATGTAGGACACAGTCCAAGTCTCAAGGGTTATAATGAATAGTCATTTCATCAAGCAAATAATGTCTTTGTATGGATTTAAATACAGCTTTACATAACATGACACCTTTATCCCAAAGGGGTAGGCAGACGTGTGCCCAGAACTTCTGTTTCAGTATCGTTCTATTTAGTAATATTGAAGACACGATTGTACTGGTTGGGCATTAACCTGAGCGATTTAACAACACATTGTCATCGATGGTTAGCAGACATTGATATGATTATCACATTAAATTTTACGAAATAATGTCATAAAAAACCGTCGTTAGAAGTCTGTGGTACCTAATAACAGCAAGAAGCAAAATCAGCGTTTACATGTATTATTTTTAAGTCCATTGCTATTGCAAGCAACAATTTGGCCCACAGTACCGTTGTAGCTATAGATCAGCTCAGGTGTTGTCTGCCTGCGGGCTTAGGATGCGGTCCAAGTTAAAAGATTCCGGAGTCTTCACTTTGGTACGTATCTCATATGAAAATGGATCCCATAAGAGAAAGGAAGGAGGATGAAAAAGTAGGTATTATTAATTTTTACAGTGATTCTGTTAATGTATGTTTGTATCTGGTATGATCATAAAGAGTATAATATTTTTCTACAGATAAAATAAATGTAAAAGACTGGATGTGTGAGTATTTGCTTGCCCCGAAACAGTCTTCTATAGGAATTATTACAGGGTCTGCTGCTTCCTGCGTTTTAGCCCAAACAAGTAACTTTTGTGTGAAGAAGTCAATTATATACTCCGAAACATCCAAACTTTGGAATTCATAATTTTCTCCGGTTTCCAGGATAACTGACAGAAAATGCTATTTTTGCATTCAGCCTAGCGTTGTGCTGAATTATAATTTTATTGAGTTTGATGTTAAGGTAACAGAGTATTGATCTGTTAGCAATAAGTCTGTTAAAATAATTTTATCATCATAATTTTTACTGCTCTTTTCCAGTACATACTACATACCGACGTGCCGGTTCTACCTAGTTAGAGTCGGCACAGCACGTTTTCTTCCGCTATTTCAGTCTATAATCCCTCATATCTACCGTCCCTCCTTTTTCACGCATATACAATCGCCATTATCCATATAGTGCTGTATGGGTTCGCATAATTTCCAATATCGGGTAGAATCTAGGTACAATAATCCTTTAACTTAGACCACACCTTGACCAAATAGCAGGTGAGATCCACAATATTGTGGCCACCACGCCCGGGTACATGCACAATAATAAATTTGATTCGTAGCTAAAATATAGACTGTGGTTTACGATATAGTCATGTCAACGGATTGTTTCTGCTGAATTATAATGTAAAAAGCCGTTTATCCAAGGTTATAGACGTAGTTATAGGAAATATAATAGCCAGGCTAAAGTGCGGCTTGGAAATGAAACTCAATGCATCAAGGCTGGGACAGTATGGTACCCAAGAGAAGGACAATGATCTTGGGCAGTTCACCAGCTTGATGTTAAAACAACATTGTCACTGTGGAATAAATAACATTGGCTGAAACACCGAACTGAACCGATAAAAGTGATGTGAAAAAGTGACATGTCTGGTGGAAGAGCATTTTCACTAGAGCTATGAGATTAGTGAATATTAAGTGATCATTTACACAATAGATAAACTGTGTAGCGGCTGCTAGTAATTTTCATACAGAAAAAAAACCTTCGTGTTCAGATCTATACTAATTAATGAAAACAAGGGACTATGTTAGGTTCATAGAGTACCTATCTAAGAGAAACCCTACTCATAAAAAGATCAAAAGAAACGCACACAATACGCAAAGGTTGATTAATTACGACAATGTATCATACAGACTTGCCGGTTGTTGTCTCTATCAATTTATAAATTGGGTGGTCTTTACGTTCCGTTACAGTAATCGACTTTGTTCTAACAAGCTTGTTTTATATGATGTATGGTGATAGGAAATCGGCGCGGCTTTTGGTATGGATTTCAGAATTTTGGAAGAATGGTTAAATCTACCGTTCATAATAATATTAGGGATATAGTATTGGAGATGTATATCAAAACCCGTATGAGACTGATTAATTATTTCATCATCATCATCATCTCAGCCATTGGTAATCCACTGCTGAACATAGACCTTCCCCATAATTCCCGGGGGCTTTTGCCAATACTCGACACTATTTATTAGTTAGTTATTTAATTGGTTATTAGTTAGTTATTTAATTGGTTATTAGTTAGTTAATTAATTGGTTATTTAGTAAAAATTGGTTGGTTGGTTTGTTAGTTAGTTAATTTGTTAGTTATTTAACACTGCATAAATGGCGAAGTGTGGGTGTTTCTTCTATGGGGCTGGATCCGGAATAAACCTCAACCAAAAAAGGCGTAATGTCACGTTACGTTGCGTAGTTTTTTATCTTGTCAAGTAGGTGGCTAACTTTCTTTTAAATCATTTAGGTCGCTTATTTCATTTCATGATCTGACAGCATACGTTTATAGTCACAAATTTTTACCTTTGTAAAATGGTATTATCTATTACTGTCACTGCAAAGATCATTTTCAGCTAATTTACTTAATGTTACATTTAAAATTCCACTGACAAATTCCCCTTAAGTAATTGAAAACATTAATAACTTCCATTACGTATATTGGATACTTTTAATAATTTATCTAATCCACCAGTGAGTTTTCATCGCCTATTTAAAACGTCGTTTTTATTTAGTAAAAATAAAAAATAAGCATAATTTTATTATTAAATTTGAGGTTACAATATAATAAATAAAATTAATTATAATTAATTCGATTAATAGAGACTAGATTGAGAAGTTTTCAAATATGTTCATTAAAATAACGTATTTATTGAAATTAAAAATAATAATGTGGTTTGGCCTACTTAGCGGGATTCACTTCAGCTTGAGTACGAGAAAAATATTCACATTTATTTCTCGAATATATTGTCTCGCAGTTTTGCTTTTTATAGTAATGTTTTGCCGCGTAAAACACTTGATATACAATGATTTTTTGATCTTTTCAACATATGTTATAATGATTCAGTATGTTATTCAATTTATTGCTTCACAGTTGAAATCTGAAGAAACTGTTTTGTCATCTTATGAAAAATTTCTCACTTATTCAAATTTATTATTACCTTATCACCAAGATATATCAATTTCCTTTGCTATATTATGCGTGTTGACACTTTTTGATTGTATCAATATAATGGGGTGGGCTATCATAGGATGGTTGCCGCTAACAGGTTCTTTGAGTAGTTTCTTGATATCTGTTGGCGTTAAAATGGGCTTTATGAGAATTGCGATTAGATTTGAACTAATTTGGAGATATGTAAGGCTTATGCGGAAAGAACTCACGAAAGATACAAGAGATTTCTTTGGGATTTTCAATCTGAACATAAGGAAAATGATGAATATTGATGACATAAATAGCTTTATTTCAAGTTACCGAAATATGATAGCTTGCTTAAAATCTGTCTCCAAGTCAGAAAAAAATATGGTAAAAGTTTTTATTAATATTATAGTATGCTACCGGAAATGCATGAAACCTAGAAATTGTATATAATTAGAAAATGATACGAGTATGTACTAAGAAATTTATTCCAACAAATGCTTTCCGTTAATAAAACAATACTAGAAATATATAAAAGCAATCTATAATTTTTTATTATTTATCTTACATACATATTGTAACGTCCTACTTGCCTATTCAGTTATTGTATGATAATAAGAATAAAAGCAGATGTAGGCGTACAAAATTGTATATTAAGAAAAGGTTCAAATGCCGGTCAATCATCAACGCTTTCACTTGGGTGGTGACGGCACTCCCCTGACTTGCTATCCGTCACTTGAGGAGCGGGCGGCGTCTCGAAGGAAGTGCGGAGACGTAGTGCGTCTTCGTATGTGTTCTAAGCTGTAACTTGATCCCTGGAATGGAAAACATTCCACTAATGTAGATTCGTTCGCGTACTGATGCTATTCCTCTGGTTGCGGACGTGTCGGGAAATGCCTGACTTCGTAATGGTGTGTGACGTCCGCAACCAGACGGAGTTTTACAAAGAGAATTAAAAAATACAATAATTACCGGTAAAACAGAGAAAGAATAAGTAAAAGAGTAGATTACAAATTTCTACCTTCAGTAAGGGAAAGAAAAATAATTGTTCAACACTTACCCAGTAAATGTGGGGAACACAGCTTGTAACAAGTTTATTAATGTGCAGATTATGTATGCAATTAAAATTAAAATATATTTTTAATTATTTAAAATTATAAGAGCCTTTCGTAATCGGCAAAAATTGTTACGAGCGGCGTGCAGTCGCCTTGAGCTCGAATTTGCGTATGAAGGAGGAGGCGGCCGGCAGCCGGCGCTCGGCGCACGCGTCACCGCTCGCCGCGCAGAACCGGTCCCAAGTGTAGTTATCCACGGACCATCTTATTTAAGTGTGGTTACACACGGACATTTATTATATATATATATATATATATATATATATATATATATTGTTATTATAAGTTTATTTATTTACTAATATTATTTAATTATTTGTATGTAATGCTTTACTTTACAATATTATATTGTTATTATTTTTATCAGTTTTTAACCAAAAAGAAGATGGCTCTGCCAGCCTTTGGCTTCTTCTTTGATTTGCTATGTTTTAGCTTCTGTTGTAGTCACAAAAATTTTTTTTTGCATGACACATACCACCCGCACCCGGGGGAACACGGGTGGTCATGTAAGACTCACACTCCGCTGGCATTCCTCCATACCAACGGTATGCTCCTTGGCAACGCCGAGACACATGGCGTGAGCTGCGGATACGCCGAAGCACTCATCCACGGCCATGATGGCTCTTAGTCCTCATTGAGAGGACCCCATATTTGATCCAGAGGACGGATGGATTGTTAATTTCTCATTCATGGATTCTCTAGTTGCCCCCTTGCAGGGTTCCACATGGAAAAGTTGAAAATCGATCTCTCGGCGGGGCTCACAGAGCCCGTTATCTGTTGCCAGATGCAATTGCTATATCACACATTTCCGATTCTTATACAGGACTTAAAAAGTTCCTAAAAAAACACTCATAATATAATAAATTTCTTTTCTTAATTTGGAATTATTTATATAGGAATTTCTATTCAATGACATATACATATCCGGTTGCATATTATTTTGCTCATATATTAAACGCACAATCGTCACATATTTCAAATGCCATAGATATATAGATATAAAAACTCGGCTGGTCCGGTTCGGTTTGATTATAATTTTTTGTATAATTTTCTGAAATACCTGAAAAATAATGTATATTTGAAATTAACAGTGATGATAAAATATTTATAAGATTTTATGTTGTATACCTAGTTAAGATATATTACAGTAGAGCCTCGATAATCCGAACTACCAATCAATAAACCCTGTTCGGACTCACGGAGCGTTCAGATTATAGTATGGCAAAAAATGCAAAAATATTTTAACATAATATATTTATTGAAGTTGACTACTTGAGGTTTTACACAAGTTACTTATTAATAATAATGTCATCAGTTTTAGTTTGGCGGGTTTTATTTATTGACCAACAAAAGGCTTTGCCCCTCAAATTACGCAGCATAATTTTTTCGAATAAGGACAAGTCATTTTCATCAGCCCAATCCCAACAAGTATTCAGTGCTGATATAGCTTGTGAATGAGATATTTTCTTGACGTTTAAAGCAGAAATATTGTCACTAAAACAGAGTAACGTGAGGTGGCGGAGGTGGCTCATTTGCAACTAAAAACAAAACATAAGATCAGCGGTCACGGTAAGAGAGAGAAAGGGACAGGGGCAGTTCGGATTACAGCGGCGTTCGGATTAGCCTGGGTTCGGATTATCGAGACTCTACTGTATATGTATACCTAGTTATATATATATATATACTATATTTATCGATTTTTCAGATATTTTTAACTTTTCCCCTGATGTCAATAATTGTAACATGTTTTGTCTACATGTATTTGCTACAACTCAAGTTACATTGGGTATGTTTTATATTAAAGGACATTTTTTAATCTAATTTAATCTTAAGAAAGAAATACCATATCGATTTTGCGCAGTTCTCTGTTTTCTCCGAATTAAGTTACTATTTATGGCAATTACTTCATTTCATTTTATAAACTCTTTGTATTTTTCTGGCGAACGCAAAAACAAACCACGTGAAATAACGTGATAAGAAGTTTAATTTAAAATAAATTGGAAGAAGAATAATGTTAATTATATTCGGCGGGAACAGAAGAATACGAAACATTATTTGTTTTCTTTTTTCATGGGATTGAGACTGTGTCAAAAAAACGGTATCTTTCGCCGCCAACTGAACTTGATGACGATTTTTATTATGATTTTCAGCCATTAATCATATCGTGGTTTATTGTGTTTAGCACATTCCAACGGTTTATAGTCATGGCTTTACCGGAAATATTCGGTGAATTAATTACAATTGATGTGGAGTATTTAAAATTGATGATGATTAAACAGCTATTAGTGTGTAAAGGTACTAATTTTAATTACTATACCTCATCGCCCCAGCCACTGAAAGTCAATATTCGGTCAATATATATACTCTATGTCGAAGAACTTAAAAAGCTTAAAAATCGATATTAACATGACTGTTTCGGCATAGATAATATTTTAGTTAGGAAATTAATTTTTAACTAATAAATAGGTATATTTAACATACATTTACGCCTTTTTCCCGAAGGGGTAGGCAGAGGTGTACCCAGGACTCCCATAGTAGATACACCCACATTTCGCCAGTATTATTATTATTGTCCCATTGTTGGTATGTAATACCAATGGTGGCGTCCTTATTGGTCCCATGTAATAGGGGGCGAGCCTATTGCCATCTACCGGGCACAGTTCCAGACACCAGGCAGTCATTGAGATAATTGCTAATGGAAAAATCCAATATTTAACACTATGCCTGACCTGGGGATCGAACACGGGACCTCTTGCTTGGCAGTCGAGCATGCGCCCACTACTCCACCGAGGCAGGCGAGTAGGTATATTTCTTGTATTATAATACATAAATACAATCACGCGTTGTTCTCGGTGGGATAGGCAGTTGGCAGATCACAGATACTAATTCCCTCCATTTGCTACGATCCTGACATACAGCTTTCACTTTTTCCACTTTCATGACATTCTTCATACATGCTCGTCGGTTGTAGGTACTACTGATTGGCATTTCCTTAGAACAACGTCAATTTGTTCATGAAAAGTCCGCCTAGGTCGACCCCTACCGACTTGACCATTCACACTAGCCTTATAAACCTCTCTTTTTAATCTATGAAATATAATGCTATATGTAATCATTTTGCA
Source organism: Hemistola chrysoprasaria (assembly GCA_947063395.1). Lineage (NCBI taxonomy): Eukaryota > Metazoa > Arthropoda > Insecta > Lepidoptera > Geometridae > Hemistola > Hemistola chrysoprasaria. Next base: position 13,422,397 of record OX346716.1, on the reverse strand, counting down.
GATGCTGAACATCGTCATAAAATTGCAGATGTGTTGTTGTTTTTAGATGTGAATCCGCTTGAGATATCCATCTACCGTGTTCTTAAAGTAGATATATCTATCCTTATCAATTATATCACTCTGACTACAACATACGCTATTGTTCTTGTTCAATTCTCGCATATTTACGGCTAATGTTTATTGAACTCTACGTTTGGTGTGATTAAATATTATATTTGGTGTGATTCCTATTGTTTTATTTTTAACTGCGCCGTGCAGTTTTATCTACTGTACACTTATATAATAAAATGAATTTCATCTCAATTGTGCTTGTTTAACTAATTAACCATTGCCCTAGTAATCGTGAAGCGTTCACGTTAGCGTAAAAATATAAACACACGCACACACACGCAATTTTACCGCATTTTTCCACTCACTTTTTGCAAATTAGGGTTCACAAATTAATAAATGATGAAAATAAATAAGCGAGTATAAACGTAACAAAACATACAATCACTCTTCCGAAGTAGTAGGCAGAGGTGTACCCAGGACTCAGTCCCTTAGTAGGTACACCCACATTTCACACCACCTATTGCCATCTACTGGGCACAGTTCCAGACTAGAAGCAGAGGAATTATCTCAATATTTAATACTTTCATGACCTGTATGTGTGTAGTGGTAGGCCTCTTTTGCAGGGGGCCGCCTGGAGAAGTACCACACCTTTGCCAGTTATGCATCCGCCAAGCAGTAATGTGCAAACATTACTGTGTTCCAGTCTGAAGGGCAATGTTACCAGCAAAATTACTGGGCATGACGAGATTCAACAACTCATATCTCAGGGTGACAGGCGCAGTGCAGTGCCGCGCAGAATTTAGAACTTTTAAAAACTGGGTGGCACTGTGTCAGATATGGGCAATCATGATGCTTACCATCAGGCACATGATTTGCTCGACTTGTCACTCACTAACATAAAAAAAAAGACATGAGGATCGTACCCGGGATCTCCTGGTCGGCAGTCGAGCTTGCTCTCACTGCGCCACCGAGGCGATAAACGAGTATGTTGGGAATATTATACTCTTTTATGCTCTGATTGTAAAATAATTTAGGTATTATATAATTTCCAAGGGAAATTAGTCGGTCGCAGGCCTCTTAAACGGAAACCCCCCTGGTTTCCGTTTACATCCTATGACGTCTCATCCTATTTTTTTTTTCTCACTAATCCTATTAATTTCTATTCCGTACTAATCCTGCAGCAAAGTTTTGAATTTTTTATTCCCTTTATTATATTCCCTTTATTTTATTTTTATTTTTTAAGGCCTACGCATACGTCATTATATATGAATGTATAGTATAGGATTCCATACCTAGATACCAAGAACATACAGTGCCATCTTTTAGCTCCTTGCGCAAAGTATGGAAATATGCAGTAAAACGGCTATAACTTTTGATTGCGTTAACATAAAAGTATAATTTATTTACAGCCACAAGGGGCCGTAGATCTGAGTAGTTGACATTAATTTCAACATGATACCTCTACGCGTTCCCGTTAAAAAGTATCTCGACAGACGGAACAACACAGTTCTCCTATAAGGGTTCCTTTTTCGGGGTCCGTACCCAAAGGATGCCAAAGTAACCCAATTACTAAGCCTCCGCTGTCCGTCCGTCCAGCCTTCGACCAGTGGCTGAACGTAGTCTCTTACTATGGGCCTTATTTAATAGCTCATGGTCGCAAAATGAGCTTTGGTTATCTTTTTATGGATTTCTTAGTTTGAATAAAGGAGATCCTTTATTCAAACTCATAGAGAAATCCATGGATCTCCATAGACGAACATAAATTACCGACGGGGCCGTTTGGTCCTCGAACGGAGACCACGGACCGGTAAGCGTAGCGAACACTTATAAGGTGGATACAAGATTATATATCCACCTTACGAGTAAACGACCTAGTCATGACCTGGTCTGGTAAAGGCAGGAACACGCTGGATGCAGGAGCAGCTGATGATGATTTAAATGATAATCTTTCACCTCGGCGGTTTCATTTACGCGCATCTATTACGAGTCTCTATATAGGTACACCTCTTGCGCCATTTGTCTGTGTATCGAGCTGATGGTATCCACATAATGTACCCGCTAAAATCATAGCTTTTCTATTAATTCTAAATTACCTATATTTTATTGCAGATGGGGATCATCGCGCACGAATTTTAGATATTTTGCTGTATTTAGATACAAATCCACTGTATGTTATATCACTGTAAAACATAACATAACATACATTCACGCCTTTTTCCCGAAGGGGTAGGCAGAGGTGTACCCAGTACTCAGTCCCATAGTAGATACACCCACATTTCGCCAGTATGTTATTGGTCCCATGTAATAGGGGGCGAGCCTATTTCCATATACCGGGCACAGTTCCAGACTCCAGGCAGCTATTGAGATAATTCCTAATGGAAAAATCCAATATATAGCACTATGCCTGACCTGGGAATCGAACCCGGGACCTCTTGATTGGCAGTCGAGCATGCGCCCACTACGCCACCGAGGATATATCACTGTATGTATGTATGTATTGGATTCTAAAATAAGATGTCTCCATACTTCTGTATTGTTTATTTATTCCCTGCGGTTCCACTCGCATAGTATTCGTCCCGTGGGAATACAGGGATAAAAGTACCCTATATGTTATTCCAGGGTCTAAACTATCTACATACCGATTTCAGCCCAACCGGTTCAGTTGTTTAGGCGTGAAAGCGTAACAAACATCCAACCATCCATCCATCCGTCCTCACAAACTTTCGTATTTATAATATTAGTAGGAAGAAGGATAATATTTGAAGTTGGTAAACTGACCACGACTTATATCGATATTATCAACTTCGAAGTTCAGTAAGACAGTCTATAGGGACAAATTAGGTATGCATTTTCAAACATTATTGTTAAGTTTGTCTTTAATAAGACGACACCCTGTATGCATTTCTAATTATGACTTTTGACAAATTATATTGGTCATTATGTTAAGCTCTATTGACGTCAAGATTCAATATCAAATAATACATTATTTCATTAGGTACCTATTTATAGAGGTTGTGTAATGTGAAAGTAATATTTTTGTTTAACCTTGATATTCCGGTTACTCCATTAGAGTATTATTTTTTACTTGTGTAGAACGTCTGTTATTTGTTATAATATTATATTTTAATACATTTAAAAAAAGATATATGTTATAATAAAAGAAAACTTAAACGAATATTGGGATCGAATCTTCGGCTTCCATCATGTTTAATATAATGACATTTTCACTGAAATTGAAAATAATAATGTGGTTTGGCTTAATTAGCGGAATTCACTGTAACATGAGCAGAAAAAAAATATTGACTTATATTTCTAGAATTTACTGTCTCTTAGTGTTGCTTTTCATTGCCAAGTCTTGGACAATAAAACTTGTTATATTCAAAGATGATTTATTGGTGTTTTTAACTTTATTAACAAGGATTCAATATGTTATTCAGTTTTTAGCTTCGCAGTTGAGATCTAAAGAAACTATTTTGTCATCATATGAAAAATTTCTTATAAGTTCAAATATCTCAGTAACTTTTCACCAAGATATATCAATTACTTTCATTATATCTTGCGTGTTGACACTTTGTGATATTATTAATGCAATTTTGTCGATAACTATTATAGAACCATTGGCTAATATTACGAATTATTTAAGTGGTTTCTTTGTTTGTGTTGGCATAAAAATGGGCTTCATGAGAATTTCTGTTAGATTTGAATTAATTTGGAGATTTGTTAGGCTTATGCGGAAAGAACTCACGAAAGACCCAAGAGATTTCTTTGTTAATACAAACGTGAACATGAGAACAATGATAAATATTGTGGACTTAGATAACTTTATTTCAAGTTACCGACTATTGATAGATAGCTTGAAATCTGTCTCGCAGTTAGAAAAAAATATGGTAATTGAAGTAAAATTTTATATTATATTAAAAATAATGATTAAGTGTAATTAATATGAGATAAATATTATTATGTCCATGTTTGAGATAAATATTATCATTAGAGGTATAATTTTATCACTACTCTATATTGCTTTTCAGATTTTTATAACTTTTCCCATAACGTCAACAATCGCAATATATTATACCTACATGATTTTGCTACAATCAAAATTATATTGGGTACGTTTTCAATTTAATAATAATGAACTATGTATTATTTATGAAGCCATAACTGAGTTAAATGTATTGATGCTGATTTATTATCATTTTCAGCAATTTATCCCTATATGGTTTTTTATGTTTAGTTTTTTCTCACAATTTTTGATAATGGCTTTACCGGAAATATTCGGAGAACTTATTGCCATTGAAATGGAATATTTGAAGCTGATGATGGTCAAACAGCTTTTAGTGTGTAAAGGTAACAAAATAGTTCAAAAATTTTAATTGCTAACTACTGATATAAAACAAATAATATGACATAGACCAGCCAAACCCTACTTGTGTTCCTATGAAATCAGCATAGGGCATAGTGGATGGCGCAAGCATGACTTGCTTGAGCCCTGCCGTGGTGGAGGGCGGGAATAGGTCTTCCGTCCTCTCGCTCGGTATCTATGACATTCGAGAGGGCAAGGAACACCCTTCCAAGGTCTTAGGGTGAGAAGGGCTCTCTTGCTTTCCCCTGTCCAGATCTGCTCCTGCACCGGGTCAACCAGAGAGCCTCCTATTTGCGCGTGGTGGTGGGCGGGAATGGGCCTTCGTGTCCTCTTGCATGCTCGGTGGGCGCTCGAGAGGGCACAGAGCACCCTTCCAAGCCCTAAGAGATGTGGAGGATGATTCTCCGTTCATTTCCATGTAGAACTTCATTGCAGTGGCGACCGGAGAATCGAAATCCTAGGGCCCGGGCATGCGCATGCGGGGGTATTCATTGCCTACAAGAGTGCCCCGCGAGGAGGCGCGCGCGTGTTTACGGGCACCCCTTGGGAGGGTGGTGAGAAAGATTACCTTCATCCCACCGTGGCGGGTTCCTCCTTGAAGGAACAAACGCCGTCGGGGCCGCGGATGAGTGCTTCGGCGTGCCCGCAGCCCCGGCACATGGCTTCGCGAAGGAACACCACGGAGTGTTTTAGTGGGTATATCCGCTGGCACAGCAACGGACCGACGTGCGGTGCTGTGCCGGCGGGGAGTCCCAGAACCACCCTGCTCTCCCCGGGTGCGGGTGGTATGCGTCATGCATTTTTCTCCGGGCAACAAAAAAAAAGGAAAAACTCTATAGGTTATTTTTAATTCAGTACATATACCGTTCTCTGCCTGTATTTACAGGCGGGTGTTTGCGTTATAGAAGCACTCAAAAAGCTTGGGAGATTTAGACAATAGGGGTGACAATTGATTTTTCTATAGTGTGAGCAGCATAGATAATACTGCAGTAGAGTAGTTAATTTCTTAGCTAAATAATATTATAATCTTGTATTAGATGGCTATAATTACAATAATTAACTTTATTCATTTGCAGATGCAGAACATCGTCATAAAATTGCAGATGTGTTGATGTTTTTAGACGTAAATCCACTTGAGATATCCATCTACCGTGTACTTAAAGTAGATATATCTATCCTTGTCCATTATGTTACTCTGACTACAACATACGCAATTGTTTTTATTCAATTCTCGCATATTTACGGATAATGTTTATTGTACGTTAGGTGTGATTAAATATTGTATTTGGTGTGATTCCTATTGTTTTATTACGAATCAGCTGCCGTTTCCACATATTTTTGAAGGATTCTATGTATTCATCGTTATCATTCAGCCGTTGGAAGGCCACTGCTGATTATAGACCTCCCCCATAATAGGGATTGTTGCCAATACTCGCCACGCTTGGCAGGCGGGTTAGCGAGCGTAGTTTGATGGTTTTACGCAGGGGACGCTGCTGCCCGTCCTCTGGATCTCATAACCCTTGGCCGACTTTTACGGCAACCATAGGTAGAGTTGGTAAGGTACTATTCTAAAGCCGGTAACTCAATGGCAATAATCCTATGCATTATTCCGGGGTTATATATAATTTACCTTAATACCACATTTTAGTCCAATCGGGTCAGCTTTTTTTTAAAATGAATTATGCCTTTGGCCTCAGATGGCCTCTACAGCTTTACCAGGCAGTTGTAAGTGCAGGAGGTGCTCGACCCAAGCTCAAGGGCCCTATAGGGTACTGATAAGGGCACTGACAGGGCGGATATTCCAATTTCATTCTGTAACTATTTAAAACAGGTATATAATACCTTTTTTTAACCTTGACAATTTTAGGCCCTTTGTGGCTATTTTCAAAGCAATAAGTACCGATATTTAGTCAAATTCGTGGAACAACTTCCACACATGGTAATCTGGTCCAAACTAGGCTAATGTGTATTGTTTACCTTCCCTGCTTCGAAGTGTTTTTCTTATTAAAATTTAATGGCTTCCCTTATGGACCGATGCGAATCCATAACTTTCATAAAAGAACTTTACATAATAAGTCGTAACTCTTTCCCGCCTCTGAAGATTTTACTTAATTTTTATCCAACTGCCTCGGTGGCGTAGAGGGCGCATGCTTGACTGCCAATCAAGAGGTCCCGGGTTTTATCCCCAGGTCAGGCAGTGTTAAATATTGGATTTTTCCATTAGGAATTATCGCAATAACTGCCTGGAGTCTGGAACTGTGCCCGGTAGATGGCAATAGACTCGCCCCCTATTACATGGGACCAATAACATACTGGCGAAATGTGGGTGTATCTACTACGGAACTGAGTCCTGGGTACACCTCTGCCTACCCCTTCGGGAAAAAGGCGTGAATGTATGTTATGTTGTTTATCCAACTATGAGACTCCCGTACTTATCAATTTTCAAAAATATTCTTCAAATACGTGCATCAAACAGGTAAAGCCGCAAGGCAATATTACAATTAGGAATGATATAATTATGATAAGTGTAGTATTCTTAAACCAATATGACGCAAGCAGTCAGTAAATACAACGTTAGTTTTTCTAACTATTGAGGTTGAAACCCACCGCGGCACACGGAGAGACTACGAACGTGCGTCAAGGTTAGTTTTGCAAGAAAATATTAGTAATTGTATCCACTGCAACGGACACGCTAGGCATTAATTGATGTCATTGGTACACGCGTGGCTTGCTCGAAAATGGCGTTCACGTAGCTTAACGCTGTCAGCGCCATGCACGCTGTACACGCAGTACACGAATGCGTGTGTATTAAATTCATATTTCATTTGTTCTAACAAATTGGAAGCAATTTAAAAAGTGTCTGTCCAGCATCAAAATGTATTTGATTAGAGAAAATTATCCATTTTGACGCTCGACAGACATTTTTTAAATTGCTGCAAATTTGTCTATTCTCTAGACTTTGTGTGCCCCTTGTGGACTCTCCCTATAAAATAAAACTTAAAGAGACAACTGGCAAAGTGTGGGTGTACTTACTATGGATCTAAGTCTTGGGTATATCTCTACCTACCAGGAACCTACCAGAAAATGACGTGATGTTTTGTGTCGCATAAGTAAGAACTGAATTGATGTTTTGTATTCTCCTGTTTCCTCCGGATATTTATTCCTATTTGATACATTTATTTTCTGATACTTTGAAAATGAAGTAAACTATCATTTTATTTTCTTATATAAACCTTAAATTTTTTTGTCATTTTATTTATTAGATTTTTAGAACTTCACAAGTTTATAAGAAAAACTAAAATAACAGGGACATAATTTACTTCACGAATGGATTAATTTAAAAGTTAAAAGTCGCTCTTAGCGATAAGACCGCCAATTGTTACACTTTTTGTCATACTGCTTTTTGTTTAATTTAAGATCTGTTGTTTGTGGTGAATCAATATAGTGTTTATCTATCTATCTATATATTATCTATCTAATTATTTTAGGAAGAAACAGTCCGGGAATACAAAACATCGATTAAGTTAATTTTTCATAGGATTGTGTCAAATTTCTCATAGGATACTTTTAAAATTTAAGTTTATGTTGGTGTTGAATATATTATTATTAGTTACTTTAGAGTATAAAATTAAGTATATATAAATTTAAATGTTTTCATTAGATTTAATAGAGATATAAAAAGTAATTGTTATTTTATTACTAAATGTTTAGTTTTAGTGTCTCTTATGATCTCTTATTATTTCTATAATATATTCTCAATCTCATTATGTTAGTTTTTAAATGGTAATTTTGTACCCTTAAATAACTAAACATAGACTACAGTCTACATAATATCACCATAGTTCAAGCAAGAAATACCGGGTGGCACAACATAACTAGCTTAATTGATATTAATGTTTTCCTTAATTATATTATGACATCCATAGTTTAAAGGTTTCTTTTCATTATTTTTTATTGTTTTAAGTTGAAAAGAAATGTTAATATCTAGAACCACTTTATCACTGATTTAAGTGGTTATTATTTTCCTATGTTAAAGTTGTAGTTAAATTTAAGAGGTTATTATTTTCCTATGTTAAAGTTGTAGTTAAATTTAAGTGGTTATTATTTTCCTATGTTAAAGTTGTAGTTAAATTTAAGTGGTTATTATTTTCCTATGTTAAAGTTGTAGTTAAATCGAATAGTTATTTGGAGTTTGTATACCTATTACATATTAAAAAATTTCTCTAGGCTATTATTGTACTTGATGCAATATTAGGCACATAATTATTATTTTTAATTTTAAGCAATCCTACCTAACAAAGGTTTAACCCTGTTTTAACCCTTTTTATTTCATGTAAATAGTAGGTATAATATAGTTAATTTTAATGCACAATAAAAATAAACACGTTTTGAATTTTAATCAAGTTATTTTCTTCTCTATTTTATTACCTGTATATTTAATAAAAGCTGTGAATAATAGGTTAAGTCTTGAATATTTAGTCTTATAAATTAACTAGCTGTTCCCTGCCCTAAACCTAAACTATACATACCGATTTCAGCCCAACCGGTTCAGTAGGTTTGATGTGAAAGAGTTACAGACATCCAACCATCCATCCATTCTGAAGTAGGATAATATTTGAAGTTGGTAAACTGACCACGACTTGTTTTATATCGATTTATAAACTTCGAAGTTCAGTAAGACAGTCTATAGGGACAAATTAGGTATGCGTTTTCTAACATTATTGTTAAATTTCTCTTTAAAAGAATGACATGCATTTCTAATTATGACGCTAGACAAATTATATTCGTCATTATGTTATATTAAAAGCTCTATTGACGTCATGATTCAATATCAAATAATTAATAATTCCTTAGGTACCTAGTACCTATAGAGGTTGTGTATGTAAAAGTAATATTTGTTTAACGTTGATATTCCTGCTACTCCATTATAGTATTAGTTTTTACTTGTTTAGAACGTCTGTTATGAGTTATATTATAATACATTAAAAAAAAGATATATATAATAGAAGAAAGCATAAACGAATATTGGATCGAATCTTCGGCTTCCATCATGTTTAATATTACGACATTTTCATTGAAATTGAAAATAATAATGTGGTTTGGCTTAATTAGCGGAATTCACTGTAACATGAGCACAAAAAAAATATTGACTTATATTTCTAGAATTTACTGTCTCATAGTGTTGCTTTTTATTGCCAAGTCTTGCACAATTCACCTTTTTATATTCAAAGATGATTTATTGGTGTTTTTAACTTTATTAACAAGGATTCAATATGTTATTCAGTTTTTCGCTTCGCAGTTGAGATATGAAGGAACTATTTTGTCATCATATGAAAAATTTCTTACAAATTCAAATATCTCAGCAACTTATCATCAAAATATATCAATTACTTTTATTATATCTTTCGTGTTGACACTTTGTGATATTAGTAATTCAATTTTGTCGATAATTACAGGACCATGGGCTAATATAACGAATACTTTAAGTGGTTTCTTTGTTTCTGTTGGCATAAAAATGGGCTTCATGAGAATTGCGATTAGATTTGAATTAATTTGGAGATTTGTTAGGCTTATGCGGAAAGAACTCACGAAAGACCCAAGAGATTTCTTTGTTAATACAAACGCGAACATGAGAACAATGATAAATATTGTGGACTTAGATAACTTTATTTCAAGTTACCGACTATTGATAGATAGCTTGAAATCTGTGTCGCAGTTAGAAAAAAATATGGTACTTAATTAGTACTTAATAATATGAGATAAATGTTATTATGTTTATGTTTGAGATAAATATTATTATTAGAGTTATAATTTTATCAACTATAAATAATTGCTTTTCAGATTTTTATAACTTTTCCCGTAACGTCAACAATCGCAATATATTGCATCTACATGATTTTGCTTCAAACGAAATTATATTGGGTACGTTTTAAATTTAATAATAATGAACTATGTATATTAATACATAGTTCATTATTATTAAATTCTTTTTATTGAACTCTTAACGGATTTTAATGTATTGATGCTGATTTATTATCATTTTCAGCAAGTTATCCTTATATGGTTTTTTACGTTTAGTATTTTCTCACTATTTTTGATAATGGCTTTACCGGAAATATTCGGAGAACTTATTGCAATTGAAATGGAATATTTGAAGCTGATGATGGTCAAACAGCTTTTAGTGTGTAAAGGTAACAAAATAGTTAATTGCTAACTACTAATATAAATTTTTTTTTGTAGTGGCAGGCCTCTTTTGCAGGGGGCCGCCTGGGGAAGTACCTTTGCCAGTTATTCATCCGCCAAGCAGTAATGTGCAAACATTACTGTGTTCCGGTCTGAAGGGCAATGTTACCAGCAAAATTACTGGGCATGATGAGATTCAACAACTAATATCTCAGGGTGACAGTCGCAGAGCAGTGCCGCGCAGAATTTTGAATTTTAAAACACTGGGTGGCACTGTATCTGTTATGGGCAATCATGATTCTTACCATCAGGCACCTGATTAGCTCGTCTTATCACTATCATTAAAAAAAATGTCATAGAATAGGACAAACCCTACTTGTGTCCTTATGAAGTCAGCATAGGGTACAGTGGATGGCGCAGCCATAGCTTGCTTGAGCACTGCCGTGTTTGGGTCTTCCTGTCCTCTGGCTCGGTATCTATGACATTCAAGAAGGCAAGGAACACTCTTCCAAGTCCTTAGGGTCAGAAGAGCTCTCTTGTTTTCCCCTGTGCAGATTTACTCCTGCACCGGGTCAACCAGAGAGCTCCGCAAATAGCGCATATTTGCGCGTGGTGGTGGGCGGGAATGGGCCTTCCGTGTCCTCTTGCACGCTCGGTGGGTGTTCGAGAAGGCATGGAGCACCCTTCTAAGCCCTTAGAGATGTGGAGAATGATTCTCTGTTCGTTTCCATGTAGAACTTCAGTACGGTGGCGACTGAAGAATCGAAATCCTGGGGTCCGGGCAGCGTATGTGGGGGTATCCGTTGCCTACCTGAGGGGCCTGTGAGGAGGCGCGCGCGTATTTCCGCGCACCTCTTGGGAGGGTGGTGTGAAGGATTACCTTCACCTTACCGTGGCGGGTTCCTCTTTAGAGGAATAAATGCCGTCGGGGCCGCTGATGAGTGCTTCAGTGTGTTCAGGTTTTTTAGTGGGTATACCCGCCGGCACAGCAACGGAACCAACGTACGGTGTTGTGCCGGCGGGGAGTTCCAGATGACCACCCTACGCTCCCCGGGTGCGGGTGGGATGCGTCATGCATTTTTCCCCGGGCAACAAAAAAAAAAGGAAAACCCTACAGGTTATTATATTTTAAATTCAGTATATGTACCTGTCCCTGCCCGCCTGCAAATACTAAACCTGTGTGTCCACATTATTTTCGTTATAGAAGCACTCAAAAAGCTTGGGAGATTTTCACAATAGGGGTGACAATTGATTCGTTAATATACCTGTAGTGTGAGTAGCATAGATAATATTGCAGTAGAGTAATTAATTTCTTAGCTAAATAATATTATAATCTTGTATTAGATGGCAATAATTACAATAATTAATTTGATTCATTTGCAGATGCAGAACATCGTCATAAAATTGCCGATGTGTTGATGTTTTTAGACGTAAATCGACTTGAGATATCCATCTACCGTGTTCTTAAAGTAGATATATCTATCATTGTCCATTATGTTACTCTGACTACAACATACGCAATTGTTTTTGTTCAGTTCTCGCATATTTACGGATAATGTTTATTGTACGTTTGGTGTGATTAAATATTGTATTTGGTATGATTCCTATTGTTTTATTACGAATCAGTTGCAGTTTCGACATAATATTTTAAAGGATCCTATGTAATTATTGTTATCATCCAGCCGTTGGAAGGCCACTGCTGAACAGGCCTCCCCCATAAGAGGAATTGTTGCCAATACTCGCCTGGCAGGCGGGTTGACGAGCGCAATTTGATGGTTTTACACAGAGGACGCTGCTGCCTGTTCTTTGGATCTCATAACCCTTGGCCGACTTTTACGGCACAACACGGAGTAACAAAGGCTTATATTAGATTTAGGAAATATATAGGGATCCGTCAGAAAACTGCACTATTGTAAACCAAGTTGACAAATAATTGTCAAAAATAATCATTTATTTGCGTGCACTGCGAAAACTATTATGAAATAATAATTTATAAAATAAGGTCCTAAGGATGTGTAATATAGTACTTATCAATATCTTCAAAATAGTCCACGGATATTATGTCCATCTATTTTGGTTTAGTCACAATAATCACAGAAGTCATTATTTTTATGCGGTATGAAAACCATTGGTGGTATATATATATTAATTTTTTTATTAATTACTTAACACAACATTTATTATTAATAGTTCTGAGAGGGTATCTGGTATATGAGAAGTACTCTGGGTCAGCTAGTAATAAATTTAAAACTTTGTTGACGTCAAAACTCAATCAAATCAAATTATTAGTAATTTCATTAGGTATGTTTATGGTATAAGTACTTATAGGTGGTATTCTTGTTTAAAATTTCATGATATTCTTGCTACTCCGTTAAGTAATAGTTTTTGCCTGTTATGAACGTTTCTTTGTAGTTGAAATAAAAATTTATATAATTTAAAGGGAATCGTTGATTTCAATGATGTTTAATATATATTTATTAAAATTGAAAATAATAATTTGGCTCGGCTTAATAGGCGGGGTTCATTATAACATTACCACTAAAAAAATACTCAACTGCATTTCTAGAATTTACTGTTTCTTAATTTTCCTTTTCATAATAACCAAGTTAATTATATTATTTATTAACCAACATAATTTATTTGTGTTTTCAACTTTGAGTCAATATGTCATTCAATTTTTCGCTTCGCAGTTGAGATCTAAAGAAACTAGTTTATCATCATATAAAAAATTTCTCACTAATTCAGAAATTTTGGTATCTTATCACCAAGATATATCAATAACTATTGCAATATCTTGCATATTGACACTTTGTGATATTATTAACGCAATTTGGTCAGTGATTATTGGATCATGGGATCTAACGCTTACTTTATGTGGTTATTTGGTTTCTGTTGGCATAAATATGGGCTTCATGAGAAATGCTATTAGATTTGAACTAATTTGGAGATTTATAGGGCTTACGAGGAAAGAACTCACAAAAGACTCGAGGGGTTTTTTTGTAAATACAAACGTGAACATAAGAACAATGTTAAATAATGATGACTTAGATAACTTTATTTCAAGTTACCGTATATTAATTGCTTGTTTGAAATCTGTATCGCAGTTAGAAAAAATCATGGTAAGTAATTACACCATAATTAAAGATTTCTATATGATTGAATGAATAATGAATGAATGAATGAATAATGAATGAATGAATGGATAATGAATGAATGGGTAATGAATGAATATTGAATGAATGAATAATTTAATAAATATTATTTTAATTATTTTTTAGATTTTGATAACATTTCCCTTAGCGTCAACAAGCGCAATATATTGTATCTACTTGATTTTGCTACATATAAAATTACACGGGGTAAGATTTTCATATAATGACAATGAAGTACTCGTGATCGTTTTTATCTGATTGATGACAATTTTTTATAATTTTCAGCAATTTAGCGATATATGGTTAAATTTGTTTAATATTTCTTCACGATTTCTAATCATGACTTTACCAGAAATATTTGGGGAATTTATTGCAATTGATATGGAATATTTGAAACTGATGATCATCAAACAGATTTTATTGTGTAAAGGTACAAAAATGATCATTTTTATTAATTATTATGACTTCGGAAAATTAAACATAATATCGTCTCAATTAAATAGTCAATCTGTCTTAAATACATACATAACAGTGCAGTAGTTTATGAAACATAAATTTATAAAAGTCCGAATAAAGGCGTTATTGTTATTAATAATAATAACAATAAAGCTAATTCGGTCAATCTGTCTTTATATTATGTACTCGCCTATGTGCTTATTTTTATGTCATTGTAATCATTTGACCTCAAATTTCAACAAAAGAGATTATTATCGATTTATTATTATTGTGTTTGCTGTATACCTAATAATTGTCGGTATTGTAGTAGGGTGGGATATAAAACTAAATATAAGTAGTTTCACTATAATCACTGCAACCGCTGGAAGTTCATTTTTGGACATAGGCCGCCCCATTAGGGGTGATTTGGTTTACTCGCTACGCGTGGCAGGCGGGTTGGAGAGCGCAGTTTGATGGTTTTACTCAGAGGACTGCCCTTCCCCTGGATATAATTACCCTTAGCCAGCTCTTACAGTAACCATGGGTAGAGAGGGTGGGGTACTCTTAAGCTGGTAGCAGCATGGATTTAATAATTTATCTGACTTCATATCGATATTATCAATTTTTTTTTGTTTGCAGATGCAGAACATCGTCATAAAATTTCGAATGTATTGGTGTATTTAGATAAAAATCCGCTTAAGATATCAATCTACCGCATTCTAAAAGTAGATATATCTATGCTTGTCCATTATGTCATGCTCACTACAACATACGCCATTGTTTTTGTTCAATTCTCACATATTTACGGATAATTTTATTATTATTATTATTATACACATATATAGGGTTAACTAATGAAACGCATAATAAAATATGTATTGTCATTATATACTTTGACATAACAACATTCAAGATAATGTGATCACTAAGCATTATATTATTATTAGGCACAAATATTTTGTCTTAATGTCTACTGTCATAAATACTCTTGGCATAATAGTAATTAAGCATAATTTTATAAAACATAAGATTATAAACGCAATAAACACATAATCTTCTTTGTCATAAAAGCCTAAATAAATAATAATAAAACTAACCTAACCTACCACAACCAAACTGATTCGGATTTTGCAATTTACTTTTATGCCACATGATTGTTATACGAATTATTAATATGCTTTAAAATTTATGGGACAATCAATTATGCCTAAACACTAAACATGTTAGACTAATTACTATTTATGCTAAACTTTCTATTATGCTACAGTATTATTATGCCAAACTATTATTATTTATTATGCTAATAAAAGTTATGCGAAAACGTTATGCCATACAATTTTGTGATACTGACTAACCCCCTGGGACTTTGTTTTCTCTGGTCACTGTGCTAGAGGGGCTGCTTTGTCTAAATACTGAAAAAATATTAAGGTCTCGATTATCACTTAAGTGATCGAACACATTATACAATAAATAGCAAAACAGCATTACTTAATGGACCTATGTATATAAAATCTATTCTCTTGAACTCTATCAACACCTACCCTCACTGGCTCACGCTAAGTAATATCGGTTAGAATTACGAGCGCTGCTTGAATTAATCGATAATTGTTCATAAATCATTGATGTTCGATTTGCACAAAGCAATACCAGGGTGCGAAGTGCAAAATTTATAGTTTGAACATAATACCGAAAGATGGCGTGCTAAAGGTGTATAACTCTCACTCGTAGCAATCTGAGTTTATGATGGTTGCAAGATCGGTAGGTGTGCTTTAATTGTGTTACTTATTATGGTATCGCGCGAGCATTTGCATTTATTGGTGCGGGTTCTGTTTTGCACTTGTTTGTGATTTTCTCCACAATAAAATACAATTTGTGAACAATAATTGTAGTTTTAATTATTATATCAAGGTCGATAACATTTAAAATAAAAAATAACTCCAATCAAATTGGTAGGTATTAAAATTACTAAAACTTTTTTATCATCATAATCATGCTAGCCGTAGGACTTCCACTACAGAATATTATATATTTTTTATGATAGTGAGTGACAAGACGAGCAAATCAGGTGCCTGATGGTAAGCATCATGATTGTTCATATCAGACACAGTACCACCCAGTGGTTTAAAATTAAAAATTCTGCGTGACACTGCACTGCGCCTATCAAAGTTTACTCTAAAGTGAAAATTGTGAGAGAGTAAACAAATTTTAAAACTAAGTATTTATTACATTATATACACAAAATGGTAAGCAACTGTATTGCTACTTCTAAATAATGGAGGTGCCATTATTTAGAAGTAGCGTAAGAAAATATAACCACAGAACCGAATGTATGTAATTCCATCTAGATTGTTGCAAAAACTGTTCTGATTGCCTATCACCTTTCTACTACCAATAGCAGTTGGTGTTAGGTCAGTCCAGGGTTGACCGCAAGAAGCATATATTGTAAACAGTGGCAAAAAAAGTAGACATTTTAGTATTGCTTGAAACTTTGTTGAGCTTCAAAATAATAATATTATAATTATAATGGAAAGTCTTTGAATATGGGATAAATTTGGCTGTTGTAACGAACACTCTCTCTCGAGAGAATGCTCTTCATAATATTATTATTATATAAATGACTCTGTGTCAGTAAAAAAAAAGTAGAGAGCCTTACAACGCTGGTCAGTACCCACCTTAAGGGGTCGCTCGTCCATATAAAATGATATTTGGGAGAATGGAAATAGATTATATTCGACTAAATTGTTTGTTTTTGATTTTTGATCTGGCGTTTATTTGCGCCAAAATATATTTGGTTGAAGACTATCTTGTTTTATTTCGTAATTATATTATAAACTGTTAAAAAATATTATGAGGTTTTTTTTGTAAATATGAAAAAAGCCGTATTTACGGTTTTCTTTAACCAAATATGTTTTGGCGTAAATAAAGGCCAGGTCAAGAGCGAACCACAACATTTGGGAAATTTAATATTGTATGGTACAGCAAAACAGCCCTATGGAAAAAATCTAAGGTTTTTATTTTATTTTTTACTTAATTTACTTATGGCAACAGCAATGAAGTTAAATTGCTATTACACCAGTCTCAAAAGAATGACGTTAAATGTTTTTAATATTACGTTTCTTTACAAATTTAATTTGGTACATCCCTGCGAACAAACTATTTGAAACTTCAAGCTGAACTTTGGCGCGTGCCACAACTCATAGTAAAACCAATTTCATAGTGAACTTCTACCATTCTAATCTTTCACTTGACTTATCCTTATTTGTATAAAATTAAAGTCTATAATTCAAAAGCTAGGTGTGTAATTCAATTTATACGAATACAAAGCACTCGTGTTCTAGTTATATTATTGTTATTTGTTCAAAATCATTGGTTATCAAAGTGTTGTTTGCGTTTGTTGGTTATTTAGACGTGATACTGAACCAGTACAAATATCATTACCTTGATTGTGTTATTTTTAGATTTAAAATGAGAAAAATGACACATATTTTTGAAAAATAACAGGAAAAAGGACCTCTTAGCAGTTTAACGCAATCCAATAGAAAATTTATTAAATCGATGTTTTGTATTCCCCTGTTTTCTACGAAACCTATTTGTATTTGACCTATTTGATATATTTATATCTTGCTATTTTAAAGTTGAAGTAAAGTATGTCTACATTTTTTTGTAGTGAACATCCAATCAAGCGAGTAAAACTGGGATTTTTGGAAGTTCACTTTGAAAAAAACCAAGGGCTTATAAGAAAAACTAAAATGACAGGGACATAGGTTACTTCACTATAAAAATATCAGCATTAAATTTATAGAATGCGTTTATTATATTCAGAGGAAACAGGGAAATACAAAACATCGATTTGCTAAATTTTTCATAGGATTGTGTCAAAGTCCTAGAAGGCCATGTACGCTCATAATTTCCTGCATTATACAGACACAATTGCATTTCTATTATATAAATTATATAATATACAACGTGTTACATAATGGTGTAGTAATATTTCAGGGGGTGCATCTGCCCGCCATCCTTAACAACTAGCAAAAGATAGAAATGCGAATCTCCCAAGAAAAAATTTCGACTTCCCATATAAAAATTTGCCGATCATCTGATCCATTTTGCATGGGAAAGTCGAAAAAAATTCGCGAATTTAGCATTTCTTTCTTTTGAAAATTATTCAGTTTGACGGACAGATGAAAAGTGTAACAAAAAGGTGTAGTAATAATTAATAAGGAAGTGAATCTACCTATCAAACTAAACAACTTTCACAACTGTAGTGGTAGGCCTCTTTTGCAGGGGGCCACCTGGGGAAGTACCACACCTTTGCCAGTTATTCATCCGCCAAGCAGTAATGTGCAAACATTACTGTGTTCTGGTCTCAAGGGCATTGTTACCACTAATATTGAGGGTGGGCAGTGCCACGTATTTTGAATATTAAAACACTGGGTGGCACTGTTTCTGATATGGGCAATCATATTGCTTACCTTCAGGCACCTGATTTGCTCGTCTTGTCACTCGCTATCATAAAAGAAAAACTCAAACACAAACTAACAAAAAGATTTATTCAAGTTGATCACAATCTGACCCTTTTGCCCGTCAACGAAGATAAACAGTACTGAGTCTACCGCGCGTTCGGAAAGATACCTCTACAAGAAGAACGCACAAGAAACTTGTAGGGCATAATTTTTCAACTGATAGTTTACAATATTCGGTTTGGTTACTTTCGTAGAACGAAACGAAATCTGTATGTCAGGATCATAGCAAGTAGAGGGAAACAGTCTCTACCTACCCTGCCGGAAACTAGGCGTTACTTTGTATCTATGTATGTATGTATGTATGTTACATTCGTTTGTTTGTGTCGTTGCCCCGTGGTGGCTATGCAAAAATTTTCAGGCAACTTTGTCCTCTATGTACTGATTGACTTTATAATAAGCCTTCTTTAGTAAAGTTTTTATATAGGTTTTGAATTTATACCCCTTTTATCTCTTTTGGGATTTTCTTATAGACACGTACACATTTATTATTCTTCTCATACAAAATAAATCGTCTGATCGGCATTTTTGTCGATATGTTCTTTAAATTTCTTGAATTATACGAATTATAATTTTATTTAACTAACAATTACAAAATAATTTAATTAAAATAACCATTCAATATTATCAAAGGACAAAACTGAAAAGACACGAGCCGTTACATATGAATCGCTAACGGTCGCCAACAGGTGGAAAGGCACCTGCGCGCGCGCCAACGGACGATCCTTTGTTACATTACGATGTTAGATTAGACTTGTACCTTTTTTTCTGATGGAATGTTTTAATGTGCGCTATGACAGGACATTGAGAAAAAGAACGTATGCTGTAACACGACAGGTACGAGTACACATTGATCATAGTTGACTGACCAGTTGGCTAAGTTGGTAGTACTCTGCTTTCTGAGCCGCAGGTCCCGAGCTAGTTACGCGGGCAGGTCAAACAATTGAGCGTATGGTCATGATTGTCTCGGTGATATAATATGTATTTATATCGGTCTCTGGTCGCCATAGTACAGGCTCTGCTTAGTTTGGGACTACAAGACGGTGGACGTCGGGAGTATTCCGTTTCCTCCAAGAACGGCGTGTAGAAGTTGTCCCCTATTATTGTTATAGATACTCCTTATTCATATAACTTCTCAATACTTTTTTTATAATGTGCCTTATTATTATTCGCATCGCATTGGGTGCAATAATATAATCTGAGGATTAATATACGACTTCGACTCATCTGTTGACTCATTCCAATCCACATTAATAAAATTATGTTGCACAAAAAGATATATAATATACGCTATATATACCCGGTCTTTTGATAGGCGTACACAGAGGCCATTTTTAGTCCAACGTGCAGAGGCCCCTTTGAACTTTTAACCAAAAGGTAAATAATGCATAGCACATGTGGAGAGGATGGATGAAAGGAGATTAACAAAAGAGATTTATAAGGCTAGTGTGAATGGTCAAGTCGGTAGCGGTCGACCTAGGCGTACTTTTCATGAACAAGTTGACGTTGTTCTTAGGAAAGGCCAAGTCAAAAGTACCTACAACCGACGAGCATGTATGAAAAATGTCATGAAAGTGAACGAAGCGAAAGTTGTATGTCAGGATCGTAGCAAGTGGAGGGAAATAGTCTCTGCCTACCCCACCGGGAACAAGGCGTGACTGTATGTATGTACCTATCGAGGTCCATCTCTGAAACCATCTACAGAAGATTAGCTTAAAGACAGCACTCGCTAGGTGCAAGGACTATTATGTACTATATGTTTATTGTTAAAATGGACTAATTTTACCCCTCTACCGAAAGAGAAAGCCGTTTGAAAATAATCTGTTCTATCCTAGTGGCTGAAACATCTTTCAGTTTCAGCAGTTCCAAGTTCAAGAAGTAGATTCCAGAATGAACAACTTCTAGTGGTACTTGGTATCCTGTTACTTCATAAATTTTGCAACGACATAGTTACCTTGCCTAATGCTTTTTTTTATGATACTCGTAATGGTAACCAAATAATATTAATAATGGTCAAGACGAGCAAATCAGGTGCCTGATGGTAAGCATCATGATTGCCCATATCAGACACAGTGCCACCCAGTGTTTTAAAATTCAAAATTCTGCGCGGCACTGCACTGCGCCTGTCACCCTGAGATATGAGTTGTTGAATCTCATCATGCCCAGTAATTTCGCTGGTAACATTGCCCTTCATACCGGAACACAGTAATGTTTGTACATTACTACTTGGCGGATGAATAACTGGCAAAGGTGTGGTACTTCCCCAGGCGGCCCCCTGCAAAAGAGGCCTACCACTGCAATATCAGGTTAAGATGGGCTAGTAGTCAATGTTGGAATCTTCTTATGAGTATAAAATATTACAGATGGAGCCGTAAGAAGAGGAGGAGGGTTTTTTATTTCTTAATTTGCACTTGTTAATTTATTGATTTGATATTTTTACGAATACAATTTAACCACAAGTAGTAAGGGTCGCGAGACAGGTGCCTTGCGCACGCGTCGACCGTTAGTAGTAGAAAGCGCGCGACCGCGCTGGCACGCGAATCAGGTGACCAAAAATTTGTTAACTTTAGGGAATTTTCTAGTAACATACATTTTGTTAACATTATGCCGCACTGAATCGGTAAAATGCAAGTTAGAGGTGAAACATAATTTTTAGTATAGAATAATAGATAATGTTAAAGACAGGTTTAATCAAGTCGATTTATTTGGGCATTTGAATTAATAACTTATATTAATGTTGAACAAATAGTAATTACGAAAAAAAATTTGAAAGATTCTTATGGGTATCTTTATATAGTTAATATTGTTAACTTACGCCCAGGTGATGCAGCGTACGTGGAGAGGTCACTTGTCTCTTCAGCCACGAGCTCAAATGCTGTGAGTTGGGGGGCATCTCAACCGCAATTAACGATTCGTCACTTTTTATACTACTTGAATAATATTTCGTAGCAGATGTAGGTAAGCCTAACGAAGATGATGATCTAACCTACCTGCAGTAACTTTTTACTCGTGTCTCTTTTTTATTCTACTGCAAAAGTCCATTCTAATGCAAACCTCATGGTCATCTCAAACTTACCGAACATATTCATGTGATTAATGTCTTAAGGAAATTTGAAGGCTGCTGTTGTTTTACCTACTTAGCAGCACGCCTCGTGTGTTTTTTGTCCGCCACAAATGTAGAGCAGTTGTTAATGGTAGTAACATTATGTTCATTGCTGGATAGATTTGAGAGGTTGACTTGATGAGTGTTAGAAAGGATTATTACTTTTAGAGACAAGACTAACTCTAGAGGCTTTTTTGTTGGCAACTTTTAAACCGTGGTTTGACTTACACATTATGTAGAAACATAAATCCACCTAATTTTTAAGATTACTACCAAGTATATAAAATATATTATGAAGTATTTGGTATGTATTTTATTTATTTAAGTATAATGTGTTTGAAACCACCGTCCTTTCAGTATATGTATTTCCTTTCCCTGTATGGTTGCCTGGAAGAGATCGCTCTGAGCGATAAGACTGCCATTATTATTTTCTGTTAAATAGTACCAATAAAGAGTTATCATTCATTCATTCGTATTGAATAATATATTTAAAACCTGACTCGGTAGGGGATTCGGTTAGAAAAAGCGAAAATTCATTACAAAATGTATCATTTGGGATAGAAATAAATTGTCTGTTCTTTGAAGTTACTGAGATACTACGATGTGCGGTTTTGGTTCATATTTTTCTATAAGTCAGTTATTAAAGATTTTACAATAATGGAATGGTAAGTTATACGTACATTTGTTGGTTTGATGTCAAATGCGGGTGCGCATGGCACAGGGGTATCCGCAATTAAACGAACGGAAAAGGAAGTAGAAAACGGTTGGACCAACTGACGAAAAGCAAAAGCTCTTTGTCTTATAATATTATTATACTTATTTAAAAAAAAATTATGTGTCTAATTTTAATAATTGATTGATGTTCAAATATCATTATTATTGTTATTATGCCCATAGGTTATAATTATAAATATGAGAAACAACATTAAAAAAAAAAATAGGAAGCGAGCCAATTGCCACCAGTCACAGTTTTAGACTCCATACTTATTCCTGTACTGGGAATCAATCTCGGGACTTCATGATCGAGGGTTACTAGTCACTAGCGCTTGAGAATCACGTGACTGAGGCACCCAAGGTAAATTTAAGAAAGGCTGAATTGACTGCCTCGGTGGCGTAGAGGGCGCATGCTCGACTGCCAATCAAGAGGTCCCGGGTTCGATCCCCAGGTCAGGCAAGTGTTAAATAATGGATTTTTCCATTAGGAATTATCTCAGGCAGTTAGCCTGGAGTCTGGAACTGTGCCCGGTAGATGGCAATAGGCTCGCCCCCTATTACATGGGACCAATAACATACTGGCGAAATGTGGGTGTATCTACTATGGGACTGAGTCCTTGGTACACCTCTGCCTACCCCTTCGGGAAAAAGGCGTGAATGTATGTTATGTTATGTTATGAATTTATGAAATTTTTAGAAGCTTTAGTACTAACTTTTCCAATGAGTCTTGTGGCTTACCTCCAACACTTCACTCTAGAATCGAATTATGTCCGAAGCACGATCTCTTTGGTATTTGAAACGTAGCGTAACTATTTTTTCTGTCGCCGCTCGTGCCAGGACCACAAAATTTCCGTTCGTCACCCTCCATTGGGTGATCTTTATTTGGAGTTCTGTAGGATTCCTCTCCAAACACTTACACAGTGGGTATAAGATTATATTAAAATGAAGCTATTAATATTCCCTTTCTATTTGTGGCTTCTACTTGACTACTGACCCATATGAACCTGATGCTTCAGTATCGGGTCATGACTATCAAATCATTGCAAATTTGATGATGTAATTGGATGCCAAATTTAAAAACGGCTATATAACTGGAAGGTGCTTATATCCCTTCAACCGCTAGAAAAGAGCTGATAATCTTCAAACTGCTGAACCGATTTCTATGAGAAGTACGCAAACACTCTCGATTACGTCAGCGCTTTTTTTTAATAATAATAATTTGAATTTATACTCTAACAGAACGGGTTACCCCAATTACACTGCTCGAGTCAATTCATATGGGTTATGTGAACAACCCATATGTCAGAGTTTTCAGGTCGCCAAGATTCCTAAAAGGCCTCCGACATGACCTAACGACTACTCCCTACATATCTTGTAGGAAACAGCCGGGACCTACAGTTTAACTTGCCATCCGAAACACGGTAGCGCCCGGGCGAAAAGTCCACACGGTGAGATTCGATCCAGGAACTCCGGATTTAAAGCCGGACATATCCCCGCTGGACCACGGACGCTACATGAATTACCATAATGGTTATGTCATTGATTTACAATCAAGACTAATTTCAATTAAGGCTAATGAGTAATTTAGAACTAACTTAAATTGCTATGTATAAACATTTAGTACTAAGAATATGTCCGTTGGCCCTTATTCTTATTGTCTCTTTTAAGGTAAGGTGAGGCACTTTGTTCGTGTCAAACTCAAACTCAAAACAGCTTTATTCAAATAGGTCATAATCTGACACTTTTGTACGTCAATGAAGATAAACAGTACTGAGTCTACCGTGCGTTCGGAAAGATACCTCTATAAGAAGAACGCGCAAGAAACTTGTAGGGCTTAATTTTTTCAACAGATAGTTTCACAATATTTGGTTTGCTTACATTCGTTTTCTTTGAAGGTGCCGCGAGGCGGCTATGCAGAAGTTTCCAAGCATCTTTGTCCTCTATGTACTGGTTGACTTTATAATAAGCCTTCTTTAGTAAAGTAGATTTTATATAGGTTTTGAATTTACCCTCTGAGAGCTCAGTTATCTCTTTGGGGATTTTATTACAGAAACGTACACTATTTCCTAAGAATGTCTTTTTATTTGTTTTAGATAATCTAAAGCTAGGTACAGCTATTTTGTCTTTATTCCTAGTATTAAAATTATGAAGGTCACTATTTAATTTGAATTTATGTAAATTTTTACGCACATACATGATTTTCTCATAAATGTATAAGGATGGTAGGGTCAGTATGTTTATTTCTTTAAATAATTCCCTCAGGGATTCACGTGGACGCATCTCATAGATGGCACGAATCGCACGTTTTTGTAGTATAAATATAGTTTCTATATCTGCGGCTGACTCCCACAACAGAATCCCATAAGACATCAAGTTATGGAAATATGCAAAGTACACTAATCTCGCCGTGGCTACATCTGTTAGTTGCCTAATTTTATAAACCGCGTAAGCTGCAGAGCTTAGTTTCCCTGAGAGCTCGGTGATATGAGTGCTCCATTGCAGTTTAGAGTCTATATTTATGCCAAGGAACAAAGTTGCATTGTCAATATTGAGTCTTTCACCGTCAAGAACTATGATTGGTTCTATACTTCTGACGTTAGGCAACGAAAATTTCAAACATTTAGTCTTTTTCGCATTCAATAACAGATTGTTTGCTGTGAACTATCTGGATATACTTGCTAAAGTATTATTAACATGTACTAGTGAAGTATCCTTCCTATCAACTTTAAAAATCAATGACGTATCATCGGCAAATAGAACGATATCTGCTATACCGTGGACCATGTAAGGCAGGACCATGCAAAAACAGGAAAGGACCCAAAATTGATCCCTGTGGGACTCCCATCTTGACAGGAGAACTAGCAGATGTGATACCATTGACGCTAACCTTCTGCTGCCTACTAGACAAGTATGATTCCACCAGGTTTAGGGCATTCCCATGAATTCCATATACTTCTAACTTACGCAGTAACGTGCAGTGTTCTACACAGTCGAATGCTTTGGAAAGATCACAAAACACTCCAATGGCATCCTGTGAACTCTCCCAAGCTTCCAAGACAAGAGTCATGAGGTGACAGCCTGCATCGGTTGTTGATCTGCATTTGGTGAAACCATACTGGTTTGAATGCAATATTCTATTTCTATTGAAATGTGACAGCAGTTGGTTTAGCATCAATTTCTCAAAGATTTTACTTAATACTGTTCGTGTGTGTTCTCAATAGGTACCTAGCACTACACTGATAATAACACTACATTTTACTGTCACTGTCACTACACTAACTCAAAAGGCTTTGTTCTTCTCACTATATTCGTATTGTCACCTCTTAAACAAAAAATACAACCATTATTTTAGGAGCTACGATACCACAGGCAGACACAATAATACAATACACAGATACAAAGATACACACACGTTTAACTTATTATAATAGTACCCTTTCCTTTTTCAATCTGGGATTCTTCTTCTTTTCGAGTCAAAATGGCTAGTTTTCTACTTATAATATTTTGGCCCAGTATTTTGTCAGATCTATCAGTTTTTTTTTATTTTCTATCAGTCGGGGATTAAAAACTATAGATTAAAATCAAAGTACAGTTTTACACAATCATAATCTAGTGTTATATTTAACTGTTTACATATACATACATAGAGTCTCGCCTTGTTCTCGGTGGGGTAGACATAGACTATTTCCCGTCACTTGCTACGATCCTAAAATATAACTTCGTTCACTTTCATGACATTTTTTTATACATGCTCGTCGATTGTAGGTACTTTAGACTTGGCCTTTCCTAAGAATAACGTTAATTTGTTAATGAAAAGTACGCCTAGGTCGACCGCTACTGACTTGACCATTCACACTAGCCTTATAAATCTCTTTTGTTGATCTCCTTTTATCCATAATCTCCACATGTCCGAACCACCTCAGCATTCCTTTCTCTATCTTTGTCACTACATCTTTTACCACGCCACAGCGTTCCCTTATCGCACTTATCGCACTATTCCTCGTTTATTCCTTACTATTCCTCAGACTTTTTAAGTTATCAAAAACAAAGAATAGGTACAAGTAGGCCCGCACAAGTGTAACATGTACCCACACCTGTCTGGTTATAAAATTACATATAACCACACAACCAGCTTGATACCAATCATATAGGTATTTTACTAGACATAAAATAACCTACAGAACCACCGCTGCAATAAAAATATAGACAAAAAGTGTAAAAAAACAGTGCAAGGTGCATCCGACCGCGGTGAATCTGACCACGCGACACCGTGACGGACGGCGCGGGTGCCGCACGATACGGGTAGATCATGAACGATAAAAACCCTGATGATTTGGTTCTTCATGTCATTGGTGCTCTTTATGGAAGGTTGCATAACTTCGTAAAAGAGTTTTTATAAACTACTTCTACGATTTCATGAAGATGTACGAGTGATTGTCTCAGTGACATAGTGGACACGAGCTCAAGTGCCGGGGGTCATGGGGTTCCGGGTTCGACGATGTTAAATATTGGATTTTCCATTAGGAATTATCTCAATAACTGCCTGGAGTCTGGAGCTGTGCCCGAAAGATGCCAATAGGTTCGCCTCCCTTTACATGGGACCAGTATCATATTGGCGAAATGTGACTGTACCTACTACGGGACTGAGTCCTGGGTATATCTCTGCCTACCCCTTCGGGAAAAATGCGTGATTGTATGTTATGTTATGTACGGGGGTCCGTGCTAGGGTATTTAGCATTTTTCAAAAACCTCATTGTGACTTATTAGATACATATTGTAGGCGTGCCTTTTCCATTAAATAATACTCAAACACTTCAGCATATTTTACATGATTTATTCCAAGCCCACCTTCAATCTTCAATCTTCAATTCCGCTCTACCATTATCTGTCGCGCTGGCATCCACCTCCTTGTGTTGCCATCGCGCCCTCGCACATGCCATAGATCTCCGTGAAATCACACGTTGCCATTAATACTTTCCATAAAACCACCAAAACGTTCACAGAATCCGTAGCATGCGCGTCACAAAATAACATCAACCCTACACTCGGCCAACCTGACAACGTGTATGCCCCCATACACGCATTATATAATAACCCTACAATATTAATCGGTATATAGGGGAACTTTATAACAATAATCTTGAAATAGACATTACAAAGTATATAAGGATTTTAGATGCAAACAATAAATCATGATTTGAGGTCTCGGTATATTTTATATGGTTGGGAAAAAAAAATATTATATCCATGAAAATTATTGCTTTAAATGACAGTAAACTTATTATAATATTGATTTTAAATCTATTTCTATTAAACTTTACAAACGGGATGGTCATAAGGCAGAAATTAAACACGTTCTTTACTGTCAATTTTCAAAAAAACGTAGGTATTATTTACTGGCGCAAAAACGTCGATACTTATCGGAGAATAAACAGAATTACCAATAGCTCTACTATTACACGCCGTATGGTCCATTGGCCATGTGGCGCCCATATGTTACACTAATGATACATACGTATTCATAAAATGTCTGTAATTTTTACTTATAACACCTTTCGTAGCGTTTTTTGCTTCCACCCTTTCGGATGTAGACGGGATATCAATTAGGGCTTTTGTGATTGGAAATAGATTGGTTGAGGCTATTGTCATGAGCATTAGAGAATAATGGTTTTGTTTGTAAAGCTTATAATGTCCTTAGAATAACATAATAATATTATGTCACTCAAAAACATGGGCTAATACTTGGTATCTTAATAGGCGTACATGAAGACGATTTTTTCAAGTCCAACGTGCTGAGGCGCCCTTGAGCTTTTAATCTAAAGGTAACGCACCTATCGGGGTCCATCTCTAAAATCGTACAGAAGATGAGCTCAATGATAGCCCCGGCTGGATGCTAGGACTATTGTGAATGGATGGATTCAATTGGCTATAGGTGTGATTTCTATATGGGATATAACCAGGCTATTGCTAGAGACAACGGCACATGCCACTTCATTCTCATGGTGAAATATTACGGCAGGCGAGGACTCGCCGCTCACTAAACGGGCCCTCCATAAATGCGTACATGGTCTTTTAGGAATTTGACACAATCCTTTAAAAAAATTACCAAATAGATGTTATGTATTTTGTATAAATTTATATCCTGATATTTTTATAGTGAAGTAACCTATTTCCTTGTCATTTTAATTTTTCTCATAAACCCTTGATATTTTCATAGTGAATTTCCAAAAATCCCAGTTTTACTCGCATGATTGGACCTTCACTGCAAAAAAATGTAGGATTTATAGACAGAAATGAAATGATAGGGACATAATTTAAAATATCAGGATATAAATATATCAAATAGGTTTATTGTATTCGGGGGAAACAGGGGAATACAAAACATCGATTTAGTAAACTTTTCATAGGATTATGTCAAGCTGCTAAGAAGGTCCTCTTTCCTCTTAAAGGCATAAAGACTCAAAAAAAAACTGTCGTAGATTATATTAGTATTCGTAGATAATTAACTTTCCATAGTCAATTTCTATGGAAGCTATATTGGTTGATAATATTTTTGTATGTACTATTAAATACGAGTCTTCAGAAATAGAATAAATATTAGTAAATGTTATCTGGAATGCAAAGGGTATTTTAATTTTCATTTTTCCTTCATCTACTATCATGAGAAAAAAAATTGCCCTTACCACAGAATACTAATAAGGGACAGAAGGGACACTCCTCAAAATCATTCAAATAAATAGCGACTCTAGCTCGACGTAATAAAGTGCAATTCAGGTCGCACGGCGCCCACTAATTATCGTTCAAGCTGCATCTCTTTCTATCACGTATCTCTTATTCCTGCTTACGACGTTAGGGATGTTATCTTTTTAATTTGTCTATGAAACTATATAATTATCTTAGGTTTTAGGTGTAAGCAGTGTAAGGTAATACGAGTGCCAGGTGACATATTTGTAAGAATTAAGAATAGTTTAACATTTGGGAGTTGTAGGTATCTACTTATTTACTAATAGACATGCATGGCCATTGAAAGTAAGAAAATTCTTGATGTTCAGACTCTTGTAATAATTTTACCATCCGAATGCGATGAAGCCTCATTGGCTCTGATGGTAGTAGCTCTAGTTTCTGTGCCGCAGGTCCCGGGTTCGATCCCCGGCCAGGTCAAACATTTTTGTGCATGAACATATCTGTTTGATCTGTGCCTGGGTAGCTATTACTGAGCTATAGGGTAGTAATAAACATCCATCCATTCATCCATCCTTCCTCACAAACTTTCGCATCTATAATATTAGTAGACGAATAGAACGATGGATATAGGTTATATACATATACACCCGTATTCAAGAATAAAACTTATGTAAGGTAGCAAGCAATACTGTGCAAATTAAGGAATTTCTTACTACTTTCGTCACGGCAGGCCATCTCATTCACCGTTCGCATAGTAATCTATGCGAAATGCGAACGCACAGCGTCGATTACAGATATAATACAATATTATGATTGGTCCGTTTTTGCCTCTTTGCGGATGAAATAAAAACGTCAGTTTTCACGAACTAGCTGCTATTAAAATAAATAATATTCTAATATATTAAATAAGAAATTAAAACACCGAAAAATATGTACCGAGACAAAATCTCAACATTATCACAGAATATAGAAACATTTATTTTGTAGGCTCCCACTATGCGTGCGTTTAAAATAGGGCTCTTTTCGTAAAGGCCGTCCCGAATGAACGCATAGCGTTAGATCTCACTCAAGTTCCTATTGTTTAAGCATTGGATTTATCGAACCTATGCATTCGGGCGTACTGTGAGACCACATAGTAGATATAGTTCTTATATATGGGTGATGGAATGGAACACAGATGAATGCACCACAGAACACAAAACAATTGACGTGCGCCTGTGCCGGCGCGCGCCTGCGTGCGACAACCCCCTAAATTTGTACTTCTAGACTACGCGTTCCGGGTACCTGTAGCTTCAAAGCAAAAAACGTGGAGTGTCACAGGCCTGCCCTTACCCTTTGAACCCTTTCTTGAATATATATTATAGCAGTTTTAATATAGGTATAATTTGTAAGTTTTTTTATATTGGAATGTGCAATATACAAGTTTTTCCAAAAAAGTGTAGTAATATAAAAACAGGTGCTCTATACGTTAAACTGAATTTCCCATAAGTTGATTTTTTTATCGAATCTCGTTGTGCTCTCTTTTACAAGGTGTTTGTTATATTAATAGTAACATACATTTTATATTATGACAAAATGATTGAAAATGTCAAAGTTAACTTTGAAATACAGAGAAATGTAGTTACATTCTTGTTGTAAATCGTCGATTTGTGTGAATCAACCACGCCTACCGAATAATCCATTCGCCGGTCAATAATTATTTTATTAATATACAACACCTTTGCATCTATTTTCTTGGTGCGTGATTTATTATTTAATTTAAATTAAATAAGGCTTGCTTGGTCAGTAGCGGTTTTTTAATTGCTTTTTAATTTACAACACTATGCTTATGGCATAGGTGTTAAAGTATATAGTGACGTAAAATTATCGGTTATATTTTGTTAGTCTGCCAATAATTTTGTAATCACTTTAAAGAATGTCGTAAGTTTCATCATCATCATCATCATCTCTGCCGTTGGTAATCCGCTACTGAATATAGGCCTCCTCTATAAAGGCAGGTTTTGCCAATATTCGACATGCTTGGTAGGCGGGTTGTCACGCACAGTTCGATGGTTTTTTGCAGAAGACGCTGCTGCCCGTCTGTTCTCCCTTCTGTTCTGTTATCTGTATCTATGTATCTGTATAAATATGTATTATCTGTATCTGTATCTGTTAACCCTTAGCCGCCTCTTACGGCAACCACGGGTAGAGAGGGTGGAGCACTATTCCAAAGCCGGAACGTCGTAAATTCAGTTGGAAATAATTGCCTGCCGTGACGAACTCGGTGAGAAATTCCTTACTTTTCCTTACCTTAAATAAGTATTGTTCTTGGATACGGCTATTATACTCAAGTTTTAGCATGAAGAGGTATGAATAAAATGACAATTATATAAGTATTGGAAATATATAAGTTGTAGAGTTAAGTTGATGATCGTCGATAGGGTATCGTTTACTTCATTTTCAGAACATAAGGATACAAATCTGAGCAATAGGTTGCCACCTATAAGGTGATGGATATATTTAAGTTTTCATTGCAAATATAATTAAATTATGTACTTTCTTTGAATTTTATTTTATACAACAACGTGTTACAAAAAGGGGAACCCTTCGTTTGGCATACATTTTTTAGGAATAAAATTGTATGGCATAAAATTTTCACATACCTTTTATTAGCATAATAATACTGAAGCTTAATAGAAGGTTTAGCAAAAGTAGTAATTGGTCTAACATGTTAAGACATAACTGATTCTCCCATATTTTTTAAGGCATACATATAATTCGTATAATAATCATGTAGCATAAAAATATATTGAGAAATCCGAATTAGTTGGTTAGGTTAGGTGAAAATAATATGCCATAGTGCGTGAGCCGAGCGAGCGTATCCAGCGTGCCGCGGCAGCGGCCGGTGAACGGCCGGAACCGTATACGTAGTGATCGTAGTTATGCTGAATATTTTTATATAAGTGTATATATGACAATTGACATGATATGCATTTCATTAGAAAACTAGAAAAAGATTTAATAATACTTTAGGGGATGCATCAACCCATCATACAAAAAAAACAAACGATCTGATAAGGACGAAAGAAACACGTTTTATGCAGGCCGCTTACAACCGGACTGGATCTAAATCTATGGGGGAAGCCTATGTTCAGGAGTGGACGTCCTATGACTGAGATGATGATGACGATGAATACGAAATTAATCAGCTGATCGACAAAATTGTATAGAGAGTAGAATTTTTCTTTTGCGGATTTCAAAATTATTTCTTCTGCAACTTAATATTTAAGTTTAGTATTACTAAACTTAAATATTACTATCACGTTCTATAAAGATGCAAACAAATCTTGGTCGTAAGACCAGTATAAGCAACATTAATCTGTCATCAAAGTTTCTAATTCAAATTAATGATGCAATCTTCATTAACCAATTCAATCAGTAAACAGTAATAAACTGAAATTGCTATAAAAGTGGGTGTTAATATAGAGGCGAAGTTGCGTAAAATGCATCGGACAAGCTTACGGCATTGCCCGTGATCGATTTCATATGAAAATAGCTTTAATTACTGAAACACAGTATAGACGCACTTGCAGTACCGTAACTTTAATCATTGTAGCACGACAGGTCTTCTCTTTGTTTGATACAATTTGAAAAAAAATACCTTATCCATGTTTCGTATGTTTCCATCTATTTTGTCCCATTATTACATACTCGGAAAATTTATATCTTGTTATTTTTCAAATGAAGCGAACCATGTTCATAAGTATTTTCTTTTCTTTTATAATTACCTTATTGTTTATAGTGAACGACTAATCACGCAAATAAATGCTGTTTCCTCCGAATATTATATAAACCCACTAGCTGACCCGGCGAACTTCGTACCGCCATATTTTATTTCTCTAATCGCAACTGAGGAAATAAAACCCTTCCGGTAAAATCAAATTACCTAAATTTAAAATAAAACTGGAGTACTCAATTGAAAAATTCATACTCTTGTTCAAAATGCGTGGAGATTTTACTGAGACTATCACTTTCCGGGAGATACCTAGTATTAATTCACTCGTTTAAAAAGGAACTGAACTGCGGTGACACTCGGCGCCAGTATTTATACCTGAACCTTGAATTTCCCGAACGTTCTAGTTCGCATGCTTCGAGAAGAATCGATTGTTCGAAATAGTGGGTCTCGATGGTTCGAGAGGGAGCTTTGTTTATGCTCAGAGGAGGTCTCGAGAACGAATGAGATACCAAAGCTTTGGACATTCAAACTAGAGATGGCGACTCGATAGAATTTGTTGGCCAGATCTTGAAACTTTGATTAAAATTTGGCGCCAAGACTTTAATAATTCTCTAACAAAAATATTACAATTTTTTTTTGTTATTATTGGTAATAATATTGTAACATACGCAG
Organism: Hemistola chrysoprasaria; assembly: GCA_947063395.1. NCBI lineage: Eukaryota > Metazoa > Arthropoda > Insecta > Lepidoptera > Geometridae > Hemistola > Hemistola chrysoprasaria. Next base: position 13,388,805 of record OX346716.1, on the reverse strand, counting down.
TATAATTATAAAAATATCAGTCACAAACCATTAAAATAATACGGTTATATCGTGAGCATAAATAAATATAACGTGAAATAAAGTAATAGAATTTATATTCTAAGAAACAGAACACAGCGCCATCTATTGGGTGTATTTGCAACCTAGATGTCAAACAATATTGAAGAATTTTATCGATGAATCAACGTACACCGCCATCTATGAGAACTTCATAAAACTAAACAGTAAATAAACACTTGCATAAGAAACAATTAATTGATACATTTTAATCGTTTACATTCACGACATAAGCGAATAATTGAGGTGATAACTATCTTATCCAGTAAGTTAGACCAAAATACGGGTACATGTGAAATTTGATTGAAATCGATTCAGTAGTTTTGGAGTTTATTCGGGACAAACATCGTGACACAAGATTTATATATATATATATATATATATATATATATATATATATATATATATATATATATAAGATTAAAATAAAAGAAAACTACATGTTAAAAATATTATCAGATTTTTTTTTAACCGTTTGCAGAAAAACTCTGCACGGCAGTGCAATAATACTGACAATATTACTGATTAACATTGATTTAAGTTTATTTACTGTTTATATTGCAAGTCCAAGACTGAACCGTCGCGTCGCCTACGACTTCAAACCGGCCGTCTAAACGCTCTGGTTATCGACCCATGAGATATTGATTTATTAGTTTACTTTGAGACCAAGTAAATGAAAGTCGGGAATAGTTAAACTTAATGAGAGATATACAGAGAAGTGACAGCAGCATCATAATCTATTTTCAACATAGTTATTACGAGCAACTCAATAAAATTCTACTTGTAATAAATAAATTCAATAATCAAACGCGGTCGAGTTATTTTTGGTGCTACGAAAGTATTATATTATTCTGAGGTAATGATAATATTATTATTAACTTTTTTTATATGGGAAAAGTAACAATAAAGGTACGCACTGTTTTTAGGTCAATATATTTTCAGGATTATTGATATAGGTACATATGCGTTAATATTTTGAGGATATACCTAATAATTTTCTTAATAAAACCTTGGAATATACTACCTAATAATATAATATAAGTATATATGTTGGATTTCCAATAAAAATTGATTGCGAGTTAGAGAAGAAAACAATGTAATGACAATTAAAAACGTGTTTCTTTTAATTGAGGATTGTATAAAGTCTAATACTAGTTAGAACTACCTACAGTCCTTTCAAATGCAGAGAGAAAAACGGCCATTGAACCTAGTTATACGGAGTCCCGGGATCGAGTCTCACATGAGGACTTTTTGCCTAGTCGCTACCGTGTTTCGGTAATGTTAATATAAAGATTGATAGGTTTCTATTCTATTTACAGTTTTAAGTTTAACGTATAGTAATAATAAGTAACGTATAGTACGTTAAATTGTAGATTACGTACTAAAACTAAAATAAACTTAAAACTGTAAATAGAATAGAAACTTATCAATCTTTATATTAACATTATTATATTGCTTCTGTTGGTACACTCAAAGCCTAGAGAAATATTTATTTTAGTGTCGTAGTACAGGTGGAGGATAATTTTCAGCGTTAGGACCTAATATTTCTAACTGTAGATTCATTACTAGTTATTGTTAATATTTTATTGGTGTTTAAAAATTAATTCTCAAAAACTCGTTTCAATATTTTTCATTGAGTTTTTGGGCTGGTTTGGTATTATTTTAAATTATATTTTATGTATACCATCGAAAAATATGACATAAAGTAAAAGAACGAGACAATAAACTTTAACAATGTATTTGAATATTTCTGTTGTTTTAAAGTCAAAATATATTCCCGAAACTAAGCCACATGATTATTTTCAATATCAAAAAATGTTTTGTGAAACAATTATTCATGTTAGAAATGTTAAAGAATATTGTTTTCAATCGACTTAGAACCTTGTAAACTAAATCAATAACGATAGTGGCAGCCTTGGAATGAAAATATTACTTATTTATTGGAGTGTATCCGTCAGTCAGTCCTGTGTATTTATAGATTTGTTGTTACACGAAACGATGAAAGGTCACACATTTTTGAACATGTATGTTTGATCTATGTCTGGGTGTTATAAGCTTATATAAGTATGTATATCAGTCATTTGGTTATCATAGTACAGGATTCCAGCCTAGTTTGGGACCAGGTGACCGTGTGTGGAAGTTGTGTCATATTATTATTATTATTATTTGCCCTAAAATGCGCTACGCGTGTCAGTCCAACTCTACAAAAAGTCCCGCTATGCTTGAAATCAATTTGGTATACTGAAAAATAGAAACAGACTTTATTTAACTCCTGAAAATTCAAAATTTAAAATATGTCTTTTCGTGTCGAGAATTTAGAGAGGGACAGTAGTCCCTCTAGTCTCTAGTTATAACTTCGTTACGACCGTTACGTGAAGTCAAATGTCCCTAAATATAATAAATGTTATGTTAATAAAAGCTTTAACTTTGGTAAACACAGAACTCGTAATAACGTACCTAGAAATATCAAAAATCGCTAATTACCTTTACATAATAAATATGGTGCCGGGACGTGGTTCATTACTGTTGGCCTGTTCTGGTGAGCAAAATTGGAACTACGGTCTTCCGTGTGAGAACTCCTAGCGGAGTTAGCGGAGTTCTCACACGGAAGTCCGGAAGTCACGGAAGTCCAAAGTCTTCACTGGCAACGCTGCTAACAGGAAAATCACAAACCCTATGGAAAATTTGCCAAATCTATGTTTTGTATTTTCCTCCGAATATCATTAACCAATTTCATACATTAATATTCTGATATATTTTTAGATGACATAAACATTGGACATACAATACATACAACAACAAAAAAAAAAACAAAATGATAAAGTTATAGTTTACTTCACTATAGACATATCAGAATATAATATTATGGAATGAGATCTTAGTATTCGGAGGGAACAAGAGAATAAAAAATATCATTTCAATAATTTTTGCAAAAGATTGTATCAAATTTCTCTTTGCGTAAGAAACGCCCTTAAGAGACACGTGACCTTTTAGGAATTAGACACAATCCCATGAAAAAATTACCAACTCGACGTTATGTATTCCCTAGTGTCCTCCAAATATTGTTAACCCATTCTATAAATATATATTTATAGTAAAGTAAACTATGTCCCTGTCATATTAATTTTACTTATAAACTCCCAGTTTTCATCATCATCATCATCAGCCGGAAGACGTCCACTGCTAAACATAGACGTCCCCCACAGAACGCTATAAAGTAGATTGATTGATATGGGGGATTTTGCCGTAATCACCATCACCACACTTGTTGTGCTGCTTTGTGATCGCTGTAGTTAGAATACTTTGAAACATAGAGCGCTGCTGCTTATTCTCCGAATATGTCCCGCTGCCAAGTCTCACGGCTCCCACGGAATGAGAAAGGGATGGGCCTAGTTTAAAGCTCACAATCCCAGTTATTATTTGCGTGAAATGAAAATAAAATGATAAAGACATCGTTTAATTAATTTTTGGGGTTTACTATATTATTTGGAGGAAACAGGTGAAACAGGAAATTAAACATCAATTAGGTAATAATAATAATAATAATATGGGACAACTTCCACACACGGTCATCTGGCCCCAAACTAGGCTAGAAGCCTGTACTATGGTAACCGGATGACTGATATACATACTTAAATACGCTTATAACACCCAGACATAGATCACACAGACATGTTCATGCACACAAATGTTTGACCTGGCCGGGGATCGAACCCGGGGCCTGCGGCACAGAAAGCAGAGTACTACCATCTGAGCTAACGAGGCTGTCAACAACAACAAGGTTATTTGTTCATAGAATTGTTTTTTTTATAACAACACTGTTTTTGTAACAGACTAGCAAATTACGTGCCTGATGGCACATCATGATTGCCCATTGCCCATATCAGACACAGTGCCACTCAGTATTTTAAAATTCAAATTTATGCGCGGCACTGCACTGTGCCTGTCACCCTGAGCCTGTCCCTGATATTAGTTACATTGTCCTACAGACCATAACACAGTAATGTTTGCACATTACTGCTTGGCGGATGAATAACTGGCAAAGGTGTGGTACTTCCCCAGGCGGCCCCCTGCAAAAGAGGCCTACCACTACAAAATACGATATAAGCTCTTATGAATAGATAAGATGGTAGGATTGTACACCGAGAGAACGGTAAATCCTAATCCTAAACTACTGAACCGATTGGGCTGAAATTTGGTACGTAAGTAGCTTAGACCCTGGAATAACACATAGGGTACTTTTTATCCCGATATTCCCACGGGAACGAAGACTACGCGGGTGAAACCGCGGGTCACAGCTAGTACATAATATTTTTTTGTTCTCAGAATAGGGGCAATAGTCATCAGATAAGTTAACAAAAACTCGCTGATAGCTTCTTTACAAAGGCGCCACCGACTCTCGATTACGCTCTATGACAAAGCATTTTGAAACTCCATATTGATCCAAACTTCTTTATTTTGTCTGGCCTTTATTATGTTTTTGTGCGACTTGATCACAATACATAATTTAGATCAGTATGGATGCTGATAAAAATAATATTATTATAAAAATCATTATAATATAAATTTTAATTAATAAAATGGCTGCTACGTATATGCGTAAATCAGGGCCTGTGCACACCACGTTGTTCAAGCGCGCCGTCGTCACGCGTATGTAGCGATACAGACGCGAGTCAGACGCAGCCTGTAGTGTCTGTAGGATAAAAGCCTGGCCGTGGACTTTTAAAGGTTTAAAAAAGATGTGTACATGTCCTAAGTATCTATCAGTCAGGTAGTCTACCAGTTATCTGTTTACCTCATCTCAGGCCTCTAGCCTAGGTTAGGAATTTAATTAGAAATAAGTAATTAACTGCTCTGTATTTTTGTAAAGACACGAGCCAAAGAAGAGTGCCAGGATCGGTTAAATCCCTTGTGTCGCTGTTTTTTATTTTTTAATCATTTTATTTTTATCCAGGGTTTTTTCTTAAAGAATATGCCACCCTTATAGCTAATTAACAAAAATAATAAATAACAAACAAAACCCTATAACCCAAAAATTAAAACAAACCAATGAATGAACTAAAAATAGAGACAATAACATTATATGGATAATCTAATTGTAGCAGCAGTTTCATATAAAGATAATAAGAAATACCAACTAGCGGAATGTTCATAGCACACGTTTTTCAACACCCTTAAATTAAAATTATAAGATACGATCGTTAAGTTCTTGTAACTGCTCTTCTTCAATAGATGTTGTCATTTTTAATAAGTAATATTAATTAAAAACCACGCTAAATTGAAAATTCGATATGGGGAATTCTAAATTAGAAATTTGAAATGAAAACATTTCAATATTCTGACTTTCTATTCTCTCTGCCGAAAAAGTTTCTGCGTCCTTACTGCTTCTATGTAAGGTTTATGAATCAGCTTCTGATAGGACTATTTTATCGGAGCTTCTTTTATACACACACCCATTGCATTTGAAGCTCTTATTATTTTGGTTGTTCATTTGGTCCAGTTATGATTTGATCAGCTGATCAAAAGAACCTCGGATCACAAAGAAAACATTGCAGGATAGAGGTCAGATTATGGTGGAATACTTACTCAATTTAACCAGCTTAGCCTGAACTGTTTATACCAAAATGTAAGTGTAGGTTATAGTTCTCTTTAGAATAGTTATGTTGTTACATCCATGGTGAGATCTATCACGTAGAGGTTGTAAACAACTACACCTATACAATAATTATTATAAATGTTGGTATACTAAAACTTCAATCAATAAAGTTATTGCAATATTATAAAAAAAAAATCTTCCTGAAATAGGCTAAGTTAAATACAGTTAAAGTATTTATACTTATCTTATAATTTAGATTATTTTAATGTACTCGTATAATGTACTAAAAAAAATAAAATACGTTTTTTTTTTTTTTGAAAACATAGTTTCAAATCCTAATTCAAATAATAAATTTCATGTACCTAATCATATAAATCTCAGTACAATGTAAGATAGTTACGTTTTTATATGGTGAACAAAACGCTAGCGAGTTTCAACTCGATTCCAGCGCCATCTAAATCGCACAAAAATAACAGCGCTTGCACTGTTTTTTGTGTGTACGTATGTTTGTTCCATGTTCACGCTATAACTACTGAACCGATTGGGCTGAAATTCGGTATGTAGGTAGTCTAACATACAATCACGCTTTTTTCCCAGAGCAGTAGACAGAGGTCCCAGGACTCAGTCCCATTGTAGGAACACCCACATTTCGCCAGTATGTTATTGGTCCCCTGTAATAGGGGGCGAGCTCATTGTCATCTACCGGAGACCATCATCGTACGAGTAGATAGTTTAGACCATGGAATTACACTAGAGTACTTTATAACCCGATATTCCTACGGGAACGAAGACTACGCGGGTGAAACCGCAGGACATGGTTAGTATATTAAAGTAGTACATAAATATATTATTTTCAATTCATCTTTCGCTTTCCGTTACCATTAATTATAGCCGCTAATAGAAACAAAAGAACAACAAAATAAATAAATAAATAGTCCCGATCGAACTCTATAGAGGACCAATCTCGAACGTCCTGAGAATAAATTGTTAGAGGACCTTTTATCTTTCTCTGGGCGCATGTAGCGTCCCACAAGACACCTCATGCGCCACGGCAGCACAATTAAGACTTAATACCACTGACTGGTCTTGTTTTATGCAAATCAAGCCAGCAGTTGCGTGTACGACGCCTACTCGAAGCGCTATACAGACAACATTAATATATCGGAGATATATTTAGTCTTGAATTTGTATTAAGGCGTAACGCTTCAAGTAGCTCATGAGATATGGAGTAGGCTGATGGTAAAGTTTCAAGTTATGACATTGTTCCCTTTGGGCTGTAAAGTTACAACGAAATTGTTTTTGTCTCTTTTGCTCTTGTAGTGCAATAACTGAGGAAAGGAAGATAAATCATAGCAGGTTTATTTTGTCTTTTGAGATTGATTGTTGGCCTCCGCCTACCCCTTCGGGGAAAAGGTGTGATTGTATGTTTATGTTTTTTAACTTGATAGTTAAAATAGTGACTGTCTCGGTGGTGTATGTGCGGGTCAGGCAAAGTAATCATTTTGGGTCATTGCTGCTGGTCCCCACTCCTTTGTCCTCACTGGGGACAACTGGCTTTATTTTTAATTTGGTAAGCATTATTTGCCCATATCAGACTCAGTGCCACCCAGTGTTGTAAAATTCTAAAATTGTGCGCGGCACATACCCAGTAATTTCGCTGGTAACATTGCCCTTCAGACCGGAACACAGTAAATAAGTAAATTAAAATGCAATTTTTATGAGAAGAATAATATTTATTTTAAAGATTTGAAAACGTACTTAAAAGTATAAATAGCTTTTATAATTTAGGACTTATTCTAAAAAAAATACAAAAATTTGGACGGAAACGGAAATCACAATATAAATACGTAATGTAAGTATATTATAACCCTAAGATATTTACAGTCTACTTCTACATAAATCTATGTAGTACATAACTCTATGTATATAAATTAAAACCATTTGTATAATTATTTAAAAATAATAAAGATTTTGTTACCAGAAATTATTTTAAATTCCCAAAAAAAATTAATAATCATCTTAATTAATATTTACAAATAATACACAGAGAATGAAAATTTAATTAAATTTTCACTTAGAATATTGACAGGTTTTCGCGCGCGCTCCGACTATAGCTTCTGATACCGGTGTCATACTTGTCAGATGCAGCAACTAATACTACACCGAAATCAGCGTACCTAACCCTGTGCATACCAATTTTCAAGCACACTAGCACTGATTGCAAACTGTGTGTAACGCACACTAGCTTTGAGATGAAGTGAATGTATGGAATAAATAAGAGCGTTGTTGTGCAGAAGGAACAGTTATTGTGCCTTTTTACTTGCATCTCTTGGCACCCCACCGCAGAGTTACGCACATTATTTTTAAAATAATAATTTGAGTTTACACTCTAACAGAACGGGTTACCCCAATTACAGTGCTCGAGTCAATTCATATGGGTTATGTGGACATCCCATATTGTCAGAGTTTCAGCTCGCCAAGATTCCTACAAGGCCTCCAACATGATCTAACGACTGCCCCCTACATATTTTATAGGAAACAGCCGGGATCTACAACGTGCTATCCGAAACACGGTAGCACCCAGGCGAAAAGCCCACATGGTGAGATTCGATCCAGGGACTCCGGATTTAAAGCCGGGCATATTCCCGCTGGAACACGGACGCTACGTAATATATAAGTTATTTATAAGTTGCCGCATATTTATCTAGTATCTGTATCTGGTGTATCTGGTCGTAGCACGCGCGGAGACTTATCAATCATTTAAGTTCACTTGATTTGCAAAAATGCAAACACTTCTCTCGTATTCTTGCTGTCAGTTTTTTTATCGATTTGATCGATTAGACAGATGATTGGTACATACTATTAGGTAGATAGCGGATAATAATTATATATACCTATATAAAAACCTGTGTCATTAATGGAATGGTTGACCAAATTGCTAAATTATCATGTTTAAAATTTCGCAAAATCATTAACGACCACAATAAAAAGAGCTGGTATTTTCACTGAAGCCATAATATCTAGCTCTTAGAATAAGTTAATAAAATAAATTAACACTTAAATTTAATTATAAAGCTAATATCACACTTGTCTATTTGTTATATAAAGTTAATATATGTTTGTTGATGGAGATTCAAGTCGCATCGCGAGCGCTATTTCTCTGGTGTTTTGCTGCAACAAAAGAAAATAAAATAATGGTTAAAAAATTGCTGAGACTGGTTTATTATTAAAACAATAAGTTTTTTTTTGAAAATAATAAGTTATATTAATATTGTAGGGTTCAGTACCCAAAGGGTGCTGAAGGAACCCTATTACTGAGCCACCGTCCCTCTGTCCGACCGTCTGTCATAGGGCTCTATAAAAATTTTATTATTAGGTGTTCTCCATACAACTACATGTTCAGTAAATAGTCATATAAGACTTTTACTGCAAAATAATAATAATAATTATATTTATTGGTAGGTGAAGGAAGGTGACATCTATAAATAGATAGGTAATCAGGTACATGGTGGGTAGGAACCCTTCATATGCGAGTACTACTAGACTATTACTAGACTAGACTTTGACTAGTCGCTATTTAATAACCCCGTTCCAACTTGTCGGATGCTCTCTTTCTTGGATTTTTTGTTGTCTTCATGTTAAAGTTATAGCCACAAGAGCATCAGACATTTTGTCGGCGTCGACATCCGAAAGTGTTAAGGGGGGTTAATTATTATAACCATACCACTCACCAGTATGCAAAAACAAGTGATTCTTCAGGTTGGTGTGCTTGGAGAACCCTCGGGAGCAGATGTGGCATTTATACGGCCAGGAGCCGCTGTGCACGTACATGTGAGACTTGAGATCTCCGGGCGTCGGGAATGACTTGGAACACAAGTTACATTTGTGCGGTTTTTCCTGATGGACAAAGAGATGTGACTTTGAGAAAAATATTATGTATAAGTGGTAGAGACGGGGAGTCTGAAGAAATCTGTTTATTTTTTCCACTCGATTTCTGTCCCCTTTTTACCAGTCCCAGGATAAATGGTAAAAAATGGTATTCTAAAATTATAATAGTCCATGCGATGTGCTGAATTATTAGTTATTAAAAGCCTTTACAATGCATTTTTTTTAAGAAATAGGCCACATAATTTTTTATGGGTTGCTTTTTATTTGTGTATTAAATAGGTATAGAATTTACGTGTAGTTAATTATGAATAGTTTTTTGTTTAAATTTATTGTAATATTTGTGATCACCATAAAAGTTGTTATTTATTAGTCTCTGCATAAAAAGTATATTTCATACTAGTGTATTAACAGCGGCTTTGCCCGCTCGCAATTATGAAATATGGAAGTTTTATACCAAAACTATGACGGCCTTTTTGGACATCTTAGAATGTGAACTTTCAAAAATCCTTTCTTAGTACAAAACAAAAACAACCTACATTCCAAGTTTCAAGCCTCTAGGATCAGTGGTTTCGGCTCTGCGTTATATGTCAGTCAGTGAGTCATTTAGGATTTTATAATATAATAATATTATAGTGATTTCAACTACACTACTATCTACTTTATCATTTTCTACATAACTTTGTCCTGTTGATTAAAATTTAAATTAATCCAGTAAAAATAATAGGATATTATTTTTATATACCGTTGATACTTTCAATTGATTGAGTAGGAATTTACGAGGCGCTACTTGATTTTATATCTATAAAAAATATAACAGCTGATAAAGTGTTATAAATGCATCTTACAGACCGTCTCAATAAAATATTAACAAGGTAGGAGAGATAAAGCATGTTTTGTAAAAGCATAGTTGTAATTGTCCATCTATGAAAGTAATAAATAGTAGACTTTTTATGTAGTTCAATACAGTAGCAGGATTTATGTGGCCGGTTCGATTAATTAACTGTATACAAAAGTTTAGAGCGGAAATTAATCGACGGGACCATTTCAATTATACTCGTACGCTCTGGTTTTCATGGATGATATAAGTGATATAATAAGGCAAGAGTTGAATGTACGGTTTTTTATTTTAAATATAATACAACATATAACACTTTTTTATTTGAGAATAGATATGAAGAGGTTTAAATGCTTTTTTACTAGTTCTTTCTATATAAAAATATAGTATTAGTGCCCAATTAGATTTTTTTTATGATAGTGAGTGACAAGACGAGTAAATCAGGTGCCTGATGGTAAGCATCATGATTGTCCGTATCAGACACAGTGCCAACCAGTGTTTTAAAATTCAAAATTTTGCGCGGCACTGCACTGCGCCTGTCACCCTGAGATTATAGTTGTTGAAACTGGTCATGCCCAGTAATCGCTGGCAACATTGCCTTTCAGACCGGAACACAGTTATGTTTGCACATTACTGCTTGGCGGATGAATAACTGGCAAAGGTGTGGTACTTCCTCAGGCAGCCCCCTGCATAAGAGGCCTACCACTTCAAAGAAGACTAAAAATGAATTTATTAAACATTAGTAGTGTTTAAGAAAAATATTATTATACTAGTTATATATTATGCTGGGGCGGAGGGTGTAGGAGAATCCAAAAACTCTTCTATACAGTTCTATATAGCCTTTAATTAAAACCAGGCGATCAGCGTCGACGCATTGTGACGTCAGTTTGAGACCAAGATTCAGGCTGTAGTGACTTCAGCGGAGATGATAGAGTCGCTCAATATAACATGAAACTCATGAAAAAAGGTAAATATGCTAAAAAATAATGTGCATGGACGTGCCAGGAGCAGACTGAAAAATGATTACTCTAGCGGCATAAATATCAAGAAAAAATTAAATAAAGAAAAACCTCATACACGGAGAAAACGCTACTAGAACCTTACAATCTTCTTAATGAAAAAAATTGTATTTAGATAGTACTTAGAAGTAACCATACAAAATCTGGCTTCCATCGCCATTGTCACAGTCACGATTGACCAAAATGTGTGGGTAGCCTAATAACATAAACCATTATCACAATACATCAAATTGGATATGGTCGAAAATTACGGGGTACTGATTGTTTTAATAATTTTACAGGCACATGACGATAATATTATACCTGTTCGAGATTCGATAACTAACCCCTACTAGCAGAGTAAAAAAAATGTATTTCAAGTTCTTAACAATTTTGCATAAATGGCGCATTGAAAAAAAATTACATACATTAGCGATTTCATTAGTTTTTCATGATAAGAAAAAAAAAGTTCACATACTATGGTTTTTTTTTTCATGTTTTATAATGAATATCGAATATTTTAGTATACACATTAATATTTAGTAATGAACAGTTTTTTGCCTTTATTTAAATATTGCTTAGTTACGTACAGTAACCGGTTATATTGCAAAAGTCGTTTTGAAAGTCTCTCTACATTTATAAATTACTTTTGTTAATGAACAAGACAATAATTCACTATCATACAACATTATTAATTATCACAAAAACAAGAAGTAGCCAAATTCGTAATCATAGGTTACCAGAATTAAAATCCATTAACGGACTTAATCTATCAAATATATTATTATTTGAGACTTGAAACAAATCACCCGCTAAACTTAATTAGTTTTTAGTAATTTCCTGTAAATCGTACCATTTATATGATTAAAAAAGTCTTAATCAAGCGTCTAGAAATCGATCCTCCCATCTGATTCTCGATTCTCCTCCCATTATTAAGTATAATCTTAACACCACGACCGAATTGGAAGGTTTTTAAAATGCCTTCGGATGCAATCAAATTCAGACTTTTTGCTTACGCTTTGGCAGTACAGTAGCTCAATCAAGATGGCAAAAAATGCATCCCGATATTATTTCGGGCTCTCCCGCTACCGAATATTGTGAAGAATAAATCAATAAACAAAGAACCATTAGCTGTCTGACAATTTCCTTTGGATAAATCACGCTGGAGACAAAAAATGCAGCCTGATCTGGTACGCCAACGAAGTGGCTACTATAATTTTGGTATATCGAGATAATAACGATACGATACCGATTTAATATATAGGTAGAGATAACTAGTTATATCTACCTATATATTAAATCGTACCTATGTATACTTTTGGGTCTCATATTCAAATTCATTTATAAATATAATAATCAATGTTATGATAATGATGTGATGAATATTTTAATATGCTGTTTCAATGGTTATACTAATAGTAACCTATAATTTAAAAAGCTTTGTAACAGGAGTCTTCGCTGCCAGATTTTTTAAATATTTCATTAAATTCTTCAAAGCGAACAGACATGATGTTGTTTATTTATCTTCATATCTCTACGTGGTGTTATATTTAATATTTATTCTAGACCAGGTTAAAAACATTAAAAAAATCCAAAAACGTTTTATTCTCTTCCTGGCAAAATCGCACAATCGATCACAGTTCCGTTCCACGGTCGTATCTCGTCCGAACAGTGACGTATGGCCGCCGATACGGCTGCGCTGCGTTATGGAAATCGGATGCAAATGTGATGAGCCTCAGTTAATTTAACTGAATAAATTGAAGCAACCTGCGTGCGACGCCGTATCGGTATTGCGCTCGTTAACGTTTTATTCTCGATAGTCAGTTATTGATAAGAAAATTGATGAAAAAAGACGCAAATTGTATCCTGCTATGTTTATGGATAGTTTGAGGTTTCCGTTTCTTATCCATGCGTAATCCCAGGACATACCAAATTGAAACTATAATACGGCGTAAATTTTGTGAAATTTAACATAACACACACTTATTCAATCCTATTAATTGTATAAATGCGAAAGCTTGTCGTTGTTTGTGTCGTTGTATGGTCTTCACGACAAAACTACTGAACCAATTGGGCCGAAATTTTGTAAAATATTTAAGTAGCTAAAACCACGGTGAACAGCTACTTTGAAACGCTTATAATCGAGTGATCTTAAATACAAGATGCCATAATGAATTAGCAAATGGACAGTGTTCAAATCCAAATATCTAATTTAAATGGCATCAAAGACACATCGGTAAGACCAAAAGCAAAACTTCACATAATAAATCCATCAATCCAGTTCTTATCGATCTAAAAATAATAAATTGAAAAGTTTGTAATGAGTACGGCTCCAATTAACTATTCTACGAGTCGGTGCAATGTCAGAGAGGTGACGAATTAATTGGTCACTGTAAATCATAAGACATGTTATGATTATGGTTTTATTAAATGTAAAGGCCTTATTATCTTATGCTTGATTGAAGATTGAAGTATTATAAAATATATGCAGGTATGTTACAGTAATGTAACCTTAACATAAAGTAATACATAATAATATGATACTTCATCAACTATAATCATTAATATTTTCATATCAATATCATTTTTTTATAAACAGAGCAGAGTGCGTTTTTAGTAAAAAAAACCTTTATTCAAAAAACACTAAATAATACAGGTACCTACTTACTATCTACCCTAACTTTGTCTGGTCTAGCGCAGTCTAATAGAACAAATAAACCATTGACACGATAAGAAGAAGAAGAATCTACCCTAACTAAATACACTATGCCAAAGAACACTTCGAAAATCCACAGGCTGACATGTCAGCCTATAGAAAATCCAAGTGCTTCTAAACCACTGTCAGATGGCAGTGTACCCAACGTGCTGGCGGCATTGCCAGGTTGAATAGCAATGAAACGTTGGGCCAGATAAACGCCAGCATTTTGATCACGCGTCGTCTCGACCAAGCGCTTATAATATATATAGATACAGATAGATACATATATTTTTTTATTCATAATGGTCTTAAGGTGACACTTTTACAGGTCAATGAAACTAATAAGTAATGAATCTACGGCTCGTTCGGAGAGTTATGTTAAGAAATGGTTTATTTAAATGGCTTAAGATATTATAGAGGGCCAGAACGGGACAATGTTACGGACAAAAATAAAATTCTCAAAAAAACTCGGCAGTAAATCAGCAGCTAGATATAGTATATGAAAATTAGAAAGACCTTATTATTTTAATGTTTATTTTTAAATATGTTAAGACAAATATTTTAATTTTAATTTTAAATTTTAGATTTATTTGTTTCAATTTTGTTTTTATTAATTTTAATATTGAATGTTAAACTAATTATTGGTTATTGAAATGCTAGATTGACAATTACTATGTATGCCTAGAAATTTATATATTTGCACGACAGATAATATTATGTCAAATACGGAATGAACAGTGTATTAATACTTATAAGATCTTATTCGCACCTGTATTTACGCAAATAAACTTTTCATTCATTCATTCAAGCAAGTAAGCAAATAATTAACACATTCAAAGTGAACACTGTCCTTAATACAATTTCATTAAGTCACCGGTGGAATAATTTAATCAGCAGGGTCGGCAAAACAACGATAAAGCATGATTGATTGCGCTGACGGTACGATGTGATCAGCTGCTCTGCGGTCCTCTCACGTTGTTTTGTTAAGACCCTTGTTCATATTGAAATGGCAATATTTGTTTTAATGATTTTTTTGTAATATTTTTAGATTTTTATCTCTACCTGCATAATTTTATCCATTAGTGTTCTTTATTAGTTAAAAAATAAATAAAATATGATTATACTATCATTTTGTACTAATACGTACTTGTTAAAAATCCTTGCATCTAAATAGCTGAAAATTTACATGTATTTTTAAACAGACAAAAAATTTTCCAAAAAATTTTCTCTCTCATTCCAAGTCAAAATCTTTATTATTATTTATTAATTCTAAATCTTTATTATTATTTATTAGTTTACATTTTAATATTTATCTAAATCAGTTAATGCTTTACAAAGATATCCAATAGACTAATATTTTACTAAACTACAGATATCACTATCACTATACCATATTATAAAATCCTAAATGACATTTTATGGGGTCCAAAAAGGGTCTCAAAGTTTTGGTATAAAACTCCCATAGTTTGAAATTACGAGCAGGTGAAGCCGCAGGGCTTACACTAGTGAATAATTATAATAAAATTGTAATCTATACACTAGTACACTTAGTATATGATAATGATTTTAAGTTTCGTGGGGGTCAAAAGTGGGGCGAAATCGTTCGTATAACCACGCCTGGTGTTTTGCGAACTTGTCGGACACACTGCCGTGTTTCTAGATATTGTAATTCATACTCGAAACGTATGGTAAAGTTCCGTTTTTCCCAAAAAAAAAATGATCGAGTCAAACCATTGGGTTGTTTCTGAGTTTCATTGTGTGGTTGACCATACAACGAAACTCCGAACGTTAAATTTTCTCCAAAGTTCCAAAAAGACCTCGATCTAATGACTACTTTGCACATAATACCTATGTTATAGAAGATAACCAGGACCTCTTATATCCGCTTGAATAACATTATAAAATCTCTGAAGAAATGTCAATGTCAAGCTAATGACTGATAGACAATACTTAATTGCAGGACTTTAATGTGAGATTACCGTGACACAATCCCATAACAATGACCATTACAAGGAAGTCTCAATCACTATGCAATCGACACATCTGCGCAAGAGCTTCATTTTTTATAGCTGTCATTAGGCACACAACTGAAGCGGAAAACAGTATTATCTGCACGCATTTCTTTAATCTATGAAAAAATGCCTTTACATAATGGAGTCGCACGTGTCCTAGAGATGTACCGATGCAGTCTTTAATTTAAGTTTTTTAATAGTAGATTAGTAGCCAAGGGCTGTAAGGCATCAATTGCAGCCCGAGATATTTAGGCGCACGAGCGCAGCGAGGGCGCCTATACTTCGAGGGTGCAATTGATGCTTACACCCGAGCTAACTACTCTGCTTTACATCTCGATTGTGAGGTAAGTAGAAAAACACCGGCATTACAAGAATAAAACATTTTAAAGTAAAAGTTTTCTATTCCCGCCTTTTTTCATCTCCTTTTTAAATTATTTTTTTCAAGAACGAAATTGAGCTTCGTAGTTCGATATTTAAAATTGATGACTATTATACTCATACGAAGACAAGGAATAGCGAAGCGACCTCTTTTGTCATTGGCCTGAATGCATGATGTCTATTGCCAGTATGATGGTTAGATGTACGCAAACTTTTTGAAAGAGTGAAGTTTTTTTTTAATTACTTACCGCCCTAGGGCTTTTCTAGCTACATTATTACCCTAGAGCGCTAATTGGTCACTTACAAGCCCCATTTGGGGGTAATAAGGACCTACTTACCGAATATGAGAGATGTAAAGTTAATTTATTATTTTAATGAAATTTATGTTGAATAATTTTATTATTTAAAAAAAAACAATAATAAGTCACTCAAATCATGCTTTTAAAAGAAGAAAGAATCAGCGGTAAAATCCCTGAAAATCTGAAATAATATTATGTATTTATTATAATATTTTAATATAATATTTATTTTAATGAATTAGTTATACAATACAATACTCTTTAATGAGACCAAACTTTAACTGATTAAACTTAAAAATAAAATTACAGAAAATCAACATACAATCTGAAATGGGAAGGAAAATTTCACCCACGGGTGGGATTTTTCAGATTGTATATCAAGCGATAAGACTGCTTGGTCTATAACTATATAAAACATTATGAATTTGTTTTACTCGTACGTAGAGAATTTTTATGTTGGAAGCTGTTTGCAAAATGTTTAAACTCATTACAAAAAAGAGACTTGCAGTTAATTCAGTCCATGACTATTCCTTACCCCATCACTACTTTCATAGTTGATTAATATGAATTACTACTGTCAGTAATACTCCATTGGTCATTATTTGTTAATCAAGTACAGTGCTGCCAGCGCACGCGATCATGATTACATTTAAATTTATTGTAACGTATTGAATAAAACAAAATCATAATATTTAAGTTTATGCCCACAAATATAACCACATGGGTAATAAAAACTACTGTCTTTTGTTTGAGCCGAACCTATTTAAATTTTATGGTACTTACATAAAAAGGCTCAAACCTACCGGTGCGCATGCTGTGCATGGGCACGTGGTGCATTTTAGTTGGGCATTGGGCACATGGGTTCATTTGTTTGATAACGTTTATACGTTTCTACTGTAGGACCCACAATACAGGGATCTGTGAACCTCGTACACAGCGTGCATGGCGTTGACAGCGTGAAGCTAGGCGAGCACCACATTCCAGCAAGTCTCGCGTGTACCAACGTGTACCGCTTACACAGCGTGTATGGCGTTGATAGCGTAGAACTAGGCGAGTGCCATATTTGAGCAAGCCACGCATGGGTTGCAATGGACCCAATTAATACACATTTTCTTCCAAATTGAAGCTTAATGCACGTCTCTCCGTGCGCCGCAGTGGGTTTGGGCCTTTATAGATAAGGAAGCGAACTTTTTTTGTAATTTTAGTAGGTATAAATAAGTTCGTTCTAACAGATTTCCTATTTATAGTCTATATACTTAAAGCTGAAGGTACTCTTTCAGAATAGCAGGTAAATCATACAAAAACAATACGTAATAATATCTCATACTAACTGAAAGGCAAATAGATTGTTTACGGTCCGATACAAATGTATGGAAGAGCTTAGATTTATTGGCGAAGCTGTTTCGATGTGTTGCATGACTCTGGTTTTGAATGGGTGTATTAATAATCCAACTGAAACGTTATTGATCTAATACTACGAACTTTAATGTCTAATTCTCTCTGAAGCAATTATTTATTGTGTCCAACTATTAAACGTAATGGTTTTTCCCCACATGTCTGACACGTCTTTCCATAGTACAGGCTTCTAGCCTAGTTTGGGACCAGATGACCGTGTGTGGAAGTTGTCCCATATTATTATATTATTTATTTATTATTTAATTGAAACCGCCGTGGGCTTTCCGGCTTTGGAATAGTACCCCTCTCTACCCGTGGTTGCCGTAAGAGCCGGCTAAGGGTTAACAGATTCAGACGACGGGCAGCAGCATCTTATGCGTAAAACCATCGAACTGCACTGGCCAGCGTGACGAGTATTAGCAAACGCCCCCAATAGAAGAAGCCTATTAATTTCCAGCAATGTATCTTCCAACGGCTGAGATGATGATGACGAAAATGTCTTTATTCAAATCTCTAACAAATTTCCTTCCGCATTACCAAATACCAAACACATAATTAGATCGGATAATTATTTTATAACACCGGATACGAAAGCTTACTAATCACCATCATTTTCAATTGCCTACTTACTAAATAAGGCTTTATAACTTGAGGTACATACAACCTTGTTTAAATAAACCTTAATAATTAGCTATTGAAAGATTTTAAACAAATAATGATCTAATTTATTAGAACTGGAACACAATTTTCAGTTGTATCTTCTTTGGTGTATCTTTGGTGGATTTAGAAAAAAAAATACTATAAAGGAAATGGACCCGTAATCCAAGGAAGCCGGGCCCAGAAACCTTACACTGTTTTTCCTATATTGCCGGGTAAAGCATGTTATTCGCAATAATATTCCCAAACAAAGTATCTATTTTACTATCGGCGTTTAATTTATAATTTTATTTGAATAAAGTGAGGTTGAGTACTAAACATTTTTTTAATGGCGTCGCACGTTCTAATTTTTTAAAACTTTGCTTAAATTATAACAATTAATGGCGATACTAAAAATATAAATCATTCACATTTGACAGTCTTATTATTTGGCCTATCAAATAAAATCAAAATTATAATGTTAGGTCAACGTGGCCCAGAAACCAACAACTCCTTTTAGTGTGAAAAAATATTAAGTTTAGCGAAGTTAAGTGAAGCGGACAATCTGATGTACAAAAATATATAAACCTTATATTTTTTTTTTTATAAACAAAGTCATTCGTACATTCTCACAGCAAAACGAAAATCATCAAGCTCTTTCTTTCCATCAAGTATGCAATGTTAACAGGAAGTCAATCAATATAGTTTATTGATAGACCAACAACTTTCGAATAATGTTGCCGCTCGATTTATTAGGAGCCTTGTGGATAATGTTACTTTTATAAACATCAATCGAAATCTATTTCGATATTACTCTAGTAATATACGGTGATTAACTTGTATTAAAGAGTTTTAAAATAGTTGACAATTTTATTGCGTAGTAAGATTTTTGTGTTTTGCCGTCGTTTTATAATATAATATACAATGACGCCTTATTCCCGTAAGGGTAAGCAGTAGGCAGAGTCTGAGTTGTACCCAAGGCTCAGTTCTATAGTAGGTACAACCACATTTCGCTAGTATGTTATTGGTGACGAAGGATAACGTAAAGTTTGTATTTGTGACGATTTAAGTTGGCGTAAAATAACGTATTCAAAAATACTGGGAATACGTGTATTAATGTACTTATGTTTTTTTTAAAAACTTTACTATTGAGGTATCATAATAAATAAATAAAAGCAAACATAAATTGTGTGTTCTTTTATTTAATAGCCTTTAATAGTTTCCAAGCTTATAGAATACAAATAATTTGACTTATTAGCATAATACAAGACAGAATAGCTTATAAATTTAAACGAGCAGCATCTTTGAATAATCCTCATCATTTGCTTTAAAGTAATTAGGAAATGAGAGCTATTATGCGATAAATACTAGCATAATGATATAATATTAGCTTTTGTAAATCGCTTTAAAGATCAGTATTATAAGTTAAATTAAGTCCTGTAGTTTTATTATTATAATGGTTTAAAAAGTCTAAATTCCTGAACATAGAGTAGGCTGCTGTAATAATAGATTGTTACACATGTCCATTCTTTTACGAGGTAGTTTTTACTTCCGAGCTTCAGTGAGGGAGTAAATAGAAACCGGGTTATAATGGGTTAAGCGCACTCTACTTTTAACTACAAATAAATATAATCTTGTTGGTAACAGACAAAAATTGAAAAATAAATTTACTTTATCCCCTAGAGGTTAAAAATGACTAGATTTAGAATCACTATTCAAAAGCCGGTAACTCCACAGCACTCACCACCCTCTTTACCCGTGGTTGCCGTAAGAGCCGGGAGGATACATTAGGGGTGATTTTTCCATACAAACGTATTCCCGTGTTTCCTCCCTAGATAATTGCGTCAGAGCAATGTTTTTTTTTTTATAAAATCTAGGTCTTCAGTGAGCATGTCCCTGTTATTTTCATTTTTCTACAAAATCATTATTAAATGAAATATGACCCTTTAAAAACATGAAAAACTGTCCCAGTTTTACTCGCGCAATCAGACGTTCACTAGAAAAAAATTAAGAGTTAAGGAAAAAAAATAAAATAACAGGGACATAGCCTAATCTATTTCCTAATTTTCAAGATATAAATTTATGGATAAAACTAATTATTCTCGGAGGGAACACGGGAATACAAAACATCGATTTCGTAATTAATTCGTAGTTATAATCGCTTTAGGCTGCAGTTGTCCCTTTCGCGTTCTACGGGGAGCGGCAGGCGGTGAGGGGGGGGTTCCACTCACACTTATACAACTAGGGAAGGGACTCATAGACATAGTATTTTGAAAAATCCTAGTGATGTTCATAGAAAACGAGTTTAAACCAATACTTCTTACGAAAAAATAGAAGACTAATAGTATGTAACAATATCGATTTAAATGCAATTCAACTATAATATCAGTCTTCATATGGCCCATTCTCGTTCAGTTAGACCTTCGGAGAACCTAATTATGAGATGTCTAGTGCATAGCACTTGTTTTTATGGTGATCTTTCATTGTCTTCTATACTGTTAAGTAGGTAATTTGTTAATAAATATTATATAATATGTAATTGTATTAAAATGTATTACTTTATCATCATAATAATTATTGGCCTTGTACGAGTAGATACATCTTTAAAAAAGAGATGGTTCAAGAGCATTATCGCAAGCTACGGTATTTGCGTTCATGGGTGAAGACTCAGTGAAATTTTCTAACACTTTGCCAGTAATATTTTAAATCTCTTGTAGTAGAAGTCGTACCTATTGTCATCTATTGGGTTCAGACTCCAAGCTGTCATTCAGAAAACCCCTAATAGAAAATCCAATTACACTTTTTGGCTGACTTGTGGATCAAACCCGGGTTCTCATGATCATATGATTGGCTCAAACACCACCTAAATGGTTTTCAAGTTTGTAGTTGATAGCGATCAACGGTTCGAACGGATCAAATTTTTGCTGTCGACATGACTATTAACTGCTCACCCCTAACATCACTCATTAGGTTGAAGAAATTAATTTGAATTGCGTTTTATCGTAATTTCATGATGAAAAACACAAAATAATTAAGTATGTACGTATTACCTATACTCAAACGGATGCCAAAGGCGCAAAATGTATTTGCCGTTTTATACGTAAATGGTGCATTTTTCGTAGAGCGTTCAAAAATAAACGTGTTGCCCCTTTTGCTTTTACCCATTTTCAGAGCAAAACACTGAAAGAAATTCATACAAACGAGCCAAAACCGTAAGTACTAAAGCAAAAGAATCAATACGAATAAGGAAAGAAAAATTTCACCCATGGGCGGGATTTGAACCACACACCCTCCGCACCAATCCGTGGTGGGCGCGCTCTACCACTTGAGCTACCGTGGAGGTACTAGTCGTCGGCGAAATTTTTCTATCCCTTCTACCTAACGCTCTAGGGGCGTGTGTTTATCTATAGGTGATGCATTTCGCAATCTACCCACCGACAAGTCTAATGTTACAATTAGAATTCATATCGAAATTGATAAACACTTCCTTTTTGCTTAATATTTTAAATTTTTAGACAAAGCGGTCTACTCGCATGAAATACAATACGAATACAATAATAATTCTTTCCTTATCCGTATTTTATTTCATGCGAGTAGACCGCTTTGTCTAAAAATTTAAAATTATATTTTCAGCAAACGTCTAGACTGACAGGATGAACTGAAAAAGTCAATACTTACCTTCGAAGATAATATACACATTGATATGAATTTTTAAGCGCTGGGCGACTGGTGTCATATAAACTATAAATATATATTATAGTATCTATTTTTTTATTATATAATATCACAATAATATAAAAACAGATAATGAAGAAAAAAGTTCCTAACAAAAAAATATCCGG
This sequence comes from Hemistola chrysoprasaria, assembly GCA_947063395.1. Classification (NCBI taxonomy): domain Eukaryota; kingdom Metazoa; phylum Arthropoda; class Insecta; order Lepidoptera; family Geometridae; genus Hemistola; species Hemistola chrysoprasaria. The sequence continues at coordinate 13,366,171 of OX346716.1, read as the reverse complement.
GCAAAAATTACTCCTGGGACTGGATTCGAACTCGCATTCGTTGATCGATGACACGATTTTGTGAACGCTGTCTGAATACTGCAACCACTGGTCCATTTCATACTAGACGTAGCTAATGAATTTAAGCAATCATCTTTACGAGATTGTAAATAAAAACAAAAGTCTAAAATAATACCTACGATAAGTACCTACCTAATTTGAATACAAGCGTCACAAACTTTACTACTGACATGAATATGCGCGCGAAGTCGCAATAATAATCTTCTTACACACACATTCATAGCTCATACTTTCAGGAGCAGAGCGACGGCGATAGTTTTTACAAAAACCGAAATTTTAAATTCTTCGTCACTCAGGTTTCCCGTTAACAGATCCAGAGGATGGGCAGCAGCGTCCTCTGCAAATAACCATCGAACTGCGCTTGACAACCCGCCTGCCAAGCGTGTCGAGTATTGGCAAAACCCCCCTTCAAGGGGGAGGCTTATGTTCTGTAGTGGATTACCAACGGCTGCAAAAAAGTGCATTTCAGTGCTAATTATTTGAATTGATCCATTTGACACCTTAAGTACATTAAATCTCAAATCATATCGGGATGCGGATTTTCGAAGTGTTCTAACAAGGAGTATAAAATTAAAAGGTAGTTAGTTTTTAAACAGCTATTGTTTAATTTTTTCAATAAAGCCCTTTTATAATGAAAAAAACACAGATTTTTTAATGTATTTTCTTTAATCTTTGTGTTATTTTATAACCTTATTTGGAATTTTCAGGATACGTTTATAAGTACCTACCGATGGACACAAGAAGACAAGGTGTTCAGAAACGGGTAATTCAACAAAATCGTCATTTCAACCGATATTAAGGCCTTATAAAGGCAGGTGCACACTGCACCGGCCGTTTTAATGAGATTATGGAGGCAATATGGCATCAGTCGTAAAACTCGGTCCTTATAGATGGGCAATCGCATGTTTCTAAAGGAAAGGTGTAGTTCTTTGCTTTGAACGGGGAAATGTTAATGTCACCGTTTTATTAGAGAGTAATTTGTGCGCACGACTTGATTGTATTTTGTATAGGCAAATAGCTTTTGAATAAAACGGGTTGGTTAATAAAAGCTGCGCATACAGAAGGAACTTATAGGGTAGAAACTCACACCAATGCAATTTCAATTAATAGTTTCATTAAATTAATACTTCTTTATTGATCGTGTTCAAGAGACAGGGAAACTATTCACGACACATATACTATGCTACAACGATGGTGAATGTTTTCTATGTTAATCGGCCTGTACGAGTAAGTTGGTAAAAAAATTTAAATATCTTTATTGGAACATAAACACAATCGATGTAATCACAGCATGAACGATGATGCCTGCGAGAGTTAACAGCTATAAAATTCGTTCCAAAAGAAGAATTAAAAACAAGTTACTGGCTGGATTTGAAAAAAATAAATGTGATTTGGCTATACAATCTATTCTGGTGATTCTAGCAATGTAATTAATTGGGGAGACCCGATATGTTTGAATACTACTATGTATTATCAAGCTGCGCTTGCCAACCCGCATTCCATGCGTGGCAAGTATTAGCAAAACGCCTCCTTATGGGGGAGCCCTATGTCCAGCAGTGGACTTCCTACGGATGAGATAATGAGGCAAGCACTCAGTGAGGTTAGAGAAAATTGCAGACCTGAGAATAATTCGTTCAAGCCTAAAAAGCATGGATGCGTGGTACTTTGATTTAAAGTAGTCAAAGGAGCAGAAAAAAGAGTTTGCGAGTTCTTAGTTTGCGGATAACTTTTATTTTGTTTTTTGTTAGGTGTAGACTGTAAACTATAAAAAGTAAGTCTATCTTTCCTTTAGTCCTGTCCTTTTGGGACAAATTGCGATCCTCTTGCAACGCTATTTTAAAAGCTATTACTGAGGATTATACGTGACGGATTCAAAATTACTGGTTGACAGTACAACGGGACGCAAATGTAAAATAAGTCAGGCTTTTATATATCTACAGTTACAGGCAAAAGAACATACCTCATTTATTGTCTTTTTTTTTCATTATTATGATTATTTTTACTATATGTGTATATATATGTTTTCTGTAATATTAGGACCTGTACCTTCAAAAAAAAATTATTATGATTAATTACACCACAACACAATCAAATTATTCAAACCAGGAAGCCAGAAAACAGCAAAAATGCGACAAAGCACATTCAAATAGTTGAACATCGATATGCAGATCAATAAGGAAAGACCAGAGCCTGACAATCGAATGCGTCAGCGCGTCAGGACTTGAACCAACGCAAATCGGATGCTGTTCGTTGACAACCACCAATCTTCTTAGCTCCTTGTTACTTAAATTGTTGGACTATGGTTTAAATTGTAGGCGATTTCGTTTATTTATTTTAATGATTGATTCGCATTCGCAGTTCACATTGGTACGCAGTACTCTTTTGTAGTATAGAATAAAGCATACGCGGACATATGGCGAGGATATTTTTCTCCACTCTATGGTATCTTATCTCGTTGGTATATACATACATAATATTTATGTTAAGACACCGGTGACCGACGAATTCTCCATATAAACGATATACCTAAATTATTTACATCAGAGCCTTAATTTTTCCAACATTCAATGATATTATTTGGATTGAGACTCTATATATAAATAGTTGTTACCTAGGCTGCTAATTATATTTCAATCCAAAATATAAGTAAGTGCTTTAGAGCACTTGGATTTTCTATAGGCTGACATGTCGGCCTGTGGATTTTTAAAAGTGTTCTATGGCATAGTGTATGTAGTTAGGGTAGATAGTAAGTAGGTAGCTTCATTGTTTAGTCTTTTCAATAAAGGCGCTCTGTCCTATATAAAAAAGTAGGTACTTTGTATGTACTAAAATATTATGATAAAAATACAAAATATCGGTATTTTCAAATTTAAATTGAAAATACAAATAATAATTTTGAAATAAAATATAATCAGGAACATTGGAATCCGAAAAAGACAGCAATGACACTAATGTCTCATTCCGAATAACATATATGAAATATTCTCTGATTGTAAATAATTTAGGTATAACGCATATGAAAATGTAAAGGGGTTTACGTTAAGTAATCCTTCAGAGGCCGCTCTTAAGGATTTGTCATTAATTTTTAAAACATACAATTATAGACAAAAATAAAACAGAGATTTTACCAAATTACACTTTTAAACAAGTTCGCTTTTTTACCATTACTTGCACCAGTGCCAACTTTGTGTGGTCACCAATTATAAGCCCAGTGGTGGACAGACAAACAGACGTACAGACATTGACAACAAACAAATAACGAAGCTCTAACGAGTGGAAAAGTGTCAGGGAACATGCAAACCTAGCGATTGTCAATTGTCCATGTAATCTGGAAAGTGACTTTTTCCTTTCACACAAAAACGGTAACAATCGTGCGTCTGCGCATTGTTATTGTTACATAAGTTATGGGAACGTGATATTGTCTAAAAATAGCTATAAACTTGAGCATGATGTTGTTATAAATTAATGTTAATAGATACATTACTCTTCATTGAGATGCCACAGTACCGAAATGAACTAAAAATTAAATTGATAACACGAAAAAGTGTTAAACCAAAAGTTTAGCTTGTATTTATACTATTCTGGCTTGTCTCTTATACTTAGTGCATGAAATCTGTACGATTTTAAATTAAAACTCCTTATTAATTAAAATAATTTGCTAATAAAAAACTTTTAACGGCAAGTTTTTTTTTTTTGATAGTGAGTAATAAGACGAGCAAATCAGGTGCCTGATGGTAAGCATCATGATTGCCCATATCAGACACAGTGCCACCCAGTGTTTTAAAATTCAAAACTCTGCGCGGCACTGCACTGCGCCTGTCACCCTGAGATATTAGTTGTTGAAACTCGTCATGCCCAGTAATTTAATAAAGATGCAGCAAAACCTTAAATCACGAAAGTTGAAACTATTAATATAATTAAAGAATTTATTAGTGAATTAAAGATGGATTAAATTATATTAATGTATGGCGCCATGGACTAACGACATCAATAGAATTGCAGGAAGCAGCTGGATGTGAATGACAAGATATAGGGGAGAGTGACAAAAACAAAGGGAGGCATATGCCCAGCAGTGGGCTACAGATAGTTGATAATGATGATGATGGTCCTGCTTGTCCTTACATTAAGACACACATTAACAGCTTTTATTTTCGCAAAACTTTTTAACGATAATTTTCTTAAAAGGCAATTTTTTTACTTAGGTTTCTGTATATAATAGCCTAATTGTGGAGTTTTGATTTGTTATAGATAGATTAAAAGATTCTATTATCATGTCCAATACCCATTGTGCAATCCAGCTATTGTGACGCTGCTGTATTTACTCTAACTAGACGGTCGGTACCATCCACTTTGATTCAGCGCTAGGACAGCTGAAAGGTACTTTGAATGGAAGATCAATCATTGAAAAACACTTATAATGAATGCGGGAAATACATAAATCCTTTGCAGAGCTAAAGTTTATATAAAGAAGCATTCCGTCTCAGTAATATTTTGTGTGTGTTTGCTACTTCTTCATATCAAAACTATTGAACTGATTAGTATCCGTCATAAAAAGTCTTGGACGAACTAAAACTGAGTTCAGTGGACACGATTTGATATACACAGATTCTACAAGAAAAAAATATTTCATCGTCAACGGCTAGTTATTCTTCCGCCATGCAGTAAAGTGCAAACATTACTGTGTTCCGGGCTGAAGGGCAATGTTACCAGCGAAATTACTGGGCATGAGGAGTTTCAACAACTACTATCTCAGGGTGACAGGCGCAGTGCAGTGCCGCGCAGAATTTTGAATTTTAAAACACTGGGTGGCACTGTGTCTGATATGAGCAATAATGATGCTTACCATCAGGCACCTGATTTTCTCGTCTTGTCACTCACTAACATAAAAAAAAACAGCAATATCGATCATCCCAATTCTGCATAGGTCTCGACCCTCTTGTGCAATTCCTTTCTGTATAGTGCGAATCGCATCCAAAATATAGAAGTATTATTAATACAAACCCAAAAACTTTCCGACTAACCCCAAACATAATGAATCGTTTAACCGAAATGGTATCTTCCCACGTGCGGCAAGGAACCGTATCGTAAGACGTTACCGAAGACGTCCACTAGACCGTGGCTTCACACGGTGTGTGTGTGAACTCCAATCATATTTTACTCGTATGGATTACACTGACTGACCGCACGTCTGAGATAAAACTCAGCTAAACAATAAAGAAGCAGCAGCACTTTGAAAACCAGCCAACAATGTGTTGTAGCAGTTTTTCTCGTTTTTTCGTAATCAATTTGATTCAAGTGTTAGTTGACCAAACAAATAGCTTGTATCATAGCAAATATATGGTTGTTTGTTTATTATCGTGGGAAGTTTATTATAACAAAATTATTTGCTTCTTATACTCGTACTTTATTTTTAATCTGTTGTGTAGTTTTATAATTTGTAAATAATAAAATTAAAGGAGAACCAATTTAATTACCTATCTAATATAATCTTATCTTGTAGTTTTGTAAAAAAGCCGCTATTCCATACATAATGTCCATTTAATAGTATTCATTGTCATAATTGTAAAAATACTAATAATTCCAATAACAACTATTTTAAATGAAATATTTGTACATCGGAAACAGTAGGGTATTTGACACTTTTTTATTAATCTAGCACTATGTACACTGTTGTGTGTAAGAGTATTCTCTAAGAAGTAAAGCTATTTGTATAATGTTGATATATTTATGATGTATAGGTAGATGGCAATAGGTAATAGTTATTGAGTGAGACGTGGATTACTTTGCTTACTTGCTTTGCTGGGAAATGTTATGTGCGTTATGTTATTGTTATGGTGACAAATTTTTGGTATAAAAATTCAGTAATATCTCCAAATTATACATGTTGGCCGTGGAGTTACCGGCTTTAGAATAGTGCTCCACCCTCTCTACCCGTGGTTGCCGTAAGAGCCGGCTAAGGGTTAACAGATCCAGCGGACGGGCAGCAGCGTCCTCTGCGTAAACCATCAAACTGCGCTCGCCAACCCGCCTGCCAAGCGTGGTGAGTATTGGCAACAACCCCCCTTATGGGGGAGGCCTATGTTCAGCAGTGGACTGCCAACGGCTGGATGATGATGATGATACATGTTAGATATAAAACTAACATTTCTAATGTTTGAGCATATACCTAATTTTTTTTTATTTATATGTAGTACCTACTCGGGGACTCATAGCGTGTGAAGCCGTTGTGCTTACAACTAGTGTTTTATAATTAAATATTGTGTAATTCGCAGTATATTACTGTAAGGTAGGTATACAATATCCTCGGTTATAAGTCTATGGTAAACTCCCACAGTGTGAGATGACCGACGGCTTATATTATGTTATTGTTTCTATTTTTCGGAAGATCATCCTCTTGATCATCTTAATGATCTTTACGGTTTATTATTTTAAATAAACATTTTAATAAGTACAAACTCTTAATAATGTACAATTATTAAAATTTATTTGCGTCACGTTCATATGTAATGAATAAAACTATTTATTGCGTTGTCGATATTTAATATTTTGTTAAGTTTAAAACATTACCAAAAAAACTTAAGAAAACGATATGTATGTTTTGAAAATTTTATCACTACTAAAGCTGGTATCATATCAAATGAAGAAAAAAATATTCTGCCTTTGTTCTAAACATAAAATTATTTTTGTTAGTTTTCTTTCTTTTGGACTTTTGTATTATTGTGGAAATAAAACTATGCCTTTTGCAATTGTCAAAAAAAAGACGAGTCATAAAATAGTAATGATTATGTATTACACATTAAGATACGTATATAATGTGAATATTTCATCCACCCAATTAATTGGATTACATTTTAATTCCCCAAACCTTCTTTCAAGAAATGGGTTGGAAGTTTGACGATTTCTTCCTTACGTCACAGTGAATGCACACAGGGTGATTCCCACACTGACCTGACCTGTAATTTATTGGCCCCACAACTACCTGTGACTCGCAGGTGTACCTACAAGACGCCAGGGCTGTCACAAAAAGAACACCACAATCTACCCGATTTTTTACATTTTTTGTCGATTGATTCTAATTCGGTCTATTAGGCTGGTGATACAATTTTTGATAAGGATTTCCGAATGTTTCAGCTGCTTTATGTTTTTGATCTACACCTGCCTCAAATTGGGTCAAAATTTGGGTGCGACACGGTTTTGTTACGTTTGATATGGGACACAATATTTTATCTTATTTTATGGAATTGAAATAAGGATTTTTTTATGGTAAGTAATCGAGATGATAATTATAGGTTACAAAATTACATATAAAAATAATATGAAGTTCCTATAATACCCTTATTGTTGTTTTTTTGTTGTCTTTTTTGTTTCATGGGTAAACGAATGTTATAAATTCTAACTTTACATTAATTTCCATCTTATAATCCCAGCTTTTAGGCTGTGGGAAGCCTAGAGAATATCACAATGTCACAATTTTTAATGTTGCCAAATTTTCTAATTGCTTTTTTTTAAATTTAATCTTTCATAAGTGCCACCCCTGTGTCCATCAAGCGTGACCACTACTGATTTTCTTAAGTCGCGGACACATGAGGTCATAGTTAAAGTAAAGACCCTCAGGTGGGGCGTTATGGGAACTGAACACGGTAACATCACCATGTAATATGTAGTAAACTTTACCGAACCCACTCGGTATGTGCATATTATCGCGTATGAATTAATTACTGTTTTTAAAGTGTTGTGATTGATATTGTATGGGAAAATGGGATTTTTGCACTCATAAGTTGCAACTTTTTCATATAAAAAATATAAGTAGAGTAGGGTTTATGTTCTTCCTTCAAGAAAATCAGAATCTTAGTAATTTGCATTTACTGTAAAATAAATATTAATATAATTAACTAAACAAATGGTTAGCTTTATCAAACACCTAATTAACTTTCTTTAAAAAAATGGATAAGTATTATATTTGTTGGAATATATTTTTTTAATTATATGTAGCTTAGCTAGGGAATTTAATCTTTGGTGTGCGACATAATACAGTAGGGATAAATCATAACAATCGGTCAATAATATTAGGTAACACTAGGTCTCAGTAATTTATTGTATTGGAGATCGGTAAAAAAAAATTAACCCTAACCGCTATGCGTTATTAGTACTCGTGTTTACTAGTACGTGGCATATAAGTAATACTAGCTGTACCCCACGGTTTCATCCGCGTAGTCTTCGTTCCCGTGGGAATATCGGGGTGAAAAGTATCCTATGTGTTATTTCAGGGTCTAAGCTCTACGTATACATAATATCACCTCAATCGGTTCAGCACTTTTAGCGTGAAAACGGAACAAACATAAACAGCGCTAGCGCTGTTCGCTAGTTGCATCTAGATGGCGAGTTCAAATTCGCTAGCGTTTTGTTTACATGATACAAACATAACTTTTTACAATTTGAGATTTATAATATTGGTAGCGGATATTAAAAGAAGAAGGATTTATTTGGTTCGTGAGGTGATTTCCCAGCGAAGCAGGGCTCAAGCTCAATCTCGCTCGCGGGGTGAGGAAGGCCCGATTGTTGGGCGGATGACAGTGTCCATTCTATACGTAGTATTATTATCTGTTCTATGACGGAACTATTATATACATCGCATGCCAATAAACACTTAATACATGTCCTGTGTTGCATAAATCATAGTAAAACAATGAGCCATCTCATGGTGCAATGAAAGTTTACATGTGAATTATCATTATGAAAATCGGTCAGGCTTAAGCTATAAGATGGGCTGAGGGTTCTGTAGAATTTAATTTTAATAACTGGTTTACTAAAATAAATATTTTTGCTACAATCATTTAAGTGAATTATCATTTTAAAAATCGGTCAGGTTTAAGCTATAAGATGGGCTGAGGATTCTGTAGAATTTAATTTTATTAACTGGTTTACTAAAATAAATATTTTTGCTACAATCATTTAAGTGAATTATCATTTTAAAAATCGGTCAGGTTTAAGCTATAAGATGGGCTGAGGGTTCTGTAGAATTTAATTTTATTAACTGGTTTACTAAAATAAATATTTTTGCTACAATCATTTAAGTGAATTATCATTTTAAAAGTCGGTCAGGTTTAAGCTATAAGATGGGCTGAGGGTTCTGTAGAATTTAATTTTATTAACTGGTTTACTAAAATAAATATTTTTGCTACAATCATTTAAGTGAATTATCATTTTAAAAATCGGTCAGGTTAAGGCTTTTGTATGGGCTGAGAGTTCTGTAGAATTTAATTTAATTTACTGGTTTACTAGAATATATATTTATGCTACAATTTATTGCTTGAAAACGATAATATAACATAATGTAACATCATATAACATCACGCATGCAACATGGGGCAACATGGCGCAACATGGGGCTCTTCAAAAGGAGAGTTACTTAATAAAGTCTTGAAGGGTCGTTGGTATTGCAGGTATCCATAGGCGGCGGTAACCGCTTAACATAAGGCGGCCCATCTGCTTGTTTGCAAAATATGACAAAAATAAAAAAAAACGCCTATTTCACGAAAGGATGGGCAGAGGTGTACCAAGGTCATTGTGGTGTCCCTTTGAGACAAACTTCGCTCGTTATAATAATATTGTCAAGGCGAGCCTATTGCTATCTATTGGACATAGGTCTAGACTCCAGGCTATTATTGAGAAAATTACTAAAGAAAAATCCAATAACACTTATTGTCTGACCTAGGGATAGATCCCGGGACCTTATGATCAACAGTAGCGCTTGCGAGCTACCGCCACCGAGGCAGTCAATACTATTATTATGTACCCATTACTTCAACTGTAACAGTACCTGGTTACGAAGCTCCGGTTTCGTAGACGGCCGAAGCGAACAATAAAATATATAATACAGAGTAAGAATAGCGGCTTTGCCCGCTCGTAATAATGAAATATGGCAGTTTTATAGCAAATCTTTTACACCATTTGGACACTTTAGAATGTGAATTTTTAAAAATACAAATCTTAGCACACGTCCAGACAATGAAAAGAACCTACTTTCAAAGTTTCAAGTGTTAAGAAGATCAGTGGTTTGGGCTCTGCGTTGCATGTCAGTCAGTGAGTCATTTAGGATTTTATAATATATAGTGATTATTTAAAAATTTATAAAGTAATTTTACTTGACGATTGTCACTATTTCACCATGGAACTCTAAAATAAAAACTGTAATAGTTCCCTATTGTTAGTCACATCAAGGATGTCAGGTTTTTTATGATTTTGCAAAATAATTGTTTTGCGTGTAGGTTTCCGTAATTGAATAAATAGAATACAATGGACTAGCTTCTATTGGCTTTTACACGTGATAAAAATATTCATATTATCATTAATATTTCAGTATTGTTATGGCAGAATAAATAATATAATATTATGATAAACTTATTCTGAAAATAAACAAGGCTATAAAACAGAAAAACGTGTGAAACATGAATTTATACAAATAGTAATGACGCATTTGATTTTCTTGTAAAATTCATGTGAAAATATTATGTGTTACATCGACATCGTTATAATATGAATTATTGCTAATATATTTTATTGTTAAGCCCATTATTACATGGCACAAATAACATACTGTCGAAATATTTATGGGTGTACCCAGGACTCAGTTCCCATACTACATCTCTGCCTACCCCTTCGAAAAAGGCATGATTGTATGTTATGTTTGTAGCCGTTCCTATTCTATTAAATAATACTCGAACACTTCAGCATATTTTAAATAATTAATTCCAAGCCCACCATCTATAATCTCGCTCTACCATCATCTGTCGCGCTGGCATCCACCTCCCCGTGTTGCCATCGCGCCCTCGCACATGCCATAGATCTTCCTTAAACCACACGTTGCCATTAATACTTTACATAAAACCACCAAAACGTTCACAGAATCCGTAGCATGCGCGTCACAAAATAACATCAACCCTACATGTTATCCTAATAATTGTGCCTAATAAATGTGCGTTCTTCTTGTAGAGGTATCTTTCCGAACGCACGGTAGACTCAGTACTGTTTATCTTCATTGACGTACAAAAGTGTCAGATTATGACCTATTTGAATAAAGCTGTTTTGAGTTTGAGTTTGAGTTTGAATTTCAAAAATCATGATAACACTGACATAAATACTCACACTCTTTTGGTCCATAAATAATATTTATCCACATTAAATTAATCAAAATAAATCATCATCCAGACTTTGGAAGTCCACGGCTGAACATAAGCCTCCCCCAAGGGGGGTTGTTGCCAATACTTGCCACGCTTGGCAGGCGGGTTGGCCAGCGCAGTTCGATGGTTTCACGCAGAGGACGCTGCTGCCCGTCCTCTGGATCTGTTAACCCTTAGCCGGCTTTTACGGCAACCACGGGTAGAGAGGGTGGAGCACTATTCTAAAGCCGGTAACCCCACGGCTCACAATAAATAAAACAGAAAAATCATGAAGTTTCTGACTATCGTAGGTTTACTGAAACATAAAATTAGATAAATAAAACCTACTATAAAATATAGCCTTTAAAATCTGTTAGGCTATCTCTTTATTTGTGAAATTTCCGACACTACTACTTATTTTTACATTATCATTGTCATCAGTTCCTATCATTATTATTATATTACCTCTGCGATCGTCAAAAATTACAAAAATTGCTTTTTACCGTTAATACTCGACTGGCCAGTTGCATCCCCTGGTTTGATCCCCGGGTGGGTCAAACATTTTTGCACATTAACATGTTTGTTTGATCTGTGATCCAGTCATTTGGTTAGCAATGTATAGCCTTCTAGCCTATATTGTGTTCAGAAGACCATGTGCTGTGTTAGCTGTCACATAAAACTAACTATAAAAGCTATCTATATAATATGACATATAATGCATATATATAATGTATAATATACATATCTTAGAATGCCAAATATTTTAGATATTTTGTTACTCGCAATATTCTTAATTTCCTGTTGCTCTTAGGATCGATGAAATTTAAATTGTATTGAAGCTTGAGAATTTATTTGTATTAAAAGTAATTTTCATGTAAAGGGGCATTCTCACAGGAATATAATATCGTTGTTTTTATAAATATTCTAAGCTTTGTGCCACCTATCTTCTCAAGTGTACCATGGGTCTAGATACGTAATGTTGTTTCCGCCTCAGTGCGCGCGCCATACCAAGCTCTACCTATGTTTGATGTTATTTTATACAGTACAGTCATTTCATAGTATATGGTATATATATAGTGTATATATTGTTGTATATAGTAAATATTGAGGTATTCTAAAACAGCACAGTACAGTAACAGGACAAAAAACTATAATGCTAAATATTACTTAACCAAAGATATATTCGTAGCGATTTAACTTTTTTATGATAGTGAGTTACAAGACGAGTAAATCAGGTGCCTGATGGCAAGCATCATGATTGCCTCAGATACAGTGCCACCCAGTGTTTTAAAATTCAAAATGTCTGCGCGGAACTGCATTGCGCCTGTCACTAATATTAGTTGTTGAAACTCGTCATGGCCAGTAATTTCGCTGGTAACATTGCCCTTCAGACCGGAACACAGAAAAGTTTGCACATTACTGCTTGGCGGATGAATAACTGGCAAAGGTGTGGTACTTTCCCAGGCGGTCCCCTGCAAAAGAAGCCTACCACTACACTAAAAGGAGGCAAGCTTATTGCCATCTCCTGGGCACAATTTCAGACTCCAGGCTTTAATTGAGAAAATTCAATCCAATCACACTCTTTGCTTGACTTGGGGCACAAAACCCGGACCCCCACGACCGGCGGTAGCGCTTGCAACCGCTACGCCACTACGCCACCAAGGCAGACACAATACAAACAAGATATTCAGGAAAATTACATTACCTTTATATGCGTCATTCGATGATAGTATAAATTGGAGCTAGCAGTAAACCGCTTCCCGCAATGCTGGCACTGGTGAGGTTTCTCTCCAGAATGTATTCTTCTGTGAGTGTTGAGGCTACTGGACGTACTGAATCCTTTGTTGCACACCATACAAACGTGGGGCTTTTCACCTGGAGATAAGTGGGTTAAATATTATTTATAATATCGTAACAATATAACTAAAATATTTGGCATTCTAAGATAGATAGATAGCTACGTGATATTATAGTAATTTTTATATGACAGCTATCACAGCACATGGTCTTCTGATCACAATATAGGCTAGAAGTCTATACTTTGCTAATAGGCTATAAGTATTTATCTAATACTATCAATAAAGGAAATATGGCAAGATGATAATATCAATGTAGCGAGATGATATCAATGTAAAACATTTACATCAAATGAAATGCTTACATAATAGTTATTATATTAACTAAGTGCTTATACTCGTACTCGTATGTTTACCCACTGGTGATGTAGGTACAAGTACTAACATAATATTTCAGAAGTTTCGTTGTTTAACGATATGAATAACATCCGCTACACATTAAAAAAAAACTCCTTTATTGTAATTATTTGTTTGAAATCGGTAAAAGAGTTGCATCAGAACTTTGCTACCCATAGCGACTCAAAACCTAAAAATATTAAATCAGTAATAGATGCCCAAAATTTATAAAAAATAATCATGTAAAGTACGTCATGGATGATAGTTTTAAGTTGAAAATAATGACTGTTTTTTTTATGAAATCTTTGTAAAGAAGATCACACAATCTCACCAGTATGAGTCCGCATATGCCTCTTCAATAACGAAGGCCTATCAAACGCCTTTCCACACACTTCACAAGGCAGCAAAGCTCGCTCTGACTTCGCTGGTCTTCTTTGGATTTTGGGTGTCATTTCTAACAAGTCGGTCGACGACGCTGCTGATGAAGACGTGAGGGAATCTCCTGACACTGACTTATGTTCATCTTCATTACCAGACGGAGGGGATATTGGTAAAAGGACGCGGGATAAAAGAGAAGTGGATAAATCTAACGGTGAATCTGTAAGAGAAAAAAACAACTCATGATTCATGATCATTCCTTTACACTGAATAGAGAATATATTATAGGTATATGTATTATGATGGTAAGGTAGTTAAACGAATAAGTGTTTATTAATTCTTCAAGTTAATTAATTCCTAAGCTTCCATGCTTAGATCGTTTGGAAGCAGTTCTATTGATTTAACTTAATCAAAATTGGATCTAATAAATTCTCAGAAGTCACTTCATCCAGCTACTTCAACAGTCAATTTTATAATTTATTAGAATGGACTTCAAATAACTAAAACATAATGATATCCGATCGATTAAATTATATATGATTTCTCTTTATTTATATGAGAAAAGAAACAATTTAGCCCCGGGCGAATTTCACGGAGATTAATAAGTCAAATTTTGCATTTAGATCAAAATTTTATCATGTGCACCAATCAAGCGAAATTTTTTAATGAACTCACTTTATTGACAACCGTAAATTTTGCTATGGATGTTTTAAACAATTTATTTTTATTGCATCCCGTCTAAGAGCCCGAGCGCCCGGTTAATTGGAGTTCCCAATTTCGAACTCTATTGAAGGTTGAACTTCATTTGTAGTGCGAGGCGTTTGTGCTGCATTATAATCAATTTTATCACGTTCGCAATAAATCTTCTCATTTTAATACGTCGCCAGTTCTAGGGTTTAATTAGTCGCGGCATGTTTCTCTTCTAGATCAACGGATAGTTATGTTTCGATATCCTCTATAAGATAGGTATATTTCAAGATTGCGGGATAGGGAATAGTCGATATGCCGCGTCGGCTAGACTGATGGTGGGTAGATTTTATCGTCGGTAAGTCGGTTGGCGTTTTATTTGCGCGACAGTCTACTAAATCATCTACTTATACGATAAGTTGTGGTATGTAATGTTTTTAAATGAATATTTAAATGTGAAATCTGCGCATTACTGGCGTGATATTTAGTCGAAGCCACAGTGAGTACATGGAACATTTCGTCGCATATTATCGATGCAGCTCTGAGATCGGATCGTAGCAAAGAAGCCGCTTTCTTTATCAAACTGTGTGTAATTCACCGGCCAGTTAAGCCGCGTCTATATTACTTGAGTAATATTCATGAATGCATTCATTTTGCAGGATTAAAGTATGTTTTTAATGCACTCCAGAGTGCTTCTATTTTGTATCTACTTTATTGAGAAATTTCTGGTTAGAAAATTTAATTTAATCTTAATTGTTTAACGACTTTAAAAGTTGCTGTTTATTGATATACTTTTTGATCAATGCCATATAAATTATGTTTTATGAATTTACAAAGAGTTTTTCGCATAACCTTCTACATAACCTAGCAGTACTGAGCAGGTAAGTAATTTTCATCATGGCAAATAATTTGTAATTTATGTCACGATCTTTTTCCGCAAGTTATATTTCGATGTTCTTTAAAGTAATACCCTAAAAAGTATGGTCCTCTTAACAAGTGTTGAAAAAGTGATAACATTCGTTAGGCTTGTTCCACCTTGCCCACCGCTTTAGATAAAAAGGCAATAAGACAATCGACTACTGAACCGAAACGGGCCGAGCGTCGGCCAACTCCTTTGATGTGCCGACGACACAGTGCTTCTAGATTAACCGTAGGACTTCTCTAGACATTATTTATATAAAATTATCAAGGAAAAATTGTCTGAGATTTGAAGTCGTGACCAAGACCGTGGCAATGCTCTGTTACTAGATAGTGCTATTTTGTTAAAATAATTGCTATAATTTTATGTGTGATTAACTATTTAAGACCGTCTTAATGATATATTGCAAACGAGGCGATAGTTACTAAGCCTAATCATAATAAATGACGATTCATGATCATTTTATAACATTTGAAATTTATTTTTTTCTAAAAACTTGTAAATCTGACCTATTTCGTGTCAACTTTTAGGTGGTATTTGATAATTATTCGTCAGCTTATAGGTAATAATAATATGACTTTAGTCAATACTAAAGTCATATTGTCTTATAGTTAGTTAGTTAGTTAGTTAGTTAGTTAGTTAGAGTATGAAGAATATATTTTTTTTGTGAGTTCCGTTTTTTTTGTAAGTTATTAAGGTTGACGCACTTCCTAAAGTATTTATATACTTACCTTTTTGTGACACGTTTTATAGTAAGAAGTGTTTTAGCTTGATGGCATTTACTAACTTTTTTAACATGTGAAGTTTTTTTACTGTAATCTATTTACACTGTGACATGTCCTTACTCTCCTTAACGTTTACGGTAATATAGAGTATGTTGTTTTATTTATTTCTACGACATGTTTTAATGGTCAATTGCTTTGATTAGAAATACAATTAAACAATACATGATATGGGCATGTACAACTAGCTTCCTTTTAGTTCTTTAAGCAAGCAAATAAAAGTTGTATCTAATAGTAAAACACCAATGTGGGTAAATGTTTTTTTTTAGCCAGTTACGTTTTTGCCCCAATATAATAAGGAGATGGCAATAGGCTCTCCTATTACCATCTCCACGGTAACTCCACGGCGGTATGTTCAGTAGTGGCGTGTTCCTATATGGTGAACAAAGTAATATTATATAGAAGTTATTAGCACAGGTTTTTCTTCATGAATTAACGGATTTAAATAAAACTTGTATATCTACTGTTAGAATGTCATTGCTATAAAACGAGTTATAGAAGTGCTTTAGCATCGTAATACTTTCAGCGGTAAAAGCGAACCAATTGAAATTATGTTAAGTACCTTGATAACATAATTAAAGGTTTACGATGACCTAGGTTTTATGTTTATTATAATTAAGAAAAACTACTATTATAATATTACAAATAATATAATAATAAATCATTTAATAATTATTATTTTTAAATTTTATGGGGTGGTCATTTTAAAATTTCTTCCTTAAAATCCTACTAATATTAAAAATGCGAAAGTTTATGAGAATGGATGGATGGATGGATGTCTGTTACACTTTCACGCCAAAAATACATTAGCCTGAAATTGAAAAAACTGAAATGGTATATGTATCCTACTAATATTAAAAATGCGAAAGTTTGTGAGAATGGATGGATGGATGGATGTTTGTTATACTTTCACGCCAAAAATACATTAGCCTGAAACTGAAAAAACTGAAATGGTATATGTATCCTACTAATATTAAAAATGCGAAAGTTTGTGAGAATGGATGGATGGATGGATGTTTGTTATACTTTCACGCCAAAAATACATTAGCCTGAAACTGAAAAAAACTGAAATGGTATATGTATCCTACTAATATTAAAAATGCGAAAGTTTGTGAGAATGGATGGATGGATGGATGTTTGTTATACTTTCACGCCAAAAATACATTAGCCTGAAACTGAAAAAACTGAAATGGTATATGTATCCTACTAATATTAAAAATGCGAAAGTTTGTGAGAATGGATGGATGGATGGATGTTTGTTATACTTTCACGCCAAAAATACATTAGCCTGAAACTGAAAAAACTGAAATGGTATATGTATCCTACTAATATTAAAAATGCGAAAGTTTGTGAGAATGGATGGATGGATGGATGTTTGTTATACTTTCACGCCAAAAATACATTAGCCTGAAACTGAAAAAACTGAAATGGTATATGTATCCTACTAATATTAAAAATGCGAAAGTTTGTGAGAATGGATGGATGGATGGATGTTTGTTATACTTTCACGCCAAAAATACATTAGCCTGAAACTGAAAAAACTGAAATGGTATATGTATCCTACTAATATTAAAAATGCGAAAGTTTGTGAGAATGGATGGATGGATGGATGTTTGTTATACTTTCACGCCAAAAATACATTAGCCTGAAACTGAAAAAACTGAAATGGTATATGTATCCTACTAATATTAAAAATGCGAAAGTTTGTGAGAATGGATGGATGGATGGATGTTTGTTATACTTTCACGCCAAAAATACATTAGCCTGAAACTGAAAAAACTGAAATGGTATATGTATCCTACTAATATTAAAAATGCGAAAGTTTGTGAGAATGGATGGATGGATGGATGTTTGTTATACTTTCACGCCAAAAATACATTAGCCTGAAACTGAAAAAACTGAAATGGTATATGTATCCTACTAATATTAAAAATGCGAAAGTTTGTGAGAATGGATGGATGGATGGATGTTTGTTATACTTTCACGCCAAAAATACATTAGCCTGAAACTGAAAAAACTGAAATGGTATATGTATCCTACTAATATTAAAAATGCGAAAGTTTGTGAGAATGGATGGATGGATGGATGTTTGTTATACTTTCACGCCAAAAATACATTAGCCTGAAACTGAAAAAACTGAAATGGTATATGTATCCTACTAATATTAAAAATGCGAAAGTTTGTGAGAATGGATGGATGGATGGATGTTTGTTATACTTTCACGCCAAAAATACATTAGCCTGAAACTGAAAAAACTGAAATGGTATATGTATCCTACTAATATTAAAAATGCGAAAGTTTGTGAGAATGGATGGATGGATGGATGTTTGTTATACTTTCACGCCAAAAATACATTAGCCTGAAACTGAAAAAACTGAAATGGTATATGTATCCTACTAATATTAAAAATGCGAAAGTTTGTGAGAATGGATGGATGGATGGATGTTTGTTATACTTTCACGCCAAAAATACATTAGCCTGAAACTGAAAAAACTGAAATGGTATATGTATCCTACTAATATTAAAAATGCGAAAGTTTGTGAGAATGGATGGATGGATGGATGTTTGTTATACTTTCACGCCAAAAATACATTAGCCTGAAACTGAAAAAACTGAAATGGTATATGTATCCTACTAATATTAAAAATGCGAAAGTTTGTGAGAATGGATGGATGGATGGATGTTTGTTATACTTTCACGCCAAAAATACATTAGCCTGAAACTGAAAAAACTGAAATGGTATATGTATCCTACTAATATTAAAAATGCGAAAGTTTGTGAGAATGGATGGATGGATGGATGTTTGTTATACTTTCACGCCAAAAATACATTAGCCTGAAATTGAAAAAACTGAAATGGTATATGTATCCTACTAATATTAAAAATGCGAAAGTTTGTGAGAATGGATGGATGGATGGATGTTTGTTATACTTTCACGCCAAAAATACATTAGCCTGAAACTGAAAAAACTGAAATGGTATATGTATCCTACTAATATTAAAAATGCGAAAGTTTGTGAGAATGGATGGATGGATGGATGTTTGTTATACTTTCACGCCAAAAATACATTAGCCTGAAACTGAAAAAACTGAAATGGTATATGTATCCTACTAATATTAAAAATGCGAAAGTTTGTGAGAATGGATGGATGGATGGATGTTTGTTATACTTTCACGCCAAAAATACATTAGCCTGAAATTGAAAAAACTGAAATGGTATATGTATCCTACTAATATTAAAAATGCGAAAGTTTGTGAGAATGGATGGATGGATGGATGTTTGTTATACTTTCACGCCAAAAATACATTAGCCTGAAACTGAAAAAACTGAAATGGTATATGTATCCTACTAATATTAAAAATGCGAAAGTTTGTGAGAATGGATGGATGGATGGATGTTTGTTATACTTTCACGCCAAAAATACATTAGCCTGAAATTGAAAAAACTGAAATGGTATATGTATCCTACTAATATTAAAAATGCGAAAGTTTGTGAGAATGGATGGATGTTTGTTACACTTTCACGTGAAAAATACATTACGAGTAGCCTGAAATTGAAAAAACTGAAATGGTATATGTAGGTAGCTTAGACCCTGGAATAACACATGTAGTACTCTTTTTCCCGATATTCCCGCGGGAACGAAGACTGCGCGAGTAAAACCGCGGGACACAGTTAGTAAATTATATAACTTAATATATTTTTTTAACTATTATATAAAAATAACAATCCAAAACAAATCTGTAACAATTAATTGAATGGTTGTCTAGAACAAAAATAATGATTATCAAAAATATGACTTAGTCTAAAGATCCCCACTTTTTTAATTTTTTCCGCTGGATATTTTTAACGGAAAAGGACAAAAAAAACCCCCTCGTATTTTTTCTTATGATGTGCTTACTTACAGTTGTTGATGAAATTGATCTATTTTATTAAATGTTACATATGTTTGTCTAGAAATGTAGTCAGATTACTATAGTAATATTATTTAAATAATACTCGTGAGAATAATATAGCATCACAAAATTAAAGCATTAAATTTACGACATTGCTAATATAAATACCGAAATGTACGAATTTTAAGTGCCTGATCTACTTTCCCCGTTAATTATTTTGCTAATCTTTTTAGTGTCATATTATCGGTTGAATTTCATTTAATAAGCTCTATATAACTTAAGGTGTGTTAAGTTAAAAGGTGGTTAAACTTAATGGTAGTTTTATAGCAATATAAAAACTATTTTAAGAAAATTCTTATAAAGTTATAAATACTTTTAGAATCTCATCTGTTCTAGTTTTATTCAAGGAATTGTGATGGAAATTATTTGAATAAAAAGGCGATGAACAAAATCCAGCCTCGGTATTATCCAAGTTTTTTCCGATCTTCAAAATATCTGCCTCTGATCTAGTGATTGTAAGTACTACTGCTGAGAATGTAGTCCTAGACTCGATTCCCAGGTCGGGCAGTGTTACTATTTTTTTTCTATTAGAAATTTCTCAGGAGCAGGCTGAGTTTTTGAGGGTTTTTGCTCGGTTGTTGGCAATAAACTCACCCCCTATTAATGTGTATCATAAGTCCCTATTCCTAGTCTGGGACCGAGTGCACTTCTACAAAATTTTTGGGAAAGCAAGGCATTATTATTATGTTATGTAAAATATCATAAAATAAGGTTTTACCTTCTAATATAGAGTCCATAGTTTGTCTATACAAATTGTTCCGCATTCTGACGAAGAACATCTCCTCAGGTCTTTCAGGAAGGTAGTAGACTATCAGCTCAGTGTGAGCTGACACGGGCTTCACCACTTCGTAAACTGGCTCACCCTTGATTTTTGTACAGACTAGGTTTACCTGAACAAGTAGAAAGAGTATAGTTAGTAAAGTGTTTGTAGCTTGCAAGATAAAGTCGAGTTTGTATTTGGTAATTTGTCCAGAGCTAGTTTATTGCAAGCTAATTTTTTAAACTATGCATCTAATAACAAAGTCGACAGATCAACATTTTCATCGAACTTACTTGTGGTCCATAATTATCTGAAACTCGTAGAAATCTAACCCAGTTGCAATGCCTAGCTTGAATCCCCGCTGACGTGCACACTTCATCGAACAGACCAAACCGGTGTCGAATCTGTGAACAATAAAAAGCAACTGTCATAAAACTGAGATAATTTAACAGTTCACTATTGTCATAATGTGTGCTACGTTCGCTGCACTTTTTTATATATTATCATCATAATTAAGTTTTTGAATTGTGAGCAGATTGAGATAAACAGGCGCCAAGTTAATACTTACAACCAATAAAGCTGTCATAGCTTTATTGATTCCAATTACTTCATCTACTATACCTCTAACTAATAATAAGTTAAGTATGAGAAACATTAAGTAGGTAAAATGTATGGGAATTCAATATAAATCAAAATAAAGGTGTTCATTTATTTTATTATACTTTCATTCCATTTATTATATCAATTAATACATTCCAAGTACCTACAATATTAGTATAATTTAACATATTTATTGTGTTAAAGACATAATTATTACATGGTTATCGGCAATTATGTAGAGATGGCTCATTTGATCAATTTAATGAGATAATAAATATTCATGCTCCTCCGAAACTGGGTAAATTATCATTTCGAGATTGTGTGATCATTTCTCAAATTCATTTTAAAGTTATAACGTGTTAACTATTAAGTGATATTTTACTACTATTAATTCGATGTTTTGTTTATAGATGGTTTATTTTAACTGCTATATTAATTAAACACACTAAATATGACTATCATCATCATCTCAGCCGTTGGTAATCCACTACTGAACATAGGCCTCCCCCATAAAGGGGGGTTTTGCCAATACTCGACACGCTTGGCAGGCGGGTTGTCGAGCGCAGTTCGATGGTTTGTTGCAGAGGACGCTGCTGCCCGTCCTCTGGATCTGTTAACCTTTAGCCGGCTCTTACGGCAACCACGGGTAGAGATGGGTGGAGCACTATTCTAAAGCCGGTAACTCCACGGCCTTATGAATATGACTATATCTAAAAATAATTGGGACAGTGATTATTACGAGATATTTAAAATGCATTAAACGTTGAATACCAAATTGGTATAATTAATACCAGAGTTCTTACTTTTAAGGCTAATTTTCATATATCACTTGTAATTTGTAATTAGACCTAAGCAAATAAATTATGGAGCATTGAGAAGGATATTCTTTTTTTTGTAATTACAGCAACATTTTAATTATCATTAAAATAATGTGGAGTTACCGGCTTTAGAATAGTGCTTCACCCTCTCTAACCGTGGTTAAGCCGTAAGAGGGTTAACAGATCCAGAGGATGGTCAGCCTACAAAAAACCATCGAACTGCGCTGGACGACCCGCCTACCAAGCGTGTCGAGTATACTGGCAAAACTACTGAGAGAGACTACATAGAGGGGGCTCTATGGGGGAAGCCTATGTTCCGTAGAGGATTACCAACAACTGAGATGATGATGATGATGAATATAATGTAATTGCCTTATAAAATGAAAATGAACCATAGATAAAATATTAATGTGGTATGCCAAGCAAACTCTAGCAAATTCCGCAAAACCTCTCCAAGCTTCATAAGCTGTGTAGCTTAATACAGATTATGCTCATTAATATTTCCATAACTCGAGGGTATATTCTGCAGGTTAATTGAGGATTGAATCTTGCGGTGCGCAGGAGCCATATTGGAGTAATTTTCACATCATTACTTGAATGCGTGAGGCAGCCTGTTGAAAGCTTGGCTTGCAGAGATTAGTTAGGGGGAAAGGTTACAAGAATTCTTCATTAACTATTTGCTATAATATTTTATAATTTGTAAGTGAAAAATTATAAGTGCTTGCACCAATTTAATATATGGCATACCTAAATAATGGAGTAAATAAATACAGTTCAAATTTTTTGCATTGGATATCATATAAACCTATCTATTAAATATATAACATAATATGTTATAACATTATTTTGTATACTTAGTAATCTCATAGTAAGTACACCCACAATTTGCCATTTTTGCATAATATTATATTAGTGATCTATTAATATTATAAATTGATATAATATATTTTTTTATATAATTTGAAAAGAAAAATAATCTAATGAATAAACTAAAGGCACTATGCCCTTTAAAATGTCATAATGTCTATGTGCATACATATTTCACTGTTTGATGTGTCTATCTAAAATTACGATGTGAACTATTCATGTTTGAATTTATTTATTTATTAATTAATTAATACCCGAAATTTAATTTAGTCACGATCATCATAAACAATTAATCAGTTTGTTTAATTATTCTCTCATCAACCATTAGTCTTTTTTAATACGGTCCGTTTTAATTAAGTAATATTCTTTGACGATCCGACTAGGAAATGCAATCCTTTGATTATTATCTAATTAAAACGCGAATTGCATGACAGCATTATGATAATTACACGAAATTATTCCGTACTAGCTGGTAATTATTATGATTCTTGCTTATGCCACATATGCTTAGATTTTCTTACTTTAGCTAAGTTTAGTTTTCCTTGTTTCATTGTTTTTGTGGTTTGAGTTTTAAAAAGATTATTTGCGTATTTCTAATTGATGCTCTCATATAAAAACTGTTTGCCAAAACTTAAGCCAATCCTTGTCCAATCCTTTGAGCTGTCTTTTTTATGACCTAAGTTAGGTTTTATTACAGTAAATTCATTAAACTTGGCAAAATCATTAGACACCATTTTTAAGGAATTAATTATATTGGTTCCTTCCTCCACAATTTAAAAACATTCTCACGATCGCCACACTATAATAGAAATAGCCATAAATCTTATTAACACACTGATTGCTTTCCTTATGAACTTAATTACTTGGACAGTCTGCGTAAATAAATTACTCAATAAAACAATCAATAAGGTTCTCCTAAACTGCAAACATTGGCTGAGTCATTATTTCTTTTTATTTTGGCAGACATAAATCAAGAACCGTTAGTTGGAACGAAAGACTCCCTTTGTGCGTTCGAGTTTTTGCTTTAGTAAAGTCCAAACCGTTGGTTTTAAGCCTGTCCTTGGATATTAGCCATATAGGGTTACTTTGGCTACGAATTTTAACTTGTTAGGCTTATAACCTATATAATAAAATATTATGTATCTATAGATTTTGTGTTTTAGTAGATTTTATATTTTGTTTGAAAAATTATCGTAGCACTTGAAACGGTTCAAAAAACAAAAAATAATTGAGTTATAAACTAAAGTAACAGGTTTAAGAATTATATTATTAGTATCAATTTACCACTTAATTGATAATGAAATGGAAATTAGGAAAATATCTCGTGAACCAACTCTATAACTTGCACGCTTAGTTAAATGCTTGTAAAATTCAATTACAATAATCAATTAACACCAATTATTCGATTGGGTGCTATTTCAATTTAATTAACAAAAAAAATTCGAGTGAATTATGATTCTCAGTGTAACTGTTATAAGTTGTAAATCTCAACATCGATTATAAATATCGATTTTGAACGTACGCCCGTCATTTTTATTAGAGCAACTTAAAATTCCACATGTACTCACTGTTAGATCGGTACGTCGAGGCCGGTATTCGTTATTCGATATCGATTTTTAATCAATCTCCAAAATGGGCTCTATCAAATTTAATTGACATCAGTCGTGAGGTACTTTTAAAAGCTTTCTTGTATCGATCGATTGTACCGAAACAATTATCAATTTTATGTGCGTAATGAGCGACACAATTAATATTTATACTTTATGTCTGCTTCTTATTATAATTATTGTAATTGAGACATTTTGTATTGTATGCTAAGTTGGATAATGACTGATAACATTATAAGAACACTGGCTAAAATATATATGTATTTAATTTTTCTTTTTGTTATGTCAAGCTAACGCAATGGTTCAAGTTCGTATATTATACTATTCGTGTACACTTTTCATCTGGAAAACTTGCCTTGCCGGCCCTGGTGGCGTAGTGTTTAGTGGTGAGATCCCGGGTTTGATCCCCAGGTCAGGAAAAAACATTATCGGGTTTTTCCATTAGGATTTATCTCAATGACAGTCTAGAGTCTGGAAACTGTGTCCGGTAGATGGCATAGGCTCGGCCCCTATAACATGGTACTAATAATATAACCGGTGAAATGTGTGTGTACCTACTATGGGACTGGGCAGCTCTGCCTACTCCTTCAGGAAAAAGGTGTGATGCTATGTTATGTTCACCGGGATTAATTGCCGCGGGGCGGATCTGGTCCTACTAATCCTACTAATATTATATATACGAAAGTTTATGAGGATGGATGGATGGATGTTTGTTACTCTTTCACGCCAAAACTACTGATCTTATTTGGCTGAAATTCAGTGTGCATATAGTTTAGACCCCGAAATAACACATAGGGTACATTTTATAATATTCCAATATTCCTACGGGAACGCAAACTACGCGGGTGAAACCGGGTAGCGCAGCTAATCTGAAATAAAATCACATAACATACATACATTCACGCCTTTTTCCCGAAGGGGTAGGCAGAGGTGTACCCAGGACTCAGTCCCATAGTAGATACATCCACATTTCGCCAGTATGTTATTGATCCCATGTAATAGGGGGCGAGCCTACTGCTATCTACCGGGCACAGTTCCAGACTCCAGGCAGCTATTGAGATAATTCCTAAGGGAAAAATCCAATATTTAACACTTTGCCTGACCTGGGGATCGAACCCGGGACCTCTTGATTGGCAGTCGAGCATGCGCACACTACGCCACCGAGGCAGTCAGAAATAAAATCAGATACGCACACTGTTTCTCTACATACCTGTATATTATATTTTTATGTGTCATAATGGTCCATGCGTCCGGCAACACTTTAAAAAACGAGTCATAAATAACAATATCATAATAACGGCCGTCGTACAGTCATACAAACAAAACGGTTGCAATGCGAGGGCACGAGAAACCCCGGAGCGGTCACGATCTGACGTCATTATGGTTTTACATTTGACCGCTGCGCTCGCGCCGGCAAATGCGTTTTTAAAGCATGTAGCTGCTGTAGTTTGGAATAAATTTATGTAACTTTTTAGAAACAGTTGATTTTTTAAATAATAGTAAAGAAAACATCACTTTCTAGATAATTCTAGAAAACCTGTATAATTCAAGCTTAAAACTCAACTATGTGTTTATTGTTGATATTTTCAAAAAGTGCTGAATAAATTTTGATAAGGATGGAATCTAGCATTAATCGCGTGAAAAACTTAAAAAACTTACATCCACTTGAATATGAAAAGCTCTTCTTGAAGTCGGATTAAAAATGAATTAAATATACATATAGTATAGAATTACTGCAAATAAGTGGATTAAAAAACAATAAAAGAGAGACAATATCGCATATTATATCGCTGTCTTACTCATCATTATTATCATATTCAGTTTTTTTTATGAAACAGTAATGAAATCTACTATCAACACGTTGGTCTATCTACGGTTTGTTCCTTATATTTTAAAAGTGTTTTAAGTGGCAAGAATTTATTCCGTCTATTTGCAAAAATAACTGAATGGACAAAACATACATTCACGCCTTTTTCCCGAAGGGCTAGGCATATGTGTACCCAGGACTCAGTCCCATAGTAGAGATACACCCACATTTCGCTAGTATGTTATTGGTCCCATGTAATAGGGGGCGAGCCTATTGCCATCTACCGGGCACAGCTCCAGACTCCAGGCAGTTATTGAGATAATTCCTAATGAAAAATCCAATATTTAACACTTTGCCTGACCTGGGGATCGAACCCGGGACCTCTTGATTGGCAGTCGAGCATACGCCCTCTACGCCACCGAGGCAGTCAGAATTGACAGAGTCAGAGGCAGAATTGACAAAAATGTAAATAAATCATAATATCTACGTTTGTCTTTGAATTTATATTATAGTTAATTAATTAATGGATTAACTTTTTAGTTTCTTGTACTTACGGTAAAAAATACTTTGTAATTACTTTACTAGTTATTTTAGGATTAATTCCTGTTATCATAATATTAATAAGTCCAAGAACGTAGAAACATAAAAAGAACATTACAGAAGCACTCACGAAGTAAGCTCGGGGCGTCAAATCGCTTAGCGTGCGCTCACGCTTGCTCTAAGAGAGACTTCACAATGTCCACGTATATATGGTGACCAACTCACAACCAACCTACTAACGCATAAGAAAGTTAGCAATATATTTAAAAAAGTGAATTTTGAAGTAATTACTAGCGGTTTATAAATAATTTCACTTCATATTATAAAGCTAAGTTACTTTCCGTCGTCTGTACGCTGAGATCTTTAAAACTACTACATATATTTTTTTGTATAATCTGTCAATATTTACAATATTATTATTATTATTATTAATAATAATATTGTTTTTTAACAAAATATTGTAAATTGTTAAGGCATGCGTATGAAGGCATAGTGTAGGGTTCCATACCTAGATACCAAGAAAATACAGCGCCATCTATAAAAGTATGGAAATATGCAGTAAAATGGCCGTAACTTTTGATTGCGTTAATTCAGAAGTATAATTTTTACAGCCACAAGGGACCGCTTTCTGAGTAGTTGATATCAATTTCAGCTTGATACCTCCACGTGTTGCCGTTAATAAGTGTCTTGACAGACGGACAGAGAGAAAGACAGACAACAAAGTGATCCTATAAGGGTTCCTTTTTTTTTTTTTTTGAGGTACGGAACCCTAAAAATGATGTGTCAAAAACTGAGGTTTCATCAGTATCACTACACATTTTTGTATCCAATGGGGATATGTGGATAAAGTTCACAAATCCCCATTACCAACACTTTGAGACGTCAATGGGGATTTGTGGACAAAAAGTTCCCAAATTCCTGTAGATGGGGAAGGTCAATGAGGATTTCGGGCATAACCCGTTCAATGTCTCCACCAACAAAAAGTTATCGAAAATATGCTTGTTTTTCCTCGTGTAATATGCAAGGTCTCTTACGAACTGATGTGAAATACTCATACAGCGAGTTGTCAATGTCAGCTACTTGGATTCACTCAACTGTGTTCATCTTGATAACGAGATTCATTCATTGTTTTTTTTTATCTAGCCAGTATTCGTTTGTATTGGATAGGACTTTGAACTTTTTTTGAACTTTGAATGGTTTTTACTATTCTATGGCTTCAAAAAAAGAATTTCTTTAAATAATTATTTAAATGCGAAAGCTACCTATTTTTTGGCTGAGTGATATTTTTATTAAAGAGACAGCTCCAGCCCTCCTAGCATAGTTTGAAGAAATCAACTTCGTCTACGGTTTTAACTTCTTGTCAGTGCATTAATTATATTGGATGGCGTCTGCCAAGTAAAAAACAAATTTCTTACGAGCCATGCTAGTAGTAGTAGCTGATGCATAGTAACAAAATATAACATAACATAAAATCACGCCTTTTTCTCGAAGGGATAGTCAGAACTGTTCCCAGGACTCAGTCCCATAGTAGGTACACCCACATTTCGCTAGTAGGTTATTGGTCCCATGTTATAGAGGGCGAGCCTGTTGCCATGTACCGGGCACAGTTCCAGACTCCAGGCTGTCTTTGAAATAGTTTTCCTAATGGAAAAATCCAATAAACTATGAGTAAAATGCCTGACCTGGGGATCGAACCAACTGGTTCGATGCATAGTAATGTTCTAAATTTTTGAAATCCAAATCAATTTACATATAGAAATAAATGTTTTAGTTTAAAACATTGGAAATTTCTTTATTCGCGCTATTTTATGTAGAGCATCTCCACTCGTATTTAAAAAATGTGCCTATACATTCTCTACCTATACGCAGAACTTTTTAAGAATGTACATAAGACATAAAGCATTTAAAAATATACTTCGACTGTCTAACAAGACTTTTTATTTAAATTCGACTTTCTTTTTAAATAATGGCCCGTGCACACGAAAGCACGGGCGTGCAATTTGGTGGCCGCAGCAAATAGGCGCTGGCGGCGATGCGGTCCAGAGCAATCAGCCATTAGTTTTGCTACTTCATAAACTGGAGTTTCACTAAACGAACATGAAGTTATACAAGTTATAAAGTTACAACAAACAATGACATTAAAAACTAATTAATAGTATTAGTATCTACAATTCCATACTCCCGCTTTGTCCCGAAGCCCTTAATGCATAATTAGTACCTATGACTGACATAATTATAGTATATTTTCCTTGGTTTTTATTAAGTTGACTTTATTTTATTTTGGTAATTTTAAATATAATTAACCTCAAACCGCAGCTCAAACTCTAATTTTTAAAAATTATTTTTATAATGATATTCTTAATTATATCGTAAACAATTGTCTTCACAGATGGGAAATCAATGATATTTTCAAAATTATTTATTCGTAGTACATAATAATTCATGTCTAAAAACTGGGAGCTTATAAAAATTAATCAACGATTGAAATAGAGTAATAGGCTATATAAAATGATGAGGAAAGCAAATTAAAAAGTTTCATATGAAAATAATTTTTTTTTAGATATATTTTAATAAAACTTGCACCAAAATCGCTGCAACCAAACCACTCCATAAACATGAAGCGTACATGCTACAGCAACATTGAAACACCACACGCCGCAGGCCCGGACGTTCATTTGGGCTTCTGTTTAAAGAACACAATCCCGAAATTAGTGTACTAAAGCCCTAATAATGTCCCACCTCAGGGCGATGCCTCCGGTATTTCTTTGTGCATCCGATGGCGTGATGATATTCGTAAAGAAAATAATAAGTCGTGTAACAAGAGCGCAATTTCGGCCTTACAAAACCCCAAATTATACTTAGCGAGCTTTGTAAAGAATGTTTTAAGATATGGACCGCATTGTGTAATAATAACATAACATAACATACATTCACGCCTTTTTCGCGAAGAGGTAGGCAGAGGTGTACCCAGGACTCAGTCCCATAGTAGATACCACCCACATTTAGCCAGTATGTTATTGGTCCCAGGTAATAGGGGGCGAGCCTATTGCCATCTACCGGGCAGAGTTCCAGACTCCAGGCAGTTATTGAGATAATTCCTAATGGAAAAATCCAATATTTAACACTACCTGACCTGGGGATTGAACCCGGGACCTCATGATTGGCAGTCAAGCATGCGCCCTCTACGCCACCGAGGCAGGTGTAATAATAATTGTAAATAACCCTATTTATAAACAAGAAATATATCTACCTTAGGTAGGTACCCTACTATATATAACCTAATAATATTATTATCCGAAGCCTTAAGCCAGTTCAGATTTTTGTTACTTTCTGCAAAATGATATAAAATGCAAAATTACTACCATAAGCATCATTAAATCCATCTGAAACCTGACTTATAAAAGTTTTTTTTTTTTTTTTTTTTTATTATTGTCCACACTATGGTGGACCTACAGAACCTGCTGCTATTGTTTATGCAGCACCCTTATAATCTTATATTAATCTTATTATAAACACCGTAGAATAAAGCTTAGCTTAAAATATTACATGAGTAGCATGTAAGTAATTAAGTATATGTATATGTATATATTAATATTATTTCTATTTTAATCTTGATATTTCTACTAAATATATATATATATACACTCACATTTTACACATTTTACATTTTACACACTAACAATTACATAGCAAATTAATTAACAGTTTATATTCCCGTAATTATAAGTACTTAAATTAAATAAATTCATAGTTAAAAACGAAATTAAATTGAGCCAAAATAAATTAAATTAATTTAAAATTAAGCGGTACTACTATACTATTGTACTTATAGTTTGCTAAAACTATAAATACTATAGCAACCCTCCAATATTATATTATGTAGTTTAAATTAAATAAAATAATATTATAATAATAATATAACAAATTCAATTAACGATTATAAAAATTATAAAATTACAAAAAGTATAACAATAAGAACTAACTGTTATCATTTAACAGTTGAACCATTAGCCCTTGCAGCCTTTCTTACTACCCTCTCCGCGAATTCTAAAAACTTAATCCTGCAGTGGTCGTCATTAATGGCCGCAGAAAAATTATCCACCACAATTGAGAATCCCAACTTCATTTCACAATCCAACCTTTCCCTACCATACCTCGGGCGCTCAGTTAGGACGTGAAGCACAGTCTCCTCAGTGTGGTCATCACAAACACATTGAGGCGTCGGTCCCAAATGGAATTTGTACAAATAACTTCTAAAGCCACCGTGACCCGTCAGCAGCTGAGCGCGCAAGTTACATAACCTTATATTACCTAAAGTTCGATAAGCCTGTCTTACTCTAGGAAAAAACGTTTTAGTTATCGCTCCTGTGGTCGCCGTCTGGTACATCTGCTCCCAGGTGTTCAAAGAAGACTCCCTAATGAGGTGTTTGGCGTATGACAGAGGGAAAGCGTTGTAGATCGGGGCCTGACAGTCATCAAGGGCCGCTCTCTTCGCCAGCTCATCAGCTCGCTCGTTACCGGGAATGCCAGCATGCGCTCGGACCCAGAAAAACTCAATCAAACCCCTCTCTCTAATGAGTTGCGCCACATTTCTCCTTATCCTACCACATAGCGGGTGTAGTGCGTCAGGGTCAGAAATTGTATCCAGAGCCGATCTCGAGTCGCTAAGGATGTATGCGTTAACATATCTCTCCGACTCTCCCATCATATCCGTAGCTTTCATGATAGCACAGAGCTCTGCCTGAAACACGCTGCAGTGATTTCCTAATGTAAAGCTTGAACTATCAACCTCATATCCACCCTCCCAAACGGTTACGGCTCCTCCAACCTTCCCTTGAATCTTGCTTCCATCAGTATATAATATCATTGGATACCCGTTTACAAAGTCCTGTATTTGCTCTTCACTTTCAATAATACCATACGAAATTCTACTACGGTTTGCAGGGTGTGGAAGCTCGTACACACTCATTCTTTTCTCGAGGACTTTATCAGGGAGCTCAGCCAGAGGATGGCCTCTCTTGACTTTAAACAACTCCAGCTGTTCTCTAGCCCGCAAAGCCAGCGGCAATATCCTAGCAAGAGCAATACAAGCAACCAAAGACGTAGTTCTATGTGCCTTAGCTATCATTAATGCAAATTGTCTTGTAGTACGATTCAGCTTTTGCTCAACATATTTCTTCCTAGTAACATCTGCCCAGACACTGGCAGCATACAGAATAGTTGGCTCAACCACTGCCATATATATAGTCCGCACTATTTCAGAGTTGAGTCCCCACTGAGCCCTCGCTGCACGTGAAACAAGCTTGTAAATCCCACACGCCTTTTCACCTACATAGTTTATATGGCGCACGAAATTTAACTTTTGGTCTATGATTAACCCTAACACCTTAAGTTGGTCCGAAAATTCAATCTGCTCGCCGTTCATCCGAAGCACGGGCCTGACAATGCGGCGTTTATTAGTCACTATAATAGCTTTAGTTTTCTGCACCGCAAAACTGGCTCTATGTCGCTCCCCCCAGCGGCAAACCACCTCCAATGCAGGATTTATCGCTTCCTCCAACTCAGCCGCCGTATGAGCCTGCGCAATTATCAACAGATCATCTGCAAACGCCTGAAAACTCACAGGCATCGACTCCAGTTCCTGGAGGAGTGGATCCAACTGGATATTCCAAAAAAGCGGCCCACTAGTAGAGCCCTGAATACAGCCTTTATTAGTCGCCTTAATAATCTCAGCTCCTGCATAACAAAGCCTGATATTCCGTCCCTCCAAGTAGCTGTAAATAAGCCTCAGAATCGCTGGTTCAACATCCTTCTCCCGAAACTGATTCATGATCGCCGGCCACCAAGCGTTGTCAAAAGCCCCTTCAATATCCAGAGATAATACCACTACCAACTTCTTCTCAGAAAGGCCTTGCTTCATGATAGCAACTGCATCATATAGGGCATCTTCCGTACTAACTTGCGGGGTAAACCCGTACTGCTTCCTGCTAAGCTTATTCTCGCTACCCAGCTGCCACTGTATGCGGTTGACAAACAGTTTCTCTAACACTTTACCGAGAACGGGCAAAAGACCTATCGGCCTATATGACCTTGGCTGAAAATGATCCCTACCTGGCTTGGGAATAATTATGATCCGAGCTGTCTTCCATCTCTTAGGGAAATATCCTAAATGCAAGCATTGATTGTATAATCCCAGCAGCACCTCCGAATCAGAATTAAAAGCTTCCTGGCAAATATCAGCTGTAAGGCCATCCTCCCCAGGCGATTTCTTTGGATCCATACCACGGAAGACCGCATTCACCTCTTCTCGGGTAAATTCTAGCACCCGGCTATCAGACAGACTCACTCTAAAATTCCGCACCATTTCTCTAAGTTGTTTCTGCTCCAATGTATCCTCACTTTGATCATCCTCTGGATAAAATGTTTCGGCTAAGAGACGCGCTGACTCCACGCATGTTAGTACACTGTTATTGGTTGGCGACCTTAAGAGTTTATCATCCCGCCTAGTTGTGAAAGTCTTGACTAACCTGTAAGCTTTGCGCCACACATCTTCTGACTTCTGATTGGAACAGATATCTTTCCAACTCTGAACAATTGCCGACTCAATACTAAGTTTATAATCCAATTTTGCCTGCAGATACTCTTCAACTACCATAGGCCTTCTCACAGCACAAGCATTCCTGATACGTCTCCGCAATGTGGCAACATTAGCTTTCTTGCTTTGTAGATCACGACCCCACCACGGTACCCCGTCCTCTTTCCGAGCAGAGACTGCTGGGATGGCCGCACTGCACGCTGCGTGAATCGCTTCCTCGTACCTATTAAGAGCATCATCCAAAAAAGCTTCAGAATCCGCATTCCGTACTAGATCACCACTAACTAGCCTATTCGCCAGTTCTTCTGCAAGCACTGTGCGAAAACGTCTCCACTTAGCCTTTTTAACATTATACATTCTAGTAGAGTCCCTCGTTTGACGCTCAGAGGTCCCAGCATAGCTAATATTAAAAGTAATTGCCCTGTGATCCGAGAGACTAACAAAGTCCTCGTCGACTTTCCAATCTGCCACACTTCCAAGAATGCTAGATGAACAGGCTGTGACATCCACGATACTACTATATAACCTGTTACCCCTGTAGGTATAAAATGTTGGAACATTTCCATCGTTTATAATATGACCGTCCAGCTGAGCCATCAACTCCACAAACAACGTCCCCCTTCTGTCCTCCACCTCACAACCCCACCAGGGACTAGAAGCATTAATATCGCCTCCAATGATAAAATGAGTAGCACCCAATCCATCCACGGCACGTTGCACTTGATTGAGGAACGGATCCATGTCGACACTACCCTGCATATAAACGCTCACTACTCCTATCTTAAAGCTACCTCTCTTAAGCGTAATACCTACAATATTTTTATCAACAAAGTCAGGATTCTCAACAACCTCCAAGGCAGGATCAATGACAACAACTGCAGACTTAACTGGATCACTCCGATCACCAGATAAATCCTGCACAACCCGATGCGTGGCTGTTAAGCAGCCTCTGGAGCCAACATAAGGTTCCTGGAGCATCAAAATCGAGACACCCTGCCTAACAGCCTCATTCAAGCACTCATTAGTTGCAGCGAGACAACGGCCAAGATTGACCTGTATAAAGCTTAACTGCTGCTGTCTCACATCTGATCCGCTAGTGCCTTCAGCAATACCTAACCCCCTCCCTTGCTATCCTATCCCATCGCTGCCATTCAGGACAATCTGCACTGTAGGCAGGGTGGCCTGAAGACTCCTTTTTAGCCACATGACAATTCGAGCAAGTCGGGGAACCATTTCTATTTGGACAATCTCGACTTTAAAACTTTAAAACTTTTTTTTTTTTATTAGGACTTATAAAAGTTGTGAATTAGATTGTATCATCGGGCCGCTCTTGCCAAAAAGATGGCTAGTTTACCTATGCCGAATCGGGTGAAAACGGGCCTGGGTAACAACAGGGCCCGTAAAATCAATCAACTGTGATATTTTCGTTAACAAATACACCTATATAAAAATAAAAGTACCTACTGACCGACATACACACACACTCTTCGAAGCAACCAACCCTTGCACCTAGAGAGTAGAGAGCTAAAATTTTTATCATACGTTCTCATAAATGTGTTGAATACGAAAAGATTTTCTGAAATCCAGCAGGATTGGAGTCGCTTCAGTTACTAAAGATATTTTTTTTATTTCATAAGTGGCTGTACAAGCAGACAGGCCTTCTGATGATGAGCGGTTATCGCCGCCTATGGATACCTTTATCACTAGGGGTATTGTCAGTATGTTGCCGACCTGTCAAGAATCATTCTTTATAATTTTGAAGAGCCCCATGTTGTAGCTCAAGAGGAAAACCGAGAAGATAGATAAAGTTAAAAAAAACTGAATTGTTACTTTGTTATTCTGTAAAAGTATAACAACTGCCAATAGAGCACGTGCGCAAAGACAAGTGTTTCAAACAATTTGTGGAAGTTGCACAAAATCGTGAAGGCCGCGGGTGGTGAGTAATAACTCAGTATTACTGCAACTGGATACTGAATACCGAATGTGCTTCTGTTGCTCCAAGTTATAAGATAACAGCGACTTTGAAATACACTCACTCGCTGAAAGGGTTACATGTGATGATTATATTCTAATGGTACATACAAACCACAAAATAATATATATATAGTAGTAACCTTCGTTTCCACCACTATCTAGCTCAACAATCTGTCAAATTGTTAATATCATGACAATATTACGCTAATTTTTCTAACATAGTATCTGTCTACGATATTTATCTATGTTAAGAACATTGTATATGTATATTTATATAATTATATTATACTGTATTATTATTAATTAACAGAAGATTATATTAATTCTACTCAAATTATAAATGGGAAAGTTTGTGTGTGTATGTGTGTGTTTGTATTTGTTACCTGTTCACACCAAAACAACTAAACCGATTGGGCTGAAAGGTGTAGTAATATGATGTAGATAGGTTGGTATAAAATTCTAAATCCATATTACACATAAAGGTGGTAATAGAATCGAGCATTACCTAGTAATGTTCCATTCACGCGAATGGTATAATACAGATAAAATTTCAGTGTCGAAGAGCATTTTTTTATAATGTATTAATAATTCTAGTAATTCTTGTGAATGCTTAACGCTCGGCTCACCGAAATGCTCACGGTTAGTGAGTAAACAGCGAGCATCGTGCTCGATAAAATTGAAAAACGGCGAATGCTCAATGTTCTGTTCGCGGAAATGCTCAAATCTATAAGTCTACCTTTTTATTTCACAAAATTCAGAATTCAAACTCATCTATCCCTATTATATGATCCAATAAATTTTACTTAATGTTAAAATTACGAAAGCTTGTCACTTGCGTCTTCAAGGCGTATGACCGCAGGGCCCGCTCTGAGATGGACAGTCATGGACAAAATTGCATCTCATTTCAAACCCACCGGCTGCCGAGATTATCTACTATTTGACACGTATACTATCCGGGCTTTCAACGATTGTACGGTGACGTTTAAC
This sequence comes from Hemistola chrysoprasaria, assembly GCA_947063395.1. Lineage (NCBI taxonomy): Eukaryota > Metazoa > Arthropoda > Insecta > Lepidoptera > Geometridae > Hemistola > Hemistola chrysoprasaria. The sequence goes on along the minus strand of OX346716.1, from coordinate 13,329,486 downwards.
CTCAAAAACCACTGATAATAATAAAGCATACAAAGTATAATCCGCGTGCGAGGCTTGTTTTATTAGCATTGTGAATATTTGTTTGGTCAAGCAATATCAGCAGATTCTGTTACAATGTAGTTAAATGAATGAAGTTCAAATCAAATGGGGTGTTATAGTAAATGCCAATGTCCAGCAATGGACGGATATTATATCATAAGCTGATGATTTAACCAACTAACTAGCTTAGATTTTCATGACAAATATAACTCAATGTTTATAATAGCTCTAGACTATTTGCTACTACTCACTCACACACACTTTCGCATCAATATATTTTATTATTTCATACAGAACCTAGTGGTTCTGTATGAAATAATAATAAATAAATAAATTGATATGTATGAATGAATATATGTATGTATGAATAATTGATAATTAGTTGATTTTATTTGTATCAACCTACAACCCTAAACACACAGCATAATTAAGGTGTGTTTACACGGTGTTTACGTGCGATACCGACCGTGACACCAGTCCCGGCACGCCACGTCACGCTCCGGTATACCACGAGGATTACCAACCTAGGGTGGGTGGTAGACCATAACCCTCTTTATGATCATTAATGCACATTTATCACCTGATATGTGAATATTGAATTAAAAATGTAAGCACACTTAAAAATTATATGGAAGTACTTTTCAGACACGTTCTTCGGTGCCAAACTACGCTAGAAAATAGAAAAAGCTGTGTTATGGATACTAAAATCCTACTAATATTACAATTCTCAAATCTCAATACAATGTAAAAAAGTTACTTTGAACTAGTTAACAAAACTCACGATGTTCAGTTCGATTTAATAGAACGGCGAATGCTTGATGATCTACTCGAGGAAATCCTCAAATCTATCACAACATTATAATTCAGTAAAGGTTGGTACCAACTTTATTTCACACAAAATATAGTGCAAAATTAAAACATTTTATCCCAAGTCACCTGTTACGAAAGACTCAATAAAACTTGGATTTAACAGTCCCAGATTCTGTTTCGGTCTTGTTAAACGTCCTTTGGGCATCCTAACGAGTTTTGTTTCACCACCAATAATACTGTTTATTATTATCTACTTTGCTTACAAGTTAGGCGTTGTTGAAATGAAATAATTGCTTTGAAAATACTTTAGGTTTACTATTTAGTATGAGAATTTTGTACTACATAATATATTAATATTATGTATTATGTACTATTATGATGTAATTTGTTAATTGAATAAATAATCTATTTACACTAATACAAACAAAGAATACTACAATATATATATTTTTATGTTTTTTATGGTCTAGTGTGTCTCCGCGAGGCTCTGTGGTGCCCAACAGGCAAGCAAAGCCGCGTTGTACAGCCAAGCTCAGAGGCTGGCCTAAAAAGCTACCGGCTCTCTGGTCACTAGAGGCCTCGATGATATGCACCGACAAGACTAACTATATAATATTATATAAATAAAATTAGTTGTTAGTTGTTCATAATAGGTGACGATTATTAAAAATAAGGGCAATTAAGGATACATGAGTGCGCGGTAACGGACACAGGACAAAATCTAAATACAGAGCATACTATTATAATAAATATAAATATCTAAATAAATTACGATCTCAGTGGCGCAGTGATTGCAAGCACTATTAATTGGCGATTATGATAGGTACGATCCCCAAAGGTCAAGCAGTGTTATGCCTAGACAGACGGACTTCATTCAGACTACTGCAAATTTGCAGTTTGAATGCAGTTAGTACAACAGCAGCACTTCTGCCTACCCTCTCTGGAGAAAGGTGTGATGTCATGTTATGATATTTATTTATCTCATCAAAAGCAAATGAAAAAAGATTAACAAAAGAGATTTATAAGGCTAGTGTGAATGGTCAAGTCGGTAGCGGTCCACCTAGGCGTACTTTTCATGAACATGTTGACGATGTTCTTAGGAAAGGCCAAGTCGAAAGTACCTAGACGAGAATGTATGAAAAATTTCATGAAAGTGAACGAAGCGAAAGTTGTATGTCAGAATCGTAGCAAGTGGAGGGAAATAGTCTCTGCCTACCCCACCGGGAACAAGGCATGACTGTATGTATATATGTATCAAAAGCAATAAGTATATAACATGAAAATTGAGAACTAAAAATGATTGGCTTCAATTCTATTAAAATTTAATCATAATAATCTCATTCACCACGCGTAAACCACAAAGCAGAAAAAATTTCTCGTACATTATTATTACAACGAATAGAAGTTAACTTCTTGATTATTTTTTAATCTGCGCCCGTGATATATCTGCTACGGGAGCCGACCAGCCTACCAATTACAGAATAATTACAAAGGTTTGGTGTGGAGCTGGGGAATTAAAAACCTTACCCAGCATTATGTTCATGGTTTGTTTTTAAAGTCGGGATTATGAGAATCTTGGAGAAGAAATTGTATAGACTGAAAATTATGTGAGATGTTTTATAATACAAGTTTCAAGTATCTTCTTATTTAGCGCTTATTAAAAATTTAACAAAAACATTCAAGAAAGAATTAATAAAATTATGGTCTATATACGATAAACTCGTATTTACAGACTGGCTTATTCGTAGGGTCAGTTCACATATGAAGCGTCGAGCGTATTGATCAATGTATTTGTCTGTTCGTTACGCGACCGATAATTACGCGATGCATCTTCTGTCAGATGTGCAGCGACCCTCATACCTCCAAAACGTTATTTCCATCACTTCCATAACTTTTACCCAGTCTGCAACATAATTTGGCATGCCACATAACATATTTTTCAATGAGAGTTCTGGATCGCATACTAGGTAATATTATTTACTCTGATGTATTATAGCCAATAATAAAATATATTATACAATCAGTATCCTGTAAGTCAGTGTAAGTGCGTAAACAGAAAAAAAATTACTCAATACGACTTGGTTATGTATTAATAGTTCAATTCTTACATGCTGTATAAACATAAAACTATTTTAAAATTTGAAGAAAAACTGTCTTGAAAAGCATACCGTATAATATCAGTATTTTCAACATTTTGAGCAACAAAATCACGTCTATTCCTTTTAGGAACTGCTACCAAAACCAGCGTCGAGCAAATTGAGATCAAGCCCTGTTATTTCGCGCAATTATTCCATTCTGATGGAATCCAAAAGTGAAAAAGACGATAGAGTTGGCGGAACCCTTGATTAAAATTGTGACGGCTTGATTGTTACCCGTTCCAATAGCTTTTGAAAAGAAAGCATTCCTTCTTTTCGGAGGTAACTTTTTGGCTTCTAATAAGCCATTTCCCATACACACTTTGAGGAGCCAATGATGATAGAAGAGATTCTGCATTAGGGTTTTATTTTTAGTAACTTTTATTATAATTACTATATTAAAAGTGGCGTTTATCTAGTTGTACCCAATATTTACCTTAAAAATTTATTATTCATCCAAAAATTTACCCATAGGCGGACTTAATAAAAAAAACACAACCTTTATAATGTGAAACAAAGTAAATTAATTGAATCATTATCTAAATCCAACAATGACACGGTCTAGTTACCACCCTTGTTGATGAAGCACGTGGTATACCGAGCCGTGAAGTATGGTTTGCGCTTTGGTCACGGCTACTTACCCACTTTGATCTGAACCATTTACATATGTACATGGTGTAGCACCACCCCTCTTAAGTGGTCAATTAAAAAACAATTTAATGGTAAAGTGCTTTTAAAAATCTTTTATTAATATTATCAGGGGTCAAAAAAGTATTGTTATTATTCATAAGGTTAATAATTCCACTAAGTAGTAAATTTGGGGTGTGTTTATTAGATTCACGCCAAAACTACTGATACTGATCAGGCTGAAATTTTGTATGTAGATTACTTGATATTTGGACTAGTCTTACTTCGGATTAGTCTATAACAGTTAGTAACACATAAATCTCTTTGCTGCAGGATGAGAAAGGAAAATAAATGGGATGAATGAGAAAAAAATGGCATGAGACGGCATAGGGTGTATACGGAACATCTCAGGGTTAAAACCCCGGGAAACAGCTAGGTAAACAAGTACATAATGTATTTACACCTATGTTTATACATTTTATACATCGTTTTATTTATGTCTGTAGAGCAATCAGAAATGAAAACCGCGCCCCTAGCCTCCGGATGTATTTACAATCAAAATCTACTTACACCATATTAAAACAGCATGCGACTCTATAAACCTCAAAATTATTACATGCACCAGATGTTAAGGCACGTCCATTTGAGATAAATTAATATAGCCCGATGGATATTCGTATTAGCATTCTTGATTGTACCGTTAGTCGATACAGATTCTTTGTCGGTGTTACTAATAAGCAAATCTGTGGAACTCGTCTTGTCCGCACTTGTCCGTAAGTGTACTTTGTTTAGTGATGGGACAAGTTTTTCTAGCAACAGTCTTGGTCATGTCTTCAAACGAAATTAATGGTCAATTTATTTGGATAATAAACAAGATTGCTTCTTGGTTTTAATTTCAATAATAAGATTGTTAAATCTATAGTCTCATCACCATCATCATCTCAACCGCAGGAAGTCCACGGCTGGATATAAGCCTCCCCCATGTTTGTTTGCTAATATTCTTTACGCTTGGTAGGCGAGCGCAATTTTATTATTATTTTTTATTATTTTTTACGTGGCATCCTCTGGATTTCATAATTCGTTCAAGGGATTTCATAACCCTTAGTATAGCATCTTACGGCAACCATGGGTAGAAAGGATGGGGTACTTTTTCTACTGCCGGTACATCACTGCAAAATTATTGTTTTTAAATTATAAAATACTTTACGAACTTTGCGTGCTGTCGAGTTGAGTTTTCTCATTGGCTGAAATATTATTCGATGGGGCTTTAACGAGTTGTCATTTTTAGAAAGCCTAGCGGGTGTATTCTTATTTTCTTAAAAAATTATACTTTCGAGGAAATAACAAACGATGATGATGATTATAGTGAATAATTGATGGCGTTACACAATTTACTTATCGTTCATAATTTTGTCAAAACCAATTAAATGTTAATCAAGCGGATGCACATAAAAATAGACAAAAATGAACAATATTATTTAAAAAACAAGACTACCTACACCTGTTACAGTTTATGTGTCCCATCCTTAGCTACTGTAGAGCAACTATCTGATTAGCATTCCTCCAATCTCGTTTATAGTCGAAACGATAACTTGAATTGAGTATTTCTAATGCAGCACTAATATTAATTTGTTGTCACAAGCAATTTATTTATACGTGAAGTTTTATATGTATTCAAATAAGTAGCCAAAATCAGTATTGGTATAACATAATATAGAATCAAACTTATTATTAATATTATGACATCATGGATATACGACAAAGTTCGTTTATTTTTTCATTTAGTGAATTGTAAATTAATCTTATGATTTTTTTATTTGTAAATTTTAACATCTGCCCCGTTAGCACAGTGACCAGGGAAAACGAAGTCCCAGGAGGTTAGAACGAGACAGCAAATATGCAATGTTAGGGCGCGAAAGAGAAAACATATGGGGAAAATAGGTTATCCCCGTGCTGTGCTAGGCGGGCAGATTGAGGAAAAAACAGACAAAGCCTTTTTAGAGCCAAACTTAGAGCCTTTGCACAAAACACTTCGCTTCTTACACTTATTACTATTCTTCGCACACTTATTCCAATGGATAGATTAGGTCGATTATCTATTCCATCCGTCAACTTAATAGTAGTGATCTCAGGAAAAAACGCTAAGTATAATAAAATACAACGCTAAGTTTGGTGCGTAAAAGATATTGATTGAATACCGCAATCTTTATAATATAACACAATTAATTGAGAGATACCTATCATTTTAAAAGCGTGTGAAAACTAGAATTTTTTTAACATATAATTTCATTACGACAAATTATTAAATAGTTTTTAGTTTAGAAAATGTTTCATTATCATATATCTTAAACGTGAACTATATATGATGAATTATGAAGCATAAACAATCATCCAGAATCTGATGATCAAGATTAGTTTATTGCGCTTAATTTTACTTGTTACGTGTAAATTTTTTGCTACTTCTATAATATTAGTAGTGTCTAATCTTGCTCATTACTAAGTAAACTGTTAATTTAATGATTTAATGTTTCTACTTTCATATAAGCAGCTTTCTTGTTATACGCTTTATTTTAAGTAGGTAATTACTGCTCTTAATTTCATTTCGGAAAATATATTAAACATGTATTTATTAATTTGAATTCATATCAGACCCGCCATCGTTAAAATATTTACAGTTACACCTAAACGAAAATTATATATAAAATTTTAATTTTTGATAGATTTGTCAGAATAATATCAAATAACATAATTAACAATAACTAAACTTCCCTTGCAATGGATCAAAAGAAACGTGTGCAAAAAAAAAAAAAAAAACGACAAATTCACAATAACACTTAAGTGAAACGTTAAACGTCACAACAATTTTAATTGCACCTCTATCTAACAATTTGAACTAAAATTCCAATTCGTTGGATCCAAAGAGACGTATGCACCAAAACGAATAAAAATAAACGACGTGAAAGATGAAGCTATAAATTTTGGGCTGCGGCGCTTTTGACCTCAGATCTAACAAATTAACAAGTGATTTAGCTACCGATTCGGGTAAAGAAATGCCATCGCTGACGCTTAATGGGATAAAACAAATAATACTGATAGCAAGTGAATCAAATGCATGGAAAGGTAGGTAGCCAGTGAGCTTAGCTTTCCTTTGAAATTAATCTTTAATAATAGTTTTTGTTACGAATTCGGGATGATTCAGTTTTCTTTACTTCTTCAGTTCACTTTTAGTTTTTTCATTTTAAATCAACTACTTTATACCATATCGATGAGTGATGGACTTATCAAAATGCTTCAATCAAATCTTAGCACTATGTAAATGCCACCGTAGCTACGGTGTGTCTATAATGGGTGGGTATCTACAATGTGTTAGAATAAGTTGTAGTCATATTTGAAGGGGGTCTAACCTTAACAATTTGCAAAAGAAAGAATTCTGAGTTTTTTTTATGAACCCCCTCAAGTATTAATACACCATTTTGTAGCACATTGTAAAGTACTGTGCCCCGCAAAGCTGAAATTGCCAAAAAGCGGGTAATATCGCAAATAAAGCCACCCGAGGGATTAAAAGTGAAGACCCACGCATCTTAGCAATCCCAATCACTGACAAGAGTGCCCGACTTAGCAGAGAGACTAACCTTTCCATAATAAGAAATCAAATTTTCAAAATTGTTTGAGCTCTATTTACAGAATTCAAAGTCCTCACCAACTGATACACTCACTCATCAAGGCCCAGTCCCAACCCTTGGACCTAGAGAGCAGGAATTTTGCACATAGGTTTCCAATATGATTAGTAAATCAAGAAATTCCCAAAACTCCGACAAGAGCGAAGTCGCAGGAATTACGCCTGTAGAGTATAACCCCTTATAGGATCACTTTGTTGTCCGTCTGTCTATCTGTCTGTCTGTCTGTCCAATTGTCAAGACACTTTTTAACAGGAACGCGTGGAGGTATCAAGTTGAAATTTATATCAACTACTCAGATCTGCGATCCCTTGTAACTGTGAAAAAATCATACTTTTAAGTTAATGCAATCAAAAGTTATGGTCATTTTAGTGCATATTTCCATACTTTGCGCAAGGAACTAATAGATGGCGCTGTATGTTCTGTAGACAGATTGTTTTTCGGGATTGGAAGCATTTTGTTCAGGTATGAAACCCTACACTATGCATAAATACGTATACCTTAACAATTTATTTTTGTAGATATTTTAGTAAGTAAAGATCTAAGTACCAAGTTGATGACTAATCCAACGAAGGAAACATTGCACGACAAAGCCGATAAAAAAAGTTGTCGATCACAGGAAGTTTTAATAGATAAACCACCAAATTTGCCTTAATTACTGCGGACTTTAATTTAAGCAGTTTTCCGCACAACCGTGAGAGTGTATAAAAAACAACAGTTTGAACCATATTAGTGGGTATTTTTAGAAGAATTGAACAGTTACGATCAAAATGCTGGCGTTTATCTGGCTCAACGTATAAGCATTGCTATTCAACGTAGCAATGCCGCCAGTATCTTGGATACGCTGCCATCTGACAGTGGTTTAGAGCAATTGGATTTTCTATAGGCTGACATGTCGGCCTGTGGATTTTCGAAGTGTTCTATGATATAGTGTATTTAGTTAGGGTAGATAGTAAGTAGGTAGCTCTATTGTTTAGTCTCTTTTCAATAAAGGCACTATGCCTTATAAAATATGTATTATGTATGTATGTATAATATAATATATAATTAATTTAGTATATAATTAGTGTTACGCACCATATCAAAGTAAGTTTTAGTTAATCTCTCTATAGACGCTAAGGCAATCCAAAATCTTTTGATCGGATAAGGTAGCATGTTATTAATGCTTTTTTGTATGGAATCGGGGTATGTAGTCATTTTCATGGCTATATTTATTTATTTCTAACGAATCGGTCCTAATTTGACAAGTTTTTATGTAGTTTTTATTTATGACTCTGCTTCCTGTTTTGAGTATTTTTGTGTCTTATCGAAATCAATATTGGTTTTGATATTAGTCTTTTACATAACATAACATACATTCACGCCTTTTTCCCGAAGGGGTAGGCAGAGGTGTACCCAGGACTTAGTCCCATAGTAGATACACCCACATTTCGCCAGTATGTTATTGGTCCCATGTAATAGGGGGCGAGCCTATTGCCATATACCGGGCACAGTTCCAGACTCCAGGCAGCTATTGAGATAATTCCTAATGGAAAAATCCAATATTTAGCACTATGCCTGACCTGGGGATCGAACCCGGGACCTCTTGATTGGCAGTCGAGCATCCGCCCACTACGCCACCGAGGCAGTCATTAGTCTTTTATAGGATCGAAAACATAACAGTGTTGTGTAACATTATAAATAACTCTAGTACGGTTCAACTAATGCATAAGACCTGCATTTGTAGTTATATCGTTCAATCGCCATAATACCAAATTGTGTAAAATATTTTGAATAAAGGCATAAAGGCTGCCAGGCTAAAGTGGGATTGGGCAGGTCATGTTAGTCGCATGCATCCTAACCGCTGGGCAAAGATCACCAAAGAATGGGCACCTGAAGACGGACTTCGTCGCCGAGGCCGGCCCAGAAAGAGATGGCGTGATGACTTAGACGCGTACCAGTCGGGCTGGCCAAAGGTTGTGCAGTAACGTGATGTAAGGAAGGGCTTGGGGGAGGCCTTTGCCCAGCAGTGGGAAAGTATAAGCTAGAAAAAAAAATTGGTATCACTGAAAATATCTAAAATTTGGTATGCAGAACTCTCCTTTTTTATCCTCATGAGTATTTAATAAGTTTGAACGATTTCAGCTTTGCTTTATGTATTTTGTGAAATGTTTCGATATTTTACTACGAGTTTTATATTTTACTAAATGAAAGCTATTATTTTACTGGATACTGATCTTAGCAATATGCATTATGTATGCGAAAGCGTGATCGAAACTGAGGAGTTAAACACATAAAACATTATGCCCTTATAGGCAATGCAGACTACACCATATTTTACACAACTTTAAGGGCTTAAACCCACGAGAATCATTAGCTCAACAAATTATATGGTTGACATTTTGATATTTTCCAAATGTGCCAAATGGCAAACCTACTAATAAGTGTCGGTATGTGTGAGTTGTTTCTATGTGTTTGTTACGTTTTCTCATTAAAAACTACTAAAACGATTGGGATGAAATTTGGTATGTAGACAGCTTAAACCCCGGAATAAATCATGGGGTATATATTTTTTATCTCGATATTTCCACGACAATTATGTCTATTCGGGTAAAACCGCGAGGTACATCTAGTAATGTATATCTAACTTAAATACCAAAGATATCAAAAAATAAATGTGTTTTTAAATAAAAAGCAACATACTTTAAATTAAAATAATGTCCGCATAAAGTTTGTTAAACCTTAGCGTCATTTTAAGGAACGATGTCCTTCATCTCGCTACTAATATAGCTAAAATACTCTTTGGTATGTTTTTTCGGGGGTTTTTTATAAATACTTCTTGTATCAATAATTATAAAAAAAAACATCTTGCGAAGGTGTATTTTGACCTTTACGTAGAACGAGAACACTACCGATCAGGTTCCAATTTATTTTTAAGTTAGGTCTTATGAATAACAATGACTTTGTGATATAGTGGCTTATTAAATGCGTTCTCAATTACCTAAGACTTCCAGTTTTATGCTTCTAGTCTCATTGATGAATAGAAAACTTGTTTTATAAGAAAATACATGGGAAAATGCATAGAGGATTTATATTTCCAACTAGCAATTCGCCCTGGCTTTGCAGAGTATATACATATATATGTTTTTTTAGACTCATTCGAAGAAATCTGTAATACACTGTTTTATATACATTAATATATGCACGCAGCGCCTTAAAATAATGCTTCCAGACAACATGATTTTTTCCGAATTTTTGGACTTCATCGTCATACTTTAATGTACACGAATTTTTAATAAAATATAATATACCGAAACCTTCATCTTGCATCATTTCATTCGTTGATTATTTTTCCACCTTATACCACTAAAGATAGAGTTGGCAAATCTTCCGTTCTAGACTATCCTCCGTCGTCTTTGCACTCACTCCTTTTTCACGCACACTCTCTTTCACTTAGTGCATCCAAATTTTTGGAGCCCTCTCCCTACAATTCCCTGTACATTCATCCCCAGTCTCAATCCGTATCGTGGCCTCGAACTTCATCCCTTCCCATAACATGTCCATACCAAGCTAGTCTGTCACTCTTTCATTTGTCAGTCACTGAAGCTAAAATAATAAATTGTTAAGGCATACGTATGTATGCTTAATGTAGAGTTTCATACCTACATACCAAAAACATGCAGCGCCATCTTTTAGTTCCTTGCGCGAAGTATGGAAATATGCAGTAAAATGGCCATAACTTGTGATTGCATTAACTTAGAAGTATGATTTTTTACAGCCGCAAGGGACCGCAGATCTGCGTAGTTGATATTAATTTCAACTAGATACCTCAACGCGTTCCCTTTAAATAGTGCCTTGACAGACCGGCCGACAGACAAACGGATTGACACACAGACGGACAACAAAGTGATCTTATAAGGGTTCCTTTTTTCCTTTTCAGGTATGGAATCCTAAGAGGGGAAAACCATTTTATTATTAAGATAAATTATTTATTGTACTTCGACTCACAGAAATCATAACAAAAACAAAGTAGCTACATTTCATCTTAGGCTAGAACAATTGCTGGTCTAGCGATTTCTTCCATATAAGCGTACGGAAAGGAGTAGTATTGTAAATATTTCTCATATAATTAGTAGGTAATTAATTAAATAATTACTGATCAACAATAATATTGATCAAGACACAACATTAATTTTATGTCGAAATTATACAAATGTTTATGATTCCACTCTGAACTTAAAAATGCAATTCATTATTTCGACGTGTCATCTTCGACTCAATAACTTCTTTTATCTATCACTTAAAATTCATTTATACGCGGGAGTGAATTTAAATGGCATCTTAACTGGAGGATAATTAATAAAACGTCGATAAAAGTCCACCGACTTACACTATAAGGTTGACCATGATTTCATAGAAACAAATTATTATTATTTTTATTAGGCATGAAAATAGCATGAAAATACCAAATAATTCTACAGCTATCTATAGAGCGAATACTTTTTATTTACTTATAAGTAGGTAGGTAGGTCTTAAATGCAACGTGTGATAAAAATGTGAAGTAATACTTTAGGCGATGTTTCAACACATCAAACTGAACAACCTGCAACGAAAAGAAAGATTTGCGTAATTCGCGGAGCCAAAATTTAACTGCTTTTTTATTGTGAATATTACTAAAACTTTTTTTACACGTTGTATAAATACAACGTATAATAATAAAAAATAAATGTGAATATACAAAATATATTATACAAATACATAATATACAAGTATATTTCGATAATATTATAATATTATTATGATTATAGTTTATATATTTATAGATATAGTTTATATATATATTGAAAAAATTCACGATGACAGTAATGAAAAAATAAGGCAAAATGAATAGATTCATTATTTACTACTTTTATTCACATTCATAAACGGTTTCCTTAGACTGAATTGAATAAACGTTTATTTTATTTGAATTTTTTGTCCCAAGAAAGAAATATATAATGGTGTGACTGTAAATTGAACATTATTCGGATAAAAGACACGAAAGTCGAACATAAATTATGTTATCCGTCGATTCCTTTGATGCCGCGACATTACTATCGAAACTCGATTTATTGGAGAGTTAATGAGACAGAATGTTCATTTGAAAAGATTATAAATTCAATTTGCTAAAATACTAATAAGGTAATATTATGGATCCCATGCTCCAAATTGTTAGTGAAATATGGTCTTCAATTCTACATGAAACCGGTTTCTTAATGTGGATTTTTGGTCTTTATTACTTATAAGCTAAGTAATAAATTAAATTAAATTAATTAAATATTCGTTTATTTCAGGCTCACATGACCCCATAACACATCACAAAATTACAGATTGTAATATGAATATTGAAATTGAAATTGAAATAAAGACCATTACTTAGCTTATGTTTACTATTTTTTTTTAATCTTATAATTTTTAGCAAGCTTTTTTTTTATAGTCAGTGACAAGACGAGCAAATTAGGTACCTGATGGTAAGCATCATGTTCGCTCATATCAGACACAGGGCCATCCAGTGTTTAAAATTCAAAATTCTACGCGGCACTGCACTGCGCCTGTCACGCTGAGATATTAGTTGTTGAAACTTGTCATGCCCAGTAATTTCGCTGGTAACATTGCCCTTGACCGGAATACAGTATTGTTTGCACATTACTGTTTGGCGGATGAGTAACTAGGTGTTACTAAGGATGAATAACTAAAAAGTATTAATAAATTTAAGGTATGGTACAGTAAAATACAATGTATTATTATTCATTAATAACTGTAACAGTAAGAAGTAATATAACATAAGGATGCCTAAAAATTAGTAAATATAACTAATTTTAAGGCATTCTTAGGATTGAGGAAGGAGGATTGAGGAAGGAGGATAATACAATTATGAGAAAAGATTTTTTTAAATTGGTTAGTTTCAAAAATGTTTTAACTAAGGTATTTGAAAGAGCCGCACTAATAGGTACATCCTATACAAGTTTTAAGACAAATATGTAGTAATATTCAAGGGGGTGGAACTACCTATAAAACGGAACACCTTTCAACAGAAAGAATACCGAATTAAATAACAAAAACGACTTCCTATACAAAATGCATCATCTAATATGTAATTTGCCTCAGTGGCGTAGAGGGCGCATGCTCGACTGCCAATCAAGAGGTCCCGGGTTCGATCCCTAGGTCAGGCAGTGTTAAATATTGGATTTTTTCTTTAGGAATTATCTCAATAACTGCCTGGAGTCTGGAACGGTGCCCGGTAGATGGCAATAGGCTCGCCCCCTATTACATGGGACCAATAACATACTGGCGAAATGTGGGTGTATCTACTATGGGACTGAGTTCTGGGTACACCTCTGCCTACCCCTTCGGGAAAAAGGCGTGAATGTATGTAATATGTAATTTGGCATGGAAAGTCAACATCTTTTTTTGCATTTGTTCAGTTTGAATGATCGATTGTCGTTTGTTTTACGTAAGAAATAATAATGACAGCTATAAGGTCGATCAATTATTGTACAAAATAATTGAGCTTTGAAACTGATTATTTTTACACTCTAGCTTTCTAGTGTAAAAATACATAACAACAACATACATTCACGCCTTTTTCCCGAAGGGGTAGGCAGAGGTATACCCAGGACTCAGTTCCATAGTAGATATACCCACATTTCGCCAGTATGTTATTGGTCCCATGTAATAGGGGGCGAGCCTATTGCCATCTACCGGGCACAGTTCCAGACTCCAGGCAGTTATTGAGATAATTCCTAATGGAAAAATTAAATATGTAAAAATATATAGTATATATAGTATATATAGAGTATAGTATATAGTATAGTATATATAGTATATATAGAGTGTATATATAGTATATGTTTTTATGACACTGATCTCTTTCCTCTACCATGACAAAAAAAATTATCATTAATAAATATCATTTGATGATTTTTTTAAAGTGGTTACAAAAGTATTGGTAAAAGAGTCCAAAACAAATGAAAATCAAATTGCTCTTGAACTCCATGAGCCTTGAGTCAAGTCTCATAACCTTCCAACGAGCACAGCCGCAGTCGGTCGAATTGCACCGCAGATCTATACTCAATGTTACTGGACACCCGAGCACTGAATTATTACGTCAGTTGACCACAAGTAAGGCTACTGAGATATAATAGCGCTTCTATACCATTATTTATTATTTGAATATAGGCTACTGATATATTTATTGATTATATATTTATTGATATTTTTATATTTTTTGACTGCCTCGGTGGCGTAGAGGGCGCATGCTCGACTGCCAATCAAAAGGTCCCGGGTTCGATCCCCAGGTCAGGCAAAGTGTTAAATATTGGATTTTTCCATAAGGAATTATCTCAATAACTGCCTGGAGTCTGGAACTGTGCTCGGTAGATGGCAATAGGCTCGCCCCCTATTACATGAGACCAATAACATACTGGCTAAATGTGGGTGTATCTATTAAGGGACTGAGTCCTGGGTACACCTCTGCCTACCCCTTCGGGATAAAAGGCGTGAATGTATGTTAAGATATATTAATTCTATAGACTTAGATAAACAAAAAATATGTGACGCATTATTTGTAAGAATTTAAAAAGTGGTCGCATAAAGTACTTTGCTATTTATTGTACAATATAGAAACTTTACACGACCGTAGGCGGCTAAAAATTACCTTCTAATATTAAAAATGCGAAACTACGTGAGGAATTATGGATATGTCTGTTACTCTTTCACACCAAAATTACTAAAATGATTAGGCTGAAATTCGGCATGCAGATAGTTTAGACCTCAGTATATTTTGTAGTGGTAGGCCTCTTTTGCAGGGGGCCGCCTGGGGAAGTACCACACCATTGCCAGTTATTCATCCGCCAAGCAGTAATGTGCAAACATTACTGTGTTCCGGTCTGAAAGGCAATGTTACCGTCGAAATTACTGGGCATGACGAGATTCAACAACTCATATCTTAGGGCGCAGTGCACTGCGCCTGCCACCTGCCTCTTGACCTGACCTGGGGATTGAATCCTGGACCAAAGGATCGGCAGTCGAGCTTACGCACACTACGCCACCGAGGCAGTCTCTGACTTACCCTTCGGAGAAAAAGGCGATAAGTGTTCAAAGATACGATAAATTTAAGGGGCTCAATAAAAATGCTAGTTATTTATTTCTTGTCGTGCTTTGCCGGTTTTCACTTTTTCTTTTACAGCGCAAATATACTTACTATATTATGTTAAAGTATCTATTATAAAGTTTCTCTTAATATGAGAAATTGAGCTTTCATAATCATAGCTGTGATTGACCTAATCCTACAATATAAATTTATGATAGATATCGAGTGTATCTACACCATTTAATTATTATAATCGTAACTAGGGTCAGTAGGGATAAATTCGGATATCTCCTATGACATTTTTACACTTATAAAAAAAAGTTAATTAAAAAAAATTCTAGTATACAATTCTGCCCAATAGCACAGACCAATAGGGTCAGCCGGAATAAGGAGAGAAATAACTAAATGATAGCTTTTTTAACCTGTGGATATGCTTTTCGCATACCATCCGTAACTCGGTTAACTATTGACACCTATCTCGTTTACGCTTTGCCTTGACATTGGCCGCTTCGTCTTCTTATCAAATCAGTCTGTGTTCAGAGTATGTAGATCGTTTGGAAGCGTCGATCATAACTTTTAAAAGAATTGTGGTTGACAGCCTCGTTGGCCCAGATGGTAGTAACTCTGCTTTCTGTGCCGCAGGGCCCGGGTTCGATCCCCGGCCAGGTCAAACATTTGTGTGCATGAACATGTCTGTTTGATCTGTGTCTGGGTGTTATAAGCGTATATAAGTATGTATATCAATGATCTGGTAACCATAGTACAGGCTTCTAGCCTAGTTTGGGACCAGATGACCGTGTGTGGAAGTTGTCCATTATTATTATTATATAATATAATCGCCTATAATAATACACCTGGGTAATTAAAACCAACAGCATTACGTGATTTTCGAAGCACGGTGGCGCGGCGTCCAGATGCCATACCACATCGTATAAGATTTGAACACCCCTGTGTTCCTCCTCTGGATTTCGATTACTACATTATTTCCACTAGTCCAGTCACAGACACTACGACTATGCCCTTACAGTTACTGACCCTATATAGGTACCCCACTATACCCTATTTAAAAGAAAAAGCTTAGTATAGCTCTCGCAATAAAGTATCGTTCAAAAACGAGTAACTTCATATCGAAGTCGGTTCGTGACGCGTTCCGCAGTAAATATCAGAGCAGTAATCGAATCTGTGCATGCCTCTACTACTTCACGATTATTTGTATTAGCTAGTTTAAGCTTTTGTAGGAGGAGCTGAAATTAATTTAAAAATATTCTTATACCATTACAGCGAGATCGTGGAACATTATTATAATTTTTATTCTTATAAAATTAATAATTTGGCCTCAATCTTTAGAAGAACCAGAAAAAAATTAGATGGAAAAAACATAATGGCAGAGAAAAGGAAGGCTATTCTAATGTTAAAAATGCCTCATGATTATAATTGTGTATATATTTTTATTACGATAATTTTTATGAAAAAAATATTAATAAAACATACATTCACGCCTTTTTTCCCGAAGGGGTAGTCAGAGGTGTACCCAGGACTCAGTCTCATAGTAGATACACCCACACTTCGCCAGCATGTTACCGGTCCCATGCAATAGGGGGCGAGCCTATTGCCATCTACCGGGCACAGTTCCAGACTCCAGGCAGATAGTGAGATAATTCCTAATGGAAAAATCCAATCCACTCTGCCTGACCTGGGAATCGAACCCAGGCTTGATTGGCAGTCGAGCATGCGCCCTCTACGCCACCGAGGCAGTCTACGCCACCGAGGCAGCCTAAAATATTTAAAAAATTATTATATCAGATTCAAAATTAATTTTTAATCAATAGAAAATAAATGATACAAAACCAACAAAATTAACTTGAGGAAAGGAAATGATTCAGGTTTATAAAACCAATCACTCAGTTTCCGCACCATAAAAATCAGACATTGAATCGTTAGACTTATGGTTACGAGACGTAGAATAAACTAAGCTTATTTAGTGTGATTCTGGAGTTGTTATAGTCTATGGTCTATATGATTGGTTAATGGTTACCAGTTGTCAGTGGTCAGGTATCCGGTGAAGTTTCCGGCTTACTACTGTTCAGAACTACTGATTGGAAGCGCATTGACTAGTCGGTTGGAACTTTGGAAGAAACATTTTTTTTTTTTTATTTATTTAAAATAAAAAATTGAATAAGAAATTGAAGTAATTACTAGGGAGTTCATAGTACCTAAAGGTTAATTATATATAACATAATAATATGTCACAATCATGAGCCTCGGGATTGATCTTTAGGTCAGGCACAGTATTATTGGTTTTTTTATTAGAAATTATCTCTACGACCGCCTGGAGTCTGGTAGATGGCAATAGGCTCGCCCCCTATTACATGGGACCAATAAGATACTAGCGGAATATGGGTGTACTAAGAGAGTACTAAGAGACTGAGACTGAGTCCTGGGTACACCTTTGCCTACCCCTTAATGCGTGATTGTATAGATATTAGACTCTAGGCAGTCATTAAGATAATTCCTAATGGAAAATCAAATATTTAACATTATGCCTGACCTGGGGATCCAACCCGGGACCTCATGATCGGCAGTAGACCTTGCCCCAATACGCCACCGAAGTCATATCAAAACTATTAGTAGTAGTAGTTTGTAGTGGTAGGCCTCTTTAGCAAGGGACCGCCTGGGGAAGTACCACACATTTGCAGTTATTCATCCGCCAAGCAGTAATGTGGAAACATTACTGTGTTCCTAATGAAGGGCAATGTTACCAGCGAAATTACTGGGCATGATGAGATTCAACAACTCATATCTCAGGGTGACAGGCACAGTGCAGTGCCGCGTAGAATTTTAAATTATAAAACACTGGGTGGCACTGTATGTGATATGGGCAATCATGATGCCTACCATCAGGCACCTGATTAGCTAGTCTTGTCACTCAATATCATAAAAAAAAATTAGATCATTAGTAATTTTACTAATTATTAAATTACAAAAATTAATGGTCGATTGAAAACAAGCTTCAGATATAACTTAAACATCTTTTAATAACAGTTTCTAGACCAAATAAAGAAGACCAAAAATCCGCCAAAAAAACCTACATAAGTTTGATTAATAAAGGTTTACACAAATGTGGCCGGACCCACTAGGTGGCTAATGCATTTGACCCCACATCGCCATTTGAACTATGTTCTTAATGCCGCGAACAAATCACTATCCCATCACCCATCATCTCAGTCACGACAAATTCGACGGCTGAACAATTGACACATACATTTTTCTAACCATTACAACTTGTGTTCATACGCGTTACTTCTACATGATTTCAACACGGTAATCGTTGTTTATCTAAGCGTATAAGTCTTAACTTGATTGATATTTGGTTAGAAGCATACTGATGTATTTGAACCTGTCAAAATGATCGCTCGTCTATAAACAGTTTCACAATTACTGTATTTTGAATACATTTGCGTCTGTTTTCTAAAACTCAACTATAAATCTAATTATGTTCATAGATAAATCACCCATGTAGACCTGACACCAAGTTGGTATATTATCCTTTCGTACGCCGGGATTCCAGACACAATGCAAACATTGTGTCTCGCGTGGATCCGCGTTCCGGCGTAGGTAAGGTTTATCATAATAATATAGCCAGAAACAACTCTCTCCTTATCGGGTGAGTGAGATCACAGTGACTGGTGAGGAGACAATACAAAAACACGCTTCTTGGGAACGAGTGCAATATTCTATAAGACGTAAAATACTTACTAGTCAGAGACTTTAAGTAACAGACATGTAAACTCCTTAAATAAATATTATGTGCATAGATTATGGTGCTAATAAAATTAAGGACGCGTGAAAGATGCATTAAATTTAAATAATGAAAGTTATTGATATGATTTTAGTTTCGGCAATTTATTTAACGAATCGTTTGAGTAATGGATGAATCACGATCGATTCTAAATTTTAATATCAGTCTTAGCGTAATGATAGAAGCGTTATCTTAAAAACCACGCCTTAATTGTTTCGTTAATTGAAATTACTCTTCGCAAGAAACTCTGACGTCAGAAACGCTCGCGAAGGCGTAGAGCGAAACTATTATACACTCTTAAATTAAAGTTATAATAATATTATAATATAAAGAAAAAATTTAATTAAAAAAAAATATTATAAAAAAGGTTTATCAATTTCTATTATGAATTCTAATTGTAACATTTGACGTGTCGGTGGGTAGAATGCGAAATGATATTACCTATAGATAAACACACATGCCCCTACAAGCTTCAGGTAGATGTGATAGAAAATTTTCCCCGATTTCACCGTATTAGTACCTCCACGGTAACTCAACTGGTAGGGTGTCCACCACGCGAAATGATGCGGAGGGTGCTTGGTTCAAATCCCGCCCGTGGGTGTAATTTTTCTTCCCATTTCATATTGTATTTCAAGCGAATAGACCGCTTAGTCTTTAAAAATTATAAAATATTACAATAATAATAATAATATCTTGACTGTAGACTACTTCAATTATGGTATCATCACTCATACTCATCCTATCATTCCCCTATCCATCCAAAGGCTGGTTGCCTGGAAGAGATCGCTTAATGCGATAAGGCCGCCTATTGTCGAGTAATTAGAATTAAGTTCTGCTATTTGATTTTTAAGTTTAATCTTTATAAAGTTTGGTCTCATTAAAGAGTATTGTATTGTATTGTATCAAAAAAAAGTTGCTTGTAATGAGCTTACATAATTTTTAGTGAGACTAAAAGTTAACATTTCAATTACCTCACAATGTATTAATTCTCTGTTTTAAAAGAGAGTTCTCACGAATGAAAGTGAAAATAATCTCAACATGTGTTCACCATTTCCCATAAGCACTGCTAAGCTTAAAGAACGGACGTCCTTTATTAGTGTGCAAAGGTATTAACATAATATTCATAATAAATGTGAAT
This sequence comes from Hemistola chrysoprasaria, assembly GCA_947063395.1. NCBI lineage: Eukaryota > Metazoa > Arthropoda > Insecta > Lepidoptera > Geometridae > Hemistola > Hemistola chrysoprasaria. The sequence goes on along the minus strand of OX346716.1, from coordinate 13,309,151 downwards.
TTAACAGAATATTATAATTTTATCATAGTTTTAGTTCTTTGTCACAGTAAATGTTGGTAGTATTTGACAGCCTCGCTGGCTGAGATGGTAGTAACTCTGCTTTCTGTGCCGCAGGGCCCGGGTTCGATCCCCGGCCAGGTCAAACATTTGTGTGCATGAACATGTCTGTTTGATCTGTGTCTGGGTGTTATAAGCTTATATAAGTATGTATATCAGTCATCTGGTTACCATAGTACAGGCTTCTAGCCAAGTTTGGGGCCAGATGACCGTTTGTGGAAAAAAAAAAAAAAAAAAAAACTCTATACAAGAGCCATCTTCAATTTAATCGATTCAACAAAAAACACAATTTCAATTTAGTTTTTTTAATTACTTAATTAAAAAAAAATTATGTGAAAAATTATATATAATTTTATTATTATAATCTTACAGAAAATAAATTATAATTACAATATGATTACCTGAACCTGTTACCGGAAATTACTCGGCATGACGACTACAACTAATATCTCAGAGTGCCGAAATTTCGAATTTTAAAACACTGAGTGGCACTGTGACTGATATGGGCAATCATGATGCTTAGAATGCTTACCATCAGTCACCTGATTTGCTCGTCTTGTTACTACCTAACATAAAAAAAAACCTTAATTTGCCAAAGTTCTTCAAAAATCTCTCACGGAAACGTTGAGACATTTCGGATGTTGTCAATATCGGAAACTAATACTTTTATTTTATTGAATCTTTGTGTTGTCGCCATTTCCTTCCTGATTAACGATTATCTATTTGAATTTATGTCTCACATTAATGGTTAACCTCATTCTAGATTAGTATTCTCTTTTGTTAACAATTTCATTGTATTTCATTTCATGTCACTGAAATAGTGAGTTTATTTTGAATACTTAAAGAGAACTATAAAAAATTGATTGATTTAAGACAACTTATTTTTTTATATAACACTGTCTGGTAAATATGGTAAATCTATACATAAATTATATAACTATGCCTTATTTTCGCCCGTATATGCAACGTTCTCGTGGAAATGTCGATGCAAAAGTCCATAAGTGGTGGATGAGTACTTTTGCATCGATATTATTTAAGCTCGGTGTTTAGACTTTGACCATATTTTTTAAGAAGGGCAACTGCCATACCGATATTATTAATAGGACCATTCCAATGTGACCACTAAGCAGCTTTTGATGGATTATTGTAGCGTGTGGTCCAATGGGAATATGCCCGGCTTTAAATCCGGCGTCCCTGGATCGAATCTCACATGTGGACTTTTCTCGCCTTGGCGCAACCGTGTTTCGGATGGCACGTTAAAACTGTAGGTCTCGGCTGTTTCCTATAAAATATGTAGGGGGCAGTCGCTAGGTCATGTCAGAGGCCTTGTAGAAATTCTGATAATATGGGTTTTCCACATAATCCATATAAATTGACTCGAGCAGTGTAATAATTGGGGTAACCCGTTCTGTTAGAGTATACATTCAAATTATTATCAGTGTGACATAGAGATCTTCGGGACCTATATAAATTATATTATAGCATATAGGGTAGGCATGGCACTTGCCCTTCTTAAAAATTTGCCAAAAGTATCGTAGACACCGAGCTAATAATTTTAAACGATATCAGAACTACAACTACAACGAGATTAAACATTTTCACGCAATCTGATACTCCCGAGACAGTAACATAAGTCGTCACGGTTTGACTACGATAGCTTTCCCACTACGTGTATCAATAACATACTATCACATGGACAAGAAAGAAATTTTTAGATATAATATGAGAAGGCGGGATCGATGGAGAGCGGTTGATTTTTGTTAGCACATTCACTTAAGAACGTACGCGGCCTTCTAGGAATTTGACACAATCCTATGAAAAATTTACCAAATCAATGTTTTGTATTGCCCTGTTTCCTCCGAAAATAAACCCATTCTATTATTTTATATCTTAATAAATGAATAGAGATTAAAAAAACACCTGAGAGACCTTTATACTCGTAGGCATTAAAACAAAAAATGGAACACTGTTGCATCATTTTTTGTTAACAAAAAAACCATTCACATTTTGATTATTATCACGCATTAGTAAAAACTTTTTTTGACCGACCACATGTCAATTTACTTTGCCATTGATGTATTTTTTCAACTGGCAAGTTTTTAGAGAAATGCTTTTTTCGAATTTGCACCTTCTCGAATGCGCGTTTTTATGGTTTTAGTGCAATTTTGCTAACGATGCAGCGGATTGTGTACTTCCGGACACCTTTTGTGAATTAGCTTCATTTGTTTTTTTATTGATTCTGTTGTTGTAAAGTAAGGAATTGTTTAGAAAAAACTTATGAATATGTAGATACATAATTTTTGTCTCTACAATTTTCTAGGCACTAGCTAAATTAAGATTAATGTGATAAATAAAATGCATATTATACTATGTGACAAGACCAGACTATGATTATGTTTGACATTTGAAAAGGTTCTGCTATAATTTCCATAAAACTCCTAAACAGGTTCTAAGCACAACATTACTTATATAGCAAAAAAAGCGACGTCTATCTTATACACCCAAAGTTTTTTGCAACCATAATGTAGAAGCCTACAAAAAAGTGTTTGTAATATTAATTATCACTACCTATTATATTAACTAAAGGGTTTACGGACTAAGGAAGGCGCGTGGACTGTTTGTCCCAGTTGCCAACATTTTATGTTTATGTTTACGTTTTTGAATAGTGTGGCCTTCAGGCAACGGAAAAGCTGTGTAGTTACATAACGACATAGAGAAGAATAGTTTTAAACTTACAAAAGCACATAAGTGCAAGAAGTGAAGATATAAAAGAGGGCAATGAGAGAACTCTCTTACAACAACATCCTCTGTAAACATCCTCTAAAAGAATCATTATACTCGCCACTTCGAAAACATTCTTTATGGAGCGAACTATCAGATGGTCAATCTCTTTCGAACATAAAATATTATGTAAGGATACAAAATGTACGAACAGGTGATTTTTTTCATCATAAAAAATGTTCCTTGACTTTTCAAGGAAGATTTCGTATATAATGGCTGATATTTTCGCGATTTAAAGATACCTCTGTGGGTCGAAATTTCTTTCCAAAGTCATCGTTCATCGTTATCAGTCATCGTATATGAGGATCCTAACTTGTTACCAGTATTTTACTCTTTTTATTATATACATAAGTAAAATTCTCATAGCCCATTCCTACAAATAACAGCGCACCTAATAATATTCAGTTACACCTTTACCCATTTCTGATCTCAACAAATCACCGTTTCAATGTACAGCCAGCAAATTGGTTTGCAGCAAATAATTATATTTTATTGCGTACGGTTGACCGATAGCGTTGGAACATAATTCTCTGCGCGTCTGGTCTAACTAACTAGTATAACAAGCGGGTAAAAGCTGTAGTGGCACTTGTTTGCTCGCTCGATGAATGTTGTATGGTGCTTAAGGTTACCTACTTACTTAATTATACAACGTGTTAAAAAAGGACTAGTAAGGGGGGTCTTAAGGGGGTACATCTACCCATCAACCTTAACAACTTGTAAAAGAAAAAATTGAGAAATATGCAAAAAAAAATCGACCTCACATTTAAATTTGCCGATTAGCTATCCGAAACGAATTTCGCAAGTTTAACGGATACATGCACCCCCTTAAGTACCGCGTCACCTTTTTTTAATACATTGTATTTATAATATAAAGTTACTACTAACTACACTCTGTTCGCTGTAGGATGATACCTGTGACAGTACCGGCATTATGACAGTTACCAAAAATTTCTAAGATGTACACCCATTACGTTAAGTTGAAGCAGACATTACACGATAACTGTTTTTGATAAAAACAATCATTTATTGTGTTTAAAGCTACAATCATCATCATCATTTCAGCCATAAGACGTCCACTGCTGAACATAGGCCTCCCCCTTAGATTTCCATCCAGTCCAGAAAAGGAACAATTGTATGTTATTAAAGGAACGCTAATCAAATCATAAGGGTACGTCTCTTAGCTATTAATAGCAAATTAAAGTAATATATACAGCCGTGTAGAATTCCCTATTAATTAAAATAAAAAATCACTGTAGAAAGCATTCACTCATTTTACCTCGACATGTGAAATGTCGTACTACGACTGGTTTGTCATTGCTAATACACTTTGTTATTTCCCACACTGTCTTAATTTAGAAATATTCCGAGCGTGTATATTTTATTGATTAATTGACTCACATGTTCATTTTGCGGGCTATCAAAAGCTTTAAAAGATAACGGAAAATGATATCTTCCCAAGGTATACACTTTTTATATAACCACAATAAATGATGCGATTTTTTTCAATAGCTTCGATTTGGGTTGTTTATGGTCTTTTTAATCTATTCCATAGCTACCGCACACTAAAGAAATTTTAAGAGTTGGTGTGTTCACATTAACAGTTCAATAAAATACAATGACTTATCTATAAAAGCGATTTGAATGGATGTGTGGTATTGAATTTGGAGCGACGCATAAGTCACGTTTTAAATGAATAACACTATTATTTCCAATGTTTTTTTGTTGTTTTTTTTTTTCAAAATATTAAAAAATATAAAAATGTAATTGGGACTGTCTCTGAACTTTAACCTGTCATTATAAAATAAATGGTATTGAATTTAGAGCGACACATGAGTCACGTTTTAAATCAAAATCGCTTATTATGTTATTACTTAAGTAGAAAGTTTTTTTTTGTTGATTTTTTCAAAAATATTAAAAAATATAAAAATTTTATTGGGACCGTCTCTGAACTTTGACTTGTCATAAAAAAATAAATCCCGTAACAAACAAACAAAAACCAGCATGAAACCATACTTACAATCTAATTGTAAACCTCCTCCTTTTATGAAGTCTGTTAAAAACGATTTTCGATTAGATAGAATTTTGCTTCTTATTTGCTAGCCTTTTTTACCGACCCGTTGATTTCATATGCGTTATTAATTGTCTATTTCTACGTGTAACGAACAATGGCTCATTATATACTATTGTAGAAAGTAAGTGGCGCCGCGGGCGAGCTTTGTGCCAAACCATTGATTATAAGAATCATAACTAACCAAAGGTTATCGATTACGGCTCGATGATCGAAATTTCAATTAAACGTCGATTCGGTTAACAAGGGAACATCTGTTTTCAATTAATTAAAGTATGAATAAGATAGAGATCGATTCGTGTACGCCGTTAAGTTGCCTCAATAATGTTGGTGCAATTAGGTTTGCTGTTACTTTTATTTTGTATGGTTGTCTTATTTTAAACAAAGGAACATAGACTGACCGCTTACAATATTATATTAAGAAAAGTTAAAATGCTAAATCAACGGACTTAATTATTATAGGTGTTATATCTACCAATAATTTTTTAAACCACTTTACAAAAATTAAATGAACACAAATTTAATGAGGTTTTAATTTTATAAAAATAATCCTTTTTGGTTTGCCATAGTACAATGAAAATGGTATCAAAACTAGGTACTTTTCCGAGTTTTGCATGTCTCAAGTTAAAAACTCTCTTTTTTATGCATCAGTGGTGGGACTATACCTTCTAAAATATAGCTTGATAAGTAACAGCTGAACAAAAATCATATTTTTTGGTCATATATCCTTAATATTAAATGGTATCATATCATGTTATTTATAATTCAAATCATTAGTCAAATCTTAGAATTTATTTTATGGATATATGGCCAACAAATTGCTTTTGTTTAACTGTCACATATCAATATATATTTATTGTTTTATTAAAATTATTGTTGTTATATTATGTAATACATATTTTAACGAACGGCTACTGATCAATATAGCATTTGAAACTTCAGATCGGATTGTTTATTGAAATCCCTCATAATAAACCTGCGGAGTAAAATTATTTATATGCAAGAAGGAACCATGAACTTGTAACATATTAATTAATAATTATTATTTATTGTGTAATAAAATAATATGATTGATCGACCAGATGCTGGTTTTTAATTTTTATGTAATTATTTCATAATAATCAAAACATGTTTTTATATTATTTGACTAATATAAAAATAAGTTTTGTATAGTTATTAATCCAAACACCATAAAAATGTTTTCGCACAAAAAATCTCACATGTTAATTAATTAACAAAAACTTTATTTTAATTAATTGTTAATTTGGATAGTAACGACAACTCTCACGCTTTAACGTTATAATTTATTTGGTATATTCATTTCCTAAATTCTATCTGCCAGTCAGTGTTTATAAATCTTAACGGATCCTCCATATTATTTTCCGTTTTGTTAACAATTAGCTATTGGATTATAACATTATTATATGGATTAGGTGTTATAATAAATACGGCTTAGTTTATGCAAGATATTTGATTATCTACAGGTAAAATTATTTTTATTACTTAGGTACATAACCTAATGTTAAATATAAGGTATAACATTAAAGCAATTCCTATTTTTAAATTTTACAATAATGTTTTCATTATGAAGAATACATGAGCCAGTAAATGATGGGAATTTTGTAACAAATATTCCGATAAAAATATTTTTATTTCTATCAAAAATATTCTTACTTTGGAGAAGATCATAAGCAATATAGTATAATATCTATCACACTATGGTCGAATTATACTAATAACTAAAGTGTTTGTCGTCGAACGAGTCCTTGATTAAGAAAGATAATACAGCTATGTTCCCCTGAAGGAACGATTTTATCACTTCTGCTATTCCATGATTTATCTGTATCCCGCAGTATTTAAGTTCGCGTGCTTTAAATATTAATTGCTCCGCCATGAATAAAGCCGTCCTTATGAATACTAAGGAGTGGACACTTGCACCGCTCCTGGCTCTCGTGAAAGATGCTGATGGTATATCAAGCTCGTGTGATTAGCGTTTGATCGTGATACGAACTTTTGTTTTATAAGGATGAGTTTCTTTTTAAAGCTATCATCATCATCATCATCTCAGCCGATGGTAATCCACTTCTGAACATAGGCCTCCCCCATAAAGAGGGGGTGTTGCCAATACTCGACACGCTTGGCAGGCGGGTTGTCGAGCGCATTTCGATGGTTTGTTGCAGAGGACGCTGCTGCCCGTTCTCTGGATCTGTTAAAAGCTATATCTGGTGTTTAAAGCTATATCTTTTATTAAACACAGGTGATGAAAGTATTTCGTGGTTTTCAGTGCAAGCACGCTGCCTCTTTACACTTTCGTTTGAGACCAGGTATAGTACACCGGCTTTTTTGTAATAATGTATATTTAAGTCACATTAGTCGCTAAATTGTTTTAATCAAAGTTAGATAATAATTATTTTATTTATTATTGTAAGATAATATTTTATCACTAAACAAGTTTAACAAGATACACCCACATTTCGCCAGTATGTTATTGGTCCCATGTAATAGGGGGCGAGCCTATTGCCATCTACCGGGCACAGTTCGAACCTCCAGACAGTTATTGAGATAATTCCTAATGGAAAAATCCGATGTTTAACACTTTGCCTGACCTGGGGATCGAACCCGGGACCTCTTGATTGGCAGTTGAGCATGCGCCCTCTATGCCACCGAGGCAGTCGGCAGTGTGGGTGTATCTAATATGGGACTGAGTCCTGGGTACACCTCTGCCTACCCCTTCGGGAAAAAGGCGTGAATGTATGTATGTACGAGTAAGTTTAACAAGATTCAAGACACACTAAATATATACCTATATTTAATCCGTATTTTAAAAAGCTCGGTAATATTTTTTACTACTGAGAATACGGGAAAATTCCCAGTGTAATGCCAGCTTTATGCCTTCCAGAAGGCTTGGACCATAAAATTGTGATGATGTGTTATGGTATTATGCTAACATTGACTTGTTTATGCTGCGCAGTTTATGGCAGCGAGATTGCATTTTTAATGATAGTCGACAAGCGTCCATTTTGAACTTGACTGTTTAGTTTTATAAGAACTTTCATTAAAGGCTCGCGCACATTAAGGCGCGCCGAGCCGCACTGCATCGCATAACAAAAATCCGCCTACATCACTTTCGTACATTTTAAATTAACTATCGTACACTGCTCGTTGCCTGGAAGAGACCGCTTAAAGCGATAAGGCCGCCCATTGTCGACCAATAAGAATAATTTAATAAAAGTTGATTGTATTCTGTGTACCTTGGTCATAATAAAGAGTATTTATTCTATTATTTTCTACTACAGCGGACTGCAGCGGGCCGCATTGTCCGCTCGTCATGTTTAAATATTATTAATCTGTCATCAACATTATTTCAGAATCCGGACTGTGACGTGTTTGCCGATAGATGGACGGCACTATTGTCAGTGTGCCTCAGATTTTGTGAGTTGTGTGAGGGATGAATATTGGATATGTCCATTATTTGGTGATTATTTTGTTAATTTTTATGGTTTTGTTTTATTGTATTTGTCTTATTTTGTTTTATTATTATCTTTGTGTGACTACTTATTTTCTATACCTTTTATTTTACTGTTTTTGTGTTGTACATTCTATTGCTTTTATTAATATGTCAATTAATGTAATTGGTTTCGACAGTTTTAATTGAATTAAATTAAATAAATTAAAAAATAAAAATTTAAAAATTCAGCTGTAGTTCTTACAACTTGCGGTATTACTTAGGTCATCTTTCTAACCTTGTGGGTAGACGATCAGGCGGCACTTCCCGGTCCGTGGACTTTATTCAACAAACTTACAGCCTCATCGGCCATCAGTTCTACTTACTACGTGCCGCCACCAAATATTGCCACATATAAACCTTTTAGAAGTGTATGTATTAACCTATCGATATCTCGGTAATATACAGTTATACAAAATCACTCAGTGCTGTATCAATTAGTCGGATGTAAGTGATTACCGGTCTGGTTCATTACGAGGCATGAATCTATAATGAGATTTTTTTTCTTAAGCTTGCCTTCCGGTCGTTTACTTGAGTACCTAGTTATGGATTAACGTTAGAAATAATCAAATAAGAAGTGACCTTTTTTCGCTTTAAATATTTATTATATTTGTTCTTTTTTTTAAATTGTGATCTGTCACAATTATTGGGAAAGGTCACGAATTAACATTTATGTTTCCAAGTTCTTTGATACAGTACAAACTGAGGCCTTACAGTGCGCCCGTACGCATAGGGCCAGTAAATGACTAACGCAGTGAGAAATTCCATATTTAGCACAGTACCCTACATAAACACTGTTCTTGAATAAGTGATGTTAGTCTCATCGAGATACCATACCGTGTTACGTTTTAACTTTTCTTGGGTAACACGCCTTTTTCCCATAGGGGTAGATAAGAAAAGTCAATAGTCATAATTAAGTCATAATTCGCCGTGGAGTTACTGGCTGTAGAATAGTGCTCCACCCTCTTTACCCGTGATTGCCGTAAGAGCTGGCTAAGGACAGATTAACAGATCCAGAGGGACGGGCAGCACCGTCCTCTGCAAAAAACCATCGAACTGCGCTCAACAACCCGCCTGCCAAGCGTGTCGAGTATTGGCAAAACCCCCCTTAATGGGGGAGGCCTATGTTCAGTAGTGGATTACCAACGGCTGAGATGATGATGATGATGAAGTTATAATTCTCATCACCTTTTGTCACCTATATATTATACCTCATCTAATAAAATAATGTTTTTTTTTTTTTATGATAGTGAGTAACAAGACGAGCAAATCAGGTGCCTGATGGTAAGCATCATGATTGCCCATATCAGACACAGTGCCCCCTCAGTGTTCTAAAATTTAAAATTCTGCGCGGCACTGCACTGCGCCTGTCACCCTGAGATATGAGTTGGTGAATCTCATCATGCCCAGTAATTTCGCTGGAAACATTGCCCTTCATACCGGAACACAGTAATGTTTGCACACTACTGCTTGGCGGATGAATAACTGGCAAAGGTGTGGTACTTCCCCAGGCGGCCCCCTGCAAAAGAAGCCTACCACTACAAAAATATTAACATTACACAACAAATGTAACACAACAAAAATAATAAGTTATAATAACAATGGACACTTCAAAATTCAAATATAAGTTTATTGATCTTGGGAAAAAAATATACAAGTACAACCTAATAAAATAACTATTCTTAGTGTCATATTTTATAATATCTCTTATAATGAGTTTGAGTTTGAGTTTGAGTTTGACTTCCTCCATACATAACTTTAAGACAAACCAAGTTAGAGACAATGTTGGAAAATCAGTGACGCAATCACGGGTGAAACACCTAATTAACTCATAGCTATGAGTAACTTTCGCTTTTGTGTAACAATGAATCTCTCTGGTTATTGTGACGTTTTTACCAAGGTTGGGGTTAATAATACGAGTGGAATCATAGAAGAATGAACTTGATTGATTGTTTTCCGCGTTTTTTGTTGTCTGAACAATACGTAATGAACGGTGGCTTTATGTGACGTTTTATAAAGTTATTGCCGTAAAAAGTATGTAAAAAAAGAGGTGTAACAACTGTTATGTCACTTATATAAACTAATGCACAGACTATTCGTTGAATCATAATAATTTGAAGTCACATCCCAGTGAAAGTATTCTTCGCGGCAGGTCAGTTCAGCTGAAAATATTTTAATAATACCATTTTTATTCGATAGCATGATCCAAGGGAGCGTCTCTTATAATAAATCAATATATATATCATAAAATCCTAAATAACTCACTGACTGACATGCAACGCAGAGCCCAAACCACTGATCCTAGAGACTTGAAACTTGGAAGGTAAGTTTTGTTGTCTGAACGTGTGCTAAGAAAGGATTTTTGAATACTCACATTCTATGGGGTCCTAAATATAATTGCGAGTGGGCAAAGCTAATATACAGATTATATCAGTATTATATTCAATTCAATTCAATTCATTTATTCATAAACAATCAATTAATTGTATTTGAAATATAAAAGGTACAGGTGAAATATAATAATAATAAAATAAAATTACAAACAATAATCACTAAATCAGACAGCCTCGTTGGCTCAGATGGTAGTAACTCTGCTTTCTGTGCCGCAGGGCCCGGGTTCGATCCCCGGCCAGGTCAAACATTTGTGTGCATGAACATGTCTGTTTGATCTGGGTGTTATAAGCTTATATAAGTATGTATACCAGTCATCTGGTTTCCATAGTACAGGTTTCTCGCCTAGTTTGGGACTAGATGGCCGTGAGTGGAAGTTGTCCCATATTATTATTATTATTACATAATACAAAATACCATGATTCCTGGATGAACTGAAGTGATATGCGTGAACGAGGACTAAGTGCAAATATAACGGATGACAGACATGAATGTCAGAAATAGTCGTGTTGTGCCGACCCCAACAACTGTGGGTGTAAAGGCAGAAAGATGATAATGATCCTTGTCAAATTGTTATCATAGCGCGCAGTGTACAGTCAGAGACTAAAACTATGTTTCTTTATTTTACAATCCTTACGCTCCAATAAGGCTTTACAAGAGTTATATAAATGGTCTCTGTCAAAATGTATGAAACAATCGTAATTACCCTCTTGTATTGAACAAAAGTAGCCATCGTAATGAACTGAGAACGGCGCGTGCGTTGAAAGATACAAAAAGCTACTAGTTTGTATGGTACAAGTTTTAACATGATAGCGATTCTATGAAAATCATGTATTTGAAAAAAATTACGGTTCATACGGATTAAAATAATAAATTAATATTGCAGGATTTGCTGTGACGCCAGTAATTTTGTAAAATTTTACCTATTTTATACTTAAGTATATTGAAAATCTGTGGATGATTATTAAGGCACAGAACAGATTATAATATAATACTACGTATAGAATGGACACTAATCCGCCCACTAATCGGGCCTTCCTCACCCCGCGAGCGAGATTGAGCTCCGATGAGAACCGACGGAGCTCGGAACGTACACTCTTGCGCGTGTACAAAACTCCACGTGTGCAATGCTGTGTAGTAGGTAGTTATAATGCGGCTTTTGTATGGGAATTGAGTCGAGTGTCCGGGGTGTGATAAGGCTCATATATGAACTTATTATTGAATTATGTCTTTTTAGGCAAAATAACTCGTAGCATAGAATTTTATATTAGGTAGGTTGACTTTTTGCCGTAATGTGTATAATTTTATAATAATATCATACATTTTCAATCAACATGATAGCAGATACCATAAAATTTTTAGATTAGATAAGATAACATTTTTATTGATGCCACAATACATAAAATTAACAAAATGAAACTTAAAAAAAAACTAAAACGTGAGTAACAAAAATTCGCGGTCTTAGCGCTCAGAGCGAACTCTTCCAGACAACCATTTGAAAAGAGGAAAGGCATATACTGGAAGGGCGGTGGTTTAAATATAAACCAAAACTAAAAATATACATAATAAGATTTTTCTGTATTCTTAAAAAGGTAAGTCGCTTAAGTTTGTACCATAGCAAAAGTGGAGAGCTCAATGAACGGCTAACGAAGTTAAATTAATTATAAATACAATAACTCAAAAACAAACCGAATTTAAACAATATTACATAAATACTTTCTTTAAATTATTAAATTGTCTTGTTTTAAACAAACCAAATGTTTTAACGAATTCATTGTAAATTCATTTTTGCCCTCGATATTCCGTCATAGATCTTAGACATTAGTCGGTACTAAAATAACTCAAGGTAAACCTATTTCAACAAAATCATATTAAAAAAGGAGAGAAAGGAATGTCTAACAATAACTTTGTGCTTGCTCCATAGCTAATAATGCATAAAATTACACGTCCTTTCAAAATAAAAATAAAAAGTCTGACACAATGATGATGAGCGTTTTTATAAAGGCTATATAATATACGTAGAAAGGTCAACTACACTTGGTACTAGAAAATAGTAAATGGCGTTATAAAAATTGCTTGTTGACATTTTTATGTCGCTAATTTATTCCTGTTAATTGTTTTAATTGTGTATTGAGATGTTTTAGTTGAAACGTTTATAGAATTTAATTTCTAAAGAATTTAGTAATAATGAAGTAGAATAGAGTTACAAAGAAAGAAATAATAAGGTTCTGTCTGTAAAGCCGGGTCCGCAGCGGCATGTTTTTGTGTTAGCTAAAACAATATCATGTTAATAACATGAAAAGTAGGCGTGGCTTTGGTGTTATATAACAGAATATTGTTATATAACACGCTAACACGTTATCCGTCGCTGATGGAAAACATCACCCGATTTCGCCTGCGGGGGGGGTTCGTAGTTCTTTGTTTTTTGTTAGCGCTCGTGCCGTTAACATCTCTACTGGATATTTGAAAATCATAATCTCCTTTTGTAGCATACAATATTTAGCAATTTTCTATTATTTAGAGACTGTGGCATATCGTGAGTCGGAATCAATGGATTTTAAACAAGTAAACATTTGCCCTTGTACGGAGCTTTTTTTAGAAAATGATAATTGCTAACAAAAACATTTTCGGTGTCAAGTCGCTGTGGACGGGCTGTTATATAACACGGTTAGATAACAACGTTTTGTTACTAACATTTAGCTGCAGTCCCGGCTTAAGGTATCTAAAATAGCGGTATTTCATTTACTATCGATCTATTATAGTTAAATATTCAGAGGTTCTGCACACGTTGATTGTAATTGGATCATTGTAATTGGTTGGTTGTAAAACACTTTTTTATTTGTAGAATATTTTGGAAGTACTCTATGCTCCTAGTTCTTTCCAAATATTATTTTCACCTTTAGATGGGAACAAATTTTAAAACTATCCTTTATGTCTAACAAACTCCAATTATTTATAAAAAATCTTAAAAATTACACTTTTGCACATTATTTAATAATATCTTCCGTACGGTTTTGGGGACACATCTACAATAAGAACGTACAAGAAAATGCATAATGTATAACAAAGAAAAAAAAATTGGATAATAAGTAAATAAAATATTGTAGACAATAATTTCATACAATATAAAATTTAAGACGAAAGCAAAAAAAAACTTGTAAGATCAATTTAAAAAAAAAATGTATATGGAGTATGTTAATTTTATTTTCAGTAAAGCCAAAGTCCAAGTGACACAAATGACATCTGCACAATGACATAACCCGTCAATCTCGAGGATTAACGCCAAGTGGCAAGCGCTATGCGCACGCGCATCGCATTTTTTATACAACTCACGCACCCGACTGCGCTCGCTTCAAACCAGTTCAATCTCGGTGAAAGTGTATCTGTGCATACGATAACACCTGATATTATTATAATTTGTAAGACAGTACGTGAGCTTGCAATGTTTTAACGCTGCAGTTTATATTTAATACTAAATTTTTGACAATAGTAATACGTATAGATTGTCAAATTACATACATTTTTGATAAACATTCGAATTCGTTACAATTTAACCATTACGATTATAAAAATGTTTAGCCAAAGTCTTTGTTTTAGCCCTACAACTAATACAATTCAAAAAGATACTGAGATCAGAGGCGTCATTGAAATAAAACGAATAAGTGTACATTTAAGGTACATCCCTCCGTGGGTGAACACGAAAAACCTCTACAACTTTTATGAAGTTTATTCTTTGACCGGATCAGTTTGATGTTTAATCACATTGCCATTGTTGCAATAACAACCAATCACAAGTACTTTATAGGTTGTCGCCAAAGAAGACAATAATAATTTCTAATATGGTTGTGAACTGTTTTAGCTTGTCAGAAAAGAGTAGAAAATAATAGAGCTCTATTGTTTTTAACAACAAAAAAAAAATACATTTATAGTCAACACCACGTCGTTACTTACCACCAGGTGAGACTGCGGTCAAGTGCAGGCCTATTCAGTAAAAAAATAAATACAAAAAACTTACAATAATTAATAAATAAGTTTCGTCGAATCTTCTTTAATCTACTCATTTTTGTTGAACTACACCAATAATATCGTCACATCCTACATAATATCTTATACAAATTATTATATTATACAAGCTGTACCCAGCGGTTTCACCGGCGTTGTTATCATTCCTGTGGGAATATCAGAAAAAAAGTACCGCATTTGTTATTCCAGGGTCTAAGCTACATAAGAAAATTCAGCCTAGTCGTTTAAGTAGTATTGGCGTGAAAGAGTAACAAACATCCATCCATCCATCCTCATAAATTTTCCCATTTATAATTTTAGGTATAAAGCTCATTCATAATAATATTTATTAAATTAATGCTGTAATTAGAGCAATAGAGTACTGTCCAACATTATAGTGAAATCAAAATCTACGATCACTTCCGCTTCAAAATAAACGCCTCGGGTGATTTCTTTATATGTAATTAGTATTCCGGAAAAGAAAGAAGTATCCATTAAGGCTTGATCGAAATAGGAACGAAATTGAACCAGATTAGAGATGGTTATTTATTTAGTTTTGATTTGGCGATATGCTTCGCACTTTATAATCACTTTTGTTACATAAGCTGGTTGAAACAAAATAAATGTATCTACTGACAAAGTTGTAAGGAAAGCTTGAAGGCTTCTAACATGATTATAATTTATGACGACATCTGGTAATAAATTTTATGAGACAAACTCTATGCCATAGTGTCCAAGCCTAGCTCCGCACATTGCGGTATTGGAATCAATGTCAATAACATTGTTACAAATATGCCTAATATGCCTCGATATAATTCTACATCGGAATTCAGGAAAAAAAGGTAACCATAATCCATAAGTTAATAACAGGTTTAGTTCAAGTAGCATTCACATGGACAAGGTTTTAGATTATCCGAAGTATTAGGAGATCTTTACGCTGACATTTGATAATAAGCTGACAACTCACCTAAATAAATTAAAAAAAACAAAAACTCCTGGGTCAAACTACATAAATTCAAATTTATTTATTCAAATAATCCAAAGTCACTTAATGAAACTCATAACTAATAAAACTACCGTGCGTTCGGAAATACAGAGAAAACGCACTAGAAACTTGTAGAGCTTAATTTCTCAACTGCCCGCTTTACAGTATTTGGTTTGGTTACAATTGGTTGTTTATTAGGCGGTGGCTACGCAAACGTTTACAGACATCTTTTCCTATTTGTAAGCATTGGTTAACTACTCAATAAGTAGAGATATGTAGGGGTAGTTGTTAGGTTATGTCAGAATTTCTATTTAACCCATATGAATTTACTCAAACATTTTTTGCAGAGTTTTTAATCTAAGGTAATGGATAACACCTATCGGGGTCCATCTATGAAACCATCTACAGAAGATGAGCTCAAAGACAGCCCCCGCTAGGTGCAAGGACTATTGTGAATGGATAGAAACTACTTGATTTGTCTATAGGTGTGATTTCTAGGTGGATGGTAACCGGACTATTGCTAGAGACTCTGACACCTGCCACTTCCGTCTCACGGTGAAATAAATTACAAATTATTATTACTAAAACAACTATGACTTGTTATAGTCTCTGTTCCTCAAACACGTGTTACACCGGGGGTTATATACCGCGGGCGCCACTAGTATTCCAATAATTCCTTAACAGTTATGCTTTTTCCTTCAATATCCATTCAACACAAACCCAATCCCATTCAAGCACGTAACGCATAACCCGTAACTCTTGAAACGCAATTATGCGGTTTAGCTTACTTTACTGTTTTTATATGATTGTATGTAAAAAGCACCATCTTGTTGGCTGACGATGTACGTGCGCCTATATTGGTTATCCATGATTGTGGTTTCCTATCGATTGACTATTGAATACTCCGTGATTTGTTTGTTTAAAGGTTTTAAGCGAGCAAAAAGTTCAATTTAATCTTTGATTGCTCGTATAGATCGAGTTTAGTATATTTTATATTGTTATAGACAAAGCGGTCGATTGATATAATACAATCTGAAATGAGAAGAATAATTTCACCCACGGCCCTATAGTGCGTTAGGTAGATGGGATAGAAAAATTTCGCCGATGCCTAGTGCCTCCAAGGTAGCTTAAGGGGTAGAGTGCCCACCACGCGGAATGGTACCGAAGGCGCGTGGTTCGAATCCCGTACGTGGGTGAAATTTTTCTTCTCATTTCAGGTTGTATATCGAGCATAGTTGTATACGAAAATAGAGGCCAGCCTTATTGTCTTTGTGTGCTTGATGCATGACGCATTCGATTCCGTTCAAATAGTAACTTTACTCTGTCAGCAATATCTATCGACAGCCTCGTTGGCTAAGACGGTAGTAACTCTGCTTTCTGTTCCGCAGGCCTCGGCTTCGATCCCCGGCCAGGTCAAACATTTGTGTCCATGAACATGTCTGATTGATCTGTGTCTGGGTGTAATAAGCTTATATAAGTATGTATATCAGTCATCTGGTTACCATAGTACAGGCTTCTAACCTAGTTTGGGACCAGATGACCGTGTCTGGAAGTTGTCCATATTATATTATTATTATATCTATAAATAAATTGTAATATTAAATAGCTGTAGTTAACGATGATATTATGTCACTAGTTTTGTTGTTCTTAACCTTGTTTAGTTAGTTTTGCTCACATTAATCGAACTAGGCATATGATAGCAGATAATGTGTTTTATTGACGGTGAGAGTCAGACTAATTACGGGGAAGGGGAAAATCAATTGTGTCCAACTATTGTTCTACGTGTTTTCTGCTTCAGTGGTTACCTAGACATAATAATATTATAATATACTAATTATAGAGAATAATAGTTTAAAACGAATAAGAATGCTTAGAGCTGAGATTTACAACGACTTTACGTTAAGTAGCCAGTGTCAACAATTATACTTAAAAAATGAACCCTTCGGTAAAAATGTACACACTATAACCATTATACCTATAATTAGGAGTTAGCTCATTTCACCAGAAATGTTGCTAACATAAATAAATCATTAAAAAATATCAAATTGTTTATATAAAAAATCTTGTTGGTATAATATTTTTATTATCTCATACTACGTAGAGTATATAATTATATAGTATAATCATTATGATTTTCAGTTTCACTTTTATCATATATTATAGAATAACAAAGACTTGTTTTTAATATACTATTAATAATTTATTTTAATTAATTTTGTGGTTCCCATCATTCTTATGAAATTTTGGTACAGCAATTATTATTAAAAATTGTAATTTCTGAACAATAAAAACTTTTTTAGTAATTTTATTACAAACTAACAATATCAGATATAATATTAATATTGCAAAGAAGGATGTTAACTAAAGAAAATTTAGAATAAAAAATAATTGGTGTGACTTTTAAATATCAAATAAGTAAAAGAAAATCTCTGAAGATTTTTCGCTGATAAATAAAATCATTATTTATTTTGATAATGAATAGATTCTTTAAAACTTTAATGACAGTTCTGAATGGTCTATTTTTAGTAGGTTTAACTGGCGCCCTTGCTTCGCTCCGTGTACAAGAAGCACACTGAATGTTTTTAGAATAGGCCAGTAAGAAAAGCAGCCGTTGAAAAATCTATTTAAATTTCGAATAAGGAACTCTTGCGAATATCTGTAACGTGTATTAAACTGATATGTCATTTGTTTTTACTAATTGCCAACAATTTTAAAAGTGTCTGTCTAGCCTCAAAATGGATCATTTTCTGTAGTCAAATAAATTTTTCTCTCTGTCTATGGATATGTCTATGGATGACTGCCTCGGTGGCGTAGAGGGCGCATGCTCCACTGCCAATCAAGAGGTCCCGGGTTCGATCCCCAGGTCAGGCAGTGTGTTAAATATTGGATTTTTCCATTAAGAATTATTAAGAATTATTTCAATATCTGCCTGGAGTCTGGAACTGTGTCCGGTAGATGGCAATAGGCTCGCCCCCTATTACATGGGACCAATACATACTGGCAAAATGTGAGTGTATCTACTATGGGACTGAGTCCTGGGTACACCTCTGCCTACCCCTTCGGGAAAAAGGCGTGAATGTCTATGAAATATATCTGTGGATGAAAACCGCATAAAAATCCGTAGCGTATTTTAAAAGATCTAAGCGTACAAAAGGCGGGAAGCGACTTTATAGATATATATTTCTCAGCTAATAAGTCAAACTCAAACTCAAACTCAAACAGATTTATTCAAATAGGTCATAATAAAGTAAAGGTAATGTAATCGGCGAGTGGATTCCACGCGCGAACCCTAAACATGATTACGTAAAAGTAGTTTCCCATATTTAACATAATGCCATTTAGAATGATTAACCTAACCATTTATTATGAGCTTGTTTAATAAAGTTCGAGAATAACAACCATTTTTCTCAGTAAAACAATAGACAGTCGGAATATCATTTGCATTAATTATTATATATACAAAAAAGTTACTTCTCCATATTGCTGGTAATATATAGATAACGATTAAATATTTGAGCTAAATCTATGTTATAGAGAATAAAGCTTTATGTTAAAACCAGTTTAAGAACAGCGGCTTTGTCCGCTCGCAATTATGAAATAGGGAGTTTTATACCAAAACTTTGACGCCCTTCTTGGACCCATTAGAATGTGATTTGTTTAAAAATCCTTCCTAAACATACGTCCAGATAACGAAAGGAACCTACGTTCCAAGTTTCAAGTATCTAGGATCAGTGGTTTGGGCTCTGCGTTGCATGTCAATCAGTGAGTCATTTAGGATTTTTTAATATTATATAGTGATAATATTAATCAACTCAGCCACTTTACATCGCCTCTCATTTCAGTCCTGTACAAATCCAGCACATAATATTCAAATACTCTTTGATGTGGTCAACTGTGATTCAAAGTCTTCAGGTTGTCCAAAAATGTTCTAATGCGACTTTTTTATGCGCTCCTGTTCTTTATCATGTAGCTAATAATATTATTTTGCTTACTAAATTTTTATTCCTATAGTATTTTATTAACATTATTATTCCTTCCAAATGGGCGTTTAAAGCTCGGTGAACACCTCTCAAATCTTTCTGTTACACAGGTATAAGTCGCCATGAAATAGTAAGAACCGTTAGTTTATAATTCGCTTGGTTAGTTTATAATTTCGCTTAGTTTGTTTATAAACTACTTAACCTAAACGTTAGTTTACAATGTCACTAGATTAATTATAAACTAACGGTTCTTTCAATTTCACGGCGACATATAGGTGTATACATCATTAACTTACACACTTTCATCACAAATATATCAAAGTTGAAATTATAATATAGATGTCGTTATGTTGTTTGGTATGTAATTTAAATGAGAGTAGGTAAAAACTTCAAAATAATACTAAGTTAAAACGACAAAGCAACGCTACCCATAATCTGTCTTTGAAATAATTTAAAGGTAAATAATGGTCTTGAAAAGACAAGATATTATGTATAGCCTACATATATAATACATTTTATAGTATGTATAGTATGTACCTATTATGTAACGAAATATCATTAGGTATAAAGTGAAAAGAATGGAGGACTTACATCATGGTCAGGCACGTTGCTATAGACATGAAGTTTATCAATTCTGATGGTCCCTTGGAAGGGGTACAAGGTTGTCCCCCTGATGATCTCCACAGAAGACCAAACGCTGACCGAAGCCTCCCTTCCTCTCGCACCACCAGGCCTCAAAGCCAAACTCAGTTCTTGAGGTATTAGTACTAAAGTCTCCATCTTACTGGCACATAAACCCCAGAAAAGTCCTAAAATTAATTTTACACTCACAAATAACTAATATCAAAGAACGTGACTGATCTCGTCCATCAAGGTTAATGAGGATAAATAAATTAGTCGAAAATCGGGACGTCTCGATTATCGGGCCGATGTCGCCCAATATCGAACGGTGATCGATCGGCCGTCAGTTGTAATCACTTGTGTATCGCGTCCAGAGTCCGGCTTTCAGTATTTCACACGAGGGATGCGTACGCGCTTCTATCTCGGCGAGTACTGAAGGAAGCGCTAACATTGACCTTACTGGCGGCCGTGATCGCGTTTACAGTTCATTTTTTGTTCGATAAAAAGGAGAGGAGTAAAGCCCTACAAACTTGTCTTATCAGCGAGATGCTGTAAATAGAGCCTTAGCGTTGAAGTCTTAAGAGTTGTGTGGGTTGTATTATATTAGTTTGTAAGGTGTTATAGTAAGGTGCTCCCCTCCAAAGGCGTCACCTGCTAAGCCGCGCGCCGCCTGTTTGCCTCACTGAGCGCTGGAAGCTCGTTCCGAACGCACCTGATGCCAACCTGCGGATTCCAACCTGTTCCTCTAATGCGTTTTTTATGCTGACGGTTTGGGGTGCCGTTGAAATTAGCGCGTGTAAGGGCCTTTTTATGGGCTGTAGACTTATATGATATCAAAATTAACGGTGACTTTTTACAGGAAACATAATTATGAGTTTTTTTAATTTCTGTTCTAATTAGCGCGAGTAAAATATTTTTTTTCATTTGATAATTTAAGTCTTCGCTGAATTGAGAGTACTTTATTGAAGTTTTTTTATTTTGCACTAGTACTGTTACAAACTTAAATACAATAAGGTTATTTATTACGCATTGTGGTAGAGAATTAATTTCAATATGAAACATTCCTACCTAAACCATACATTGTCTATAATATAATTTTTATTTATTAAATATCGAACTGGTAAAATACTTTTTATAGAACCGACATGTTTTTTTTTAAATTAATAATAATAATATGGGACAAAATTAATTAATTAATTATTAGGGATAAAATTTCATCAAATAGATTATGTGTTCAAAAAATTCGGTTCGTTTTTATTTATTTACAGACACATTTATATGTGAATTTTTATAAAATTCTCCTCCAAGTCGATCCTAGGAATATCCCAAAGCAATTAGCATATTTAATGCGAGGCTGTATTTACGTAACATATCTCCTGTCTTCAACCGATACTGAATCCACAAGTAAGATCGCAACCTTAACACTGAACCAACGTTCGCTTCTAATTTAAACTTTAAGCTATATAGAATATAAGGCTTATTGTTAATTGCAGTTAAACGTGTGGTATATAAAAGTCGACGACCTGAACGCACCTGCCGCAACCGCAATCCCACTTGTGCATTTGTTGCTTTTAATAAAGAAAGAAATACTCCACTTGATTAGAGATTTTTTTGGGAGAATCAAATTTTAGGAAGCGACATAATACGATACTTTCTTCTGACTTCTGGCAGCCTGGTACTTATTCCTTACTACGAAGGAATTAAACATGGTTATTATTTAATCGTTAAGAATAAAAACTACTTTTGCGTCGTTACATTTTATATACGTTTGTTGAAATACAAAATTGAGTAAACGCCGACTGATTTTATCCTCAATATAAACTTGTCATGAGTTTCGTCGAGCCTTAGAAAAAATTTGGAATGAGGCAGGTACTTATTATAAGTTTTAGTGATTAAGAAATTTGACTTTATTTCGGGGTTTAAGTGAAAGATGGTAATTATTGATTTTGTGATTGAATAAATTAACTTATTGGGCGAGTCTTAAATCCAGTTTAATTTGTATTTATAATATAATATTAAATATGAAGTCATCGTTTGATGGATTAATAATTAAGATATAAAAACATGATAAAGCTAATTTTGGAGCTTTCACGAATAAAAATTGTGACTAAATCATAATATTAAATAATTTTACCATTAAATATAGAGAAATAAATTTGAGCCGATATTATTTACATACGAGTAGTTGCCCACTTTTTAGAGTAAATGTTTTTTAAAGATCTTTCAGTGTCAGTTAGCATTATTTTAATAACAATAATAAGACCTATAATAAATAAATTATGTCAGAAAATTACTATCCTAAACGCGGTGCTCTGCAAAGCTTTGCTTCTTATATAAGAGACTTCAACGAGATTCGGATACATTTTTAAACTTTTTTTATGTTGTAATAATATTCGTAAAGATTTTATAAAGTAAAAAAAACAAGTAAGGATTATGAAATCTTTATTGGTTATTCTCTATATTATCTATATTGGTTATAAGAAATGAATCTTATTATAATTATTATTATGAATCTTACCATTAATGCCCAAACAAACTTTAATTATTATTAAAACGTTTTTCCTTTAAAGTACTAAAAACACTATTTTAAGTTAAGTAAGGTCTCATTTTGGTATTATCAACAACAAAATTAAGTAATGAAATAATTTTCAAGATAACCGAGCAAACAATTCGGTATAGGAAATAACTATTGTTTAGATCTAATTTTAGTATAATCGTCAACAAAATTCAATAATAAAATTATCAAAACAAAACAATCTTGCAACCAAATAATTCGAGCAAATCGATAGCGGGGCGGGGCTTGTAAGGCGTGGCCTCGACTGCGCTGCCCCGTGCGTTACCGGTACCTATTGTCTGCCTACATGTACCCACTGTGATTTCACGGTTCTTTTAACCTTTTATTCAAAAAATACCACATACATTGTAGGTACATGTGAGAGCAAAAAGGTTTTCATTGTTATAAATAGGTTTATTTTGAAGGATACAACTGTGCCGCTTTGTTTTAATTTTATTTTACCTAACTTTGATAAGAACAAGGAAGAAACAGTGGGAATTCATTGTTTTATTTATTGTCTTTGTAATATTAAACCTACCTCTTTGTTGATGACGTTTACTGAGGTTTTTTTTTATTAGTGTTTCTTTTTTATTTTCGTACGTAATGATTATATTAAACGAGTATATTATACTGTAATTATTCGATACGATTTGCGTAAATATACAACAATTATTTTAAAATTTTGAATTAAGTACATTTTTAATTAAAATTCCGAAAGCTAAGTAATTTTCGGTCACTAATTGCAAAGTGTTCAATTTCGTGTACCTATCTATCAATTAGTAGATAAATATTTCAATTTACCTCTAGTTTTATTTAAATTTTGTAAAATCAATTTTAACAAGCATTTTTTGGATAATGATCCTAAATAAGTATAAAAACTTGATGTGTTTCTTGAACTAGGTAATTCATAAGTACCTATAGCGAACATTTTTTGCACATATTTTTAAAACGTAAGTATAAGTTGCATTTTTGGGTCGTTTGACGTCTGGGACTGTACACTCATTCCTGTGAAAACGTCCATACAAACGTACCTATTCCTGTAGTTACTTCCCTAGATAACTGCGTCAGAGTTAAAGTCAGACGACGGTGGTCAGAAAAGTAATTTTAAGGAATTTGAAGAAAAGTAAATAAAATTCTGACTGAGGACTGCCTCGGTGGCGTAGAGGGCGCATGCTCGACTGCCAATCAAGAAGTCCCGGGTTCGATCCCCAGGTCAGGCAAGGTGTTAAATATTGGATTTTTCCATTAGGAATTATCTCAATTACTGCCTGGAGTCTGGAACTGTGCCCGGTAGATGGCAATAGGCTCGCCCCCTATTACATGGGACCAATAACATACTGGCGAAATGTGGGTGTATCTACTATGGGACTGAGTCCTGGGTACACCTCTGCCTACCCCTTCGGGAAAAAGGCGTGAATGTATGTTTTATGTTTATGTTAAATAAAATTCAGCCTGAATTAGTACTCAGACTGAATTTATCAATTTCGTAGTTTAATTGACCAGTGGTTTAAAATGTTGACAAATACGTGATAAAATTTTGGCATAATTCGTTTTTTATTCCAAGTATTTTTGAAAATTCACATTATTTTGGACCCTTAGGTCCAAAATAGCCGTCAAAGTTTTGGCTCGTAAAACTTCTATCAGCGGCTTTGCCCGCTCGCAATTACAAAAGTCATATTATACTAACTAGTCATATATAAGACATAATTGTATACTTAGGTGCTATATCTATCAATTGTGGCAATACATACAAATAACACCCCGTGTATTTCAATTCGAATGATCTCTCACAAAATGGACAGTAATCGCTAGGATCCCGTCACGTCCCGTGCGGCTTAATTCTCATTAAATTCAGCTCAATTTGGTCTGGTGTATTAGAAGTTGTGTTCGAGGCGTTAATCTCAGTATTGTTCTGTTCGGCTGGCATTTATTTCAGTCACGGAAGATTTATTTCAGTCACGGAAGATTTATTTCAGTTAGAGGTTATGAGTTTTTTGGGATTGTGTTTGATATATCACGCCTGATGGCGTAGTTGGCGCAAGCTCGACTGCTTTTCATGACGTCCCGGGTTCGATCCCCAAGTCAGGCCACTACGCCATCTATATATATGTCACTGAGCCATTGAGACATAATATGAAAATTAGGTATATAATTACCGTGGCAAGCCAAAAAGGGTTGGTTTAATAAAATTATAACATTATAATTATGACATAATATGATTTTTTTAATCAGTTAGTAAATTTTTGGTTTACTTATACAATGCAATATGGAGCGATAGGGCTTGTCATCGATTTTATGTTATTCATACGAGAATTAATTAGATTAGATTAGATTACACTTTTATTGATAACACAATACGGATAATTAACAAAAAAGAAGCTTAAAAAAACTAAAAAGTGAGTAACAATAATTGGCAGTTTTATCACTCAGAACGATCTCTTCCAGACAACCATTCGAAAAGAGGAAAAGGCATATTACTCATTATATAATATATTCATTAGCTAAACGCGGATTCTCAAAATCATCCTACGAGTACTTTTCTATCATATCTTATTAATAAATTCACCCGTAATCAAAATTGAATATTCAATGCATCTTCCAATATCTTCACAACTAACATCATATCACACCCATTTCAAGCCAAAGCCGGCTTTGAAACCTCTAATCTGTACCGCAAAGACAAGGCGACATGCCTCAATTCTTTTATTTGCTTTAAAATCTGTCAAAAATTTACGTATCATTTTTTGACAGATTCATTGGGCCACGACTCGATAGGATAAGAGACACTGTTGGGCTAATTACTAATATTATATTATACTTAGTTAAAATTTGGTTTTGTTAATACTCTGTAGACTACAGTTTTATTGTATAAAATCACAGTTAAAAAACTTTCTAACATTTTTCATGAAATCTGTCTAAAAAAAAAGCTTCTCATAACTTTCCATCTAAAAGTATTTTTTAATAAAAATTTCACTATGTAGTTTCACAAAATAAAAGCTTTATGATTTTTCTCTCAAAAGAATAGAAAAAAAAATCACTGAAACTATTTAAAATATATTTCCTATGAGGTGTTGAGAGTTTAAGTTTTGAAACAATATTCGTAAAGATTTTATAAAGTAAAAAAACAAGTATGGATTATGAAATTTATATTATGGTTATACTAAATGAATCTTATTATTATTATTATTATTATTATTATGAATCTTACCATTAATGCCCAAACAAACAACTTATATCTCGGGGTGACAGGCGCTGTGCAGTCCCACGCAGAATTTTAAATATTAAAACACTGGGTGGAATTGGAATCCCAACCGGTCACACTGTAACTCGTTAAGATCCTTTTTAAAAAAAAATGTTGCAACGGGTAACAGTGTGACACGATGGGACAAAAAAATGTTGCAACGAGTAAACCTGTTACTCGATGGGAACTCATTTAAAAAAAAAGGTTGCAACGAGTAACAGTGTTACTCGATGGAAAAAAAGTCCCAACGTGTCACAGTGTGACTCGTTTGATGTGACTGGATGGGAACCCACCGGTGGCACTGTGTCTGATATGGGCAATCATGATGCTTACCATCAGGCACCTGATTTGCTTGTCTTGTCATGTCTTGTCAGGTCAAACATTTGTGTGCATGAACATATCTGTTTTATCTGTGTCTGGGCATTAAAAGCTTATATAAGTATGTATATCAGTCATCTGGTTACCATAGTACAGGCTAGTTTGGGACCAGATGACCATGTGTGGAAGTTGTTCTATATTATATTATCTCAGCCTTCCCCATTATGATTTTGCCAATACTACTCACGCTTGGCGGGTTAGCGAGCGCAGTTTAATAATTTTTATGATTCCGAATGATTTTTAAATTTACCAATATCTCCCAGTCTATGTGGTTCACATTCTGTCATGATGTTCGTAAAGGTATGTACTCATAAATTGATTTTTAAATTCGATTCGTCGAGAAATCCGGTAAGGTAACATAATACGGGATTAGTAATGTCGTATAAAGATGGAAATTAATTTGTGTTTGTTTTAACAGTAACGTCGTGTGTTGCGGTTGGAAATATACTCATACTACCTGGGTACATTATTTTGTAATCGATTCGCTTTAAAACATAACATAACATACATTCACGCCTTTTTCCCGAAGGGGTAGGCAGAGGTGTACCCAGGACTCAGTCCCATAGTAGATACACCCACATTTCGCCAGTATGTTATTGGTCCCATGTAATAGGGGGCGAGCCTATTGCCATCTACCGGGCACAGTTCTAGACTCCAGGCAGTTATTGAGATAATTCCTAATGGAAAAATCCAATATTTAACACTATGCCTGACCTGGGTATAGGCTGGTTCGGAATTACAATGTAAAAGGATAGGAACATCGACACTTAGCCAATAAAAGACACTCTACGATCTACAATCTTTATTCATCACTTCCATCTTCCAATTTCTTAATAACAATAAAGATATAAAAACCAAACTTGCTCCCACTATTACGCATGGTTAATACATACCTTGTATCCATGCATGCTGCATGCAAGGAGCGCATAATTTGGTCGTCTTCCGGCCCGCGGGCTACGCATGCCCGCACGAGAGCATATCGCATGCTGGTCGTATTGCTTGAACATTTATCCATGAAATTATTCTGAACGACCTTTTTCAAAAATAACACCTGGACGGTAAAATGAGTTTGAATGAGCTGGATTTCAATTTACGCCTGTCTGACGTACTTATGTGGGTTTAAACTATCTACATGCCGAATTTCACCCAAATTGGTTATGTAGTTTTGGCGTGAAAGAGTCACAAACATTCTATACATTGTACAACTTTTTTCTTTACTAGTATATTTAAATATTGATAGGATAGGGTTTGATCAAATTCTTGATCTTTGTGAGATGAAAAAAGTGTGTTTGATAATCCTCCTCGTCGTGTGTTTAATTTTATTATTGACGGTCTTGTAAAATAATATTCAAAATAAAATCATCGAAGTCCTGACCAGCTGTGACTCCTAGACTGAAGTGCTGAAATGCATTATGATAATAATGGTAAACCAAAAATAAGAAAGGGATTCGCTTAGTACGTTAACGAAGTCACGGGTTTGAAAAAAACTTTTGTCATAGTTTTGAAATTATACCCAGCTTAGCCTAACTTAACCAAATGACTCCAGAGTAAGTAGCAACCCTAAAAAGGCTAACAAAAACCATAACGACCGCACCAGTGGGCTGGTCGAGAGAATGACCGTTGATTTACCATTTAAATTCGTTCCTTAGGCGATGGCTCTAATTGTTGCCGACGCAAATTATAAATTCATTAATGTGCTCCCGACCAGAGGCTATGCCCATTTTTCACGTAGGGCTGGGTTGTCATGGTAATGTAGTTTATATAATTTCATTCACTTTATCCTAGAACGATGTAACTACATATTGCATCAATGCTTGAAATAGGTGGTAAGTAGATATTAAGATATCAAACTTCGTTAGGCTATTATTAATGCGCTTTTTGTAGTATTTGAAAAGCAAATTTTCATCATAGAGAATATGTTTGTATGATTTGTCCTATCCATGACTATTATCATAATCTATTAACAACAGTATTTTTATTTTTATTGTTGTCGCACTCGTGTTTCCCGCGTTCAAAACTACCGTGGACGTGACGTCAGCACCACCCACCATTTATGAAGACGCCATGACAGTCGACCTGGTGGGGATTATTGCTAGCGCCGGGAGCCCATGCAACACTTTCGCTCCGGATCTCAAGAGGACACGACGTTCCTTAGTACAGTTAACCACTATTTATTCTGAGGTGCAGTGTCCGGGTGATTGTACTATCGTTCCTATTGGTACATAAGTGTGAAATATGTGTCTGTTGTACATTGTATTTGATTAAATATGTATATTATAACCCTTGTGTTCTTTCATAATCCTGTTTTTGTTACTTATTGGCTATATATAGTTTACTAGAGGGTTTCATTTTGACTGCCTCAGTGACGTAGAGGGCGCATGCCCGACTGCCAATCAAGAGGTCCCGGGTTCGATCCCCAGGTCAGGCAAAGTGTTAAATATTGGGTTTTTTCATTTGGAATTATCTCAATAACTGCCTGGAGTCTGGAACTGTGCCCGGTAGATGGCAATAGGCTCGTCCCCTATTACATGGGACCAATAACATACTGGCGAAATGTGGGTGTATCTACTATGGGACTGAGTCCTGGGTACACCTCTGCCTACCCCTTCGGGAAAAAGACGTGAATGTATGTTATGTTATGTTTTCATTTTGAAATATCGCGTAGCAATAATGATTTCGCCAAAATTTTTTCAGCGTTTAGCGGGACTTTTGTGTAACGGAGCTAACTAATGAGGTCAATATTATTATCAAGCTCCACCTAAGAGATAAAACTATTCATATGGGCACATAGATTTTTTTATTAACAATAGATTCATAGAAATCATTATGACTCACCAGAGTACTCAGCATAGTAGGTCTAGATAAAATAGAGCCCCCATCACTCAAAGGTGCTCATAAATTAACTCTTTGCCAGTAGCAATTGGCAACCGTCTTTTCATAATAACCATTGATCTATAATATGTGGAGATATAATGGACGCCTTAGGTATTGTTTATTTTGTCAGAATAATACATTCAGGCTCACTTGTATGTTAGTTAGGTATAGTTGCCGTATCGAAGGAACAAAAACACTCTCCCACAAGAATAATAATTATGTAATAGTACACTCGGATACTTAGGCGTCCATTATACGATAGCTTAGGTGTCAATCAGTGCTATCAATCATGAGTTATACTAAGAGACGGACGACTAATTTCTTTCCTGAATGACGTCAATCATCACATTAGGCGATAGGTAGGATGGATAGGGTTAACCATCAATTATAGGCGTGACTATGGCCAAACTGAAAGCAAAACCTTTTATGTAATGAAAGCCTTACGAGACTCACCCTACAAAACCTCCATCAGACAAAAATCCAACTATCTTTGTAGTGGTAGGCCTCTTTAGCAGGGGACCGCCTGGGGAAGTACCACACCTTTGCCAGTTATTCATCCGCCAAGCAGTAATGTGCAAACATTACTGTGTTCCGGTATGAAGGGCAATGATACCAGCGAAATTACTGGGCATGATGAGATTCAACAACTCCTATCTCAGGGTGACAGGCGCAGTGCAGTGCTGCGCAGAATTTTGAATTTTAAAACACTGGGTGGCACTGTGTCTGATATGGGCAATCATGATGCTTACCATCAGGCACTTGATTTGCTCGTCTTGTCATTCAATATCATAAAAAAATAAATTAAAAAAAACTAAATATTACTGCCGAAAATTGACAGCTGCAATGATGACATTTTGCCTGAGTTTTATTGCAGACACATCTTAAGAATATTGAGATATCATAAAATATAGATTAACGACAACATATTAATTGTAAGTAAGCTAAGTTCAGCCTGCGGTGTAGACTTGTTAAAATAATTGTTGCTTTTGTTGCGACTATTTTTCAAACCATAGTGTACAGTTGAAAGTTCTCATTAAAAACTCGTAGGAGAACCAAATTAATAGGTTTCGTTTTAGTAAACCGTATACTAATTTTAAAGTTACCGCCCAACTATTTGATCT
Organism: Hemistola chrysoprasaria; assembly: GCA_947063395.1. Lineage (NCBI taxonomy): Eukaryota > Metazoa > Arthropoda > Insecta > Lepidoptera > Geometridae > Hemistola > Hemistola chrysoprasaria. Next base: position 13,278,593 of record OX346716.1, on the reverse strand, counting down.
AAGAAAACTAATTTATTTACTAACTACACGTTGCTTGTTAATTATTAGTTACTTGAGGTGTACCTACCTAAATCTAATCTAAATAAAATATTTTATTAAAGTTTTGTAAATACGCGTTGAAATTTTTGTATGCAGATGACTTAGACCCTGGAACAATACACAGGGATCTTCAGAGAAACAGAACAAAAAAAATACACAGAAATTGCTAAAAAGAAAAAGATCCGAATTCGTGACTCACAAAAGATAATTTTAATTTCTAATGTCTAGACAAAAAACGGATGCAGCGCAAATTCCAGCCGTTTAGAACACGAAAACGGTATCGCCGCGAGTTCCATAATATTCGGGAGCGATTTATAAAATTTAATATCCCCTAAGGTTATTTCCTACCGAATGGCAACCGCCGTTTACCATTGAAATGGTTCTCTGTTAGCGAGTTAGAGAAACAGTATGGATGCATCATAATAAACTGTCTATAGACAAGCTGACCCGGCCAACGTTGTTCTGCGATATAAATTTTGACAAAAAAAAATTTGGGTCCCCTGAGCGGTATGAAATACACTTTACGACCTATTCTCATACCTACAAAATATACACAATAAAAATCATAATATTCGGTCAAGCCGTTTCGGATGAGTTTGATTACAAACACTGTGACACGAGAATTTTATATATAAGAAGATACATTATGTTTAGTACCAATTTATTATCACATTATATCTGAATAGGTACTTCATATGTTTCGGGTACCAAAGAAAAAGGACTGCCTCGTTGGCGTAGTGGTCGCAAGCTCTACTGCCGATCACGAGGCACCAGGTTCGATCCCCAAGCCAGCAAAACGTGTTATTAGATGATTCCATTAAGAATTATCTCAATAACAGCCTGGATTTTGGAACTGTGGCCGGTCGATGGCAATAAGCTCGCCCCTATTAAATGGGACAAAACACATATCTATCTGGCAAAGTGTGGGTGTACCTATAGTACGTACTGGGTCTTGATTACACCTCTGCCAATCACAAAGGAAATAGGCGTGATTTTATGTTTAGTTGCCGATTATGTAAGTGATAATAACCCATACTGCTATCACATTATTCAATCACACCCTAAAACGGGCAATCAGAATGGAAATGAAATCAAAAGTTATGCAAAGTTAGCAACGTTTACTTGAATTAGCAGTTTGGGATTGATAGCGAGTCGAAAGCGGTTGAGAGAGAAGGTAACCTACCAATTTACCGAAATGTTTTATTGGCTGATGTTGGTTCAATATAGTTTTCTTTTTAATAGGATAACTTTATACAAGCAGTTCAAATCAGAAATGAGGACATCCGTAGACCAATGGAAGTTACAGAAATAGCCCAGCATATTAGAAACTTGAAGTGGCAATGGGCAGGGCACATAGCATGTAGAACTGATGGCCGATAGGGCAATAAGGTTCTCGAATAAAGACCACGGATGATGATGATGCAAGCTGTGAACTTACATTCGTTGCACTGACAGGCCAGTTAAGTGCCTAATATAGTTCTATGTATATTATTAGCTGAAATTTGTCAATGAATGTTGCAAAAAGTCAGAGAAATTCAAATCGACTAGGAGATTTGCAGGCGTGAGCTGCCTAAATTAAAACCAATAAAAGTTACCTAATAAGTATAAATATGTGTACTATCTACGAATCTATTAAAGAGTTAAGCCCGTTTCGCACTTCTCCAAAAAACCTACCAAAAATTACCGCTGTGCTCGGATTCCTAAAGTTTTATGAACACATAATTATGAAAGGTACGGTTAAAGTAAAAAGTGTTTTAAGGATGAGCATTGTTTTTTAAAGTTCCATTTTCTTTCATAAGATAAGTAAAAATTATGGTTATAATAGAAGCACTAGTTAGATAATAATCTTTCATAACTAGGTATGCTGCTGAGTGCTGATGTTAGATTAGGCGAAATAGTAAGGAAGTAGAAGTAGAAGAAGTAGTAGATACACCAAGGAATCCACCCCGATTGCGCCTGTTTATAATAAAATATGATGCTATAGACCCAGTAATATTAAATTCTCAAGTTATTTTACTAATTTAGTTCACTCCCCATTCTTTACTCCCTCAGATCGCATTTATATCTCTTTGAGACACAGTAACCAGTAGCAGTCTGATGAATACATCGTATTGCCGACCAATTACCGGAATTATTCATTGGCAATTATTTAGATTTATGGCGGGAATATCCAGCCTTCCAGATCCTCGGCTCACGGTCCAACGGCCACGACTCGACTCTGTGAATATAGGTGCTTAATTAGGACTTTGATTGACTATGGATAGATTACATTTGCCTTTTTGAGGCGTTCGAATTTTAGATGATTAAGAAACTGCAATGATGAGGTAAAATAGTGCCATCAATTTAGCTGGTCATAATCCTTGTTAGGAACGTTCCTACTACTTATCTAGTTAAACATAACATACAATCACGCCTTTTTCCGAAGGGGTAGGCAGAGGTGTACCCATGACTCAGTCCCATAGTAGGTACACCCATATTTCGCCAGTATGTTATTGGTCCCATGTAATAAGGGGCGAGCCTATTGCCATCTACTGGGCACGGTTCCGGACTCCAGGCAGTTATTACGATATTGCCTGATATGGAAAAATCCAATATTAAACACTTTTTCTGACCTGGGGATCCGGGACCTAATGATCGGCAGTATCTAGATCAAAATATATCTAGATATTACTTATTATTTGTCATAGTCGACTAGATTCAACATTATAGTATGTACCTACCCTACCTGCCTCTTTTCAATGGTCATAGTGTCTTCAAATGGGAACATTTGCAACATTTTATGGAACGATCTGATATTGGAACAATTTGCAACTAATTAATTAGAACTCTCGGAAAAGTATAGATAGACAGGGAACCTTAAAATTAAAATGAGACTTTTTATTACAGATTGAGTCTAACATAACATAACATACATTCACGCCTTTTTCCCGAAGGGGTAGGCAGAGGTGTACCCAAGACTCAGTCCCATAGTAGATACACCCACATTTCGCCAGTATGTTATTGGTCCCATGTAATAGGGGGCGAGCCTATTGCCATCTACCGGGCACAGTTTCAGACTCCAGGCAGTTATTGAGATAATTCCTAATGGAAAAATCCAATATTTAACACTATGCCTGACCTGGGGATCGAACCCGGGACCTCTTGATTGGCAGTGGAGCATGCGCCCACTACGCCACCGAGGCAGTCACCTATAAATTTAAATTGATTTGAATTATAAATTGAGTCTACCTATAAATTTATTATAATCTCATTCGCTGATAGAACAAAACGAATATCTGGATCAGTATCAAAGCTTTTTGTTAACCGGACGCACAATAAAACGCCTTCCTTAAAAGTAAAGCTCGCCTTCAAAACTGAATAGACGAGCTAACGTTCAATTAAGCCCGCGATCGCCCGCATCCATAACTTGCCGCGCAAATCGGTGCGGTAATTATCGGCAGCATTACTCTTGGATATAATGTCGCATTGTTAATTGTTGTTTGGGATATCTTGGGCGGATCTCTTTGCGAATGTCGACGTTATCTCGCGGTCGGCAGCGTCGGCAGGTAAGGACGCGTATTCATGGGGTGAGTTACTAGACAGGCGCGGTAGTCTAATATAGGATGTGGATCTCGGCTTAGTGGGTGCTGAATGCTTCTAAGTACCACAAAAGTCAAAGTCATCTGTTGTAGGTTTCCTTTAATTTTATTTATTTATTAGTTTATTTTTATGTGTTGGATCAAACAGGCGTTTAACCGCAATCTCTACTCACTTACATTAGAATTTTAATAAATTTTGAATGGCCTTTTTCTTTTCAGCACTGAGTCACTGAGCAAAAGTTTTAAGTTAACTCAAGTTTAATAAAATGTTGTGGAGGAGCTGCTACATGCGCTTCGGAACCCGATGCATGTTGCTTGTGCCCTTGGTCAAGTATACCCAAGGATCTACTCGTCAAGAGTATGATCCCTGGAAGTAAAAAGCTTCACGGACGCACAAATCTCGACTACACTCGCAGATACTCACACTCTTCCTAGTACATGCGCAAGAGGATAAGGAATCATTGATCATCGAAGGCTTCGGACAGGGTAAAGGGTGTTCTTACCATCCACGAGGTGTAGTGGCTAAATTTCACTTCTGTTATCATTATAAAAAAAAAAAAAAACGGCAAGAAGATCAAGCTGTACGATAGCGTTCCACATGCTGTGGTAGCAATATTTAAAGCAAACAAACACCTGCACCTATCACGCAGACGATGCAGTCGACACAGTAGGACGAATAATTGCGCGTAGCGCCTCGGACTTCTCGATAGTGGACTATAATTTAAAAATGGCTATAGCCAGCAGAGATGAGCCCGTGGTCTCGTCACTGTTGGGCACCATTAAAGAACTAACAGAGTTACCTATTTGCTCCTTCATAATGTTTATTAATATATTTATGTATTTTATCATTGTAAACTTTGGATGTACAGAAGCATAGAAATTTGGCGTAGCAGGGTTTACTGAAGCTGGTATCAATATAAGAAATGATATTAGACACCTCTTATATCATTTCCGTTCATATAATCCGTGATAGATAATAAATGATCCCAACATTGATAAAAATGTCTGGAGTTTTTTATTGTATTCATACTCGTATTATCTTATCTGATGGCTTAGTATAATATTATTATCAATAAGATCCATTAATCTTGAGATTTGCCAGATCCTTGAAACAACCTTAGTTTAACATTAATATTGACTCTAGATGATTACAGTTCAGCAAATCTAAGAAGTACCGTTTGATTTGAATTTATTTATAGTGATTTTACGAATAGTTTTAAATAATAATGATTTGAATTTAAACTCTAACAGAACGGGGTACTCCAATTACACTGCTCGAGTCAATTCATATGGGTTATGTGGACACAACCCATATTGTCTGAGTTCCAGGTCGCCAAGATTCTTTCAAGGCTTCTGGCATGACCTAACGACTGCCTCCTGGATATCTTATAGGAAACAGCGGTAGTTGTTTATTGTAGATATTGTGTTAAAATCATAATTTCCAGGGTTTTATGGCCAAGGTATTGATATTGTTTAAGTTACTTACGCCTAGAGATGCCTATAGATGAAATGTCAAATGGTACTTTTTAGATTTGCTGGGATATAATGGATAATTACTTACTGACTTGTTTTTTAAGGAAGCTTTGTTGTGGGGCAAAGAGTATATATTTTTTGTAGTGGTAGGCCTCTTTTGCAGGAGGCCGCCTGGGGAAGTACCACACCTTTGCCAGTTATTCATCCGCCAAGCAGTAATGTCCAAACATTACTGTGTTCCGGTATGAAGGGCAATGTTACCAGCGAAATTACTGGGCATGATGAGATTCAACAACTCATATCTCAGGGTGATAGGCGCAGTGCAGTGCCGCGCAGAATTTAGAATTTTAAAATACTGGGTGGCACTGTGTCTGATATGGGCAATCATTATGCTTACCATCAGGCATCTGATGAGCTCGTCTTGTCACTCACTATCATAAAAAAAAAAAAAGTATAATCTGAATAATCCTGAACAATATTGCAAGACAGCATAGCGCGCTATTGCTGCTTAATATACAGGGTGACTAGTAAATCAGAGTGTCCAAAGATCATAATATTGATAAAGTTTTTTCAGTATACACCAGGCCTTTCGATTTAAATAAGTAAAAAATGTGATGCTTAATTTTTATATTGCGCATTTATATAATACAATACATAACCTAACTATACTATTTTTATACATATTTATTATATGTAGCGTTTTAATCATATTATATATAAATAAAGGTGTATCATACCTCAATATGAGTATTTCGTAACGTTACTACCAATATATATGTACTATATATGTATGTAGCAAAATAATAAAAATGATGCCAACATTATCAAGCAAGCAGGAAATCTCTTTACAATCAGTTCAATATCACAAAACGTCATTGGATAATTTGATGTAGATAAATTGGGCATATCTACTACGCATTTTTACCCAAATGCCGTAGGTATAGTTCAATACTTAATATATTATGTTTGAAACTTCTGTGTAAACGTTTTTCTTTATAAAAATATATTAAGGGCTTTTATAGCATAGCATTTAAATCAGTAGTTCGAATACGATTTTCGTCACATCCGTGTGCTTCGGAAGCACTGAGCAACGATAGCTTATGTTGTTAGCTCCTCAGTTTACGGAAGGCACTTGGTGGCCTTAAGCTGCTGAAGCCCGCTGTTATCATAGACCATTGTCGTAATATCACATCAGGTGCCTAAGTCTGATAAGGTTTTCTTTACACATACTCTACAAAAAAATGAAAGGGAGGTATTTACATCTCTTTGTCTGTAAATTAGTACAGGGCTATGATGACAATTAGTGTAGGTTCTGGGCATGCGTGCGTTTCGCTAAGAAGATGCAGAGTACGTATGGAGAGGTACCTCGACTCTTCAGCCACTAACGCAAAAGCTGATTGAATCATCATTGATATATGTACAAAGCCAATGTTGATGATCATGACAATAGAACCTAATATTTTACTTTGACAAAATTTTTTGTTGGCATTTTTATACCTCGACAATTTTATATATTTATATATTTGACATTTATTTTACTCGAGTGGACATTATAATACTTAGTAATTTTTCATTTTAGACCAAAGTCGTCAAACTCAAAAGAATCTGTTTTGAATCTTCGTCCCTGTAAATCTTACATTTTCTTACACTATCATTACTGTAGGTTGGTCTGTTTCCAGTCAGTCTATTTAATGCCTAACAAGATGACCTATCGTCCAAAATTGAATTATTATTGTTATCATCGATTAATTACTTATCAGAAGTAATTAGGTACCTACAAATTAAAAATACGTAGTTTTATACGTGATACGATTAGATAACTCAAATCACTGAAACCCATTAGATATACTAAACTATCACATTAAAACACATCATTTGGTGGTAGCCGGTAGGAGTATACCTTCCTCAAAATGGAGTTGATATATTTTTTAAGTTTAATTTTAAGTGTAAATGCGTATTTGGAGTGGAGTACTCCGGAGCACAAACATGCTTTTGATCTGAATCTCTTTGAAGAAGTTCTAGATGAAGAACTGTGCCATGAGCAGATGCAATATTTGGGAAATAATAACACCTTCTTGCTTATGAGATGTGAGTATAAGATACATTAAAATTGGCAAATACAGTGGGCACCCTTGGGTTTGTAGACGTGCCTTTTCCATTAAGTAATACTCGAACACTTCAGCATATTTAAATGATTTATTCCAAGCCCACCATCTTCAATCTCGCTCTACAATCATCTGTCGCGCTGGCATCCCCTTCCCCGTGTTGCCATCGTGCCCTTGCACATACCATAGATCTCCCTTAAACCACACGTTGCCATTAATACTTTCCATAAAACCACAAAAACGTTCACAGAATCATCAACCCTACAGGTTAGAAGATCTAAAGAGCTCTTTCTGAGCTGAAAAACTGACAGTTTTGCTCTCTTGCAAATATCTCTTTAACCTTCAGAAATAGTCAATCAGAAATAATCAAAAATAGTCTGTCTAAATCTATTAAATGTATTTATGTGTCGCCGAAACTGTCACTGAGCTAGTGAATTTTGATAGCTGCTCATTCTCCCAAAGCATAAATTTAATATAGCTATGATTGTAGCCAGAAGACACATAATGTACAGTATGCAACTAATCAATAACTTTTTTTCAGTTCTGGACGCCGGAATCAGAATCCCGCGCGGTTTACTCGAAGGAAACCTAAATGATCTGGGAAATTACTACCAATGTTTGGGAATAAACGAAGAGGCTCTCTCCTCAACCATCGAAGGCAAATACTGCCTTATTAACGTGCCCCTGCAGCAGGATTTAGACCTGCCAAGTTTTCCAAGTTTGCCAGAATGGCCAGACATTCCGTGGCCAGGGATAAACCAGTCTATGTCGAGGATGAGTGAAGATGCAGTGGATAAGTTGGTATCGTATCAAAAGATCCAGAAATGTGCGCGAGTTCTGTTGGGTGGAGGAGATGTCAATAGGTAAGGCCTTTAAAATATCGTCAAACAAAGGCAAGAATCTTTTGTCTGATTATGATGGCCGTTCACAGAGACTTAGACATAAGGAGCGTTTATTTCTGCTGTAAAGTATCCAGAGTTAAGCGTTGGCAACGGCATAGATAATTGTATATTTTAATTTATACAAATTGGAATTCATTTTTTTTTTATGATAGTGAGTGACAAGACGAGCAAATCAGGTGCCTGATGGTAAGCATCATGATTGCCCATATCAGACACAGTGCCATCTGCGCGGCACTGCATTGCGCCTGTCACCCTGAGATATTAGTTGTTGAACCTCGTCATACCCAGTAATTTCGCTGATAACATTGCCTTTCAGACCGGAACACATGTTGGCGGATGAATAACTGGCAAAGGTTCCATTTCTAATCCAATTTCTGAATTTTCAGGGTATCTGAGGGCAGTGCTTTATCAGTGATAAATCTTAAGTTAGCGATATGTATACCGAAGTCGTGTTCAACCAAACAGGCTCTTAGTGAGTTTGTCGGAAATCCAACCGCTTTAGGGTTTAACTATGAAGACGTTTACTGTCGTCTGCCTAACGACAAGCAATGGGTCCCCGCCGATTATGTAGCTATGTAAGTATTTTACTTTAAGGTAGTATTTTAGGGAAATATTCACACAGTCACGCATTGTTCCTGGTGGGGTAGGCAGATACTATTTCTCTCCACCACGATCCCGATAAAAGTTTTATCATATTTTTCATGCAAGCCCGTTAGTTGTAGGTCTTGAACTGGTCTTAACTGCCGCGGTGGCTTAGAGGGCCCATACTCAACTGGCGATCACGAGTTCCCGGATTATATATTGGATTTTTCCATTAAGAATTATCTGAATAACTGCCTGGAGTCTGGAACAGTGCCATATATGGCAATAGGCTCGCCCCCTATTACATGGGACCAATAACATACTGGCGAAATGTGGGTGTACTTATGGGACCGAGTCCTGGGTACAGCTCTGCCTACCCCTTCGGTAAAAAGGCGTGATACATACAGTGTTGAGCTGGCCTTTCTTGACAACATCAATTCATTCACGAAATGTATGCCTATGTCGTCCCCTGTCGACTTAACTATTCACATTAGACATTCACATTCTACGTTTGATATTTTATTGTATTATTTTCAGTTTTAACTCAATTTTAATGTTAAATTATAATGTGGTAGTAAGTGTGTCTTGATTATGTACAAGGGTTAGAGCATCAGTAACGATTTCATCACTCTATAAAATACCTCTAGGGTCAGAATTTGTATGTTAAATTCATTTCAATTCAATTCAATACTTGACTCTGGCTAATACGGCAAAGTGTGACGCCATAATATTTCATGCGAAAACGAAGTGTAACAAAAGTGTTTCATAACATGTTTTCAATATTATTATTCCTGAAACTTAATAATAACTATCTATATATTATCTATTGAAAATAATAGTTTATGAGGATTTATAGTAATAATCATAACATTAATTAATGATAAGCCACGTGCAGCTCTGATTAAAATCTTAATTAGTTGGTGATTACATAAAAATAAATAAATAATGTGCCACTTATGTATTAGAATAAAAAATAAACAAAAAATACGTACTCCACCAATACGATATGTAAAAAAATAATATAAATGTAATTCAATATACATAGTAACAATACATAATAAGATCACTCCTTTTCCAAATGGGCAGTAGTGTACCCAAGACCCAGTCAAAATATTTTGGGAACACCTACATTTTGCCACTTATGTGTTTAACACCCGCATTCATGAACAATAATGATGAATAATGATGGCTCGAAAGAATAGGGCCAGTAAATCCAATTGAAAGCAATTGAGTATTTGATTTTTTAGCTTAAATGGAAATAAAAATATTTTTTAATCCAGTACCGAAAACACGCCGATAGCACCCGAATGAGCTCGTGAACTGTACTGACGTCACAATGTTTTAAATTCCCATACATAATTTTAACATAATGCCGTCACAATCATGGCGACCACTCGTATCGCGTGCGTGATCAAGTCACTCTTATTGGAATTTTATCAATTATGAATTGCTTATAATTAATTTAATAATATATTAAAGTGATTTTAGAATTGGATAATTTTCATTAAACTATCAGAATAAATTAAAAATACAACGATTTATTTTTTTAAATACTCAATTGCCTACCGCAACGAAAGTGCCGAGAAGGATCAAATAAGTATAATTTGTTAAGGCATACGTATGTAGGTACTATGTATGCATAGTGTAGGGTTCCATACGTAGATACCTGAAAAAAACGCTTCCATTCCCAAAAAAAACAATCCGCGTACTAAGAACATTAAACGCCCACTATTTGTTCCTCGCGCAAAGTATGGAAATATGCAGTAAAATGGCCATAACTTTTGATTACGTTATCGTACAAACGTACGCCGTAAAAAATCATACTCCTTATTTTTACAGCCACAAGGGACCGTAGATCTGAGTAGTGGATATCAATTTCAACTTAATACCTCCACGCGTTCCCGTTAAAAAATGTCTTGACAGACAGACAGACAGACAGACGGACGGACAACAAAGTGATCCTATAAGGGTTCCTTTTTTACTTTTGTGTTACGGAACCCAAAAAAAATATGTCTACTACCTAAATATTACAATAATTTAAATATTATTATTATGTCATGTAGATTAAAATTTTATATGTTTATTATCATCTAAAAGTTTCATAACGACTAAAACAAATTACTTTCTCGGTGATCCCCTTAAATCTGAAAATTAAATTTTATAGGTAATTTGTTTTTTTAATCCGGTGAAACGTTCAAAAGTATAATATTATATACCTAATAAAAATCGCATATGTGTGCCTCTGGGTGAACAAGTGCGAAGGTGAACTAGGACACTACCACGGTAATATTACCGTGATGCTACTTTTGTCGCATCAATTAACCTATAGGTCAATTCACCCAGGTGAATTGATTCCGAGGTGAATTGAGGCGACTTCATTTTCCCCTTTGTTCACTCAGGTGAATTCATCCAGGTAACAAATGGGAATAAATCAAGCCTTCGGGAAGTTTATTATATATTTTATAATACTAATATATTTCATTTAATTTACTCTATAAAAGCTTATTATGTTTTTCTTATCGAACTTAGCGAAGAAAGATTAATGGTACAGACAGATTTCTACTGATATATACATTCATTGGCAGATAAAATTATCGTTATAGTCACGGTTGCAAATCATTTACATAATCGTATATTTTTCACGTAATTTTGTTTATCGATCAGACTGATTACTTGAATTAATTTTTTAAACTGGCTTGATCTGGATTATTCTGAACAATTTCAGATTTGCTACTTAATATTATAAATGCGAAAGTTTGTGAGGATGGATCGATAGATGGATGGATGTTTGTTACTCTTTCACATCAAAACTCCTAAACCGATTGGGCTGAAATTTGGTATGTAGGTAGCTTACAGACTGGAATAACACATCATATGAAACTTTCCAAATTCAATCAATTAACTAATAAAGAAATGATGTATCTTCTTTCATCGACATTAGTTCCTTATAGTTAGTATGAGAAATGATGTCGGCCCTACCACCTTAAAGACAATGTTGAAATGAAAGGGTCTTTGTTTATCGCAACCCAACGAATAAACGAATATTTTCATAATAAATGATTTTTCTATATAATTATTATTGTTGGAGATAGGCTACTTCTATAATCAAGTATATTATGACGTTTTATATTTTCAGAGCCGTATTGTTCTTTCTTGGAGTACTTTTAATTGCGAGCACATGGTACGACTTACATCAAACCGTAGTTCTTGGCAACAGTAAGTACAATTGGTGTCTAGAATAAGCCTTAATATAGACCTTAAAGGTATCTTTACACCTGGCTACTGTGGATTGGTTCACGAGCCGGGACACAATTTTTATAAGTTTTATTGGCTATTTTTAACCGGGTTAAACCTTATTGCAGATCCAAAAAGAGTGAACAAACTATACCAATCGTTCTCCGTATATACGAACACACGTCGTCTAGTGACGTACACACCTGTCCCCGGCGCTATAGAATGTCTCGACGGAGTGAGATCCATGGCCATGATGTGGGTCATCGTCGGTCACACATATGTGAACCAAGTGACAGATATGATTGCGAACCCGTATGACATTCTTGATGTAAGTGTGCTATAACCCTAATTTAAATAAATATTGTCTATCTTTGCGAAAAATCTGAATGCTTTTGCAAAAAGTGATATTGGGTTTGGGTACCCGGTAGATAGCAATAGGCTCGCCCCCTATTACATAGGACTTAAAAAACATGACTGGCCTATTGTGAGTGTACCTCAATGGACTGAGTCTTGGTACACCTTTGCCCACCCTTTCGGGAAGAAGGCGTTATGTTTAACTTGTTCTATGGACAAGCTTTCATACCTGCAACGCAAATGAAGTGATCTTGGATTAAATATGAGCATAAATTAGTATGCTAAGATTTCATTAGTATAAGGTAACTCTGAAGAAATATTTAATTAATGTCATGTCTAGAAGAAGCCAACTCGCCAACCCGCGTTCCAAGCATGGTGAATATTGACAAAACCCCTCCTTATGGGGGAGGCCTGTTATGTCCAGCATTAAACTTCCTACGACTGAGATGATGATGATGAATGCCCAATCAAGATCAAGTGCTAATCTTGAAATGATTTCTTTCAGTGGATAGCCTCACCGCAAGCTATTTGGGTGACGATGGGACCGATAACCGTCGACACATTCTTCATGCTGAGTGGTCTCCTACTGGTCTACACGTCCGCTGGAAAACTAACTAGATGTAAGTAAATATCAATAAATATTTTTTTGCAATCAAGGCCAGGCTAAAGTCGAGTTGGGCAGGACACTTGGCCTAACGGGATTTAAACAGGTGGGCCAAGGCTGTGACAGTTTGGTACCTAAAAAAAGAACAACGATCTCGAGACAGATCAGCGGCCCGTTGGTCAGGTGACATTGTTAAATATTTCGGATATAGCTAGATGAGACTCGCACTGGAGCGAAAAGAATGGCGTAACCAAGAGGAGGCTTCTACACAGCAGTGGGTGGATACGGGCTGAATCAAGATAATGGTAGTTACAGAGACAAAATACGGCTAAGTTTCAACCAGAGCTGTGTTTAGCTGTTTAACTAAGATGATGTATGATATCTTACCAATCAGAAGCTTATTAGATTATATGGGAGTATATTATATGAAAATAAAAGGTCTGATTGGTAAATAATATCAGAAACACGTTCTAGAGTAATATTATAACAGCAATTTGAAAGGCGACCTAGAAGCAAAATAGCATGTCTCACGTTTAACTCGTCCTATGCTGGAACGCAGATCCCAGCAAGACAATGCAAATTCTATTGTATCCGGAATCTTGGTAGACCAGAGGTTAAAGTCCAAATAGTAATTTCCACGTAAAGTTAAAAACAAATTGATTAAAGAAGCGTGCCCAAGTGATCGCAAGTGCGCGCATGATTCGATTTATGCGTACATAATTATTATTATCTATTAAAAATAATTATTACTTGCATATTTGAATATTAGTCATAAAATAATAAATCAAAGTCTATATCGATAGTAAATCATTTTTAAAGTATTGGAATGATCTTTATCAAAAGTCATGACGTATTTTGTATGAAAATTTCGTTAACTGAATAATGTTTTGGCTGACGGTTGAATCATTCTACCCGGATCTTCATGCTTGAATTCCTAATTTAACCAATTAGTCCTTAGGTCCTAAACGAATGGGTCGATTTTGATGGGAATGAAATGGGCTTGAATTCTAAAAAAGCCGGGCACAGTATTCTGTGCCCGGGCATACTATTTATACGGGTATCCGGGTTCCTTATGCCTGGGTATACTATATTGTTGGGTTAAGTTATGTATCCTACTAATATAAATGCGAAAGTTAAAAAGTTAGTTTTAAAGGATGGATGGATGGATGTTTGTTACTTTCACGCCAAAACTACTGAACCAATAAGCCTGAAATTTAGTATGTAGGTAAATTAGACCCTGGAATAACACATAGAGTATTTTTTTCCGGATATTCCCACGGGAACGATGACTGCGCGGGTGAAACCGTGGGTTGAAGCTGTGTTGTATTGTGTAAGTGTTATATTATATGAATGTTAATAATATTCCAAAATATAGTAGCCAGGAGGCGTTTTGCCCGCCTCCTTCATCCTCCGTAGTGGGGCTTCGGTGTAGAGTCGGGGGGCTCTACACCGGAGCTTATAGCTCCACAAGACTGAGGGATGACCAAGTGAGCGTGGTCATCCTTTTCAAGGGCCGGGGCCTAGGGGCCAACCGCCGAGGCGGGATAGTGAATGCTAGCGCGACCCTATCCCGCCTCACATGGCGAGGGACTGCTCATCGTGTGGTTTTAGTCGGTATGGGTGCTTCTCGTCGAGCCCGACATAACTCGCCCACCTCCCCCTGGCGGGCGAGTATGCGTAAATGCATTTCCACACGTTAAAAAAAAAAAAAAAAAAAAAAAAAAAAGGTGCACGAAATAACCCACCCCGAATTGTACCCGGTGCAAAGAAACCCGTTATGCTGGCGGCATTGCCACGCTTTATGGCAATTGCTAGCCTCTGCACCAAGTACGAGCTGGAACGGGAAACACCCGTCCTCTCCCGCAATCTGCGACCTAGTTCTTATATATAATTAATCTATATTATATATAGATTCTATAATATTATAATCTCTTTCCAGCAAAATTATTCAAGAATCTCCACATGTTCTACCTCAATCGTCTTCTACGAATGTTCCCGGCGCTGGCCGCTTGGGTCCTCATACAAGCTTCAATACTGCATAAGATGACGGATGGACCTGATTGGACTATAATATCGACGAACACACACAACTGTAGGCTTTACTGGTGGTCCACATTATTGCATGTACAGAATTGGGTTAACCCTGGGTCTATGGTAAGTTTTATAGCGAATTAGTTTTTATTTATTTATTTATTTATTTATTAACAACGTGCCTCTGGGCCGCATTACAGTTTCCCAATTCGCGAACCCAGGGCCAAACACTATATTAAGAACATCATATCATATTATATAAAATTAGAAAATTATCATTAAGTATAAACAACAATAACAATTACAATAAAGGTATTGATCTTTGACAACAATAATATAATCCCACACTATGGAACGCTTGGGTTTCTTTCTACAAACCTCGTCAACATTCTATGAAGGTCATTCAGGGAACTGGTAAACAAGTCTGTCTCTGGATTTTGTTCTAGCACCGCGTTAAGCATTCGCATCGCATTTACATCGCATTTTACATTAGACCCATGTTAATATAATAAGAGTCATCAAATCAATCTCTAAAAGAGTCAATCACGAGATATATGTACGCTAGCGACCCGCGATTTTTGGATGGAAATTTGACATTCAGTCATGCAAAATAACTGCGGCCTGAACGAGTTGGTCATGAGTCATGATCAACCGGGGTCTCTTCTCTCAACAAATGAGCGATTGACACAGGTGTACTATACATGAATTCATTCTGTTAAGATGGCTGTCCTTAAATCCATTTTAAAAAAAGACTCACACTCTCTAAAATAGATTTATTTAAAAAAAAACTCACTGTACCTAACACATAATCACTTAAATTACTGCCGCGGACAATGGACCGAGTGTGTCCGTCTATGTCTGTATGTATCTGTGTGTAACAAACCGCGTGGCGGAGCCCTTTTATCAACTTTGATACTACGGGGAGTAATTGCTGATCTTACAAATTTATTATTGAAAAATATGTCATAACAGTTCGTCAAAACGGTCGTTTAATTAAATAAATATATTGTCAACAATTCTTAACAGAACAATTATTTGTGTTTTTTTTTGTATGTTTGTTATTCCGATTACTCCGCCAATTATGATTTGATTTAAATCATTATTTATTTATTTGATAGGACATACCTAATTTTGAGGTAGCCCCATATAAATTTTATCAAAATTGAAGTAGGTTTTCTCTTCTAAAAATACTTTCTTCTGTATTCCAGTGTCTAGCCCATAGTTGGTACCTGGCTATAGACGTACAGCTCTACATACTATCGCCTCTAATATTATTCTGGGTGCTCGGTGGTAAAAAATTTGTGGCTTGGACGGCCATTGTCACTGGGTTGATGTTGTCTTTGACCGGATCTACCGTGTTCAACTTTATTATGGATTTCCAACCTGGGCCGCTTATACCTTCGTGAGTATAATATTCATAAGTTAGCGTCCCGATAAAAGTAGCTAAAAGGTGTTTGTAGTTTGTAAGAGCCTTTGCACATGGCGTTTTTTGTCATCGCTGACGACGCGCGAATCACGATCCCGCGCATAAATGTAAGTTTTCAAGAAATAGCACTGGACTTTAGGATCACTTTTTACGGGATAATTACCATGATTTGACGACAAGATGGTAGTGTCATTTGTCGGAGTAAAAGACTAAAAAAGAGGGTAGATCGATTTATCTGCCAACAAAAATCAACTTGCCGATGCCTGCCAGTTCGTTTGTGATCATGGCGCATGTAACTACGTCGAAATGTCGGAAAACAACCATGATTGCTTCAAATTATGTAGTACTAGACTGCATTTAAATCGCGTATATTATGCGCTTTATCTGCGTATCTTCGGCGACGATAAAAAACGCGCGTGCAAATGTTAAGGTTAAGACTTAAAAATATCAGTCTATTTTCATTAAAAAAAAATGTAAGATAATGAATGATTATCTCTGATATATTATCTCTTTGGCCTATAACTGCTGAACAAAATATTTGATCAAAGTTTAATACCATCTTAAATACATTTTTAATATTTAATTGAGAGTTTATTCATTTCAGCCGTGATGTGGACAGCCAAACAGATTACATTAGGTATTACTACGTAAACACCTTGACTCGATCATCACCTTTCTTCATCGGCATGATATATGGATACATCTTCCATTTGAATCGGAATCAGAGAATGAGGATATCTAGGGTAAGTTTTATTGGAGATCTGAAAATTTTTATTAGCCACGGTAGAGGTGGAGAGAGGACCAAGATACATGGAAGGATTTGGAAAAGGTCTTTGCATTGGAGTAGCTTAATCTGTTCTTTTTTTTTTTTAATAATATGGGACAACTTCCACACACGGTCATCTGGTCCCAAACTAGGCTAGAAGCTACTGTGGTAACCAGATGACTGATATACATACTTATATAAGCTTATAACACCCAGACACAGATCAAACAGACATGTTCATGCACACAAATATTTCACCTGGCCGGGGACCGAACCCAGGGCCTGCGGCACAGAAAGCAGAGCATCTGAGCCAACGAGGCTGATTTTGTAGTGATAGGCCTCTTTGCAGGGGACCGACTGGGGAAGTATCACGCCTTTGCCAGTTGTTCATCTGCCAAGCAGTACTGTGCCAACATTACGTCATATTATATTATGTATTTTTTTCTGGGCATTTGCCGTGCTTGTCTTACCTGCCGTTTCCTCTTGTCGAATTTTGGTCTCAACAAAATGTCGCATGCTCTAGCGGCCGAACATTTCATAATTAAATATGGAACTGTTTACATTTGTATTCCGCCAAAGTCCATATAATATTTAAGTGTATGGCTGGCATTATCGCAGATTATCACTTGTGACCGTAATTCTAAATCCAATATGGCTAACGACTCAAGATGGCGAATTAGTTGTATTGTAGTAGAATCGTCATATCATATCATTATATGTGGATCAAATGGAAGGGTTTCCTGAAAAGTATAAGAAAAACCTTGTTTTTATATTATTTTTTTAATATTATTTTTTATTTTCAGCTTCATGTAGCTATATTATGGGCATGTACCATAACTCTACTCGCCATTATAACCTACATAGCCTATCCGATCATGCAACCGGACTGGGACAACCAAACTGTTGATAATTTGATCAACTCCTTCATGAGACCGGCGTGGGCTGTAGCCGTCGGTTGGATTGTATTAGCTTGTCATCATGGATACGGAGGTAGGATTTTGTATCTTATATTTTTAAAAATAAAAGCTATTTTGCACCAGAGCATAGCGCTAATAACACATTTTGTATGAAGCAGATCGTTCGCGGCTTTAGAACGAATATACTCTAGATCCTAATAAAAATGTCCGTCATTGTTGCGTACCAAAGTGGGGCTATGATAACTTTTAATATCTGGAAGATAAAGTTTTTTTGTGTCTGTTACCAATGAGATTTAATGTTTTTGATTTTACTCGTATATATTAGCCACAAGGTGTTGATGAAATCAATAATTTTATATTCTCTCAATCGTAGTGAAAATTAAAATGTAACACACAGCGCTAAAACCCCGCTTAACCCCGATTGCAAACTACAAAATATAGCAAATCCATTGTTACGTCATAATATATCAAAATTAGACGATGTTTTTTTTATTTTTTATATAAATATTAGGTCTGCGTTTGACCCCAATCTCACCTGATGGAAAGTGAAGATGAGGCCTAAGATGGAGCACGCTTTCCTAGAAGATAATTATATAGAAATATACATACACATAGTACATACATTCACGCCTTTTTCCCGAAGGGGTAGGCAGAGGTGTACCCAGGACTCAGTCCCATAGTAGATACACCCACATTTCGCCAGTATGTTATTGGTCCCATGTAATAGGGGGCGAGCCTATTGCCATCTACCGGGCACCGTTCCAGACTCCAGGCAGTTATTGAGATAATTCCTAGTGGAAAATCCAATACTGAACACTTTGCCTGACCTGGGGATCGAACCCGGGACCTCTTGATTGGCTGTCGAGCATGCGCCCTCTACGCCACCGAGGCAGTCCATGTAGAAATATCTATCAGGCAAATCCACAGTACCACATATTATTATCAAGTTTATGAATGTCAGCCTAATAGACAATCCAAGTGCTCTAAACCATTGTCTGTCGCAGCGTATCCAAGATGCTGGCGGCATTGCCTCGTTGGACAGCAATGCTACGTCTGTGTTCTATGGCATAGTGTATTTAGTTAGGGTAGATAGTAAGTAGGAAGCTCTGTTTATACTTTTTTCAATAAAGGTACTCTGCTCTGTAAAAAAGCTTATGAATTATTCAATATGAATGTGGGAAGACAAATTTGTAGTGGTAGGCCTCTTTTGCAGGAGGCTGCCTGGGGAAGTACCACACCTTTGCCAGTTATTCATCCGCCAAGCAGTAATGTGCAAACATTACTGTGTTCCGGTATGAAGGGCAATGTTACCAGCGAAATACTGGGCATGATGAGATTCAACAACTCATATCTCAGGGTGACAGGCGCAGTGCAGTGCCGCGCAGAATTTTGAATTTTAAAACACTGGGTGGCACTGTGTCTGATATGGGCAATCATAATGCTTACCATCAGGCATCTGATTTGCTCGTCTTGACACTCACTATCATAAAAAAAAAAAAAAAAAATTCCCCCACGAGCGGCACTTGAACCGTCGAAAAATTTCTCCGATGACTAGTTACTCCACATTTTTTGTAGTGGTAGGCCTCTTCTGCAGGGGGCCGCCTGGAGAACTACCACACATTTGCCCGTTCATCCGCCAAGCAATAATGTGCAAACATTACTGTGTTCCGGTCTGAAGAGCAATGTTACCAGCGAAATTACTGGATAATGACGAGTTTCAACTGCTAATATTATCTTAGGGTGACAGGCGCAGTGCAGTGCCGCGCAGAATTTTGAATTTTAAAGCACTGGGTGGCACTGTGTCTGATATGGGCAATCATGATGATGCTTACCATCAGGCACCTGATTTGCTCGTCTTGATCATAAAAAAAAAAGTTACTCAATTGCGAATTGCGGAAGATTCCACTCGTGGTTGACATTTTTCTTCTCGCTTCATTCATATTGTATTTCAAGCGAGTAGACCGCTTAGTCTATATAAATATAAATCTTATAAATTTTTATTGAAGATTTAAGTATTTTTTTCAATCCACAGGTCCAATTAACTGGTTGCTAACCCTGCAATGCTTCAAAGTGCTCTCCCGGTTGTCCTACGCTATGTACATAGTGCATTATCCTCTTATATTCCTTGTCAATGCTTCAGATATTAGGCAGGGGTATTTCTCGCCACTAAATTCGGTAAGATTTATTTTAACTTATATAATAATGTGCGTTATTCTATTCAAAACTGTTGACAAAAATGTTTATGGTATACCTATCTGTTCAAATTATTATAGGTAACAGCGCCACCTTGTGGCAACCTTCTGTATTATTTTTAGATTTAATTGAAAGAACGGGTTTGAGGTGGGTTTTTGGGCTTACCTGGTATAGAGTCCGTTTGCTTTTGTTCGTCCTTCGTAGGAGAAGGTTCTCCAGTCTTGGCACAGAGGGCGCTGTTATACAAAAACATACAATAACATTTTAAACATATAAATAACCCAAGACACAAAGAATACCATCTGGGTCTCTACAGCTTTCAAACAAATGAAAAAAAAACGCATTAAAATCAGTCCATTGGTTTAGAAGCGATTCCACAGACAGACACTGCAAATTTCAAATCTAAAAAAGCATTTCCTTCTCAAAAAGTATCTCTTTCCCGCTCCATCATCAGATGATGGTTCTGTTCATTGTCTGTTTGTAACATACTCAATACCTTATTTGCATTTCTTAGATCTAATACAGATGGTATTTAAAAACTAGCTGAGATAAAATTTTCCGCTCAGTTATTTGTGGTTGGCTCTGGATCCGGCCCCCATTTGCGTGAAAACATATTTGCAGTATTTGCTCAAGTGTCTTGTCAAAAAACGGTTAGTTCATAGAGGGAGCGTATCGGAATAACAATTTTTTCTATGTGGGAGCGTCACGACTGGAAGCGTACCGGAATGGGACCATAACGGCTGGACCCTTTGCGCCGTATGGTTTTTTAGATATTAAAAAAACATTAACATAACCTAAAAACTACTTATACAATTTTCATGAATACGAAGAAACTGTCAGGTTTTCTTTAACCAAATATCTTTTCTCGCAAATGAGCAAACATGCACCCCCTTAAGCATTACTAAACCTTTTTATAATACATTGTATTATATACGTGTGTTATTATGTTTTTTTTATTCAGTTATTCAAGTTCTTGGCAGACTTCACGCTGGCAGCTATAGTGGCATATTTCTTAACTTTACTCGTCGACTCTCCCTGTTCTACTCTCATCAAATATTTTATGGGCGGTGGTAAGTAAATTAATTTGTTTATACAGGACCACTAGTGTTTTGCAAATTAATGATCCAGTAGGATGGTGGTATTAGGTATGTAGTATGTATTGTAATAGATCAATTTCCAAGTCACAATTAAGAGTATCAAGTTTTCTCTATCTACCTTTTTTAGAAAATAGCCGCCTCGCGACACCTTCCAAGCAAATGAATGTAACCAAACCAAATATTGTAAAACTATCAGTTGAAAAAAATACGGCCAACAAGTTTCTTGTGCGTTCATATAGAGGTATCTTTCCGAATGCGCGGTAGATTTATTACTGACAGGTTTATCCATATTCACACTGCTGTATCGATTAACTCTCTTTTACGGTAATCATTCACTTCATATTGACCTGCAAAAGTGTTATTATTGTGACCAACTTGAATCTGAAAGAACTTTTCAATCTGATACTGGTGTCACGGTTCTGTCACCGTACTAGCCGCCATCACCTGACGCCATCGCACACAGCGATCCCGTTCTTTTCTGCCGCATACTTGCAAACTGTGAAATGATCTCCCTGCTGCGGTCTTCCCGTTGAACGAATGTTAACTCTTTCTTGCGGACACACTCACTATATTATATTATAAAATCCTAAATGAGTCACTGACTGACTTGCAACGCAGAGCTCAAACCACTGATTCAAGAGACTTGAAACTCGGAATGTAGATTATTTTCGTTGTCTAGACGTATTCTAAGAAAGGATTTTTGAAAATTCACATTCTAAGCGGTCCAAAAAGGACGTCAATGTTTTGGTATAAAACTCCCATATTTCATAATTGCGAGCGGGAAAAGCCGCTGAGCTTACTCTAGTATAACATAAAATAACAATAAGAAACTTAAAACTAGAAAGAAGTAAAAACTGGCGACCTTAGCGCTCTCTTTTCAAGAGAAATGGAGAGCGAATAGATTGTTGATCGGGTCGGTAACATATATATACTGGTAACCGCGACCCATCAGGCACACCGTCTGCTTGTAAAACAAAACCGGCCCCCTTATTACGGACGCAACAGAAATGTGGTAAGCGTTTAAATTGCTAAATGTCTGCTGTCAAACATATTTTTTTGTATTCCTTTTGACAGCATACATTTAGATTTAAACGCTTTCCACACTTCTGTTGCGTCCGTAATAAGGGGGCCGCCGATTTGACTTTTCAATGTCACGTGTTTCTTATTTTTTAGTGTAAATAAATTCATTATAATATCATTGTATTTTCAGGTAAAAGACCACCGCCAAGGCCAACAAAGGTGACATCAGAAGAACACCTACCATCCAATGGAGTAACGAATAGAGCTTACGTTAACGAGGAAACTAAAAATAGTTCGTTATAGATATACTCTCGTTTTTATTTGGTTCTCAAAGATACAGATAGATAGATAAACACTTTATTGGTACACCACAAAAAATTATCCTTAAAATTAAAAGTACATAACAAATAGTGTAACAATTGGCGGTCTTATCGCTAAAAGCGATCTCTTCCAGACAACCGTATACATGGTATAGTAATACTTAGAGTGACATCTACCGATCAGACTAGCACCCATATCACAGAACAGATAATAATACTAAGTATAGAATGGACACTGTCATCCGCCCAACAATCGGGCCTTCCTCACTCCGCGAGCGAGAGCTCTCGATGAGCCCTCGTGAGCTCGGAACGCACCTCACGCACACTTGCGCGTGTACAAAACTCAATGGGTGCAGTGTCTTTGTAGTAGGAAGTTATATCGCGACTTTTGTATGGGAATTGAGTCGAGTGCCCGGGGTCACGTGGGGCAAGTGTCGAGAAAAAAGTAGTCGACTGACCCTACAGACATTTTTAAAGGTGTGTTTGGTTGGATGTACCTTGTCATGTATTAGTATACCTTTTTGGAACAGCTGTAATAATGAAATGTTATGATAAGTTGATGTTTATAACAATAATACGTATGAGACTGCCTAGATGGCGTAGTGGGCGCAAAGTGTTAAATAACTGCCTGGAGTCTGGAACTGTGCCCGGTAGATGGCCATAGGCTCTCCTCTATTACATAAGACCAATAACATACTGGGTGTGGGTGTACCTACTATGGGACTGAGTTCTGGGTACAACTTGGGGATTGTATGTATGTCAAACTCAAACTCAAAAAGATTTATTCAAATAGATCATAATCTGACACTTTTGCATGTCAATGAAGATAAACAGCATTGAGTCTACCGTGCGTTGGGAAAGATTACAAGAAGAACGCACAAGAAATGGCAATAGGCTCGCCCCCTATTACATGGGACCAATAACATACTGGCGAAATGTGGGTGTATCTACTTTGGGACTGAGTCCTGGGTACACCTCTGCCTACCCCTTCGGGAAAAAGGCGTGAATGTATGTTATGATATTATTTATTGTAAATAGTTTAGATACCTAAGGTTAAAAATAAATAAAAATTTGCTATGAAAGAAGTAAGTTCATTTCAATAGTAGGTACGAGTATAACCCTTATTTAACTACAGTTAGAGCGTTAGCGTTAGCTTATATCTTTCATAAAATCTACTTCTACTAAAGTTCTCGAATGGAGACCACATGGAGACTTAGGACGTCCACAAGGTGGACACGTTGGATGCAGGCCGCCTACAACCGGATTGGATGTAAATCTATGCCTACGTTCCGTTCCTGTTTGGCGACTAGTGGCGTTAATAACTTATTTCCAGCTTAGATGAATGTTTTGTATTTGGCACTGCTCAAAATTCTATTATATTAGCAGCAGGCATAGTTTTAATTAAGTATAGATCTTTTCACGGGGAATAGTTCCGAAATAGGTACAGTGTTTCATATAGGTAATATTTCTTCTGTGGAAGAAATATCAAGTAGAATTCGCAAGAAGGCGGAGCAATCGTGCTAAGTAAGTAAATTCAGTTGTGCCTAGATAAAGCAACGCCCGAACGACGGTACTTCAGTCGCTACGGCTGTAATGTAGCATATAAGGCAAAAATATTTATTGAATTAATTGAACTTTAAAACATTACATATAAGGTCCATTTTTATTCAAACTATACGTAATTTTCTCGAAGTTTCCATTTTATTTCTCTTTTCACCGGAATTACTCACATACTTCCGGCTTGCGCCACCTGGTATGCAGTAGCAGAACTTGTAAAATATTATATACATAATTGACCGAGCGAGCCAAGCGTCTGTTTCAAAATTGGCCAGAAATTATTTTGTCCGTCAGTTACTAGTAGTACGTAGTAGTTGTCTGTCTACAAGTCGCATTTTCCAACCAATTTTGACGACAGTTGTCACACAGGTTCCTTAAATTTATTAATTTTTTTTTGTCGATCACGATTTTTGATTGATGGAACATTAGGGGAAAAAAGGGGGAAAGCTATTTATCCATGGATTCTGATCAAATCTGAGAGGCACACTAATGACTTCATTCATCACTGAATAAGTTTAGTAAGTAATCATCGAAAGTTACATATTTTTTTTATGCTTATTTATATAATCAATAATTGAATGAATGTAATGATAATGTTATAAAAATGAATGTATGACTTGCCTATGTTACAACCATTGTTATGTTGTGGCCAATAAATATTTGACTTTGACTTCAGTAAGTTAGCTGCTAGCTGAAGCTAATGTGTGGTAATGTAAAGAAAATAAAATAACAAAAATTTCGTTTCAAAAGTATAATAATAACCCTTATTCCACTCTTAAATAAAGTAAGTAGGTACCTTCATAATCTTATCAAGATTTAGGTTCATAATAATATTAACATAATAACTGACGCCTTTCACGATACGATAATGAAAAGATCCTGTATTTTCAATGTATTTACGAAGAACATTATAATTTAGTTTATTTAAGCAAATTATTTAAGTAAAATATTTCGGTGGGTTCTCAACGAGTCACATTAAACGAATCACACTGTGACACGTTGGGATTTTTTTACCATCGAATCCCACTGTTACCCGTTTCAACATTTTTTTAAAATAAATTCTCATCGAGTAGCATTGTTACTCGTTGCAACATTTTATTTAAAATAAGTTCCCATCGAGTGACATTTTTACTCTTTACAATTTTTTTTTCATCGTATCACATTGTCACACGTTGTTACCTTTTATTTTTTAAAACGTCCCATCCAGTTACATTGTGACGCACGTGTTACTCGATAGAAAAAAAAATGCAGCCCATTGTGACTCGTTGGGAATCCACGTTTAAGGTGTTTCGATATAAAATAGAACTCCGCAATTATAGAGAACGATAGAATAATTTCCCGCTCGATTGTTTGGTTGGCTTTTGTGCCAAAACATAATTATTTGGATATGGTTTTCTATAAATTATGAAAAGAAAATACGATTTTCTATAACTAACTGTGATTTGGCGCAAATAATAAGGCCACATCAAGAGTCTAATAACAATTGAGTGGAAAATTGTTCCCTTTTCTCTAGAATAGTAAAGTTCTATTTTCTATGGAAATCGATCGACTATAAGCAAATGTGATAAACGGCATGAACCATGGAACACTAATTTAGATAGGTCAAAATATAAAAAGTCGCCATTTATAATTTTGCCTATATTTTTTATACTTCTTAACTATTCTAGAGGTAAAATTATAAACTTAAACTACTTTATTCATCTCAACTATCACAGATAAATAATACGTTTCTCATAACAATTGTTTATCTATTGAAATGACATCTCAAAATCTCAATAATACATTGACAAAACATAACATCACGCCTTTTTAACTGAAGGGTTAGGCAGAGGTGTACCCATTACCATCATAGGTATAGCCACATTTTAGCTACGTTTTTAAGTCACATGTAATAGTGGGCGAGCCTATTTATTGCCTTCAACCGGGCACAAATACAGAATACAGGCAGGCTCTGAGAAAATTTCTAATAAAAATCCAACTTTTATCTGACCTGGGAATTGAACCCAAGCCTCATGCTTAGCAGGAACGGTGCAGTACAGTGCGCCCGCTACCTCATCGATTACAAACTCAATAACACAACTTAAAACAAACCATCATTGCAAAATCAACCTTAATTCTACGCATACTATTAAAATATACTAAACCGCCACCAAACATTATCTATGCCTCAACAATTTACTGACATAGCACATAAACTGACTGGAGAACTCAGCAGTTAACCTATACCTTAACGCCAGATATGCAATAAATCGGTGTAACGTCGAAAACATGATTAACATGGCGATTTGTATCAAGTAGGTATCATCGGACATGCCCACATCTCTCAATAGGGACTTAGGATCAGCGTAGAGGCAAAAGTCGTCCGGGCATTCCATTAGGCCGCGGTTTTGGTATAGAGCTAAGGAAAAACCGGATAATCCGTAGCGGAGGTACGATGTTGACATGAGTGCTTTCATTATGCGTTCTATGTAAGCGCCGAAACCCATTCCGTAGCAGCATAGGGCTAGTAGTGGGGCGCATATCGCTGGTCCCACTATTGAGCCGTTCTGAAATGATTGAAATCGTGTTATTAAACTTACGTACCCAATTTAAGGCCAACCGATGCACGCACGCACGCCCACATATACTCAAAAACCTTCATACACACTTTTGCATTTATAATCTTGGGTA
The DNA here is from genome assembly GCA_947063395.1 of Hemistola chrysoprasaria. Taxonomy (NCBI): domain Eukaryota; kingdom Metazoa; phylum Arthropoda; class Insecta; order Lepidoptera; family Geometridae; genus Hemistola; species Hemistola chrysoprasaria. Next base: position 13,251,725 of record OX346716.1, on the reverse strand, counting down.
AGATATGGTACAGTCATACAGTGCAAGTGATTGCATCTCACAAAGGCGGGCTGGTCATATTAACAGTTGAGTGTGTACTCAACTGTTAATATGACCAGCCCGCCGCACACATAATAAGTAGTGCATGCACACACGTGCATGCACTACTTATTATGTGTGCGTAAACACTTCGGGCCTTAGTATTGATGTTCATGTACTGGTACTGGTGCTTCTCCATTAGGCTGTATAGTTAACGATACATCCATGAAGTTTCTTCAATGTTATACATTTTCTTTTATACTTAATTTACTCTCCATTTGTTTATAGTAATAATTTTCCTCTATTTTTATTTTTTATATATTCTCTATCCTTTTTTATCATAATAGTATAATCTCGAGACTTGTTTGTGTTTGTAAGCTTGAGTCCATTTATATATCTATATTGTACACATGTTTTGAGTTGCAATCCAGGTCAGATCAATATCATTTTGTGATCCTGTTGGATCACTTACGTATGTAATCCTCCAAGATTGTAATTTGTTTGTGTATTTAATAAAATAAATTAAAAAAAAATAAAAAAAATAAATAATGGTCATAGCTTAACTTCTTGGGGATTGCTCCGTTTGCCATAAATTTTAGAAGCATAATAATACTTTGATTTAATAATACTGTAGCATAACAGAAAGTTAAGCATAAGTAGTGATTGGTCTAACATGTTTAGGCATAATAAATTGTCCCATAATTTTTAAAGCACATAACAATAATAATTCGTATAATAATAATGTGACATAAAAATATATTGTGAAATCCAAATCAGTTGGTTAGATTAGGTTAGTTTTATTATTATTTATTAAGGCTATATGACAAAGAAGAAAATGTGTGAATGTCATTATTTGTTTATAAACTTATAAATAACTAGCGACCCGCCCCGGCTTCGCACGGGTAGCAGAAGTAGGTATAGTGAACGTTTAACAGGAGTAAATTCGTGATACATTGTATTTTAATAGATATAACCCTAATGGTTTACGCAGCGCACGCAAATTAATGACTATTTCTGTTACAATGACCAAACCTTAACACATGTTATAATTTATCGTGGGCTATTTTGAAGATATTGATGAGTACTACAAACCCCTAGTACATTTCTTTATTCTACCACCAATACTTTTCACACCGCATGAAAAATAATCACTGCTTCAATTATTGTGACTAAACCAAAATAGATGGATATAATCTATGTATACTGTTTTGTAGGTATTGATAATTACTACAAACCCCTAGTACATTACTTTACTCTACCACCAATAGTTTTCACACCGCATGAAAAATAATCACTTCTTCGATTATTGTGACTAAACCAAAAAAGATGGATATAATCTATGTATACTGTTTTGTAGGTATTGATAAGTACTACAAACCCCTAGTACATTACTTTACTCTACCACCAATAGTTTTCACACCGCATGAAAAATAATCACTTTTTCGATTATTGTGACTAAACCAAAAAAGATGGATATAATCTATGTATACTGTTTTGTAAGTATTAATAAGTACTACAAACCTCTAGTACATTACTTTATTCTACCACCAATACTTTTCACAGCGCATGCATATAATGTCTGTTTCGATTATTGTGACTAAACCAAAATAGATGAATAAAATTTCCGTGGACTATTTTGTAGATATTGATAAGTACTACAAAACCCATAATACATTATATTATTCTACCATCAATGTATTTCACAGCGCACGCAAATTTATGAATATGGTAATTATATTATGTAACACCTTGGTTCACAATAATGCAGTTTTCTTACGGATCCCAATTTTTTTTTCAAAATCTCATATAGCCTATGGCACTCACACTGAAATAAGCTATCCATAAGTGAAAGAATTTTTAAAATCGGTCCAGTAGTTTCGGAGCCTATTCGTTACAAACAAAAAAACAAAGTTTCTTTATAATATTAGTATAGATTAGTATTAGTATATTAGTATTAGTATAGACTAGTATAGATTAAATTATGCTTCATAGGTACTATTATTATAGTATTTATGACAATTAACATGATGGCAAAATTTTTGTGCCTAATGATATAATGCGTAGTGTTCATTATGCTGAATGTTGTTACGCCAAATAATGACAATACATGTTTCAATAGTAAAGCAACTTCTTGTTAGATTGGTGATTATCATACACATATTTAGCTACAAATCTCTTTAAAAGAGGCACTGTTACTTTATAAAAGAGAGTACTTACCGTAACACTAAACATGGAGCCCACGGCTAATCCAAGACCTTCAGAGCACATTGCTATCAACATTCCTATTAGAGCGAACAGTAGGAATCTGTCCCATTCTAACAATTGGCCCGACATCACGTATGTTATTACTATAAATATACCTCCTAAGATCAGCTGAAACAAAAAACAATAAGTTTATATATGGATGGAAAACTTGCTGTGCCAACCGCACTTATAATAAAAACCCTAAATCCGGCTCAAAAAAATGTAAATACAATTAAAAAAGCCCCTTCTGCTACATCAATCCTTCCAGCAACCCATCATCACACCCTGGTAACATATTCATTGAGATGATTCCAACGAGCCCAAAAAAGATATTTTATTTGACTACTGGTTCATTGGAACTGCAACATCAGTTCGAGGTTATCAAATCGTTGCAATATTGATTTCAAATTGATCGTCAATTTTCAATTAAAGAACCGTATCAAAATCAATCAATTCGTTTAGGAGCGGGCGTTAATAATATTTACCAAAAATGTTTTGAAGAAGGCTTCCGAAAGTAATGATCTCTTGACATAACCTCTTTGTTTACGACAGCCAGTCTCAAATCAAATAATTATTTTTATTAATTTTTTTTTTATTTGCTGATACATTGTGTATTTACTATGTAGAATACAGAAACTACTACCTACTACTGTGCTACGCTGGGTTTCGCAATTTGAAAATATTATGCGAGTTTTATACCAAAACTTTGACACCCATTTTTACCAAAACTTTCACCCCTAATTAGAAGGAAGCGATTCAACGTCATTGCCCCTAATGTGAATTTTCAAAAAGCCCTTAGAATGTGAATTTCTCCAAAACAATAATGAAAATAATCCCAAGTTTCAAGTTTCTAGGATCAGCAGTGGCTTAGGCTTGGCGTTGCATGTCAGTTAGTGAGTCATTTAGGATTTTATAAAATCTATATTTATAGTGATTATAATATGAATAAGTTTTGAACTTTACCATAACAGGCAATGAAGAAACAGTCAAAGCAGCGTAGTAAGACTTGAGGCTGTACCACCGATTGAAATACTCTCGACGTAACATTCGAACTTCCATTGGAACTGAAATAAAAACATAAACGTAAAGTTAAACATAAAGTACCTATACAATATTATACATATTCTAATAAGGCTGTCAAAGAGAGACGTAGATTATGCTTGAGATCGAGTTAAGCGAGTGATTAATCGCCTACTACTTTCTATCACTAGACTGCAATTAAAAAGTCGATATTTACTGTGCGGCCATCGCTTGACAATAAAACAAGACCTGTTGAGGTAGGCAAATGATATATCTGTCCACTCTCTACGATCCTGACTTACGTATGTACTATTACTACTCTAGTTTCTTCCAGTTTTATTATAATCGCCATTCATTCATCATTCATTCATATAAGTGCATTCTCGTTGGCAGCGAAAACATTTTAAAATTTGAAATCTTATTACCAAATGCAGAGCGAACAATGGCCCTTGCATTTCGTACATGGTGGAGCAAAGGCTATTAAGGAAATAACAAAAAAGCCACTTACACAATAGCACAGGTATCATAACGTAGGTATACATAAAGAAGACAAGGCAGCTGAGGCAGAACTTGAAGTTGACGATAGGTACTGCTGCATTGTTGCCGATCATGAAGAAAATGCTTCCGAGCAGCACTGCTGACATCACGTGATGGCTTAACTGGATCCAGAGAGATGCCTGCACGAAATGAAGTACAGATAGGCAATCTTAGATTTTATTTATTATTGATATGGTCTCCGCGCACAGTCCGACTAAATACTACAGGCGTATTTATCAATTTTAGCCAGAAATACTTGTACCATGCTGAAATCGACATAATTGTTCACTCACACAGCATTTTTTTATGCACACTACAATATGTCGTAGTGTGCATAAAATATACGCATTTTCAGAGCTGTTGTTTTAAGGTAGCGCGGTTAATTCAATTCAAAACCATTTATTTCGATCAACGTACATAGATCATTATCAATGTTATTTATCAATGTTACCACACATTATTCTTGCAACAGTTTTAGGAAAGTTTAAAAAAAATAAAGAACATACCGAATTTCTTCGGTTTTGAGTGAACATTCTCGAAGTTAGTATAAAAAATTGCGTCCAAAATGTGGTGGGGAACTCCATCTTTTGTGTCTGTTCTTTGGCAATGTGTTCGACAAATATCCTTTGGATGGACTCGTCTGTGTGAAGAACTGGCTTCCTGAAAATGTATTATCATTAATTGACTGACTAAGAGTACCTTATATTTAAATCATTAAAAATCTATGGATTTACTTTCATGTTGGTGAGTGGTCAAACGTGGTGACTGAGTTTTCACCCGAAGGCCTCTCGTCTATGACGACCACAGATGCCTATTGTCTATGACGACAACCGAGATAAATATTCACACTGTTAAAATTCATTGGTAAATGGCTCAAGAACCGCACAAAATATTAAGAGTTGCAACAAAAAAGGGTAGACGGGAAAGAGGCGTCTGGTGTCTGGTGTCAGAATTGAATTTTAACGCTGGTTGAATATGATGAAAGTTATTACCTGCCACCTCTTGCCGTCATTCTATCCAGTCTCCTACATAGCTTTCCATTCTGGCATAGCTCAGATAATTGGGCAGCCATTTCCACATCTCCGACTAAAGTTTCCATCACGAAGTCAGCAGGGTTGTATGTCGTTGGGCAGATTTGACCCGCTTCGGCCAAGAATGGGACTAACAGCTGGGGAGCACCCTGAAAAACAAATTATGGGAAAAATTAAGAGCTGAATTAGAAGGTTATGTCAAACCATCGAATGGCGCCCAACGTGGGGGCTTGATACCACATACACAAACGTAGGTGACTCATTAGTCAACTGTAGTTACGCCAATAAGGTCACGCTCACGCGGGAATATACCTTGCTATATACCTTGTTATTTAGATTTCTGTGATAGGTGATGTCTTTGATCTTGATTTATCAGATACATTAGTTAGATACGGTAAGTGAAATCGCAGGTGTAAGTGTTTGAAGACAGTTTAAGCAATTGACCTTAAACATTTTACGAGTTACGGGGTATCCCAACTTGATCTATTAACTGTTATAACATCGACCCATCATTTTAGGGCGAGCACCTTGTCGTAAACTTTATGACGTTTTGAGGTAAACTTCGGTAGAGTAGTTGACAATGCGTTGAAGGATTAATACCTTTCATAAGCGCTTAATCATACCTTTGGTTGCTATGTGAACATTCATAATTGTTTAGTGTGGCGTAAAACATAGTTTGGTAAGTTCATTGAGAATGGTGTCGTTGCAATCGCGTTTTACGTGAAGCGTTCTTAAAATCACATTGGAACCAGCCTACTTCTATAACCTACATAATATCTATCTAGTACAGAAATTTGAACTAAAAGTGATATTCTAGTAAAAGGTTTTTATGGAACAATAACACAAAATCAACCAAAACGAATAGTTGACAAGAAATTTTAATAAAGAATTATTGGACACGGCTAAATCTAACACAAATTGGATACTGTGTGTGTGTGATTTCAGGGACTCAATTTGTAATTCCAATGACTAGCAGGGTGTGTAATCTAGATAAATAGATCAAACTCCTAATATTAGTGTACTATAAACCACGAACATTAAACTTTATTTAGAGCTTACTGAAAAACAAAAAGAAATCATGTCGGATAATATAAAACTATTTCCTCTAACTACTATAGCTACATATTACAATCTAACCTCTTGGGAAAGCTTAAGTCACAAACTAAAAAAGGTGTCGAAAAAGAAATATGAAAATTGCAGCAAAGTAAAAGGTAACTTCGGAAAGAGATATTCAGGGTTGATACACACTGTACACGATGTTGCTTTTTGGTATGGTAATTCATTAATTATAGTAGGTACAGATGGATAATAAATACGCGCTCAGTAAACGGTCCGTTTAATATAACCTGCTTTATCCTATAATTTCCCGCCGCCATACGCTCGTGAATGTTCGCCGCGTTGTACACGAAGAAATCATTGTTTGAATTATTAAAAAATTACAGTTTCTGCTGTTAAATTCTGGAAAAACTATACAAAAAAATATTTGTATACAAACATTATTTTTTATTATTATTATTATCAGTCTTCTGGTTACCATTAACAGGCTTTGCCTGGTTTGGAACCAAATGACCGTGTGGAAGTTGTCCCATATTATATTATATTAATAAATTATTATTACTGCCTCGGTGGCGTGGAGGGCGCATGCTCGACTGCCAATCAAGAGGTTCCGGGTTCGATCCCCAGGTCAGGCAGTGTTAATTATTGGATTTTTCATTAGGAATTATCTCAATAACAGCCTGGAGTCTGGAACTGTGCCCGGTAGATGGCAATAGTCTCGCCCCCTATTACATGGGACCAATAACATACTGGCGAAATGTGGGTGTATCTACTATGGGACTGAGACCTGGGTACACCTCTGCCTACCCCTTCGGGAACAAGGCGTGAATGTATGTTATGTTATATGTTATATTATTATTAATAATCATCATCATCATCTCAGCCATAGGACGTCCACTGCTGAACCCCATAGATTTCCATCGATTCCGGTCTTAAGCGGCCTGCATCCAGGTTCCTGCCGTCCTTATCAGATCGTCTAACCACCTTGTGGGTGGACGTCCTACGCTGCATTTGCCGGTCCGTGGTCTCCATTTGAGAACTTTACAGCCCAATTGGCTATTAGTTCTATGTGCTCCTTGCTGATTGCCGCTTCAACTTGCTTACCCTCTGGGCTATGTCGGTAACTTTCGTTCGTCTACGGATCTCCTCATTACTGATTCGATCTCGCATTGAAATCCCGAGCATGGCCTTATAGCTCGTTGCGCTATTTGAGTTTATAATTTTATTTATTTATTTATTTATTTGCAGAATGTATGTTATAAAAGATGTACTATCAGTAAAGTGAGCTGATACATTCTACCAGAACTATCTGGTGTGCAAATCTTATATATAGATTATTATATATAATATGCTTAGGCTTATAATTTTAAATAGTCGCGTCACGTTTTTGGCTCCTCAGTGTGTTCATGCCCCTACAGCCTCCAACAAGTTCCTTGGAAGATATTCCCGAAGTATATTTAAGAGGAAAAGTTTCAGTTTGTTGGCTGCTTGTACCTATTTTAGTTTGCTCGACTAAGCTCTTAGTTTGTTGGTGGTATAAAAATGAGAACGTTGGTAAACGGGTGTAAACTTCACATCTTTCTTTAAATAGCTTACATAATATATAAATTGTTTACCAAAAACTGTAGTTTAGAGCACTTGAATTTTCTATTATAAAAAAATAACAGCAGATTATAAACCGTTAACTAAATTTTTATATTATTATAATGTAAAGACCAATTTTAAAATTGTAATGTGTGCAATCTATAGACATTATCAAAGCTGCAATCTGCGCTTCTGACGCCGTACACCCTTGAACGAATCTAGACCTAAAAAAATATAGATATTTCCCGCTGCCTCAAAAGGACTATCTTATACTATCAAATAGGAAAAAGCATAGGTAGAGAGGTTTTTACAGTCACGCCTTGTTCTCGCTGGGGTAGACAGAGACAATTTCCCTGCCTCAGTCTTTCAGTCGTACCTATTCATACACCTTTTTGTGTCTCCTTGTATAATTTTATAGAATTATAATTTTAGCTGGAGATGGAAATTTAAAAGAGTATTTTACCAAACACAAACTCAGTCTACCTCTAATATTAGAAATGTACGAAAAGCGTTAACACGAAGTGGTGAAACGCGAGCGGAGGTGTAAATTATTTCAGTAAGTATCAGGTGTAACCGAGCCATAAGTCAGCGAGGTACTAACTCAAGTTATAATTAGACTTAACTTTCTCAAAAGACCATAAAAACGTTAAATAAATCTTAGCAAGAGATGGTACTAAGTCTTTGCACGACTTATAAAAACTGCGACTTTAAGTTTTATGGAAGTTGTTAAAGTTGGTTTTTGAATAAATTATGTGACCTAGGTTGTCTAGTTTTATACACTATAAATAAACTATTTAAATGAGTTCTAGAAATTCCTGTGGAGTAGAGTTTTTGGAATAAGGAGCACGAAAAATAAGGATTATTGTAATTGTTGTTAAGAGGTAGTTAGGTTGCCGAACTATATAGATAAGTACTTATACTGCGTATTTCAATAATACTTCTGTGTAGGCGAGCCTGAAACAAACAGTATAAAAATTATTTCCATTACAGACGGACTTCTAATCATTGATAGAAGTCCGTCTGTAAGTCTATTTTATGTTAGATCGGTGGTCGATTTGACGCTCCAAAAAGAAGAGAGCAGAAGTCAGCATTGTCAATGCTGAATGCATGTGTTGCACAATCAACAACAGCCTAAAAAGAGACACTAGCGTCCAATTACCAATACCAGTATGGGCTATTATCTCGCTTAACAAACATAGGTAGTTACAACAGATATAACATTACGTGTAAACAAAATTGACTTGTACCCACTAACGTATAAAAGAATGTTCAACGGCCAAGTCACACAACATTAACTATAATAATAAAGAAATCGCAGTAAGGAACCTTAGACTTGGCACGACTTTGTCTAGATTTCATTACTTTTTAGAGATAAACAAGCAGCTCCATCGAGACTTGCTAGTTTTTTACAGAATGTTTTTGGTGGGATTTCAATTCTTTTTGTAGAAACGTGGGCATATTGATTTATTTTATTAGGTTTTCTTATTTGACACATTTTTTTTCTTTTTAGGAGTAGTTTTTTATTATTACTAATCTTTCTTTTCTTTTTTTCCGGTTCTGATTCTTGTACAGTAGCAACAGTTTTTCGTATTGCCCATTCGCATTCATTATTTATTCTTTTAATCCTAATCCCTAGCAAACGTTTTCAAGCGCAGTAGAAGAATGTCGTAAACGACTGTAACGCGGCCGGTAGCCACTTCGCCATAATATAAGGTTATCGGAAAACAAACGTAAGCGCGTTTTAAAATACAGTCAGCGCCATCTAGCGACGTGTGCGGGTATCACCGCCACTCTTAGTCCAATGAATTATATTTTGACCAAATTTATAAATATTTTAGTGTAATTTGTTTATTTAATTTGTGTAATGTTCGAGTAGAATAAAGTTAATCGTTCGACTATTTCTTCTTGTAAACTTGTAAGTATAAGTATAAAAGGCAGTCCAGTTTTATCCAGAGTTTTCCTTTAATTTTATTTATATGCGTATTAAAAGCAGAAGGGGAGGCATTCGCCCAGCACTAGGCTAGATTAAATTAGAAGATGTGTCCCACTACGCTGGATTTTTGCAATGACAGTCGATTTTTTTATGTACCAATAATAGAAGGACTGAGACAAGCTGAGGGTTCTTCATCAGATTGAAGTATCTGATGAAGAACCCTCGATTTTGGACATCAAATGAATATATATTTTTTTTAATAGTTTGGTTGGGCTCTTGTGTTTTCAAATAAGGGTCACCAGGTTCTCCAGATCTTCGATTATCCTAGTTTTTATAGTTTTCTCTTTATGAGGCCAATAAACCCTAACTCTGTACCAAATTTCAGCTCTCTGAGTTTATGGGAAGTACTAGTTCTATTCTGATGATCATGAGTGAATAAGTGAGTGTCATAAATGCGAAACTTTGCTTTCGCCTAACTTCGGAACTAAATGACCTACAGACTTGAATTTTTTTATTTTAAGTATGTGATTATAGCTTACCGGATGACGAAAATTTCTGCGTTCTGGTCTTATCCAGAGGTTCTCAAATAGGGGCCTGCAAATGCGGCGAAATGGTCCCAGTAAAGGATGGTACGGCAGTGTTTGCTTCGAGCTCGACTTGGCGGGGGCACTGCCGTGCCCCCCGATAATCTAGAATCTAGACCGTCTTGACATACATACGACATATAATAGACACACGTATCTACTTGTATATCTATCCTCTCAGTTTTACGCCATCTGTTTAATTATGTTAGTGAGTAAATATTTAGAACCTAAAATAGGATGCGACCAAGCTGTTTGTGTCGTCGCACGGGGGTCTTATTTCAAGACGACCACAAACTAGGACATGTCCTAAACAAACAACTTTGGCTCGAATTTATAGAAGCACCCGCAAACTCGCGCCAAACCAATTAATTCCTCGCGTAATTTCAAATCGAGACCATTTTAATGAATAAACCATTTGATTCGAGTTTTAAAAGTTTGAATGATCAACCGAAGTTACTAATTAGTTGGGAGACAATCAAAGTTTGGTTAAATTATACTGACAACATCCGTATCAAATCTATGTACCTGTATGATGAAATTCGCTGTTCTAGAGGGTAATGAAATCAGCGGAAAAGAAATTATGGTTTACCGATCGAATTCAGAAGGCAAAGGTAAGCACTACTAACATTTCGACATTCAAAATGTCGCCGCTCTTCTCAAACCACAGAAGAGAAAGGATCGAATTGAGTGGCGTTCCATAGCAGAGCTCAATGTGCAACGTCGTCTCACGACTAGCGCAACGGGTCGGCCTAATTAAATAGAACTTATGAAATTAACTATATATTGATAATTTTAGGAAAAATATACTCAAATAAAAATACATACTCATTTAATGATAACAGATCAGTTAACAGGTCAGTTTTGGATTCAATTATTCATCATCATCATCATCTCAGCCGTTGGTAATACACAACTGAACATAGGCCTCCCCCATAAAGGGGAGTTTTGCCAATACTCGACACGTTTGAAGGCGGGTTGTCAAGCGCAGTGCGATGGTTTTTTGCAGAGGACGCTGCTGCCCGGCGATGCCTCTGGATCTGTTAACCATTAGCCGGCTCTTACGTCAACCACGGGTAGCGACGGTGGAGCAATATTCTAAAGCCGGTAACTCCATGACACGACTCAATTATTAATTTAAATTAAATTGGAAAGTTTACAATAGTTATAATCAATAGCATAAATAACCGCTCATAATCCATAGTTTCTAGAAGTATACTAGGTACCTACGTAGTCCAATTTGGTCACCTACGGCAAACTAGGTGATTAAAACCATTGAAAATGTGATTTTGTACAAATAGGTACTTAATAAGCTACCTGATTGCAGAAAGCTTATGAAAGCTTTTATGAACATAAAGAGCTTTTGAGATTAGAGCGTTATTTCATAATATGTGTATGATACCTATAATATATACCTAACGAAAGTAGTAACGAAATAGATATCTACCTATAAACTTCATTTACAATTTTTTTTCTATGACTTGGATTTATTATAAACATTGAAGATGTTGACAAATTATGCAGAGTATTTATAGGTCGACCAAAATTAATTGTGTAAATAAAAATAGTTTTGAACTCGATGTCGTGTAACTGCCTTGGTGGTGTAATGGGCGTAAGCTAGACTGCCGATCAAGACGTCCCGGGTTCGATTCCCATGTCAGGCAAAGTGCCTGCCACTGCTTTGAGTCTGAAACTGTGCTCGCCCCCTATTACATGGGACCCATAACATAGTGGCGAAATGTGGATGTGCCTACTATGAGACTGAGTTCTGGGTACACCTCTGCCTACCCCTTCGGGAAAAAGACGTGATTGTATGTTTTTGAAACTCATAATTTTTACCCTCGGGAAAGAAGTATAATTCTTTCCAATATATGTAATGTTGATACTTTGTTTATTAAATTCTACCGTGGCAAACCAAAAATGGTAGTTTTAAAAAATTATGACAGCTTATAATAATAACATAGTATAATATGAAAAACAGAATTATTCATCTTAGAAAGATTTTCCGAAGTCATCATCACCATCTCAGCCGTTGGAAGTCTACTGCTGGACATATGGCTCCCCCATGAGTCTTGCCATTATACGCTACGCTTGGTAGGCGGGTTGACGAGCTTGGTTTTACGTAGAGGACGCTGCTGCCCGTCCTCTGGAACTGTTAATCAATAGCTGGCTCTAACGGCAACCACGGGTAGAGGATGGAATACTATTTTAAGGCTGGTAACACTACGGCAATAGTATAATAATATGATGTTACTAACCTGATAACAGCACATGCCCCTCGCCAAGACAAATATCCGGTCAAACAGTGCGAACAGCGACGCGGAAGGTTGGTGGATGGTGCAGACAATCGTGCGCCCTTGACGCGAGAGCAGCCGCAGGAGAACTACTAACTGACGGATGGACACGATGTCTAGACCTCTGGAATAAAGAATAGATGATTATATTATAATAGGTTTGTAATAAGCGTTCAACCGGCTTTGAGCCCCTGGGTTTCACGTAACATAACAAGAGTTAATAAGTTAATAAGAGTACAATTCCAGAATCCAGGCTGTAGTTGAGAAATTCCTAATGGCAAAAACAAAAAACACTTTTTTCCTTGCCTGGGGATCGAAGCCGAGGCCTTATGATAGACAGTAGCGCTTGCGAACCATTTTGCCACCGAGGAAGTGCCTGGGTTCAAAACTCTTAACGAATCATTTCAATGTCGAATATATCTCGGGTGTAACTTCGGAAGACACGGTACCTACTTGCTGCCGCGTCATTGATGACGATAGTCATGTCAGATGCCTTTAAGTAGCCTCTAAATGATTTGAAACATTCACTACTATTACAGATGCTGCTATTACAGATTAGAAAACTGTCATTCTTTGCAAAAATGTTTCATAGCCATAACTTTTTTGTCAATCTTAACTTGGTTCAACCTCAATGTTGGTTCAGTTTTATGCTTTGTTGACGCGCCCAAACAAATAAATTTGAGTTATAACCTCGTAAAGTTAAGCGTCGTTTTAAATTAATGTTTGCGGGGTAAAATTTTAATGGGTCATGAATGAGTTTGCTGTATTAAAGTGAGGTTTGCAACCGTTTCAGTAGAATTCAATGTACTTTCCTTTCCATTTCATTCAAAAAGCTTCAAAGAATATGTGCAATAATGTCTCGATTCACAAAGTGTGACGGTAGAAAGTTCAACAGCTTTGCCAAAAAATTAGCAGTCTTTGCAAACATAGCTGCAGGTACCTACCTACAGCTATGTTTACGTGAGGCGTGAGAGGCTACTTGAATGTCCCGAGAGACAATGCCGTGGAACATAAAAAGCATACGCTCACTCTGGGAGCGGGAGCAAGCAACATGATCCGCCTTACGTAAAATGTTGCGGAAGTTGTTGCGGAACGCTTTGCTGCACGACGTTACAGCGAGACGTGGATTGAGTGTTGCGCGTCATGTTACGGGATATCCCCTAGTGAAGCCCTTGGCTTAATAGACCTCTACAAAAATGGGGTTCCCATTCCCACAGAAACCGTAGCACCAGCGAATTGTCGCTACATACGAGTTTGGTACACCTACATACCTTAATGATGATTTTCTTCTTCTTTTCTTTTCTTCTTTTTAATGATGTCCATACTTCCAAGTTAGATATCATCATAATAATATTGTAGAACAATAGAAAGGTGATACGATTATGAGGGACTAAATCAATTAATTACGCTTATAAGATTCTATTCTATTATCTTGCTGTAAAGTGAAAGTGTAAATAATTTAATATTTATAATATGTGCAAAGGCTCTTCAGTACGCGTACATTTCTTTTCATTTGTAGTATAGATATATTTTCTTTTCATTTACACAGAAAATTTCAATTCACACACAAATTAACAGAAAATTGTATTTTCTGTTTGTACGGGTTAATCGTTCGGAAGCTATTAAAACACGAGAATCGCCGACTGCGGCTATCAATTTCACTAGAGATAGGTCTCACATATTATAGAGTATTTTGACTCATTTCATCCAGTATAATCAAATTCGGCAATGCAGCCGAATTGCAAATTGAACTCTCATTGTATTCGTGCAAGTTTAATTATTCATAGTATACAAGCTTCGATGTTTTGCTTTCTAGAAATGCAAGCAATCTAAACGTGATGGATTGAGGGTAAAAGTGAAGAACAATTCTATTTTGTGGGCGTATTTACTCGGGTCAAGGGTTTTTAGTGGATTGAAAGGGGTTTGGTGTTTCGATCAAAGTGGAAATCTTTTTATTGTTTGTTGCTGAGTGTTGCGATGGTATTACACTTTTCAGTCACTTTAGTTATTGATCGTTGGTAGTAAAATAGATATAAGTAAACATAATTTACTTCTGTTGCAAGTCAATACCCGCCCGTGGGTGACATTTTTCTTTCCACATTCGTATTTTATGGTCAAAATGTTGGGTCCAAGTCCCCCCCATCGACACATCGGAGTATTGGACCGCGTGGAATTAATGTTAACTTGGCGCAAATATTGGCGATGCCCACATTACTCGAGCGCAAATTGTCGTGGCTCGCGATAGCATGTAATCATAATAAATTAAATTACCTCTTGTGTTACAATATAGTTTTTTTGACCTTTATTATCTCCTGTAACCCTCACAAAGCCACTTCCAACAATAGATAATCTTCTGTGGTTGACTCTAATAAAAACATAGCTCATCGAGATTAACATCTAAGGCTAAGTTACACCAATTACCTATAACATTACTAATGTTTAACCAATCGTGAAGTCACCATTAATACACGTAGTACCATTTTGACGACTGTAAAAATGACGTAGAGAAAAACGTTAAATTTATTTATAGGGAAAGAGATGACAAATCTCGCTTTCATTACATTAAAATTATGTTATTTAGATAGATAGATAACTAACCTTTGTTTTCTCGTAACCACGGTTAATCTTAACTGAAACAACGAGGTAAATAAATATTCAATAAATATTTTAGCGCGTTTAAACCCCGTTTTGGTATCGAGAGATCTGACAGAAGGAAATATCTTTTATTAAAATTAGTTGGTGCAACCCATCCTTAGAATATTATTAAATATGCATCCATCCATAAATGTACATATGTTATCTGATGCACGTAATACAAAATCCTTGGCAATAACTGAGCTCCAATGTCTGTGTTCCGGTCTGAAGGGAAATGTTACCAGCGAAATTACTGGGCATGCCGAGATTCAACAACTCCTATCTCAGGGTGACAGGCACAGTGCAGTGCCGCGCAGAATTTTGAATTTTAAAACACTGGGTGGCACTGTGTCTGATATGGGTAATCATGATGCTTACCATCAGGTACCTGATTTGCTCGTCTTGTCACTCATTGTCATAAAAAAAAAGTCACAGAGTAGTTTTACGAGTAAAGTTCTTGCCCATTCTACATCCCATATTTTTCGTTATCTAGAGGCACGATTGAATAAAGCAAGCTTAGAACGATAGCCAAAAGTCTGTTCCATCCCCAATTATTAAGTGCACGTACTCCTCCGATTTTCCAAACACGATTCGGGTGATGTCCAATAAAACGTAACGGGCGGGCTTGGCGATTAAACCAATTACCTCCCATTGTGCCAATTTTGTTTACCTTATTTCAATTGGCAAGCATAAAGGAACATTGGCTACTGTAGTTTGAAAGTGGTCTGGAATCAGAAAATAATCCCTTGTAGAACCTATAGATTAACCCTTTGAAATCGGATTGTGCTTTGAGATTGACTGTGTTTTTTAACAAATAAGTTGGAGGAAAAAAACCACTGCCTCGTTAGCGCAGTGGTTGCAAACGCTACTGCCAATTATGAGGTCCAAGGTTTGATCTCCAGATCATAGAGGATGGAGTCTGGAACTGTGCCCGTTTTGATGGCTACAGCCTCGCCCCCTTTTACATGGGACCTAAAAATATAACATGAGGAGTGTGGGGATGTGAGGTATTATGTTAATAATACTTATAGTTTTTTTTAACATCAATCTATGTGCGGTAACAAAAGTCGCAAAGGTCCCATAAAATCCAAAACTGTCCCTACAAATTACAATTAAATCTTCACTAAAAACAAACACGGGAAAATTACATCAATAACTCATGTTAAACCCGGATTATTCTTTCGTTTAGATACAAAAAGGGATTATTTGTTCGGTCGACGGTTGCTAATTGGTTTTTTCACAGACCTTCGCAAATATTTATTTGCCGGGATATTTGTTTGAATAAGTCTGTTATTGGTGGTATCACCAGCACACTGGCACCAGGGATAGCGATAGCAATTAAGCATTTAAAACAAATCGTATTTTTAAATTGATTTTGAAAGTTTAATGAAAATTATATCATCTGATACAAAATCACTTTAAAAATATATTATTTAATTAATTATAAGCAATACAAAATTGATAAAATTCCATTATGAGTCACTTGATACGAACACGCCACGATTGGTCGCCATGTTTGTGACGTTGTAATGTTTATACTTATGTATGGTACTTTATCACATTGTGACGTCACTACAGGCCATGAGCAGGTTCAGGTACTAAGGTGGGCACTCCACCCTTTGAGCTACCGTGGAGCTAGTTATCGGCGAATTTTTTCTATCCCACCTACTTAACGCCTATAGGGGCGTGTGTGTTTATCTAATAATAGGTGACGCACTTTGCATTCTACCTACAGACAAGAACAGAATAGACCGTTTAGTCTATAAAAATAGAATATATATTGGCACTAATTTTAAAACCAAGCATGCCAATAAACCACTATATAAATAGAAAATTGATAAATTGGCACGCGTCCGTAGCCCGTAGCATGCCTACTCGTCATTGATATAATGAAAAGGGGAGATAGGGTACGTTCTCACAGCGCTTACTCAACAAATGGCACGTGCAATTTGCTGTGTGAAGTTTACACAGTGACATATTATAATGAACAACAAAAAGAATTACCAAATCGATATTTTGTATTCCCCTGTTTCCTCCAAATATTATCAACCCATTCTATAAATGTATATCCTGATACTTGACCAGGTTTGTACTGATATGCCTAGCAGAGGAATATAGTGGACTGAAGACATCATGGGAAAAAAACATTTGTAAATACCGGTCATTTATAGAACACAGTGTAAGGTCGACGCTAACCTATAGGAACTTCCAAATATCACAGTTTTACTCGCGTGATTGGATGTTCACTACAAAAACATTTAAAGTTTAAAAACAAAAATAAAATGAGATTTTACTTCAACTTTAAAATACCAGCATATAAATATATCAAATAGGTTCACTGTAGTTAGAGGAAACAGGGTAATATAAAACATCGATTTAATAAATTTTCCATAGGATTGTGTCAAACTTCTAACAGTAATCGTAATCCTGTTAAAATATTGGTTGTATTAAATAACAAGTTTATTAATCTGGAATGTGCTTTAGAAGGCTTAGTAAAGTGATTTGTTTTGCTAAAAAAAATGACGCAAATACACTCACGACTTATTGACGACTTGTTTTCTGGCGCAATTTTGAAGTCAATGTGACTGTTTTTGGGGCGACAACATTTAGTACGACCAACCAATCAAAGCGACGCACACGTCTTTTACGATTTAGGTCGATGCTCTGACACCACTTCAGATAGATATATAGATAGATAGATTACTTACGTAGTAGGTTCATCCAAAAATATGATAGGTGGGTTGTTGACGAGCTCCAAAGCAACTGACAGCCGCTTGGACTGTCCACCTGACAGTTTCTCTGACATTGTGTCTCTGTGGTCCCATAAGCCCAGGGTCTGGAGAATTTCACTGACCTGAAATGAAATAGCTTTGAAACTCACCATGAAGTTACCCTATTTACTACTACTAGTATGATTCCAGCGACTTCGTTCCCGTGAGAATTTCGGGAATATTTTTTCCTATTCCTTGTCTACATCATAATCACAGAACAGATAATAATACTATGTATAGAATGGACACTGTCATCCGCCCACCAATCGGGCCTTCCTCACCCCGCCAGCATGATTGAGCTCTCCACGAGCCCCGCTTCTATGAGAAATCACCTCACGCATACAAGTACGCGTGTACAAAACTCCATGCAGTGTGCAGTGTCTATGTAGTAGGTAATTATAACGCGGCTTTTGTATGGGAATTGAGTCGAGTGTTCGGTGTGTGTCATAATTTCCTACGACTCTATGTGATTTTCACCGTTTGATATGCGACGTAAAGCGATACATAAAGCAGCGCTTTCTTACAATTTAAATTAAAATTCTTTATTCAGGCACAATAGGATCCAATACATGAAAACATTTACTTAAAACATGAAATAAAATTATTTAAATTACAATTAAATATATGTAAAAAAAATAAATTCAAATTATTATCAGGAATTAGAAAAATAAAAACCAAATTAAAATAATTTTTTTTATCACAAATAATAATTTAATCAAAAATAAAATATATATCCAAAAAATAAAAATATTTCATAATATAAATTTAAAAAATCTATTACATTTACTAATTCCTATTAATATGTCGATTTATTGCCCTTCTAATAATGGGACAATCTAGCCGTCCAGCTACAAAAAGGTCACCGTTCTAAGAATTCAACGTTCACTATGTCTATTCCTTTACCTTCCACTTTGCCTGTCGTGCCTTAAACCTAGTAGCTAATAGTCTTCGGTCAAGAGTAATTGCAATGTACCGCCCTTAGATTAAATGATGAGCCAATATAAATGAAACGTGATCTAATCAGGGCTAAAAGGGACGGGAAGTTAGTGCTCATACATCTAAGTACTTCCCTAGTCTATGCATAAGCAATGATGAAATCACTCTAGTAAGAATAATTATAGAATTATAGATTAGTAAGAGATTTTCATTGATGGTGATGAAGTCAGTAGTCTTATAGAATGTATTAAATAAGCCGGAATGCTTTGAGTAAGCCAGATTCAGTTGAAAGAAGGAGGACTAATTAATTGACCTGCTTCACGTTCAATAAATCAAAAGTCAAAAACGAAAGAAGTTTGTTGTGGTAGGCCTCTGCAGGCACCCTGAGATATAAGTTGTTGAACCTCGTCATGCCTAGTTATTTCCCTGGTAACATTGCCCTCCATACCGGAACACAGTTACGTTTTTTTTTTTTTGCACATTACTGCTTGACGGATGAATAACTGGCAGAGGTGTGGTACTTCCCCAGGCGGCCCCCTGCGAAAAAGGCCTACCACTACAATACAGAATACAATAAACCCATTATATAAATTTACAAAAGAGATTTATAAGGCTAGTGTGAATGGTCAAGTCGGTAGGGGTCGACCTAGGCGTACCTTTCATGAACAAGTTGATGTTATCTTAAGGAAAGGCCAGGTCAAAAGTACCAACAACCGACGAGCATGCATGAAGAATGTGATGAAAGTGGAAGAAGCGAAAGTTGTATGTCAGGATCGAAGCTTTTTGATAGCCGTACACGGAGACCATTTTTAGTACAATGTGCAGAGGCCTCTTTAAGCTTTTAATCTAAAGGTAATGGATAAGACCTATCGGGGCCCATCTCTGAAGTCATCTACAGAAGATGAGCTTAAAGGCAGCCCCCACTAAGTGCAAATACTATTGGGAATGAATGGAAACTAGAGAGAACCGGGCACCTGCCATTTCCGTCTCATAGGGAAATTCGATATGATATTATTATTATTATCTACATCGAATTTCAATGATTGTATGAATTTTGTTTTTAAAGAAAAAAAATGTTTATTGCTCCGCACTGCTCCGCACTGAGTAGATATCACCTGAACTTTCTGCTTAAAATTCTGTGGCCAAATCCTCGGAGATCGTTTTCAAATACTGTGCAAGGACAGAGAGATGTCGACACGACACGCATAATATTTGCGTATTTCCCATAGGAAATAAAAAATAATGCTTTCATGCTCCGTAATAAGACTTTTTTGGAAAGTCAATGTAATTCCACTCCTGTGAAAATGTTCGCTCTTTGTGACTGGCGATGGGAGGATTTTTAATTTCTCCCTCATTCCCACATGGAAATAGACATTTTCTTGCGGAAGGAAAACGAAGAAATAAACTACTAGAATAAACAATTTAAATCTATATAAGGTAGTGCATTTGTAGCACTTTTTTGTGACCACTAAAGTTAGATCTAGTAATTAACGTCAGAAACTTAATATGTGAATTTGTATCCATTCAAGCGTTTGTAACACGCGATGCGACACTGCAGTCAGCACAAACCGTTTTCCAATTGGGTCCGTAGCCTTTCCATTTGTTTTTTTTATTCTCTTTACTACATTATTAATCTTCTCTTTTAAAGAGAAAAGCTATGATGGGTTTTAGAGCACCTGCCATGCTTGTATCAAAACTGACTGTCTCGGTCGCGTTGTGATGGCAAGCGCTACTGCCGATCCCGAGACCGATGAGGTCTCGGTTTTTTATTGGATTTGTCCATTAGTAATTTCCTCAATGACTATGGTGGTAAAAGGCTCGCTCCCTATTACTTATAGGACTTAAAAGTAGGTCATAATATCTTCATGGTGGGTTCCTTGCCTAACCCTTGGACAGAAAAGCGTTATGTTATGTTCAATTAAAAATCGTCGCTATATAAACTTACAATGAGCTCCTTTTCCGTTTCACCCAATTCCTTTCCCAGTTTGAGATGAGCGGCTATCATCATCGACTCTTGGACTGTAAGTCTCGGCTGAAGTAAGTCATCCTGCATGATGTAGGTGCTCAGTTTCTTGAATACGCGCATATCACGCGCGTGACCGTTGACTGTGATGCGCCCGTGGACTCCATTGGATCTGTGGAATTAATAAGTTATTTCTACTCTCAGGAAACCCGACCTCCTAGCAGTTTGACACAATCCTGTGGAAAATTTATTAAATCGATGTTTTGAATTACCCTGTTTCCTCAGAATTTTGTAAATCTATTTGATACATTTATTTACATCACAATATTTTAAAGATGAAATTAACAATTTCCTTTTTATCTGGGGGCACGGTAGTGCCCCCGCCAAGTGTAGCAAAATAGCGGTACGGCCGGACCATCCTTTTCTCGAAGCAGTTCAGACCATTTTTGACCCTTTTATTTTCTTCTATAAACTCTTAAATTTTTTGTAGTGAGCGTCTAATCACGTGAGTAAAACTGAGATTTTTAGAAGTTCACATTAAAAAAACTGAGAATTTATGAGAGAAGCTAAAATGACAAGAACATAGTTTACTTCACTATAAAAGATATCAAAATATAAATTTATAGAATGCGTTAATAATATTCGGAGGAAACAGGGGAATACGAAATGTCGATTTGGTAATTTTTTCAAATTCCTAAAAGGCTACGTACGCTCTTATTTGACAAACTATTGATTTTCACAATACTCGTAATATGGTTCCTATCAAAAACAATCATCGTGCAATATGACTGCTCCAACATAACCTAATGGGTGTTAGTTAGAAATTATTGGTTATTGTTATAAATCACGCGTAGGTATAGAGATATAAAAACAAGATTAAGATATAAGAAGATATTATCTGTGTTTCTTATTCTCTCAAACATTATAATATTGAGACATAATATTGAGTGATTAATTTAATTAATTAATGTTGTAAATTATGAGTTGTAGAAACTTGAAATAAATGATTATTTATTTATTTATTTATATTAAGGCCCGATGATTTGTGACCCAGTATGCAGGGAATTATATTCCTTCTATTCCTACTTGTCAAAACTATTCTTCATTGCTATTGTTCATTTGAAAAGAAGGGCCCCAAGATACAGGTTTACTTAGTTTAGGGACCATTGTTTGTATGATATACTATATGTATGTCTATTCTTTTCAATATACGTTTATTCATAAAAATATTCTATATAAACAAACCTTTAAGAAGTTTGAGTTGGGATTAATCCACAAAATAGGTATTATATTAAAGCTTACTAGGTGCATACAATAAGTGAGTGGTTTTTATGATATTATCAATAGCGTTAAATCCATACAATACAATTTATTATAACAAGCATGCTAGTACGTAGACGTATTTAAGAAGGTCGGTTTCGGTTTAAAGATCTTTATTATCAACAAAGGCAATTTGCCACTTACGTGATAACATCATTATTTGAAGTACAATAGTTATTGTTCGTCGTCGCAATATTACAAAATTCAAGGTATTAAGGTAGAAGGTATTACAACAAACTATGAATAATATCGCAAAAAACCTTTGAACGTTAACTATAACGGTAAACTCTAAAAATAAAGTTGTAAATCGAAGTCCAAGCCATTATTGTAAATAATTTAAATAAAAGACAGGTTTTTTGCTTCATTTTAATAGATGAAGATGATTAGGTAAATAAATTTAAAGACTGCAAAAAATATTTTATTATTGTTGGTTTGTAAGTGGTGATAGGAAAAAACCAATAAACTACGAATAGACATTCGGACATGGTACGGCTGTACCACGAACTTGATTCGACACCATACCATATTTGATCGTGTGGCGCACTGTCCGGTGAACATTATAGTTATTATTACTTGGTAAAGTGGTACGGTCGCTTGCACATCAAAGCTGTTTGATTGTAGTATGGCACAATTTGTGCCATACTACAATTACCGGCCGGATTTAGAGGTCCAGAGGCCTCGGGGCAACAAAGGAGCGGAGGCCTCCTCGCCCCAAATTATTTTCCAAATAAAATGAAGATTTTTTTTCTGTCGAGTTTTTCGATAAACAATTTATTGTGAAACCAAGTAGATTCTCTAAGTATTTAACAAACACATCCTAATCCTAATATATACTATTATAAAGGCGAAAGTTTGTAAGTATGGATGTATGTATGGATGTTTGTTACTCTTTCACGCCAAAACTACTGAACCGATTGGGCTGAAATTTAGTACGTAAGTAGCTTAGACCCTGGAATAACACATAGGGTACTTTTTATCCCGATATTCCCACGGGAACGAAGACTACGCGGGTGAAACCGCGGGTCACAGCTAGTATAAATATAATCGGAAACAAGAATATCTGAAATTAAATGCCTGATATTTAAGATTACTCGTAATATAATCAAATAATCATGTATGTACAAAGTACTGTAGCAAAAAAAAAATATCAAAGGAAAAGATGTTTACTAGTGTTTACTAGGAATTTAAAAGATTTTTTTTTCCGAAGTCTCTATTGTGGGCCCCTTGCTTGTAGAGGCCCCGGGGCTTTCGCCCCGGTTGCCCTCCCCTAAATCCGGCCCTGGGCACAAACGACAATGGTTCAACCGTACCACCTTACCGTTTGGTACGGAGAAAACGGTAAGGTATGTGTATGTTATATACTATACTTAAATTATATACTTATTTATGTATCTGGTTCTATTTATTATTTAAAAAAAAAGTATATTTATTTTAATACATTTTATGGTATTTTATGTGGTTTATTTTGATAGTTACCTATAATATTTATAAAATGTTATCTGTTTGTTTTAATTTTTTAGTTTCCCGGCAAGTTATTTTGGTTTTTATACACAATTATCTTCAAACATTTCCCTTTGTCTGCACCCCACCTGATTTATGTAACATTTTCTCCTTTTTAGCATTCTAAGTTAGCCCTAGCGTTGTGCTGAATTATAAATAAATAAGATAGTACGGGTGAACCATGTTCGATTGTCTATTCGCAATATAAGCATGATTGATTTCTTTGCATATTATCTTTTTTTATATTAATTCTTAACACTATAAAACATCATTCACGTGATGGTAAGTGCTATATATATTTTTTTATTTTTATGACCTCATTTCCGACCTTCGACCGACATATAATTTAGCTGGGGCAAAACCACCGTCCTTCCAGCATCTATGTATAATTCCTGTCACCGCACCGTTGCCTGGGAGAGATCGCTCTGAGCGATAAGGCCGCCAAATATTACACGTTTTCTAGTTTTAATTTTTGTTATTTTCTATATTAATTGTGATACCAATAAAGAAAGAAAGAAGAAAAGTAGATCTTTTTTTTTTCTTCTTTCTATTCTATTGAAAAGCTACGTAGTACGACTGCCTCGTTGGCGAAGTGGTAAAAAGCTCTACTGCCGATCATGAGGTCCCAGGTTAGATCCCCAGGTCGAGAATTTTCGGAAGTCTGGAACTGTGCTCGGTAGATGGCAATTGGTTCGCCCCTTAATACAAGGAATCAAAAATACTTAACTGGCGAAGTATGGGTACACATACTATGGGACTAGGTCCTGGGTACATCTCTGCCTACCCTTTGGGAAAAAAGCGTGATGTTATGTTAGTTACGTAGTTACATAATACATACGTATATCCAGCAAGTATATTCAGTAACGTCGATTTTCCAGCTCCGGAAGGGCCGAGGATGCAAGTCAGCTCGCCCGATCGGAACTCTCCCGACACGTTGTGTAAGATTTTTCTTTCTCCTGAAATAAAATAAGGAGTAATGTTTTATTTTCCAGTTCAATACTCGTTTACTTCATTATATTCCTTACAGTTTCGCCCAGTAGGGATTTCCGGAATAATAACTTGTCAACGATATTAACGTACAAGATTTTGCGTTCCGAACACTTGCATGACTAAAGTGCAATCTGTACACCTTACGTTAGTGTAGCTTCAACATCCATGCAGTGTGCACGTGTACGGAACTCGCGGCACCATCAAAGGAAACGAATGTAACCAAACCAAATACTTATTGTGAAACTATCTGTTGAAAAAATTAAGCCCTACTAGTTTCTTGTGCGTTCTTCTTGTGTCTTTCGAAACACATGGTAGACTCAGTACTGTTTATCTTCATTGACGTGCAAAAGTATCAGATTATGACCTATTTGAATAAATCTTTTTGAATTTGAGTTTGAGTTTGTGCTAATATTACAGGAAAACATATCGAGCATTTATTTGTCGTTTGATTTGATTACAAACTAATTGTCAATGTATATGACCTTAATAAATAAATGCTAATTTAATGAACTAAGTAACAGAATTTGAGAAAATATTTTTTTAGAACGTTCTTGTCTATCGTAGAATATGCGTCAATGGGAATTGTGGCCACCTATTTTACGTTTACTACCTTTATTCAATTACCCTACCTGACGTTATATCATTGCAAATGCGAAATAAATTAACTCTTACTGGACTATGACGACATCTGAGTAGGTATGACAAAACCAATGTTAGTACTAGCGTAATACCCCCGACATCGTTCCCAATATAATTTCGAAAAATCCTTTTTAAAATTTTCTTTACATCATAATTAAAGTCTATGAACAAAATTTCAGCAATCAGGACTTTGAATTTTATTTATAAGTCAAGATTATAATATAAATTATGAGATGTGAATCAGGAAAAGAACATGATAGATAGATAGATAAATTCTTTATTATTACACCACATCTTAAAAAACTTAAAACTAAAATGGAACAATAGGAATATGTCTAGGAGTATGTTAGTAACAATTGGCGGTCTTATCGCTAAAAGCGATCTCTTCCAGACAACCGACCAAGGAGAGGAGAGTAAAGTAGTTCACATTTGGTCGGTGGTGTGACTGAAATAATGTCGAAATAACTACATACATACAAACATACATACATAAAAAACATTTTACTATACATATACACAACACATTAATATAATAAACTACTACATACATAATCATTCAAATATATACATACACAAATATCTTGTAAATATATAAATAAAGTATATATTTTATGTACTTACAGTAATACAATACTTAATATTGATAATAATATAGGTAAAAAATAAATAAATAATAAAATAAAATAATAGTAGGTAAATAAGGAAAAAAAAAACATGTGTCACGTTCTATCTTCAAGTTACGTCTGTGTTCACGTGATTCATAGAAAAGTGTATAAAACGACATTACAAGGGTCATAATATGTATGTATACCAGTTACTATAGTATGATGGCACATGTGTATGGAGTCGAATTTTTTTTTTATTTCGCATCTTTCTTTTGTAAGTTGTTCAGTTTTACGAGTACATTTTTGTAACACCCTGTACATACATACTTATACCAATTTTATTCCAAAAGGTAACATTGTTAACATTCTTGCAAATAATATGTGCGATGTGACCGACATCTGGCCGCTGCATTAGAATAAATTCAGTTTGTTCCTTCATGGAAAATACCATCGTGCTTCTCGGATAGGTGTTATCTGATGATAGGTATATTGCCTAGTAATTTCATTTGACGTAACGACACGGTACCTAGGTTCTAAGTGGCTGGTTACCTTCCGACATAATAAGCAATTTGATTTAATAGTCACTTAGGTTTCAGTACTTACGACTGGCTGCTTAAGTTAAAGGTGAAGTAAAGTTGCAATTGCGACAATAAGAAAAAAAACTAGGTTTGTATGACAATCAAGAACATAGTATCATGGTATCTCGGTGGCGTCGTGGTTGCAAGCTCAACTGCCGATCAGGAGGTCCCGCGTTCAATCCCCAGGTCAAGCAAAGTGCTAAATATTGGATTTTTTCATTAGGATTTTTCTTAATAACTGCCTGGAGTCTCGAAATATGCCCGCTAGATGGCAATACGGTCGCCATCTATTACATGGGACCAATAACATACTGGTGAAATGTGGCTGTGCTTACTATGGGCTGAGTCCTGAGCACACCTCTGCCTATCCTTTCCGGAAAAGGACATGATTGTTTTTAATGTTATATTATTAAGGAAAGGCCAGGTCAAAAGTACCCACAACCAACGAGCATGTATGAAGAATGTCATGAAAGTATAATATGCGAAAGTCATATGTCTCAGGATAGCAAGCGGCGAGAAATAGTCTCTACCTTCCCCAACGAGAACAAGGTGAGACTGGTATTTATGTAGAAACATAGAATAAATACCCAGTTGAATGCTAATGAAGGTGAACCTGCGTCGCAATAATTTATACGATCGGCCAATCACATAAGCCTGTGTCAACAAGGGCTTTTGGCTGAAATACTCCATCCATTCGCTTCCATCATATCAGGCAATTTGACCCTACCCTGTCTTATTATAGCGGCAGGCAGCAGACCCTATTTCATAAAAAATTGTTTAAAAAAAATAATTAAAATGTACAAAATTGCAGGCAAATAATGCTTGTAGAATAGTATTTCTACAATTATGTTTCCGAGGCGCTAGCATTGGAAAAATTACAATGATCGTAAGTATTACAAAATTGTTAAAATTTTAGTAATATAAATTCATCATCATCATCATCATCAGCCTGTGTTAGTTCACTGCTGGACATAAGACTCTCCTAAATACCGCCACTGAGCCAGTCCTCAGCTCTACTTATCCAGTTGCACCGTGCTGCCGGACAACCGCGTTTGCCTTTCCTTTACCACCATTCAATCTAATAACTGCTGCTATAGGCACTGCACGTAACAACGTGTCTTGGCCATCTCTAAACCAACCCATAGTCCTTTGTAAAACCTCATTATCATCATCATCATCATCATCTCAGCCACAGGATGTCCACTACTGAACATGGGCCTCCCCATGGATTTCCATCCAGTCCGGTTGTAAGCGGCCTGTATCCAGCATGTTTCCGCCGTCCTTATCAGATCATCTGCCAACCTTGTGGGTAGCCGTCCTACGCTGCGCTTGCCGGTCCGTGGTCTCCATTCGAGAACTTTGCAGCCCCATCGGCCATCAGTTCTACGTGCTATGTGCCCTGCCCATTGCCACTTCAACTTGCTAATACGCTGGGCTATGCCGGTAACTTTCGTTCATCTACGGATCTGCTTATTTCTGGTTCGATCTCGTAGAGAAATCCCGAGCATAGTTCTATAGTTCGTTGCGCTATATTGAACTTGCTGATAAGGCCCACGCCTTATCAGCAAGCTCAAGACCTACGTACCCTTGTAACACATAGTTGTAAGAAAATTAGCGCTAAGCATTGTCTATAATTTATACCCATATAATCTCCACAGATACTAATGATATATTACAGTGTCTTTAACACTGATAATTACAATGAAAGACACTGATAGTTACAATGTAATATATAGTTTATTTTATTATAGTAATAGTATATCCTAGAATCACTTAATTATATTATTATAATAATGTCTAAGTATATAATATGTATTATATTACTATGTTAATATTTATAATATAAGTATTTATATTTTATGTATTATATAGTATGGTTTAGTGTTTTATAGTATGTTTATATAATATATAAGTAGCTATATTATCTATGTATATACCAATATATTGCACACCGCCGTCGTTAAATGTTTAGTGTCCTTTTCCATCCCCAGGTTGTCTGTAAGAAATTGCTTTACGCGATAAGACCGCCTGTTGTTTACCGTGTCTTTTGTATTGTCTTTTTGTAAAATTGTTATTTTTTTGGTATGCAATAAAGTATTATTCTATTCTATTCTATATAAGTAATTAACTTCAACGTTAAAATATATTTACAGTACATACCTAGAAATAATGTGCGTATTTGCTAGATATAAAACATTAGTTATTATGATGTAGGTAACAGTAGATACTTGGATGTAGATATGAGTAATTAGTTACACGAGACGTGGACAATTTTATTACCATGCAAAGTGCATAATTATTACTTAGAATACGAGAAAAATAACATAAATGAGCATATAAAACGCATTATAGCAGTAAAAGAGAGAGTAGTGAGAGCTTTAATAGCGCTTTTAATTTAAAAGGTGTTTAACACTATTAATGTCGTCGTAAATCTCTGATTGCTAAAGTCAGCGATGCAGCAACTTTGCATAATTAGACTTCACTAAGTTTCTTGTTAAACAACGGTATTTTAATTTGATTGTTTTGCATCGGCTTAAATATAACAATACCTAACTCTCAGCTAGCAGTTTCATATCTAAAAATATAATCTATAATGATATGTTGCAATTTTTTTGTGTGTATCGTGACGATCTCAAGGCCTTGTTATAGCAAAAATAGTATTTGATATTTTATAAGTCTATTTAACAACCATTTTACATTAGATATGTATTTACTTAAGAGGTTACATGAGGGGTGATTTTTCCATACAAACGTATTCCCGTGTTTCCTCCCTAGATAACTGCGTCAGAGCAATGGTTTTTTTTATAAAATCTAGGTCGTCAGTGAGCATGTCCCTGTCATTTTCATTTTTCTATAAACTTATTGTTAAATGAAGTATGACCCTTTAAAAACATGAAAAACTGTCCCAGTTTTACTCGGGTAATTAGACGTTCACTAGAAATAAATGAAATGATAAGGAACAAAAATAAAATAACAGAGACATAGCCTAATTCATATTCAAATTATCAAGATATAAATTTATGGATAAAATCAATTATTCTCGGAGGAAACACGGGAATACAAAACATCTATTTCGTAAATTTTCCATAGGATTGTGTCAAACTGCTAAGAGGTCCTGTATCCTGTTAATTTTACCTTGATATCGATAGATACCGAATTATAGGGAAATCTATAATAGCATTTTTGCACACCTGCTTATATAGATAATAGGGTACATCTTCCACAGATAGTATTCTGGTCTCAAATTTGGGGAGCCTATAATATATAATTCCAGGTTCTAAACGTAATAGTTTTTATTCCTTGGTCTAAACTATATATCTACATATCTGCCAAATGTTTCATTTAAGTTTAGTTTCTGTGTGCTGTAATGTTATTTCATTTTGTGTGATGTCCAATAAAGTATTACTTATCTATCTATCTATCTCTACTATATAAGTTAGATAATAATTTGTTGTAGATTCCAATAATAATTATCACTAAGACTTATACTACCATTAGGTCATGAGGTAATGTAGTAAGTCATTCGTAAAGAATGCTGGAAATGCAAGTGGCATTTACCATCAGCGGACAAATTGGTTTGTCCTATTTAAGTACTATACTAGCTAGATTATTACTTCGTTTTCTCGTTTACGTACTAAAATACCCTGACATTATTCGTCTGATTATTTTTTAATTGGCTCCACCATCTAGAATCTAGACAAATGCTCAAAGGATTAAGAGTTATGCTTCACCACAGAATAACTCGTAATAGGGTACTAGAAGTGTAGAATATCCGCGTGAACTCGTCGCCGCTAAGACGTGATTCAAAAGTCACTTGATAGCTACGTTTGTATAAAAGAACTAATCACTGTGTAGTATTCTTTGTGTGACGGTTTTTCTGCATTTGAATTTAACGCGTATTATTGTAGTAGAGTAAGGAAAGGCGCCCAAAATAGTTTGGATATTATTAAATCCCCGTGGAAATATTGGAACAAAAGTACCCTATATTTGTGTTATTTCAGGGCCAAACCTATTTACGTACTAAATTTCGGTATTCGACCCAGCCCAATTCATGTAGTAGTTTTGGTGTGAAAGAGGTGTGGTGTAACAAACATCAATTTATCTATACATCCCTACATTCATACAAAGTTAATATAATATGAGACAACTTCCACACACAGTCATCTGGTCCGGTCAGTCGTCTGGTCAGGTCAAAATAGGCGAAGCCTGTACTGTGGTAACCAGAAGACTGATATACACATTTATATACGCTTATAACACCCAGACACAGATCAAACAGACATGCTCATACGTACAAATGTTTGGCCTGTCCAGAGATCAAACCCGGGACCTACAGCTCAGAAGGCAGGGATACTACCGGCTGTATATCTAACTATCTATTATTTACCTTACAATATATCACAGGAGCAATGGTAGGCACTTATTTATAATTAATTATTGAAAATAAAGACCTGTCGGTGACGTAGTGGTTCGCAAGACCCACTGCCGATTCGAGGTCACGGGTCAGGAAAAAAGTGTACTACTGAACATAGGCCTCCCCCATAAAGGGGGGCTTTGCCAATACTGATGGTTTATTTGCAGAGGACGCTGCTGGCCGTCCTCTGGATCTGTTAACCCATAGCCGGCTCTTACGGCAACCACGGGTAGATAGGATGAAGCACACTATTCTAAAGCCGGTAAATCCACGGCACGGTTTATGACATATATTTAAAGAATATAATTCACAAAATATTTCTCAAGCATCCTATTCTTATTTTCACGGGATTGAGCCAGGCGTTTACGGATTTTCCTGCTGCTTTTTTTATTTGATATTAAACTTAATGCACAAAACATAAGGTATAATTTTAAATAACTACACAAAGTACTCGATTACTTAATGCAGACCAAGTCATAGCTCATTTATATAACCATCATAATCAGTTATCTTATAGATATATCAGTAAAGTCCTAAGATACAAACTACTAACGACAATCCCAAAATGGAAATCCCAAACGACAATCACATTCATACTTGGCTAGAAATATGTAGTTGATTAAATTTGCTTGACGACAAGGAAGCAGTCAGATTTTTTTTTTTTTAAGTCTTAAGATTAAGAACCTTTTCATGACTATACAAATAATATTAATAATTTGTACGTAGGGCAGCTTATAGCGAGCTGTTGGGGAGTAGCGACCCCACGGCCCCTAGTGCTCCCGGGAGAGGGTTATGTTCTTCATATCCGGCTTGCCTACACCGGTCGGTCGGAGTGAACACTGACGGGGAACAATTTAGATTAGTAGCTCTAACGGGAGGCCCCTTAGAGCAATTAACAGGTTGAACTGTAAAAAAATGGTCTCTATGCACGTCTATTAAAAGACTGATATAGTCCGTATTTTTGAGCGACATAATATACATATACATTTGAATTTATTCTCTAACATATGGCTTTTATAATACATTGCTCGTTATGGACAATCCATATTGGGTTGTTCATCATCAGGCGGCCCGTCTGCTTGTTTGCGACAAATAAAAGTGAGTCCACTGTCGGATATAGGCCTCTCTATTAGGGGGGGGTTTTGCCAATACTCGCCGCGATTGGCAGGTGAGTTAGCGAACGCAGTTTGGTGATTTTGTTTTTATACTTAAAATTAAATAAAGCGGCGTCTTAACAGGAAAGGGGACGTGTTAGCAGTTTGACACAATCCCAATATATATATTTATATCAAGATATTTTGAAGATGAAGTAAACTACGTCTTTGTAGAGTCTCGACTGTTTGGAGACTGCATACATTGATTTCATAGTTAAGTTATAGTTAGAGTTAATTGTTTGTTTGTTGTTGAGTACGGGTGCGCGACGCCGGGACGCTTAGTTAAAAAATGAAAGAGCAGTGTGCTCTGAACGACGCCTTTATTGGTACTATTGATTTTAACAAACTTATGGCTAAAGAAATCTGTAGAGTTATGTTAAGTGTTAGGATAACGTGGGAACTCAAGTGCTCTGTATGGTGAGCCCATACAGTCTTTATCATTTAATTTTTTTTATAAACTCTTAATTTTTTTGTTGTGAACGTCCAATCAAGCGAGTAAAACTGGGATTTTAAGAAGTTCACTATAAAAAAAACCGAGAGTTTATAAGAGAAACTAAAATGACAGGGACATGGTTTAATTTACTATAAAAATATCAGGATATCAATTTTTAGAATGGGTTAATAATATTCGGAGGAAACAAGGGAATACAAAACCTCGATTTGATACATTTTTCATAGGATTGTGTCAAATTCGAAGAAGTCCGCATACGTTCTTATGGTTGAATTATATTGTTTATGAGCAAAACCTTATTCAAACATAAAACCATCTAAATTTACAGAAGTCATTTCCGAGATCAATTATATTTTAATAAGTTTGTATGTATCTTGTTTGTAACTTGTCTGTTAATAATGTTAAAATTTATTTATGTATTGACTTCCTTAAGCATATAAAACTTAATATACATACAAATAAGGATGGCACAAGATCAGGTAACACGCTTAATGAACAAGAATGCAGGAAGTTTATCATGAAATAATTGATAAATATACAAACGAAATGTGAAGTGAGAAGCAGTTATGGAATTCATTGTAACTTTATGGTATACCTATAGAATAGAATAGAACAGAAATCGTTTATTAATTTTTTTATGATAGTGACAAGTGACAAGACGAGCAAATCAGGCCTGATGGTAAGCATCATGATTGCCCATAACAGACACAGTTTTGAAATTCAAAATTCTGCGTGACACTGCACTGCGCCTGTCACCCTGAGATATATGTTGTTGAATCTCATCATGCCCAGTAATTTCGCTGGTAACAATTCCCTTCAGACCGGAACACAGTAATGTTTTACGTTACTGCTTGGCGGATGAATAACTGGCAAACGTGTGCTACTTCCCCAGGCAGCCCCATGCAAAAGAGGCCTACCACTACAAAAGAGGCCTACCCCACTACATATCTTATAAACTGTACACATTGTGGTGTTACATTAACATCATGACCAATGTGTTCCAACAATTTGCCCTTTGCGAGCATACAATATATATTTTTTAAACTTATAAACTATAATAATAACAAATAAGTATAATTAAACATAGGGCCTCTTTCACTATTTTCAAGTTAAGTGTTAATTAACTACTCGCCGATTAGTGCTACTCGGCAAGTAAAAGTCCCAAGTAACTTTGACAGTTTCACAAAAAAATTACAGTTTATGTGCCGATTAGCATAACTCGGATATTATGAAATTAGCACTGCGCCTTACTCGACAATTTAATAGACGAGTAGCTTACTCGGGACTATACTCGAGGATGGTGAAATAGGCCTTTAATCTTTTAACTTATGATTGAGTAATTATGATCTGAGTATTGGTAATTATGATTTGAGTATTGGTAATTATGATTTGAGTATTGGTAATTATGATTTGAGTATTGGTAATTATGATTGAGTCCCATTTCTCGAGTCCAAGGAAAAGAAGTAGAAAAGCCGCATCTTGTATTATAGAATTTGTACCATTGGTAAAATATATTGTTAATCAAAATTTTATTACACATGGTAATTGTTTTAACCCTCTTTTGTTTATATTACTAACGAGTACTAACCACTTTTGAAAACCATTTCGTAATAATACCCACATTGTCATAAACTTTATTTCACTAATAAACTTAATAGATATGGGCTTAGAATTTAGAATCCAACGAAGCTTGGCCCAGAAAACCTTACACTGTCTATCATATATTCCTGGGTAGCGAATGTTATTCGTAAAAATATTCTAAAACATTACTCGGCTATGTATGGGTTAAAATTGGTAATAAGTCAACGATAATAAGAGGTCTACTGCGTCGACTTATTTATAATTTGATTTGAATAAAGTGAGGTTGGGTACCGACTAAATACCAATTTTTTTTATGGCAACGTGCGTTCTAATTTTTGTAGAACATTTGCTTATTTAATTATAATAATTAATGGCGATACAAAAAAAGGCCTTCAACTAAAAATAAGGCTTAACAAATAAAATCAAAATTATAATGTAAGTTCGTCGTGGCCAAAACCAACAACTTCTCTCTGAGAATTAAGGGGTCAATCTACTTCAACATAGATTGAAAGAGGTTAAAAAGGATTGATTGTCAGGTTTTACGAGGACCTTGTATCGATTAGCTCGGATGTCTTCTGTAGTTAATTTAGAAGACCTCTGATTAGTTAAAGTATATGCGATTAATGAGTTTAGGCTTCTAGATTAATTTATTTTGGAATGTCTACAGAACTCATCTACAACTCTTGACAGTTTCATTAAAAAAGGCCATTTTATGTGCCAATTAGCATTACTCGGATAGCAGCAAACTTTAGTAGCGGTTACATATTTAACCCGTTTGGAGTCGAGACTCTGGGACCGTGGCGACCGGGAGCTCACCTCATTTTCAAAAATCTATCTGAGTGCTTGGTCGAGGCGACACGTGATCAAAATGATGGCGTTTATCTGAACAAACGTATAATCATTGCAATGCAGTATTGCAGTCTTGGGTACGCTGCCATCTGACAGTGGTTTAGAGCACTTCGATTTTCTATACCTTTTCTTTTTGTTGCCCGTGGAAAAATGCATGACGCATACCACCCGCACCCGGGGGAGCGCAGGGTGGTTATGTGGGACTCCCCGCCGGCACAGCACCGTACGTCGGTACGTTGCTGTGCCGGCGGGTATACGCAGGGGCGCAACCCATACTGCGGCAAGCCGTCGGCTTTCCGCCCCTATTCGGCCGCAGAGGATAGGGAGAGCGGCGCATCGTAATACCGACACTCCTCTTCCCCTGCGACCCCACCGCCTTCGCCATCTAACGGTGGCGACCCCGTTTGGGCCGCGGAAGGCAGGAAGAGCGGCGCACCGCAATACCGGCACTTCTCTCCCGCCGCGGCCCCACCATTCGGCCGCGATGCGTCCCATACCGCATCGCGGTCCGCCTCAGTTGCGGTTCGTCCCACACCGAACCGTAACCTACTCGGCTACTCACACTCAGCCTGGAGAACTAAGTGGAGCAGCCGACCACCTCGGGCTCCTCTTCGCTTCACCGTGGGTCCCCATTCCACGGTTACTGACCTCCCCCCACCGCGAGAAGGCGGGAACCCGTCGGGGAGGTGGATTTTCTATACCTAGGCTGACATGTCGGCCTGTGGATTTTCGAAGTGTTCTATGGCATATATGGTGTATTAAGCTAGGGTAGATAGTAAGTTGGTGGCTCTATTGTTTAAGTCTTTCTTTAATAAAGGCACTCTCATTAAAAAACACAAAAAAAAAACATACCTAAGTTATTAAGTACCTAAAACGTAACAATGCAAAAATAGTAATTTAATAAAGGATAGTCTTTATTAAAGCGAAAATACTCATATTAAGGACAATATATTATACATACCTATTAAACTCGTATCTGTGAATCATCGATGAGAGATCCACATAAATACGAAGGTACACGGATGCCTAAATAGAAATGATCAGTTGTATTTTATGAATAGTACTTACTCAGGAGTCCATAAATAAAATTAAACGAACAAGATCCCTCGATTTCACAATGAGGAAACTCGGATAATAAACGATATTACAAAAGAAAGCAATTCAGACGATACTGTGAAGCTCAATGCCTTCAATAATCGCTTCCTTTACCATGCGGAACAATAAAAATACTTATCCACTCTCTGCATTCTCATTGTAAATGGCAAAAAAAGTGAGAAAAATTATGTGTAAGTAGTTGGCTTTATTGTACTGGCATACTTAATTTTTTTTTTCAGCGTGAACATTGAATCCGTCGATTATATTCCTATAGGCCCTGTCTGAAGGCTTTACACGTGTCTCCTTGAGATTTTATTTGGCATATTTTTCATCACCGACGTTCAAAGTCCAAAAAGGCCAACCAGGACTGGACCAATTATACAGAAAGTACATTTCTGAATAATAATAATAATATAATATAATAATATGGGACAACTTCCACACAGGGTCACGTGGTCCCTACTAGGCTAGGCTACTAGGCTAGAAGCCTGTACTATGGTAACCAGATGACTGATATACATACTTAAATAGGATTATAACACCCAGACACAGATCAAACAGACATGTTCATGCACACAAATGTTTGACCTGGCCGGGGATCGAACCCGGGGCCTGCGGCACAGAAAGCAGAGTTACTACCGTCTGCACCAACGAGGCTGTCACTGAATAATTTGTGCTGTGAATAATTTGTTATTGAAATTTGCTAAATCATTGTCACACAATCGAGTCTAAAACTAAACTATTTTACAAAAGAACAAGAATTTTTAGTTTTTAGTTCCGATTTTTAGTGTCAAAAACAACATACCTCGCTGAACGCTGGAACCAGAGTTCACCTAATACCATTTCCTCTTTGCATGCAATTTTGCAGGCGGGAGGGCGGTGCACTGTGTATGTTGTTTTTGACACTAAAAATCTGAACTAAAAACTAAAAATTTTTGTTCCAGAAGTCTATAACGGAGTTCCGAAAAGTAACGCCAAATTCAATCGTCAAATAACGTCCGGGTTGGACAATTTTCTTCTACTTACGTAATAGCGTTTAGATCTGTACTCTGTGGTAATAGTGAAAACAATAATAATAGTCAATTCTATTGTTTTTTCAATGAAACGCAATCTTTGCTACTTTTGATAGGTATCTGATGTAACTACTGCAAATTACGAAGTATGTTTTCAACATGAAAAAAAGGCGGACGGAGTCTTCTAAAACAAAAAGTGAATCACCATAGTAAGCCAGCTCGCTAATACAAACAAGACGGCACACACACGTTCACGCCCATGAACCTAAAAAAAAAGAAATGTGAGTGCGTGCGTGCATAGAAGCAGTTAGGAGTCAGCTTAAGTGGTTACTGATCGAGCTTTTTAAACAAAAATCCTTTTCATCCACTCAAGGTAGACCAAATAAGTGTGCGAGCTGACATACTATGATGCTTCACTTTATCTTTAAGAAAACTCCGTCCGCCTTTTTTTTCATGGTCCTCCGTCGGTTCATGGAAATAGATTTTCCTAGAGTTTTACAGAAAAAAAAAACTTGTGAAGATAAACTTAAATAACAGGAATGCGCTTGTCTAATACGAATAGAAATACAAATGTATAAAAATTCAAATAATGCGAGCTGTTTTCAACCCTCCGTTCTCAACCCTCCCGACGCCCTCGCAACGTCCTGGACGACCCGGACGACTCTATCGCCGCCGTCACATCGGCGGCGCTAGGTTCGCCCAATCCTACCAATATACGCAACAGACGCTCCGTTTTCGGTACTGGTGCCGGATACCAGATCCACCAACTCACACAATCACAACACCGACCTCGCCGGCGAGGTCGAAGATCTCTCAGATCGGTTAGTTTCTCTCTAAATAATCAAACTGATCAAACCATTGATAGGGCCCTAGGACACTCCCCTTCTGGGGTGCCAGGGCAAGTCTGACCCCACGTATTCTGGCGATGGCCCAAGCCGAGGTTCGTACCGTCTAGGTGCCCTTGTGTTAGTCCCCCTTAAACTTTGGGTCGAGCGCCTCCTGCGCTCACCACTGCCCGGTAAAGCTGTAGAGGCCATCTGAGGCCAACAGCATAGGTATATAGGTATATTAAAAAAAAAAAAAGCTGTTTTCAAGATAAATTATAAACAAGAATTTCTCGTTTAAAAATCATCAATGTAGGTATTTATCATAGCATTATCTTATTTGCGCAAATTTCTTATTTAAATTACCTATTTATATCTCAGTTTTTCGAGAAGCTTCCAAGTGACTGCTCTCTTTATCGTACGAGCTGTTTTATGGCAAAAACATTATTTTATGTTCTTGTTTTTTACCTGACTGTGTCGATATTTTTAGCCAAAAGCACAGGTAGAAAATATTTTTAACGACATTAGTATGTAATATTCTTATAAAAATGGAGATTCTGCCTAATTCTAATAAATTTACGAAACTAAATCGTGCCTACCTACATAATAATATACTTCTATTAACATCTCGTACTTCAGACTGTACCTATCTGTATATAATAATTATACAATGCCTGGTTGGTTACCGAAAATTCAGGCTTCTAGTTTTATCCACCGCGAAGTAACAGTGGGTCGAAAATGGCCTGAAGTGCTTCGAGAAAAGATGGTACGGCCGTGTCGCTTATTTGCTTGACTTGGCGGGGGCACTGCCGTGCCCCTAGGATATAATGTATGTTTATGTGAAAAAATAACTTTAAGTGAATAACACCGCCACTTATACTAGCCTAAGATTAATTGAAATATCATTCCTTTATGTTGTGTCTTGTACAATAAAGTGTTTATCTATCTATCTACCTTTTTTGCACATATGTGGCAGTTGACGAATTAAAATTGTAGGTTTTTGATTTTCGTCAATCCGTCCCAAATGGGCCATGCGTATGTGGGACGAGTTCACGAATAGTTATAAGATACAAGAGTTATAAGACCTACTTTTGTGGCATGAAAGCTGTGAAATGATCTGAAATTGAACTAATTTAACTCTCTCTTACTCGTTAACACAAAACCAAGGAGAAAGTGTTTGTTTCGCGTATTCAACATTAAACGCGAGTTAAGTCGTTATATAACATAATAAATAAGTGTTTGTTTACAATAAAATTATGCCACGGACTTTCCTTTATCATAAGGACGAATATTGAGTTAAGAAATTCATAATATTATACCAAGCACAACGTTAAAACTTGATAATGATTATTTTATCCTCGTGAGTTCCAATGTCCGAATTCAATGACAAAAATATTTTATCACTCCGGCCCATGACAGTTTTCGAAATCATTAAATTGCGGCCCAGCTACCCAAAATTATGACATGATATAAAATGTATTTTTGGAATTATATAATCCCGCCAATTTAAATCAGCCATCAACAAATATTTGTTGGTTAAAAAATCACTCTGGGCCGCAACTACTTGCACCTATTTTTAGGACTGGGTCGTAATTAATACATCGACCTAAATTTACATACTTTCACGCCTTTTTCCCGAATTTTATTTATATATTTTTATGCATTATTGTTATTATTATTGTATGAAATGTTACGAGGTTATGATTACACTACCTATTATAATTAAAACAAAATAGTAACAAATATTTTATCCCTTAAAATCATTTACGTAATTGCTTTTCCTGAAGTTCACTCCTGAACATAGGCCTGAGCGTGAGGAAAGCACTAAGAACGCAAGTAACTGCACGCGTTATTAGGGCTGTTTCGGTATCACTGAACTAATTATAAATTAACAGTTCTTACGATTTCAAGGCGACAGATACAATTTGAAGGCATGCTCCGAAAGTATGTCCCGAAATTCTTAATTTCACAAATACCTACATAAATTTAAAAATCCACTTATATCTCTATCTAATCAATTGAGAGAACGAAGTCAGATAACAGAACATTAAACGACCCGAATCAATCACGCGTTCCTTTTTGTTGACTTTTATTAGATTGGTACCTGCTGTTTCTTTATTAGATTTGTCGATATCTGTAAAAATAGATGTCTTTTCTGATTGTGTTTTTGATCACTATGACAATACAAGCGTTATTCTCGCGACTACTTTCTTATTCCTTGTCTCATCATAATGGAAAACTACGTGCAAACTTTTAACTCTCTAGTAACAAGAGTTAGTGGGCGTAGATGAGTTAGTGTGTCAGTCAGTCAGTCATTCAGTCAGGATTTTATGAATAGAGATGATAATTTAACTGCGCATAAGCAATTTAAACGCAAATCGAATACAATTTAGTACTTATTATCTACCTTAAATTAAAAGCGTACATGGCCTTCTAGGAATTTGACACAATCCTATGAACAATTTACCAAATCGATGTTTTGTATTTCCTCCGAATATAATTAACCCAGTCTATAAATTTATAGCCTGATATTTTTATAGTGAAATACCTAATAACCTATGTCCCTGTTATTATCATTTTTTTATAAATCCTTGGATTTTTTATAGTGAACCTTCAAAAATCGCAGTTTTTCTCGCGATATTCGACGTTCACTAAAGAAAATGTAGGATTGATAAACAAAAATAAGACTTTACTCTAAGTGATTCAACGTCATTGACTTTACTTCAACTTTAAATATCAGGATATAAATATATCAAATAGGTTTTACAATGGTAATAGTTTGACACAATCTTATGAAAAATTTAGTAAATTTTCCATAGGATTGTGTCAAACTGCAAAGAGGTCCTGTATCCTTTTAAAGTAAAACGCGCGTCGTCAGCGATGAAAAAAATGCAATGTGCAGAGGCTATAAGTAATATCTTTTTCTATCTCACAATTCTTTACCGCAAATTGTACCTCTTCCTCTATTATATTGTATCTGCCATTGTTTGAAAACAAACCATTCAACATCTATTTCAACAAAGTTTTCTGTAGGTATCAATATTTTCACATTCTATGAAGTTCTATTGTGCACTTTACGCGTACGGACGCCCTGGAGAAAGATCGACACCAATATTGAGTAATATTTTTCAACTTTTCTGCTACAGTAAGTCGTTTCCGAGATCGATCGCAGTCGTTTCTTGTGGTTCAACCAAAAATAGATAGCGACACGCAAACCTACGAAAATATAAAAATAGAGATGGGAGCGGTAACTTTAGATATTAACAGCGTATTTCTCATGAATATTTATGAATATGTAAAATTACATCTACGAACGGAATTTGAACCAACGACTTCCGCCATTCCGAGGCGTTGCTCTGACCAACTGAGCTGTCGAGTTATAACCACTCACCTACTCTTTAGTTTGCTAATATAACATAATTTTATATTTTATGGCAGAATGGAGTTTGAACGCGCCAAAAACATTAATTTATTTATTTACCTCGACGTTTCACCCAATCAAACCAATCTCATGAAACCGTCAAAGCATATAAATAATTATTGTTTTTAGCGCGTATAAGCCCCGTTTTGCCATTTTGAAATATCTGTTGGAAACGTGAAAGTCATTACTATCAAAATATTATTGACATGTTAAATTTTAAACACCTAAATGTTTTTAGATTTGCGTATCGAAATGTTCGGAAGCCTAATTTTAGTAAAACTTTAAGGATTATTCATTTTAGTACGTAATAGGTTATTAAAATTTAAAGTAACCAAGGGTAGCAAAGTACTTGAGTAGAGCAAAAAATTGGTTCAATAAAATTCATCGATGCAGCAAATTATAAATCTTGATACTTAATTCCGATTTAGCTCATCTCTAGACTAGATGGAAAAGCAAGAAAATATAGAGCAACGAAAAACCTATATTACGAACGGCCGTCTGCGGAAATGGTATTCCACGGTGTGACTTGAGAAATAGCTTCGATTCTTCGATCTACTGCCTCGCTTTCACTGCTCACAAAACGCTTTCCAATTTTTGAATGATTGTCAACTTAACTTGGATGCCCTTACACCGGGAAATTGGGCTATGTATAAAAGTCGATAACACCTTTTTTACTGCTTGATACTTCAAGGATTTTTTGCATGAGGCAACAGTATTTATTGTTCTTGAAACAATAAAAATAATAATATTTTTTTTTACAGGAAGACGCTTTCTGTGACCTCTACTTACCCCAAATAATTCACACTTGTTTGAGGCCCGTGAGTTTCATTTAAATTTCAAATTCAAATTATTTTTGTACATCGATTATAGGTTACATAAATTTATGGTCATATATTATTATTTTAATAAAATTATATCCTGCCGAAACTTTTTTTTTTCATACGTATGAATATAACAAATGTTGTCGAACATAAAACTGGGTAATTAGTTTTATGTAAAATAAATTATGTTACTGGCGAAATGTGGGTGTATCTACTATGGGACTGAGTCCTGGGTACACCACTGCCTACCCCTTCGGGAAAAAGGCGCGAATGTATGTTATGTTATGTTAAATTATGTTAATTATGTCAAAAATTTGTCAATGTGTATTAAATTATTAATGTCAGATTATATTTTATATTCAAAACTTTACTTTAAATTATAAAAACATTTCTCAGCTTAAATAACCACCAAAAATACTGTTTGTTGCTTATTTAAGTCTGACCATGTAATGCTTTGGATTATATCTGTTAATTAAATTAATAATAAAAAAATTAAGGGCACTTTGATTTATACGGTCAAAGTGATATACTCTATTCAGATATTAAAGTGATGACATTCCTGATTAAAATTAACCATAGATAACAATAATAAATATTGACTTGTTTTTATTTTTATTTGTTATTTAATTATTGACCATGAGTTAGTTAAGTTTAAACCAGTATGATAATAACTTATCTATTAGACAAGGTAATGTGATGTTTAATTTTACTAGATTTTGATCACAAATATTTATTTAATGTGTGATTAATTGAGCCAATTAACACAGATACTACATTTATTTTAATGTTTATTCGTTAAAATCTATTATCAGTTTTCGTTGAGATTTTCCGGGTACGAGGGTTTAAGAAGTCTATTACCTATTACGATACAAATTGTGATACAAAATAGTTTTGAAACTCATTATTTTCACACTGGGGCAAGTAGTATACGAAGTTTTGATACTTAGTTCGTTTTATCCCACATATGAGAATTTATTTATTTTTTAATAATGTATTGGTATACTTACCTATATATGTAAGAACATACTATAGTATTACTCATTCTGTGCTATAACTAAAAGTAGGATAAATAAGTTATTGTCAGAAAAAAAAACCATTTTAAGCTTGAACTTTTAACATTAAAATGGTTGCAGAAGTAATTATATAAACTTTATTTATTTATGTAACATTACATAACAAAATAAGACCACGCCTCTTCCCTCAAAGGGTTTGGTACTTCCTGGTGAACCCACCAGATACCTACCACCCACATGTCCCCAGTTATGTTATATCTTTTTTTAAATCCCATGTAATAGAGGGGAGCAGCCGATTATAGGCTCTTGCGTCAACCAAAGCCGCCTCGAACTGATCCCGCGGGATCGGCTAACCTACTCGTTCATTGTTTTATTTTTCTTTAGTCAACTGAGGCCACTCTTATAACATAACATACATTCACGCCTTTTTCCCGAAGGGGTAGGCAAAGGTGTACCCAGGACTCAGTCCCATAGTAGATACACCCACATTTCGCCAGTATGTTATTAGTCCCTTGTAATAGGGGGCGAGCCTATTGCCATCTACCAGGCACAGTTCCAGACTCCAGGCAGATATTAAGATAATTCCTAATGGAAAAATCCAATATTTAACACTGCCTGACCTGGGGATCGAACCCGGGACCTCTTGATTGGCAGTCGAGCATGCGCCCTCTACGCCAGCGAGGCAGCCACTCTCATACTCTACTTTATTTACTTTAAGGTCAACTGAGACCACTTGTGCTTTCTCGTTGGTAAACTGATCCGACTCTTTATTTGATTGTAATATATCAATTTATATATCGTTCTATGTATATCTCTATATATCTTTCCGAACGCAAGGTTGACTCAGCACTTTTTATCTTCAGTGACGTGCACAAGTGTCAAAGTATGACCTATTTGAATAAATCTTTTTGAGTTTGAATTTGAGTTTATATATATCCCGTTATAATATATTAATGTATCGGACGCGGTAAGGGTGCGTGCGATATTAGAATTTAGTTACTCACTTTAATGTTCATTTGTTTGCCTATATGGGCACAACGACTCTACTGTTACTTATTTAAAAAAATTCTGATAAAAAATACAATAAGAAATTTTGCCTGACCTTGGAATTAAACCCAAGATAGAGATAAACCTCATAATTCCAAATATCCCAACTACTGCGATCATCAAGCCGCCTGCCAAGCGTGGTGATTACGGCAAAATCCCCCCACATGAATAGTTTATGGCGTTTTCAAACTCAAACTCAAACAGATTTATTCAAATAGGTCATAATCTGACACTTTTGCACGTCAATGAAGATAAACAGTACTGAGTCTACCGTGCGTTCGGAAAGATACCTCTACAAGAAGAACGCACAAGAAACTTGTAGGGCTTAATTTTTTCAACAGATAGTTTCACAATATTTGGTTTGGTTATATTCGTTTTCTTTGAAGGTTCCGCGAGGCGGCTATGCAGAAGTTTCCAGGCATCTTTGTCCTCTATGTACTGGTTGACTTTATAATAAGCCTTCTTTAGTAAAGTAGATTTTATATAGGTTTTGAATTTACCCTCTGAGAGCCCAGTTATCTCTTTTGGGATTTTATTATAGAAACGTACACTATTTCCTAAGAATGTCTTTTTATTTGTTTTAGATAATCTAAAGCTAGGTACAGCTATTTTGTCTTTATTTCGTTATTATAAGTTCTATGGGGGAGGCCTATGTTCAGCAGTGAAAGTCTTCCAGAAGATGATGATGATCCTCACTATAGAGCTTGCGTCCATCACACCACTGAGGCAGTGTATATTATATAGGTAGTATCATGTATATTATTGTTTTATACTTGTGATAGTAACCTGTTTTCTTACGCAATATATAGATAATTATCTTGAAATAGATTGATTTATTATAGTGAATAACGATTAACGATAATAATAGCGTCGGATGTCTCATTCATTTTATTTATAGCTTATTTATTTTACCTAGACTGCCTCGGTAGCGTAGTGGTTGCAAGTTCTACTGCCGATCATGATGTCCCAGGTTCGATCCCCAGATTCTTTTCCATGAGAATTTCTCTTAATGACAATCTGGAGTTTGAAACTGTGCCCGTTGCTATCCAATAAACTCGCCCCCTATTAGGTACGTGGG
Organism: Hemistola chrysoprasaria; assembly: GCA_947063395.1. Taxonomy (NCBI): domain Eukaryota; kingdom Metazoa; phylum Arthropoda; class Insecta; order Lepidoptera; family Geometridae; genus Hemistola; species Hemistola chrysoprasaria. The sequence continues at coordinate 13,206,730 of OX346716.1, read as the reverse complement.
AGCTAAAAAAACATAACCAGCGTAGTGTGGGGGGGGGGGGGGATTTTACTTACTTTTATAAGAAAATAATTGATTGAATTTGGAACTGCATTGTTAGACTTTGGAACAAGGATCTTTAATTTTTAGTTCTGATTTTTAGTGTCAAAAACAACACGCACAGTGCCCTCTCGCCCGCAGGTATTATTTTTGTTAGTGACACCATTGATTTGACACGTGTTTCATACACGACGCATCATCAGGAAATAGACTCTGACCCCGCTGTAAGGGTGACAAATGTTAGTACGACGCCGCTTCGAGATGTTACCTCGCTGAACCCTGGAACAAGAGACTCTTGTTGGAACTAAAAACTAAAGATTCTTGTTCTAGAAGTTTATATGAAAATACTATTAAAGTGAATTTTCTATAATAATTAAATAGCGCACCCCGAATTGTACCTGATGCAAAGGTACCCATAATGCTGGCGGTAACTAACTGCCTAATCAGGTCTTTCGCCTCTGACCTCCAACAACCCATGGTCTCTGCAGCCAGAAGCACAAATAAATAGGCAGCGGCTCCGTCACCGCATACGTTCGACGCTCTCGATCATTTCGACCATTTCATTAAAATCGATACAAACGAGGTACAATCCAACTTTTATTTTTTTTATTTATGATAGTGAGTGACAGGACGAGCTAATCAGGTGCCTGATGGTAAGCATCATGATTGCCCATATCAGACACAGTGCCACCCAGTGTTTTGAAATTCAAAATTCTGCGCGGCACTGCACTGCGCCTGTCACCCTGAGATATGAGTTGATGAATCTCATCATGCCCAGTAATTTCGCTGGTAACATTGCCGTTCATACCGGAACACAGTAATGTTTGCACATTACTGCTTGGCGGATGAATAACTGGCAAAGGTGTGGTACTTCCCCAGGCGGCCCCTTGCAAAAGAGGCCTACCACTACTAAATACCATAATAATATTATTCAGCCACACATCCACAAACACATTTCATGATATATCGTTTGTATATTTTGAGAGCTACGAGAGTGCTAAATTGCCATATAGGTTTACTGCAAACTATTCTTGAATAACAATAAGGTTTAAAGTTATTAGTATGTTAAAGTATAGTATTTTAAATTGAAAGGAGAATTTGAGGCAAGGGCGTTTAGATATTATTCACATTCTGCAATGCAGAGAATACATTTTTAGCTGAAATATAATATTTGGGCTCCATATAGGGTATTTAGATTTGTATTTAAAGTTTTAAATGTAGTTAGGGATTTTTGCTCATAGATAGAGGATATACTTTAAAGCTGGCTAGCCTTTGGTTACGAATGAAGTACTTATTGTTTTAGTTTTATTATGGATAGTGATGTAGTTGCTTTTAGGCATAATTTTCAACGGTGTTTTTAAATTTTAACTTGGTATAGGTTTATATAGTAGGAATATGATTACTTTTATTTAAACCAAAAGATTTACTCTTTAATATTTACTAAATTAAAAATAAATTTTAACTAGAACAAAACTTACTAACCTAACTAAAAACTAACTAAACAATTATTTATATCTAGAATGATGTTTTATACGAGTATATTTATTATATGGATGTTAATCAAAAATAATTGTATCTTGGTAGTATTATCTCTATAAATATATGTTTCAAGTCCTGAATGATTGACCATTGACCACACCAATCATTGAGAGCTTGACCATCTAGAGAGCTGAACTTCTACTAATAGTTTTTTATTATGATTTAGACGAAAAATAAGAAAGGAACTTAAAATTCCCACCAGAAAAAAGTTGCGCAAATTCTGCTAGTGCAAAATAAATATCCTTGAAAAATAATTAAATGCTCTCTGCTTTATTGCCACAATCTCGATAACGCAACGGCACATTTTTGATTTATAATTTTTTCTAAGTATAGACCCAAGTATTAATAAATTGAACCCATCAATTAAATTATTAAATAGGGACATAATTATGCCAACAATCAGCTCGTGTATGTTACAATTAAAATCGGAAATAAGACAATGAGAACGACTTTTACGACAACAACTGAGGCCTGCCTAATCTGATCCTGCAGGATCAGCTGACCTCCTCATTAATTTAATAACATACAATCACGCCTTTTTCCCGAAGGGGTAGGCAGAGGTGTACCCAGGACTCAGTCCCATACACACATTTCGCCGGGATTTTATTGGTCCCATGTAATAGGGGCCGAGCCTGTTGCTATCCACCGGGCACAGTTCCAGACTATCATACAGATAATTTCTAATGAAAAAATTCTTTATCTAACTTTTTGTAAATATTATAATATATATAATTCTATTAGATTTATTTTATATCTAATCACAAAATATATCATTGCCATGACCGTGAACCTTGCCATAGTAATTAGGCATTTGTTCCAAGTATAAGTACTGTTTGGAACAGTGTACCGTGACGAGCAGATAATTTAAATAAAATAGTTGAAATGGCCTTGGCCGTTGTTCAAAATAAAATATTATTACAAAACATACCTTCTATTTCTTTCTAGAATACTGAAGGTCAGCAGTCATCCTTAATTTCTCCTTATTCAGGGCAAGCCTAAACAGTTGTTTTGACTTCGGTCCATTGCCTGATGTTACGAAGCCGAGACAGTTTCCGCCTTCCGACGCATCGTTTGCCCGAAATTTTACCCATCACAATCGTTTGCAGCAGTTGATATCGATCGTGTCGCAAAACATGACCGAGATATGCAACTTTTATCTGATTTACAATTCTGACTAATCCGACCTTGTTGAGTTAATCTCATGCCGTCAAAATATACCACTGTACTTGAGCTATTTATTCACTTATTCAGTAATATCTCATCGTCATCTCAGCTATTGAAAGTCCACTGCTGGACATAAGCATTCACCATAAGATTTCGATCTAGTCCAGTTGCGGCTTGCACCCAGCGTGTTCCGGATAGAATTCGCATTCTCCTACCTCATCCTGTGGGAATCGTAAGAGACGACGAAAGGATATAAGTTCACGCATACCACTTCTCACCTTGATGTGGGTAGGGTGTTGCTGTACATTGGGAGCACAACAGGACTATGTCTTCATCACGCCTTGACTACCCGAAAGGTAGCGGGTGTACTACCAAGAACAGCATTCCCAAAGAGGGTTGGCGGCAGGTAGACGGCCGGACATAAAACCAAAGCCAAAACTTTTTATAATAAGTTCTGTGTTATGTGTACCTACTCGTGTATGTTGTTAGCAAAAATATTTTTATAATGTTCTTGTATTTGGTCCAAAGTGTTAGAGAAAACATATTATATCGACCCCACACAAAGTGGGATAAGGGTAGAAAGATGATGATGATACTTATAGGATCCCTGAAAAGTACGTACACTTTTCAAGGGGCAAATCGAAGCTAAGTTGTTAGTCATACTACAAGCATAATAACATAATAATTATTAACATAATGATTCATGTAGGTAGTAAATAGGTAAAGGAACTAAACAATAACATTCTGCATTCATATTTATTTCATGTCTTTGTTCTAGGCTTTTAGGACATTGAACTAAACCTTATGACCCTAATGAGTCAGTTCATTGTGAATTCGACTTTTCCTTTAAATTATTTTTTTTTGTATAATATTCACATAGATTTACATTTACAGTGTTATATTTGTGAATACAATAATGTTTAATTAATGAATTTACCTAAAGTTTAGTTAATTATCGAATAAGATTATTAACTTAAAATTTGATACAGAGATAGATGTTTTACTAATGAAAGTCATAATATGTATTGTTATAATATACTTTGGCATAACAACATAATAATGATCACTACGCATTATATTATTAGGCACACATATTTTGCCATAATGTTTATTGTCATGAATACTATTAGCATATTTATGAAATATTTATGAATTATGAAGCATAATTTTATAAAGCATAAGATTATAAACACATAATGATATTTATATTATTTTATATATAATCTTCTTTGGCATAAAAGCCCATAAATATTGGCTCGCAACTTTTAAGGCCTAGTTTACATTGGTATACAAACAAATTAGTCTTCTCGTTGTTTGTTAAAGTTATATTATTAGTTAGTTACAAGTCGGTTCTGACGCTTCGCCGGACGCTGCGAAGGCACGCTTGCTTCGCTCGCTAGGCTCATGCAGTGTGGCATATGTTCACCTTACCTAACCTAACCAACTGATTCGGATTTCGCAAACATGTTAGACCAATTACTACTTATGCTAAAGTTTGTATTACATTACAGATTCACTATTTTAAAGTATATTAGAATACAATTTGTTTATTTTATTAATACAAATTTATGCCTAAAAAAATTATGCCTAATTGTTCCTCCATTTCCCGAGATAGATAGATCCTTAAAAATGACAAAGGGTACATTTTTCTAAATAATTTAATGAGTTTAGATACCATAGAGTCACAAACATGCAAAGAAATGTCCTCGTCAAATGACTGCAAACGCTTCACGCTATCACAGAACAGATAATCATATGACACTATCACAGAAAAGCCTTTCATCTACTTATGAAAGCCATATTATAACATTGATGCATAATAATATAATAATTATGTGTTTGTGTGTATATGATTAATTTAAGTGTTTTTACAATACAATTTAATTTAAGGCCTGGCCAATGTAATAAACCGAATAGCGAATACACCACCAACACTACCAAATAACCATAATACCGAGTATGACGTCACAGCGAAATTAAATCAGTAGACCAAGTTTAGTATTTACTAACTAACGTGTTTTTTTACTAACAAACTCAAACAGCAAGTATACCTAAGTGACACTTTTTGGCCGCTATTGAAGCTAATTACTAATGAATTAATGAATCTACCATGCATTTGGAAATATTATACAAGATAATTGTAAATTTCGATAAAATATATTTTTCATAAAATGTTGTTTTTTTTTTTTTCAAATAGACTCGGACTATTTTTGGTTGTCTCCTTGAAATTATTTTCAGCATAATACCAAACAAATTAAACAAAATATTAATAAATTAAAATACAGCAGCAAGATAATAATATAAATTAATCCGACTGAAACACGACTATTTCATGTAGATAGATATACCATATCTAGGATCTAGGTTAAAGATAAACCATTGTTAAGATTGTTTTTAATAGAGATGAAAGTTAAACTACTGTTATTTATTTCTATACTATGTCGAAGCATTAAAGTGGAAGTCAAACAATACGGGTGGGGTGAAGACGCAAGGGTTCAATTGGGAAACTTAGTTCATTAGTTATACGAGTTGGTACTAAAAGTGAGAACACTGCTGCTTCCTGCTACATTTACTACGGTATTATTTAGATTATCAATTTTTTTTTAATATATTGCCAATTTTAATTTTTTATATGGAGGTATAGACAGGTGACCTGGCCAGGCCTTTATGGGGGAGGCCTATGTTCAGTAGTGGATTACCAACGGCTGAGATGATGATAGACAGGTGACGTTCAGACATTATAAAACAAAAACTTGGGCTATAATACAATTTTTTATTAAGTTATATTATAACGACTTAACTCACGTTTAAAACCGGCAACGCTCGACCTAGGTATCGGACAACTTCGGTGTCCTGCATCAGGAGCTCACGCGTGTACAGGATCGCAACTCGCGACGGACTGCCGGCCCGCCCCCCCGCGTTTTTCAAAAACTTTAATATTTTATCAGTTATTAATCCTCCAAGCAGTAATGTGCAACTATGCAAAATTACTGGGCATGACGAGTTTCAACAAGTAATATTTCAGGGTGAGAGGCGCAGTGCAGTGCCGCGCAGAATTAATGGGTGGCACTGTGTCTGATATGGGCAATCATGATGCTTACCATCAGGCACTTGATTTGCTCGTTTTTTCACTTACTATCATAAAAAAAATCAGATATTCATAAGTTTTATTGGTTTTATGTCATTTTACCTATTGTTATTTGTTTTCTATTTTTCAATCAAAATTGGCATAATTCCAATATTTACGCGTGAAAAGTAAAAAACTACACAAATGTCGCAAATACATACACACTTGACCTATTTTCAGGCGTGAATGAAGTAATAATGTGAACGTTGCTATGTCGTCAACATTTAGTAGGACCAACCAGTCGAATATTCACTGGTGTTATTATTTTAAAGTCGATCTATTTTGCTTATTTCAGAAAAAAAGGTTATGGTTAAATTAATTGTAAATATTTAGTTAAATATATAATTGTGCCACCCATAATTTTTACTATCACTATTAACCGCGCTGTAAAGAAGCCAGGAAGAGAGAGAGCTTGAACTTTGACGTCAGATAGTTGCGACTTATCACAGGGCGTTTGCATCAGAATAAAAATTGAAGAAAAAAAATTGGTTTTATTTCATGAATTATGCTAGTCATTATTTTTTTTATATTTTTAAATAAAGTGAAATATGTTTTTTTACGCTATAGGATGACCACGATTTGAAGTATATTGTTAATGTTTTTAAGTAGCTTATTATATATATATGGCATGACCCACAACTTTCACGTTTCCATATATTACATAAGGAAAGTTATAAAAACATATTAATATTACAATTATTATTATTGTGTATTATATTACCTGTATATTACGCGATTGCCCCAGTGTAGGCATACATCCTATTTCAATATTAATATAAAAAAAACATTAATAAGCCTTATCTATTTCCTTAGTTATGTCTAATAAGTATTCCAAAATTTAAGAAGATTGCTCTGTTTTTTTTTAATTATTACAAATTTGTCAAAAAAATATAACAGATTATAAGTTAACAATAACTAGGTACTCATGGTTTTGTTTATAACCTTGTTATTTATCACTATAGGTATAATAAAATATCCAATTTAAGTTGAGTTCACAAAATAATTATAATGTATTATGACAATTGATGGATACCTAATTCTAGCAACTATGTTCAATTAATTTAAATGTTAAAATTTATAAAAATCTGTGATTTATGATATTTTTATCATTGAACGAAGAAGCATATTATGATAGACCATTTTTTGTCAGATACGAGTAATAAAAAACTCCAGGTAGAGATTGATACAAAGAACGGCGAGCGAAAATAATTCCGAGAATGATCTTTTTACAAACTGAACTTTTGTAACATTCAAATTTAGTAGATCATTACGGTTTTAATTAGCTTGACCAGTCGTCAAAGTTTATTGAAATTTTACCCCTTTCCTGTCAACAGATTGATCTGATATTTATTGGTAGACACCTTCAGCACTCACGCAGTCTAGGGTGATAAGTACCTACCGCTTGGTAGCTCGCAATCGTTCGAGCGCTTGAGGGAAGCCACACTATTATAAAAAGATTTGGCAAAGTTTTGACGAATGAAATTGAGCTTTTATATGTGGGCAAAGAGTAGCTTTTTATAAAACATCTTGAGTGATGTTTCTGTTCTTTTCTATTCTGTGCCTTCAGTTCTGATGACATACATGTTTTCAACACACACGTCAACCAATAATAACGTTTATTTACGCCACTGCATTAGGATTCCATTTGTCGCAGGCGGCATGGAAACGATAACAAACCACACACATCCAAGACCCGAGAAACAACGTTTGAGCCGTCGCACAAATACTTGTCCCGGCTGGGATTCAAACCTAAGACTCCTTGCTTCGTCAATGATACCGTTTATTTTTTTTTAATCCTTCATTGTTTTGTTAATTGTGTTACTGGCCAGTTCGAACCCCTAAACTGATGTGTCATGAATAGTATTAGAATAGAATAGAAAAATCTTTATTGTTATCACAACTAGTAAAAAAAACAAAAAATAATTAAAAATAAATAATTTCTAGGTGCCATTATATTCTGGATGCATATTCCACCACAGAACGTCACAGCGGTCGCGGTCACGGCCGCAAACCGGTTCCACAATTCAATGATTAACTGTTTAGTACCTATTGAAAGCTGCTACATTACCTTTTCGAAACTAGTTTAATGACGTAAAGGTACAAATAATTAAAAAAAATAGCATTTTATAATATTTTCGTTATGCAAGATTTTTTACAGTTTTGAATAAGTAACTAACTATTATAATATACTTGATGAGGTTCCGTTCGTTTTGTATGTTATCTTATTTTCCATGTCGATTATGTCGAGCTCCCTCAAGCACTGTTAATATGGGATATGGGACAACTTCCACACACGGTCATCTGGTGCCAAACTAGGCTATAAGCCTGTACTATGGTAACCAGATGACTGATATACATACTTATATAATCTTATAACAACCAGACACAGATCAAACAGACAAATGTTTGACCTGGCCGGGGATCGAACCCGGGGCCTGCGGCACAGAAAGCAGAGTTACTACCATCTGTGCCATCGAGGCTGTCATTTGACCGGATTATTCGCAATATAATAAATAGTAAGTAAAGAAGTATATCTAGAATGGAGATAATTTATCTGTATTTAATTAAAATAGTATTGTGTATTCAGTTATTCTAATGATGTATAGTTTAATATCCCCGTAAGGCCTGCAGAAATGCAAAGCCGCTGGTATTGTAATTTTATAAAAAATAATAATAATGGTATTCATAATATGCGATAGTAAGCAGAAATATATTATAATAGACTTAGTTATTACATTGCTCAAATTAATATAAATAAAAGTGATCGTTTTGGTCAAAAATATTCACTAAAATAATTAGTCTAAATTAATTTCTGATAAGGCAAACGCACCGGTTATACTCGTTATTAATATTACCAGTCCCCCTTATATACCTACCAGTCCGACAAAATCCGGTCTAAAACCTACTTTTTATTTTACGCGCATTTTTCTAGATTTCTAGATCGGACATGATAATATAAATAAGCTGAATACAGTTTCAAGAGATCGGAATGTCTGTGGTCTTTGCGGAGAGTATTAGTAGGTAAATAAGTAGATTTCGCTTGCTTGCGAGTATACCAACTCAACGAACATTTTGGTGATAAGAATATAATGCAATAACATAACATACATTCACGCCTTTTTCCCGAAGGGGTAGGCAGAGGTGTACCCAGGACTCAGTCCCATATTAGATACACCCACATTTCGCCAGTATGTTATTAGTCCCATGCAATAGGGTGCGAGCCTATTGCCATCTACCGGGCACTGTTCAAGACTCCAGGCAGTTATTGAGATAATCCCTAATGAAAAAATCCAATATTTAACACTTGCCTGACCTGGGGATCGAACCCGGGACCTCTTGATTGGCAGTCGAGCATGCGCCCACTACGCCACCGAGGCAGTCAATTAATGCAATAGCTGTTGTGTAAGAGGGTTTTAAAAATGTAAGTCGCTATAAAGACGCTAAATATGCGTGTTATTTTTACTGGTAAAACAAATCGTTGATTAAACGGTAAATACCCGTTATTTGTGACCACGATCATCATGATCTCAGCCATAGGCCTCCCCCATATATTTCGATCCAATCTGATTGTAAGCGGCCCACCTCCAGTGTGTTTCTACCGTCTTTATCAGATCATCTGTTCAACTTGTGGGTGGACATCCTCCGCTGCGCTTGCTGGTCCGTGGTCTCCATTCGAGAACTTTACAACCCCATCGGCCATCAGCTCTACGTGCTTTGTGCCTTGCCCTTTGCCACTTCAACTTGCTAATCCGCTGGGCTATGTCGGTAACTTTTGTTCGTCTACGGATCTCCTCATTTCTGATTCGATGTCGTTGCGCTATTTTGAGCCTGCTAATAAGGCCAATAGTCAGAGACCACGTTTCAGATCCAAAAAGTCATCACGATCACCACGATTATAAAGTGTCGTTTGTTTAGTTATAAAACTAACGTTTCAAAACTTCAAATAGTTATATAATGTTTTTCCTTAGAAATTTCCTAATTCTGATAAATACCTATTTGATGATTTAAAGGTGTAATCTAATACTTGCAGTATTTATAGGTCTAAGGAGTTTACAATATCACTGTAGAGTCTAATGCGCTTACCGGCCCCCTTATTACGAACAGCAGTAGAAGTGTGGAAAGCGTTTAATTGCTTAATGTCTGCTGTCAAACGGCATACAAAATATGACGTTTGACAGCAAAATTTACTGATGTTGCATATTCGTAATACTACCCCGGAGGTCTTATATAACATTTACTATTAAACTATTGATGATAAAATTGCTATAAGCGTTAAAAAGGTTGCCCTTAGCGCCAAAAGTTTAATAAGGTTGGACCCATAACAAAAAATGGTTTTCAAAACATATGGTTCAATTTTATTGAATTTGGTTAAGTTCATAACTTTTTATTTGGTAATATAATTTTTAATGGTTTTAATTAGCTTATTTTATAAAAAGAATTGAGTACGAAAACACGTTTTGAATTGAAAAATAATTATCGCATATTATATCTATGAAACAACGAATGAGTTACAAATCAATGATGGAGTAATGTAATGTAATTAAATTTCTTTTTAATATATTACCTTTGTGGGAAGTGACTGCATAGGTGATATCTTCAAACAGAATATGAACTGGTGGTCTTTTTGCCATACGATTTAGGGCTTTAAGGGTTGACCCTGCCCTTTCTAAAGCTGCCGGTGTCCATTGACTTTCTTGACCTTCCTCTATTACCACAGGATTGGGATGGGTCGAGGTATGCGCAAGCGCTGCACCGGCGATAGCTCGACGAACCAACGGCACATTAGACATATTAATTTGAATTTATAAATTTAATATATTTTCTCTAGATTTTTTAAACAAGTTTAATGACCCTGTCAACGCCTTACAGCTATTTTTTGCGCGCTTGACGCTTGTAAAGTTTTAAATTCAGTTGCATTAATTTCATGTGAAAATTAATGTTTAATTGAATGAAATAACTATTTTTCACGAGTCAAAACATATATAACATGTTCAAGAATTGCTACACATCGCACTCGATAGAATTATTCACTTCGCAAACAAATAATTTCCTCAACTTTTCTATAAACCTTTAGATAAAAGAAGATTTTTATTTTTAAATTTCGATAAGTCTGCTTGCATCGCTGCGCGTGAGTTCGCGGCACTCGATGCACGTCTCAAGGGAAACAGATGCGCGCGTTGACTGAACGCTCCACTATACACTATACCACCGGCTTAAGGAAGGAGTTGATTGACACGAGAAAATAACGTGCGTAAATAATATTAATAATACATGTACTGTGACAGTTTGAATTTCAAGCTTAAATTTTTTGTACATAATGTGCCTACACATAAAAATATTAATTATTGGTTTTTTCCATTAGAGAGGAAACGGGCTTGGAATCCAAGGAAACTGGATTTAGAACTCTATCTTTTCTATATGGCCGGGTAGAGAATGTTATTCGCAATAATATTCGTTTACATAAGAGCCCTCTTATTATCGCCGGTAAATTTTTAATTTGATTGAATAATACGAGGATAAGTTTTTTTTTTAATGGCGACGTGCGTTTAAATTTTAGTAGAAAATTTTCTTAATTTGTAATAATTAATGTTGATACTAAACAAAATATTTATGCATACTTGAAAATTTTATTATTACTTATTAATGCCTATCAAATAAAATTATAATCTACGGTCGACGTGGTCCTTAAACCAACAAACCCTAAATCCTTTCTCAATAGCAGCCTGGAGTCTAGATTTGTGCCCCATTAATGATCTAAGCTCGCCTCTTACTGGCGAAGTGCGAGAGTACCTATTATATTTACCTAGGTCAAAACCGATAATGAAATCAATTTTTGCGCAGTCAATGAAGTTTTGTTTTTGTTAGTCAGAGTAATATTAATGAACGCAGCTGTTTTTGTTAACCAACCTGCAGAGGTCCGTGTACCTATATATTTCTGGCCTAAATAGAAATGTGTTTTTTTATATGACTGTGAGTGACAAGACGAGCAAATCAGGTGCTTGATGGTAAGCATCATGATTGCTCATATCAGACACAGTGACACCCATAGTGTTTTAAAATTCAGTGTTTAAAATATTATGTAAAAAAATAATATCGACTAAGCTAGCGATGATGAATCTTTCTTATTAGCTTTGATAACATAACATACATTCACGCCTTTTTCCCAAAGGGGTAGGCAGAGGTGTACCCAGTTCTCAGTCCCATAGTAGATACACCCACATTTCGCCAAAAATATTTCACACACACATTTCGGTAAATAATAAACCTAATTAGTTAGTAACTGAAATTAGTAAAACCGACTCAGATTCAATGAAAATGCTCTGGATTTTACAGTCGACTGGTTTACTTGATGCGCAAATTACAGAACGACATTGGAAAACAGAGACAAAAGTAGGTCGAAGAGACAAAAACGTATTGAGCAGTTTCCCCAATAACAAACCTTGCTGTTCCAAGTTCAACCTTATATATAACGTCTCGTTATATTATTTTTTATTAAAAGAATTAAGTACGAAAACACGTTTTGAATTGAAAAATAATTATTACATATTATATCTATGAAACAACGAATGAGTTACAAATCAATGTACGATAATTTGTATATAATTTCAAGAGCATTTTAGTGTTAATTTATATTATTATTTTTTTACTAATCCCATAATTCAATGCCTTGCTCGTCTTGCAGCAAATGAAAAACATTTATAGACAACCACAATTCGATGTTGGATCTCGTGGGAAAGCAAATCTTACCTAAAAAAAAAAAATTTAATCATGGGAACAAATGTTAGAAAATATTTTTTACGAAAACAATGGACTTGGGATGGAAGGGAAAGAGCCACATAAACAGTACATGCTGTGAGAATTTGTTATCATAAAATACAGAAAATCAATACAAACCTAAATGTCTCAGCACAGGATTTAGATTTCGCGTCTTCCGATAGCTAACTTGAAGTAGATCACCTTGTGGATTATATTATTATCGTATCCTGTTCACAAAACTCATTATAATTTAACAATAAACCGACGCAATTCGATTAACTGGAAAAGCGGAACCAATTAATGTATGAATATATTATTTTGTATCAAATCTGCGACAAGGGTGCGTCATATTTATAATAAGTAACATAACATAACATACATTCACGCCTTTTCCCTTAGGGGTAGGCAGAGGTGTACCCAGGACTCAGTCCCATAGTAGATACACCCACATTTCGCCAGTATGTTATTGGTCCCATGTAATAGGGGGCGAGCCCATTGCCATCTACCGGGCACAGTTCCAGACTCCAGGCAGTTATTGAGATAATTCCTAATGGAAAATCCAATATTTAACACTGCCCGACCTGGGGATCGAACCCGGGACCTCTTGATTGACAGTCGAGCATGCGCCCTCTACGCCACCGAGGCAGTATAAGTATATAATATTATTATTAGTATTATATCCTTTAAAATATACGAATGTATCCAAACAATTGTAAAACTATCATAAGTATTGAATTGTAAAATTTCTGCTCTTTATCTTCATTGCAAGTGCAAAAGTTTCAGATTTTGGTCAGAATTTGGTCACAAAATTTCATAAAATGTTTTGACTTTAATTACAATTTGTGTTCTTTCTGAACAAAAAAAAAAGTAGTTATTATATCATTTTAATTTATTCAGTTACTTTGTGCAGTAATGAAAAGTGATATTTAGTACGTACGACGTACAAGCTACTAAAAAATATAAGATATAAAAAATATAAGCCCTACAAGTTTCTTGTGCGTTCTTCTTGTAGAGGTATCTTTCCGAACGCACGGTAGACTCAGTACTGTATAATCTTCATTGACGTGCAAAAGTGTCAGATTATGACCTATTTGAATAAATCTGTTTGAGTTTGATATATACCTATACAAAATGAATCAGCTGATCGGTTAATTGGTTTGCAAAGTAGATTTATATCACGAAATGAGAAATTCTTCTTTCTTTCTCCTTTCTGCAAGTTAATTTATTTGATGGGTAGGTAGTAGGTAGGTAGGTATTTTAATTTTTCTAAACCTTTATGTAAGTCATAATAAGACCGTCTTTTTCCGTCGAAATCAAATTGATAAAATGTTTCGCTATTCAAAAACACTGTAACTTTTACCGTAATATTATAGAAAACTAGAGTTTTATCAAGAATTCTGCTCTTATTTTTCATATTCATCATATTAAAAACAAGGAACCCCGGAGACTCGACTCAATTCCATACAAAAATCGCGATATACCTACTACACAGACACTGCTCCCATGGAGTTTTGTATACGCGCAAGAGTCTGTGTCCAAGGCTCAGATTGTAGTCTGTATGATCTGAGGTCCAAGGGTTAGTTAGACCAGGATGTTGATTACTGAATGTATCAGTCAATCAAGACAATAAAAGAGACAAAACCAAAGATTATTAACTGTTTCATGTGTATATAGTGTTCATTAAAGTATACAAGCAGTGGCAAAGTGCATTAACTTTCACCTTACTAATGTTCTGATTAGTGCATTGTTTGAACCGGTTTTTAATTAGCGCAATCGTTAAATGAAGCAAAACACGCATACGCACTAGTTTTAGATAGAAACTGGTTTTACTAGCTATAAATATATATGACCAATACCAACTTATATCACATAATACCTGCTTATAGTAAACTATAAAGTATTTGACTGCCTCGGTGGCGTACGGGGCGCATGCTCGACTGCCAATCAAGAGGTCCCGGGTTCGATCCCCAGGTCAGGCAAAGTGATAAATATTGGATTTTTCCATTAGGAATTATCTCAATAGCTGCCTGGAGTCTGGAACTGTGCCCGTTAGATGGCAATAGGCTCGCCCCCTATTACATGGGACCAATAACATACTGGCGAAATGTGGGTGTATCTACTATGGGACTGAGTCCTGAGTACACCTCTGCCTACCGTAAAAAGGCGCGAATGTATGTTATGTTTATAAAGTATTTGACACCCTCTTTGGATCCTTGTGAATGTGAATTTTCAAAAATCCTTTCTTAGTACACGTCCAGATTTGATATCGAAAAAAAATATAGAAATAATATTATACATTTCAAGTTTCAAGGCTCTAGGATCAGTGGTTTAGGCTCAGCGTTGCCTGTCAGTCAGTGAGTCATTTAGGATTTTATAATATATATTGATAGTTATAGCCAGATATTTGCAGATTGGTTATTGTATAAATTCACTAACTAAATTTTCAATTTAAAAATAGCTCCGCTGATTAATTGACAGTCCATCATTAAACCGTTGATGAACGTCGCTCAAAAAGACTCATCCAGATTTACACATATTGTTTTTTAGGGTTTCGTACCTCAAAAGGACAAATGGAACCCTTATAGGATCACTCTGTTGTCCGTCTGTCATGACACTTCTTCATCTGAACGCGTGGAGGCATCAAGTCTGCGGTCCGTTTTGGCTGTAAAATAACATACATCTAAGTTTACGCTAGGACTACGAGCTGTGGGGGCAAGGTTGAAATTTCAGTATGTGATCACTTTTTGGATTTTATCTTATACTCAGTGTGTGTAGGTAATGTAATATATAGGTATGTAGGTATGGAATCCTATACTACACATACATACGTACCTATGCCTTAACAATTTGTTTTTGTAAGATATCAACGAGACTTTATATAAAGAGGCGTTTACTTTACTTATTTTGATAAAAACTAACTTTGCACACTGTGAGTGGCGTCATTTCAGAAGCCCGCATTTTTTTTTTTTTTTTTTTTTTTTATGATAGTGAGTGACAAGACGAGCTTATCAGATGCCTGATGGTAAGCATCATGATTGCCCATATCAGACACAGTGCCACCCAGTATTTTAAAATTCAAAATTCTTCGCGGCACTGCACTGCGCCTATCACCCTGAGATATGAGTTGTTTAATCTCATCATGCCCAGTAATTTCGCTGGTAACATTGCCCTTCATACCGGAACACAGTAATGTTTGGACATTACTGCTTGGCGGATGAATAACTGGCAAAGGTGTGGTACTTCCCCAGGCGGCCTCCTGCAAAAGAGGCCTACCACTACAGAACACTACATATTTTGGGACATAGAAATAATATTATATTACTAGCTGTGTAACATAGACATGAAATTCAGAGGGCCCGAAAAAGATTATCAGAAAAAAAATATCCTGTACATTAGAGCAGGAGTTTCTTTTGTCATCAGTATAATAGGGCCAACAATTTAATCATAATAATAGCAATAAAATAATAATAATAATAATAATATGGGAGAACTTCCACACACGGTCATCTGGTCCCAAACTAGGCTAGAAGCCTGTACTATGGTAACCAGATGACTGATACATACTTATATAAACTTATAACACCCAGACACAGATCAAACAGACATGTTCATGCACACAAATGTTTGACCTGGCCGGGGATCGAACCCGGGGCCTGCAGCACAGAAAGCAGAGTTACTACCGTATGAGCCAACGAGGCTGTCAAATGTCAAAGTGAGGTAGTATGATATGAATGGCGAGTGGGCGAGCGTGATGCGACCCAAGGATAATGCAAGTGATCGCCGTTTAAAGTCTAGGGACAGCTCTACCCTTAGCAGCTCGCACCAACGTCCCTCTCATCGCTATTATTCCCTTGTAGACGGCGGCCTTTATGGGGAGCCCGTTTAGTGAGCGGAAAGTTATCGCCTGCCGTAATATTTCACCGTTAGATGGATGTGGCAGGTGTCAGGGTGTCTAGCAATAGCCCGACTACCATCCATCTAGGAATCACACCTATAACAAAATAAATAAGTAGTTTCCATCCATTCACAACAATACAGGCTTGTAGCGGGGGATGTCTTTGAGCTCATCTTCTATAGATGGTTTCAGAGATGGAACCTGATAGGTGCTATCCATTACCTTTAGATTAAAAGCTCAAAGGGGGCCTCTGCACGTTGGACTTAAGAAAAAGTATCCGTGTACGCCTATTAAAAGAACTTGCCGGAAGTTGCAAGTAATAGCACTATTGTTACGTAATAATATTACGAACTTGCAATTGCGTAACAACAGCAGTAAAATTTGCTGTCAAACATCATTTTTGTCTGCCGTTTGACAGCAGACATTAATTTGACTGCTTTTCGTAATAAGGGGGCGGGTATAGCCCGTATTTTCGAGCGATATTATGTTAATCAAATGAATAAAGATAGTCATTTTCCAGTGAAACCGCAGGAGACTGGAGTAAGTCGGAATTCCTTCGAAGTGGTTTAATTAAGTGGGTGTGTAAGTAAATGGAGCCTAGGAAACTTTCGAAAGATTAAACTTGAATCCTTTATAAGTAGACCCTGCCAAATATAGAAAGGACAGCTTTTACGCCGAGCGTCTCGGAAGTAAATCTATAATTACTAAAACTTTTTTCGAGTTTTTACTCTTTATTTCACTTATTATTCATAATTATTTTTAATTTGTTTGGATAATAATATTATGGACATACATTAGTCTACATTAATAATGTCTAATGGTACAATAATATAATACCCTACAAGGGTGCCCGCAAGTATCCTACTTCCTACTTATCCTTTCTTCTTAATATTGTAAATACGAAAGTTTGTGATGATGGATGCATGTATAATTTTGCATGTATAATTTAATATATAATTAACTTTAATTTTACTTACTTAATTTACTTAAAGAATTTACCAAAAAAGCTTCGTCTCTATAAAAGTATAGGTAGGTACACGGATACATTTTAATAAAGTAGTATAAGATGGCACTTTGTAATAATTGTTATGAACTTAAGTATAGAAGAAGAATATTTATTAGTACCTACTGATCATACCCAAATTTATTTAACCCATAATAATTTTTTTTATTTTTTATTTTATTTATTTTGATGCATGTAACCGATAAACTGTCTCAATATCAATAGGTAGGTACACTTATATTACATTAACCCAGTTTAACAATAAAACACTAGCATTCGTACTAGGTTACCCTGTGTTACGAACGCTAGGACTTCCATTCATTCGAATATTAATTTAGTATTATCTCACTAGAACAATGAACAACCAATAAAAATAAGTAAAGTTGAGGGTGGTTAGATATTATCATACATTCTCAATGTCAGCTAAATATGACAGATGATAATAATTATTTGCATGTGAACAAGGAATACATTGAGCGGATATTATGGAACATTTTTCAGTTTGGTTTTGGATTTCAGTTTAATATAATTGTTTATTGTGCTAAAATAAATTATGATGTATCTATATATAGTTATTCTTATAATATATTATATATTTATCTTAATATTTCATTCAGTAGGTATATATAATATTATAACAATTATCCTTGTAATTTCTTTTTTGTTTATTAACTATTTATTGATTATTAACATTATATAAGTAAGAAAAATGCGTATACTATTGTTGTAGATAATATTTTAGTTATTATTATTGTTGTAGTTTTTATTAATTTAGATCATTTTGTTTATACTTAAGATTATATATGTATTGTGTATACAGATTTATTAGTAATTTAAATAGTACAACGTATGATTACTTGAGCATCAGTAGAATGGAATGGTATGGGGAGGGAGTATGTATGTGTGCGTGCATGTTGAGGGTGTGTATGTTGTGCTTGGATTTGTGTGTATGTGAGTGAGAGAACGTGTTTTTGTATGTAGATCCCTTCCCTAGACACCAGCCTCGTAAGAGATTGGGCGAGGGAAGGATGTATGAATAAGAGTGCATGTTATGGTAATATACTGTACTTATAAATGTGTCTGTTTTTTATATAATTATATAATAATTATAGTCGATATGTTAAATATTATTGCTTACTAAACTTCAAATCAAATATCTTGACATAATAATTTCTCAGTCTCCTCATAGTTGAGTCCCAACAAAAAACAGTTTAATGCTAATTTACATTTGAACAATGTGAGTGGTATAATGTTAATATGTTTATTAATTTTTTTGTATATAAATGGTGCTAAGATGTATGCTTGCCGTCTCGCAAAAGCTGATGAACATGAAGTAGATACAATCATTCTATCATTTCGTCTATGTTTTTGAGATTTTACTAAACTGGAATATGTCACAGAATGTAATTTTAAAACAATTTTCTGAATAAATAGTTGTCTTACAGTAAGGACTTTAATTTCATCGTACAACTGTTTTGTAGGATATCGATAAGGTTTAGAGAGCATTACTTTCAAAATAGATATTTGAGCTCTTTCTATACGTATCATATAAGACTTGTAGGTTCCACCCCAAACAGTTATACAATAATACAATAATGAGTGGCAAAGCGCGAAATAAATAGTTTTTAGTAAATTAGGGTCTGAAAGATGTCTTAGTCGTCGAAACACTCTTACTAGTTTTCGTAATCTTCCATTCAGCACCTTAATATGTTCTTGCCAATTTAAAAACCTGTCAACTATTATTCCTAAGTATTTAACTTGGTTTACTCTCTCAAGGGGACAACAGTGACATAATATGTTATGTGAGCCAGACAGCAAACTATTACATGCATGAGCCTTTATAGAGAGTGAATTTAGAGAGGGTTGGTTGTGTAAAGTTTTTGAAAAAGCCATATATTTTGTCTTCGCAACATTCAAAGTTAATAAATTATTCCTTAGCCATGACATTACTTCTTTAAGGCCGATCTCAGCAAGCCTTCTGACTTCATCCCAGGTTGGTGCAGCAAAAACTAAGGCAGTGTCATCTGCAAAAGCTATTGTTTTACCACCAGACAGCTCAAGTCCACACAGATCATTAACATATATTAAAAATAGAGTTGGGCCAAGCACGCTGCCCTGTGGGACTCCGTAGGTAACAGCTGTCTCATCGCTCATAACATCGCCAATCTTCACCTTTTGAGTTCTATTTTTTAAATAACTACTGAATAGACAAAGCGACATATCTCTGATACCTAGTCTCTCCATCTTATTGATTAGAATAGGAATTGAAACAGTATCAAATGCTTTTGTTAGATCTAGAAATATTCCTATGCATTTGTTTTTCTTGTCTACATGTTTAGCTACGTATTCAGTAATTTCAGTAACTGCATGCTCAGTTGACTTATCAGCAATGAAACCAAATTGGTTATCAGCAAATAGTTTAAATTTAGTTAGGTATGAAATTAGTCTTTTATTTATTAACCGTTCAAGAATCTTAGATAGTGAGGACAGTATCGATATTGGTCGATAGTTGTTAATATCATGTTTGTCCCCACCTTTATGGATGGGTTTAATTAAAGCTGTTTTAAAAATATCGGGAAAAACACCACTCGAAAAGCTCAAGTTACATATATGAACAATGTAAGGCAATAGAGAGTCTTTTGCTATTTTTAATACTAGAGTTGGGATGCCATCAATCCCGACAGCACAGCTATTCCTTAGGTTAAGAAGTGTGGCTTCAACTTCCGCAGCATCAGTAGGGAGCAGACAAAAAGAATTAAGCGTGTTAGTTACTGCATGTTCCGGCAAGGTACTACGTGTTGGCCTATTCAAAATAACATTATCTGCTAGAGTTTTTCCTATATTAGAGAAATATTGATTAATAAAATTTAGTGATTCAGTGGGACTGGATTTTATAGTTAATAATAGGTCCTTTTCTGGAGTTGTACTGGAATTAGAATCCAACTTGGCAACTTTTTTTATAATTTTCCATGTCTTTTTTGTGTCTTTGCCTGCCTTGTTGATTTCAGCCTTGTCATACTCAGCTCTAACCTTCTTTAGCAAGTCTCCACAGAAATTTCTATAGCGCTTATACGTGGTGGAAAGCTCAATATAGTTAGGACTATTTTTGACATCCATATGTAGTTTATCACGGTGTCTTATACAGCGAAGAAGCCCTGGGGTGAGCCATGGCTCAATAATCCTTTTTCGACAGGGGGATATTTTCTTTATTGTATTGCAATCAATAGCTCTTTTTAATTCAGTAACCAATACACCAGCAGCTACGTTAGCATCATCGCTTTCAAGAATTATGTTCAAAGTCTGTTGGTTTAAGTCGTTAACTATGTTATTATAGTTAATTATGTTATGTGTATTGAACTTATTTCTAGGTAGTTTATTTAACTCCAATGCCAAGATAAGGGTATAATGATCTGTAAGTGTAGTTGAAACAACAAGAGAGCAAGCTTTAGAACACGTTTTTAGTAAAAAATGGTCCAAGCAATTATTACCACGAGTAGGGAACAGATGAGTTGGTAATAGTTCATGGTGTGCCATTAGTTCTAAATATTCATCACCAGAATTATTGTTTGGAACATTATCTGCTATATTGATATTTAGGTCACCCGTTAGTATAATATTCTTAAAACCCTTAATAGAGGTTAGAATATTATCAATAGTAACAAGAAAATTATCCAAAGAACGATAAGATGGTGGGCGATAGATTGCAACAATAGCTGTCTCAGCCCCTAATTTAAGAATTAAACAGTTGGCTTCAAACACTGGGGGCTCCGTTATACTTATAGATAGGTCATTGCGGACAAAAACTATAACACCTTCATTCTGAGTTTTATTATGTTTAGTGTAGTAAGTCGAGTAATTGTCAAGTGTTGGAATGTAATCTATTGAATTCATCCAACATTCAGTGAGTATAGCTATATCGACATCAATCTGAATGGTATTTAGTAAAATTTGCATTTGGGGAAGATTACAATCAACACTTCGTATGTTCTGGCATATGATCGTCAAACTATGATTAGTAAAACTATTTAAGAGTGGAGACACTTCCTCAATAGTGCATTGATAGGACTCAGCGATTCTATAGTGATCCAAATCACTCAGTAGGGCATCAATAACCATAATGGGTTTTAAGATTGGAGACATGGACAAGATTAGCAATTATTATCGAGTTTGATACATTATTAGTAAGCACAGACACTATATTATAAAAATTTTGTGGTGTATGTAGAGGGAGTATAGTATGTGGGAGTATAAATTGAGAAAAGACATAGGGACTGAATGCATCAAAACATACAAAGCACATCAGAAAAGATGATACAATGGCTATATCTAACCTTAGTTTATTGCATAGTCTTAATTTAGATTGTTCCTTGTTGCTTCTTAAGTACATCCAGATGTAGCTCGTCTTTGACCAGTAGTTGAGGAGCACCTTCTTTCTGCCGGATGAAGATTCTTCCACGAGAGCACCAACAGTAGTCATAGTGGTTGGACTTGGCGAAGTCTCGAGCCAGAAAAAATAATCTTCTTGATTTCGCCGTCATATGCTCTGATACATATATAGGTGATGGTGGCAGGCCAAGCTTGACCTGCACGTTAGCCAGTTCATGAGCGCGCTCTTTGGAGACCTTTTTAATCGTTCGAATAAACTCTTCTTTTCGTAGAGCAGTCGTGAACTTAACTAGTATCGGAGGTTCAATCTTGGACGGAGAATTCACTCTATATATGTCATTTATCTCAGATTTCTGAATGTCAAGTTTGAGAGCGGCTCCTAGTTTTAAAACAAGTTCGGAAAGGTCAAATTTGGTTTCTCTCGTCTTCTTTGGAATATTTCTTATCTCAACTGTAGTAGCATAATTGTTTTTCTGAAGCGCTTCCACCTTATCTTCAAGTTCTCTAATGTACCTTTTATCTTCTTTCCTGTCCTCTTCCAATATATCATATCTAGATTTCAATTCATCATATTTGTTCGCCATAAACTGTAATGTTTTATTTTGCTCTGCATTGTTTTCCTTTATTTCTTCGCTCAGGGTATTGAATCTGCTATCAATTAACTCTGATAACTCCTTCCTCATGGCACTTATGGAATCAGTAATATTTCCTTCGGCGACTCTACGTCTTTTGTGTCTTACGTTTCCCGTCTTACCGTTATCGGCCATATTATCCGAGTCCGATGGTTGGCTTAGTCCAGATTGCGGCGGTGTGCGTTGCATTTTAGAGAATGCTTGTAATATTATTAGTGAGCAGACACAAAACTTTTCTACTTTTCACAATACTTTTTCGTACTAGGTAGTAAGTAAGTATAGGTAGTGAAATTAGTGCAAGGCAAATAAATGGAGTGTGAGAACAGTTAAACACGTTTACACTCGACTGAGGCGCGGGCGGAAGGATGGATGGATGTTTTATACTCTTTCACGCCAAAACTACCGAACCGATAGGGATGAAATTCGGTATATAGATAGTTTAGACCCTGGAATAATACAACAAGTACTTTTTATCCCCATATTCCCACGGGAACGAAGACTAAGCGAGTGAAACCGCGGGGCACAGCTAGTTGTTAATATTAGTGCCTACCTCTAAATACCTAACGTTATATAATTGATTTAAAATATCATTATTATTGTTTAAGTATTTTATTAAGTCATACATACAATTACATTTTATCCCACAATCATCTTCAGGACCCAAATCCAACCTCACCTGCACGTGGTGCACCCTGCTAGCATACAAACGAGGCTCTAGCAAACCACCGTACACAACATCTAGGTGCAAATGGTCGCAACCGACCCCGCACCACACGTATTGACTCGTCATGCCTGTGGATCCTGCCGGCTAGGTCGAGAGAATGGTGTAGATCTAGGGCACGCCTGCACCATCTTATTTTAGGTTTTGAGGTGTACCTCCACCCACAGGTACACCCACATTTCGCCAGTATGTTATTGGTCCCATGTAATAGGGAGCAAGCCTATTGTCATCTACCGGACACAGCTCCAGACTTCTCGCAGTTATGAGACAATTTCTTATGGAAAAATCCAATAATAAAAGGTTTTCTGATCTGGTTATCGAACCCGGGACCTCATGATAGGCAGTCGCGTTTGCGCCCACTACGCCTCGTCATATTAATTTAATTAATTTTTTAATCGCTCAAATTATATTTAATTTCTTATTTTGCTAAAAAGTATTTAATATAACTCCTCATATAGCTATACTTACTAAATATAGATATTCTAATAAGATTTTCATGAATATTTATTAGTAAGTGAGAACGCCAACTTATCTAACTCAGGGCCTCTTTCACCATTCTCGGGTAGTGTTGATTAACTACTCGCCGATTATTGCTACTCGGCAAGGAGAAGTTCCAAGTAACTTTTGAGTTTCACAAAAAAGGCTAGTTTATGTGCTGATTAGCAGTTGTTAAGATTATAAAATTAGCACTGCGCCTCTCGCTACTTTAAAAGAAGTAGCTTACTGCGCACTTAACTCGAGGATGGTGAAAGAGGCACTTACCTGAAATTATTTAAGATACCTTCACATTTCTACCTATCATAAGTCATACGCACAAAACAACTTGTGAGACAGAGTACAGCCATTTTGTAAGAACTGTTAAAATAACAGTAACTCCGTCTCGTTCAAAAAACATGATAGGCTTACCTTATTCACAATTTCAACGGTAAAAACTGTTTTTGTTCAAATCCCTCGGTATCTTTAGTCGAAAAACTGAAACACAGCGGTAAATTGATGTTTTTATTTTTATATCTACGTATTCGAGGCTGAGTCATTTCAATAAAGAATTTTGGTTTTTTTTTATGACAGCGAAATGACAAGATGAGTAAATCAAATGCCTGATGGTAAGCATCATGATTGCCCATATCAGACACAGTGCCACCCAGTGTTTTAAAGTTCAAAATTCTGCGCGGCACTGCACTGCGCCTGTCACCCTGAGATATGAGTTGTTGAATCTCGTCATGCCCAGTAATTTCGCTGGTAACATTGCCCTTCAGACCGGAACACAATAATGTTTGCACATTAGTGCTTGGCGGATGAATAACTGGCAAAGGTGCGGAACTTCCCCAGGCGGCCCCCTGCAAAAGAGGCCTACCACTACAAAATAAAAATATACATAAACATGAAAATAGTACATACATATTTTTTTTTTTCAGTACTACTGAAACCCAGAACACATAACCACTAGACTTATTAATGACGGCACTCACGGCGACTTCTGTGAGAAAAGAATCAAAAATATCTCAAGCACAGAGTCATGTGTTTTAACAAAGACTTTCGTGATCGCCTGATGGTACTATCATCATCATCATCATCTGGAAGACGTCCACAGCTGAACATTAGGCCTCCCCCATAGATCGCCATAAACTGTTCATATGGGATTCTGCTGTAATCACCACACTTGGCAGGCGGCTTGGTGATCACAGTAGTTGGAATACTTGGAGCGCTGCTGCCCACTCTCAGGATAAGATGGTATTCTAAACATCACATACATTCACGCCTTTTTCCCGAAGGGGTAGGCAGAGGTGTACCCAGGACTACATACACCCGCATTTCGCCAGTATTTTATTGGTCCCATGTAATAGGGGGCGAGCCTATTGCCATTTATCGGGCACAGTTCCAGACTCCAGGCAGTGATTGAGATAATTCCTAATGGAAAAATCCAATATTTAACACTGCCTGACCTGGGGATCGAACCCGAAACCTCTTGATTGGCAGTCGAGCATGCGCCCTCTACGCCACCGAGGCAGTCATTCTAATTGGTCCGATGATATTCTAATTTGAGATTATCACAGAAGCTGTCATAGACACGCGTTTTAAACTATTCACCAGCTTTTGTTTTGGCATTTGTTAAATTCCACTAACTATAAATACACCGAAGAAATAAACTCACACAGATCAACTGTGTGAGTTTATTTCTTCGGTTCAATGATATTTCTCCTACGAAAGAAAAGAAAAAAAAGTTCCGTATCATTAAAATGCGGAGATGACATCAACAGCAGGAAGAAAGTAAAAAGTAGGGAAATTAAAACCCTTCTTTAAATGCCCATACCCTTTCGAAGGTTAATACTGCTCACTTCTTGACCTTTATTGCATTGTTTTCTTTAAAGATTTATTGAGAATTTTATTTTAAAATGAACTTATGGCGTACCTATCATTAAAATGACGTGATGACTAATGATCATTTCCTGAAGAAGATAATTAATAAAGTTTATAGGAAACTATTAAAGATAAGTATATAACGTTGAATCAGACATTTTTTTGCTTTCAATCTGAATTTATAATTGAATTTGGCAATTTTTTTGCACACATGCGTCACATAACATAACTATGAATCTTATTAATTTTATAAGTTTTTGTTTTAAATAATATGACCTTGTAACATATAAAGATATGTTAAGACGCGGTGCAAACCTAATTGGCCCTCTCGCGCACACGTACCCAGATTTTTGAAGATATAAAAAATACTACATGTAATTACGTAAATAAGATCTACTAGGAGGTTTGTACTCGTATAACAATACAAACTTTCCGTAAAAATCCGATTTAATCCAAAGAAGTCCTCAGTTTTTTTTTTCTGAGATTTTTTTCTCTATGCAGGTTTTTTATAGATGAAATCTTGTTTGGATATTGGCTTATTACTGAAAGTTTGTAATTTTATTTTATAGTTCCTAGAAGATTTTATTTTACGTTACTACATGTAGAATACTACATGTAGTAACGTAAAATAATATCAACAAAAGATGTGGGTACGTGTGAGCGAGAGGGCAAATAAGGTTTGCACCGCGCCTTAAACGTAGGAAGTGCAAATCTTTGTAGGTAGATAGTACATAGTACCTGTAACTTAAAAAGTAAATTAAAATTTCAAAGACTATAAAACTCATTTATTTTTATATTCATATAACAACGTCTGACACTAATTAATATAAATATTAAAATTTATGGTAACTAATATCAGATTTATTGATTTTTGTACTTGAAATTTACATTTTATAGTATTTTTCCAAATAAACAAAAATGTACCAATATTTAAATGAAATGGTGTACGTGACTGATATAAGGCCCTTGGACATTACTAGTTAGGGTTCTAACAAGGTCGGCCTTTTAAAAAATAAACTGGTCAAATGCGATTGGCACTCGACTACAAATGAAGGGTTCCTACTTACATATAGGTGTCACTTATCATCACCTGCCCATTAAAATAGTTCATATTACTATTATTCTTAATAGCATTAAAACTTAATCTTATTGCAGTTTTATTCGACATTCGAAAAAAACGTTGCTTCCTTCAACTATGAACATTTTAAATTTTTATTATTTTTTGTAGCGGTAGCGGTAATAGGAATATCATCATCATCGTCATCTCAGCCATTGGTAATATACTACTGAACATAGGCCTGCCCCATAAAGGGGAGTTTAGCCAAACCTCGACACGCTTGGCAGGCGGGTTGTCAGGCGCAGTTCCATGATTTTTTGCAGAGAACGCTGCTGCCTGTTCTCTGGATCTGTTCACCCTTGGCCGGCTCTTACGGCAACCACGGGTAGAGAGGGTGGAGCACTATTCTAAAGTCCCTAACTCCACGGCGGGAATATATTTTGTTTAAATTGCGCGTTTTTTTTTTTTTTTATGCCATAAGTGGCAGACAAGCAGACGGGCCGCCTGATGGTGAGCGGTTACCGCCGCCTATGGATACCTGCAACACCAGGGGTATTGCCAGTATGTTGCCGACCCTTCAAGACTCTATTCACTCTCTTTTTGAAGAGTGTATAGCTACTCATATAACGGTCTATGAAATAGAGCCCTGTGACAGACGGATGGATAGCGGAGGCCTAGTATTTGGGTTCTTTTAGCACCCTTTGGGTACGGAACCTTTAAAACTAATTTATTAATTATGTGTCCCAACTTCCCGTAACTACTCTTTAAAACACCATATTTGACTTTATTGACCTTGACCAATGTAATAATGCATACCTAATATTAATTAAAAGACGACATCATCGTTATTTATTGCTATCTATGTGTTTTTATAATTAAATTAACTGGTGGTCTAGAGATGGGTGCTCAGAGCGAAGAAAACTTTCAACGGCTGGTGGCTTCGATGAGTGATGATTCGATGAATCGTAAGTAGCTCGAGTGGAGTACCTCTAATAGCATTATAAGGTAATTACACAATATTATAATTTTTTGTACCTACAATAATATTTGTAGTAAAGTGGCTCATAAGTTAAGTATGTAAACTTATCAATTATTCAATAGTCATAAATTATAAGTAAACATAATAAATATTACACCGTTACGAGTTGTTTGTTTATAAAAATTGTGTGATAAGTATTTGTAAATAACACACATATATATATATATATATATATATATATATATATATATATATATAATATAATATATACATCTTCGTAGGAAGTCCACTGCTGGATATAGCCCTCTCCCATTGGGGGAGCTTAGCCAATATGTACTACGCTTGGCAGGCGGGTTGTCGAGCGCAGTTCGATGGTTTTTGCCGAGGAAGCTGCTGCCCCTCCTTTGGATCTGTTAACCCTTAGCGGGCTCTTACGGTAACTATGGGTAGAGAGGGTGGAGCACTATCCTAAAGCCGATAAGTTCACGGCGAATACATAATATTATACATAATAAACAAATAATATATTAATAATTATAATTTGTATATTTTTATTTGCGTTTCGACCATTGACTTATGATTCATCTCACAAAACTGTGACAAAGATCATTGAACGCAGTACAAAGCTTATTGTACTTTCAATTAGAAACAAAGACACAAAAAAACATACAATTGTATACACAATTTTTCCGTCACAATAGTTTTTCACCTTTGACTTAATTTTTACATAAAAACCACTCATTTCATGCATTTTCATATAACCGAGAAGCAGTTATTTCTTATTTACATCACAATCTGACATTTTTGTACGTCAATGAAGATATAATTGTTGTAATTAATCTACGGTGCGTTCGGAAAGATACCTGCTCTACAAGAAGAACGCACAAGAAACTTTTAGAGCTTAATTTTTACACCTGATAGTTTTACAATATTTGGTTTGATTACATTTATTTGTTTATTTGGAAGGTGCCGCACGGTGGCTATGCAGAAGTTTCCAGGCATATTTGTCTTTTATGTACTGATTGAATTTCTAATAAAACCATAATACTGAAATTTGATTTTATAAAGATTTTATTCGTAAAAGAAGAAACGGTGTGGTGAAGAAGAAACATATGTTCAAGGTTATTTTGTCTATAAGAAACACAATAACTTAAAGCATTATGAACAATGACCATAAATTTCCTCCTATTTTGAGTATTTGGCGGTCACGACGTGCCCTCGGCGCAATTTCTACGAGATCTAAATTACTGTAACCGGGATTATTAAATTTGTACACCGAAACTATAATTTAGTTTGAATATTGCACGGAACCACGACTGTTAAGGGGGGTTACACACGGTCTCATAGATATTAAAAAGTAAAAATTAAATTTTAAATAGTCATAAGAGAAAGAAGGTAGGGTAGGCGACCCCGTCCACATTGCCCGCGGGTTTTGTTACTATCATAAAAATATGGGGTGCGCAGCGACGCGTGTGGTGCCTAGGTCAAGCAAAAAGTGTTATTGGGTTATTTCTTGATGGTTTTGATTGGTTTGGATGATTAAATAAAAGGATTTGATTTTGACTTTGAAGATAATACATGCTTAGCGAAGATACGCCATTTTAAATCCAAAATGGCGGAGGGAACCAAGATGGCGGACCAGTTATTATTTTTACATGCTCATGATATGGGTATTAGATGAAAGGGTTTCATAGGGAGAATACCAAAAAAAGGTGCTCTCGGGATGGGTGCTCGGAGATGAATAGGAACCTCTTTTTTTTTGCTCAATGTTCGTGGCAGCATGAAAGTGAGTGTGTAGTTATAGACTGATTAATCGCACGTTTTGGAAATGGAATTGTAATTAAATTTTCATTAATTATAATGATTTCGCATCGCCATGCTTTCCCGCAAATGCTTAGATTTTCAATTAGGTATTCATAAACATAATATCTACCTTCTATACGTATTAATAATAAGACCAACCAAAATTTACGATTCAGTTATGGTTATTGTTTTGAGTTGTATGAGTGTGTGGTTAAATTAATTTCAAACTGAATTAGATTCGCTTTATTAATTGAGGAATTGAATTTATTGAATAAACTTGCTAGGCTGTGACGATTTATTCGCTGGTAAGTATTTCAGGGTTTAAGCGTTAGCCAGCCTATATTAGGAAATTGACACAATCCTATGAAAAAAAATGAGTTACTGACGATTCAAAATTACCAAATTAATGCTTTATAAAGCTGTTTCCTCCAAGTTTTCGATAAATTCATTTCTTAACATGGCCCTG
This sequence comes from Hemistola chrysoprasaria, assembly GCA_947063395.1. Lineage (NCBI taxonomy): Eukaryota > Metazoa > Arthropoda > Insecta > Lepidoptera > Geometridae > Hemistola > Hemistola chrysoprasaria. The sequence goes on along the minus strand of OX346716.1, from coordinate 13,176,808 downwards.
TCATTTTATTTTCTGTATCATCAAATCATGCAAGTAATCCTGTCTTTTGCATTGTAATTATTCATTATAAATATTAGGGTTAACCATGATTTGTAGTACTTCCGATTTGCACTGCTGGGGAAAGAGAAACCTAAGAAAAGATCCCAATTTGCACGGAATTAATTCTGTGTACAGTCGAATGGAAAGATGTTAAAGCTCTTTATATTTTCCGTTATTATATAGGTATCCTTATATTAAAAATATGAAGTAAACTACGTCCCTATTGTTTTACTTATTGTGGGTACGTGTGAGCGAGAGGGCGAATTTGCTTTGGACAGCGCCTTAAGTCGTAAGTCTATGGTATATATATTTTAAATCATGGTTTTCATTTAAACATCACGACATTTTTTCGACGAAATAAAAATATGTATGTCCTGGCATGAGCCATATTTTTTCTTATAAAATAATATAAATATTGGCAATACCTTCTTACAATTTTTAAATTCAAAAAGGCGTAATTAATAACGCAAAATATTAATTGGACGTTACCTATCCAATTTTGACTTGGACTGGGAATGTGTTAAATAAACATACATGCACGCCTTTTTTCCCGAAGGGGTAGGCAGAGGTGTACCCAGGACTCAGTCCCATAGTAGATACACCCACATTTCGCCAGTATGTTATTGGTCCCATGTAATAGGGGGCGAGCCTATTGCCATCTACCGGGCACAGTTCCAGACTCCAGGCAGTTATTGAGATTATGTGTTAAATAAGTGGAGGATATATTATATAGGTGGCATAATAATATACTATGTTACCCGATCAGGCGTTTTCAGTTTTCTAAAGCTGTCCATTTGGGTATTCGGTAAAGGGCAAAGGGTGAAGGGATCAAGTGTGATCATTTGACGACCGTCTGTCACACTTAATACGTAAGCCTATTTCAGCGCGTGTAATCTAATATTAACTATTTACCTTCGTAGGGGTAGATGATGCTTGTGTTTTTAATTTTTTAGAGCCCTTTTTTGTTGGAATAGAAACTGTTGGAATTAACAATAGCAATTTTTTTATGATAGTCTAGACAAGACGAGCAAATCAGGTGCCTGATGGTAAGCATCATGATTGCCCATATCAGACATAGTGACACCCAGTGTTTCAAAATTAAAAATTCTGCACTGCACCGCGGCACTGCACTGCGCCTGTCACCCTGAGATATGAGTTGTTGAATCTCATCATGCCCAATAATTTTGCTGGTATTCGCTGAGATTAATGTATGAAAACGTACTTTTCACGAACAATGGGCCTTTGGAGCCAACGGAATAACCCGCAGCTGCAAAAATCGATACATCGATCCATAAAACATCTTCATTTTTATTTTTACATGATATAAATCATAAAACCGTTCAACAAACACGGAAAATCTTTAAAAAATATATGTTTTCAAACTTTGTAAGTGTGTAAATCGAGTACCTATTTTGTTTATTGTATGAAACTCTGCAAACAAAAATGTAATGTAATGTTAAATGTAATGCCACTGAGTCAATATTGATCGTTCAAAAATGACACACGCATCGACACAAGACACACTCTCCTACTCACACACATATACAACATACATAATACATACCCTCTTTCAGTCAGACAAACATACACATACACACCCCCGACACACACACCACAAACACCCAGACCGTATCTCTAGTTATCGAACATGCGTTAAACCTGTAAAAAGATTATATTGATTGCTTATAGGATTAAATATTAATAACGGTAATTTACTATTAGTTCTTAAGTAACCTTTTTCGGTAACCCTGTAAGGACCTCCGCGACACAGGCCAGCCCTAGTGCGGAGTCCGCTGCAAATTTTGTATTGTCTTATTTTTTGGTAAATAAAGTTTTTTGTATTTTTGTATTTTGTAAGGCATCCATATGTATGCATAGTGTAGGGTTTTCCATACCTGATCAGAACCGGAAGCGTTTTGTTCAGGTATGGAATCCCAAAAACAATCTGCCTACTAAGAACATACACCGCCATCTAGTTGCAAACTACAGCAAACATGGAGGAAAGACTTTTAGTCCCTTGCGCAAATTATGGAAAAATGCACCAAAATGGCCATAACTTTTGATTGTGTTAACTTATAAGTATTTTTTTACAGCCACAAGAGACCGCATTTTTATTTGAAACCAATTTCAACTTTATACCTATTGTAAAAACTTCTTGACAGACAGACAGACACACGGACAACAAAGTGATCCTATAAAGGTTTCTTTTTTCTTTTTAGGTTCGGAACCCTAAAAATTGGCCGCAAGGCACAAGAACTCAAAGTGTTCTATCTCAAATTTTGACTTTTTTCTGCAATCTGCGGGCCCTCGTAAAACTGAGGTTTATGCTTTATGTTATGGACATAACAATATTTAGGCATTTTATGTAAATTGCAGGACTGTACATATCTCGTGGGAAATAAACGTGTTCTAGCGTGATATAGGTATCTAGCATACATTATTTATCTGGGCGACACTTTAGTGCCTTGGATACACCGTAAAAATGAAATAGGGTTGAGGTATAACCATACCTAACTAAAATACCTCAAACGAATTTATATTATGCTATTATTGTGCGTATGGAAGTTCATTTCGTTTTTTGTAGTGGTAGGCCTCTTTTGCAGGGGGCCGCCTGGGAAAGTACCACACTTTTGCCAGTTATTCATCCGCCAAGCAGTAATGTGCAAAAATTACTGTGTTCCGGTATGAAAGGCAATGTTGCCAGCGAAATTACTGGGCATGATGAGATTCAACATCTCATATCTCAGGGTGACAGGCGCAGTGCAGTGCCGCGCAGAATTTAAAACATGAAAAAAACTGGGTGGCACTGTGTCTGATATGGGCAATAATGATGCTTACCATCAGGCACCTGATTTGCTCGTCTTGTCATTCACTATCATAAAAATAAAAATTAATCGACCACAGAACAGATAATAATACTACGTATAGAATGTACACTATCATCCGCCCACCAATCGGGCCTTCCTGGAATAACACATAGGGTACTTTGTTCCTGATATTCCCACGGGAAAGATGTCTACGCTGGTGAATCCGCTGGGCACAGCTAGTAATGTATATATATAACCAACACTTATCTTGACTATGAAACCTGGCTTCGCTCGTCTAAGTAATGTGCCTTTAAATAGTTTGCAATGTGTTGGAATAATTTTTCATTTTTTAATTAGAACTATTGTTATTATTTAACCTTACCTGCCCATGAATTTCATACTTTTGCGCCTCAATTTTGAGTGTACGAACGTAAGCTGCTAGCAAAGACATCTGGTTATTGTTGAACGCAAATACGCAAATAGATCGCATCTCGTTATCGCCACATATGGCATAAGTTCGAAACATCTGGTCTGATTCATACCTATTATAATTTTGCTACTACTCGTATGGCCCGCTATTATTCCATCATTATATAATTTTTGAGACAACGAAAGTGCCAAACTTAAAAAGGTTGTTTAGCTTAAAGGCGAACGCATAGTCTAGACCCCTTCATGACATATTTGCAACGCTTCAAGAACTCGAGGACTGTATCACTACGTTGGTACTATTATTTGTTCTGTGGTATCATGCTCTTTGGTTTGCCTTAGGCCTTGTTTCCATTGCAGACGTAATATACGTTAGAAGTTTAAACATACTTCGAAAGTGGCACATTTCAAAGTATATAGTTGGTTTTAAGTTGACGAGTATTTTTATGATTTTGGGTCGAAAACAAAATTGCCTATACCTATCTATATTTGGTATATATCTGACATGCAAAACGATATTTTATACCTCATGCACATACTATTAAGTAGGTACATTAGAGAATTATTGGTATAATTATTCCTTTATGTTTGTGTCCTATGTATGGTGTACAATAAAGTGTTTATCTATCTATCCATCTATTTTTGTAAAGTACCTTAGTTTTTAGTATTTGTATTTACCTCTATAAGGTTTTTATATTGATAATGTACTTATGTTTTTATTGTTATGTAAGTGGGATACCATATAAAATATACTTATTTAAGCAGAGCTTATATTAAGCAGATTAAGGAAGAGAAAATAGTAAGTTTACAATTTACCTCAGACTAAAACTTCTTTAATACATTATGTAAGTATAATATCTACTAAGTATATAATAATATCTACTAACAGCATATATCCTAGAAATATTATAAATGTGAAAGTTTGTGAGGATGGATGGATATTTGTTACTCTTTTATGGCAAAACTACTGAACTAATTGGGCTGAAAGGCTTCTTCAACTTACTATGAGCCTTACTATGGCCTCGAATGAACAGACTTGTGATGAATATGAATATTAATAATTACATAAAAATAAATAAACCCTTTTTTAGGCAAGGACAAAGAACTAACTAACCGGTAATATTATACAAAAGTAGTACCTAAAAAATCTTAAAATTAAATGTTGAACGATCAGAGTTACTATTCAAAAATTTTCCGCCATTCCAACATACTTCACTTCAACAACAAAGTTTATTCGTTTGTTAATTTTTAATTGGGTACTATTATTATAACCAACTTTTTTCATCAAACTCCATAGTTGCTTTTGAAAAAAAACTGTCGTGGCTCATATTATCGTAGTCAAAAGCGGGTATTACTGAAAATAATTTTTATATCACTTTTTTATCGTTTGGCTGGCTACAAAATATTATATGAAATATAGTTTGTTGAAAAGATAGATTTTTTTGGTATACAATGGTCTTTTTGCCAGCATGCTGCTCATTTGTGGCCAGGAGTGGACTTTGGTGAGCTTTGGTATGTAGGTAGCATAAGCCCTGGAATAACACATAGGGTACTTTGCTTACCGATATTCGGAGATCGAACCCGGGCCCTGCGGCACAGAAAGCAGAGTGCCATCAGAGCCAACGAGGCTGTGAAATGAAACTATAAACTACATCAAATAAGTATGCTTTAAAAGTCTCCATTGCATAAGTATTCAGTGTACTCGTATACAAAGTAGGTAAGTATCTCCGTTTATATCCATGCAAATATTTAAAACAATAAAAACGGCAAGGAGTTATGAAAACGTACTCGGTATAGGAATATGATTTGTGTTATACCGCGTGAGCTTTTTATATTTATATTTTTATTGATGTTCCACTGCGTGTCGCCGAAATTGTGATGGTGTTAAAAAATTAACGTTTGTGACACACTTCGACACCGCGGCTGCTTAATATTTTTTATCTATGTTTAGGTATAGATTGACTCTTAAAAAATTATGTATAATAATAAATGAACATAAAAGCGCTGGTATTATGAACTACGTAATTTTAACTGCTATTGCAAGTTCATAATACCCGCGCGCTGGTTACTCCAATTACATGCTCTGGTCTACTCATATGGGCTATGAATGTGGATGACCCATATTATCAGAGTTTTATGTAGTTTTTTTTAGTTTTATGCCTTGTAGGAGCAAGGCCTCCGACATAATAAATGATCTACTTTTTTATTTTTATAATTTAATTTTGATAAATCGAACTCAAACCACCGACTGTTTTGTAACTTTTGCTGTGAGAGGTTAAGAATATCACATATTTTTAAATTGTTTTGACCTCTAATCGGTATGAAAAAATTACAACGCATGGCTGTAAAAACCTTCTATTTAATGTATGGATCACTTTTTAAATTTTTGTTTAATATTTTTCTGGCCCAAATTTTTGTAAAAATAGGTAAAGAATTGCTTTTGGTTTCGGCTACTTAGAATAAAATACACATAAAATGAAAACCACAGAAATAAACTTTAGTTTAATCACAATTCATTTCCCGAAAATAAAATTCTAATAATTAAAAAAAAATGGCAATTAAAAATATTTTTAAAAACCTTTTATTGATGATAAAAATCACGCGAATAAAAGATACATATAAATATCAAATAGATCAAAATAATTTATTGTGTACAATACGAGTATACGTATTATCTATCTATCTATTTTTTATACATGTGGGAATTTAAAAACAAAGAACACTCCGCCCTTTTAATAGCCCCTACTGACTTTTGGTATTGCAGTTCAAAGATATTTATTTTATCTAAACATGTGTTGAACATTACAGTTGAAATATCTTGCCGTAATGTAAAATAGTCTCTACATTTATGCCTTTTATTGGCGTACAAAATATATTTATAAATAGTATTAAAATTATTGAATTCATAACAATAAAAATTAAAAAAAAAACAATTAAGTAATTATACATGCATGTCAAATTATTAACTAAGAATACCTGTTAACAATGTCAACATCGAGGTCAAAATGGTTTTAAAAAGAAATCAAAATGTGAAATTATACATTTCATCAATTTATATGTAGTGCAAAATTAGATTGGTAGGTACTTGTTAAAATAACTTACGCGCTCTTAACTTTCTTATAGCAATCTAGTAGGTTGTTTTAATTTCGTCAGAAGGTTATCTCGCACCATTTTAGATTTTTCCATACATTCAAAGTTATCTCGACAAATACAAAAATATATGTGCAGTGGTAACAATTAGGAAAGGGCTCTATTAATTTTTATTTCATTCATCATCATCTCAGCCATAATATGACGTCTTCCACAGACTTCCACCCACTCCGGTTATAAGCGGCCTGCATCCAGCGTATTTCTGTCGTCCTTATCAGATCGTCTGTCCACCTTGTGGGTGTATTTAACTACGAGTAATTTGGTAATTTAACTAATTTTGTAAACTCTTATTTGGTAGCTTCAGGGAAAAATAAGCTGCATAGTAAATGTAGGTACATATTATTTAAATGCATGGAACAGTAAATCGATCAAAAATTGCACCGAAAATAGGCCCAAAAATAGAATTCGCTTCAAAAAAGATATTTTTTTTTTTATTATAATGAGTGACAAGACGAGCAAATCAGGTGCCTGATGGTAAGCATCATGTTTGCCCATATCAGACACAGTGCCACCCTGTGTTTGAAAAATTCAAAATTCTGCGGGGCACTGCACTGCGCCTGTCACCCTGAGATATGAGTTGTTGAATCTCATCATGCCCAGTAATTTCGCTGGTAACATTGCCCTTCATACCGGAACACAGTAATGTTTGCACATTACTGCTTGGCGGATGAATAACTGGCAAAGGTGTGGTACTTCCCCAGGCGGCCCCCTGCTACAGAGGCCTACCACTACAAAAAGGATGATAGGACTTAATCAAACAAAATGAACATTGAACACGCTTAATTTTGGTTTCGACGCTTAAAATGTTAAGAGCAAAAACGTGCTCAGAGGAATTTATCTGACGGCCGCGTAAAGGCGTTTCCTTGTCGCAATTCATTTTCAATGTATGAACATTCCTCTACCGGCGCTAACGATGTTGTAATTCATACTTCTACGTAGAGAGACGTCTTTGTGTGTATTTTTTGCTGCGTAAATATTATTTTTGGAAGGCCAGACATTTTCGTAGGACATAATTGGAACATAGCTTTTGCCATATCAGTCTAATATTTTTTTCATTATACCCTTTAATGAAAAAAATATTAGACGTGTATAAAGAAATAATTTTCTCTTATTGCCACTTATTATTAAGTTGAGACAGTCAAGAGATATCATATAAGCATTAGAATTTATTTCAAGCTCGATCGTAAAAGTAAACTACTTTATGGTAAAACCATTTCAACTTACTTTCATTTTATACATAACTTTGCTTTTAAAAACTTTTATTTTTATTGTAACAAGACATCTTTTTTCGGGATTTTATTTCAGAGATACTTTTGAATTATTATTAATAGAAGGGAAGCTGAAGAGCGGGGATTTAGTTACTTGAGTGCATCAGAAGCGGGGATTTCGGTAGTTACTTGCGTGCGTCAGATTTTCCTATAGACATTTCAGCTCGATGTCCTGATCGTCCTCTTAATCTGACAATTATCTGGAGGGGTTTTTTTAATCCGCCGGTAGATTTTTTTAACAAGTTATTTTTTCGAATCTTGAACATATGAAATGAAATGCACGGAAAGTAACATGAAATTTAAAAAAATGGGAATTATTTTCGCAATTTAAAGATGTCGGCACAAGCTTGCCTTGCTTGCTTGCAATAAATATAATCACTATTATTATAAAATCATAGATGACTCACTGACTGACATGCAACGCAGAGCCCAAACCACTGATCCTAGAGACTTGAAACTTGGAATGTAGCTTGTTTTCGTTGTCTGGACGTGTGCTAAGAAAGAATTTTTGAAAATTCACATTCTAAGGGGTCCAAAAAGGGCGTCAACATTTTGGTATAAAACTCCCATAAGTATTTTATGATTGCAAGCGGGCAAAGCCGCTTTTGTTACACTACTAGTAAATAATATTTTGTAATGGTTAATACTAAGGTATTAAAGTAAGTAAGGTATTAAGGTATTATTTATAATGTTGAATTAAGATTCAACATTATAAATACAAACAATCTAAACATAGCTCTTACTAATTAATTATTATCAAAGAAAACAGTAATGTATACCTAACCATGAATCCCACAACCTTTATTAATTTTTCTCGTAAACAACGCCTACGTCTGTCAAAGAAAGCTTTCCTTTCTTCAAGACAAAGGAACGTTTGATTGTTACATTTTAATTAGTCCAACGCAATAGAGTTAAAATTACCTAGCGGTTAACGTTCCGAGGGTGAAATTTAAGCAAAATTTTAAAATTAATTCCTCATTGCTGACGTGTTTAATTTATTTTTGGAGTGATTCTAGAAAGGGAAGAGTTGCGGCTGCCCGTCCTCGTTTCAATTTTTAATCTTTGTCACTTTGCATAAGGTAATGAGAGTTTAAATGAAATTGTTCCCGAATGGTTTTGGTAGGACTTTGGGGAAAAATAGAAGCAATTTATGTATAATAATATTATGTAATAAACAATGTGCCCAAGGATTAATAACATTCAAGCGTAGTTGCCAAGTTCAATTTCACGGATTAAAGCACCCCGGAGTCGGTTTTCTTGTTAAATTGCAAGCTGATTTTTTTAATTTTCCTTCTGATTTTATGAATGTCTATAAAATACTTTCTATCAGATATCCCCAAATGTTTAAGTTATTTGATATGTTATATTAGCTAAATTATTATTTCCTAAGAAGTATTGAACCATTTTGAACGGAAGAGTAGACTCTCACCTATGTTCCGTCTGAATGAAGTTCGAAGTTTTTTCAGATTTCCCCCGAGTCGAATGCGGGCTGCCATGAATTTATGTATCTTTTATGACAAAAAAGAAAGATCGAGAACGTAATAAAATTATTCATTTACATGAGAATACGTGAAAAATGTGCGAATTTATTCGGGAATGATAAGTGTCTTCGTTTTTTTCATATATTTACTTATATAATATATTAAACAGAGATTGGCTTCGGCCAGAGAAGAATAATCCCTCCTTATACCTACCTACATACTATAATTATTTTAACAAAGTGGAATAATAATAAATCTAAGAGTACGATATTATAGGTAAACAATTAATTTTCTAACCACTTAAAAAATAAAAAAACATTTTTCATTTGTTAATTATGTATTAGTTTTATGAAAAAATACCCGTTTTGGTTTGAAATGGTAGAATTAAATAAACAAATTATCAAAACTTCGTTTAATAAAACTGTAATCAATTTGGTACACTTCTAAGAAGTAGAGAGAGACAGTAACGTAATAGTTTGAACCCGTTGAAGCTCGGAGCTAATAAAATGTTTTGTTTACGCGTTTGTCGTCATCTGGCGGAAGACGATCAACAGAATATAAAAATGGAGAAGACAAAGTTTCTTGTGCATCAAGTAACTTTATTATAGTGTAGCCGTGCCTTTTCCATTAAATAATACTCGAACACTTCAGCATATTTTAAATGATTTATTCTTAGCCTTCACTAGATAACAAGAAAGTAGTTTTTTCTTCACTAATCTATGAGAATCGTGATGTAAGGGTGCTTGCTATTCATTAACCATGATAGCTAAAGATGCGTTATATAATCTACTACTTACTAATCAGGATCTTTTCTTTTTTTCAGAGGTTACTTTGCTTATCACTAGTGAAAACTAGTAATAAGTTTTAAAAAATTTAAAAAATGAGGAGATCTGTAGATGATCGAAAGTTACCGACATTGCCAAGCGGATTAGCAAGTTGAAGTGGCAATGGGCAGGGCACATAGCACGAAGAACTGATGCCCGATGGGGCTGTAAAGTTCTCAAATGGAGACCACGGACCGGCAAGGGCAGCGTAGGACTTCCACCCACAAGGTGGACAGATGAACTAATAAAGACGGCAGGAAAACGCTGGGTGCGGGCCGCTTACAACTGGACTGGATGGAAATCTATATGGGAGGCCTATATTCAGCAGTGAACGTCCTATGGATTAGATGATGATAATGATTGACAAGTGGTTTGAGACACAGACAGAGACAATATCGCGATATTTTACTGTATGACTTGCAAAGGTAATGTACTGGGAATCCAAGGAAGCTAAGCCCAGAAAACTTTACATTGTTTGCCGAGGTAGAGAATAGATAATCTTATTCGCAATAATGTTCCCAAACAATGTAGTGCTTTTGTTATCGCCGATTAATTTAAAGTTTGATTTGAATAAAGTGATGTTAATGGCGACGCGAGTTCCGATTTTAGAATAACATTTGCTTTAAATTTATTATACTGATTAATGATTTGTAAAAATATTATTTATATGCAGATTTAGAAGATCTTAGGCCTATCAAATAAAACGAAAATTATAATTTAAGTTGGACGTGGCCCTGAAATCAACAAGGAAGACCAAAATCATTTCAATATAATATATAAGACTACAGTTTGTGAATCAAATTAAAGAAAGCCCAAAGAATAAAAAAAAAAGTGTTATTTAATAATGTTATAACAATTTTATTAATGCACCATTATTAATAGTATCTTGTAAAGGATCTACTGTTGTTTTTCAACTGTGGTTCCTTAGCTTTTGCAATACCGAGCGCCGCGATATAAAGACCCAACCATTAGACGAAGAGATTGGATTGGGAGATCATCGCTACTAAGCTTAGAATGCCAGCTTTGTCATTTTATAGATTGACTTACATAGAGCGTTCAGGAAAATCTTCAGATGCGTCTTTTAAATCACAATAAGTGATTATAAGATAAGTAATTAGTAATATATCCTTTTTTAATAAAAAGGTATCTTTTTTTAATTAAAAGAACATATCTGCTTACCCTTTCGGGAAAAGGCGTGATGTTATTATCACTATCACTATATAATATTAAAAAATCTAAATTACTCACTGACTGACATACAACGCCGAGCTCAAACCGCTGATCCTAGAAACTTGAAATTTAGAGTATAGTTTCGTTTCGTAATGTGGACGTGTACTAAGAAAGGATTTTTAAAAATTCGTATACTAAGGGATCCAAAAAAGGGTCAATGTTTTTTACTAAATATGCCCCTAATTCTGAACCCTACGCGTGAGCCTGTTCAAATTCTACATGTAAATACCAAAGATAATATAATAATCAAACACGTGTTTCACGGTTTATTCAAAATTCAAATTTGAGAAAATATTGGAATATTATAAAATAGTACTTCCTTATATCTATGCACTGCATGATAAAGTATTTTTCTTGAACGGTCATACAATAAGTAAGTGAAAAGTTCTACTACAAGGGTCCAGTAGAAGTTTTTAAACAGCTCACACCTATTTCAAGAAAAATTTGCCTAGAAGTGCGAGTGCGAAGCCGCGCGGCATTCAGCTAGTGTTATATGTTATTGCCACAGAAAAAATAGTATTACAAAAACTTTTTCATAGAAATTATGCTCAAATAATCCTTGAATTTCTTAAATGTCCTTTAGTAAAAGTACACTGGGATTTTATTGTCCCATCAACTTATTTTGTAACGGTACTTACATTATACAAGTGTTCAGAATGTGTAATAAAAGGAATTGACGAAAAATAACAATACATTAGGGAATGAACGACGAAATTCCACAAAAGATATTTTTTCAACAACGTACCATCTCAAACATGGACGAGAATGGATTGTTTAAAAAGAACGGTTGATATTTGGAATTTGGATAACAACGCCGCTTTATCTGTTAAGATTGTCTGAATTATTGTTTTCGATGTGGAAGTTGTTTATTTTGGAGTATAATATGAAAGTTGCAGCAGTGGCTGAGAAATTAATGAGTGGAAGACTAGACTGGTATGGACATGTAATACGGAGGGAGGAAAGTTATGTGGCCAAAGGGACGATGAGGATGAATGTAAGTGGTTATGTGGGAAGGAGTCGTCCAAAAATGGATTTAGGATGCACTGTGTGAATGAGGATATGAGTGAAAGAGGAGTGAGTGCGGAGATGACAAATGATAGGCCGGTCTTCTGATAGGCGTACACGGAGACCACTCTTAGTCTTATCGAGGTCCATCTCGGAAATCATCTACAGAAGATCAGCTCAAAGACATCCCCCCAGACAGGACTATGTATAAATTCCTTCATAATTTTAATACTAGGAATAAAGACAAAATAGCTGTACCTAGCTTTAGATTATCTAAAACAAATAAAAAGACATTCTTAGGAAATAGTGTACGTTTCTATAATAAAATCCCAAAAGAGATAACTGGGCTCTCAGAGGGTAAATTCAAAACCTATATAAAATCTACTTTACTTAAGAAGGCTTATTATAAAGTCAACCAGTACATAGAGGACAAAGATGCCTGGAAACTTCTGCATAGCCGCCTCGCGGCACCTTCAAAGAAAACGAATGTAACCAAACCAAATATTGTGAAACTATCTGTTGAAAAAATTAAGCCCTACAAGTTTCTTGTGCGTTCTTCTTGTAGAGGTATCTTTCCGAACGCACGGTAGACTCAGTACTGTATCTTCATTGACGTACAAAAGTGTCAGATTATGACCTATTTGAATAAATGTGTTTGAGTTTGAGTTTGAGTTTGAGTTTGAATTCTCGATGAATGGTGACCGGGCTATTGTTATTGACTCCGGCAATTGCAATATTACGGCAATAATGCCGGGAAATATTACGGCAGGCGATGACTCGCCGCTCACTAAGCGGGCCCCCTATAAGGCGACCTTTATTTATACATAAAGAAACAGCAGTAACGGCAGCTATGGGTAGGATAGATGTCTTTGCACTTTTAGACATGGATCTTTACGTGGCGATCACTTGCGTCACATCACGCTCACCCACTCGCCACTTATGCTTCACATCCTCCCCCGAGTACGAAGCTATCGCAACTTCACTCTGGTCGGTCAATTATAGCAAGCCAGAGACGGGGACTGTTCCTCGTTAGTGTTAACTCCGACCGGCTAGTGAAGGCAAGCTGGAAATGAAGAACAGAATCCTCCCTAGGGAGTACTCTGGACCGTCGAGACGCTGCTCCCCAACAGCTCGCCATAAGCTGCCCTGCGGCAATAACTAAGCCGCAAGGCAGCTTATATTCAACTATAATTACACAAGCAAAACGTGACAATAATATCTGGTGACCTAATCAAGTATCCCAACTTGTAAACATAGTCCTTGCCCTTTTAAGGGCTTTGCCCACTGTACTGGTACGATATAGAAACGTCATAGAGTATGAGACCTTTCTCACTAGACCGTTTAGAGACCGTCGCATGGCGTGCACGTTAGCTCTCCGTCAAAAATATCTATTAGAACTTTGTTGATAATTTATAGCGAGTAAGGTACACCGTTCCGTATTCATCACCTGGTCATATACGTTCATGTAACGGTCCGACCGTACCGATATAATGGACACACAGTTTTAGAATTAATTAAGATTCTATAGACAATCCAGTTTACGCACAACGGTGAAATATGAAATGACTTTAAAATCCCGAATAGCGTTCGTAAAGTTCATGCGGACGCTCCTTTATTAACCAAACAGACCCCAATTCGGGAACATTCTGTGCGTCCCATTTAGCATGGGCTCTATACAATCACGTCTTTGATAATATTATGTGGAGGGATCACTAAAATGGGACAGTTACGTTACCCTCGTTTTGTTTAATCTATTGCGTCTTCTTTTATTAGTAGCTATGTTTCGGGATTTTCAAATTAATTGGAAAGCTTTTACACTATCGGCCGGTGATTTGAAAAGGGTGCGGGCTTGATTACATTTGTTATTAACTAAGCTTATTCGTCTGTTCTCAAATATTTTGGACAAATTGTATTAATTAGGGGTGCCTTTTCTATACAGTAAAATGGCCATAACTTTAGATTGCGTTAACTTAGAAGTATGATTTTTTTACAGTCACAAGGGACCGCAGGTCTGAGAAGTTAATATTAATTACAATTTGATACCTCCACCAGGCCAGGTCAAAAGTACCAACAACCGACGAGCACGCATGAAGAATGTGATGAAAGTGGAAGAAGCGAAAGTTGTATGTCAGGATTTTTTGTTTTGTTGTATTTCTTGCCACTTGCTACGTAGATAGACAGACAGACGGACATCAAAGTGATCTTATAAAGGTTCCTTTTTTCCTTTTGTGGTGCGGAACCCTAAAAATATAGGGCCGAAGTTAGATGATTATTTCACTTTCTTTTGGTACGCAAAGAGCAAATACATACATAAGGTATCCTGGTGCTGTAGAACCATCCAAAACTTAGAGTGCCTCATTGCGTGCATAAGTCCACGCTAGGCATCGTATATTTATCACTACTGGGAATACGGTAGTTTATGGTCCTCATAAATCTCGATCCAACAAACTAAGCTAACAAAAACTGTCGGATCTGAAAATTCACTTTCGACCTGACATAAAAAGAGCTACTTGAGGTTAGTACTGCATTACTCTACTACTACTTACTTGAACAATGTAGGTGGTTCGAATTTGCTACGAAATGGAATCTCATGAATAATGCTATAATTTGCGCCAAAATATTATATTTAATTAAATAAAACCGTATCAACATCATCAAAAAAACCAGCCAGAAGACGTCCACTGCTGAACATAGGCCTCCCCCATAGAACGCCATAAACTATTCATATGGGGGGATTTTGTCGTAATCACCACGCTTGGCAGGCGGCTTTTTCTGTTACGATTGTAATAACTTCCAAAATATTGGGAAAAATATTTAATACTTATTATATTATAAACATCATTTACGAAAGTGGTTGGTGGCATTGGCCCTAACTTTTAGTGTCTTCTAAAAATACAGCGCTACATAAAACTAATGGTAGGAATTTCGCCAGAAACGAAAGCTTAAGAAGTAATGAAAAGGCTCTAAAATATGACTTTTATAATGCTCTTCTAGTACGACCATTAATCTTGTACAATATAATGCTATGTTAAAAAAAATGTGCGCATGTGTATAGTCTGTACTTATACTTAAAAGTAATTTATGGTAACACTGGCTGCTTTTCAAGTAAGAGCTTTTAAATTCTGAAATCTGGTATCTAGAGCTAAAAAGTAACGAGAAATAGGTAACGTATGCACTCGTTACTATATCAATTTGTACTCGTTGCCAACGTTTCGTTACTTTACTCGTTACTGTTGATACTAACATTAAGTATCGCATTGAGTCGTCATAACATGTAGAAAAGGCCTCTGACATGACTAAACGACATAATTTATTATTGTTATAAAGGTTAAACTGCCACATCGCACTAAGTTTAACTTGTATTTTAGCTTTAGTACGAAAAACGCGAGTAACGATCTGCATTCGTGAGTAACGTTCGTTTCTCTCAATCACGCGAAGTACCACTCGGTAACGAATACATAATAATTATAATATGGTTGTCTGCGCTACTGTAATCACTTGAAAGCCGCAAAGCATTTATCAGAGTAAGTATTCTTATTGTCACTGAGTAGGTACTTAGATGGTGTATTGTGGGTGGAATTTTTATCCAAATTCTTTGTAAGATTATTCAAATGTAATGTAGCGTAAGAAAACAAGAGTACCTACTCAAATAACTTGTCAAATACAGTGAATTTTCAAGTTACATAAATAGTTATGACTAGATATAACGTTTTTTGAGAGACAAACTTTATAGCTATAATATGTCGCTGGAAACATTGTGTCCAAATACATTGAAATAGGTTGTGGTCAGTTTACCATCTGCAAATAAGAATAAGCTTTTTGTGAGTTTATGGGGACGTACCTAACTACGAATTCACAAATATTTTTCTTTACTTTAGCTATGTAAACTGTTCATGCACTTTCCTTCCCGCCGTTTACAGCACATGACAGCTGTCATGTGTCAACGACATGTATGACGTGTGAAGTTTTTCCCACGTCAAAGAGTTCCGATTTAACCAATTTACTGGTAAGCCGCACTAAATAGAAAATTATCAAAAATTGTACTGCAAAACTATTCCCCAAAGTCATTGTTGGTCCTTCGAGCCGGATTTTCTTTAAGGGTAAATTCTTTAAGGGAAACGGGTTTGAAATCCAAGGAGAACGTTATTAGCAATAATATTCCATCACAGAGTAATCCTCTTATTATCGCCGATTAATTAATAATTTGATTTGAATAAAGTGAGGTTAAGTACTAACTATTTTTTTATAGCGACGCGTAGAACATTTGCTTAATTTATTATAATAATTAATGGTAACGCTAAAATGATTAATCATGCACATTTGAAAATCTTATTATTGGGCCTATCAAATAAAACCTAAATTATAATGTAAGGTCAACGTGACCCTAAAACCAAAAACTTCTTTAATATTGATGTTTAATGTTGTTGTTTGTTGTTAGCAGAAAGTTGAGTACCTAGGTACCCTATCAGTTTCAAATTCCCTGCACCAGTATGAAAATACTCAGTTAAATAATAATAATAATATGGGACAACTTCCACACACGGTCATCTGGTTCCAATGGTCGTATATTTTGATTGGGTTGAGCTAGAAGTTTGGTACTGCCACAACTGTATGTATACGTGCTTTAGACTTCTTTGATATTAATATTATTTATGATACCTGAGTAGTTGGTACCAGGCGTTACTGAGAAAAGGGGTTTTGATGCACAAACAGCCGGACTACAAAGTGATCTTTTTTTTTTATGATAGTGTGTGACAAGACGAGCTAATCAGGTGCCTGATGGTAAGCATCCTGATTGCCCATATCAGACACAGTGCCACCCAGTGTTTTATAATTCAAAATTCTGCGCGACACTGCACTGCGCCTGTCACCCTGAGATATGAGTTGTTGAATCTCATCATGCCCAGTAATTTCGCTGGTAACATTGCCCTTCATACCGGAACACACTAATGTTTGCACATTACTGCTTGGCGGATGAATAACTGGCAAAGGTGTGGTACTTCCCCAGGCGGCCCCTCGCAAAAGAGGCCTACCACTACAAAAAAATCATTAAAGGTTTCTTTTCTCCTATTGAAGTAATACGAAATATCAGCTAATAAAGAACAGATTTAAATAACAAAACTCTAATTGGCAATTAAAACACACGTAGCTTCATTAAACCTTTGTGTAGCCAAGAATAAAAATGGTGCATGCTACCTGTCACCCTTCACGAGAATGCTATCCCCGAATAGTTTTACCACTCACGACAACATACATAACATAACATACATTCACGCCTTTTTTCCCGAAGGGGTAGGCAGAGGTGTACCCAGGACTCAGTCCCATAGTAGATACACCCACATTTTACCAGTATGTTATTGGTCCCGTGTAATAGGGGGCGAGCCTATTGATATCTACCGGGTACAGTTCCAGACTTCAGGCAGTTATTGAGATAATTCCTAATGGAAAAATCCAATATTTAACACTATGCCTGACCTGGGGATCGAACCCGGGACCTCTTGATTGGCAGTCGAGCATGCGCCCACTACGCCACCGAGGCAGTCAACACGACAATATACACTGAGTAAATAAACGGCTTCCTCAGGACTCCATACTCTAGCATTCAAGACAAGTGTCGCAGTCACGAAAGCTAAAATTGAACATTATTCTACTTGCGAGTGCAAAACATAAAGGAAAATAGACGTTGAGATAGATCGCAAACATATTTATTATCTTTCAGTCACTTTTATTAAAATAATAATAATGTAGTTGTAAAGCGTAATTAAAGTTTAGTTCCTAAACAAAGATTGTAACGGCCATTTAAATATACCAAGCTACCGAAAATAGATTGTATCATTACTGGCTTCTGTCCAAGAATATTATTAAAATGATCAATTAAAACCTAGTAAGCCTAGTAATAATGTCAAAATAACTATAGTACGTCTCAGACTTTTTTTTTGACAAAAAAAGTATTAGGTAGACTAGGTAAAATCCGAAAAAATGTGTTTATTTCAATGACTAATAAAATTGCTTTCGTGAAGTTATAGAATCAGCCCCTTTAGAAGTGTCTTAGTAAAATTATTTAATACTAGCTGTGCCCCGCGGTTTCACCGAGTAGTCTTCGTTCCCGTGGAAATATTGGGATATAAAGTACTCGTTATGTTATCCCGGGGTCTAAACTATCTATATCCTAAATTTCAGCCCAATCCAATACTAGTGAAGTATCCTTCCTATCAAATTTAAAAATCAATGACGTCTCATCGGCAAATAGAACTATATCTGCTAGACCTTATAAATATGCATTACTGTGAATTGACAGAAGAATATGAAAAAAAAATTATTACTCTTTACATTTGTCTACAGCATAATTGAAATATTCGAGAACGCGTATCCATAGTCTAAAATGCTATATTCTCCAACAAAAGTACCTATAAATAATTTTATTTTGTATCCCCAACCACTTACAATTCATCCCAAAGTAGTAAACAAAGTATAACACTTTATTCTAGAAGCTGAGACGTAGAAGTTGAATTTCATCGACTTTGCCTACATAAATTTAAATTTATGACTTGACAATGTGTTATTGGCATAGTATAATTTAAGGTTCATTGATATTCGTCTATCATTTATTTATTTATTCCTTAGTTATTTCTTTTGACCCGGCAGAGGGACATATTCAGAGAGTGAGCAGCAGCGATCTCCGTTTCCGAGTATTCCAACTACTGCGATCATCAAGCCCACCATATGAGTAGTTTAAGGCGTTCTATGGGCGAGACTGAACATACAGCAGTGGACGTCCTTTGGCTGATGATGAAGTAAGTTAAATTAAACTAAAGATTTTGGGCGATGTATGCAAGAATTTTTATTGTATATTTATATTTATTGCAAACGTCATAAATTAGATTCCTTTAGAATCACTATATAATATTGATTATAGCAGCAAGCGATTATAGCAGCAACTAACTGCTTCAGCGTTTATGTTCCGTTTTGCCGATAACTGGGTTCCATTTGCGAATGTTTCAAACATACATTCACGCCTTTTTCCCGAAGGGGTAGGCAGAGGTGTACTACCCGGGACTCAGTCCCGTAGTGTATACACCCACATTTCGCCAGTATGTTATTGGTCCCATGTAAAAGGGGGGCGAGCCTATTGCCATCTACCGGGCACAGTTCCAGACTCCAGGCAGTTATTGAGATAATTCCTAATGGAAAAATCCAATATTTAACACTTTGCCTGACCTGGGGATCGAACCCGGGACTTCTTGATTGGCAGTCGAGCATGCGCCCTCTACGCCACCGAGGCAGTCGAGTTGCGAAGGTTTCAAAATTTATTATAATGTACTATTATCTTACACAATTTTTTGAATGAAATGAAATTCCATAATTTTCTTACTTTTGCCGTCCGCTTAACCTCCTTTTAATAAATGATAGGATTTAAAGAAATATTTGTAAAAGTGACTGTCGGAGCAATCATGCGGTGAAGCGCTCGCAGAACTTTTGCTACAAACTGAACTGAATTGAAGCGAGCAATTGCTAACATTTCTAACAGTTGTGTCCAGCATTTATGAATATTATTATTGGAAGTAATTTTGATTTAACTCTAAATATTCTTTAAATCGCTAGTCTGTTTTACCTTCTGACTGCCTCGGTGGCGTAGAAGGCGCATGCCCGACTGCCAATCAAGATGTCCCGGGTTCGATCCCCAGGTCAGGCAGTGTTAAATATTGGATTTTTCCATTAGGAATTATCTCAATAGCTGCCTGGTGTCTGGAACTGTGCCCGGTAGATGGCAATAGGCTCGCCCCCTATTACATGGGACCAATAATATACTGGCGAAATGTGGGTGTATCTACTATGGGACTGAGTCCTGGGTACACCTCTGCCTACCTCTTCGTGAAAAAGGCGTGAATGTATGTTATGTTTATGTTATGTTTTACCTTACTTCATCATCATCTCAGCCATAGAAAGTCCACTTCTGAACATAGGCCTCCCCTATAAAGACATGTAAATATATATCTAGTTACATCTAGTCCGGTTGTATGCCACTTTAAAAAAACTTTGAACATTTTTTTTTATTACTTGTTGGAACACAAAAACAAAAATGGATTTTATTTGGAGTGATTTATGGACTATTTTAATTGTAATACTACATACTCATTCATCATTAATTTATTATTATGGTTCATTTAAACTAACAGGCTTTTTTTAGTGGTAGGTCACATTTGCAGGGGGCCGCCTTGAGAAGTACCACACCTTTGCCAGTTATTCATCCGCCAAGCAGTAATGTTTTCCAATTTCCATTACTTAGGGAAAAAGGCGTGAATGTATGTTATGTCTGAGTATGGCATAGGCAATCATGATACTTACCATCAGGCACATGATTTGCTCGTCTTGTTACTATCATAAAAAAAATCTTTTTATGGATCCATCTGAGTTTTAACAGTATTTTCAAAGAAATGTTTCCGCACATAATGTTCTATTTTAGTATTAGCTTAATGTTCATAATGTTGTTTTCCGAAAATGCATAATATTATTATATATTTTCCTAAATCATCAACTTATAAACACATTATAAAGTACGAATATAAGTTCAGATATTCAGAATCTCTGTTACCAAAGACATCTAAATTGATTACAGTTTTAAAATTGAATTAGTACCGCCAAAGAATTTGGAATGAGTTTTAATTAATTTGAAACTAACTTTTGTTTCTGTTCAGTAATTTCCTAATTGTTTATTGGGCCACGGCGTTGTAAAATATTTGTTTTGGAAAGAAAATCTGGTCTATGTTTTATTATTTTGGTGTGATATTTTTTAATTTACAAATATACTTTCTTTTAGAATGGATAATAAATATTTGTAATTCCTGTTCTTGTTTGTAAAATTATTGTATAATGTTATATCATCCGTTATCAATAAACTACCCACAAAAATAAAAATATTATGCGAAAGTAAGTTTCATTTTAAATTGAAGTCATGGCTCATATCCAAGGCATTTTGCAATTTAAAGGAATCAAAGCTTATTGTTGCCACATATTACATAATATTATTATCCGCAATAGAGCAAACTGTTGAAACCCTAATATTATACTTTAATGTAACCTACCATCTTTCTACACAGTTGAAAAAATAATAAAATATTTTATGCTATTCTATTCTATCACTCCGTTTTCACGCATTATCCTCTTTCATGCAGTTTATCCAAGTCTTTTGACGTCCACTCCCTACGATTCAGCTGCAATAAAGGATAAAAAATACTGTTTTCCAATAAAATAGTGTACCATTTACATATCGTTTGCGACTACAACAAAGAAGCTAGAAACATGAAAATTATAATTTCATAAAAATATTATAATTTCCGAGTTTCTTGCGTATTCTAGAGTCACGTCAGTATTCTATGTAAAATTATCCAATCGATTTTTTGTATTCCCCTGTTTTCTCCGAATTGAATTCCAACATTTTACATGTTGATGTTTTAAGCTGAAGCAAACTATGGTTTTATGAAGCAAACTATGGTTATACCATTAATTTTATTTATAAATTCTCTTATAAATTCCTTTTAAAAATTATCAATATTTTGTAACATCTAAAAAATCTTGTTTTACTCGGGTTGCCTAGAAACAATGAAGAGCAAGGCATAAGGCAAGAAAATTATGACAGTGAATGACTGTTTTTACTTTTTTTTTGAAATATCTGTATATATTAGTATCGGAAGGGGTTAATTATATTTGGTAAAATCATAGGATTGAGTGAAATTCCTAAAAGATATCATTTCCTCCCGTTTTCGTTTCGACAATCCCGGCTAACGTAGGATGGTCTTCAAAGGCGGGGGGCTTGGTTAAACTTTAAAAACCTCATGTTCCTCTAAAAGTAAAACTTAATCTCAGTAAGTCCTGCACGCTATGAAACAAGCTGGCGTCTGCTTACTGCTTGAAAGCTCGTTTTAATCTCGTGAGAGCTAATCACGTTTTTGGCGGAAGTTCAAATATTAACTGGACTACATACAGATGTCGGCACGAGAAATGATCACTTGATATTAAGTACATAATTTAAGCTCGTCACACACGCAGCTATAATATATATATTTCTATGACGTCACCAACATATACCGTAATATATATTAATGCATATTAATTAAAACTACTGTATCAATGAAATGAAGGCTAAAATATATATTATAGCATTGTCTCCGTGTGTGGTAGCTTGCTATAATATATATTATAGGACGGTATATTAATATATATTATAGCTGCGTGTGTGACGGGCTTTAGAATGAATACTGCCGCGGTATAGCACAGCGCGGTATAACACAACTGGGCAGGGCAAATAGCACGTAGAACAAATGGCCGAAGACCACGGACCTGCAAGCGCAGCGTAGGATGTCCACCCTCAAGGTGGACAGATGATCTGATAAGGACGGCAAGAACATGCTGGATGCAGGCCGCTTACAGCCGGACTGGATGCAAATAGATTTACGTAACTATGTTCAGCAGATGATGTCCTATGGCTAAGATGATGATGATGTTTATGTTAAGTTTTCTCTGTACTATGTAAATGAACTATGTTTTAAGAAGGTAACAGATTCTATCAATACGTTTGTATTTCAATAACGTACTAAATCAATACTTTTAAGACATAATTTGTCTCTGTTCAAACTAAGTGTAAATTTAACGTGATTTCAGACAAATGTGCTCTTCTTATGTGCCAGCAGTGCCTGTTACAGCTTTGCGTACTCACCGTAAATAAATTTAATTTGTTTACTTTTCATTATAGATGTGGGTTACGTATAACGTAGTGGTTTATTGATATTTTGATTATAACGTGTTTCAAAAAGGTGTATTAATACTTAAGGGGTGTATTTAAGCGTCAACCTTGACATTCTGCAAAAGAAAAATTGCGAAATAAGCAAAAAATTTTGACTTCCATACCTAAGCAGTAATGTACAAATGTTACTCTGTTCCAGTCTGAAGGGTAATGTTACCAGCGAAATTACTGGGCATGACGAGATTCAAAAACTCATATCTCAGGCTGAATAAAAAAACATATAAAAATGCCGATCAGCTGAAAAAAAATCAAATCATGGTTTTTAGACATTCAAATAAAAATGCCTGTTTCGATGTTTTTTCATTACGTATTAAAAAAAAAATAAGAGGAAGTTGATATC
Organism: Hemistola chrysoprasaria; assembly: GCA_947063395.1. Taxonomy (NCBI): domain Eukaryota; kingdom Metazoa; phylum Arthropoda; class Insecta; order Lepidoptera; family Geometridae; genus Hemistola; species Hemistola chrysoprasaria. Next base: position 13,153,437 of record OX346716.1, on the reverse strand, counting down.
TGAAAATTGATACATTGTGAACAAAAACCCCCACACGATAGGAACCAATCAACAAATGCTGGGTCACTCTTCCGTTCACTTGGAACAATCTTTTGTTTGCATTTTCAATATAGAAACATAAAAAGGAGATATTCGAATATATCGTTGATATTACAAATTCCTATTGTGTAAAACCTTTTGTCTCGTTCGTAATTTTTACACTTCAATAGCAAAGTTGCCGACCTGACAATGTTTAAACATAAAACAGCTACCTATGTGTTTTTATTAAATGATCTCCTAAGGAGATCGAAATTTTTAAGAATTCTAAAATAAGCAACAACATTCTTACATTTTGTGTTCAATCTTGCTCCGCAATTTTTAACTTGAGTAGTATTTGCGACGTGACTTGAGATAATGAACTCAGGTATTTTACGGATAGCGTTTGGTCATAAAGTGGAGTGTTTAGTAAGAAATCCACCCATATTTCAGCAGCTCATTATTAAACACATAAAAATGAAATAAAGGACGCTATTAGCTCGCAAGTGCATGAACATGTCTGTTTTGTCTGTGTCTGGGTGTTATAATAAGCTTATATAAGTATCTCGCTTGAGGTGTATTTAAACGCCTTCGGACGGAAGGAAACATTGCCTGAGTGGCTACGCACACCACCTAGTACAAGCGTTGTGAACTATCCCGGGCGCGATGCCTCAGCGCCCGCGCCCGCGCAGGCGTCCCGGTACCAACTATCGCCATTGACGGCCGGTGTTTTGTGTAATATTTGTTTTACGCATATTATTCAATTATGTTGTTTAATTATACACAATAGTCAATAGTTAATAGTTACCTTTTCGTTACTCCTCCGCCATAACTGAGCCAGTCGGACACTAAATAATTAGCAAAAAAATTATTTTATTAAGCAATAGATGTACCTAATAGTTTGGATCGTTCCCATCTATCCTAAGTCCAATTGTTTTGAAATTTAAGGATTAAAACACACATGTGGGTGTATCTACTATGCAAACCTAATCGAATAATAATTAAAGTTATGTGTAACTCAAGTAGACTAATGTCAGTTCCAAGTCACGCGCTTCTAAAACCTTCAATATGACTTGGACTAGGCTAAAACCTATATGTTTAATTTCAGAAATAAATTTACAAATTTTGCCAATAGCTGCAGACATTGATCCCCAAACATTTCGGATTCCTCATATGCATTCTAATTAATTGTAATTTAGAGCGTTTACTCTCAGTTGGTCGCATTTGTACCTAAGTATTATAATATTGAAACCTACTCGTTAATCCAGTTTTAGCCGAACAAAGCCGGATCCCAAATTGGATCGTGATTGAATAAGTAAAACGAATTATTTTTAATACCTGTAACAAATCGCTTGAAACCGCGTGTAAATGCAATAATGTATAAAAATTGTAGTCAGTACATCAAATAACAGGATAATATGAAGCTAGCTGTTGCCCACGGTTTCACCCGCGCGGATTCAAATAAGCAACGTTGTAGATTTCCCCATGTGAATCAGATGTTTTCACGCGGTAAGCAGCCTAGTATGTCCAGCCTCCAAACTATCTGCAAACGAAAAATCATGTCATGCCAATGCTCTGTCGTGATGCGAAAGAAGGACAAACAAACAAACACTTTTGAATTGTTTATTAAAAATTCAAAAGTGTTTGTTTGAGTTGGTGTGTCTGTTGTGTATCTGTCTGTGGCTTCGTAGTACCTTAACTATTGGACCTAATATGATGCGGTTTTTTTGTTTAAAAGCCGACGTGTTTTCTTGGCTATCATCATCATCATCATCTGACCCAGAGTTCCACCTAGTCTGGTTGTAAACGGCCTGCATCCAGCGTGATTCTGCTGTCTTTATCAGATTGTCTCAATACCTTGTGAGTGGACGTCCTATGCTACGCTTGCCGGTCCGTGGTATCCATTGGAGATCTTGTCTCATGAAAATTAGTTTATCTATTCTATAGCGGCTTAAGAGATGCAATTCCCAGTAGTATGATCGATTTGAAATTAATTATCACTTCAACAATATTGCAATAACTTAGTAACCTTGACCTGATCCTGCAGCATCAGGTTCAGATGGATTTTGATACATCAAAACAAATAAATTGATGGAGGCTGAAAAAGTAGAGGAGTTTTTTTTATAATTTCGTAATTTACACTTTTTGGTATTCATTTTTGTAAAAGAGTTTGATACTCAATAATGGATAATAAAGCTTTCACAATTATTCTAACATAAATGAAGCGACTTCTTTTATGGCAACTTACCACATTTAATCAACACCAACGAAAGTTTTTACGAAAGTTAGTATTTTTTTGTGAATTAAATTGAATTTAAAAACTTTTACCACTGTTATATAATGTAGTGAAAGCTTAATTCTCTTTGTTTTGTGTGTTGAACCAAGGATGCAGAATTAATTTGAGCACAATAGACTCGAGCGAGGCCGGATGCGGATAATTTGTGGCAATTAGTCCCAATGTGAGAAATTACTGCGGTTTATATCAAGGTAGAAAGGTTTTAATACTTTTCTTAGTTGAAACAAAAATTATTGATGGTGTTATTGTTTTGACACATATAAAATTATTATTTTAATACTTGAATTAAACATTTTTTAATAGATTTTATCAGGTTTATAATATTATAGTAACAATCGCAAAAACTTATGAAGTCACTAAACTTTTTATATCCACCAAGAAACTTGTACATTGTTACAACTACTTTATTACTAAAGAAGGCTTATTATAAAGTCAATCAGTTCATGGAGGACAAAGATGCTTGATAACTTCTGCATAGCCACCACTCGGCACCTTCTAAACAAACTAACGTAACCAAAACAAATATTATTGTTTAACAGTTACTGTCAGTTGAAAAAATACTACTAATTAAAAAATACAACAACAACAACATACATTCACGCCTTTTTCCTGAAGGGGTAGGCAGAGGTGTACCCAGGACTCAGTCCCGTAGTAGAGATACACCCACATTTCGCCAGTATGTTATTGGTCCCATTTAATAGGGGGCGAGCCTATTGCCGTCTACCGGGCACAGTTCCAGACTCCAGGCAGTTATTGAGATAATTCCTAATGGAAACATCCAATATTTAACACTGCCTGACCTGGGGATTGAACCCGGGACCGGGATTGGCAGTCGAGCATGCGCCCTCTACGGCTTAAAACATTATAATTGACATGAATGTTATGATTAATTCACTACACAATTTTCAATTTAATGTATTAATTTTTAATCCTAAACTAATTATGACATTATTTATTTATAAGTTACTTAAGAAATTTTTGCATGCTAGAGATCATACTGGCAAAATGGCACATTTTTAGCAAATAAATTATTTCATTTCATTTACGCCACCGAGGCATAAAAAAAACGACGAATGCTAAACCTATTAAAGCATAACTACACCTTTGGGTAAAACTATAGCTTAAAGTTTTATCAAAACGAAAGCATAGCTCATTGCAATGAAATCATTCATCAATGTTTCCACAGTTCAAACAGTTCTACGAAATTCTAACTCTGCATACGAACATCGTTGTATTCCCAAACCAACTCATTCGACTGTACCATCTAATTAATAAATGGTTTCAATTAAGCTAAGGTTCAATAAGCGGAGGAGTTCTGCAATCGCAACGATTTCAATTTTGTTTGTGTTGGCCTATTGGGTTTGGATGATTTGCACTTGCACGTTAGATATTATTGACCAAGTATAGCTTGCTTGGGAAGGGCACATATTAGCACGTAGAACTGATGGCTGATGGGGCTGTAAAGTTCTCGAATGGAGACCACGGACTGGCAAGCATTCAAGATGACAATTCAAGACGGAGAGACGATCTAGTAAAGACAGCAGGAACACGCTGGATGCATGCCGCTTACAACGGGACTAGATGGAAATCCATGGGGCCTATGTTCAGCAGTGGATGTCCTATGACTGAGATGATAATAGGTTGCTTACGCACACTAATGCCTTGTTCTAGTTTTTCTCTAATTCTATTAGGGTTTATTAAATATTTAACAATTTATTCACATTTTAAGTCGTAAAATACAAAATAAAGTGCTCTGTGTAAGACAAAAAATATTAACTAGATACCAAAGGCGAGTTGCACAACCTGACCGACGCTCATATCTCTAGTTAGACTATTATTGATTTTTTATTACCCGTTTTACTTAAGAGCGCATCCTAGCTACGACAAACTTGACACAATCCTATGAAAAATTTAACAAAGCGATGTTTTGTATGCCCCTGTTTCCTCCGAAAATAATTAACCCATTGTATAAATTTATATCCTGATGCTTTTAAAGTAAAGTAAACCTTGTGTCAACACAAATGACAAATGACAAAGACCACGTCTGTGTCATTTTAGTTTGTCTTATTTTCTAAACTCTCGAATATTTTATAGTGAGCTTCTAAAAACCCAGTTTTGCTCGCGTGATTAGACGTTCTCTAAAAAGATTATAAACTTATAATTGAAAATAAATTATAGGAACAGCATCTTGTTAAGTACGTAGACCGCCCGACTACCAACAATGACACATCGCAGGTGGACAGTTCATTCCGCTGACCACGCAACATGACCACCTGCGCCAGCGTGAGAACCAGGCACCGAGGGAATTAGTTTAAGCATAATTATAAGTCAGTTTATCTCCATCTGTTGAGGCTTACACTCGCCTAATTATAAGCCATTTTAATTGTAATTTTAATAAATAAGTAAAATCAATTTCGTTTTTTTTAGACCTTGGCTCGCGGAGTGACATAATAAAATGAGATCAAACGGGAGAAACTGGTTCCTCATAACACAGGGAATCCTAGTATGAGGGCCAGTGTTTCTAAACCAATTGAATACTTACGAACATATCATGTAATTATTTAGATATTAAGATATATACTGTACTCTTTTTTTTGAAATAAATATAATATAATATATAATATAATATAAATATAATTATCTTATGAATACCAGGATATAAATATATCAAATAGGTTTACTAAATTTGGAGGAAACTAGAGAAAATGTTACAGGATTTGGGAAATTTTATGGGATATTAGGGTCGGTTAAGCTTTAATCATTTTATTTATTGCACAAATGAATTTAAAACAAATTATCACATTTTTAAATCGGTTGAAAGGCTTACGTTACTATGCTATCATGAATTTCTTTATCAGGCGTTATACAACTTGGCTTTTAGGTCAATTATGAGTTTAATTCCTTCCTCAATATAATTTTACTCGTTGGTATTACGAATACAGGGTCTTGTTTCTTATAGCCTACGCCACTAAAGTGATCCAAAAAGGTCCCGGCCGAAGAAAAGACGGGACTATCTTCAACCTTCAACCTTCATTAGGATTCCGGGGTTCATTAACGATACCAAAAGTAAATATTCTTTCATCGCTTTCCCAAATAATTCCCTTAAGTAATAGAAGCTAATGAAAAATTTTACGTTTGAAATTTACTTTTTTATTCGAATAACATTCGCAAAGGTGTTGTAGAAATGATCTCAACGGTCTCTTTAAGTCTATTCTTAATAAGGTTCCTAAATATAATAATCAAAAGTAAAATAGCTTTCTAACTTTTACCCAAAGCTCCTTATTAAGCTCTAAATATTATTTTACGCCTATGTATATGAGTAGACTCCTCGCTTTATACTCAAGCTGCGGCAAATAAAATAGCAAATAATATTAATCTTCATTTAAACTTACTCTCAAAGGAAAAAAAAGTCTAATATAAAACTTAGAATGCGAAAACTCTGACGTCCCAACTTTTATTGCGAAGCTCACAAAGCCTTCAAAATGCTTCGCCTTAAAAAACAGGGTTGTCACCTTTTAAAAATTATGCTCCCAGCTTGTAAATCTTCTGCTCACTTGCTGAGCCAGGGTTGGAATACGTGAGAATTTTGCATAATACGATGCTCGCATTATCTCATCGCGAGTTCGGTAGTTTTGGAATTTTGCCATATTAAAGTAGCTAGTTTGGAAATGTTACTTTGAACTAACGACTTTTACAATTTTCGTGAATGTCATGCTGTACTTACGATTAAAAATTGTCACCTTAAGGTAAATTAAATAAGAAAAATGGTAAAAATTCCAAGTGGACATATCGTAATTTACTCCTATTGCCTCATAAACTAGGCTTCTACGAGGCATAATCTATATTTGTGTTATCCATATTTGTTATTATAATTAGGTATGAGACGGAAAATCCATATTTCTGCTGTATCCTGTATAGTGGCGTACTGTATCATGTATAGTGGCGTACAGGTAGCCCATAGCCATCCACTGTAACGTTATAGGGTGTATATAGTTATAGTAGGGTTATAGGGTTAGCCCTCTTCCACGATGCCTATGACCATAATTTATTTTCCAGTAGAAGTCTCATTTAGTGCCATCCGTCATCTGAATTGTTGTTATTTCGTCACAAAATTATTTCGCGCCACTTTTGATTCATCCATATTTTTATTGAAAGCTTAACACATAATTATATTTGTGCTTGTGACGATATACAAGTACAAAAATATGTCGCTGTCCATTTTTCTTTTGTCCTCTCCTTTACGCTTCTAAGACAAGAAATAAAAGTGAAATAAGTCTTATTTCATAAAATAATATAACTGGTGAAACTAATTTTCCGTAAGTTGAATAACTTCGTCACATTGTCAACCAATGATCCGACTTCCTATAATTAAATCACTGATATTTTCAACCTTATATCCTAAGCCATATGTACTATATTATTGAAAAGCGCTCTCCTCTATTCCATTGTCAGTAAGTAAAGTTTAATGCGATGGTAATATAACAGTGACTGGCAAATTGTGGCATACAATATATCGCTTTTATCTGTTTTTGCCATGACACAGTGTTTTTGTAAGCTGAGCCAGTTGATTATGACTCAAAGCTTTTTAGAGGTTTATGTAGGAAAAATCAAATACTTTATTGAAAAGTCACACTAATATACTCGTATATAACGAAAATTAGTATGTTTAGACCGCCTCAGTGGCATAATGGGCGCATGCTCGACTTCCGATCAGGATGTTCTGAGTTCAATCCCCAGGTCAGGCAGTGTTATAATATATTGGATTTGTCTATTAGGAATTATCTCAATAACTGTCTGGAGTCTGGAACTGTGCCCGGTAGATGGCAATAGGCTCGCCCCCTATCACATGGGACCAATAACATACCGGCGAAATGTGGGTGAACCTACTATGGGACTGAGTTCTATGTTCACCTCTGCCTATCCCTTCGGGAAAAAGGCGTGATTTTATATTGTGTAGTATGTTTAGATGTGTGCTTGAATCATTTAAAAACTAATAACCTGATTGAGCTGTAATTACTTATTTAACTTATCATAAACAAATACAATTTTACTATTTCTGTCACATCACCGACCAAATGTGATTTACTGTACTCTCCTCTCCCTGCACGGTTGTCTGGAATCGCTCTTAGCGATAAGACCGCCAATTGTTACAGTATTTGTTAAAATTGTATTTTAAATACTTGTAGTGTAATAATAAAGAGTATATCTATCTATCTCTTTATTTAATTAAATAATTTAAGAGATACACCGAAATACTACATAGTAAAAAGTACTGAGAAGTTTCACCCGTCAAGGATACGTTCCCGTAGGAATATCGGAATAAAAAATACCCTTTTTGTAATTCTAAGGTTTAAGCTATCTACATACCAAATTTCAGCTCAATCGGTTCAGTAGTTTTGTTGTGAAAGAGATATAAACATCCATCCATCTGCCCTCCATCCTCACAACCTTCGCATTATAATATTAGATGTGCCCCGCGGCTTCACCCGCGTAATCATCGTGCCCGTGGGAATATCAGAAGAAAAGTACTCCATGTGTTATTCCAGGGTCTAAGTAAGCTACCTACATACCAAATTTCAGCCCAATAGGTTCAGTAACTTTGGCGTTAAGAGTAACAAACATCCATCCATCCATCATCACAAACTTTCGCATTTATAATATTAGTAGGATATTATTAGGATATGTCAAATAAACATCGTAAATCCTATATACAGGTTCTATTTTCATAAACCCAAAATATTTACATCTTGATATTTGCCTACTTTCTCATACGAGTACATCCCCTAACAAATGTAAATATCCGAGCCACCGTCGAAATGAGGCGTGTTCCTAACCCCTTCAAATATATACCTACTCGCTTTAAACACGCGCAAGTTAATGTAAGCAAGGAAAGGTACTTCAAATGCAGGAAATTTTAATCAGAAATTGTACGGTTAGGGAGATTGGCTTGATTAAGTAAAGAGTTAATTACTGAGAGCAAGAAGTGAGCAAACTTCGTTGAATTTTGACAAAACTATCACCAAAAGTCTCATTAAGGCAATTTTGATTTACTCTTATACCTCTTATTTACACAAAAGGGAAAATTTCGTGAAATAATATTAGAACTTATTCTAATATTTTAAGTTTATTTTTAATCCCCGTATAATATTAGTATTGGCGTTGTTGGTATACCTAAAAGATAATAAGTACAAGCACAGTTAACACAGTAGTGAAGAGTCAAGTGACCTCTCGTACGCTGCATTGCCAGGGCGTAATAATTTAGGTATAGTTTGACTGAAACCGTCGGAAATTACATTTCTTCTTTACGTGGAACTCAATGGTTCAATGTGGTTTCAATGGAACTCGCTGCCGTCGTCCGTTTTTCCCTAAAAACTATAACGTGGGTATGTTCAAATCAAGAGTTCAGTAAATACCTATTCGTATTTACTGAACAAGCGTGCTCCAACTTAGACCGCATCATCACTTACCAGCAGGTGAGATTGCGGTCAAACGCCTGTTTAGTTACATAAAAAAAAAGGTTCCTTACGTAGTAATAGTTAGTATTATTTGCTTCCTCTTCACTAACAGGTAGGATTCACAGGAATAACTGGTCAACCCTCGTGTGGTGCTGGGTCGATTACAGGTCTACTGGAAAGGTAATTAGACCATTTCTGTCAGAATTATGTATGCCAGAGCCTCGTTTGTATGTAAACACATTTGTTGGTCTTTCAGTTAAGTTACAATATGGGGCGCTTCAAAAAGAGAGTGAATATAAGTCTTCAAGGGTCGGCCACATACTGGCAATACCCCTTGTGTTGCAGGTATGTATAGGCGGCGCTGCTTGTTTGCCATCTATGGCGTAAAAAAAAGCAAGTAATGTTGGCTTGGATCATCAAGTGGTAGAAACCCTAACTATGTATAGTGACTGAATGATAAAACATTTATGTAATATTAATAATAGTTATCTTTCATGCCGTAAATAGTTCTATTATTGATTTGAATATCGCAATTCTATCAGAGAAAATGAATCACTACATTCCTTCTTACAAAGGATTTTCTTTCGATTCAGTTGCGAAGATCTGCAAAGTAGAATTATATTAGCTATGAACTTGATCTACAGTTTTCGTGATAGTTTAAGACAGTTGGTTAATTTGGAATTTTGTTTTAAGTTAACTGCTTATGGAAAATTTTCATTGTTCATTTATTCATATATCAGCAGGAACACGCTGGAGGCGAGCCACTTATAACCGGACTGGATGGATATCTATGGGGGGCCTATGTTCAGCAGTGGACGTCCTATGGCTGAGATAATGATGATAATGCTTATTATTTCTAACAATAATATCCATTAAAATTTTGGACATTAAATCGATTTTCTACCAAGGATAAACTCAAACTCAAACTCAAACAGATTTATTCAAATAGGTCATAATCTGACACTTTTGCACGTCAATAAAGATAAACAGTACTGAGTCTACCGTGCGTTCGGAAAGATACCTCTACAAGAAGAACGCACAAGAAACTTGTAGGGCTTAATTTTTTCAACAGATAGTTTTACAATATTTGGATTGGTTACATTCGTTTTCTTTAAAGGTGCCGCGAGGCGGCTATGCAGAAGTTTCCAGGCATCTTTGTCCTCTATGTACTGGTTGACTTTATAATAAGCCTTCTTTAGTAAAGTAGATTTTATATAGGTTTTGAATTTACCCTCTGAGAGCCCAGTTATCTCTTTTGGGATTTTATTATAGAAACGTACACTATTTCCTAAGAATGTCTTTTTATTTGTTTTAGATAATCTAAAGCTAGGTGCAGCTATTTTGTCTTTATTCCTAGTATTAAAATTATGAAGGTCACTATTTAATTTGAATTTATGTAAATTTTTACGCACATACATGATGTTCTCATAAATGTATAAGGATGGTAGGGTCAGTATGTTTATATCTTTAAATAATTCCCTCAGGGATTCCCGTGGACGCATTTTTGTAGTATAAAGATAGTTTCTATATCTGCGGCTGACCCCCACAACAGAATCCCATAAGACATCAAGCTATGGAAATATGCAAAGTACACTAATCTCGCCGTGGCTATATCTGTTAGTTGCCTAATTTTATAAACCGCGTAAGCTGCAGAGCTTAGTTTCCCTGAGAGCTCGGTGATATGAGTGCTCCATTGCAGTTTAGAGTCTATATTTATGCCAAGGAACAAAGTTGCATTGTCAATATTGAGTCTTTCACCGTTATAAATATAAGTCTTCGATGTTAAGTACCAATTACCAATATATGTTTGATTGGCGTAGGATAGAGCCATAGTAATTAGTGGCATAATGTTTAATTAAAATCATATTATGCCGGATTTGCTTAAGATGGGCAGTGCAAATATTATTCATTTATATGATAACCACCTTTAGTACTTAATGAAAAATAAATTCTAATATTTTGATGGTTTCAAAAACTAAAGATATTACAAAGTTCTAGAAGGTTTTAACTAAAGACGGTAAGGCGAAATTATTGATCCGTCATATTTGAACGTAAAGTAGCAAAGCTCCCCTATTTTTCACTCAATTTGAAACTAGAGTTGCAGATTAGAATGTTCCTTGACGTGAAGTTCTTTTCACGTACGTGCTTTATTATATAGAAACATCGATGCGCGTACTGGTATGTAGTGGTTCCTGGCTCTCGACCAAAATGCACCGCCCGTGTAATTAAATAGGACATTTCGACCACCATTCAGCGACAAATACCAGCACGTTATTCTCAAACGGTTCTGCTTAGAATTATCCTTCAATGTACGAGCGATAAGGTATATTTTTCTGTACACTTTTTAAATGGCTTCAGAATGACTCGCAAAAGATCTTTTATATGGGTGCTTCTAAAGAAGCTAATATTGCAGATCTGGGGAGCTATTACGTACTACAGTTTACTGGCAATGAAGAATACTGTTTATACAGGTTTCTTACGTCCGGAAATTTCAGAGAAACCACAAGCTGTACGACTGAAGCCGTAGAAATAAGCTCGTACATTCGTAATAAGATCGACGGATTTGAAAATGGCAGAAGTCGTCAACTGATCTTCAAAACTAATTTCAGAAACACTTAAGAGCTTACCGGCCTTCTAGGAATTTGACACAATCCTATGAAAAATTCACCAAATCTATATTTTGTATTCTCCTGTTTCCTCCGAATATAATAAACCCATTCTATAAATATATACCTTGATATTTTATAGTGAAGTAACCTATGTCCCTGTTATCTTAATTTTTCTTAAAAACCCTTGGTTTTTTCATAGTGAACTTCCAAAAATCCTAGTTTTTCTCGCGTGATTGGACGTTCACTACAAAAAATTTAGCGTTTATAAACAAAAATAAAATGATAGGGACATGCTTTAGTACTTCACAAAATATCAGGATATAAATTCTATATAAAGTCTAAGTGCGGAAAAGGATTCCACTTTACATTACATCAGGATATAAATATATCAAATAGATTTAATGTATTCGAAGGAAGCAGGGGAATACAAAACATCGATTTAGTAAATTTTCCATAGGATTGTGTCAAACTGCTAAGAAGTCCTCTTTCCTGTTAAGCGGTAAAAATAGCAGAGATTTTAGTAATTTAAAGGAAAAATATTACTGAGAGGAAAGCCATCTACTTGGGCCATTGTGCGTGTACTTGCTCCGGGCGTATTTCTAAAACGGTTTTATTACGACACGTACAAAACAATGTTTATTAGTTTCTTGCGCCTCTTTCCGTTTTGTGCTGCGTCCTTATTGTATTGTTTTTTAAGTCTGTTGTCTGGTTTTATGAAAAAGTAATATGAAACGGGATGATGATCTTTCACTTACAATAATGAGATTTTGGGGAGCTGAAGTTTGAAACTGGTTTTCGTAAAATAACCGGCCCCCTTATTAGGAACAGCAGCAAAAGTGTGGAAAGCGTTTCATTCCTTAATGTCTGCTGTCAAACGGCATACAAAAAATTAAAAATGAACGTTTGACAGCAAAATTTACTGCTGTTGTTATGCATGCATGTTCGTAATACCAACCGGGTTTTGTTACAAAAATTGGTACTTAGCTTTAGTGTATCATAGATTCGATACAAATAGTAGGTTTATAGCAGTGATAGGTAAAATAAAAAGAAGGTTTATTTTAATGTCAATCAGTACAAAGATGCCTGGACACTTCTGCATAGCCACCACGCGGCACCTTCCAAACAAACGTAAAACTACCAGTTGAAAATATTAAGCCCTAAAAGTTTCTTGTGCGTTCTTGTAGAGGTATCTTTCCGAATACTCTTTACATTTATTGACTTGCATGAAGTGTCATAATATTGTGACCGAATTGATGAATAAATTAATTACAATTTAAAAACTGAAATACTAACTGGAAAACTAAGCCTCTCCTCGGTGCCGCAGTGGTGTATTAGTCGCAAGCTCTACTTCCAATAATGAGGTCCCGCATTCGATTATTGGATTTTTTTCAGTGATACCCTGGAGTCTATAACTGTGCCCGGTTGATAGCAATATACGGCTCGCGCCCTATTGTAAGAGACTTAAAAACATAACTAGGTACACCGCTGTACCTACAACTACTAACTACTTTGGGACTTGGTCCTGCGTATATATCCGCCAACCCCTTTGGGAAAAGGCGTTTTGTTATGGTTCCTTCAAATTTGGTAAAGAAACCACCTGATGGTGAGTGGTTACCGCCACCTATGGATACCTGCAACACCAGAGTTATACCAGAGTCAAGACTCTATTCACTCTCCTTGTGAAGAGCCCCATATTCTCTCAGGCGATGGCGACTAGTACGGAGATAGAATGGTGACGCCGTCACATATTATAACCGTGACCGTGGATAGACAGTGTTAATAATAGCTATATGATATTATTGACCGGTTCATCATTAGCAGACAAAATGCCTGACATTGCTCTAAAAATCATAATAATATCATATAAGAAGAAAGCAGATATTAAATGATATAGCAGAAAGTTAATGAGTCTACGTCACACTAGACAGCTGTCTCCAAGATAATATTATAAGGATAAGAGCATTAATTCTTAATTAAAGTGTCGAGGTTGACCTATATTTGGTTACAACTTGGCCGTGGTAGTAAAAGCTTTTCCCTTTGTCAAAATTGCAGCTATGTTTCATCCAAAACTAATTTCGTACAGTACAGAGTTAGTTTTTCAAAAGAAGTAGGAATATAAAGTTAGTGATTTATGGCTTACTAGCTATTTCACGCGGTTACACCCGCGTAGTCTTCGTTCCCGTGGGAATATCGGATTAAAAATTACCCTATGTGTTATTTCATATATTTTACAAAGAATACAAACATCCATCCATCCACCCATCTATCCTCACTAACTGTCTCGTTTACAATATAAGTAGAATAGGTCTATAACCATCATATACTTTTTCGCAAAGTTTAATAATGTCTAAACAACAAGTATTTATGGGATTACTTTTAAGAATATAGGGTTATTGGTAATCAGCCAGAAACCTCTTAAGGGATCGTTATTCTCATAATTTGGATCAACTTCCAGTATGGCGCCGACTCTGAAATCGCGAATAAAAGCAGCTGTTACGTACATTTTATTCTAGGCCAAGAATATCTATGAAAATCTATGAATTCTATGAAATAGCTCTTTTTCGCGATATCAGAGTTGGTTCCATAGTGAAATTTGTTTTAAATTATGAATGCAATAATTCCTTATGAGGTTTCTAACTGATTACCAATAACCCTGTATACTGGTTGTTTAAGGATATTGACTGCCTCGGTGGCGTAGAGGGCGTATGCTCGACTGCCAATCAAGAGGTCCCGGGTTCGATCCCCAGGTCAGGCAGGGTTAAATATTGGATTTTTCCATTAGGAATTATCTCAATAACTGCCTGGAGTCTGGAACTGTGCCCGGTAGATGGCAATAGGCTCGCCCCCTATTACATGGGACCAATAACATACTGGCGAAATGTGGGTGTATCTACTATGGGACTGAGTCCTGGGTACACCTCTGTCTACCCCTTCGGGAAAAAGGCGTGAATGTATGTTATATGTTATGTTTAAGGATATTCTCATCATCATTATCGTTCTCATCTCAGCTACTGCTGGAAAAGACCTCCCCCCAGATTAGTTAGATTTTCATCTAGTCCGGTTGCAAGAGGCTTGCATACTTGCGTGTTCCTGCGTTCTTTATTATATTTATTACATTGTCCACCTTGTGGGTTGACGTGATACTTTGCGCTGGTCTGTGGCATATTCGAGAAACTTACAACCCTATCGGTCATCAGTTTTACGTGCTATGTGCCCTGACCATTGCCACTTTAACTTGCTAATCTGATGGGCTTTGTCGGTAACTTTCGATCGTACTTTCAATCGGATCTCCTCAGTTTTGATTCGCTTGCGTAGAGAAATTATGAGCACAGCCTCTCTATAGCTCGTTGTGCTACTTTCAGCTTACTAATAAATAGAAGGCCCACAGAAAGAGACCATGTTTCAGAGCCATAAGTCATTGGTCATACATTACATAAACATACATTCACGCCTTTTTCCCGAAGGGGTAGGCAGAGGTGTACCCAGGACTCAGTCCTATAGTAGATACACCCACATTTCGCCAGTATGTTATTGGTCCCATGTAATAGGGGGCGAGCCTATTGCCATCTACCGGGCACAGTTCCAGACTCCAGGCATTTATTGAGATAATTCCTAATGGAAAAATCCAATATTTAACACTTGCCTGACCTGGGGATCGAACCCGGGACCTCTTGATTGGCAGTCGAGCATGCGCCCTCTACGCCACCGAGGCAGTCATTGGTCGAATTCCAATAATCACTGTTTGTTAATCACCATTAATATATATTTATTATTTTTGTATTTTTGTAATAATATATTTATTATTTTTGTCACACCACTGACCAAATGTGATTTACGGTACTCTCCTCTCCCTGCACGGTTGTCTGGAAGAGGTCGCTCTTAGCGATAAGACCGCCAATTGTTGCACTATATACTGTTTACTTTAATTTTTAAGATTTATTGTTTTTGTGGTGTACCAATAAAGTGTTTATCTATCTATCTATCTATACTAATATTATAATGAGAGAAACTTTGTTTTTTTTGATTTTTTGTTTTTTTGTTTGTAACGAATAGGCTCTGAAACTACTGGACCGATTTTAAAAATTCTTTCACTTATGGATAGCTTAATTCAGTGTGAGTGCCATAGGCTATATGAGATTTCGAAAAAAAATGGGGATCCGTAAGAAAACTGCAATATTGTGAACCAAGGTGTCACATAATATAACTATCATATTCATAAATTTGCGTGCGCTGTGAAATCCATTGATGATAGAATAATATAATGTACTAGGGGTTTGTAGTACTTATCAATATCTACAAAATAGTCCACGGAAATTTTATCCATCTATATTGGTTTAGTCACAATAATCGAAACAGACATTATATGCATGCGCTGTGAAAAGTATTGGAGTTAGAATAAAGTAATGTACTAGGAGTTTGTCGTAATTATCAATACCTACAAAACAGTATATATAGATTATATCCATCTTTTTTGGTTTAGTCACAATAATTGAAACAGTGATTATTTTTCATGCGGTGTGAAAACTATTGGTGGTAGAGTAAAGTAATGTACTAGGGGTTTGTAGTACTTATCAATACCTACAAAACAGTGTACATAGATTATATCCATCTTTTTTGGTTTAGTCACAATAATCGAAACAGTGATTATTTTTCATGCGGTGTGAAAACTATTGGTGGTAGAGTAAAGTAATGTACTAGGGGTTTGTAGTACTTATCAATACCTACAAAACAGTATACATAGATTATATCCATCTTTTTTGGTTTAGTCACAATAATCGAAGCAGTGATTATTTTTCATGCGGTGTGAAAACTATTGGTGGTAGAGTAAAGTAATGTACTAGGGGTTTGTAGTACTTATCAATACCTACAAAACAGTATACATAAATTATATCCATCTTTTTAGGTTTAGTTACAACAATCGAAGCAGTGATTATTTTTCATGCGGTGTGAAAACTATCGGTGGTAGATTAAAGTAATGTACTAGGGGTTTGTAGTACTTATCAATACCTACAAAACAGTATTACATAGATTATATCCATCTTTTTGGGTTTAGTCACAAAAATCGAAACAGTGATTATTTTTCATGCGGTGTGAAAACTATCGGTGGTAGATTAAAGTAATGTACTAGGGGATTATAGTAATAATTATCAATACCTACAAAACAGTATACATAAATTATATCCATCTTTTTTGGTTTAGTTACAACAATCGAAGCAGTGATTATTTTTCATGCGGTGTGAAAACTATCGGTGGTAGATTAAAGTAATGTACTATAGGTTTGTAGTACTTATCAATACCTACAAAACAGTATTACATAGATTATATTCATCTTTTCTGGTTTAGTCACAAGAATCGAAGCAGTGATTATTTTTCATGCGGTGTGAAAATTATTGATGGTAGATTAAAGTAATGTACTAGGGGTTTGTAGTATTTACCAATATCTACAAAATAGTCTACGGACATTTTATCCATCTATTTTGGTTTAGTCACAATAATCGAAAGTCATTATATGCATGCGCTGTGAAAAGTATTGGTGGTAGAATAAAATAATGTACTAGGGGTTTGTAGTACTTATCAATATGATCAAAATAGCTCACGATAAATTTATACATGTGTTAAGGTTTGGTCATTGTAACAGAAATTGTCATGCGTGCGCTGCGTAAACCATTAGGGTTATATCTATTAAAATACAATGTATCACGAATTTACTCCTGTTAAACGTCCACTATACCTACTTCTGCTACCCGTGCGAAGCCGGGGTCGGTCGCTAGTCTAATATATTTACATTATCATAATAATAATTACATAAATGCATTAATTACCATTAGATAAAAGCTAAGTTCAGAATCACTGACGCGTGATCAAAATGCTGGCGTTTATAATATGGCCCAACGTCTATGCTATTGCTATTCAACGTGGCAATGCTGCCAGTATCTTGGGTACGCTGCCATCTGACAGTGGTGGTAGCACTTGGATTTTCTATAGGCTGACATGTCAGCCTGTGGATTTTTTAAGTGTTCTAAGGCATAGTGTATTTAGTTAGGGTAGATAGTAAGTATAGCTCTATTGTTTAGTATTTTTTCAATAAAGGCACTCTGCCATAATAAATAAAGAGAATCATATTTTCGAGGCAAATAAATTATTATATCCGATTCTGATGGCCCCGTTGAAATATTCTTCAGTTAATATGAACCAATAAAAATATCTTAATTAATTAAGTACTGAAGATTGTCTTTTTTTCGTTAACATCGTGAGATTATCAGTGACAGCGTTTAATTAGTTCGAAGAATTGTATGGCGTTATTAATTTAATTTGGATATTTTATCTTTATAAATATACTAGCTGTGCCCTGCGGTTTCACCCGCTTAGTTTTCGTTGCTGTGGTAACATCGGGCTGAAAGGTAACAAACAAGTAAAAGAGTAACAAACATTAATCCATCCATCAATCCATCGATCCTCACAACTATCGCATTTATTTTATAATATTAGTGACATAGTAGCTTTATAAAAAAATGGGAGGGACCCTATTTTAAGCACCATGTACGCATATTGATGGCATAGAACATGTAACCTGAAGCATGATTTTGTGTTCTATGTCATTCTATTGTGTACAGTGCATTAGTACTTTGTTACTGCATAAGTTTCATCATCATCGTCATCATCATATCAGCCATAGGACGTCCACTGCTGAACATAGGCCTCCCCCTTGGATTTCCATTCAGTCCAGTTGTAAGCGGCCTGTATCCTTTGCATAATTTTAATTATTATACCTAACTAACATAGATTTTAAGTTTCAAACTACTAACAATAATATGGATCATGTCTGAATTAAAAAGATTTTTTTTTATTTTTTTTATTTATGATGACGTTATGCGGTGACGGTTTCGTGAAAGTTGAAAATTGTATAGTTAAAGCCCATTGCACACATGACTGCAGGCGCGGGTCGTGTTCATGCCGGTATATTTATTTGTATGGAGGACAACACACTATAGCGTACACGGGACGGGCGCGTTTCCTTGTATTTGACACCCGTCACGCGTTCACCCATGTGTGTTTTGAACTTATTATCTGTATTGTTTAAAGTATGGAGTTGTTTAAACTAATGGAATGAGTTACCGGAATCATGATTAAAATTTAATGGGCGATTTTGACATTGATCTCTCATTTTTTTAAATAATAGTTGTTTTAAATTATATTTTATGTACCTACCTATGTAATAATATTTTAAATTGCTTAATGAATATTTCTACAACTTGCTTATATTCTGCTTGACTGCCTCGGTGGCAATGGAAAGCTTCGCCGCTCCCGAGTTTTAACGCTTAGATTTTGAAATAAAATCTTTATAAGATTAAATTTTGGTCTTTTTTAAAAAATAAATTTCTAACATACGAGGGGAGGTCAAAAAGTTCGCGGAATGAAAGGGAAGGGGGGTGAATTTAAACATGAAATTATTATTCCTTTTCAATATATTCTCCATTAACCCTAATACACTTTTCAGACCTTTCAAATAATTTGTTTATACCTTCGAAAAAAAATGATTTGTCAAGGCTTTCAAAATAAGCAGATATTGCCGACTTCACTTCATCGTCATCCGTAAATTTCTTTCCACCAAGCTCTTTTTTCATGTTTGGGAACAAATAATAATCACAAGGTGCCAAATCTGGACTATAGGGAGGGTGGTTTAAAGTTTCGAAGCCGCACTTGTGTAAGGCAGCCATGACTCTTGTGAACGGGTGCGTTGTCGTGCAAAAGGAGCACACCTCGAGACCATTTTCCCCTTCTCTTTTCTTTAATTGCTACTTTTAATTTTTCCAGTAGTGTAGCGTAGTACTTCCCCGTGATATTGACACCTTTATCTTTATAATCGATCAATAAAATCCCCTTGGAATCCCAAAAAACTGTAGCCATAATCTTTCCGGCCGATTGTGACACCTTAAACTTCTTGGGCGGTGCTGCGCCTTTTTTGTGCCACTGCATTGACTCCTGCTTCGACTCAGGTTCATAGTGATGAACCCAAGTTTCATCTCCAGTCACAATTCGGTTCAGAAATTCATCCCTGTTTTCACTACACAGCTCCAAAAACTCGCGCGAACACTCGACGCGCTGCTGTTTTTGAAGCGCTGTGAGCATTCTCGGTACCCATCTTGCACTGACCTTAGACATGCCAAGATGGTCATGGAGAATATTCAAAATGGTCGTAGATGATACTCCAGTCATCTCTGCGATTTGTTTCTTCTTTAGGCGTGCATCTTCTAGAACAAGTTTTTCAACTTTTTCAACAATGTCTGAGGACGTTGCTTCAATTGGCCGACCTGAGCGCTGATCGTCTTCAATTGAGTCTCTGCCTTGCTTGAAAAGACTATGCAACTTGTAAATCATTGTTTTTCCAGGGCAGGAGTCCCCGTAAACTGATGACATAATTTCTTCTATAATGTTCTGAGGTGTTTTTCCTTGCTTAGTGAGAAACTTATCACGGCACGATACTCAATTTTCTCCATAGTTGATATTTTCTACCCGATTGACTTGTTTATCCAGCGATATCTCAAAGGTTTATGAACCGATTGGGCTGAAACTTAGTATTTATAATTGTATTGAGTCAACAAGTAGCGACAGGTAAAAATAACTACCCCCTTCCCTCTCTAAACCCTCCATTCCGCGAACTTTTTGACCTCCCCTCGTAGTGTTCATTGTTAAATTGCCTATCCATAGTGTAAGTAGCAAATTAAAAATAATGGTTGCTTTACTAGGAGATGCCGATACTCTAAATCCGCGAGGAGTATGAATGCTTGTTAATAAGAAATAATTATTTCTTATTAATGTGCTTTTGTTGTGAGAAAACTACTTCATAAAATTCTACCATTTTGAAGTCAAGATGACGTATGTATGTATTATATGTTAGTACCTTTTATTAGTTACCAACTAATAAATTTGTTTTGGATAAAGTAGACAACTTCAAAAAAACTGCACAAAAATGTCTAGCGCTGCGTTTTGCACGGGGTGGCGCTTATCAACTTCAATATACGTTAAAAAAGCGATAGTAATAAAACAACTAATCCAGTAAAAAAGCTACACAAATAAACAAAACTTTGTGAATAACCTTCCAAAAATTACCATATTCTAGTAAAATTTGTAACAGGCTTATTTGGAATAACCTAACAGATACCAGTTATCGATAAGGCATAATATATTACTCTCTGATTACAGCCGTTGCCCCAAAACGTTAGAGGAAATTAAAGCCTCGCAATACATTACTGGGAAAGCAAATATTTATGTTATTTTACTTGTAACCTTTCAAAGTATCGTATAGTTTATTATTGAAAATAATTAAATAATAACAATGAATTTTCTAATCTAATTTTTTTTTTTACCTCTGTTTCAAGACAATGTTATAACATTCCTTTCCTATGTTGTTTTTAGGTGTTTTGCCTATTACACCGATCGGTGTGTTCATCATCATCATCTCAGCCGTTGGTGATCCACTACTGAATATAGGCCTCCCGCATAAAGGGGCGTTTAGCCAATACTCGACACGCTTGGCAGGCGAGTTGTCGAGCGCAGTTCGATAGTTTGTTGCAGAGGACGCCGCTGCCCATCCTCTGGATCTGTTAACCCTTAGCCGGCTCTTACGGCAACCACGAGTAGAGAGGATGGAGCACTATTCTAAAGCCAGTAACTCCACGACATTGGTGTGTTAAATGAAAGTATTCGACCAGGAAACGGATAGGGAACGTGTATTTTGCATACGATAATGTACTAACTCGTTCTCATAGAAATAATTGTTGGAGAGCTAACGCAGTGCACGGCACGCAACGGTCACGAAACGGTTTATTAGGCTCATACATTTATGCTTTTCATGATTATTTTTTTGCCGGCCTTTAGCGTTAAACATCCTACAATACTATAAATGCGAAAGTTTGTGAGGATGGATGGATGCTCGTTACTTTTTCACGCAAAAACTACTGAATCGATTGGGCTGAAATTCGGTATGTACTTAGATAGTTTAGTTTTATGGAACAGCACATGGGATACTTTTTATAACGATATTCCCGCGGGAACGAAGATTACGCGGCTGAAATCGCGGGGCACATCTAGTCGTATATAGTGGGCAATAGTGGATAATGAGTGTGTTACCTCTTTGATGGCGGAGATAATTGTGTATTGTCCTTATTTCGTCGTTCTAATTCGACGATGCTTTTATAATGTTCGGATTTGGTTAACTTATTTGCACTTAGCATAAATTATGTCATGTCGACTAAAGTCGACTTGCTCGCGTAGTGACAAAAAAAGTTAAAAAATACCGAGAAGACACAGATTAGGACAGCAGGACTCAGTGTCCTGTCAACTGTCACTGTCACTTAGATTGATACTTTTTTTATATCGGCGTAGCAGCTGTGTCACGCGTCAAGTTCATCCTAATACTATTATAAAGGCGAAAGTTTGTAAGTATGGATGTATGTATGGATGTTTGTTACTCTTTCACGCCAAAACTACTGAACCGATTGGGCTGAAATTTGGTACGTAAGTAGCTTAGACCCTGGAATAACACATAGGGTACTTTTTATCCCGATATTCCCACGGGAACGAAGACTACGCGGGTGAAACCGCGGGTCACAGCTAGTTTGCTAATAATTATAGTCTCTTGTGGCGGGAACAATGTGCTCTATGTTATAGTTCGCCTGTCACCATATTTCCGTAAGTATTTTGAGAACTTATTGTTTTCTTATAGTTTTCAGACCACGTCATAATGAAAAATACGAGTACTTCTAACATTTTAGCTCTGAAACTGGAGTCCATGAAATTGTCAGTCACGGATTATCAAGACTTTGATTATGTTATATTATAATCCTTTCTTCTTTATTTAAGAATATTACTTTTAAATACTCAATAATCACAGAAAAAGTATCATAGTAACACCATCAATAATTTATTAGTTGTTGAAATAAAGTTTAAATTTACATTGATTAAGGTACTTGTTCACGGTAAAAGTGTCAATTATGTTGTCATTGAACTGCCCCAAAATACACCAAAAACTATGAAGTACTTTATTGCGTGACTCCGATTTTATCAAGTTTTAATTTGCAGGTGACAACGACTTTTTCTGTGTTATGCGTTGCTTTCTAATTTAACGGCTAAAACCCTCCAAATTGTATTATGTATATAATAGAGCCGTTTCCTCGTTAAGCGTCAAGTGAATAGTGAATAGTCATAATAGATAGTAGTATATTCATTGTTATGTCTTAGAAAATTGTCGAAAAGAAAACCTAAAACGATATTACATCACGTACCAAGTGTGTCAGAATCTACAATTTGGTAGTTAAGATGATAAAGTCATAAAAAAAATGACGACAGAGAATGAGAGATTGACTCACAGTTGTATCGTTATCTCCGAGCAGACCCACACAAGCCAAGACCCCAAGCAGGACCCATGCTCAAAATAACCCCCGCTCCAACCGTAACCAAGTGTAAAACGCAAAGCATAAAATTATCAAGTAAAGTGTGAAGGTCTAAACTTCCAATAAATGAATGCATTGGTACAAATATCTAAGCGCCTGTTTCATTTCTGTTTCTCTAAGCTTAAATGAATTCCCTATGTATAGTGACTACAATATATAATATTTTATATGTATTGTGTTAATATATTGTAAGTGTTTAGCTCGAGAACGCTCATTGTGGCTCAAGTTTCTTGAGGTTTTGTGTAATTATGTACAGACGAGATAGAAGTGAAATATTTGCTAGCGCTTGGTTTGTGTGAAGAGTTTACATACGAGAACTTTTGTTTGTGATTGTACAATTTAGAAGTAGATTTAATGTACTTCCTGCTTATTATATCCTTACATTCATAGTATAACAAAGTGGATATCCTCATATTATGTCTGTCTCTCTGTCTATATGTCCATTAACTATTATATGTTTGTAGGTTTGAGGAAAGTTTTCATGTTTCATTATATAAGTAACTATCAAAGTTTTGTTCAAATAAATTTATTGGCGTGCGTTGAGTAAAACAAGTTATATTTATGTAAACGGTGTAGTTTATTAGAAAAAAAAAGTTAAGACAGATGTTTGTTAGGTGCCACGGAGAAACTGGGTACGTTGGTAGTAAATACAGTAAGTAAAATAAAATAAAATTAATGTCTTAAACAGTGTGAAATTCCATTTGCAATATAACAGCTCCTTTTAATTTATCTTTTAAAAGTATGTACGCTTATTCATAGATATGGGATGAAACTTTGGGACGAATGCTAATTATAATGTAAATAGTACATATTAATACTTTAATAGACTTAAGATGGCAACTGAACCACTTTTAAAAGAAAGAATTGCAAAATTAGCAAAACATTTAGATATATTTAGACTTCCCATACCAAATGGATCGACTCGGTAAATTTGTATACGAAGCCGAATACTGTTTCGCGAATTTTGAAATTATTTCTTCAGCAAGTTGTGTTTAAGAATTTGATACAGTTTCTAACTAAAACTTACTAGATCGATGTTTTGTATTCCCCAATTTCCTCCAAATATTATTTCACTCACTCGATAAATTTTTATCCTGATATTTGCATATCCCCATTGTTTTATTTTTTTATAAACTCGTAAAATTAATAATAATAATAAAGGTTGAGTCATGCCAAAACCCTGTTGTATTGGTAAGCCAGGTGTAACACTTTTAAGAATACCTCATTTTCATAGAGACATTACCAGGGGCAGTGTCCTGATAGTTTATTTTCTATGGTCCTGACGACGTCTGACTCAAGGGACCGTATTACCGCCAGTTAGTTTTTCAACTCCACATTGTATTGTGTTAGATTTATCAAAGACAAGATTTTGTAATGTTTGTGTAATAAAGAGAACAGAATATTTTTACTCATACAAAAAGTCACTATTTCTCACCACTCACTATGATCCTGACGTACTCTTTCGCTTTTTTGCACTTTAATGACATTCTTTATACTGCAGTTCACTCTTATTTTCTTTTGACCTGGCTTTTTCTTAGAACAACATTATTTTTTTTGAATTTTTAATTTTCGAATTTAATATTTTCCAATTTATTACAAAATAACTTTCTTATTTTAGAAGTTAAAATGACCGGTAATGCTATCTATACTAATATTATAAAGAGAGAATCTTTGTTTTTTTGTTTTTTTGTTTGTAATGAATAGGCTCCGAAACTACTGGACCGATTTTAAAAATTCTTTCACTTATGGATAGCTTAATTCAGTGAGAGTGACATAGGCTATATGAGATTTTGAAAAATATTAGGGATCCGCAAGAAAACTGCAATATTGTGAACCAAGGTGTCACATATATTCATTAATTTGCGTGCGCTGTGAAAACTATTGATGGTAGAATAAAATAATGTACTAGGGGTTTGTAGTACTTACTAATATTTACAAAATAGTCCACGGATATTTCATCCATCTATTTTGGTTTAGTCACAATAATCGAAACAGACATAATATGAATGCACTGTAATAAGTATTGGAGGTAGAATAAAGTAATGTACTAGGGGTTTGTAGTACTTATCAATACCTATAAAACAGTATACATAGATTATATCCATCTTTTTTGGTTTAGTCACAATAATCGAAAAAGTGATTATTTTTCATGCGGTGTGAAAACTATTGGTGGTAGAGTAAAGTAATGTACTAGGGGTTTGTAGTACTTATCAATCAATACCTACAAAACAGTATACATAGATTATATCCATCTTTTTTGGTTTAGTCACAATAATCGAAGTAGTGATTATTTTTCATGCGGTGTGAAAACTATTGGTGGTAGAATAAAGTGATGTACTAGGGGTTTGTAGTACTTATCAATACCTACAAACCAGTATACATAGATTATATCCATCTTTTTTGGTTTAGTCACAATAATTGAAGCAGTGATTATTTTTCATGTGCTGTGTAAACTATTGGTGGTAGATTAAAGTAATGTACTAAGGGATTGTAGTAATTATCAATACCTACTGTTGGCGACAGCCTTTTTGGTGCGCGTATGTAACTTTCATTTTTGAAAATATTTCTCTTATTTTTTTTGTGTTCTCTGCCAAATTGACGTTCTGTCCCATATTTTCTATTCTTTGATATATTCACGAATTTCCTGGTATTTTGCGTCGTCTTACACCTACAAAACAGTATACATAGATTATATCCATCTTTTCTGGTTTAGTCACAATAATCGAAGCAGTGATTATTTTTCATAAGGTGTGAAAACTATTGGTGATAAATTAAAGTAATGTACTAGGGGTTTGTAGTATTTACCAATATCTACAAAATAGTCTACGGACTACGGACATTATATCCATCTATTATGGTTTAGTCACAATAATCGAAAGTCATTATATGCATGCGATGTGAAAAGTATTGGTGGTAGAATAAAGGAATGTACTAGGGGTTTGTAGTACTTATCAATATCTTCAAAATAGCCCACGATAAATTTATACATGTGTTAAGGTTTGGTCATTGTAACAGAAATAGTCATTAATTTGCGTGCGCTGCGTAAACCATTAGGGTTATATCTATTAAAATACAATGTATCACGAATTTACTCCTGTTAAACGTTCACTATACCTACTTCTGCTACCCGTGCGAAGCCGGGGCGGGTCGCTAGTAATATATAATCTGATAATTCCGTGTCAGCTTTTTGGGTTTCGAATAATTCCGTCTGCAGTCCGGTACCCGGCGTCGCGACGTCTGCGGTCCGGCGTCGCAATGTCTGCGGTCCAATGCTCGGCGTCGCGACGTCTGCGGTTCGGCGTCACAACGTCTGCGGTTCGATGACTGGCGTTGTGACGTCTGCGGTCCGGTACCGGGCGACGCGATGTCTCTGCGGTCTGGTGGCCGATGTCGCGACGTCTCTGCGGTCCGGTGCCCGACGTCTCTGCGGTCCGGCGTCGCGACGACTGCGGTCTGGTACCCAGTGTCGCGACGTATCTGCAGTCCGATGCCCGGCGTCGCGAAGTCTTTGCGGTACGGCGTCAATTCATTCAATCATTCAAACAAAATTCAAGATAAATAAATATATACGAATAATAAAGTGGGGTTAAATAAAGAATTTGTTGTTATATAGACAAACATCAAAAAACGTAGCCTTTCTTTGACACTCAAGCGAAAAAATTAAATGAGTGAATCCACCATCACACAGCGAAGTAGGTACCTCAAGTTGGTGCAAAACGGCAGTTTTTACGTTTCCTCTCATTCCCAGGAGCACACTTGACACGACCTTGCCTCGGGCTATTTGTTGGAGTGTGCTTTCGAAACATTGTCCCTTTATGTCGAATCAGTAGTCTACCATTTGAGCTAAATACGAAGCTTTTTGTTCTACGCTAAGCGTTTAAACTTATATTTATGTACCTACATTTTTACTTACTTAAATTAGGAAATAGTTTATAAATTTATAAGCGAGTAAGAGAAAATACTGAGAGTATTGGGTGGACCAATACTCTAGTAGTATTTTCACTTACTCGCGCCTAGGAATTATAATATTTTAGGTACATTTTTATTCAATTAATTCTTTAACATTAACATATGCGTAGAAACCATTAAACTGCGCTCGCCAACCCGCCTGCCAAACGTGACTAGTATATTTTTTTTTTTATGATAGTAAGTGACAAGACGAGCAAATCAGGTGCCTGATGGTAAGCATCATGATTGCCCATATCAGACAGAGTGCCACCCAGTGTTTTAAAATACAAAATCCTGCGCAGCACTGCACTGCGCCTGTCACCCTGAGATATTAGTTGTTGAACCTCGTCATGCCCAGTGATTTCGCTGGTAACATTGCCCTTCAGACTGGAACACAGTAATGTTTGCACATTACTGTTTAGCGGATGAATAACTGGCAAAGGTGTGGTACTTCCCCAGGCGGCCCCCTGCTAAAGAGGCCTACCACTACAAAAAACCCCCTATTGGCAAAACCCCCTTTATGGGGGAGTTCTATATTCAGCAGTGGACTTCCTACAGCTAAGATGATGATGATGATGAAGAGTACTGTAAGAATTTTGGGAAATGGTTACTTATTACTGTTTTTAGCGTACCTATTAAAATTAGCACAAAATAAATAACAGACTAAGGGCCTATTTCACCATCCTCAAGTAAAATTAACTACTCGCCGATTAGTACTACTTGGAAAGTAAAAATCCCAAGTAACTTTTGACAGTTTTCAAATAAAAGGCCCGTCTATGTGCCGATTACAATTAATATTAATAATGCTTTTATTTCGAAACAATTTAGCTTCCATAAAATGTTAGTAAGAACTTATACTCTAAATTCTTTGTAAAACTTACCTTTGTTGCAATTTTAGTTGCAAATTAGCACTGCGCCTTACTCGCCAATTAAATAGATGAGTATCTTACTCGGAAATTTACTAGAGGATAGTTAAAGAGGCCCTAATAAGTATTAGGTATTATGCATGACCATCATGAAACTTCCATATTATTCGCAGATTTTTATTCATATATCAAAAACATAAACCATCATCGATAATAATTATTTATTATATACATACGAGTAAATCAGTTTTAAACCCCCTATTTGAATTCAAATAGCACATTACATCCATAAAGGAGCAGAGAGCATGTAAACGTTTATTCCACTACTACACTCGTAATCAGATGTAATCTGCTGAATTATTTAGAGAAGAAACGATACGAGCTCACGGTATTGGGAAAATGTTGGTGTTCTATCAAACGTTATGCTCATGTTGGCCGAAAAAAGGATGAATTTTCTTACTTTTGGTAGGTATTTTATTAAGTCAAACTCTACGGCTCTTAAAGTTACAATTCATACAATTTCATAGGTAAAATAAAAGCCAAATATAGATTATTAAATTATATTGAAAAATTTACGGCAACTTTAATTATTACAAAGACAACATAATATAATTTGTAAGGCCTTGGTAGGTAATAAGAAGTTCCTAGCGTGTCACAACCAAAAAACAAAAAGTGTGAGAGACTGGTTGAAAATTTATTAACAAACGAATCCCGATGAGAATCAAGTTTCCAAGTGGAACCCATGACGACAGTGTAACTCAAACTGTCGTCATGGGTTCTACTTTCCGTCACCAAGTAGTTCCCAACAAGTAGTTGGTTATCAGTTTCTTTGCTTATTAAGCATCGCTTATTCTTCGATTATTAAATAGTCGAAATTTTGGCTCTTCGGGACTGTGGCTTTGACGTGGCTTGAACGAATAAACGGGGTCTCGTTTCTTAAAAATTAAAAAAAAAGCTAGAGGTCAATATTTTGTTTTTCTTGGGTCAAGTACGAACAGTATAGGATGCAAAGGCACAAATCTACAAACAAACGATGTGCCTTTTCGGGCAACATTTGCCTTTTCCTTATTTGAAGCAATTTTGAAACGGTCAGTCGAAGGCTAATATTATTATGAGGGGACCCGACGTCACGAGTCAATTTACATTTGCTTTCTAATGCATAAGTCCCCTAAATATGATAAGGATTTAGTTATCATCAACCGTTTTATATCCACATATTTGTTTTCATTTTGCGTAAGATATCAGTTTGCTACAGCGCGTAATTTTGATCCAAGCTACAGTAGTTACTTTTAAGAAATTTAATGATCCGAAAAAAAATACTCTGTAATGGATGTAATGTAACTGTTGAAGAATAGACATTTGAAATTGGCGCCACTGCGCCTCGGGCGATCTCATCAATTTTAATCTGTGCCATGTAGAATTAAGTTTGTCTATAGTTATATCTTTTTGTTCACTCGCTCTAATTTTGTACATTAAACAAATTAAACAAATTTTATTCATTAGAGCAAATTTGTACATTAAACAGTATGAAAAAAAAAATTTATAGTATATGTGCGAAAGCGTGATATGTATTATGTTTTATTTTATTGATCATACTAAAACTAAGATTCTGTGATTAGGTAATTAACACAAAATTATAATTGGCCTGGTTGACCTATAAAATAAAAGATTATTTAAGCAACGTTATCGTAAGCCACAGCTGTATAATCATATTTATATATTAGTTTAACGGCGAAACGATAACATATTAATCACGTAAGTATGTACCGATATCATATATAACGCATCATTTGGCCCAGCACATTTATTATGTTGTCTACTAACTTGACAATCTACCGATTGTTATTTGGTGTTATGGTGAGATGATAATAATATTATGGTGACTGGATATTATTAACAATATTTAACTAATTAATACGTAATATTTTACATAAATTATAATTTGACAGCCTCGTTGGCTCAGATGGTAGTAACTCTGCTTTCTGTGCCGCAGGCCCCGGGTTCGATCCCCGGCCAGGTGAAACATTTGTGTGCATGAACATGTCTGTTTGGTCTGATTGTATCTGGGTGTTATAAGCTTATACAGGTATATTAGTCATCATGTTAGCATAGTACAGGCTTCTAGCCGAGTTTGGAACCAGATGACCGTGTGTGGTTAGTTGTCCCATATTAATATTAATAATAATAAGATAAAATATTTACTAACAATATATGGATCATAGTTATCTTGGAATACATAAGAATATTTGATTTGATTATGTGCACATTTTGAAAAGCACAACAAAAAAGCAAAACGAACGAGTTAGGACCAGCGTAAGTATAATAATAAGACTGCCTCGGTGGCGTAGAGGGCGCATGCTCGACTGCCAATCAAGAGGTCCCGGGTTCGATCCCCAGGTCAGGCATAGTGTTAAATATTGGATTTTGTCCATTGGGAATTATCTCAATAACTGCCTGGAGTCTGGAACTGTGCCCGGTAGATGGCAATAGGCTCGCCCCCTATTACATGGGACCAATAACATACTGGCGAAATGTGGGTGTATCTACTATGGGACGGAGTCCTGGGTACACCTCTGCCTACCCCTTCGGGAAAAAGGCGTGAATGTATGTTATGTTATGTTATAATAAATGCTGGCGGAGCAGTTGTGGGTTAAAGACTCTTGGGAAAGCTGCTTATGCTTGTTATTATAGCGAATTCGAAGCATTTTAATATATGTGTTTTGCCCCGCACTGCACTGTTTCTTAATTGGTATAAGCTAGCCTTAATATGTCATGACATAATTTGGGGTTATCTATCGCAACTTTTTCTAAGTTATTGTTGGAATATTAACAATTAGAATGAGCGTTATGTACTAAGTATGTGTGGCAGGCAGGCGGGACTTTTCAAATTTTACGAAGAGAAAAAAAGACATTTGATTTTAAACGAACCCTGATTAGAGATAATAGGAGTATATATTTAATATAAGACATAATAGGAGTATATAGCTAATAATATACGAGTACCATGTCACATTAATTCTCATTATATATTATGTATTTTCACAAAGTTCATAATGAATAACGGCCTACTTTACACACCTGTGTAAAGTCAGAAATTGTAACGAAAACATTACTGACGACCAACATAGTTTGAGAGCTAATGGAAAATAAAATCTTAAACGTTTCATACACATTACTGTGTTCCGGTCTGCAATGCATGACGATTTTCAACAACTAATAGCTCAGTGACAGACGCGCAGTGCAGAATTTTGAATTTAAAACACTGGGTAAAACATTCATGATGCTTACCATCAGGCAACTGGTTGTCACTTGTCACTCGCTATCATAATAAAAGACATAAAGGAGAACATCGTCCCTTTTGTCTGAATAAAACCTGTCCGTATTGCAAATTTTTGCATATAAATCATACAAAATTTTTATTGTAATATTAAAAATATGTTTGTGAACTGGTTTTCAGGCCAAAATCCAATAAAACGAACACCAATTGGTATCGTACAGAGGACAAAAAACATTTAATATTATGATAAAAATATTCCTGTTCTCCTTTGAAGTGACACACTCACTCATGAAGGGCGAGCCCCAACCCTGTAAGGTTAACCTTGAGAGCTTAAATTTTGTGCACCGATTCAGTGATGATGAAACAAATTCTAATTATTTAAGAAAAAAAAACGATAGTTTAAATCCTGCAATACAATAACCTTCTTCTTTTTCTTCCTATGCCTTATGTAATGTAATTTTTATAGAAGCAAATAATCTTTAGTTTACTTTGGGAGATTTTGGGTTGTTGCTTGCACGAATTAACCACTGCTAATGCGGAAATTATTATTTATGTTGAACTAGAAGGGCCCCGCGGTTTCATCTACGTAAACTTCCTTCCCGTGGGAATATCGGGATAAAGGTACCCTACGTGCTATTTCAGGGTTAGCCAAATCGGTTCAGTAGTTTTTGTGTGAAAGAGTAACAAACATCCATCCATCCTCACAATCATTCGCATATTTATTATGTATTAGTAGGACAGCAGTAGGAAGCATGTACGAGTATGTTGAGTAATTTAATTCTCCTGTTTGCTCCTATACTAAAAGGGCGAATTATTTTATGAACCTTGTAAATGCGAGTGACATGGACTTAGATCGACGGCCCGTCAAAAGCAAAAAAACACAAATGAATATTATTTCCTTTAGGGCATCTGTGATTGAAAATATAATGAAATATGAGCGCTTCTGCTTGACACCGTTTCAACTTTTGTAAAGGCTGTTTTTTGTCATTTATTTTTATTTAGTTACCTAAATTTTGTAACTTGAAGCTTCAATGTTTACTTTAAATCTGCGTGTCATTTATTTTTAAAAACTAGTATTCAAACAGCTTTCTTCATACTATCATCATCATCATAATCAGCCGGAAGACGTCCACTGCTGAACATAAGCCTCCCCCATAGAACGCCGTAAACTATTCATATGGGACGATTCGCTTGCTGTGCGGCTTGATGATCGCAGTAGTTGGAATACTTGAAAACGGAGTGCTGCTGCCCACTCTTCGAAAATGTCCCACTGCCGGGTCAAAATAATGATAAACCTCTAGTTTTCAAAAGAGTACCTACTAATTATATTAAACAGTCCAACTTCGAATTCTTAAAGATGCTATATATCATTTTATTTGGACGACCACATTTTTTATTCAACTATCAAAAGTATTAAGTACTAGTGGCCCGCCCCGGCTTCGCACGAGAGAAGTAGAAGTGAACGTTTTAACAGGAGTAAATTCGTGATACATTGTATTTTTATAGGTATTACCCTAATGGTTTACGCAGCGCACGCAAATTAATGACTATTTCTGTTACAGTGACCGAACCTTAACAGATGGAAACAATTTCCGAGGCCTATTTTGATTATTGTGACTAAACCAAAACAGACTGATATAATGTCCGTGGACTATTTTTTGTAGATAGTGATAATTACTACAAACCCGCCCTAGAACATTACTTTATTCTACCATGAATAGTTTTCACCGCATGGATATAAGGACTGTTCGATAATTGTGACTAAACCAAAATAGATGAATATAATGTCCGTTCACTATTTTGTAGATATTGGTAAATACTACAAACCCCTAGTACATTACTTTATTCTACCAAAAATTGATTTCCCAGCGCATGAAAGTTAATGACTACTTCGATTATTGTGACTAAACCAAAATAGAAGGATATAATTTCCGTAGAATATTTTGTAGATATTGATAAGTCCTACAAACCCCTAGTACATTACTTTAATCTACCACCAATAGTTTTCACACTGCATGAAAAATAATGACTGCTTTGATTATTGTGACTAAACCAAAATATATGGATATAATGTCCTTTCACTATTTTGTACATATTGGTAAGTACTGCAAACCCCTAGTACATTACTTTATTCTACCACCAATACTTTTCACAGCGCATGCATAAAATGACTGTTTCGATTATTGTGACTAAACCAAAATAGATGGATATAATGTCCGTGGACTATTTTGTAAATATTAGTAAGTACTACAAACCCCTAGTACATTATATTATTATACCATTAATAGATTTCACAGCGCACGCAAGTTAATGAATATATTTGGTAATTATGTGACACCTTAGTTCACAATATAGCAGATTTCTTGCGGATCCCTAATATTTTTCAAAACCTCGTATTATTAGCCTATGTCACTCACACTGAATTAAGCTCTCCATAAGTAAAAGATTTTTTAAATCGGTCCAGTAGTTTCGGAACCTATTCGTTGCAAATAAAAAACAAAGTTTCTCACTTTATCCTATGATATTGGTATTGGTAATAGATTGAATAATCTGGAGATATATACGGATTACGGAAACAGTGAAAACAGTAAGAAGAGCATTCATAATTCAATGTTGTTGCAACCCAGTTTAATAGAGCTATGATAAAGAGAAGCGAAATCATAAGCGACTGCCTCTATGGCGTAGAGGGCACAAGCTCGATTGCCAATCAAGAGGTCCCGGGTTCGAAACCCAGGTCAGGCAAAGTGATAAATATTGAATTTTTCCATTAGGAATTATCTCAATAACTGCCTGGAGTCTGGAACTGTGCCCGGTAGATGGCAAAAGGCTCGTCCCCTATTACATGGGACCAATAACATACTGGCGAAATTTGGGTGTATCTACTGTGGGACTGAGTCCTGGGTACACCTCTGCCTACCCCTTCGGGAAAAAGGGCGTGAATGTGTGTTTTTGTTATGTTTTTTTTTTAAGTCATAAGCGCGTTTTAATTATTTACAGAACGCCATCTATTATGCAATGTTGGAACTAAATTACCTAAAAATGTTGCTTTAGGGTAGTTGTCTTGCAAGAAAATATTGAAATTTTTCTGTAGCGCCATCTAGTAAGCATTGTTGGAACTAAAATATTCATAAGAAACTTTAAAACTGTATTTTTCCACAAAAGGGCTGAAAATTTTGAAAACGCTGAAACACGTGTTTAATTATTTTCATTTTAGAATGTTTCTACAAAATTTGAAATTAATCGGCTGAAAAATGAAGTCTACTCCATACAAACTTTCAACCCCTATTTAATACACTTAGGGGTAAAATTTAGAAAAATCCTTTCTTATTACTTGTCTAGACTGTAAAAATAATCTATTGTCAAAATTTCATCATCATCGGTCCAGTAGTTTTGGCTCTGGGTTGATGAGTCAGTCAGTCAGTGAATCACTTTCTCTCTTTATATAATATAAGTATAGATTTGTTTTTTAAACCACCGTCCCTTCAGTATCTATAGTTCCTTTCTTTGCATGGTTGTCTGTAAGAGATCCCTCTGAGCGATAAGACCGCCAGTTGATACTCTTTCTAGTTCTTTTTTTTTGTTATTTTCTGTATTAATGTGGTACCAATAATGAGTCATCATTCATTCATTCAAAATTAAATTTGCCCTCTAAATATTTTTCTAGTCCCTGATTCGGTTCATTCCGTTTTAGGTATCAAAGACCCGATACTTATTTGGCATTTCAGCAAATCAGCAAAGTGTGATATAAATACAAGTACAATCTAACTGTGTGTTTTTCTACAAAACAGGTGCCTGCATTTCATGAAAATATTGCTGATACATGCAATAACTTCACAAATTTAATGAAAAAGCTAGTTTCTGTGTGAACTAAAGCGGAATTTTGAACAAATTTCTATTCAGCGTGAGTATCTACCCAATTTATTTAGCAAATAAATCAAATCATGTTTATAATTGGAACGATCAATTTTAATTATATTGCAGACTGGTACAAAAACTAGAGGGGCTAAACGATTTCATAATAATAATATGACTTTGGCCTCTCAATAACAACTTCAAGATTCGCTAGTAAAAAGTAATGTCAGGTAAATTAGGGCTTGTCATTTTTAATGGCGATAAATTGAGCATTTCTGTCGGTGTCAGCCTAATCTATTAAAATTATAAATTGACATCGTCCCTCGTAAAAATCAGGGTTAATTGCGACGGGAACTTTGACATTCGTTTTTGGGGATAGTCTTCATTATGTGGCTTAGGATCTTGGTGGAAATCTAGTACGCGTACACCCGAAGACACTTCAAGAACAATAATATGATGGCCCGAATGCATAAGGCTGGTGATTCCAATTGGAACCAACAATAGACTGCCGTGACGAAAGCGGTGAGAAATTTCTTACTTAGCGCAGTACCTAACAGGAGTATTGTTCTAGAATACGGGTGTTAGACAGTCTTCTTTTAATTTTTTACTTATTTCTTATCTACAACTAGGTACTTATTCTTTATCCGAAAGATGTATACTGTTATTCATACCATATTAATGAATGTTTTTTTTATGATAGTGAGTAACAAGACGAGCAAATCAGGTGCCTGATTGTAAGCAGTTGAGTAGTAAGTTGTTGAATCTCATCATGCCCAGTAATTTCGCTGATAACTTTGCCCTTCAGACTGGAACACAGTAATGTTTGCACATTACTGCTTGGCGGATGAATAACTGGCAAAGGTGTGGTACTTCCCCAGGCGACCTCCTGCAAAAGAGGCCTACCACTACTAGAATGTAGATTTTAGTGCCTTATAGTTGCTAGCCTTTAGTTAGTTTGAGAAGATGCCTATAGGTCGACCTCGTACCTTATCTTTGTAGCGCAGGCCGCGCTGCGTTTTTCAGTGTTTCATAATCATCATCATCATCTCAGCCATTGGACGTCCACTACTAAACCCCCCATAGATTTCCATCTAGTTTGATTGTAAGCGGCCTGTATTCAGTGTGTTCCTGCTGTCATAATCAGATCGACTGTCTAACTTGTGAGTGCGTCTTACGCTTGCCGGTCTTGCCGGTAGTCTTCATTCGAGAACTACTCTCTTAACTCAAATTTCAGTACAATGTAAAAAACTCACGTTTTTTAACAGGTGAACAAAACGCTTGTGATTTCTAACTCACCTCAAGCACCTTCTAGCGCGGTTTTGGTTAGATTGATGGATAGATGGATGTTTGTTACTCTTTCACGCCAAAACTACTGAACAGATTGGGCTGAAATTTGGTATACAGGTAGCTTAGACCCTGGAATAACACATAGGGTACTATTTATCCCAATATTCCCACGGGAACGATGTCTGCGTGGGTTAAACAGCGGGGCACAGCTAGTTTAAAATAATTCAGATCCTTTCTTTCCCATCGGCGATTGGACATAATAGTTACGGAGCAATGAGAAGAGATCCTCAGTGTTATTGTCTTTTAAATATATTTTTCAAGCAACCGTTTTGATCCAATACTTTTTCCCACCTAACGTCCTTAAGTGTTTGGGTTTCAAAGAACGCTGAGAAGTCAACTAAGTGAAAACAAATGCCCCACCGCCACTCGAAAGAGCCGAGCGATTTATTCAAATAAACCGGAATAAGCACCCATTCTGTGCTGACTTTGGCGCTAAGAATTGAGAAATAAATTCACATAAAATACGAGAAAATGCAAAAAACGAACGTGATTGGTGTTGATGGGTTTATTGGATAGATTTTTAAAATGTGTATATGTGAGGGTATTTATAAATAAATGGCAGAGTGTAGCATTCTAGTGCGTTTATGTAAACAATATGTTAAATACAAAAAATAAAACGTCATATTTGTATTCATAGTTAAAAACAATATCTATGTATAGGACTAAATGCAAATATTTCGAGTGATACTAATTTATCTTTTTTATCGTTCAACTTCGTTTTACAGCGTAGTAAAAGTAATTAAACGGGTAAGTGCAATTTAACGTTTTGACTACTTAACATAGCGTGAAATAAACTTAAGGTTTATCAAATAAGGTGCTCCGCATTCAAGACAACTCAGTTGAAGAAACCATCAACTTATTAGAGAAACTATTTATGTTGAAAGTTGCCAGTTGTAACAGGTAAAATTCCCAGATAACGATTGGCGCGATTCTCTATACACTTTTCAAATCTTGAGCGATACTGGTGACGGGGAGGGAGTGAAATTCCACTCGTTGCGATTGCCTGTTGTGAAAACCAGCAATTACTGGGCTATAGTACAAATTCGACAGTTTTTTTGGTGGCACCTGCACCATTGATGGTGCAAGTAAATGACGCAAAATGCAAACGGTACATCGCCTTGTTTACACGACTAATAAACACAGAGAACTTTTGTATATTCTGGTAATTAAATGTAACGAATAGGGTCTTAAACTTTTATAATGATATAAAAATTCTTTCCTCCTTCTATTTTTTTTCGTTAATATTAGGAAACCTGTAATAGTTTAAATCAATGCATCGAAAAATTGACAATAATAGTAGTATTATTAGTATTTTGCGTGCGCTAGGAAAACTATTGGTGTTAGAAGTAGGTTTGAAGTAGATATATATCGATGTCCACGGGAGAATAATAACATAACATACGCCTTTTTCCCGAAGGGGGGTAGTTTATCATATACAACCACATTTTGCCAGAGTGCGTTATATTGGTCCTATGTAATAGGAGCGAGCCTATTGCGATCAACCGGGAACTGTTCCACATCCCAGGCAGTCAATGAGAATGTTCCTAGTAAACAAATCCATTAACTTTTTTTCTGACCCGGGGATCGAACCCGAAACCTCATTATTGACAGTCAACAATTATAATAAATTAAAATAAATAATAGGTATATCTAAAGTCATCCAATTAATGTAGGTATATAAAAATCTGAGCGCTCTACAAAACTTTCAATTTCCGTCAAAGCTCTGTTACGGCGATATCAGGAACCAAGGCAGTATTATTTCAAGTAATTTTGCATATAATTAGAGCATGACTCTCGCAGAAGCTTCAAACGAGCTCGCTTTTGTTTTATATCTTAAGGTTCGTTCATTATGCGTGTAATATACAGGCTTCATACGCCTTTGTTATAACGCGCTGCGACATCACGTGTGATCTCGTAAAGAGCGACGACAAAGTGCTGCAGTGAGGGGAACGACGGGACTTCAGTCTTGTTGAGATAAAAGGACTTTTTGGCTTATAATAATTCTACTGAAATATATTTTATGATAATTATAATTCAATGATTACTTTTGACTGTTTCGGTAGCGTAGTGGTTTCCAAACGCTGCTGCAGATCATTAGGTTCGATTCCCAGGTCAGGCAAAGATTTTTCCTTGAAGATTCTGGAGTATGAAATCTGAAACATGAGACTTAAAAACATGTCTGGTAACATTGACGTATATTCTACGATAGAAAGAAGATTCTTAAAATATATTTGCTCAAATTCTGTTACTTAGTTCATTAAATTTGCGTTTATTTAAAAATACGTATACATAATACATATACGTATTTTTACATAATACATATATAAAATACGTTAACAATAGTTTGTAATCAAATCAAACGAATACTCGAACTGTTTTCCCGTAATATTAGCACAGCTCCGATCGTAAATTTACCAAATCAATGTTTTGTATGTCTCCTGTTTCCGAATATAGTCAAGCTATTTGATATTATATTTATATAACAAATATATTTATATATATACAAATTACCGGCAGAAATTCGTCAGTCTCAGTCACTTCATGCTTTTAAAACTAAGTTAAATAAGTATTATTTATCACTTTGTTATGATGTAAATATGTATTTTATTGATATAATGTTCTATATTATAGATATATAGATATATATCTATCATATAATCGAATATCTATGTATGTAAGTATGTGTGATTATAAGTATGTACGTTTATATGTTTATATAGTATATTATTATAGTAAGTACATTTTTTTTATTCTCCTGTAAGTACACCGCCGACGTAGAAATACTCATGAGTAAAGTTTTCCTTTCCTTCCGGTTGTCTGGAAGAAATCGCTTTAAGCGATAAGACCGCCACTTGTACTTGCCTAAGATTAATATAATTATTATTCCTTTATGTTTGTGTCCTATGTATGGTGTACAATAAAGTGTTTATCTATCTATCTATCTATATCCTGATAAGTTAAAATTGAATTAAACTATGTCCTTATGATTTAATTTTTGTTATTAAACTCTAACTTTTTGTAGTGACCGTCTAATTACGCAAGTAAAATTGCAATTTTTAGAAGTTCACTATAAAAAAATCTTTAGTTGACATAGTTTAGTTTATTATAAAACTATCAAGATATATATTTTATGTACCTAATTATTACTTATCTTAAAACAGTACCTTCTACGCATTAAAGGTTCTGAAAATAGTTGTCGTCCTTTAACCTCCGGGCATTCGTATTTACACAGGACGGCCAAAAAAACCTCACCCTATTAGCATTAATATTGTAAAATAATAATTTACCTATTTACATTTGATTTACACAAATATACAGATTTACACAATAATATTGTTAACTCCTAGAACAAGAATATTTAGTTTTTAGTTCCAATTTTTAGTGTCAAAAACTAAACAAATGCACAGTGCACCGCCCTCTCGCCCGCAAAATTGCAATACCTAATAAGGTATTATTGTTGTAACAACAATAACACCTACTAAATGTTGTTCTAGGAGTTTGCAATGGAGTTCCGAAAAGTAACGCCAAATTCAATCAATTACAATAATGTAAATTTATACCAACTAATAATAACGTAACATAACATAAACATAATTAAAGTATGGGTAGCCTATCCTAGTTTAACGTACTCATCCCGCAATGATCTCAATTACCTATTAACTTATATATATATTGCTATTCCTATATGTTTTTTTTTAAGTGAATGACGAGACAGGTGCCTGATGGTAAGCATCATGATTGCCCATATCAGACATAGTACCACCCAGTCTTTTACTATTCTAAATTTTGCGCGCCACTGCACTGCGCCTGTCACCCTGAGATATGAGTTGTTGAATCTCATCATGCCCAGTAATTTCGCTGGTAACATTGCCCTTCATACCGGAACACAGTAATGTTTGCACATTACTGCTTGGCGGATGAATAACTGGCAAAGGTGTGGTACTTCCCCAGGCGGTCCCCTGCAAAAGAGGCCTACCACTACATACTATGTTTTATAAGATGGGTTAATTATATTTGTAGGAAACAGGTGAAAAAAAACATCGATCAGTTTAATTCTTTTCATAGGATTGCGTCAATTTCTCGTAGCTGGGATACGTTCTTATATAGCTGTCAAATTTTTATACATTTCTAAATAAGCAGAAGGATATGTAAAAAAACTGAGACCGTTTTCAAACACATCCTGTAATCCCTTCCCTACATTATGCAAAGCTTCTGACGAAAATTCGTCATAAAGTATGCTACTTGTCGCGATAACTTTTATGCCTTACACGTTTTTCTTTGACATCAAAATAATTCTATATTTTAAGTGGCACACCAAACGATGAGTTGGGGCAAGCGTGCCTTTTATTTGCTCGTTATTCAAGGAACGATAAGATGAACCCGACGAATGTTACTCTGTTGCATTTTATTGTCGGAAGGAGTGAAAGACACTGAGATTAAATTACAGTGAATTTTCTTATCTTGTCGGAATTATAATTGTGACACTGCTTTTGTAGTTCTTTCCAGCTCTTGCGAGGTAAAACTAGCTTAGGTACATGTAAGACTTCAAAACCCCAATAAATAACTCAAACTTATATTATTAATGCCAAAATTTAGATGGATAGGGCTGAAAGGCATAAATAACTTTAGACTTTGAAATAACACATACGAGTATAACACACACATCTTTAATACAGAAACAACAATATAACATTACTATATTAAGTTGGGAACTGGTGAATGTAAAGCAGGTTTTTTACAAAACCTACAATATGGTGTAGAGTGTCATAATATTAAAGTTTAGAAATTGTAATCAAATCAGTACTATCCTTGACCATTATTTCAACTTGATAATAATATCTGATATCGACAAAAGAAAGTTTCGAAACATTTTCACTGAGATTCAATATTCTATTTTCGGAGTTGGACTTTTGACAGTGATTGTGTGAAACCATCTTCTCAAATGAAGCAAAATGTATAAAAATAAAAATATTCATTGGATATAGAAAATAGGTAAACCTTGAATAATATATATTCGAACAGCTTAGGTACCTAGCAATCATTTTATTTTTCCATCGAGCATTGCAGGACTGCCTAGGTGGCGTAGTAAGCGCAAGCTCGACTGCCGATCACTAGGTCCCGGGTTCGATCCCCAGGGGTCGGCCCCTCGGGTCAGACAAAGAGTTAAATATTGGATTGTCCTATCTCAATAGGCTCGCCCGCTGTTATATGGGACCAATAACATACTAGCGAAATGTGGGTGGACCCTTTGGGGAAAAGACGTGATCTTATGTTATATTAAAAATAATATAACATAACATCATATTTTGTAGCAAAAACTACATTAATTAACAACATCCAGTGTAATCCAGATCCAGAGTCCTGGGTACATCTCTGCCTACCCCTTCGGGAAAAAGGCGTGAATGTATGTTATTTTATGTTTCATCATCCAACCGTTAGAAGTCCACTGCTGAACATAAGCCTCCCCCATAAGGGGGGTTGTTGCCAATACTCGCCACGCTTGGCAGGCGGGTTGGCGAGCGCAGTTTGATGGATTTACGCAGAGGACGCTGCTGCCCGTCCTCTGGATCCTATAGCCCTTAGCCGGCTCTTACGGCAACCACGGGGAGAGAGGGTGAGGTACTATTCTAAAGCCGGTAACCCCACGGCAAACGGTATTTTATGTTTATCCAGTGTAATTTCCCGCAAATTAAGGCCAGATTCAGAGCCAACCACAAACAAATGAGTGGAAAATTATTCCCTATTTCTTGTGTGACGTTTAACCTTAATGATTGATTACCAACACATGAAAGTAGATGTTTTCATTTATGTGAGAAAATATTAAATTTATAAAATACCTCTCATTGTAATAGATGAGTTTAAGTAGGTACAAAACCTGGGTTTGTATAAACCTGCGGCATTGAATGTGTTTTAACTTTATTTATTGTAGACTTTTCTCGTACCTAATTACTTATCATGTCAGCCGTTTATCTAACAACTTCAGGCGTACCAATTAACTTTTCACTGAGTAAAATTGCTGTTTGCAGTGTTAATTGAAACTCTAAAAATAAAAACCTATTTAACATTGCAAGTTGTGTCAATTTGCCAGCAAAATGTAGGTAATCGCAATAAGTGTCATCTGGTTATGTACATTTTATGTGTCAAGTGATGAATCATCATCATCATCATCTCAGCTTTTGGTAATCTACTACTGAAGATAGGCCTCCCCCGGGTCCCCGGGTTGTCGCGCGCAGTTCGATGGTTCTTTGCAGAGGACGCTGCTGCTGCCCGTCCTCTCGATCCGTTAACCCTTAGCTGGCTCTTACGGCAACCACGGGTAGAGAGGATGGAGCACTATTCTAAAGCCAGTAACTCCACGATGGATGAATGTATACAAGTAATCTCAGAATACAACTACTACTGCTTATTTGGCATGAAACAACATAATAATTGTACTCTTATTTTATAAGTGAAAACTACTTAGCTAACTGTTTTGTACTCCTATTATTCATGTGTGTTAAAAGCTGTTTGTTTTCCGAATAAATTAAATAATTCTACTTCTTACTAATCCTACTAATATTAAATATGCGAAAGTTTGTGCGTAGTTTCACTGCCTACATTTTTTTGCCTTTATCGAAAAAGACTAACCACAATTATACGCAACTACCATCCATCCATAATAATATTACTGTATACCGGTGACTGAGCCAGGGTGACAGACGCAGTGCAGTACCGTGTAGAATTTTGAATTTTAAAACATTGGGTGGCACTGTGTCTGATATGGGAAATCATGATGCTAACCATCAGGCACCCGATTTGATCGTCTTGTCTCTCAACATAATAACAAACAACACAACATACATAACAACATAATAAAAAATTATATATTTTTTTTACGACCTCCGTCTGCAGCTGCTATATTTAGTGGCTAATAGAAACAAAACTGTTTAAATGAGAACTAACCTAGTATACATAGTTACATTGAGAACGCTCAGAAGCACTGTGTAAACAGAAGTTTTTGTCAAACTGGAGTCTGGAGCTTTCGTAACAACTAAAGCCATACAATTTACACTGGGCGCTCTAAATCACTTGTTTTGTTCTGGTGTTGGCAAAAAAGGCGTAAACAGTTTTGCAGTAAAGCGAACACCTGTGTGCAAACGCAGACGCATGGATTGTTTAACGTTTTCTCTTGCAGAGTCTGAATCAAGTAAATTTGATAAAAGTTATATGTTTTGTCTGGCTATTCAACCTAAAGTTACTCTATAAATAAATAACTCTAATATTATGTGGTCAACTGGATTATGTTTAGTAAAATATGTGCTTGACTGCACTTATTGAATTTATTGAAAAATTGGGCCCGACATAACAAGACTCGACGAAACATAGCTGTCCGCTGGGGGACTCACCGCTCTGCGGAGTCATTGACCAGGGCACATATCGTTTTGTATACATTTTTCATGTTTTTGTAAACAATAAAATCTCAATTTCTGTTAAATTTTCTAAAGTTCCAGGATAAAACATACATTCACGCCTTTTTCCCGAAGGGGTAGGCAGAGGTGTACCCAGGACTCAGTCCCAATAGATACACCCACATTTCGCCGGTATATTATTGGTCCCATGTAATAGGGGGCGAGCCTATTGCCATCTACCGGGCACAGTTCCAGACTCCAGGCAATTATTGAGATAATTCCTAATGGAAAAATCCAATATTTAACACTTTGCCTAACCTGGGGATCGAACCCGGGACATCTTGATTGGCAGTCGAGCATGCGCCAACTACGCGACCGAGGCAGTCAACCAGTTCCAGGATAACTGGTAGAAAATGCTACTACTCGAAAATTAGGTCCTAGCGTTGTGCTGAAAAATAAATAAATAAAAGATAAAACATTTACAAGTTTATAAGGGTACTTATTATTATACACCTACGCGGTTGGAATCATTAAAAAGTTCACGATGAGTTCTAAATAAGGCTTTTGCAGCTAAATCGTGCAAAAAAAACAACCAAATGCAGAAATTCAGTTAACAAAAGTATTTTTTCGATGGCTCTTGTATCCTGTGCTTGTATGTCTGCAATATGCATCGATCGCTGTCACGACCAGTGAGTGAGTAAGTGCCGAATTGAACATTTGACACTCAAATTCACCAGTTGGAGTACTTTTGTTAGCCAGAACCTAACTGTTCACATGCCTGCGGAGCTCGCATTTATTTTTTCCTTGATTTGAGTCTTTTAACCTAACGAGTATATTGAAGCACCCTTCGCGCTGCAGAAGGAAAAATAGAAAAGATTGTACAATACAAAACTCTTTATTGAGAACTCAATTAATATAACATACAGGTAAAAATAATTATTTCTTTCTTGAAATTAATTTTTTGACAATATCAAATTTCAAAGAGAAGTTTCGAACATTTAATGATGGATGACGTTACTTGGAATTCGCGCACCGATTGCTCCCGCGTGGATACTGAAATGAAAGCAACAGTGTGTTATCCAGTTTACTACGTCAAAAAACCTCTACAATGGAATTTTAGGAAATAAAATATTTGAAACCGAAAAAAACTTACTACTTATACCGTACAGGCGTAGTTAGTGTACAGTGTACAGGCTGCTCGGCTGTAGAACAAATTACCGGCAGATATTCGACAGTCT
This sequence comes from Hemistola chrysoprasaria, assembly GCA_947063395.1. Lineage (NCBI taxonomy): Eukaryota > Metazoa > Arthropoda > Insecta > Lepidoptera > Geometridae > Hemistola > Hemistola chrysoprasaria. The sequence continues at coordinate 13,108,693 of OX346716.1, read as the reverse complement.
CAGTCACTTCATTCTTTTAAAACTAATTTAAATAAATATTACTTATTACTTTGTTAAGTAAATGTATAAGTATTGTTAATATGTATTTATTGATATAATGTTATATTTTATAGATTGATTATATATTATGCACTTAAATTTCTAATTATATTTATATTATATGTGTATTCGATTATATTATAAATATGTATCTATCTATGTATGTAAGTATGTGTGATTATAAATATGTATGTTTGTATGTATATTATATATATGTTTGTATGTATATGTTTGTATATATAGTATATTATTATGGTATGTACAATTTATCCTCCTTCAAGTACACCGCCGACCAGAAATACTCATGAGTATAGTATTCTTTTCCTTTCGGTTCTCTGGTAGAAATGGCTTTAAGTGATAAGACCGCCACTTTTACTAGCCTAAGATTAATATAATTATTATTCCTTTATGTATGTGTCCTATGTATGGTGTACAATAAAGTATTTATCTATCTATCTATCTATCTATACCGTTAATAACTAAGCGATAGGTACCGTTTCATTTTATAAACAAGCACTAGATTTAAAATTCCTTTTGTTGTTACAGGCCGATTGAATCTAGGGTCTTTCATGAGATCGTTTTGAAGTCGTTGATCCAAAACGCAGTTAGTATACCAGTAGTAACAAAAATAAATATTCTTTAGTAGTACAGCCATTTGCAACCTAATTCACCTAGGCAAGATCTAATTCGTTAGCGGCCTTCATCGGGTGCAGTGTGCAGCACAGGTGGATGTAATTAAGCTAACTAGCTTAACTTCCATACTATCAACTGCCTACTGATGGGCTCAACACTAACAAACTATAAGCGTTTTAAAATATACCACCTAAAGCCCTGTAAATCTAAGAAGTACCGTTTGACGTTTGATCTTTTCAAGCTCTGAGAGAGAAGAAATGCCTTTACATAGGCGTAACTCACAAAATTTCAATAACCTTCACTAAATACCATGGAATTATAAATGATTTTTATCCCAAGATGTCCAATTCTTTATCAATAAATCCTTCAACCAATGCAAAATAAGAACTGTCAAACGATACTTCTTATATTCGGCTATAGTACCTAGTAGGTACTCATACTAGTAACTAGTTTTCTTAACATATTCCTCCTATGAAATCTCATTCTATTATTCAGTTATCCCAAACAGTATATGCCTTGGTCACCTCAATGCAAAATTTCGTAAATCGCCCTAAATATATTCCATCATAGATTTTAATAAAATCACCGAGTACCTAGCTATCTGTAGAAACGTACGGATGCCATACAAATGACATTCAAGTTTGATAATTATTGTAGTATGCGTATTACACTTTTCGGTGTTGAATTTGCTGAATTTAATTGATTCGAATGTTCTTATTTTGTTTGTTATTTATAAGTATGATGTTTCATCATATATTGGTAAAAATAATAACTAGTTAATAAAACTTTCCTCACTTATGAGAAAGCCCTTACAGTGCAAGTGGCAATATAATTATTCAGCCCTCGCCCAAATACTTCTTAAATAGAGACAAACTAATTAAAATATTCTCTAGGTTCCCTAGAGGTCCACTAAGAAACTGTTAAGTTCACAAAATTCTCAGAAGTTTGCACTATGCACGTAAACCCAGTAAATTGCAAAGGTTTTTGCCCTGTTAGTAGACGTGGCATCGCGACTAATGGTTATTTTGCCACTCAGACGCATTTAAAATAACAACAAAATTGTTTCAGAGAAAATAACCAACAATCTACAAGTAAAGAGGATACGACTCCATTTTGAAAATGGTGTGTCTATTTCCAAAAAGGAAATCCTATGAAAATTTACTAAATCGATGACGCGTATTCCTCTGTTTCCTCAGATTAAAATCAAACCCTTTGAAAAACTGATATTGTACTGATTAGATGAAATAAACTTTGTCCTTATTATTTTTATAATCACGTGAGTAAAACTGGAATTTAAAAAAAGCCAATAAGAGATTATAAAAATAAAATAATATAATCATAAAGAGATCATTTACTTCATCTACAAAAAATTCAGGGAGGTAACAGAGCAATAGAAAAAAAAATGGTATTATTTTTATTATGATTTTTTGAAATTTGTAAAAGGTGTGTATTCCTCTTAAGGTCATAATTTCAAAAAGTTGCTGACAGAGAAAATAATTCTAAGCATAATATTTTACAACCAACGATTTATCGCTTGACAGATAATAATATTTCTCCAGATACTAACACAGAATAATAAAGGACGTGTAGTCAATTTTATCGTTATTGAAACCGTGTAATGCAATATTTTTATGGCACCTATATTGTATGATAGAAAGCTACGTTTTATCGGCTGTATTTGATGGTAAAATAAAGATTGTACGCTCTTTTGACGATGATGTGCTTTGATTTTTTCACATAGATAAGTGATTAAATTATTTAAAATAACTGTTGCGTGCAAATTTCACGTTTCAAAGCTAACATTTTAACGATTGATTATCTATTTCTTTCTAACAACATTTTAACGTGCATTTTTACAAATGTTTAATGTTGCTAAACAGAATCATGCAGAAAATCTTTATCGTACAATTAATTAATCCAACCATTTATCTAAAATATAATTACTTAATTAGGTAATATATTCTATCCAAACAATAAACTGACTTTAATGAGCGTTTTATGCAGAAGTTTAAAACAGCCTTTTAAGCTTAAAACACATAATGGACTTGCACGTGACGGGTCGGGTGTCAAATACAAGGAAACGCGTCCGACCCGCGCCCACTAATGTGAACTTTAGAGTACATTTTCTTAAGTGGCAAACTGAATCGTGTTAATAGACAGTTTCAAAGTTTGAGCCTGCAAATTGGACCTTTATTAGATAAAGATAGCCAGCTTCGGATGTATGGAATGTTGAAAACCAGAACATTCGCAAACATTGTCTTCAGAGCTCGTCAAGTTAACGAAACCTTCCGTTGTTTTAGTACCTATAGATGAACAAAATAACAAAACTGTGGTTTACATAAATCCTTGGAGAAAACAGAACTGGTTGATGAGCTTTAAAAGTTACAAAGCTACAAGTAAAGCTTAGCAAAATAACTGTGTTTTGTAATTTCCCATTCCACAAAATAACAATAAATAGAGATAATTATGAACAAGTTCTTTTACAACGTATTTTCAAGACGATTTCTTTTATCATATTGTCTTAGAGAAATCTAGGTAATGTGCATAAGATAGCAATAATTGCTCACTGTAACTGTCACGTATAGATAATATTCACAATTCACAACTGTCACAGGGATCATTCTATAGCAAGCAGAGCATAAGGTGGGGCATGTAAAAATGCATTTGGGTTTCGTGTTCATGGAGAACAGTTTCCTCGTAAAACTCTAAAGAATATAGGTTAAAGGTAAATAATATTTTATGGTATATTGTGTCAAACTCAAACTCAACTCATGAGTATGAGACTGCCTCGGTGGCGTAGAGGGCGTATGCTCGACTGCCAATCAAGAGGTCCCGAGTTCGATCCCCAGGTCAGGCAAGTGTTAAATATTGGATTTTTCCATTAGAAATTATCTCAATAACTGCCTGGAGTCTGGAACTGGGCCCGGTAGATGGCAATAGGCTCGCCCCCTAATACATGGGACCAATAACATACTGGCGAAATGTGGGTGTATCTACTATGGGACTGAGTCCTGGGTACACCTCTGCCTACCCCTTCGGGAAAAAGGCGCGAATGTATGTTATGTTACGTATGTGTACATTTTTACCGAAGGGTTCAATAATACAAAATATACTTAAGATATTGAAATATGTATGTAGCGTTATGTTTTAAGTAAATAAATATGAGATAAGTATACCTACCTACCTAATTAAAGGGCATTCAATAATTAATATTGAAAATGAGTATGACGCAGATAACTTATAATAAGTATATAAATGCAAGTTTAATTTTTATGTAAGCATCATTTATACGATAAAACTTATTATTTTATCAAAAAATTTTTCTTCGCGACCCTATATGCGGTCCCAGATGCTGTATACGGGTTCGTTTCTTAGAGCCGTAATTCCTTAGAGCCATGTACCGGAAAGCTACAATTTCGATTAAAATAATTATACTTACAGTAGGCCCTAAAAACTAAAGCCACCGGCCTCAGAGTAAGAAAGCGATTCAACGTCATTGCCACCGGCGCAAAATAACAAGTATACAGAAGTTAAGACACATACAACGCGCGCGCTAGCAACGCACACATAGACAGCACCCACGGATACGATATCTCGGGACGGTTGGGAACAGTGCGAGCGCGAGTGCCATCCGATTTAGCCATTAGACGTCTTGTGATGTTTTTATGTAAACATGGAGCAACAAACAGATTTACTAATTACAACTTTTTTATGTCATAGGTAACAAGCAGAAAGGCCGCCTGATGGTGAGTGGTTTAGCGCCGCCTATGGATACCTGCAATACCAGTGGTATTGTCAATACGTTGCCGACCGTTCAAGACTCTATTCACTCTCCTTTAGAACTTATTTTCTTGTACTTTATCGTAATACAGAACAGTAGGTAGGTGCGCCGCCCACCGACCCTCGAACATGAGTTTGTGGTCTTGTTATATTTTTACAATTTATATTTTTTATTGTATAATATAAGCTGTGTAAGCCTTGTGTTCAATTATTCACCAAACAGATTTATTATTGGGTTTTTCATTCTTCCAGTTATTTTCTTAATAATCAATCAAATAACAGCTATAGGTAGACCACTTAATTGAGTCCTCGTCTGCTGCCGCTCGTACCTCTCCCGGTCCCCGTTCACGTCCTACCTCCGCGTCCCCCGCGCCCCTATACTCCGCAGACGAAGACTCAATTATGCGGTCTACATAATATAGATACGAGTGCCAACCACTACAATGATAGTTTGTTGCATAAGGCAGAGTTGATAACCCTAGCGCGACAGCCGAGCGTATGTATGGAAAGTGAGGCACATACATGAACATGACTTCTGTACATTTAAGATAATTGATTCTAGTGCCAGCATTCAGCGAGGTTACATCGCGGAGCGGCGTCGTACTAACATTTGTCGCCCTTACAGCGGGGTCATAGTCTATCTATTTCCTGATGATGCGTCGTGTAGACGCGAAACATGTGTCGATATATGAATGGTGTCACTAACAAAAATAATACCTAATAGCATTTTCTCTTTGCATGCAATTTTGCGGGCGGGAGAGAGGTGCACTGGGCATGTTGTTTTTGACACTAAAAATCGGAACTAAAAACTAAATATTCTTTTTCCAGGAGTTCTGTACATTTGTTATTTTGTGCTACCGGCATGATGAGAGAGAAAACTAATTTCGCACCTACTATTCTACCTGGGTCTACCTGTCTAGTTTTGGGGTACTCCCTTATAAATATGATTAAGATACCTCTTACGTATTAATATACTGCTATTATTAAGTAAAAGTCAAAACCGTTCCATTTCTTCAAACCACTTTATGTAATAACGTCAATTCAAATATCAAGAGAACTCACGAAAATGACAGCTTCATTGCGAGGAACGCAGATCACAACATTTATTATTAGACGGGAGAAGGAACTAGAGATGTTATACTGAATACTTATTACGTTTAGAGAATTTCATACAATGTCGGACTTTCAAAGACAATGAAAACTCTTTTTCACAAAAAAAACGTCTATTTAAGCAAAATGAAAATTCTCTACCGAAAAACCGTTGCGAAATTCTTGGTAAGTACAATTTATTTCCAAATAGGTTTTTGTGATCCAAAATAAAGAGTACGAGTATGTACCTAAATTTAACGACCTATTTAAAATTTCCTCCTAAAGCTGTACGGTAACTGGTCCAAAATAGCCCAAAATCAAATTACAAGCGCCGCTACCGAATTCGCATCGCTTATTCCGTACAATACGTTCAAGCGCTTAAGCGGCTGTTATGTTAATAGGGGTGATTAAACGAACAAAGGTGGCACAAAGTTTTTCATTAGGAAATGGCCCCAGGCCATCGGTTGAACAATGGCTCGCTATCATTATGTTCCTAGTTATTTATTTGCCGTTTGCATACTAAATAAGTTAGTGGTTCAGAGGTGTTGAGCGGTTGGAAAGTTACAGCTTAGTATTATCGAAATATTCCACAGTGGTTTTTAGCTAAAAGCCGAAATGCTAAATTGCCTTAACTTTTTAATCCGTTAACATTAATTAAGTTCAGACACAGTTTACTTTAAAAGGGGCAATGTCAGAAGCAGAGATGAACGAGGCGAGAAAGTTCACTCAAATGGCAATAATTATGCGTATAATCAAATTTGATGAAATAGTTTCTAAGCCGTCTAATATGTAACATTATGATCTCTAACGACCTGGCCTTAAAAGCCATGGTAAAGACGTCATTGAACCCATCAAATATTCACATAATTGCCAAAGTTACCTGCGACCCGCAACGTTACCCTCACCTTAATAAATGTCCAACCAAAATCCTTATAACTCTTAAAGCAATAATAAACTGAACTAACATTACCCCAGAGCTCTTAATAAGGTCGCCAACTACACAAGTTGTCATTTGGGCGTGTCGTAAAATGAAGTGTTTCAAAAGCCTGGGAACTTGACTAGTTTGCGGTGAAACGGCACGAGGGGAGGTTTTGCTCAGAACCTGGTTGTTAAGCTAAATTAAAGGTTGAAATGGTAAATCGAGTTTCATGACAAAATCGATGATAAGTGTATTTCATACGAATATTTTTATGCGAGTAATATTTATGTTTTTGGTCTCATGTTATTATCTAACATGAAACTAGATGTAGGAATTTGACACAATCCTATGAAAATTTTACCAAATCAATGTTTTCTCTGTTTTTTCCCTGTTTCGTCCGAATATAGTCACCCCAAGATGAAGTCAACAAAGTCTTTATAGTTTTTTATAATATCGTGGTTATTTTCAAGTGAATGTCGAATATCCCAGTTTTTTTACGTGATTAGACCTTTACAACAAAAAATGCCGGGACTATAATACAATATGAGATAAGAAAATGATTGAATTCAAATAAATTCAAAATTATAATACTACTTACTTCAACAACATTGATATTTAATTATTATTATTATGAAACTATTATTAATACAATGATGATTGTAGACCTTGATTCCCGTGGGAATATCGGGAAAAAAGTATGTTATTCCAGAGAGAGAGAGAGAGAGAGAAGCTACTTACGTTCCAAATTTCAGCCCAATCGGCCCAGTAGCTTTCGCGAGAAAGAGTAACAAACATCCATCCATTCTCACAAACTTTCACATTTTTAACATAAATTATACTAGGATTCTAATAATATATAAATTTCTTTGCAAAGAACTCTGTAAGGCTATGAAAACATTCCAATAGATATTATTCAAGTCTCTATTTTATTTTCGTCTTAATCAGATTAATTTTAATTAGTCTTGGTTATATAATTAATAAAATATTAATTATAAGGTCAGCCTAATTTAGTTTGAGTGGTAAAATTTTGCCTAATTAAAGAGCTTATTAGATAATAAAAAATATAAAAATCACAGGACTGTTACAACTAGTACCTATTACACCCATTTCTATAGACAGCCTCGTCGGCTCAGATAGTAGTAATTCTGCTTTCTATGCCGCAGGCCCCGGGTCCGATCCCCGGCCAGGTCAAACATTTGTGTGCATGAACATGTCTGTTTGATATGTGGCTGGGTGTTATAAGCTTATATAAGTATGCATATCAATCAACTGGTTACCAAAGTACAGGCTTCTAGCCTAGTTTGGGACCTGATGACTGTGTGTGGAAGTTGTCCCATATTATTATATTTTTATTTGTTATCCCGTGGGAGCCGTGTGACTCAGCAGAGGGATATATTCGGAGAGTGGGCAGCAGCGCTCTCCGGCACCAAGTATTCCAACTACTGCGAAGCCGACTGATAAGCGTAGTGATTACGGCAATATGAATAATGAATAGTTTATGGCGATCTATGGGGGAGGCCTATGCTCAACAATAGACGTCTTCCGGCTGATGATGTTTCAACTTAATATTATTATAATTTTTTATAAAATATTGAAATTCTATCTACATTCCTAAAAATAATAAGTCTTTGTTAGTGTCTTGTTTAGTTGGCATTCTAGCCAAAAAAATCTATTAATTGGCCAATCAAAAGTCTAGGTAATTAATAAATACATGAGGTCCCGGGTTCGATTTTTATATCAGGCAAAAAATATGATTGGTTTTTCCATTAGAAAAGTACATAGCTAATATTCTGGAATAACACAAAATTGTTTTATTGCGTGTAAAACCGCAGGACGCAGCAAGTATTTAAATGTATTTGTTTTATTAAAAAGGCATCAGTGAGATGGTATTATAAATGTCGGAAAAATTTTAGTAGTAATAAAATATAAAATATGAATCAACATAAAAAAATGTTAATAATTATTTTATTACCTACACAATTTAAGTTAATTAATCTAGATTTTCAGCTGATTCACGATGTTCGAGGTATTTTCCGCAAATTAAAAGCGCTGCTTTTTCTCAAAGTAACTTCAGGCAAATTCTTTGACACATTCTTCAGCTAGGTCCTGCATTCCGTTGCAGTCTCCTTCGTCATCCCATTCGTCACAACTCTGAAATTGATTTAACATTGTACATATTATATCAAGATTTTAGAGGAGGGTAGGTAATAAATACTCGTATTTGATAAATTATTGTAAAACAGTCGGGTACAGAGCAAGAACTATCGAAAATATATTAATTCGTAATACTTAATAATAAAATCCAAAATACCTCAGATAAAATGCCTCAAGTCGAAGGTCTTCGACCAGTGTGTGTAACGTTACGGAGTTCGTAACGTACCAAGTATGTAGGTACCTACCTAAGGCCTACCTAGGTAGATAAGACAAGAAAAATAAAATTAAAATAAAAAAATTCACTTAACTAAAACATTAGATTAGATAAAAAAAGAAACTAAAAAAACTATTGAGGGAGGAGGTGTGAAGTCGGCAACAGTTGCAGTGGGTTCCTCGAGGACCGTAGGACGCCGCCCGGGCGCCGCCGTCCGCAAATATCACCTCAAGTCGGTGAGGACGCCGGCCAGACGAAATACCAGAAACCGTTATTGTGCACCTCCCCCTCGGTACACCGGAATAATAGGGAGAGTCGGCGTACCTGAGTTCCTCTAGTTGTTCAGATCTCGATGATTCAAGGGGAGGGCACAATTCCTCACCGACCTGAGGTGATATCTGCGGACGGCGGCGTCCGGGCGGCGTCCTACGGTCCTCGAGGAACCCACTGCAACTGTTGCCGACTTCACACCTCCTCCCTCAATAGTTTTTTTTTTAGTTTATTTTTTTTTCTAATCTAATGTTTTAGATACGTAAATATTTTTTTAATTTTAATTTTATTTTTCTTGTCTTATCTACGTAGTTTACTACGTAATTATGGCTCTGAAACGTGGTTTTTAACTGTGGGCCTTATCATATGGCTGAGCCTATCAATGATTTAATTTGTTTGATTATTTGGAGAGAAACTAACTGATCTGTAGTATTCGAGATATCTTCGACCTCACCGGCGAAGTCGGTGTTGTGACTGTGTGAGTTGGTGGATCTGGTATCCAGCACCAGTACCGAAAACGGAGTGACTGTTTCATATATTGGTACGACTGGGCGAGCCTAGCGCCGCCGATGTGACTGCGGCGATAGAGTCGTCCGGGTCGTTCAGGACGTTGCGAGGGCGTCTGGGAGGTTGTACCCAACCTAGCCTGTCTACGTCTATGCTGTCACAAGACCTTACAGTTATTAAGATGCTTAGAGAGTTGAACCTACCTTGATAACTTCCACGACTATACAGTGTTTTAGTTTCATCAAATCACACATATCCGCTGGGCCATAATTGGTCAAATCTCCTTTGACACAATTCGTAATGATGTTGCTGATGAGCTCGGGATCATTAGGAAATTTAGATTTAAAACTCTTTGCCATTGCTTCCTCGTCAAAGGATCCATCTGATTTTCCAACGCCACGTTTTTGCGCTATGCATATTTCCATTTCACACTGAAATTTTTAAAATATAATACCGTGACGAATCGTTCGGCATAATTGTCATTATTTGGTATTCTGCCAAAAGATAATGGAAGAATAAAATAGAACTAAAATTCTGACTCAAAACGCAGATGTCGTGGGTTTAGATCCCTTTCAAGGATGTAATTTTCCCTTCATATGTTCATATAGATTCATGTGAAAAATGCGTACGTGTTGCTTTATTCTGTTAAAAATATCACAAGATCAGAAACAGCTTATCGTACTACTCAAACGTTTATTCCTTACCGATGGTGGTGGTTTCTTAGGGAGTGCTATACATTCATTTATATCATCGGGAGGCGGCATGTGCTGTCCTGGCATATCTTTTTTGCAGCATTGTAGTCCACCCTATAAATTAAAACATTTTTAAAGACTATCGTTACTGTCGATTATGAGGCTGGACACGTTTTGCCTGACCTTATTAATGACTCTAGGGTTCTATCGTCATGTCAGGGCAAAATTTTTTGATTAGATTAGACACTTTATTGACACCACAATACAAAAAACAATATTAAAAAAATCAAATTAGAGACAGTGTAACAATTGCCGTTCTTATTGCTCAGAGCTATATCTTCCAGACAACCATGCAGAGAGAGGAAATACTTGAAAGACGGTGATTTCAAATACTTAAATAAATACTTAAATATAATGTATACACATGTAAATTATAAAAATATGAAACATACATAATAATTATTATAAAGTAGGTACGGTAAAGTAAGGTGATGAGGAAAGAGGTCCTGAGTTCGTCCGATGCGTTGGTCTGACCAGATCCACACCACTCTTGAAACTCCCGTGCACGAGGCTCTAAAAATCGCCGCCAACAGATCGAGATGGCGCTCCATTGTGATGGATCGCATACTAGGATGGGGTCACGACCCCCAGTAATAGGGAATACGACTCAAGGAAGAGGACGGAAAAGTGAGGAAGAAAAGTGAGAAATAATATAATGAATTATCAGCTACTATAAAATAATATAAGGATTATTAGAATATATTATTGGATTTTTCCTATAAGATTTTTTTCAATGATAGCCTGGAGTCGGAACCTGTGCCCGGTAGATGGCAATAGGCTCGAACCTTACTACACGGGACTTAAAAACATTACTGGTGAAGTGTGGGTATAAGGGCACACCTCTGCCTACCCCTTCAGGAAAAATTATGTTATGTACGGGAACTTACTTACATTATGCATATTGCGTAAACATGTCGACATTCCTTCTCTTTTATGAGCCTGCAAAACATTTTATAACTATTTATTTATCATGTTGTTGTTGAGCAAAATACTGGTTTCTAAGCAACCATAGTAAAAACGTTAAATACATACCAAAACTGCTCCCAGTCCGACAAACATAATATACAATACTCCGAACATGATTATTCAAAAGCGAGACAGCATTAAGCCAAACAATAATTTAACACGCATATTTATATGCGAATAGGACAAACGCTTTAATGAGTCACCTTGGAAAATGGACGCGAAAATTGTAGCACGTTAAACAATTATGTGTCATCATGTATTTAGATTTTGATTTAGATGCGAAGTAAATGTTTTGATGTAGAACATAATATCAGTAAATAAACTTTTGAACTTCTGATTCTATTGCGTTGCAGTGGTCTTATGCAATTTCGCTCTTCAATACAATAATAAGATCTCCACACAATGGGTACCAGAAGTCAGAAGACAGCGCCGCCGAGACCGGCCTAGGAAAAGGTGGCGCGAGGACCCGGGCGCGTACCGAAACGGCTGGGCTGAGTTGGCGCACGAAAGAGATATATGGTACCTATGGCCCGTCCTCTGGAACTGTTAACCCCTAGCCGGCTTTTACGGCAACCACGGGTAGAGAGGGAGGAGCACTATTCTTACTAGCTTAACTATTACCCATATATAATTAAAATTACCTATTATTGTTTTATTATAAGTTTTCTCTGTAAGTGAACTTATGTTTTTTTGAGAAAATAAAGCAATCTTAAACCAGAATATCTCTTTTTACATGTTTTTTCCATTTATATTTTTTATATTAATTATATTGTAGTGGTAGGAATTTTTTTTTAGGGGTAGGGCTCTTTTGCAGGGGGCCGCCTGGGGAAGTACCACACATTTGCCAGTTAGTCATCCGCCAAGCAGTAATGTGCAAAATTTACTTTGTTTCGGTATGAAGGGCAATGTTACCAGCGAAATTACTGGGCATGATGAGATTCAACAACTCATATCTCAGGGTAACAGGTGCAGTACTAGCAACTACTACTGCTTATTTGGCATGAAACAACTAAATAATTGTACTCTTATTTTATAAGTGAAAACTACTTAGCTAACTGTTTTGTACTCCTATTATTCATGTGTGTTAAAAGCTGTTTGTTTTCCGAATAAAATAAAATAATTCTACTTCTTACTAATCCTACTAATATTAAAAATGCGAAAGTTTGTGCGTAGTTTCACTTCAGTGCAGTCAGTTCAGTTCAGTGCAGTGCTGCGCAGAATTTTGAATTTTAAAACACTGGGTGTCACTGTGTCTGATATGGGCAATCATGATGCTTACCATCAGGCCCCTGATTTGCTCGTCTTGTCACTCACTATCATAAAAAAAAATCGCGCGGATGTATTTTATGTATGTATAAGTCAGCCCACTCTATCTGAACCTTTAAGATGTTAAGTGAGACTTAACTAATTTGGAAATTTTCACTAAATTTCCCTTCAAAATGTTTGAAGAGCCGCCTACAAATGAGAAATTACGATAAGATTTCCCAGTTTCAGCCTGCCGTGGTACGATAGCGGGATGATGTCATAAAATCCGTTTTGAGGAAACGTGGATGTGACGTCATATCGGCGTCATAACCGCGATGACGTCATTTGTCGGAATGATCGCGAAGGTGAGTTCTAGTTATTGGCAATCCGGTTTTATTCGTTTCATATGCATTGATTTTATGATTCAGGATCGATCGTACTACATATTTACTTGTCTGTGCATATAATTTGATATTTTTATCCTTTAGCCTTTCTTTTAGCCTTTTCTTTAGCCTGAATTTTTTTTATGATAGTGACAGGACGAGCAAATCAGGTGCCTCATGGTAAGCATCATGATTGCCCATATCAGACACAGTGCCACCCAGTGTTTAAAAATTCTATATTCTGTCACCCTGAGATATTAGTTGTTGAAACTCTTCATGCCCAGTAATTTCGCTGGTAACATTGCCCTTTGACCGGAACACAGTAATGTCTGCATTACTGCAAGGCGGATGAATAACGGGCAAAGGTGTGGTACTTCCCCAGGCGGCCACCTGCAAAAGAGGCCTACCACTACAAAATATTGCGTCATATAAGATCAGAAGATGCTTTGATTTTACATTTTTAATCAATATTTAATGACTAATAGTATTCTAACAGATAACCGTCATAAATTTTAAAAACTTGATATCATCTATATCATCATCTCAGCCGTAGGACGTTTGCTGGTCATATGACTCCCCCATAGATTTCTATAATATAGTCCAGTTGTAAGTGAATGTTTGAAAAATTAAATATCCCACTATCCTTCTAATCCTTCCTACTAATGTTATTGATTTACTTTTCGAAACTACATTATAGACTTCTGCAACAAGAATCTTTAGTTTTTAGTTCTGATTTTTATTGTCAAAAACTGTGCAATGTGCATGTTGTGTTTGACAGTAAAAACTTAATATTATTGTTCCAGAAGTAGAAATGCTAAAGTTTGTGAGGATGAACAGATGGATGGATGTTTGTTAATTTTTCACGCCAAAACTATTAAACAGTTTTTTTTTTATGACAGTGTGTGACAAGACGAGCAAATCAGGTGCCTTATGGTAAGCATCATGACCCATATCAGACACATTGACACCCAGCGTTTTAAAATTCAAAGTTCTACGCGGCACTGCACTGCGCCTGTCACCCTGAGATATGAGTTGTTGAATCTCATCATGCCCAGTAATTTCGCTGGTAACATTGCCCTTCATACCGGAACACAGTAATGTTTGCACATTACTGCTTGGTGGATGAATAACTGGCAAAGTTGTGGTACTTCCCCAGGCGGCCCCCTGCAAAAGAGGCCTACCACTACAAAAATTGGGCTGAAATTCGGTATGTAGATATTTTAGACCTTGGAATAACACAACGCGTACTTTTTATCTCGATATTCTCCTGGGAACGAAGACTATGCGAGTGAAACCGCGGGGCACAGCTACTAATATCACTTATACGAAGGAGTAACTACTATTTTCATAGCACAATTATATTTTGAGAGCACCAAAAAATGACACAACATTCTTCCAATAAGCTACACGAATGGTTAATATAAAAAGATAGGTAGTTTCAAGAGGTTTCTAGATATATAAGTTTAACAATAGCTTCCTCACAAGAAATCAAAGAAATATAATATTCTGTGCGAACACAATAAACGTATTTATAACATAACATACAATCACGCCTTTTTCCCGAAGGGGTAGGCAGAAGTGTACCCAGGACTCAGTCCTATATTTCGCCAGTATGTTATTAGTGCCATGTAACAGGGGGCGAGCCTATTGGCATCTACCAGGCACGGTTCCAGACTCCAGGCAGTTATTGAAATAATTCCTAGTAGAAAAATCCAATATCCACTTCGCCTAACCTGGGGATCAAACCCGGGACCTCTTGATCGGCAGTCGAGCTTGCACCCACGGCACCCACCGAGGCAGTCCGAGTAAACGTATTTATTATTTCAAGAAATACTTTCTCTAATATTACATAATATCTTAACTTCTATAAGTACAACTCCAATTTCTAAAACGAAGACCTTTCTAATTAAGTTACTCGGTGGCTAGACTTCAGGGAATTCCTAATGGGCCTTCCTTCTCATAATATTTAGGGCAAACAATATCCTGGAGAAATAGTTCCTTTGTCTTACCAAAACGTATTGTAATCGTGCCGGAAAGAAAATTGAAGCGTCATGTGGTTCATTCTTATGAAAATTATCGTAGATAGTATTGCATTTTCAATGTAATAGAAGGCTATTTCATAGGAAGGATTTTTTTAATAATATAATATAATATATTATTATAGCTAGCTGTGCTGTAATTTTTTTAAAAATTACAGCCATCTTAAATTATAATCTACATCATATGATACCAAATTTCAGCCAAAAACTAAAGATGAGGTTACACGGCAAGGAGGCATTTGCCCACCATTGGGACAAACTAAGTTTAAGTATATAACATTTGAAAAGATACGATAATATACAAGACTTTATAAATTGAGCCCTACATAGTATCCATTATCATTAATATTCAAAGGTTCTTAAATTTTAATATCTTTTCATGCGATAAATAATTTGGATTGCTTAACTTTAAATACAGTCACACCTTGTTCCCGTTGGGGTAGTGTAATATTATACATTATTATTATTATTATAAGCCTTCTAGACAGATATTTCAAAATTGGTTTGGTTCTCTAGTTGTTTCATTGGTAGCAATATCTGTGTGCTTTATTATACATACTATACTGTAAATATTACCTTATTTTCTTGAACACTTTTATGTTTTTTATCTGAATTATCCTTTGCTGATGTAACATTTGATGTATTTTGGTATTTTAGTCATTATTTCGCTTGAAAATCGTCCGCTAAAAAATTGTAAGCATGTCGTCTTAGTTTTCTCTTCATAATTCTATCGATTTTAGCTGAAATAACTGAAAATTTGGTTTGTTTACATTATTAATTTTTGCAATTTTGACTGACATGTTTATAATTGACACATTCAAATTGTCTAATGTCTTTAAATCTTAGTTATATTTTTTAAATTTTGTGAGGTTGAATACCTTTCTCAAAGGTTTCAACTATTTTTACTTGATTCTCCTTCTGATTTCTCAATCTGATTCTCATTCGGATTCTTATTCTGATTATTATTCTTAATCGTAGTCAGGCTCAGTCGGAAACTATTCTCGGTCTGGTCTGAACCTTCTACAACTTGTTCTATTCAACACTTGGTCGACAAACTTGGACAACTTGGAGATATAAATAAAATAAAAGAAGGCCAGGAAACGCTGTCCCTTGAGGCCTCCAGATCCAGATCAAACAGTCATGTTCATGCACACAAATGTTTGACCTGGCCGGGGATCGAACCCGGGGCACAGAAAGCAGAGTTACTACCATCTGAGCCAACGAGGCTGTCTTGCCGAACTTGTTCATGAAAGGTACGCCTTGGTCGAACCCTATCGATTGACCATTCACACTCGTCTTATTTATATCTCCTTTGTCAAACTCCTTAGCCCATCCTCTCAACATGTCCATACCATCATCTAAGCATTCCTTTCTCTATCTTTATCACTACATATTCGAACAGCACACTATTCCTCACATGGTCCATCACATGCTTAACTTTAACCAAAGAAAAAACGAGAGCTATACATAATAAGGGTTGTTTGTTTGATAAAACCTCAGTCACGTCATTTCTGACATAGAATTAAAGGGTTTATAACAAAGGAAAAGTCATATAATAAATTAAATGAATGGTATTGAGATTTGAGGGACCATTTATAAAACCTCATTTTCCAATTACATGAAACCCATTTTCGATGAATAGAACCGAATGGTTTCTACGCCTTATTGGTCATGTCCTTTTTTGGGTAATTAATAACGACAACGCGTGTATTTTGCTGTAAAATTGTGTTTGAATAAATAGGTACATAACATCACGTCAACTTTTCTCCGAAGTAATAGATAGATAGATAGATAGATAGATGAACACTTTATTGGTACACCACAAAACAATAAATCTTAAAAATTAAAGAAAACAGTATATAGTGCAACAATTGGCGGTCTTATCGCTAAGAGCGATCTCTTCTAGACAACCGTAAAGGGAGAGGAGAGTACCTTAAATCACATTTGGTCAGTGGTAATACTAATAAACAAACTACAATAATGACTATTGTCATTGAAGTGATAGGCAGAAGTTAGAAAAACAAACATTTCCATAGGTACTTTTACACTTCGGTAGTATTGCCAAAGAATACTAACTATTAGTACGATAAGAAGCGACACTCACCTCCCCCCGCCATTTTACGTCGCATGCGACCGGTCAGTCAAATGTGTGCGTAAGTACGGCAGTAACGCCTGTAGTTGCCGTCTTACGCACAAATTTGCCGCGTGTACACATGTTATGTTTTCTTCTCAGTAGTAGTAATAGTAGTAGTAGTAGTACGATATTGCGCGTGGGCGATTGTATGGAGTGACGGGGGTCTGGTATTGCCATAAATTTGCCGTAAATTCAGACTCCCGGCAGTGAGGAAATTCCTAAAATAAACATCCAGCAGTATCGTTTGCCCACTACACCATCAAGGCAGTCGAGAGAGAGTAAAGTCAAATAAAAACTTCCTAATTAAAATGCTCAAGAGTGAGCTGATATAATATAAAATGTAAAATAATTCGGTACTTAATCCTATTGAGTTAAAGAACTACACACTTAAGCAGCTGGCCCACCAACGTATGGGCTTATTCGCAAAATATCTCTTATCGAAAAATGTCTCTTTCTCTTAATGTCTCATTCCCAGAACGCCTCTTTCACAAAAAGTGACAAAGACTTAAAATAAAATTTCAAAACGCACGGGCGCATGTCACCTACGTGATTCTTATAAAACTTTGTCACCGACTAAAGCCGCCCACTTGTCCAATTCGAACTCAAGATTTCAGTGATTTTCGTTACCAACACTTCCCTAGATTATTGCTTAAATTAAACCGTTCTTAGGGATCTTACGGACCTTACACTTGGCCACATTAGCATACACATTTAGATAGGTAGTTACGTGATCCACTTAAGGGTACCGTGCTCTATTATTAAATAGTCCAAGCCTATCGTCGTGGGTTCAAAGGAATAAGTACTTAAAAGAAACTGAAGAAACTGCCTATATATTATAAGTTTTATTTTTAAATGCTGACGTATGAAACCCTTTTTATCCTTTTTTTAGGGTTTCGTACCTCAAAAGGAACCCATATAGGATCATTTTATTGTCCGTGTGTCTGTCTGTCTGTCCGTCTGTTAAAACGTGCGTTTGAGCTCCGAACTCTACACCTTAGTCAAAATGTTATGTGGCTTAGCCGTTTCGTTACTACAAGAACTATTGTATACAGAAAAGCAGTGAATACATGACATCTTCACATTACGCCTATGCAACGGTAGAGAAATAAATATTTCACCTTACGCCTATGTGATTGTACATTTCGAGAAATAATGACGCTAACAAGGTCGCATTTCAAACAATAATAGTTGACATGAACCGCTTTGTCTGCGATCTTCTACTTCTTTTAATCAATTATTCTCCCTTTCAGGCTATTTTGCCTTCACATCGCTCCTCTGTCCTCGGGTTTTTAGAGTACTCTCATAATGTACATGGTTATTTAAAAATATATTTGCATATCGATATCATCTGCAAAGATCTAAGGAGTAATCCCCCAAATTGCAAGTCAATATAAGCGGATTGGGTTCGGCGTTGTTTGCCAGTAGGCAATCATTTAGAATTATAAAATAGGTACAATCATAAAGGTAAAATATAGTAATGAAATTTAATAATAGAGATACGATAAGTAAAATCTTAATAAAAATTAACAAGAATCATGTTTAAATGATACACCATGCCAATGATGTCAAGTTACTGTGTATACAAGCCCAAAATATTTTTTTCCAAAAAACTGAGCGACGGAAAGGACCCATTCCATGAAGGCGATAATCCAAAATACGTAACAACCGGCATATCAAAGGCAAAAATCCAATATCGCCGGGTTCAGATGATATATGATACACATTAGTGACAACTCACTTTGCTTTAATGAAATTCCGTACCTAGGTTTAGAATTTATTGAGAATGATTTCGAGGAGAATGATTTCCCTTTCCAATTCTCATTAAAAACAAATGTTTGCGTATGACGTGATAAGATGTATAATATTATGACAATTATTATTTACTATTTTTTAAATCACCTATGCTATTGGTCTCAGATGGCCTCTTACCCGGCAGTGGTGAGCGCTGGAGGAGCTCGACCGAAAGCACAGCACAAACACCTCGATTAGCACAAGGACACCTAGACGGTACGAACCTCGGCTTGGGCCGTCGCCAGAATACGTGAGGTCAGACCTGCCCTGGCACCCCAGAAAGGGTTGAAACTTAGTGTTGCGTATGTGTCCCAAGGACAGGTGCAGGAACGACCGGGAGCTGATCACCCTATCGTGCTGTGAGGCATTATCTTCGCCTAAGCCGCGAAGTAAAGTCCAGTGTTTTCTTCCTTCTGCCCTCAAAATTCCCTCAGTCAAGACTCACCGACTCCTGAGCATTATATCAGTGATCGAATTTTTTTATTTCCATGTCAGGTCACTCCTCTCTTATTCTCCAGGATCTATCATTAGATGACCAAACTTCGTTTAATTTACTCTAATCAGAATCTGAATATAACAATTTAATTTAAATAAGAAATGAACAACTTTGAAACAACTCTGATGAACTTTCCAAAATGATTTAACAGTACATGGTTGGCTAAGCAAATTAATGTTCAGCATTCATCATGATATACTCAAGAAGGTGATAAAATGTAAAGAAAATAAAGTTAGTGTACCAAGCTAGACAATATCTATTATTTCAACCCCTTTGATTGAGGAGAATGTAACTGGCGCCCACTGTACTAAATCCTTGATGCTTCCTCTCCCTAGGCCCCTGATCTCCACACACCTGAGGTAAATTCTTCACTTTTAACATTCTTATATTTCTTGACTGAGTCTCAGCGAATCCACTCACACTGTGTGGCACAACCTGGTCCGACCTGGCTGGGACTGCTTTCTCTCCCAAGCCTGATCAGGGGCCTGTCACACATTACAATATTATCTTTAATATAATATGTTGTAGTTTTTAGATCAGTAAGAGTCATTTAATGTTATAAACCCCAATTATGATAAGTGCATAATAACGGTACACCCCGAACACTCGACTCAATTTCCTTACCAATGCCGCGGTCTAACTACCTACTACACAGACACTGCACACATGGAGTTTTGTACACGCGCAAGAGTGTGCGTGATGTACGTTCCGAGCTCACGGGTGCTCGTCGAGAGCTCCATCTCGCTCGCGGGGTGAGGAAGGTCCGATTGGTGGGCGGATGACAGTGTCCTTTCTATAGATAGTATTATTATCTGTTCTGTGATACCTCATTTTTCACAATATTAAAAGCTTAGTTTATCGATAATATAGCGAAAATTCCATGATAAATTACTGAACATTGAACATGCTCGTCCACAATATTACTTTATATTTTCTTTCTTTCACATTCA
Organism: Hemistola chrysoprasaria; assembly: GCA_947063395.1. Lineage (NCBI taxonomy): Eukaryota > Metazoa > Arthropoda > Insecta > Lepidoptera > Geometridae > Hemistola > Hemistola chrysoprasaria. The sequence continues at coordinate 13,088,332 of OX346716.1, read as the reverse complement.
CTTATACGACGTTTCGTTACATATTTAAAAAGACAGACAAAATCTGGCAAAAAACATAAAACATATTATTTACATATTATTATGGAAAAGATAAAACATATTATTTGTACGTACTTTTTTTAGTTAAATGTTAGGACCTTAGTCCTAAAAATCTGACTATAACAATTTAATATATATATAAGAAATGAATAACTTGAAACAACTCTGATGCACTTTCCAAAACGATTTAACTCACATACTAATTTAAATAATTTAAATTTTTATGTAAGCATATGAAATTGGCGTTTTGTACGGGAGGAATATAAAGTTAATTTGAAGTAAATCATTGATCCCTTTACTAAAAAAAACCATGGGGGCGAGAATCAATAAATTCTTTGAAGGCGGTTTGGACTGCCGCATCGGAGTTGAATTTTTTTCCTTGTAAGAATTTGTTCAAATTCTGGAAAAAATGGTAATCTGTTGGAGCAAGGTTGGAGTACGGTGGATGTTGCAAACATTCCAATTGTAGCTCATCTAACTTAGTTGTTGTTTGTTGTACAGTGTGTAGTCTTGCGTTGTCGTGAAGCAGCAGTGGCCTAGAGCGATTGATCAATCTCGGTTGTTTAGCAGCTAGGTCTTTTTTCATGGTTTGCAGTTGCTGACAATAGATATCTGCCGTAATCGTTTGGCCAGATTTTAGAAAGCTGTAGTGAACGACACCGGCGCTAGTCCACCAAACACTCAGAAGTAACTTTTTCTGAGTCAATTTTCGTTTAGGGCAGGATTTGGCTGGGTCTCCAGGGTGAACCCTGGAGACCATTGCGACGAGCGCTTCCGATTATCGTACAGCATCCACTTTTCATCACAAGTAATGATTCGATTTAAAATCCCTTCATTATTGTGTCGGTTGAGCAAAGTAACACAGGAGTCGATGTAAAAATGTTGATAAAACTTTGACAATTACTTGAATTTGTGTGAAGCAAGCACGCAAGAATAAGCAAGAACGTGTTTTAACTCGTACTAATAAACAATTCCAACGAAATATTATGTGTATAGACTAGTATCAAAGCATGCTCAACTCATGTAATGTGAACCTGGCCTTAATACTCCTTCGTAAAATTTTCAGGTGACATCCAAGCCAGCAACTATTCTATAGAGTTGTAGCAGTTTGTATGGGATTTCTTGCTTTAAACACTGAAACGTGGGAGTGGTATAGAAGGCCTAATTACAAACTGTACGTCATTAAGCGGTGCATCATGATTATATTCGTGACTGTTACTACTCTCTCGATTACAATGTATCTCATGACACATTATAAGGAACATACGTTTGCTACTTTAGCAGACATGTGTGCCACCATGCCTGTCGTGTATGTGGCCTGTGAAAGTAATCAGTATTTAATTTAGATTTTTTTTTTACGATAGTGAGTGACAAGACGAGCAAATCAGGTGCCTGATGGTAAGCATCATGATTGCTCATATCAGACACAGTGCCACCCAGTGTTTTAAAATAAAATACTGCGCGGCACTGCACTGCGCCTGTCACCCTGAGATATTAGTTGTTGAAACTCGTCATGCACAGTAATTTCGCTAGTAACATTTCCCTTCAGACCGGAACACAGTAATGTTTGCACATTACTGCTTGGCGGATGAATAACTGGCAAAGGTGTGCTATTTCCCCAGGCGGCCCCCTGAAAAAGAGGCCTACCACTACAAAAATCTGTCCGGTGCTGAATAATCTTAAAATGAAATAAGGTTTCTAGCACTAAGTACATTAACGGGACGGGTGACTGGAAGACGGACATATTAATATTCTTGATCGAGATACACGATCGAGAACATAATATTGGTACCGGTGATGGGAATTTTTTTATCTAGCTCGCAAAATATGTGTTTGAAAACACTTACTTGTAAAATAAAGAACGATTGAGCTTAAACAAATAATAAAAATGTTCTTATTGACCGAATTTTAAAGGTTAACAAAAAGCATCCAGTACTATCCTTACAATCCCATTACAACAATTTTAAATTAAATAAGTAAATAGATAAATACCGTAAAGTAATATTTTATGGTTTTATTTAATAAAAACCGTGTGTAACCTAAGTTTAAAGTATTTCAAAACAAATAATATTATAATTTAATTTGCCATTCTCATGCAATTTCTCTTTTTCATATTTATTATATTTTTCTTTGATGTCTAAAATAAATATCGGATCAGTAACAGTCGTTATAATTTAGTTTATTATAATAAGTGCATAATAATGCTATAATATGGTCTTTGTTTGCCGTCTTGATAATAATTATAACATTATGGTCCTTTGTTTTGATATCCTTATTATTTTAATTAAAAGCCTAGTTTATCGATTAGATAAAAAAAAAAATGTTTAGTAATATATTATACGAAGAATTCACTTTTTGAGTTGTGCCTTTAACGACGCATTGTGCCATAATTCGAATAGACAAAGCAAAATTAAAATCCAGCAAAATGAAGGAAAAGGGAAATAAATATTATTTGTGCGTACATACTTCATTTTTATTTGTTACTAAATATGTATTGCTATAAGCTTTTTCGAACATGTCTAGTATTTTGGTGAAGATCATATTAATAGTCTGCGAGTGTGCTCCGAGGCATAAAATTAAATCGATTTAAATGAAAATAAGAATTTATCATGTATAAAAATAGAATAACAATAATAATGTGGGACAACTTCCACACACGTTCATCTGGTCTGGTGCACTATGGTAACCAGGGGACTGATATACATACTTATAATATAAGCTTATAACACCCAGCCACAGATCAAACAGACATGTTCATGCACACAAAAGTTTTACCTGGCCGGGGATCGAACCCGGGCCCTGCGGCACAGAAAGCAGAGTACTACCATCTGAGCGATGCTGTCAAAGCTGCTGTACAAGCTTACAGTAATGTTAATGTTTTTTTTTTTATAACAAAAAAAAGCATGGTTTTCTTTAACAAAATATGTTTTCCCGCAAATGAAGGCCAGATCCAGAGCCACCAACAAACAATTGAGTAAAAAATTATTCCCTATTTCTTCATATCTGTATATTTTCATTTTGTATGGGTGACGTTTAACCATAATGTTTAAATAGGGAATCCTGCGTAATTTCAGGCGACATCCAAGTCAACAACTTTTATATAGAATCCTCGCGGTTGTTATGGGAGCTCTTGCTTTAAACACCGAAGTGTGGGACTGGTATAGAAGGCCTAAATACATATTGTACGACATTCAGCGGAAAATCATGATCATCTTCGTACCGATTACATCGCTCTCGCAAACTATGTACCTCTTGGTACATTATAAAGAGCATGAATTTTCTGCTTTGGCAGTCATGTTTGCCATTATGCCTGTCGCTTATGTGATATTTGTGAGTATTTTATTAACAGAAATGCATCAATTTAAGCTTGGGTCTGAATCCCAAAAGTGTGGAACGGTACTTAGAGATTTATTCATCTTGAGAAAGAGGTATATCTACTTAACAACAACATAACATAACATAACATACATTCACGCCTTTTTCCCGAAGGGGTAGGCAGAGGTGTACCCAGGACTCAGTCCCATAGTAGATACACCCACATTTCGCCAGTATGTTATTGGTCCCATGTAATAGGGGGCAAGCCTATTGCCATCTACCGGGCACAGTTTCAGACTCCAGGCAGTTATTGAAATAATTCCTAATGGAAAAATCCAATATTTAACACTGCCTGACCTGGGGATCGAACCCGGGACCTCTTGATTGGCAGTCGAGCATACGCCCTCTACGCCACCGAGGCAGTCTACTTAACAATAATAATATTAATCTAAGCGATGCGGATCGGGTGCCGGTGGTCTAGGTCAGCTGTGTCCTTTATGCAACTTCGAGGCAGATATTTAATGTTTTGTCCCGTTTTTGCCATAAAATAATATAATATAGCGAACGTTTAAGTGACTATACTCATTTCTTACAGCTAAAATCAGAATTAGCGCATACGAAGATATACAAAAAAGTAATGAGAAACTACATGAGCGAAATTCATCTTCACAACTATCTCGATAAAAATGTAGCGGAACATAGATACAATTATATTACAAAGGTATCATTAAAATTTGTAAACATTAACATAGCAGCCCTTTTTCCATCATGATCTATTGCTGTGCATACTTAGGCTACATACAGACATACAGACGAACGTTCATACTCTCCAAGTTGCCGAAATGAAGATGCTGAGGTGGATGTGCGGCGTTACCAGGCTTGATAAAATCCGCAACGAGTACGTGCCAGAAAGCCTGGGCGTGCGAATTGGAAACGTAAGATGAGAAAGGCTGACCCCACCGCCATGTGGGATGCATAGCCAAGAAGAGACAGATAAATACAATATATATTTAATCTAACGACACGGAGTGGAGCCACACACACGTGGAAGCTCCACGTTCGTACCATTGTCATCAGGATTCGTTACAGGGGCTGTCAGCCAGGCATTAGGCCTTTTCCTCGTCGTCAAACGCGTCGTATCAAGCGCGGCAAGTACAAATCAAGCTCATCAGTTTTATACCTATTATGTACCCCACTCCATTATCCATTAGAAATGGTCGTAACCAATTTAAACTCACTGTATATAACGTTATTTAAAGCTACCTAAGGTCAATATCATTTTGATCTCTGACAGTTATAACTCCGTCAAACGCTGATCGATGGCTCCACTTAATAAATCCACGTAACGCAATCCGACAAATCTTTCTTTCAGGAGTTGATACAAGCAGAAAAGTGGAGTCGCTGGACGTTAAGATTTTACGGCACATTCATGTTCATTTGCTACTGCTCATGGAATATAATCCCAGTTATTCACAATATTCAAAACAATCCATCTTTTGACAACATAACTGTTCGTTTGGAAGTTTGCGTACATTTCTGGGTACCATTCGACTACGAATTCAGCTTTTATCCCTTTCTTTTTATACTTATATTGAGCATTTATGTTGGCGCTGTCGGCGTCACTCTTTTGGTTTCCTTTGATACAATCAATTTAAGCTGCATCTTTCATTTGGTGGGGCATATCAAAATATTAAAGTATGATCTCAAGACTGGTTTCACGCATGACCTGTCTGATGAAGAAGTGAAAAAGAAACTGGTAGATATAACAACATATTACCGTTTTATTACCACGTAAGTAGACGATTATTGTAGTATTACATACATTTATGGTTTAAGCTCGGAGCCTCGGGTGCGTGGTCATGAGGGTTCAATCCCCTAGTCAGGCAAAATGTTACTGGATTTTTCATTAGCTCCATCGAATCCATTAGATAATTATCTCTGTGACAGCCTTGACTCTGGAACTGTGCCCGGTAGATACCAATAACATACTGGCGAGAGGAGAATATACCTACTATATGGGACTGATTTCTAGGCCCTCTGCCCACCCCTTCGGGAAAAAGGCGTGATTGTATGGTTTGTTATATTTTAAGGCAATCTTTGAAAGTAAATGTGTTAATCTACTTTTACCTACATACATTATTATGTGTATCCATTGATTTAAAGAAAAGGGGAGATAGGAGAAATAGAGACGTTCTCCCAGCGCTTACTCAACAACTGGCGTCCAATTTGCTCAGTGTGCAGTTTGCACAGTGCAATATATAATAATGAACAACGAAGATAGAAAGATGTATCTTAGACCGAAGTGCGACCAAGACAACAATATTAGTCACTAGTGCGACCCCACTTAACTGACGTGCGTGGACCTAATGGGACCTAAATTGAGCTTTCCATTTTCTAGAAGCCAGTACCTAATCTCCCCTTTTCTTTATATCAATGTGTGTCATGGTTTTGTGCCTGTCTCCGAACTTATAGATAAGGCTCGGCCTCTATGTGCATGTGTGCGTGACAGGGTGACAGCTTCATACATTGGAAATTAAAATGCCCAAACGAATAAACTATTTTTGCCATGATAGGTCTTTCAAAGACGCCGAGGCCGCTTTTGGGTTAAGTATCTTAGGTGTATACGGTCAAAATTTGTTTCAAGGAGGACTTTTGCTTTACCAAATGATGAGTGCCGGAGCTGTAAGTGGATATTTATTATTATAACTAGTGTTATTCTCGGCACTTCGTTCCCGTGGGAATTTCGAAAAGTTCCTTTCTTATTTATTCTTGTCTATATTATAATGGAAATCTATGGTTGGGGCTGGGCGTCAATGAGAGAGTGTGTCAGTCAGTCAGGACTTGTCAGGAAAAAAACAAGAAAAATAATATAGATAGTTATTTTTGATGTTGCATAACTTTTTCGTCTTTACCACGGGTATATAATATACTAGCTGAGCCCCGCGGTTTCACCCGCGTAGACATTGTTCCCGGGGGAATATGGGGAAAAATGTACCCTATGTGTTATTCCATGGTCTAAGCTACTTACATACCAAATTTCAGCCCAATCTGTTCAGAAGTTTTGGCATGAAAGAGTAACAAACATCCATCAATCTAACCAAAACCGCACTAGATGGCGCTGGAGGTGAGTTAAAACTCGCAAGCCTTTTGTTCACCTGTTAAAACGTACGTTTTTTATATTGGACTGGAATTTGAGATTTATGATATTAGATTATGATATGATATGATATTAGATTGCATGATGAGATTCAACAACTCATATCTCAGGGTGACAGGCGCAGTGCAGTGCCACGCAGAATTTTGAATTTTAAAACACTGGGTGGCACTGTATCTGATATGGGCAATAATGATGCTTACCATCAGGCATCTGATTTGCTCGTCTTGTCACTCACTAAATAAATAAAAAAAATAGATGATATTAGATTTATGATTATTAGAGTCGATTTCTGTGACTTAGTTTGAAAGAATCCAATAATAATTCCTATTAATATGTTTTAATTTTCTAATTCTGGGATTCGAAAATTAAAACGAAGATTAAAGAACAAAGATTACCACAGAATGGGCACCTGAAGATGCACATCGTCGCCGAAGCCGGCCCAGAAAGAGATGGCGTGATGACTTAGACGCGTACCAGTCGGGCTGGTCAAAGCTGGCGCAGGAACATGGCGTTTGGAAGGACTTGGAGGAGGCCTTTGCCCAGCAGTGGGACAGTATAGGCTAAAAAAAAAGTGAAAGTTAATGAGGACAGATGGATCGATGGATGTTGTGTGCATAGGGTACTTTTCCCAATGTTCTCACGGGAGCAATAAGTACGCGGGTGGAACCGTGGGACTCAGCTAGTATTAAAATCCTATCTTTCCTATCCTCTATCTTAATAATATAATATTATAAATGCGAAAGTTTGTTAGGATGGATGGATAGATGGATGTTTGTTACTCTCTCACGCGAAAACTACTTAACCAATTAGGCTGGAATTCGGCATTTAATAACAGTTTAATAACAATTTTGTAGTGGTAGGCCTCTTTTGCAGGGGGCCGCCTGGGGAAGTACCACACCTTTGCCAGTTATTCATCCGCCAAGCAGTAATGTCCAAACATTACTGTGTTCCGGTATGAAGGGCAATGTTACCAGCGAAATTACTGGGCATGATGAGATTCAACAACTCATATCTCAGGGTGATAGGCGCAGTGCAGTGCCGCGAAGAATTTTAAATTTTAAAATACTGGGTGGCACTGTGTCTGATATGGGCAATCATGATGCTTACCATCAGGCATCTGATGAGCTCGTCATGTCACTCACTATCATAAAAATAAAAAAATAAAAAATAAAAACAGAGGTATTATATTATATATATTAAGATCTATATAACATCATATAGACCTATATAACCTACATTACATACATACAGTCACGCCTTGTTCCCGGTGGGGTAGGCAGAGACTATTTCCCTCCACTTGCTACGATCCTGACATACAATGTTAGTATAATAGTAAATAGGGGAAATAGTCTCTGCCTACCCCACCGGGAACAAGGCGTGACTGTATGTATGTATTATGTTGATATAAATAAACAATATTTTTTCGGTTTTAAGAAGTGGTGTTATAATAATATTTACATAAAATTATGTACCTATAATAATTTATTTTACAGAACACAGAAACAATTCTGACGTACGGCCTCATGATACCCATATTTATGGGAATACTTCTTGTGATATCCAGTATTTTGGAAAATGTTAGAATACAGGTGAATATTTTATGCGTTTTGATGGAACAAGCACATTGCATTTCTAATGGAAAGTAATAAATCTGAATAAATATATGCTATCAAATAATATTTATATTTAAATAATATTATAATAAGGACTGCCTCGGTGGCGTAGAGGGCGCATGCTCGACGGCCAATCAAGAGGTCCCGGGTTCGATCCCCAGGTCAGGCAGTGTTAAATATTGGATTTTTCCATTAAGAATTATCTCAATAACTGCCTGGAGTCTGGAACTGTGCCCGGTAGATGGCAATAGGCTCGCCCCCTATTACATGGGACCAATAACATACTGGCGAAATGTGGGTGTATCTACTATGGGACTGAGTCCTGGGTACACCTCTGCCTACCCCTTCGGGAAAAAGGCGTGAATGTATGTTTGTATAATAAGGACACTAATTCTGTCTGTTAATAACAAGTACCTAAGTCTTACAAAAATTATGAGGCATGGCGGCCAAAGACCTAAGTAAGAGCCATGCGGAATCGATATTATATCGAAGATATCCCTGACCATTCAAATCAGGGATTTGAATGTTCAGCTTAAAAACAACAAGGTGCCGGTTGACAGAATCACATCAGAGCTTCTGAAAGCGAGTAGAACTCTGGTACTTAAAGTCCTTTAGAGGCCTTTGATTCTGTATTAGAAGGTATAACACTGAAAGCATGGAAAAGAAGGTGCTATTTCTTCTAGAAAGGTGACCTTAAATGAAATATTACAGGCCATCTCGTTTCTGAGCCATGTTTATAAGCTGTTTTCGAAGGTCATTACGAATTGTCGTATTGACCGTATCATTGCCATTATGCTTAGCGATTGTAGTCTATGAGAAAACCTTCGATTCAATCAAGACATGGGCTTCTATCTCTCCAGCTATGTTATAATATTGACTTTCGGTATATCGGAATGTTCAAATACTTTCCTAGTACCTAACGCCACTATGTCGGTTCAAGTATTCGAGTTCGAAGGAGATCCCAAATCCAAAGACAGGGAAATGTCATAATATCTCCGATACCTTATAGCCAGTAGTAGATTTCCAACGAATGATATGATGATGATGATATATAATATATAGATAGTGGCCTATCCACAATATTATGAAAACCAGGATGATGATGAAGCAGGAAACAGAGCGGAGGAGGGAAATTAACTGTCTCTATTTTACACACTTATCTAACATTATTGCTTTATCTGAAGTTTGTTCCTCAGGCAGACGATATACCGGCGTTAGTATATGATTTATCATGGGAATCCATGTCTCTTTCAAATCAAAAGCTGCTATTGTTCATACTCTTTCAAGTTCAACCTGTCTTAGAGTTTACGGCGGCATTTAACACGAAGACTGGGATACAACCGGCTATAAACGTAAGTCTAAAGGAAAGGCGTGGTCAAACGTGCGCACAATCGATGGACATGCTCATACTGCATTACAGGTCTGGAAATGCAAGAAGAATGTGATGAAAGCGGAAGAAGTGTAAGTATTATGTTAGGGTAGTAGCAAGTGGACAGGAAGAGTCTCTGCCTATTACTTATGACTGTGTATGTATGTACGAATATGTGACACATTCCAGCTAGACTACTGATTCTGATGCTACAGTGCGGCGTATGAGTGAATGAAAAAATAAAAGATTAGTTTTTTGACCAATTTCGTTTTATTTTTCAGATAATAAAGACAGTATTTTCATATTACGTAATGATCAGTCAATCCAGAGGTTCTGCATAGTAAATCGGAGGATACAAAGAAATAGAACATATACATTTTATTATATTGCTTATTAATTACGAGTAAATGCACTTATTACTTATTTAAAATAATATTATGATTGTTAACCACCGCCACTACCACTTGTTAATTATAATGATTATAAGTTTTAGCCCATCCAATCTATGTACCGTTTGACAAAAACAACTGACAAAAACGACAAAAACACATAAACAACTTTTTTGTGCCCTTTTTGGGAGATTTTTGTTTATATTTAGTGAAAAAGCATAATTGTACATCGTGAGATAAAATTCATTATTTCATAGTTATACGGCGGAGGTTATTTAAATTGTGTGAGTTTTCCCTATTTAGTTATTTCGGCTTGAAAATAGCTTTTAAAAGATGTAACGTGAAACGGTACATCTAAGATTATATAGGCTATATTTATTATTTATATATTTATATATTTAGTTGTTTATATATTTAGTTGTTTTATTGACCAGAATTCGATTCTTACGCCCACCTAGCATTTAAAATTGCTCTGCACTAGACTGATTTTGTCAGCACTTATAACATTTTATAACATTATACTTTTTTATATTGTGAATAACAATGAAGTAACAACGGTGTTGCGAGAAGTTTGCTGCGAGCGCGACGAAAAATGTTATAGTTCTAACAATGAAGGCGCGAGCAGTGAGCTGCGAGTGCGACGAAGTCAGTATATATATGATTTCACGACGCTATGTGTCGGGGATGCAGGGACGCCGACGCACTCATCTGCAATCTCGATTGCGTATGGTCCTCTCCATGGAGGACCTTGCTATAGTGGAGTGAAGGTAGTTCTAACCCGCCCAAGGGGCGTACGGACACACGCGTGCGTCACCTCTCGGGCCCGCATTGAGTGGGCAACGGATTCGTCGCCCGGCCCCAGGATTGTGCGGTCACCACCGCACAGGAGAAGTTCTGCATGGAAACGAGCGGAGAATCGTCCAAATCTCTACAAGGGCTTAAAAGGATGTTCCGTGCCCTCTCGAATACCTGTTAACCGTGCGAGAGGGCACGGCCCGCCTCAGCCGCGCCCGTCTCATGGGGTGCACCGCGACCTACTCGGCCTCGGCGTCTTAGCTATTTTATTATTATGTAATTCTACTTAAAGTTATGTACTAAATGGTATTAATTGATTTTGAAATAAATTAAGACTTTGAATCATTTTTTTTGTTTAGTATCTTTGTTTGAACACTGGTTTATAAAACCTGTTTTACGAGTATAAACGTGTTTTGTTGCGGTTGTTTCTGCGTGGGACAGTGCTTGACTACATAATAATATCCTATTTCTGTTTTCTAACTTTCATTAAACACTTATAATTATAAGCTTTAGACTTATAATTATAAAACTCAAAATTATGTTAACTAACATACTAGGTTTAACAATAAATTAAGATGTAATAAGATTACTTTAGTCATTGGTATACTATGGTCTTTCGTTGTAACTACCTGCTACGGAAAGGGGCATAACTGAAAAACAGCGCGCTTCATGCAAGCATGGAACGCATATATGCTGAGCTATGTCCTATTCATTACCACCTAATACATCGAACTTAAGTATAATGCCTAACCTATTCTTATCAATTTAGCACATAACAATTCTAACCATAGAAATTAATATTATCTGATATTGTACTTAGTTGTGGTAATTAATAAATGTTTTCTATTCTATTCTATTCTTTTGTAAAAAAGCTTATTTATAAAGCCTTTAATGCTATAAGTCCGCCAGTAGTTCACCGTGTCTTTTGTATTGTGCCATTTGTGAGTATTATTCTATTCTATTTCAATCCATTCCATTCCATTCTATTCTATTTTTTATTCTTAAGCTGGGATTATTATATTATAAGAGCGGAAAAAAGGCTCCAAAGTGTTCGCAAGAGATATGTCTATTGGCAAAAAAAACATAAAATTAAATTCATTTATTTCAGGTAATAGTGCGTATAACAAATTATACGCAATATTAATTGTCCAAAATATTTAAATATTTATTATTAATGCAAAGCCAGCTGACAAAGCGTCGACAAAAACGGAGGAGTTACTGTCCATGGAACCTCTCGATCAGAAGATCGAGAGTTATACGCTTCGGTCTCAAAGCCTGTTAGTAGCGCAGCCAAAGACCCTAGAACCAAGCTGACCCACCGATTTTACCGAAGATATCCTGGATATCAACCTGTACGAGATTGGCCCTGAAACAATTTAAATCATCAAGGTGCCGGGTGACGACGGAATTAAATCTGAGCTTCTGAGAGCGGAACACCGGTACTTTAAAGTCCTCCAGAGGCTCTTTAACTTCTGTCATATTCGAAGGTGTGACGCCAGAAACATGGAACAGAAGCGCGATAGTCCTATTCTTCAAAAAAGGTGATAACACCTAATTGAAGAATTATAGACCCATCTCGTTTCTGAACCATGCTTATAATTTGTTTTCAATGGTCATTTCGAATCGTCTCAGTCGCAGGTTCAATGACTTTCAGCCGTCCGAGCAAACCGATTTCCGAAAAGGCTACAGTACCATAGACGACATCCACACGTTACGCCAAGTTATATAGAAGACCGAAGAGAATAATTTGTCACTATGTTTAGCGTTCATTTATAATTATTCATCTGGTATAAATTCACTAATTAATTTTAAATTGGAAATGTCGAACGAAGTGGAAAATAGCAAGTTGAATATTTAATGGCATAATAACTGAATCTATTATTGTCAGTCAACGTTGAAAAGTAGGAGGTATTTTTGATTTTATGGAATCACAGTGTTAATTAATAATATTATATTATTAATTGAATCGAAGGTTATTATATAATATTATGTATTTAATTTTTGTGCAAAACGTGTCAAATAAGTAATCAAGTAGTTTTTTTTATAATTATAATATACTCTCCATGGATACTGCTCCTTGGAATTTTTTTTATTTTAACAAAATTATTAATACATTGTGTCATCTGCATGCCGAAAGTACTTTGGGCTAAAACAACAAGTGAATGGTCCCAACCAAAAAACGGCAACGCGGCAGACCTAGGAGGGGATGGTGAGACGACCTTGACTCGCATACGAATGGATGGCAGTCAATAGCCCTAGATCGTGTCAGGTGGAAAGAGGGAAAGGAGGCCTTTGCCCTGCAATGGGATCCGATAGGCTAATATAAATAATAATAATAATAAATAATAATAATTATTACATTTAAACTATATATTAGAGTAAGTGTTCCATCATTGTCACACCGCTCTGAGAAAATATTATAAAAGACTGATAATATACCTTATAAATATGCCTAGTTGTGTATGCCTACCCTGTGCAAAGCCTGGGCGATACGATATACTACTAGTCTAAATAAAGGTAAAATAATAAATTTATATGAAAGTTAACTAGCCGAAATGAAGCAAGGAGTTGAACCATTAGATTAAATTGTTTTTAATCAACGAGAATAGAACTTTGCAGTAAGTTTTTATGATTGAATCCTTCGTCTGCAGGTGGTCACGATTTCTCTCCTCGCTATTAGATTTTGCATTTAATTCTACCGAATTTTCACCGAAAACTTTATTGCCTTAGCAGACTGCTCTTATAAAACTTGCTCATTTCTGAATACCGACCGCAAAGTGATGCGCCTTTAGAATAAGCGATTTAATATAATTGACAATGTGGTTTAATATTATCGACAAAGAACCTTGGGGACCAATAATAAAAAAAATATGTTATAAGAATACAAATTAAATGTATTCCACACCACCGTCGTTCGGTCCAAAAATTTGTTCCCAATGAAATCCAAAGCTTTAATTAGGTATATACTTTAATTCCCAGCTGGTCCAAAATATTAAAGTACAGTCAACCTAAACAGCTGATAGATATTTCAATTTTTTTATATTGATGTCGTCATTCGATTTTTTGCTAATAAAGTGCCAGGATAAATATGAAGATGGCTTAACTTAAACTTTGATTTGATTACCCCTTTGAAGTCAAAACTTTGCATTTGTAGGAGTAAGACAAACTACACTTTTCCATCTCAGCCGTAAGACTTTTACTGCTGAACATGGCCTATGTTCAGTAGCGGACGTCAGTTGACGTCCCCATAGATTTCCTTCTAGTCCGGCACTAAGCGGGTTGTATCCAGCATATTCCTGCTTGCTACCTTTATAAGATCGTCTGTCCACCTCGTGGATGGACGTGTTCCGTGGTTTCCATTCGAGAACTTTTATTTTTAGGCGCATTAAGTATCAGTTCTAAGATAAGGCTATTGACCTAGGTATAATATTGGTGAGTGTACCTACATTTTCCTTGTTATTTCTGGTCTATTTAGTTGACACTATTCGTCTCATATAAACAAAGATGCTGACATAAGATCTGATATAAGATCGTATCGTATGGTATAAAACCGTTTAAAGTAGCAGAAGTATTGTATTCCGAAGTTATGAGAGTTGAAACTTGTCTGCTAAAGTTGGGGAGTAGTGTTTTTATTCATCGATAAAGTCTCTCTCAGGCCAATAAATTCTCTTTTAGAAAGCTATCGAGTTTGAAACTATTTTGTCACACGTAATACAGGCGCCACATTGGGAATTTTTGCACCAATACTCAGTGCAAATATGCACACTGTGCAAGCATAAAATAACTGAAAGTAGATTTCTTATGTGACAATTTGAATAAGAAAAAAGATAGAAAAGTATTTCATTTCACCTGTTTTCTCCTTGATAACAAATAAGTAATAGGTAAAAAATGTACGGTATTATTGTACAAATTTTTAGTTATTATTCTGTTTCTTAGTCAAGCCCTTTGAATTTATACCCATATTAAGGGAATTGAAAAAAAAATGTAACCCGCTACTTTGTAGCAGCGGCCATCTTGGATTTCCAATGAATTGTATAATATTATTATTATTAGCATTATAACTAGTGGTGCGTAAAAATATAATAAATCTGTACAAGGTAATTCAATTACTAAATTTGAACTAAACAATAAAACGACAACAAAAAGGGCAATACAAATAAACTGTTATAATAAGTGTCTCTTTCATAAGTAGGGACTCGCATCTCTTAAATACACCTCTTAAGACAACTTAACAAAGTCTCGCTGAAACTAATTCATTAGCATCGTTTACTTAAACTTCGAAAGTTTCTAGAGTCATTTAATTAAGAGTAATTGCCAGCAATTGATGAAACATGTCTGATAATTTTACTCTTGACAATTTTACTTAACAAACTAGCAAAACCCACGTTTTAACGACGTATAACATCATGATAATGAAAAGTAGCTATTCTGACTACCCATCTATTCGAAACACTGCTAGTTTTGATGATTTTTTTGTGAGGAAATAGGTAGATGGGCCCGCGGAGAACTCTCTTCACTCCGTCATTCCCAAAGAAACAATCCTACGCGGATAAAACTGAGTGGTCACATAACATAACATACAATCCCACCTTTTTCCCGAAGGGGTAGGAAGAGGTAGACATTTCGCCAGTTAGTTATTGGTCCCATGTAATATGGGGCTAGCCTATTGCCATCTACCAGGTACAGTTCAAGACTCCAGACAGTTATTATTGAAATAATTCCTAATGGAAAAATCCAATATTCAACACTGCCCTGGGATCGAGCCCGGGACCTGAACGTCAATCGAGCTTGCGCCCACCACGTCACCGGGACAATCTGAGTGGTACAGTTAGTAATATATAAATTATATATTACTAACTGTATGTACCACGTACCAGTAGTTTTATTTTACAAATATTATATGTTTTTATATATTTTTTTTTGATATAATATTTGTAAAATAAAACTACTACTTAATTTACATTGTGGGTATTTCTAACAGGAAATATAGGAAAGCCTGCTCGTACCAGAAATGCTTACATTTTAATTATGTTTTTAAGGTCTTTGGATACAAAATCTGTAGCAATCATCGGGGAAATGGGTTAGCATTATCCATACAAACTGGTTTTTCACAGAATAATGAATTTGGCGACTGTTCGTTAAAATCTCCACAAATAATTATTTCGCGGAACCGTTAATGGAAAAATGTTGTAATTATCCCAATAATTACGGCCTTAATGAGGTTTTGGGTTGAATTTATTATGGCTACTAGAGTAATGAAGTGCTTGATGTGTTTTGCGGTTTCTGATACTGTCGGGCTGATTCGAAGTTATTGGCGTCATGTTTTTATGAACATATTAATATTTTATTCTGGTGACTTAGAAATGATAAAATAACTAATTTGATAGCGTAGTACGTAGCGAACTTTCCGGTTATATTGTTCAACACACTTTTACTCGTTTATAAATGTTCAGCGGCGGTCGACATATTAAGAGCTACGCGGAATTTTCGAAATTTGACACAATCCAATGAAAAATTTACCAAATCGATGTTTTGTATTCCCTTGTTTCCTTCGAATATAATAAACCCATTCTATAAATTGATATCCTGATATTTTTATTGTGAAATAACCTATGTTCTTTTTAATTTTTCTTATGAACCCTTAGTTTTTTCATAATGAACTTCCAAAAATCCCCGTTTTACTTGCGTGATTGGACGTTTATCACAAAGAAATGCAGAGTTTATAAACAAAAATAAAATGATAGGGACATACTTTACTTCTTCTTTAAAATATCAGGATAAAAATATATCATATAAGTTTACTGTATTCGGAGGAAACAGGGGAATACAAAACATGGATTTAGTAAATTTTCCATAGGATTGTGTCACACTGCTAAGAGGTCCTCTTTCCTGTTAAGCATATTTTTAACACTTAAAATAAAGTGTTAAGTTTAGCGTGGGAACTCAGTGCTGTGTATGGTGAGCCCATACATTCTGTAAATGTAATTTAAATAAATAAATGTGGATCAGTATTTCATCAATATTGAACAATGTTGCTAACATTAGTGAAAATACGAAAATTTTAAAAATATGCTTAACAGGAAAGAGGACCTCTTAGCAGTGTGACACAATCCTATGGAAAATTTACTAAATCCATGTTTTGTATTCCCCTGTTTCCTCCGAATACAGTAAACTATACAGATTTCTTTAGCCATAAGTTTCTTATAACAAACAGTACCAATAAAGGCGTCATTCAGAGCACACTGTTCTTTCATTTTTAAACCAAGCGTCCCGGCGTCGCGCAACCGTACTCAACAACTAACAAACAATTAATTCTAATTTATAACATAACGATAAAATCAATCTATGCAGAGTCTCCAAACAGTCGAGACTCTAAACATAATATTCCAAAACGAGTTAGGAGCTAAAAATATAACAAAGTTACTAACTTATGCCCTAGGTATTTAATACTTACATAAAACGTATAATTAATAAGTATCTATAGACTTAAAGGAGTTGTTGCTTTCTGAGCCACTACGACCTCACATTATAATATTGATTTCATTTGATAGACCTCGTAATAAAATTCTCAAATGTGCATAAATAATATGTTTAGTATCGCCATGAATTATTATGAATTCAGCAAATGTTCAACTAAAAATAGAACGTGCGTCGCCATTTAAATATACTTATTACTTTAACTCAATGTTATTAAATCAAATTATAAATTAAATTGCGATAATAAGATAGACTCGGTATCCAACTCGGTAAGTCCAACTTCGAGAAAGAGGTCAATCGTCGAATCCAAATAGGCTGGGCAGCGTTCGGAAACCTACGCAATGTCTTCTAATAAATAATAATAAATAATAAATAAATTTATTTCTCAAAAAAGCATTACAGTTATATACCTGATTCTTAGTAGTTGTTACAGTAATTAAATTATGCATATAGATATAGCAGTTAGTAAAGCTAAGTTATAAGAGTTTCAGTAAATTGGTAACCTACAGACCCACACTAAGATTACTCTTGTGCTGTAGGTCTGTAGTCCCTTCAGTGTCAGCTGAATAGCCTAAGTAATAAATACAATTTTTAATAGTAAGGACTTAATCATTAAGTTTATATAACATTTTCTTAAATAATTTAAGATACTTATCAAATATACTTTAGTTAAATAAATGGAGTGGTATTAATATGGTATAAGTAGATCAGGTTGTGTGTATGAGGATGTGAGAGGGGGGGGGGGGGGGGGGGTGTGCGTGTGTGGGGGGTGTGTGAGTGTATGTGTGTAAGTCCCTCTCCATGACACCAGCCTAAGAGTAAGAGTAAGAGTTGGGCATGGAGGGAATGTGTGAGTAGAATGAATGAGTGTGAGGGTGTGTGGATGTGTGTGCATGTAGTGTTATTTAATAACTTTAAGAAGTTCTTCCGTATCCTTGTAATTTTGGGTTTGCAGCCAATTGGTAAGGGCTCTCTTGGCATCCTTCTTGGTAAATTTTACAAGATCTGTAATTTTTTTATTTGCTTTATTGTATAAATATGGACCAAGGAAAGATTGGTGATGTTTGGCAAGTTTAGTATTGAATTTTGTTGATTTGAAGACTATATCCTTTCTTCTTTTACTATAAATTTTTGTTAAATCTATTGAAGCGGCTAGTTTATGTTGAATGAGGAGTAAGTTTTCAATGTATAATTGTCGGACTGACAGAACCTTACATTCTTTGTAAAGATCTGTAGTTGGAAATCGAAAGGGTTTATAAGTTGCAACTTTGAGAACAGCCCTTTGTGCTCTTTCGAGCTCCAACATGTATGTAGTGCAAGCTCCTCCCCAGGATGTGTTGCAGTAGGTTAGAATGGATCTACATAGTGCGTTGTAAACGTTAATGATAAGATCACGATCCGCCACCTCACGCAGATTTTTGAAAACGAAGATAAGTCTGCGCACTCTTTTACTCAGTGTGTTGATTTGTGACTTCCATGACATTTTATAATCTAGTATGACTCCTAAATATTTAATTTGAGATACACTTTGCAAACATGGACAGCTACATTTATGATCATTAGAGCATTGCTTCAAATGTGTTTTCAGTTCTATATTTGAAATTCTACCGCGAGCATTTGAAAACATTATATATTTTGTTTTTTCTATGTTAAGGGTAAGCAAATTCATTCGTAGCCATTCTGTGACAGTTTTAAGACCTTGTTCAGCAAGATTTTGGGCTTCTTCCCAATTTTTCCCTGTGAAAATGAGAGCAGTGTCGTCTGCATAAGAGAAAATTCTACATTGCTTCAACTCTAAATTACACAGGTCGTTGATATAAATTAAAAACAGGTTGGGACCCAAAACGCTGCCTTGAGGGACCCCGTATTCAACCAGTGATTCGTCACTAATAACTGTACCAATTTTAGTCCTTTGAGTTCTACCTTTTAAATAACTCTGCAACAGTTGCAGGGAGTTATCCCGTATTCCTACTCTTTCAAGTTTATTTACAAGCTGCGGTACAGAGACAGTGTCGAAAGCTTTTGCAAGATCAAGGAAAACTCCAATTACTTTATTTTTCTGATCTAATTGATGGACTATATGGTTTGTTAATTCTGCAACGGCACTTTCTGTAGAACGGTTTGTTCTGAAGCCAAATTGAGATGGAGAGTATATATTGAATTTTTCTAGGTATGATGTGAGTCGCTTGTTAATAATCTTTTCTAATATTTTGGATATGGATGGGAGAATAGCAATAGGTCTATAGTTTTCGACGCTGTCTCTGCCACCAGCTTTGTGAATCGGAATTATAATCGATGTCTTGAAGGCTTGAGGAAAAATACCGGAGTTTAGACTGCAGTTGCCCAGATGGGTTATTAAAGGGGCCAATATATCGGAGGATTCTTTGAGTACCCTATTTGGAATTCCATCATACCCCAGTGCACAGTCATTCTTTAGATTTCGGATTAAGCTATGTACTTCTGTAACGTCAGTTTCAAGTAAACCAAGAGAGTTAGTCTGAGGTGAACTTTGAGTGGTATTTTGAGAGTCTAACGGCGTGTCCTTTAAAATTTTGGCTGCTAAACATTTGCCTACGCTAGAAAAGTAATTGTTAACATAGTTACTGGCTTCAAGTGGAGTTTGTTTAGTCTTTAGAAGGATCTCATTACTGCTCTTTTCTTTAACTGTATATGTAATTTGTCTGATTGTCTCCCAAGTCTTTTTAGTATTATTTCTGTGTTTTTGTAATTGTTGTTTATGATAGTTGATTTTGAGTGTTTTTGTTAGTCTATTGCAAAAATTTCTATATCTTTTATATGTTAGGCTTAGTGTTTCATTATTTGGTGTTTCTTTTAGGCGTGCGTGCATTCTGTCACGGGTACGGATGCAACGTAGGATTCCTGGCGTTATCCAGGGTTTAATTATTCGTTGGCTATTAGGTACTTTAAGCAAAAGGGTGTTAGTTTTAATAATGTTCATTAGTTCAGTCATGAGAAAGTTTGTGGCTATATTTGGGTCAAGGGTTGATAATACTTGTGAAAAATTTGTAACTTTAATTTGTTGTGCAATTTTCGCATAGTCTGGCTTTGAAATTAATTTGTGTGCATGAGTTATTTTCGTTTGTTTAATGGTTAGAATTATAGGATGATGATCCGTTACAAGTGAATCTACGACTACAGTCTTACACTGTAGTCTAGTTTTTATAAAAATGTGGTCGAGACATTTTTTGCCTCTAGTTTCGAGCTCATGGGTGGGTAGAAGTCCGTGGCTGGCCATTAATTCCGTGTAGGTAATAGCGTTTCTATCGTTACTATTTTGGTGAATGTCTATGTTGAGATCCCCAACTACTGCAACATTGTGATATTTATTGAAGCTAGTGAGTATTTGATCTAATGAAATTAAAAAGGGATCAATGTTGCTAATAGCAGGAGATCTGTATAGTGCAATGATAATAGTATCACTACCGATTTTAACAGTGAGACAGTTCGCATCTTGAAAGTAAGGTTCGGTGGCTACTGAAGTAAGGCTAGTTTTAGTATAAATTATAATACCCCCGCTCTTGTTAGTACACGTTTTTGTGTAAGCTGAATTATAGCTATTTAAAACCGGGAATGGTTTGTTATTGTCAATCCAACATTCTGTTAGTATGATGAGATCACATTGAAAGTTAAGTCTATGTAATAATAACTCTAGGGCGACAAAGTTCATGTTCACACTTCTAATGTTCATTGTAAATATGCTTATCGATTTATTATCTATAAATAAGTATGACTTACACAATTCTGGAATTCGTAGTGATGCCGTGTTAGTGAGTGTTAGGTCATCTATTAGGTCACATAAATTATTGTGCGGATTATCCATTGTTTTTGTATGTTGGTTGGTGTTCGTATGGTGAGTCTTGCAGTTTTGTAGCGCGGGATTGAAAAGAGTGTGCTAATTCTGAAGTTATTGTAGGTGTTAATGGCATGACAGAGGTGTGTGTTGTTGTCTGTGTGTGAATGTGTGGATGTGTATGTGATATGAGACATTGCGTAGTGAGTGTCGGTTTGTGTAAGTTATAGTATGTTTTCCAAATTCTAAATATAGGTATGTATTGTTTCTTTTCATCTGATTTATAATATTTAAGATCACTATTAAAATTTACGCGTTTTTTTGTTTTAGGTCTTCTAGTTGCCGTTCGTTAGAGATGAGAAGAGGAGGGGAACCTTCCTTCTTACGCAGGAAGATTCTACCGTTCGTGGACCAGCAGAAGTCGTAGCCGTCAGTCTTCGCCAAGTCACGTGACAGGAAAAATATTCTTTTGGCCTTTGGTGTCAGAAATTCTGACACAAATACTGAAGTTTTTACATGTTCAAAACCCAGTGTACCGGTGTTCAGTCTATTGGTCGTGTTTGAAGAGTTGTACCTCTTAACTGCCTGCAGAGCGTTTGTCTTGAGAATGGTTGTGGAAAAGTCCACTACAATAGGCCGCTCTTCATTAGGTTTGCCTCTGATCCGGTATGCATCCTTAATTGCGTTTGGTTGTACATCCATCTTAATTACTTTTTGTAATTTTTCTATTATATTATAAAGGTCTTGTTTGGTCTCCTTTGTTTTAGAGGGAATCCCTCGTATTTCAATACATGTGCTTCTTGCTTGTCTCTCTATTTCGTCGATTCTATGCTCAAGGTTCTGAATGTGCTGATCGCGTATAGTTTTTTCGGCCTCAAGAGTTGCAATGCGGTTATTCATTTCGTCACATTTGTTCACGTAGAAATCCATTGTCTTTTTCAGCTCACAGTTCTCTTTACGAGACTCGACAACTTCAAAAAGTACTCTAGTGAGCATTGCCATTATTTCATCGTGCTTATCTGGATTTACAGTTGCTGGCGAAAATTGCGACGGGGGGGTACTGTTGCATCGAAGACGTTTAGAGCGTATCGGTGGCGATTCCATGGTATCTACCGCTGGAATAATAGATGTTGCCTGGGTCGGAGTTTGAAGTGGTGGAGTCCGCTGCATCTTTTGTATTGGGCAGATTTTACAATATGAATGCCGTTGGGCCCAAGTCTAGGGGACGTGACACAAAGTTCAATAGATGGCCGCCTTTAGGAACCACAGATTAACTTCACCCGAGACTGGTGTATTACGGCTTCTGAGTACCAGGCGCTTATAAGCTTTAAGATGTATTATATTAGTGGTGCGCAGAGGCAGTGGGCGTGTCTACTCTTTATTGGTTAATTACCCAGTATAGCTGCCGATGCGCCAGGCGAAGCAACAGGTGAAAGATGGCCGCCACTAGATCACAGTGATAGCTTCCCAACGGTTGAACTCCTTACTACTTATGCTCTCCTATTTTTTCACTTGAATTTAATTTTGCGATTTTATTTAAATTTTGAAGAAAATAAAAATAATGATAATAACTTGTGGGACACGTCTACTCGTGATCGAGGTCCGGAGGGAAGGCTCGTTCTCGTCCAAAATACCTCAGTGCCTCAAGTCGAAGGTCTTTGACCAGTGTGTGTTACCAGTGATGACTTACGGATCTGAAACGTGGTCTCTGACTGTGGGCCTTATCAGCAGGCTCAAAATAGCGCAACGAGCTATGGAGAGGGCTATGCTCGGAATTTCTCTGCGAGATCGAATCAGAAATGAGGAGATCCGTAGACGAACGAAAGTTATCGACACAGCCCAGCGGATTAGTAAGTTGAAGTGGCAATGGGCAGGGCACATAGCACGTAGAACTGATGGCCGATGGGGCTGCAAAGTTCTCGAATGGAGACCACGAACCGGCAAGCGCAGCGTAGGACGTCCACCCACAAGGTGGACAGACGATCTGATAAAGGCGGCAGGAACACGATGGAGGCGGGCCGCTTGCGACCGGACTGAATGGAAATCTATGGGGGAGGCCTATGTTCAGCAGTGGACGTCCTGTGGCTGAGATGATGATGATGATGATGATGAATAAGATAGATACTGTGGTTAGGAATATTATTGCAAATATCATTTTGTACTCAGCAATATAAGATAGACAGTTTAAGATTTTCTGGGCCCAGCTTCCGTTTCCTCCGTTTCCTTTATTTCTCTATTAGTAAACAAAAATCTAATTATTATTGCTTATACCATATTGTATTATATCAGTCTTCTGATTACCATAGTACAGGCTTCTATCCTAGTTCGGGACTAGATGACCGTGTGTGGAAGTAAGTTGTCCCATATTATTGTCCTACATAAGTTCTAAACATAATAATATTTTTTATTACGTTTTCATTGAAAATGCCACTAAATAATGACGTATTAGACTCGGAAATTAACTTAATCATTAACAAACAAGCTTATATGCAAACCTTGTAGTAAAATAGTTTAGTTTAGGAAAATAGGTTGGCTAATCATAAAAAATATATTAATTAGTGCCTCAATTAAATTTGTGGTTTAATATAGTAATAGTGTACCTTTTATTAACTGTCATGAATGTAGTTAAAATAATAAACCTAAGTATTATAACTAAAACTATAAAAAACCATGACATACGTTTCAGTGATTTACAGTGTTGGCATATTTTCCATGGTTTACAAACACCATGAAACGTACTAAACTAAATAGAAATGATTTATGGCGATCTCGGTATCATTAATTATGGTGCCATAATATTTGGAGGATTTGATTAATATCCTTCAAATTTTCACTTAATTATGATCATATTGATGCTAGGTCTATTTGCGGTTATGGTAATATCTGACTACGTATATATAATGATTTATATTCGGATTTTTTATTATATTACTAGTGTAAACTAAGCGACTTTGCCCACTCGCAATTAAGAAACATGGGAGATTTATACAAAAACTTTGACGCTCTTTTTGGACCATTTAGAATGTGAATTTTCAAAAATCCTTTATTGGTACACGTCCAAGCAACGAAAAGAACCTACATTCTAAGTTTCAAGTCTCTAGGATCAGTGGTTTGGGCTCTGCGTTGCATGTTAGTCACCGAGTCATTTAGGATTTTATCGTGTTACCGTTTTATAGTGATTTATAAAGTTTGGTAATAACTTATTATATAACAACTTTACAATTATTGTTATGTATATATTGCCCAAATTATAACGTAATAATAATAACGCACCTAATTTTATTACAAATTAAATAGGCACTCATTCAAGATTAAACATGGAAGTCGAGTAATTCACATGAGAAGTAAGACAGACCTTCTAAAATATTCGTACATATGATGAAATCTCTTCAAATACTCCCGCTCCGATACTACAAGACCGCCTTAATATTCATTTACCTTCCTTATACAAAGTTGTCTTACGAAGTTGTTCGTCACACACCGTTACATAATGTATAAACCTCAGGACAAAGAGTACATACTCGTAGAAGTGTCAAGTGCTACATCCAGTACTAGATAATTTTCTAAACAATTTTGAGAACTGCCGTGAGCGTTACTGAAGTTTACTACAAAAATTACTCACATACGTAAGTCGATTTTTTCCTATCGATTACTAATATTCTATACAAATATAGCTTCAGCCATATGGATTCGCACAAAACAACAGAATGTCAATGACCTTTTATGCCAATCTCAAGCTATAATGGTAACTCTTTTTTACCTTCCTTTGTTTTAATTCTACACGAGTACCACTTTTTTAACCATATAAATTAATTGTCAACTTGAAACCCTCGACATAGGTTTTGGACATATTTGCTTCATACCTCAAATTGTGAAATTAAAATTATAATATAACTGTCTGTTTTTTGACCACCATGACCTACGGTGCTGAAACATGGACGCTTACTAAAGAAACTGTGCACAGAATACGAGTCGCAAAACGGGCTATGGAACGTTCCATGTTAGGCATTAGGCTTAGAGACCGCATCCGCAATACCGAGATACGTCGTAGGACGAAAGTCTGCGCTGTGGGTAAGCGGGTAATGCGTCTCAAATGGCGTTGGGCAGGACACGTTGCTAGGCGCGGTGATAGCAGGTGGAGTAAGTCCCTTACTGCATGGACGCCTCGAGAAGGAAGGCGTGGCGTCGGCAAACCACTAGCCCGATGGGTCGATGACATCATTAAGATCGCAGGAAAAACCTGGATGCGATCCGCTCAGCATAGAGATAATTGGCAAAAGAGGGAGGAGGCCTATGCCCAGCAGTGGGATGATAATGTGGGCTGACGATTATGATGATGATGATGTCTGTTTTTTGGGAAATTAAACAGATAGCTGAAATTTACACAATCACATAATTTAATGCAAAAAAATGAAGCGTAAGCAATGAAAAAGCTGCACTGCAAATTACTCAAATACACAACAAACACATAATATACACATGAACAAATAGTTCATGTTAAAACAGAGCAGAGTAGCAACAGAAGACATACGATTGATAAATTCAGTTCTGAATTCTCTAAGGTAGAAGCGCACGAATTTACAGAAAGCTTCTGTGACATGTCAGGCACTGGTGAAAATTAACTTTGACTTGAATATTGTACTGAATGTTCGTGTATGCTCTTTCTCTATGCATCGACGAAGTTATTATTTTAATAACTCGATGTTATGTTAATGTGACTTCAAGATATTGGTATAGATACCATTTATTCCTTACATAGTATAAAAGAAGGTTGCTTCCCGTTTACTGTACGCTATGATCTTTTAACTATGCAACGGATTTTAATGCAGTTTTCATCGATAGACTGATTCAAGAGGAAGGTTAAATAATATCGTATAGGCCGCGTGGTTCTCTGCTACGGACTACCCCTTTCTAATCCCGTGGGAACTGTGAGATTCGGTATATTCGGAGAGTGGGCAGCAGCGCTCTCCGGCACCAAGTATTACAACTACTGCGATCACCAAGCCGCCGGCCAAGCGTGGTGATTACGGGAAAATCCCCCCATACGAATAAATTATGGCATTATAAGGGGGAAGCCAACGTTTAGCAGTGGTCGTCTACAGCTACGATGTACCTGGAGCAAATCAAGGGCGCGTCGCTAGTTGACAATTAATCTATAATGCTTTTGAAGCCGTTCAACCAAATGGCTTTATTTTTTCCAAGTCAACAAAGAAGCAAAACTGAAAATATCGAAAAACTTTATTAAACTCAATAGAAGTCACTCAGAAAGACTTTTATAAGTTAAATTGAATTTCAATGTACAAATAATGACCACTAAAATATTATGTTTAATTCAATAAAGACGAAATTTTTATTTTACTTCTGAATTCCATTTTTCAATTTGCAATTTAACGTATACGCAATTTATCAAATATATCGACAAAAGACCTGGACTACAAAAATACGAATAAGTTGGTTGGTTTGAAAACTTCGTTCTACGAAAATATTTCTACATTTTGCATAGCGCTAAATGGTCTGTAAGTAATGCATTACGACGACCTTTAGCTTTGAAAACGAGTATTGCTTTGTCCACATATTTTTGGGTTTTATGATAAGAAACTCTCTACGACAATAATAAAGTAAGGTACACTCGTACCTAACATGCTTTTCTGCACAATCGAAGTTAAATTAGTATTAAATTAGTATGTCAGCCTATAGAAAATTCAAGTGCTCTAAACCACTGTCAGATTGGAGCATACCCACGATGCCAGCGGCACTGCCGTGTTGAATTGCAAACGTTGGGCCAGATAAACACGAATTATTGCACGTACCTACAGCCCGTTTGAGTCCGTTTAATTAATATTTTTAATTATTATGATATACTAAGAAGTAATGATTCGGCCATGAGTTAGGAAAGGTACCTCTACAATAAAAACTCACATGAAATTCGACCTCATCTCAATTTACTTTTCCTTCAAGTTCAATATTCAAATTGGTAAATTAGAATATTGAACAATTTTTTGTACAAAAATCAATTTACACAATAGAAATAGTGGAATATTTGCCTAACTGCAATCTCCACTGTTAGACCTAGAATGAATGCAAGGCTAAATGTTTTTTTAAACGGGATTTCGGTTTCAGCAAAAGCATCTCCACGATGAAATCAAATCTCCACGAGCCGACTGAAACAATTCTATTTCACTTTGAGAACGGAATCAGATTTTTGATTTGGAAATTGTATTAACTTACGGATGGACGGACAAGAGGTACAGACGAATATTGCTAGCTTTTACGGTTGAAAGCAATTTTGTTAACGAATGGGTTAAGTGTATTTACTTTTGAACGAAATATTAATTTACACTTAGCGAAGTTAAAGTTGCAATGGGCAGGGCATATAGCACGTAGAACTGATGGCGGATGGGGCTGTAAGGAACTCAAATGGAGACCAAGGACAGGCAAGTGCAGGACGTATATACACAAGGCAGGTTGGATGCAAGCCGCTTACACCTGGTCTAGACAGAAATCTATGAGGTAGACCTTCAGTTGTCAGATTATGTCCTTAAAGAAACTTCTTACGGCTGTGATTACGATGAAGATGACAAAATAACAACCTTTTATGTACCTGTACTAGAAACGTAATCTGTGTTAGAAACCAGGGTATTGATCGGTACAAAAGCCACGAGATATCAACAATATAAATTACAAATCCCGATTTTGAATAATTCATGGCCCAGTTCGACGATTTGGCATCCCTATTCTGGTGGGGTCAGATTTTAATTTCGTAATTAGAAGTTTGACGAAGGAAATGCATCGGGTTTTGTTAAATATTTACCTAGGAACCCGACCTTGGTTTGAAATTTATAGTTCCTTCTATTACTACTTCCATTATCATCATGAAGCCCTCTCCAAGTAGATTATGGCAGGCTTACAGCCAACCCTCTCTTATTATTCAGTCGTATTTACGAAAATTTCTACCTGAGGAAATCTTTTAGCGTGTACTTGGTACCTATAAATACTACAAAATTAAAAATTCTATCCGCATTTTCTTTACAAAAAGAAATTGGCAATTTTTTATCTATTTTATTATATTATGTATATTTACCATTATTTTTATTTTATTTAAATAAAATCAGTGTTAGTATTAAAAAGAAATGTATTGTTTTATTTAAATAACATTTATGCATGTAATAAATATTTTGATTTTGGCTTTTGTAGCTGTGCCCTGCGGTTTCACCCGCGTCATCACGCCATTCTCCTGGGAATATCGGGGTAAAAACTCTATGTGTTATTCCAGAGTCTGAACTATCCACATACTGAATCTGAGCTCAATCGGTTTAGTAGTTTTAGCGTGAAAAAGTAACGAACATCCATCCATACATACATCCATCCATCCATACAAACTTTCACCTATAAATTTATATATGTATTTACATAATATAAGTATGATTGAAGTTAAGAACGTTTAATAATTGTAGTAGGTTGTACCTCTATACATTGTACATTATACTATATTGTGTTGTATTGTACTCTTCACATCACATAATATATTATTAAGATATAATTCTTATAATAATATAATTTTATTTTACCTTGTATTATTATAACGCTTCTCCTATTTATGTTTTATAATTCCTTAACACTGTAGCTATTAAAACAAATTATGCGCTAACATACATAACATAACATACATTCACGCCTTTTTCCCGAAGGGGTAGGCAGAGGTGCACCCAGGACTTATATTATAGTCCCATAGTATAGATACACCCACATTTCGCCAGTATGTTATTGGTCCCATGTAATAGGGGGCAAGCCTATTGCCATTTACCGGGCACAGTTCCAGACTCCAGGCAGTTATTGACATAATTCCTAATGGAAAAATCTAATATTTAACACTTTGCCTGACCTGGGGGTCGAACCCGGGACCTCTTGATTGGCAGTCGAGCATGCGCCCACGATGCCACCGAGGCAGTCGCGCTATCCTATCATATTATACTTAATTGAAGAAGCTTCTAGACTGTTAGTTGCTTTATTTGGCGACAAAAAATTAAAATAAGGTTTCAGAATAAGCCGCGCACCGCACCGTCCAGAATACAGTTATGAATTACACACGAGAACCGCAGATACTCCCGTGACTAATCGTTATGTCCAGATATCTCCATCCATCACATGGAACGTGATGTGTCATACTAACATTGAGCCTCTGTGATTGAGAGCCTATGAATCTTTGATTATTGGGAAACCCAGTTTTGTGGCAGTGGATCTTCTTTGAGTCGAGCTTATGATCTTAGGGTGGTTACGTAAAAAAATGCAAGTAGTCGTTTACCACGTACGGTACAATGTGTTAAAAAGGTGTATATAGTACTACTGATGGGTCTCATCAATGTGAACCACTTTCAAAGGAAATAATTAGGAAATTCGCAAAAAAATCTACTTCCCACACAGCCGATTCATTTATATATAGGAATTATGTAATTATAATTTTGTAATTATTTCTTTTGAAAATGGTGAAGTTGTTTAGGTTGACGGGTAGCTTTAGTTTTGTTTTGTTTGTTGTAGTAGGCCTCTTTTGCAGGGGGCTGCCTGTGGAAGTACCACACCTTTGCTAGATATTCATCCGCCAAGCAGTAATGTGCAAACATTACGGTGTTTTGGTCTGAAGGGCCAGCGAAATTACTGAGCATGACGAGTTTCTACAACTTATATCTCAGGGTGACAGGCGCAGTGTAGTGCCGCGCAGAATTTAGAATTTAAAACACTAGGTGGCACTGTGTCTGATATTGGCAATCATGACGCTTACCATCAGGCACCTGATTTGCTCGTTTTGTCAGTCACTATCATAAAAAAAGTTTTCTGATTGTTTGTATTAACTCTCCCATTACCCTCAAACTGAAATAGGTTCTTTTTCAGTTTTAGCTAGCTGAATCCTTAAATCCTCCCCTTAAATTTCTACTCGTCTTTTATTATTTTATATAAATCTGATATCCACCGTGCGTCGGCCCGGGGGTTTAAGGCTCGACCACGTTGAAGCTGTACCTACGTGACATATTATTACTGTGAATCATAAAATAAAAATCCCATTGAATACCATACGAGTCCCAAAGCTACTGCTGTGATTGGATGGTATAATTAAATCAACCAATCACAGACGCTCTTAGCGAGCTTTAAGACTATTCTACTGTTCTTTTTCATACAAATTAGCGCTAGACCACATCGCCGCGTTAGAGTCGCGTTGACGTTGACGTTATGCCGATGTTAGTCTGAAAGCTCGCTTAGTATTCGCTCTTCGTCTTTGTTTGCGCCGTGGAGTTACCGGCTTTAGAATAGTACCCTCCACTCTCTACCCGTGGTTGCCGTAAGAGCCAGTTAAAAGTTATCAGGTAAAATCCAGAGGCGAGCAGCAGCGTCGTTAGCGTAAAACATAGAAATGCGCTCGCTAATCAGCCTGCCAAGCATGGCGAGTATTGGTTAAATCTCATAAGGCGGGGAGGCCTGTCCAGCAGTGAACATCCTACGGCTGAGATAATGATGATGATGACAGAAGTTCTTGCTGGGAGGGGTTTGATTAGTTAAATAATTCAATCATAGAAACTTTCTGGGCGATTGCACTGTAACTTTTCGCCTAAGGGGAATCTGTACAATACAAGGGTGGCTGAGTAGTCTGTGCTGCGAATTCATGATTTTAATAACCACCTAACCCATATAATTTGCATGCAAAAATGTGTGCGTGTCGCCAGTTACCGCGTAACGTATTTTCAGGGTTTGTAATTTTATTTGCATTCTTTTGTTTATATTTGATTGTAATTTGCATGTAAAATGTGTGTGTAACTCATGTGTAAATGAATCATGTTTTTATTTGCACAAATGAAAAAAATGCATGCTTTTGAATATCCAATAAGTAATCTTACCTTTAAATAAACCTTTAAATAAATAAATTGTGCCTGAATTGGTCCCAAAAATATTTTGTAGTGGCAGATAGGAGGATGTTATAAAATGGCGAGTAAAGCCTCAGTCACACGTAGCAAAGTAAAGCTACTTTTTCCGATTGCGGTTTCTAGCAGCTATTAATCGCCGCTACCGTGTGGCCGCTGCTATAAAATTAAACATGTTTAATTTACTGGGAGCTGGGAGGATCTTTCGGTAGCTAGCTACCGATTCATGCTCATAAGAAGCTAGTTTTTTCTGACGGAAAATAGAAAATCGCTGCGTTTGATTAAGGCTTAACCACGCGCTATGGCGTTTCTAAGGTCTATGTTCATCAGTAAATGTCTTCCGACTGATTACAGATGTTGATAATTTCATAGATACGTACATAATATGTATGTATATGTATCTTTTAAATTATCAACATCTGTAATCAGCCGGAAGACATCCACTGCTGAACATAGACCTTACTACAAACATACATACACACATACAGATAAATACATACATATCATTATGTATCTATTAAATTATCAACTACCTCTTTACGTTACAAGTATTTCTCGTTGAGGATATTTTTTCTATTATAGTTATTATATTATAGTTTTTCTATTTTTCTCTTATTTCATTTATACATAGGTTTAGCAATTAGGTACTTATAATTTATGTATTAATAAAGAAAGCCCTATCAGACAGATAATAATGATAAAACGCTTATATACGATACAATAAACAAAATACTCTTTTTCTCAGTATTCGAGCAAAAACGAGTTGGAACGACCCAATCTCACGCAAAACATAACTTCATCCTTTCTGTATAAAGATAAAGATATACGCAATGCCTCCGTATCTCTCTGAATAATGAAACTGCTTCAGTAGAGGCAGAGTTTGTTTAAAATATGTCTTTGATGATGCATCCTTCTCTGCCTCTAAAGGTTTGGTTGCTTTGCCTGTCTGAATGAATGAATGAAAACTCTTTATTGCTACCACAATATAACAAATCTGTCTGTTCTGTCTGTTTAAATATTAGATTGTTACACAAGATACTAGAGACATATTATATTAAAGGAATATATTGTATACGAGGTAGTTAGCGAGAAAGTATGTAGAGACCGAGTTATAATAGGTTTAAGCGCCGTGTCTTACACTCTACTTTTCACCACGATTGAGAGAAAATAAATTATTAATTATATCAAAACATTTTGGTTAATATCGTATACGACACTTAAAAAATATAATCTTGTTGGTAACAGACAAAAATTAAAAAGTAATTTACTTTATCCCCTATCCTTATCTTATGTGTTGAAAAGAGTGACTCTAGCCTCGCTCTGGTACGCAACAATGACGGATTTTTGAGCAAGAGAATAGAAAATACAGGGTTACCTTAAAAACACCAGCAACCCCGAAGGACCAAGCAGCCAACATCATAAATAACAACATTTGTTCCACGAGTTTTGACATAACTCAATAAATTAAACAAAAAATATTTTCAAGTTTCTCATTGTACCGTCGTGACATTTGTGAGTCTATGGGAGTGCATCGTAACGTAATCTCTTACGGTGCGCGTAGAGTTGAGAACATTCAAGTGGAAAATTTAATTAATATTATTACTGTATGAAAATAAAATCTTACAAATTATCAAAACTCGTAGAATAAATGTTGTTGTTGGCTGCCTGCTCCTACGAGGTTGCTGGTGTTTTTAAGGTAACCCTGTATATATATACTCATATTATTTGAACCGCCAACAAAAGGTATTTTAAGAGTGCGACTTCTGTGTAAATGTGTGTTCAAATTAACTCATGCATAACTAACCGTCATTTTAATTCTGGTAAAACCAATAAGTATTACTCGTTGCATTATTTTAATTACTGTTAAAATGTCGTTAACATCAACATACAACACGTAATATTGTTTTAACCAGAGATTTAATTCAAACTCAAAACTCAAACTCAAACAGATTTATTCAAATACGTCACATAATCTGACACTTTAGCACGTCAATAAAGATAAACAGTACTGAGTCTACCGTGCGTTCGGAAAGATACCTCTACAAGAAGAACGCACAAGAAACTTGTAGGGCTTAATTTTTTCAACAGATAGTTTTACAATATTTGGTTTGGTTACATTCGTTTTCTTTGAAGGTGCCGCGAGGCGGCTATGCAGAAGTTTCCAGGCATCTTTGTCCTCTATGTACTGGTTGACTTTATAATAAGCCTTCTTTAGTAAAGTAGATTTTATATAGGTTTTGAATTTACCCTCTGAGAGCCCAGTTATGTCTTTTGGGATTTTATTATAGAAACGTACACTATTTCCTAAGAATGTCTTTTTATTTGTTTTAGATAATCTAAAGCTAGGTGCAGCTATTTTGTCTTTATTCCTAGTATTAAAATTATGAAGGTCACTATTTAATTTGAATTTATGTAAATTTTTACGCACATACATGATGTTCTCATAAATGTATAAGGATGGTAGGGTCAGTATGTTTATATCTTTAAATAATTCCCTCAGGGATTCGCGTGGACGCATCTCATAGATGGCACGAATCGCACGTTTTTGTAGTATAAAGATAGTTTCTATATCTGCGGCTGACCCCCACAACAGAATCCCATAAGACATCAAGCTATGGAAATAATGGTCGGCTAAACAGCTTCGGTGGCGTAGTGGGCGCAAACTTGACTGCCGATTATGAGGTCCCGGATTCGATCTGGGGTCAGACACAGTTTTAATTGATCAACTCTTTTCGATTTCGTATGATATTTAATTTATTATATTCTGTCAAATAAATTTGTATCAGCAATCATTTCATTTGAGTAACCATCGACTATCGACCTCTTTTAATTAATTATTCAATTTTGAATTTATGCTAGGCCACGTATTTCGAATTGCGCAAAACTGCAAATTATGCAGTAAAATTTTAAACAATTTGAATATGACCTTTTAACACTATTTTTAATTAATTTGACCCGTTTATGTAAAACCTGTGTGTTTTGTACCTCTATACGGTAGCTCAATAGCGGTAGCAAAATCCACGGTAGCTCAAATGGTACAAATCACCAAGCCGCGTAGTGGGCAGAGTGCCCACTACGCGGCTTGGTGCGGTGGGTGCGTGGTTCAAATCCCGCTCGTGGGTAAAATCTTTCTTCTTTTATTAATATTCCAATTCATCGAATTTCGCTTCTTCCACTTTTATCGAATTCATCACAATAATATGCAAGCTCGTCTGTTGTGGGGTACAAATTATTATGAACTTGCCTTTTTTAAGACAATGTCAACTTGTTCATGAAGAGTACGCCTAGGTCGACTCCTAGCGACTAGACACTTATAAATCTCCTATGTCGATCTCCTTTCATCCATCCTCTCCAAATTTCCGAACAATCTAAGCATTCCTTTCTCCATCTTGGTCACTACCTACATAATTTCTAACACGCCATTAAAATATGATTATAATTAATGATTAAAATAAAATATCTATTATGATTAAAATACTAAATATTTGTTTTTTTTTTTTTTTTTATGTTAATGAGTGACAAAACGAGCTAATCAGGTGCCTGATGGTAAGCATCATGATTGCCCATATCAGCACAGTGCTTCCCAGTGTTTTAAAATTCAAAATTCTGCGCGGCACTGCACTGCGCCTGTCACCCTGAGATATGAGTTGTTGAATCTCATCATGCCCAGTAATTTCGATGGCAACATTGCCCTTCATACCGGAACACAGTAATGTTTGCACATTACTGCTTGGCGGATGAATAACTGGCAAAGGTGTGGTACTTCCCCAGGCGGCCTCCTGCAAAAGAGGCCTACCACTACAAAACATGATTTAAATAAAACATAATGTATTGTAAACCAACACCATTTCTCTAATGAATGGTATAACCGTATGGGCGGGTGGTTGCTGGTTGTATAACAATTCTATTTCTAAAATAGACCATCCAACCTAAAAGCAACGCTTTTGCGATCATTTTGCCATGGTTATGCAGTAATACTGCAGCTATAGTGCATAACAGTCTACCCCGTGCCTTTTTATTTCTCATTAGATTATATTTTTGCACTGAGTGCAGTTAATGCTACACGAAACATGAACTACAATATTTTTCTAGTCAAATGGTCCTATAATACGAGTAACAACTAGCATACCTACCCGGCAATTTTTCTGTAGCGCTGTTTAAGTGTGCCTTGTTTTGCGTTTATATATAATCTGAGGCGCCAAAGTATATACATAGGTTTTTTTTATGTTAGTGAGTGACATGATTTCCCATATCAGACACAGTGCAACCCAGTGTTTTAAAATTCAAAATTCTGCACGGCACTGCACTGCGCCTGTCATCCCAAGATATTAGTTGTTGTTGTCATGCCCACTAATTTCGCTGGTAACATTGCCTTTCAGCCCGAAACACAGTAATGTTTGCACATTACTGCTTGGCGTATGAATAACTGGCAAAGGTGTGGTACTCCCCCAGGGCGGCCCCCTGCAAAAGAGGCCTACCACTACAAAAAAGGTTTCTGACTGGTTAACATCATAATCAGTTATTATCGTCCTCTTAGGCCCACTTCTAAAAAATTAGGATAAAATATGATATTATAAACACAGGTTAGATTAAACCCATATTTTAGCTTGCATCACTAAAACTGACGTTGCAATAGCTAATCTGCAATAAGTAGCTAACTAAAACGTTTCAATTATTTTATCTGGAAACACTGAAATGCCGATGAACTTCCAATTTAGTCCTAGTCTGTATGATATTTATTATACATCCATTAACTTTGCTAATCCATTTTTAACCTTCCCGAATCGGTGGGTTGAATTAGTCACTATAGATTAGGCTAAGCTGAAATGTTGATGGCGCAAGAGAAATGATTAATTTTTTCCTGGTTTAATGGATCATCATCTCAGCCGTTGGCAATCCACTACTGAACATAGGCCTCCCTCATAAAGGGGGGTTTTGCCAATATTCGACATGCTTGTCAGGCAGTTGCCGAGCGCAGTTCGATGGTTTTTTTGCAGAGGACGCTGCTGCCCGTCCTCTGAATCTGTTAATCCTTAGCCGGCTCTTACGGCAACCACGTAGAGAGGGTGGAGCACTATTTTAAAGCCGGTAACTCCACGGCGTTTAGTGGATAACTCGGGTATAATCACGTTTACCCAGGATACTTAATGCAAGTGGACCTTTAGGGGTCATTTTACCCGTATTGTTGTATTTTTTTTTTATTCTGAAATCTATATTTGGGGCTTTTACCCTTATGGGTATGACAGTCCCATCATAGCCTTATCTAATTATAAACAAATTATAATATTTATAAAAACACATTACACAGTACACGTATGGAACATACGTTTCAGTATTTCTCCCTCTGCAAACAACTTATACAACTTATACATATGAACTAACTTCTTCAAATACAATTTTAACTAGGCTAAGAATTTTATCTCCCCACGACTCATCCCTAAATATAATATTTTTTATTATTTCAAAAATTCTTCTCCATTCAAATCGCCATTCATTCTTGCCTAAGTTACCATCATCATCGTCTGTTTTGTTCGTCTCCTCCTGTCTGTGTTCTTCTCTCAAATGATTCATATCCTTCAGTCCTGTTCCATTTACGGTGTTTTCTTCTTGAGACATTGTGTCAACATTAATATCATTTTCATCATCTTTTGTTGGTAGCGGTTGTTCATTCTGTATTATTTTCTTGTTCTTACTCTGACCACTTGTAATTTTTTCTTCCTTGTTTCCTCCGTGTTTGGTATTTTATTATGAAATTTGTTTCGATGCATACTTATGATTTGGGATAGCTTTCACTATGAATCTATCTCTGAAACCCAACCAAAATGTCAGATGTTCCATACATTTTGTTTCCACACAAAGGTCAAGGAACCTTTTTTATGAAACAAGTGATATTTTCTTAGAGATCGTTTAATGAAACATTTTAAAATTAAGAGAAACAGTATAAATACTTATGTTCAATAGTCGTACACAGTGTTTCGTTAACTAGGCATCATTGGTAGTGCCTTTATGCTAATCTAAGCGTAATTGAACATGTGTAACCTAATGTCGCTACGCAGGTCAGTTGCTGCATTAATCCCTATTCCCTATATAAGGTTACCTTAATGATGGTGGTGATGCATTTCAAGCAAACAAAGGCGATAAGTGTTCAAATTTATAAACTTATGGAATTACTCACGTCAGCCACACACAAAAAAAGGGTGCAGAATGAGTCGGGAGTAGGAAAGCTTTATGTTTTGTTGTCATCCAATACAATAAATAAATTATACCTATCGTACACATTGGGTTTAGAATAAATGCGTACCCGTCCCGCGACTCCGTTCTATCTGCGCTGACCTCAACTGTTAAGAAAGTGCCTCGCGGTGGCTATGCAGAAGATTTCATGCATTCGTCATTTATAGATGTACTTTATAGTAATACTTATATACAAATAAAATAAGTCTTTATTACCGTTTACAATCGATTTTAACAGAAACCATTACCATTAATTGATTTATACAGTTTGTCTTTCGACAAAAACTTCCTGAAACACACAGAAATATTTACATCTTCTATTGAAAACGATAGAAGCAAACTTTAACAAATTAGATTGAATATAGATTTTAAATGTAACCCCAGAGAGTTTAGTTATCTCTATTGGGTCTTAATTATAGACACGATGTTGATTCTTAGTGTCAATTGATTCCAACCTCAAAGAATAAATACTATACGATCAAGGAAATTAAGATATACGACCCAATGATAACATTTGCATTGATGCAATAATACCCAACGTGTGGCCACCGCGTTTTGGATAGAAGATAGACGTGGATTCAAAATATATTTGTCAATCGTAAGAAACGCGCCGCTCGCTCTCAAAGGCGACGGCTCTACAATAATCCTATTTTTCGAGGATGTTGGCAAACAACTCGTATTTGCGAGTTTGTGCTAACACCCGTGTGATCGACTTGTCGGGCTTCGGCTTCAGTATGCTTTGACGAGCGTTCCTCAATTCTTGGAAAGGTTTCTGGATGAACTTTGATCTGCTGATACACCTACGCAATACTGTATGCTGTACTGTATAGCTCGACGGAAAATAGTAGGTATAAACGGAACTAATTTAAAGTCTAAGTGTTGATTCAACTGTTTTTATTGTAAAAGAATACAGTGGGGGCCTCATTATTTTCTACCATTTAATATCATACTACTCTGTTAGTACACTAAATATGTTTGCCTTTTATACCAGGTGCCACAAAACTTGCTAGAAAAAGTTGTTGTAATACTTAAAGAGGAGCATCTACAACGGTGGGCGCAGGTCTAGCGCGGAATGGGTCTAGTTGCTTTTCTTGTATTTGTATTGAAAACAGCGTGCGTGAGGCGGGTGTCGGGTGCGGACACCCGAACCGTCGCAAGATCCGCGCCAGCGTTATGTATGAATCAACCCTTATAGTCAATCTAAACAACATCCAAAACGAATAAAAAGATTTGTAAAAATGCAAAATTGCAACATAAATACATCAATAAAAATAAATAAATATAACAATAAAGTCAGGAAAGACATTACAATTTTATATTTTGTTTGTGTTTTTTTTATTTTCATAATTTACTCTTTGGCGGCCGAGTGCATGCAATGACTGCAAGTTACAATAAGTAATCCAACTAGTAGAACTATCGGTAAGATTTATATACTCGTACATATCATTATGTACATTGTACATCATCATCATCATCATCATAATCAGCCGGAAGACGCCCACTGCTGAACATATAGGCCTCCCCCATAGAAACATACATTCACGCCTTTTTCCCGAAGGGGTAGGCAGAGGTGTACCCAGGACTCAGTCCCATAGTAGATACACCCACATTTCGCCAGTATGTTATTGGTCCCATGTAATAGGGGGCGAGCCTATTGCCATATACCGGGCACAGTTCCAGACTCCAGGCAGCTATTGAGATAATTCCTAATGGAAAAATCCAATATTTAACACTATGCCTGACCTGGGAATCGAACCCGGGACCTC
Organism: Hemistola chrysoprasaria; assembly: GCA_947063395.1. Taxonomy (NCBI): domain Eukaryota; kingdom Metazoa; phylum Arthropoda; class Insecta; order Lepidoptera; family Geometridae; genus Hemistola; species Hemistola chrysoprasaria. Next base: position 13,049,462 of record OX346716.1, on the reverse strand, counting down.
TTGATTGGCAGTCGAGCATGCGCCCACTACGCCACCGAGGCAGTCCCCCATAGAACGCTGTAAACTATTCATATGGGACGATTTTGCCGTTATCACCACGCTTGGCAGACGGTTTGGTGATCGCAGTAGTTGGAATACCTGAAAACGAAGTGCTCTACTGCCCACTCTCCGAATACCTATGAACCTCTTCCGGGTCTCACAGCTCCCACGGAATGAAAAAGGGTTGGCCCTAATTTTTTGCCGGGAACCACACGGCTATTGTGTACATTTTTATTTTGTATTTTATTTATTAATACACTGATTAAATAAATACCTTCCTTTTCAATGATGCTATAGTTGGTTAAAATATAGAAGATCGAAACAAAGGTTCATAAAACCACAAATGGCCGAAACTGAAAGGATGTTACTATAACACAACATTTACGGTTATATCATCCGACGATAACGTAACCACAAGGTCATCGAGGATATATAAAAGTAGACCTAATATCTAGTTGAATTTTTCAGTGACAGCTTGGAGTCTGGAACTGTGCCTTGTAGACACATGGGACTTAACAAGAAAGGAGACCTCTTAGCAGTTTGACATAATTCTATGGAAAATATACCGATTACAGTATATTTTCATTTCAATAATGAAGTAAACTATGTCCTTGTCATTTTATTTTTGTTTATAAACTCATAATTTTTTTTGTGGTGAACGTCTAATCACGCACGTAAAATTGAGATTTTAAGAAGTTTAGAACGAAACAAATTTTATAATTTTCACCGAAAGATAACGCCTTCCTAATGGCTAAGATCTAGTGACGGACAAAAATAAGTTAATTATCTTATTTCCTATCTTACATATATTATAAATGCGAATAATGTAATCATACAATTTTTATCCCGATAAGTATTGCCACGGGAATGAAGATTACGCGCGTGAAACCGCAGGGCACCACTAGTATTTTATAAACATTAAATTAAATATATTTTAAAATAACAAAAAGTCTGACTACTCATAGACAATAAGTTACCGACGTATTAACTCCCACACAAGGATACCTGTTATCGCGTTATGTTATACAGTTATCGTAATTCCTTGTAATATCAGTTGTTTAGGAGTTGTCTTTATGTTTATATCAGCGGGTGGGAGTTGTTTCTACTGGTATTTTGAAGTACGAAATGGACTAAGTTTTTATGTGCTCATTGATGTTTGAAGCCATTTTTGAACATTCTGCTTAAACAGAGCAAGTACACTATACATTGAAGAAAAGTCCACCAAATTATGTGCCAAAATTCCATATTATTAAGTTGTCCTACTATCGGTATACATATATGAGAACATCATGTATGTGCCCGGTATATGGCAATAGGCTCGCCCCCTATTACATGGGACCAATAACATACTGGCGAAATGTGGGTGTATCTACTATGGGACTGAGTCCTGGGTACACCTCTGCCTACCCCTTCGGGAAAAAGGCGTGAATGTATGTTATGTTATGTTTTATGTATGTGTGTAAAAATCTACATAAATTTAAATTAAATAATGACCTCAATAATTTAATACTAGGAATGAAGACCTAACTTTAGATTATCTAAAACAATTAAAAAGTCATAATAGTGTACGTTTCAATAAATAAATCCCAAGAGAGATAACAGGGCTCTCAGAGAGTCCATTCAAAACATTTCAAAACAACACCACGCAGCACCTTCCAAACAAACGAATGTAACCAAAGCAATATTGTAAAAGTATCGGTAGAAAAAATTAATCCCTACAAGTTTCTTGCGCGTTCTTCATGTCGATGTATGTTTCCGAACGCACGGTAGATTCATTACTGTTTATCTTCATTGACGTGCAAAAGTGTCTATGACCTTTTCGAATAAATCATTTGAGTTTTGAGTTTGAGTTGAGTGGTGTCCTTATAACTCATCATTAAAGTTTCACCGGAGACACTCGTTAAAAAATCAGTTGCTCCGTACATCTTGTATAGTTTTTTTGTTATTTGTTCCTAGCTTGCCTATATATTAAAAGTTTTGTTGTTATAAAAAAAATATTGCAAAGGGTAATTTTGTGACTCTATGGAAAAAAATCCTTATCTATCCTTATCATGCGATTAAGTTTATTAAAGTTTTTATCCACTTGAATATTAGACCTACAAGAATACACCTACTGCTGTCATTGTTAATTAATTAAATTGCACTACACTTATGAACGGTTGTCAATTGTTTTTTTTCCCTTTAATGAAATGTATCATTACTGTAAACACAAGGTAAACTGACTTTTACTACATACTGAACTGTGCCTATTAATTAAAAAAAAATTGTTTTGTACTCTGATACTGTATTATGTAATTCACCTAATTTCTAACTGAATTGCAAGTCTTTACTTGATGAGTAGGGAAAAAAACTATATTATATGAGTGTGTTTGCTTTACTGATCAAAGAGCTTAGTAAATATCACGAGTACACGGAGTAGGTATATTTATTTGTTATTAGTCATTACATTGGTACTTTGTTCCTTTTCTTTTGATTTGTAATTCTTTGTTTTCGTCGTGTCTAGTTTCCAATGTTCTTTTTTATGTAAGTTAGCGAGCTTAGATTTTAGCGGTTAGCTGGATGGCGGCAAGCCGCATGGGGCTAGCCGCAGTACATGCGGTCAGCCGTCGTCTCGATATAAGGATTACAGCCGCTGCCGCAAGTATCCGTATGTCAGTGCGTGACATGCAATTTTATTTAGGTTACATTTAAATTCTAAGTTATCTGAATAAATGAATTATATTATGAGTGAATTAAAACAAAAAATGCGACGGGCCGCATGCGGCTAGCCTCAGTTTTTAAATATGACCTACCCTAACAGAGTATTCAGTCCCATAGTATGTCACAGTTCACTTGTGATGTTTTTTTTATCCTATGTAATAGTGGGCGAGCCTATGGCTATCTACCGGGCACAGTTCCAGACTCCAGGCTGAGATTGAGATAATACGTAATGGAGAAATACAATAACATTTTGCCTGACCTGGGGAAATTATATCCATATCCTCCTAATAATATTTTTGGTTATATTGATGGATGGATGTTTGTTACTCTTTCACGCCAAAACTACTGAACAGATTTGGTATGCAGGTAGCAGGTACTGAAATAAAATACAGGGTACTTCTATCCCGATATTCCCACGGGAACGATGTCTACGCGGGTGAAACCGCGGGGCACAGCTAGTTACCTATATAATGGACACAAACTCAGTAACTAATGATGCAAGAAAAAGCTCAAGAAAAAATATACAAGTGAAAGGTTACTTGGCTTGACAACGTTCTTGAAACGTCGTGATTTTTTTAAATTATTTGATATTATTTGTCAAGATGGACGAAACAAGTCTTTTGTGAGTTACTAATTTTCATAATCTTATGATACTCGACGACAGGTCCAGACGGAGATGGCGGGACGAACTGGACACTCAAACTAATAACTGGGCTACAATAGTATTGAACCGGGAGAGCTGGAGAGAGAGAAGGGAGGCCTTTGCCTGCAGTAGGAAAGAAATATTTATTTATTTATTTATAATTCTGCACAACGCTGGGACTTACTTAATGCTAGTGTAGTGTAATTTTCTACCAGTTATCCTAAATACTAGAGAAAATGTTACAGAAATTGGGTGGAGTGCAAGACATGAAAAGTTTAAAATCATTAAAACTACTGAATTAAGTAAAAAATAAAACAAACAGCAAATAATTTTACAAGAACCAAATGTACTTATTTATTAAACACAATATATAGCCATAATATAAGTACAACATGAATAAAATAAAATAATTAATACTTCTACTTAAATTTTTAATACACTATGCTGCATCATGCTGATAATATTAACAATATAAAACTTAAAAGTTTATACCTTTTACGTATCAATGTATTATAATAGATAGAGCCCTAATTTTACGTTCAAAAGTATGTAGTTGTATTATTATTCAAGAGTCTAAGCAGTTATATATATTATTACATTTATTTAACCTTACCCATGTGACACTCAAAGCGAATATGCTTCTGATACCAAAATAAATAGAATTTGAGTACTGAAATTCTAATGTTTCTATTTCCCAAAAAAATATCGTTATCAAAGACGCTATCAGGTGGTGCAATGACAGAGTGTAATTAATTTTTCCTAGTTAATAAATTTTTATAAAATGTATTGATACAATTTTAGTTTTTATCAATATCAGTCACAAGACTCCTTTCAGCATATTTCGAAATTCACTATAGTTTTGAAGATGGTCCTGTGGATTCTTTAAAAATATTCACCCTGTTCCTTCATAGCTATTGGTCTGCCTCGGTGGCGCAGTGGTCGAAAACTGTACTGACGATCATGTGGTCTCAGGTTTGATCCCGGGTCAGGTCAGGCAAAAAATGTTATTGGATTTTTCTTTTCAGCCTGAAACTGTATCCCGTTGATTGCAATTACCTCATCCCCTATTATATGGGACCTAAATACATAACTGGCGATGTGTGGGTGTACAATGGGACTGGGTCCTAGGTCTGGGTACAGCTCCGCCTACCCCTTAGGGAAAAAGGCGTGATGTTATTATATTATGTTATTGGTCTGTATAGTTGTTGACTTTGAAGGTCTTAACTGATGTTGGCAGGCCATTGATATAAAGAAAAGTGGAGATGAGGTACTGGCTTCTCAAAATTGGCAAGCTCAAATTAGGTCCCATTAGGTCCACTTACCTCAGTAAAGTAAGGATGTACGAGCAAATAATATTGTTTTCTAGGTCGCATTTCGGTCTTAGGTACGTCTTATTTGTTGTTCATTATATGTCACTGTGCTAACTTCACACTAAGCAACAATGAAAAAAATGCACATGCCATTTGTTGAGTAAGCGCTGGGAGAACGTACCCTATCTCCTCTTTTCTTTATATTCTTATCTTATCTTCATATCTTTTTAATATTTCAGGAAGCACCCAAAAGAACAGAAGTTTTATAAAGTCCTGGCATTCCTTGCTTGTATAGTAGGCTTGAACACACAACATTGGGGATGGTACTCGATGCCGACTAGCAAGCTCTTTCGTATTCAGCGTATAATAGTCATTATTTTCATCCCGTTAACGTCTATATCTGAACTGTTGTACCTTTTCGTGCATTACAAAGAACTTAAATTTTCATCGTTAGCTACAATATTTTCTGTCATACCAGTGTCAGCGTTAGTAACTGTAAGTAAGAGAAAATGTTATTAAGCGGGCACGCCAGCAGGAATTTGACACAATCATACTAGTGGCTCAGTGAGCTGTAAGTAGACCTCCGTCTTCTATTTTTACTTAATTATTTTTGTATTTATTCACCGCGCACCTTACTGATTTGAGAACCTTCTCCTTTTTTGAAGTCGGTTAAAATCCAAAAATCCTTGTTATATTTTGTAAGTTGATAAAATTCCCTAATGAATTAACAAAATTTTCCATTTACACATCGAATCTGCTCTCAAAATTTCACGAGAATGGATTGTGAAATGCGACCTATAGAAGAGAACAGCCGGATGGATATACGAAAGCATTTTTGGCCAAGACTACAAAGTCAATGTTTCGTTTTTCCTTGTTTCCTCCGAATAAAATTAACATAATAATCAATAAATTTATAACCTGATATTTTTTAGGTAAAGTAGGTTTTTACCTATCATTTTATTTTCTTTTATAAAGTTTTCATCTATTGGTTTTGTGTCAAATTCCTCAAACGTGACGTACGCGTTTAAAGGAGTTTTTGGTTTTGGGCCACGTCGACAGTACATTATAATATTGATTTTATTTGGTGGGTTAATAAGATTTTCAAGTGGACATATATAATATCTTTTAGTATCGACATTAATTAAAAAAAAATAGCAAATGTTCTACTAAAATTAGAACGCATGTAGCCATTAAAAAAAACTTAGTACTTAAACCTCACTTCATTGAAATCAAATTAGAAATTAATCGGCTATAATAAGAGGGCTACTATTTATTTGGGAATATGATTGCAAATAACATTCTCTACCGGGCAGTGCAGGATATAGACAATGTAAGGTTTTCTGGGCCCAACCTCCTCGGATTCCAAGCCTACTTCCTTTATTCCTGAGTACTTGTCTTACGTTGACTTCAATTATCTTATTACTTGCAGATAAAAATAGTTCTGGCACAAACAACAGCTTATAAAACCGTTATGATAGATTTCATGGACAAAATTCACCTACATACCTACTGTCACACTCTTAAGACCAACTTCGGAAGAAAGGTAAATATTAATTTATTCGATTCCTTGCTCTTCAAAAGTATATTTTAAGATAGCATAATAAGGACGTACTAATATTATGTGGATCCATCGAATGCAGCAACTAGGGGAGGGGGAAAATTATGTTCCTATTTTAATACGAAGGAACATAGTGTAATAACAATAAAATTTCAATTTTTTTTTTATGATAGTGAGTGACAAGATGAGCAAATCAGATGCCTGATGGTAAGCATCATGATTGCCCATATCAGACACAGTGCCAACCAGTGTTTTAATATTTTAAATTCTGCGCGGCACTGCACTGCGCCTGTCACCCTGAGATATGAGTTGTTGAATCTCATCATGCCCAGTAATTTCGCTGGTAACATAGCCCTTCACACCGGAACACAGAATAACTGGCAAAAGTGTGGTACTTCCCCAGGCGGCCTCCTGCAAAAAAGGTCTAAAAAAATCATATATATATATGATTTTTTTATTTGATATGAGAGGTATTTCGTTATTTATTTATTTATTATGTGTAATTATATTAATTATTTGTTATTGGTATTATTTTTTCATAGTAGGTATTTGGCTTTTAATAAACGAATTAAGGTATACTACTACTGCACAAAGATCTTACTGAAAGGTGCTTGGAAACTAACTCTTTTCCTTTTTCAGACTCTTTTTATAGCAGAGAAGCAATTCCGAGTGTCATTTTTTGTTTTCATGTTTTTATGCTACTCAAGCTTTGTTTTTTGGCAAGCTATTCCCATTATAAACAATATACAAAGAAACACGGACTTAAGCAATATCACATTCCGCTTAGAAATTTGTATTCACGTTTGGTTACCGTTCGACTACGAATTTGACTTTTACAAGTGGTCAATTGTGCAAGCGGTAATTGCGTATGGTGGATTTTTGGGAATGACAGTATTTTTTTGCTTCGATTCGATTAATTTGGCGTTTATATATCATCTAACTGGGCACATAAACGTCATTGAACATTTGCTAAAGACAGGATTTAGTGACGAAATTCTGCAAAGGAATGTCAAAGAAAAACTTGTAGAATTAACTCGATATTATCAATTTATAAGCCAGTAAGTTTTAGTATTTTATGATAAAATTCCTTTATTTAATTTTATTTTGAAGAATTAAAGTATGTGATATAGTCTTATATAATATTATCGTTAAATTCAAACGACTTATTCTTGAATTTCGGGGAGATAGGCCTCGGTAGCGTTAGCGTCAACGAGGCAGACGAGAGAAGGAAAACTCGATCAAACCCGGAATGGGGACTACGTCAGTCACGAGTAGGGTACAACCAGAATAAGTGGCAGTCATCTGCCCAAACTGGCTCCCCACATATCGACATGTCGTTCTTGCGGATTCAGCCAGTGAGGTCGAGAGGGCGGTGTAGGCTCTGGGTAAACCTACGTTTCCTTCCTTAAGTCGGCCCAGGCGGCACATTATTGTCTGTGGAGAGTGTTCTAAATGCCCCATACAGACTTGTTTAAATCGTCTTCCAGATACGCCAAGGCGAATATAAAGTACATAATATAATTATAATAATTTACATCTGGTTTTTATTTAGGAACCTGCTTTACCGATTTGAATCAAATTGTGTATTTGGATAAGGTTGTGCTTTATTAGTCATTTATTTGTCTTCTAATAAAATTTAATGTCACTCTGTTTTTCTATGTTTTTTGTTCGTTCGTTCATTCGTTTGCTGTTTTTTTATTTTATAATGTAATTGTAGTGGATCAATTCTTAAAAAAATTTAAAAGAACCTCTTGTGATTTCAGAACTTTAAAAAAAGTTGAAACTGCTTTTGGTGTGAACATAGCTGCTACTTATGGCTTGAACCTTGTAATGGGAAGTATATTACTTTATCAGTTTATGACTTCTGATGGGGTATGTTATGTTTAACTAATATTACCTCTTTAATATAATATTATATTTTTTTATTTGGTTGCACACACAAAAAAATGCAATCAAAACTAAGAATAATAATTACATTACATATACATTACAGCTGATGATTTGTGCCGAATTACTTTCCAAAGTAAAGTGCGTGCCTAAAGGCACCATATCATACTTAAACTGCAAGCTTACATAATCGAATTCTTCATCATCATCATCATCTCAGCCGTTGGTAATCCACTACTGAACATAGGCCTCCCCCATTAAGGGGGGTTTTGCCAATACTCGACACGCTTAGCAGGCGAGTTGTCGCGCGCAGTTTGATGGTTTTTTTGGCAGGGAACGCTGCTGCCCGTCCTCTGGATCTGTTAACCCTCAGCCGGCTTTTACGGCAACCACGAGTAGAGAGGGTGGAGCACTATTCTAAAGCCGGTAACTTCACGGAGACAATCATATCAAATTCTTAATAATTATAATTTAAGTAAAATTGTATCTATCATAAATAAGATCAATCAAAACATTGCATAGCATTGTTGTAAGCTTAAGATAGATAATGATAGATAGATAAGATAGATAATAATAAGATAGATAGAAGATAGATAATAAGATCTAAAACTATAAAATAAAAATGTAATAGGTTTTATGCACTTAATACAAAATATTATTACACTGGTTAAAAGAAAATTTACACATTAAATCATAAGCACTATAGGTATATTAAATATTCGCAAAACTATAATATTTATACATCTCAGCGGTTAAGTAGTAAGTTATATCTAACTTATTGAAAGTAGTTTAACACGCTAGGACCACCTTTTAAAACTATTGGTAGGCACCAATAGGTTAAGATTTATCCAATTCTCATTTAATCTTGATTATTAGGTTAGACATAATATTATTATAGTTTATTAGTCTATATAAGTAGTCTATATAGGTATCTATATACCTACCTTTTACCAAGTATGTATTTTAGTCACCTTTATGATTCTATGTTTATTTATTAAGAATTCACTGTAACACCAACGACCAAATGTTTATTACGGTTCTCTCCTCTCCCTATACGGATGTCTGGAAGAGATCGCTCTTAGCGATAAGACCACCCATTGTTACACTGGCTATTATTAATTATTATTGTTATTAGTTTTAAGAACTATCTATCTATCTATAGTATAAACGAATGTGTAGTCTCCGATTGTTCCTACGCTGATTAAGATGCATTTAATAGTATGTAGGTAGGTATTATTACATATAAACATGATACAGCTGTTAGATTACAATAATTTAATTAATAATAATTTGACGTATATAAAATTGTTTTAGGATGCAAAAATATTAATGACATATGGATTAATGATACCTATATACACGGGTATGCTGATAATCATGTCTTTTGCACTTGAAAATGTCAGAATACAGGTAAGTTATATTAAAATTATTTTTTTCTATATAATATAAAGTCTATAGATCTATATAAGAAAAAAAATGATCTTAAAATGAACAAGGGCAAGACGAAGGTGATGTATAACGTTGTGCCGACCCCAGTATTGGTTGGGAACTCGGTTCTAGAAGTTGTTGACTACCTAGGACAAGCAGTGCAACTTGTTTGGTCCAACTTCAAGAAAGAGGTCAGTCGTTCATTCTTACTAGGCTGAGCAGCGTTTGAAAACATGAACCATGTCTTTTCTTCTAAAATACCTCAGTACCTCAAGTCGTAAGTCCTCGGTCAGTGTGTGTTACCAGTGATGAATAACGGATCTGAAACGTGGTCTCTGAAGAAAAAATGATACGAAGTCAAAGGCTCTTGATCTGGCCTTTTGCGCAAAAAGATATTTAATTGAAGAAAACAATATTATGTTTCTTTTTTATTTTTATAAAATATTTTTGATAATCGTTCTGAAAATATTTATGATTTTTCATAATAAATATGAAAAAACAGCCATAGTTTTGGCGCAAAGGCCAGATCAAGAGCCAACCACAAATAATTCAGTTTAAAATTATTCATATTTTTTTTCCATAAGTGGGAAATTGTATTTTGTATACAAGAACAACTTTTTTAGGTATCCAATTAATAAGCTGTTAACTCTAAAATATATATATATATATATTTTTCTTATTTATTTAAACAGGGTTTGTTCTGCAAAAACATGAATTATGTAAATTGCAGGCAGACGTCATTCCGGATTATGTTTACCAATTACGTTGGGAAAAGATGTCGATATCCAACCAAAAGATGATCCTGACGATATTATGCCAAGTTCAACCTATGTTAGAGTTCAAAGCAGCGTTTAATATTAAGACTGGAGTTCAACCAGCAATTAACGTAAGATCCATAATAATCCACAATATACTCGTAAATAGAATTAATATTAGAATTAAGAATGAAACCTCGTTAATAACGTATTTTTTTTCATATTTTTATTGATTTCACTCACCATTCCATTCCATTCATCAGGCAGCCCGTCTGCTTGTTTGCCACCTATGGCATAAAAAAATAGTGACAATTAAATATTTTTTTAATAGAAATTGTAAATTTGGCCGTGACGGTACCGGCAATAGAATAGTACTCTTCCCTCTCTGGACAGAACAAGAGGACAGTTAGCAGCAGCGTTCTCTACGTAATAACCATCAAACTGCGCTCGCCAACCCGCTTGCTAAGCATGCCGAGTATTGGGAAAAAGTCTACTTATGAGGAAGGTCTATATCTAGCAGTGGACTTCTTACGGAAAATGCTTTAGCAGCCAAACCTTCCAGCTGGCTAGCTCACTCGCTCGCTAGTATATGCGGGCATTGAATTTCCAAAAATTATATGTTGTGTTTCTCAATCATACCATTCATAATATACTATTCATGAAAAATAGTTTGGATATCTTTTAATTTAACAAAAGAGATAAAAAAACCGTTATTTCCTCTTTTCGATCTACTCCATCAAATAAGACAAAAAAATTGGTTGTCTGTAAAGTCGGTTTACTGACGATAGTTGAACGTGACAACGTCTTAAGAAAATACTGATGGAATGGTAGCATTTTTCAAAAGAAAATTTTAATTTCATTTGTTTCACTTTTCACTGCACTTGATACTCGATCAAAACATGTAAATGTACTATAGTATAGCAGCTGTCCACGCAGACGCATCGCTCACTCAAGTAGGAGAGAGACGGATGTCGCTCGTTCCGCGCTCTCGCTTGCACTTCAAGTCTTACAGCGAGCGCCTCAGAGCGAGGTAACGCCGCATGAGTCATGTTTTTTCGTGCGTGCAGCCGGCTCTATCGAATTATAAGACGTTGTCACGTCAAAAAGCTAAATATACTTAATACATTCATAATCTAAAGTTTACTTTTTGGAAATTCACATTTAGTGATCCTTTATCTTATATACTGCAATTCAACGTCATTGCTTATACTCGTATATAAATACAATCATAAATTTATAGTAATTATAATGGTCTTTACTATTATTATTTTATATTTACCTGAAATTAATGAATTTTATTTGTAAAAGTACATAATTTGACACATTTAGTTGAGTGAATAAAATAATGAGTTTATTTGTAGTAATAAATGTACTGTATTTTATTGTATTTTTTTTACAGATACTAAAGACAACATTCTCGTATTACGTCATGATTAAGTCAAAAATATGATTTATTAATCTGGACTGGGTCCTGGGTACATCTCTGCCTACTCCCTCAAAAGGCGTGAAGTTATGTTGTTTAATAATAATAAAGTATTATTTAAAATAATTTCAAGATATGTTATTCTGAATTATATGCACTTTGCACATCGTATTGATAAGGGTAGTATTACAATATCGTAAATAATTTAATTTTGTGCCTGCCCCGTTGGCGTAGTTGGGTTCGATCCCCAGGTCAGGCAAAGTGTTTTTCCACTTTTACATTAGGAAATTATCTCAATAAGTATCCTGGAGGAAATAGGCTTGCCCCCTATTACATGGAACTAATAACATAAAGGCGAAATGTGGGTGTACCTACTATGGGACTGAGTCGTGAGTACACCTCTACCCAACCCTTCTGGAAAAAGGTGTGATGGTACATTATGTTACTTATTATAACATAATGTGTAATGTATTGAGGTAAGCCTCAATTTTAAGTAGTCTCACTAACTTTTAATTATTTAATTATCAAATAATATATTTTTAAAATATATATTGTTATAAATAAAACTAATAAATTTGCATAGTTATTAATTTGATTTTGTTTTTTTTCTAGAGCATGTACCCCCATACATCCATATCATATTCTATATAAGAAAAAAAAACAATATGACACCTACCTTCTTACTAGGTACGTTAACTTAATAGTTCACTACTGCTATGATAATATAGGCCACGTCGAAAATAATAATTATTTTATTACATGGTCACAAATATTATTAACATTGATATCCTATCCGTCCAAAGGCTGGTTGCCTGGAAGAGATCGCTTAAAGCGATAAGGCCGCCCATTGTTGACCAATAAGAATAATTTCATTTGTAAGTTGATTGTATTCGGAGTACCTTGGTCATAATAAAGAGTATTCTATTCTATTCTATTCTATTGATAGGAATCCGTTAAGACATTTATTTTCCCTAAACTAGGCAAAACTTGTATAAAGTTCAACAAAAATCATTCCTCGCGGTAAGGTATCGGTCACAGGAAGATATTGCGGTTATATAGGACTCACCCCACTAAAACCCACTAAAACTGCATGGTGTCCAATCACATCAAACCAAGCAAGTCCGACGTGCTTCTTATGAATTGCAGTAGAAGTGTGGCAAGCGTTTAAATTGCTCAATTTCTCCTTTAGGAAAGTCTTGGTATCAATACAGACGGGGTATCATTAACGGGGTATCATTATCTGAGATGCGCAGATGACAAAGTATTATTTGCTGAAACACCAAAGGATGTGGAGAAAATGATAAGCGAACTGGCAACTGAAAGTGAGAAGCTTGGATTAAAAAAACCCGGATAAAACACGAGTAATAACAAATGAAAATAAAACGGCCATAAATTTAGGAGACACAAAAATTGAGTACACAGAGGAATACACTTACCTAGGACAGGTTATGATACCAAACAATCCTACTCAAAGAATCGTACTCAAAGAAGTAGTCAGAAGACTGCAGTAGAACAAGTAGACAGGAGAGAAGTAGATAGATAAACACTTTATTGTACAACATACATTGGACACAAACATAAAGGAATATATTTAAGTTAATCTTAGGCTAGTACAAGTGGTGGTATTATCGCTTAAAGCGATTTCTTCCAGACAACCGGAAGGAAAGGAATACTTACTCATAACCAATGGTTGCAGGAGATATTGGAGTTTGAAAGAGGTGGTGATGTGCAGGACACATGACAAGGAAACGAGACAAATGGAGCAAATTGGTGACAAGATGGTTACCCTAGAGAAGACAAAATAAAAAGAGGTAGACCACAAAAAAGATGGTAAGACGACATAAAACAAGTGGCAGAAGTAACAAACATAGTGGTTTAAGAAGGACATAAATGGAAAAGATTGGAGAAGGCCTTCACCGATTGGCCAACAGATCTGCAGAAGATAAAGAAAAAACAAATACTTGAATAGATTGGTAATTAAGTTGTTTTGAATTATATTTATTTATAATTCAGTACAACGCTAGGACTAACTTAATACTAGTGTAGCGTTTTCTACCAGTTATCCTAAAACTAGAGAAATTTTTATAGAAATTGGGTGGAGTGCAAGACATGAAAATTTTTAAAATAACTAAATCTACTTAATTAAGCAAAACATAAAACAAACAGCAAATAATCATAAAACCAAAAACAATACAAAACAAATACAAATAAAAATCTTTAGGTATTATATTATGTTATAGATATCAAGTTGATCTGAATAAAAGGCTATTTTATTTTATTTTTATATATGTCGTAAGTCTGTTCATTCGTGGCCGAAGGCTCAGAAGGAGAACAGAAGCTTGTAACTACAAATCTCTCAAACAATGCAAAATAAACATAACATAACATACATTCACGCCTTTTTCCCGAAGGGGTAGGCAGAGGTGTACCCAGGACTCAGTCCCATAGTAGATACACCCACATTTTGCCAGTATGTTATTGGTCCCATGTGGTAGGGGGCGAGCCTATTGCCATCTACCGGGCACAGTTCCAGACTCCAGGCAGTTATTGAGATGATTCCTAATAGAAAAATCCAATATTTAACACTGCCTGCCCTGGGGATCGAACCCGGGACCTCTTGATTGGCAGTCGAGCATGCGCCCTCTACGCCACCGAGGCAGTCATGCAAAATAAGCACTTTCAAATAGTAGTTCTTAGATTTGGTGGGCTATAGTTATTAACGTTAATTTAATCAAGGTAAAAGAAAACTTCAGAAAATTGATTCATATACTAACATATATTATATTTTGATAGTTATTAAAATAATAATAACATTGTTTAAGAAATTCACGTTCCTTATAATATATGAGCAGATACATGAGCAGATACATAATTTGAGATATCAACATCACTGGACTAAATTATGTATATGATCACATGTGATAGGAATCAAGCCGTGATATTTCCTAATAGAAAAAAACAAGAACACTTTTTGCCTGGCCAAACCTGGGACCTCATAATTGGCATAAGCACTTGCGACCGCCACCGCCAAGGAAGCAGCCTATGATTAATTAGTATTTAAATATCCTAATATTTAATATAAAAATCTTACTCTCGTAAGGCATTTTGTATGGTGGTACGTATAGTAAAGACTAAGTAATGGCACTAAGTAAAGACTAGTAAAGGCTTTGAATATCATTGCTAGATTCGCAAAATAAATTAACAATTGACTAACAATAACATTATAAGTAACTGCTGATGGGAAAAGTCTGTGTCCATTGTTAATGACATTTAATACTCTTGGAGTATTATAGGGTTCTACAGTCATCTTAAGGACCCAAGGCGTATGAAAGGTGGGGTGCGGCAAAGATTAAACGAATACTCAAGATTATTTGGAATGTCCTTAATAACATTCTGGCGAGGAAAATACAAAAGTCCCGCTCGTTAGGTCGAGAGGGTATTATTCTGGACTAGTATATTGGACTTGTATCACCAGGATTACGAGGTCTTGAATCAAATATCATAGATGTACAAGGCTGATTAAGGTGATGATAGTGATAAAACTTCCAGGGTATACCACTATTGTACCTATAAAATTACTACTCTCAAAATAAAACAAGCGGACGCGGGTCAGATGCGGAAAGAGTTGAGTGCCATATAGTACTATAAGTACACCGCCGACCATAAATACTCGTAAGTATTCCTTTACTTCTGGTTGTCTTAAAGAAATCGCATTAAGCGTTAAGACTGCCACTTTTTTTGTAGTGGTAGGCCTCTTTAGCAGGGGGCCGCCTTGGGAAGTACCACACCTTTGCCAGTTATTCATCCGCCAAGCAGTAATGTGCAAACATTATTGTGTTCCGGTCTGAAGGGCAATGTTACCAGCGAAATTATATACATACATACTTAAAAAAGTTTAACAATTTATTGATAATTATAATTAACCTGTAAAAAGTCGATCGAATGAAGCGAGATCTTATGAGCGCTCCACACTAGAAACCGCGAACGAGGCGCCAATTGCGAGTGTTGAGATGGTTTGCAGTTCACCCCGCGATTGCGCCAGAATTCACGGCGCGAAGTCGATGCGATTCACGGCGCGACGTCGCACGCAATTCGCGCGCGAGCGTGGTGACGACAATGGTCTCGTCGCAGTTCACGCCGCACGCGATTTGCGCGCGAGTGTAGAAAGTGGGAAAAACCTGCGCATTTTTAAAGATTGACCTCCGGATAGAAGTTTAATCGACGGTCTATAATATGAGATTTTTTTTTTACTTTTTTATGATAGTGAATGACGAGCAAATCAGATGCCCGATGATCAGCATCATGATTGCCCATATCAGACACAGTGCCACCCAGTGTTTTGAAATTCATAATTCTGCGCGGCACTATACTGCGCCTGTCACCCCGAGATTAGTTGTTAAACTCATGCCCAGCAATCTCGCTGGCAACATTGCCCTTCAGACCGGAACACAGTAATGCTTGCACATTACTGCTTGGCGGATGCATAACTGGCAAAGGTGTGATACTTCCCCAGGCGGCCCCCTGCAAAAGAGGCCTAACACTATACTGGTAAAAAAGTCACCTAGTACAAAGCTTTTATCTATACCAGGAAATTTAGCTACCCACCTTAACAAAAACATTTTGAAAAAGCGCTTGATAAATTAAAATAAAACTATCATGCTTGTTTACATTCTTGCCTTAATCATGACGTAATATGAAAATGTTGTTTTTATTATCTGAAAAAGAAAGATTTAAATAGTTATAAAACACGTATAAACCTACATAAACCTACATACATGGGACCAATAACATACTGGCGAAATGTGGGTGTATCTACTATGGGACTGAGTCCTGGGTACACCTCTGCCTACCCCTTCGGGAAAAAGGCGTGAATGTATGTTATGTTTGTTGTGTAAACCTGTATCTTTCTAAGAGGCCACATATTCATTGCGTCATGTCCACAGAACTCATAATAAGGTATAGAAGTCACATACCCGCGTGTAAACTGTGCTCTACGTTCCTTTATGTTTAAAGGTAAACGCATATTTATCCAAGCCGAACGCGTCGATCAAGTCGAACGAAACGTATTTTAGATTATTACTAATATTATAAATCTAAAACCTCAGTACACTGTAAAAAAGTTACGATTGTAACAAGTAAAAAAAAAAACTGTGCCCGATAGATGGCAATAGGCTCGCCCCCTATTACATGGGACCAATAACATACTGGCGAAATGTGGGTGTATCTACTATGGGACTGAGTCCTGGGTACACCTCTGCCTACCCCTTCGGGAAAAAAGGCGTGAATGTATGTTTTTTCTTATGTAACAAGTAAACAAAGCCCTAGCGAGTTCCAAATCGACTCCAACGCCGTCTAGAGAGCACAAAAAAAACAGCTAGGGCTGACTTTTGCGTGTATGTTTTTTCCGTTTCACGCTTAATTTACTGAACCGATTAAGCTGAAATTTGATTCATAAATAGCTTAGACCCTGAAATAACACGTACGGTATTTTTATTCCGATATTCCCACGGGAACGAAGACTACGCGGGTGAAACCTTGGGATTCAACGCGGGCTAGGTTTTACATGACATACATACATTCACGCTTTTTTCCCGAAGGGGTAGGCAGAGGTGTACCCAGGACTCAGTCCCACAGTAGATACACCCACATTTCGCCAGTATGTTATTGGTCTCATGTAATAGGGGGCGAGCCTATTGCCATTTACCGGGCACAGTTCCAGACTCCAGGTAGTTTTATATTATTTCTAATTATAAAAATATCTATAATATGTTTCGTTCGACGCATTCGGCTCGCATAAAATATGTGTGCGTTAACCTTAAGAATTAATCACGGCGATTCATTCTGTTCGGGCGGCCACGAAAGAGAAAAAAATGGGGAAAGAAAATATCCATAATATAGTGCCAGATTCAATAAGGGTAAATTATTCGAGTGATATTTTTGTAGTGGTAGGCCTCTTGCAGGGGGCCGCCTGGGGAAGTACCACACCTTTGCCAGTTATTCATCCGCCAAGCAGTAATGTGCAAACATTACTGTGTTCCGGTCTGAAGGGCGATGTTACCAGCGAAATTACTGGGCATGATGAGATTCAACAATTAATATCTCAGGGTGACAGGCGCAGTGCAGTGCCGCGGTGCAGTGCAGAATTTTGAATTATAAAACACTGGGTGGCACTGTGTCTGATATGGGCTTACCATCAGGCACCTGATTTGCTCGTCTTGTCGCTCACTATCATAAAAAAAAAATATGCAAAATAATCAAAATAAAATTATTATAGTGATAATAATTACTCACGTTGATTGCGGGTTGAACACCAGTTTTTAAATTAAAGGCCGCTTTGAACTCTAATGTCGGTTGAACTTGGCATAATAACATTATTATCATCTTTTGGTTGGATATCGACATGGATTCCCATTTCAAGTTGTAAACTAAATCCGGAATGTCGTCTGCCTGCAGCAAACCAAATATTATGAAAGCCTCTACAGGTAAACGACTCTTCGACCATCGGCTCTTTTTGCGTATTAAATAAATAAAGGCTTCTCTGGTCTACGAAATTTTCGGAAATACTCAGACGCATGATGGATTTTTTTGTTGAAATAAACAGAAACATACAGAAAACCATCAGCAACCTCGTAGAGCAGGCAGCCAACATCATAAAGATTAACATTTGTTCTACGAGCTTTGATAATTTGTTAGATTTTACTTTCATACAAAAATATATATAACTTTCATATTCCACTTGAATGTTGTTAACGCTACGCCCACCGTAGCAGATTACGTTACGGTGCGCGTACTGCCTACAAGCCCCTGAGTCTCTGGCGAAGAAAGTGTCTTTTAGTTTGTGAATGAAACATAGACTCACAAATATGACATTTGTAAGTAATGTAGTAAGATGTAACATATATGATGAGCTTGGTCCTTCGGGGTTGTTGGTGTTTTAAGGTAACCCTGTATATAATATATTCGTCCCCAGCAACTTAATAATTATAATTATGTGATTTGACAGTTATGCCATTTTTGAAGTTTTTGCCCTATTGAGAACCTCAGAATCATCCCCTTTATCTTTAACACAAACACATACACACACGCACCACGTTTATGGTTTACTAAACACACCTGTATACGTACTGTTTCCAGAAGATAAGACATGATCAGAAGTATTCCTACATATAAAGGAATTATGGATCCGTATGTTATCAGTATTTTAGCATCCTAAACAATAAAATGAATATGTTAGTAGCAGATTACCTATAGAACATAACCATATTAAGATTCGATATAAAAATATTAAAATTGTAATAGATAGATAGACAGATTAACTCTTTATTATTTCACTACAAACATGAAACCTTAAATTTCAATATACAATTCTAACAAATAATGTAACAATTGGCTGTCTTATCGCTAAGAGCGATCTCTTCCAGACAACCGTGCAGGGAGAGGAGAGTACAGTAAATCACATTTGGTCGGAGTGTGACAGAAGAAGTAAAATTGTATTTGTAGGTATATAATATTATATAAGTAGTTTATAAACATAGTATACCTACTTACCTACGTAAACTTCAATTACAATAATACGCAAGTACATAATATATAAAATAAATGTTTTAATAATCACTTAGTTATTAATTAATAATTAGGTACAAACCGCGCCTGAAGTTAACAATTGATATAGTACGATACCTCCCATTAGCAGATTTAAAGCATAAATTGCAGCTATATTTACTCCGAAGGCAGTTTCCACTTTTTTAAATGTTCTGAAAATGATAAACAATCAATTGCTAAATAGTTTTAAAGTCAAAGTCAAATCCTCTCATCACATTGGTCACAATATGACACTTTTGCAAATCAATGAAGCTAATGAGTAGAAATTAATCTACCGTTTAAGACTTACTTATATTCTATGTGTGGGCTAATATTAAAGAGACAACTGCGTGCAGGGTTTTGTCTCGATTGGCAGTGTCTTGCCGCAAGGTAAGATAAGATAACGTTTATTGATAAAAACATACAATTTTATCATACAAACAATGGTCCCCAAACTAGGTAACCTTGGAGGCCTCCTTCAAGGTCATGTAGACTAACTATATTCTAGCTACGAGAAAGTTGACACAATCCTATGAAAAATTTACCAAATCAGTGTTTTGTGTTACCCTGTTTCCTTCGAACATAAGTGTAACCCGTTCTATAAATTTACATTCTTATAAATTTTGTACTGAAGTTAACTATTTCCCTGTTTTTTTTAGTTTCTCTTATAAATATTTAATTTTTTCATAGTGACCTTCTAAAAATTAGTTTTACTCGCGTGATATTAGACGTTCACTACAAAAAAATAATATTATAGGGACATAGTTCACTTTATCCTCAAAATATAAGAATATAAACATAAAAAATATCAGAATATAAAATAGGTTTACTATATTTGTACCTCCAAACAAAACAGGGGAATACAAATCATCGATTTGGTCCATTTTTCCAAAGGATTGTGTCACACTGCTAAGAAGTCCCCTTTTCTGTTAAATATCATTATCACTTACTCTCTTATAAATTGATAATATTTTGTTAATTCCACAAGTTTTTCTCTGACGTCTTCTTCTGACATATCATCATTAATTTCGGTTCTTAGGAAGTGTTTCATGATGTTTATGTGCCCAGTTAAATGGTATATAAACGCCAAATTAATCGAATCGAAACAAAATATTACAGTTATTCCCACAAAACCTACATAGGACATCATCACTTGTACAGCTGACCAAATGTAAAAGTCAAATTCATAGTCGAACGGTAACCAAACGTGCGTAAATATTTCTAAGCGAGTTGTAATATTGTTTAAATCGGGGTTTTCCTGAATGTTGTTTATAATTGGAGTGATTTGCCAAACTAAGTAGCTTAAGTAAGATAATGCCATGTAAAGATACAGTGTCATACGGAATTGCTTCTCTGCTATCAAAAGAGTCTGAAACATAATACAAAGCTTAGAATAAGTACTCATGTATTACGTGTATCAAGAGAAATATCTTTGTGCCTGCCGCGTATCTACTAGAGACCTAGTCTGAGCGGCTGTCTTGAACCGTGGTTGCCTCGAGAGGATACACGGCTATAGGGCGATTTAAAGTTAAAAATCCTTTATCCTCTCTGTTCTAAATTGTTCTAAATTTATGTTTTCGTGGTTGCATAGTGTGAAGACATTAACAGCAGATAAACTGTGATTATAAGAAGTTTTATATATTGCCTTGTTAGCTGTATTCGTATCCCAATAAAATAGTGTAATGGAAAGTTGTAAAATTATCACATCATGCTACAACGAAAATTGAAAATATCATGTTTACCTTTCTGAAAAAGTCGGTTTTGAATATTGTACAGACGTTATAAAGATGAATTTTGTCCATGAAATCCACCATAACGATTTTAAAGGCTGGCGTTTGTGCAAGAACTATTTTTACCTGTAAAATTGAGATGGGTAGGTATTAAATATTTTAGATTGTACATATAAATATAAAATTAACTATAATATAAAGTGTAAATTAAGAAATAAAAAAAACCCTTCTATTTTTCCTTGCATCATTAGACCTGTACCCGAACACCTGCACTTTTGTCCGGCATGCCATAGAAACCGCATGCTGTATAATTGTTTTCATTAGCCGATAGGGCCCGCATAAGGGGTACGGGAGATTTCTGATTAGACTATAGAAAGTCAACTTTCATTGTTTGATAGCCCGTATTCAGAGACTACCCATATGTGTCATAACAACTGAGTTAACTACTAAAATAAGCCTCTAAGCAGTAAGTTATCTACCCAACAATTATAATTTCGTTTATTCTGTATATCGTACGACAAGACCAACTCCGATGACTTCACACTAGGCTCACTCTTAGCTACGACGCTACGTCACAAACCGCCGACGCTGCTGTTTTACGCCCAGTGCCTTCTGTCTCATTGTTTTTTCCTCAAGAACCTGCACTTCGGTGCTAACATTAGACCGTTGTCACCGCACTTTAGGTTATATTAACAAAACTTAGATTTAACACATTATAATAAATACATGGAAGAGATTTTGGTTTCTCCTGCACCCTCCGACTCCAGCATATTATATAACTCACTTACATTTACTATTATTGTGATCGGTGTAATTGCGAAAATTGCCGATAGTGATGAGAATTCATGTTCCTTATAGTGTGCGATCAGGTATGCAACTTCAGATATTAAGATAACTGGAGCAAAAATGATGATTACAATTCGTTGAATACGAAACATCTTGTGAGAAGGCATCGAGTACCATTGCCAGTATTGCGAGTTTAAGGCCACAATACATGTTAATAATGCCAGGTTTTTATAAAACTTCTGGTCTTTTGGATGCTTCCTGAAAAAAAGAACACTTTAAATTATGTAAAGATTATCGTGTATCAAGCAAATTTAAAACACTATGACCAATTAAATGCAAATTAATTTAAGACTAATAATATATGACTTTATAAAATGTGTATATCGATGTAGCTCATACATACTTAATACTAATATATAGGTATATCACACATACATAAATACATAATAATATGTATGATTGAGCTAGATCGCAACTGAGGGTCTGAGGGTAGACAGGCTTTTGCCCAGCAGTGGGACCCATCTGGCTCAGAATAACAACATAGCAAACAATCAGGCATTTTCCCCGAAGGGCTAGGCAGAGAGAACCAAGGACCCAGTCCCATAGTAGGTACGCCCACATTTCGCCAGTATATTATTGGTCATAATAATATACTAGCGTTTGTCATAATATTATTAATTGGTCAGAATAATATACACATGTAATAAGGGGCGAGCTAATTGTCATATACCGGGCACAGTTCCAGACTCCAGGCTGTCATATTTCTTAATGGAAAAATCCTATATCTAAAACTTCTCTGATCTGGGGATCGAACCCGGGACAACATGATCGTCAGTCGAGCTTGCGCTCACTACGCCACCGAATCAAAAGATCATCGCTCAGAATAAATAAATAATATATATGACTAACTCTGCTCCACTGTTTTAGTTTCTACAAAGTATCTCATTTCATTTTGTATTGGCAGCCATCTTGGATTAACAATAAGCGAGCTTAAGACGAACATCGGCAAGCTTTCAGAAGAACGTCGGCGTAACATCAACGTCAACGTGACGCTAACGTGGCGTTGTAGTCGGACGCTAATTTGTATGAAAAAGAACAGTGGAATACACGCGTCGCTCATCTGAAAGCTAGCTAATACTCAAGATAATATTCAATTGTACGCGTGTTTCAAATCACTGGTCAATATAATGACAACAGGAAAAGGTTATTTTAATTGTTATTGACCTTAACAACAACAAACAGGTCAACTACTCAGGTAGTGAGGGTAATTAATGCGATTTCACACATGTGATTTCATGAGTCTTAGCATGATATTTGCTAATATGAAATTATTATTAAGGAGGTGGCGACTGGAGAATTTCCATACAAACGTAATAGTTAAATCATTTGAAATCAGAGCATATTTACAATATTAGATGACGTTATTTGGAATGAGACACAAGTTGTCTAGATTTCTAATTGGACAGAATATGTGGGGTCAGACTTACCCTGGCACCCCAGAAGGGGAGTGTCTTAGGGGCCCTATCAATGGTTTGATGTGTTTGATTAATTGGAGAGAAACTAACTGATCTGAAGGATCTGAGAGATCTTTGACCTCACCGGCGAGGTCGGTGTTATGATTGTGTGAGTTGGCGGATCTGGTATCCGGCACCATTACTGAAAATGGAGCGACTGTTGCGTATATTGGTAGGATTGGGCGAGCCTAGCGCCGCCGATATGACGGCGGCGATAGAATCTTCCGGGTCGTCCAGGACGTTGCGAGGGCGTCTACGAAGGGGAGGACTTCCAGCTTGAACTATCAAGTAGTTCGAGGCTTGGACTACGAGGTGGTCGGAGTAGTGGGGAGCCGCGTCAAAGTAGCGGTGGAAGCAATCCTTCATGAATTGAAGGATGGAGGTAAGTCCCAGGTCGCAGTGTAAGTCGGCATTTCGCTGGCACCAGCTAGCGCCGATCGCCTTGCGAATAAAACGGTTTTGGATGACTTGGAACTGGTCCACGATGACAGGGGAGGTGTGAGCCAATGTAACTGAGGCGTAAGTCATGACGGGCGTATGCTTGTTTTGTAAAGTGTCACCTTATTTGTAAGGGACATCTTACTGCACTGGCATAGGAGAGGGGTGAGACGGCCTAAGAAGTAAGCCGTTCGGTTTCGAACGATCTGGACGTTCGCAAAGTTGAGTCGATGATCAAGGGTCACGCCAAGATACTTCGAGTGGGAGGCCCAGGGCCAATACACGCCACGCTTGGCCGGTGGGTTAGCGAGCGCAGTTCGATGGTTTTACGCAGAGGACGCTGCTGTCCATATTCTGGATCTGATAACTCTTAGCCGGCTCTTACGGCAACCATTGGTATAGAGGGTATAAAAATGTTTTTTTATTATATAAAATCCTTACAAATACTCGTGAGCCATCGTGCGTACTTGAGCTGTTACAGCCAACTAACGCTTTGAATCTATTGCAAATAATATGCACATAAATAAGCAATAATATGACATAGTTAATAATTACGTTATGATTAGTGTGTTAGTAGACATTGTTTAACTTATATTTAAAAATCGAAGCTCTGACTGACTGACAAACTCAGTTATCAACGCCCCACAGTTAAGAAATGTTATTTTATTCAAATAAAATAATAAACATGACATACAATCACGCCTTTTTCCTGAAGAGGTAGGCAGAGGTGTACTCAGGACTCAGTCCCATAGAAGGTACACCCATATTTCGCCAGTTATTTGTCCCATGTCATAGCGGGGGCGAGCCTATTTCCGTAATTGAGATAATTCCTAATGGAAAATTTCACTATCTGAGACTGCCTGACCTTATAATAAAAAAAAATATATATTTTTTTATGATAGCGAGTGACAAGCAAAACACGTCAAAAGACTGTTAATTTGGGGCCGAAAGCTTACAGCATACATTTTGTTGTCAGTCTCTTTTTCACCTAGTTTTAAATTTTAATTATGATTATGATAAAGAAAGACTTCTCAACATTCTCAACGGAATGAAGTTACGGGATTAGGCTGGTGAGCAAAAGTTTTATCAGCAGCTACATATTACACATGTTCCCTAGTCCCGATCAAACTTCACGATAAAAATTTGACGAGGTGCCTGACATAATATACACTACAATATCTACGAGTTTAAACACAATAGGTATGTAGTATGAACATAGAGCCGTGTATTAGCCGTGGAGTTATCGGCTTTAGTAGTGCTCCACCCTCTCTACCCATGGTTGCCGTAAGAGCCGGCTATGGGTTAACAGATCCAGAGGACGGGCAGCAGCGTCCTCTGCAAAAAACGATCGAACCGCGCTCGACAACCCACCTGACATGCGTGTCGAGTATTGGCAAACCCCATCCCCAACCTTTATGGGGGAGGTCTATTTTCAGTAATGGAATACCAACGGCTGAGATGATGATGATGATGATGAACATAAAGTATAATGTATCAGCATCGGCACCAATCTATCTCTTTTCATTGTGACCATAATAATTTCGCGAAAGCTACCTACCTAGGTAGGTTTGAGCGGGGGCACTGGCACAGCGCGCACTCTTATATTCATCATCATTATAAGCCATAAGACGTCCACTACTGAACATAGGCCTCCGGTTGTAAGCGGCCTGCATCCAACGTGATCTTGTCGTCTTTATCAGATCGTATGTCCACCATGTGGGTGGACGTCCTACGCCGCCCTTCCTCCGTGGTCTCTATTCGAGAACTTTACAGCCTCATCGGCTATCAGTTCTACGTGCTATGTGTGTAATTATATGTGTATATTAGATTCAATAAATTCTGAAAAATCCTACATAAATGTTATATTATATATATATAATGTAATGATGGATGGATGGATGTTTGTTACAGTTACTCTTTCACACCGAAGCTACTGAACCGATTGGGCTGAAATTCGGCATGTGAATAGATTAGACCCTGAAATAACACATAGCGTCATTTTCATTCCGATATTCCCACGGGAACTAAGACTACGCGGATGAAGCCACGGGGAACAACTAGTCATAATATAAAAAGCTTATTTTATAGGTACGTTCCTAAAGGTAGTACTGTAGTTTAATATCAATGGGAACGAGTCAACAGAACATACCTGTGCATATTATGTTTACCAGCTCTTTCATTACACAATTATAATAACAGAGAAGCTACTAATG
Organism: Hemistola chrysoprasaria; assembly: GCA_947063395.1. Classification (NCBI taxonomy): domain Eukaryota; kingdom Metazoa; phylum Arthropoda; class Insecta; order Lepidoptera; family Geometridae; genus Hemistola; species Hemistola chrysoprasaria. Next base: position 13,023,457 of record OX346716.1, on the reverse strand, counting down.
CCGATAAACAAAGAAAAATCTGTTTATATTTCCTGTCATATATATAGATATAGTATATACTATTTAAAGTATGTATAGTGTAGTATGTATAATATAGTATATAGTATGTATGTATAGTATATCTATATAAGAATACGCCTTTTAAAATTAAAAAGTTACCCGATTATACCTGTATAATATGTAAAACCGTAACAAAACAGTGAGAAAATCTAATAAATTTGGCCATTTCGACGACGAGTAGAGTATAATTTAAAACCATTTGCATGCAAACGTTTGGAAAGTCGCACGCGAGCGGCACATATGCAAACAGTATGTGCAGACCAAGTCGGGGATTTACTAACCTTGGGAACTTATGTTAATAGAATCACTGCCACCCGCAGATAGGTGTTTCGAATGATATAAATATTGAAGTAATAGAAAATAGGATAGTAGAGTTTAATATGAATATGGGAAGAAACATTTCCCCCACGATTGGAACATGAACCCGCACCCTCCGCACCAATCCGCGTGGCAGCACTCTACCAATAGAGCTACCGTGAACAATACAAGTTATCGGTGAAATTTTTCTATCCCACCTACCGCCGTGTGTGTTATTTAAAGATGATGTATTTCGCATTCTACCTACGATATTCATATTGTATTTCAAGCGAATATACCACTTAGGGCCCCTTTCACCATCTTCGAGTAAAGTGTTGATTAACTACTCGCCGAGTGCTACTCGGTAGAAGTCACAAGTAACGTTTGACAGTTTCACACAAAAGGCCAATTTATTTGCCGATTAGCATTTCTCAGTCATTATAAAATTAGCACTGGACACGGGGAGCTTACTCGGCACTTTACTCGAGGATGGTGAAGGAGGCCCTAAGTCTATAAAAATAAGTTAAACTAGTATTAGGATAGTAAGTAATAGTTCCTTAGAACTTGTAAGATGAAGAACATGACATCTGGAGACTGAGCCTGAGGGTCGAGGCTTGCTGTGACGCGAAGCCAAGTTGGTAGGTAAGTATTAAACCTGAGGGTTATTCGACATGACATTTTATTACCACGAAAACTTTATTAAGGACCAACCAGTAAATAAACCTGCGCGGGACAGAATCACTAATGAGTATACAAACTATTCTTAATTAAATTATGAACCCGTTAATATTTAATGCTTTGTGAAACCAAACGACGTAGTTAAAGTAATGTCCAAAGGATATCGATTTTCAATTGGTATTAAGTCAACTAATTTGAATTTTAGTTATTTTGAAATATCATCAGGTCGATCAGGAGGAGATATTGTAGTATAAAATAAATGAACCTTTTTGTAGAGATTACATTACCTTTTTAAAAAGTTTCAATTATTTTTTTACTGGCTGCTTATATTTTTATATCTGGCCGTTTGTATTTTCATAGATCTATATTCAAAATTTGGGGTTTCGAAATTTAACTGGGGGGAGGTGCACCAATCTCCAATTTCTACAACGACGTTTGACCCGCGTCCACACCTATCTGCAATCTCCGTAACGTTTTGCCAGTGTCCAGGATTGGAGCCCAATGAGGACACTTCCGGACGACGACGACAATTGCGTCTTCTCCTTACTCGTTTACCATAGTTTTTAGAGTTTTATACTTCATATAATAGTTTATATATTGTACGTTACTAAAATAGTAACGTTACACTATGTCAAGAAAAGTCCGATTGAAATTTCCATTAGGAATTTTCTCTATGATAGCCTCTAGTCTTGAACTGTGCCCGGTAGAATGCAGTAGGCTCGCTCCATTGGACCAAAAAATATTACTGGCGAAATGTATCTACTATAGAACTGGGTTCTGAGTTAACCTTTGCCCTTTGTGAAAAAGGGAAAAATGATTTTTCTACTAACAAGAACGCACGAGACGATAAAGAAAGTCGTCGCGTCGTCACGGAAGGCGTTAATTAACTGTAATAAATCAATCATGTTCAAACGGAGTAATTATGTATGGTAACAGGTACGAGTATGTTTTGAATTTTCGTGGAAGTACGGTGATTTTCTTAAGATCAATTAATCTATTTAAATTATTTATGAGCAAGTTTTATATATTTAATGATTAAGAAGTTATATTTATTTTAAACTAGCTGTGCCCCGCAGTTTCATACTTCGTTCCCCGTAGTCTTCGTTCTCGTGAGATTATCGGGATAAAAACTGTCCTGTCCTTTCCCGAGACTCAAACTATCTCTATACCAAATTTCATCTAAATCGGTAGAGTAGTTTCATCTAAGTAGGTAGTAGCGGTTTAAGCGTGAAGAGGTAACAGACAGACAGACAGACTTTCGCATTTAAAATATTAGTATGGAGTATGGATATGGATATAGGAATTTAGCTTTCAGAAATAAACTTTTCTGATACCTAACAATTAGTAGGTATACAAAATTTACTTAACACAGCACTAACGTTGGGTCAACCTCTGATAAAGTTTGTAGTATATAAGATATTGTTAAATTTAATTAGGACTCAATATAATAACTTCTGAACTATTAAGATTGGAATATTTTTTAACAACCGAAGTAAACTGATAAATCGTCTATTGGTTCCTAAATAAAGTAAAAAAATGAACTTAACCGTAATAGGAACCATTATAAATCAAAATCATTGGCATCATCTCAGACGTAGGACGTCCACTGCTAGGCATAGCCAGTTCCAGATTTGCATCTGTGGGTCCTACGCAGCACTGCCGGTCCGTGGTTTCCATTCGAGAATTTTACAGCCCCATCGTCCATGAACTCTATGCTATGTGCCCCGCCCATTGCCACTCAACTTGCTAATCCGCTGAGCTATGTCGGTAACTTTCGTACGTCTTCGGATCTCCACATTTATAATTCGATTTCGTAGTAAAAATCTAATTATTCTAAAAATATTGGCGCAGTCGGTAGGATAAAAATTCAATCAACTGCGCTAATATTATTAACATGGTTTTTTCTTGCACAAAATAGAAGAAATATATCATTATGCTAAGAAGCAGTATCTCTCAGACTAAGGGTTCACGTCCACACAAGTGCCGTAAGGGAACTCTAGCGTTTATCTCTTCAAATCGTTGACAATGTTCCAACTCGTTCCGGGAACAATGCCGTTTTGAGGGTAGTTGTACAACTCTCTTGTTTATTTGTGTTGTCAGGGACATTGTATAGAAACTGCGCGGCGATCCGGATTTGGATTAGATAGGGGAAGCCAAAGAGTTTAAAGTACACTTAAAGTTAAGTGAGTAAGTACGTTAAAGTTAAGAGTTCGGAAAAGTGACCGTGTCAAGAAAACAAAGGAAATTTTCATATAGAAACAAGCCAAATTACTTCATTAGGCAAAAACAATACTTATTTTCTAGACAGAAACAAAAGAAATCTGATATCATGATGTCATGATAGCTTATACTTATTTTTTATGACTTTTTTTCCATTTTTTTTTTATGATAGTGAGTGACAAAACGAGCTAATCAGGTGCCTGATGGTAAGCATCATGATTGTCCATATCAGACACAGTGACACCCAGTGTCTTAAAATTCAAAATTCTGCGTGGCACTGCACTGCGCCTGTCACCCTGAGATATGAGTTGTTGAATCTCATCATGCCCAGTAATTTCGCTGGTAACATTGCCCTTCATACCGGAACACAGTAATGTTTGCACAATACTGCTTGGCGGATGAATAACTGGCAAAGGTGTGGTACTTCCCCAGGCGGCCCCCTGCAAAAGAGGCCTACCACTACAATATATTAGTTCCTTTTACGTTAAAAAGTTATATCAGACTACGGAATCATTCATACGAACTGCTTTGAAGTTCATTGAATGACTTGCTGGTCGTACCATTCAAATGTTAAGAAGAGCGAAGTTAGATTGAGTCTCGCAACTATATGAAAATATAACTTGATAGTACTGATATTTTCAAGGTAATGTGAAAGAAAGGATAAAACCCACCAAGCTATTTAATATAAAACATTTCTGCGCTAATTTTTTTTTTCAAATTTTAACATTTACCTAATACGTAAGTATACACAAATATTTTTTAAATATACGATTGTTCCTATCATAACGTTTTAATGTCACTAAACTAGCGGTTCCTTTGTTCAAAATTGGAACTGGCCACAGTTAAATGTCAGCTGCTACTCGTAGCTATAATTTAGAAGGAGGTAATTACCAAAATTGGCGTTCTAAGGGGGAAGAGGCCTATGTTCAACAGTGGACGTCTTCTGGCTGATGATTGTGATGATGATGTACTCCTGTAGCTTCCGTTCCTGTCCGTTTCTCGCCCGCGCTCTGTCTGATTTGACCTTTACACTCGTACAACAGATATCCAAGGAGTCGAGTTAGCATATGTGGCGAAGCAAAGTTTCAAACTTTTGAAAATTCACATCTAACTGCGATGCTCTTGCGATTCCGCGATTCTCAGTTCCTCACTTCGGATTTGTTTTATAACTAGTTAAGGTTCGATTTTATCATTTAACTGATCATAAATCCTTTTATCTGTGAATTGTCTGGAAGAGAAAATGTGGTTCAACGGGAGAGATGTAGATTGCTTTTGAAAAATCGTTTCAGGTAAAAATGGCTAAGTAATATAATATGGACAGATTTTTCTTTCGTAACCATACTATTAACTTTGTATCGTTGATATTGTTTTTAATTATTTCCTAGTTAGTTCTTGATGGTAGAGGTTGTTAATCAAAATAGACTTTTACTTGATAAATTAGGATTAAAGCACCATCAACTTTTTTTAGACTGCCTCGGTGGTGTAGAAGGCGCATGCTCGACTGCCAATCAAGAGGTCCCGGGTTCGATCCCCAGGTCAGGCAGTGCTAAATATTGGGTTTTTCTATTAGGAATTATCTCAATAACTGCCTGGAGTCTGGAACTGTGCCCGGTAGATGGCAATAGGCTCGCCCCCTATTACATGGGACCAATAACATACTGGCTAAATGGGAAAAAGGCGTGAATGTATGTTATGTAAGTAACTTTTTTTTGAAGTGTCAGAAGACTAATTATAATAATAATTATCACGATTAATTTTAATTATCCACGAGTATTTTAAAACAAATTGACAAATATTGGTGAATAAAATTACCGTGTGGTTCCCGGCTATATGCCACCCTATCTCATCCCGTGGGAGCCGTGAGAGCCGGCAGAGGGACATATTTTGAGAGTGGGCAGCAGCGTTCTCCGTTTCCAAGTATTCCAACTACTGCGATCACCAAGCCGCACAAGCGTGGTGATTACGGCAAAATCCCCCCATATGAATAGTTTATGGCGTTCTATGGGAGAGGCCTGTGTTCAGCAGTGAACGTCATCCGGCTGGTGATGATAATTTAAAAAATGTTGGCCTGTCACTGTGGCGCAGTGGTTGCAAACGCTACTGCCAATTCCGGGCTTGATTCCGAAGTCAGGCAAAGAAGTGTTATTGAAATTTTCTGGATGGAATATTCACAATAACAGCCTGGTATACTAGCACAATGCATGGAGTCAGGTATTGTGCCCGGTAGATGGCAATAGGCTCGCCCCTATTCCATTGGACTTAAGAACAACGGGAGACTACTATCTTTGGGAAAAAGGCGTGTTATGTATCTTCGACAATTTTTTCTCAAACAAAATTGAGTCTATCAAAAATATCACGTAACAAATCCTACTCCTATTATAAATGCGAGTTTGTGAGGGTGGATGGATGGATGGACGGATGTTTTTAATTCGTAAACGCCAACTACTGAAGAAATTTGGGCTGAAATTTGGTATGTAAATAGTTTGGACCCTGGATTAATACATATGTTACTTAATCCTGGTATTCCCACGGAAACGATGACTGCGCGGGTCAAACTGCAGGGCACAGCTTATATATTTTTAATGATGGGTAAAAAAATTGCTATACTACTGTTTTGTTTAAGCCACATCGGTTAAAAAATAGCCCTATAAAAATATAAGCTTCATCTCTCCTGTGTGCATTATATACTACGTCTCAAAATAGAAGAGTTTTATGATCACTTAGATAGATCTTAGATATATCGTGAAAACTTCTTTTTTCATTTACTATCGGCAAACATCCCGCATAGCACAATAAAAAAGTATTACTAGTTACTAGATTCCACACAACTTTGGTCATAAAAAGGCTCCCTAATAAGAATCTGAAGCCACGCACGCGCTTCCTTGCGTGCGGCACGGAATAAACAAATCCATTATTGTAACTGTAATTTTACTTGCAAATCACTACTAAGTTGTTTAACTTGTATCTCTTAACATCAAGTTAATATCTACTTGAAGTTTGATAAACTTACAACTTAAACACTTTTAATCTGTTTACGTACACTTGCGTAATTGAATGACGATGCTCACGAAGTTTTGTTGTAATATTATAAGGCTTAGATATTTTGTGATTCAGAAGCTTTTAAATATAAAAATAAATTAAATAAGAATAAAACCCGACTGGTTTACAAAAATATCAACTGAAAAGCTAAAAAACGTAATTTGCCCTTACTCTGGATATACCTAGATTCAGGGGGCTGCCTGGGGAAGTACCACACCTTTGCCAGTTATTCATCCGCCAAGCAGTAATGTGCAAACATTACTGTGTTCCGGTCTGAAGGGCAATGTTACCAGCGAAATTACTGGGCATGATAAGATTCAACAACTAATATCTCAGTGTGACAGGCGCAGTGCAGTGCCGCACAGTATTTTGAACTTTAAGACACTGGGTGGCACTGTATCTGATATGGGCAATCATGATGCTTACCACCAGGCACCTGATTTACTCGTATAAAATCCCTAAGCGAATTTAAAGTTCGTCCTAGGGAATTATTGTATGCTGCAGTTTATTGAATGTCCTAGCCATCCAATTAACTGGTTATAATAACCAGAAGGCTGCGACATATTCACTGAATTAAATTGTGTCAATTTGATAAAAGACGCCACCTTTTATCAATAACATCTTATTTTACCCACATCTTAAGTTGTTATCTCCGAGACATTACGCAAATTTTAATGTATAGGAGTCCTTATTTTAAGATTATCACTGCTGCAAGTTTGGCTGGGCTTTCATTTGTTTGCAATGATTATTCCCATTCTTTGTTCGCGGTTCCATTGTTTAACAATTGCATGGGTTTTTAATATAGAAACGAAAATTAAACTGGTATAATCTCGGTCAGTAACAAAACAACAGCTTGGAGAAGAAAACTTTATAATACAGACATAGTAACTTTGGCAATAACAATAGTAAATATAATATAGCTAGATAGATAGATAGATAATACCTTATTTTACACAACACACATCAGACACAGAAATCATAGTTAAGTGTACAAGCGGTGGTTTTATCACTAATAAGCGATTTTTTCAAGACAACCTATATATATACCTATATCTATATAATGTACCCATAGATAAACCAAATAGATTTATCTTGATTTAGAACGCAATCCCATACAATTTCTGTAATGTACAACACGTACTATATAACCCTTCGGGAAAAAGGCGTGATTGTATTTTATGTGATTTTTGTTGTTCATTAATCTAAACTTGATAGAAAAAATCAAGAATCACAAACAGATCAAAAAATAAATCCGTTGCCATAAAGCAGAGCCACAAAATATTGCTGTATAAACATTCCAAAAAAGTAAACTTATGTTTTTATTATAATAAATAATGTTGTGTATTAAACAAACGAACCAAAAAACGAACTCGATTTTCTACAATATTTCTGTATTATTTCGTTGAAATGACATTATAAGGCGATTTAGAAATTTCATTTCCCGCGCACTCCGCTCCGCCATTTGGGCGTCATATGCATTTCACTGCGTTCCATTTTGCTGTCGTCTTTTTGTAGGAAAAAGGATTGTGCATTTTTTATCCATGCGCTTCAGGCTCATGGTAAAGTAAGAAAATTAACTTTTTCCATTTATTTTATAAATTTCTGCAAGTGAAAATGTTTGCGTAATAGTTAACTGCTACGAGTGCTACGAAGTACCATTGCATTTGCTACGCTCGTAGCATGTTTTCTACGAACAGAGTTTAATAATTTCGCTGACGTTTCGTCGATAGTGTTAGGTGAAAATGGTTGAAATATTGAGCCATTTTTCTACAAAATACTTGTTTTCATCCTTATTTAAAAATTAAACATTTAAAACAGAAAATGGGGTGAAAGTTAACTGGATAATACTTCTTAACAAGAGCCAAAGTAGCTACGTTTTCGAGACATCCCAAAGGCTTCTATATTAAACTCAAGGCCTACATTACCTAAATGAAGACGCTCTGAAATACCTACTTAAAATAAACGAGCATGTTACGTAAGGTTATAAATACCTATACTACGAGTATATGAAACCAAATTGCCTCATATTGTTTCCTTTAATAGAAGTCGTGAAAATGGCCAATTTTGGTTCGAATATAATTCAATCAACGCTCGAATGAGTTTGGTAACGCAAAGTATTTTAAATCTCATAGGGTTTTATTTTATCATCTAAATGAGATAGAAAAAGCCTTCATTAGAAAATATTTTATTTATGTAAAAATAAAATACCTACATTGTAATTATATATATTTTATTTTAATATGGGACAACTTCCACACAGGGTCATCTGGTCCCAAACTAGGCTAGAAGCTTGTACTATGGTAACCAGATGCCTGATATACATACTTATATATGCTTATGTAACATCCACACACAGATCAAACAGACGACATGTTCATGCACACAAATGTTTGACCTGGCCGGGGATCGAACCCGGGGCCTGCGGCACAGAAAACAGAGTTACAACCATCTGAGCCAGCGAGGCTGTTAAATAAACTTCCATACTTACAATCACGCCTATTTCACGAAAGGGTAGGCACATCCAGGTACCCAGTACCCATGCATGGTGTACCCAGGACTCAGTCCCATAGTAGGTACACCCACATTTGGCCAGTATGTTATTGGTTCCATGTAACAGGGGGTGAGCCTATTGCCATCTACCGAGCACAGTTCCAGACTTCACTGAGATAATTGATAATGGAAAAATCCAAATAACACTTTGCCTGACCCGGTCCCGGCGCCATGCGATCATGCCGATCATGCGGTCCCGGGTTCGATCCCGAACCCGGGACCGCATGATCGGCAGTCAAGCTTACACCCACTAGGCCACCGAGACAGTCCCATTTAGCCGTTAAATACACAAGTTACAAATTACAAGTACAAGTTAGTCACAAGTCTAATTAAACCCGATAAGCACTTAAGTTTGATGAAAAAGGAAATCTCCAAAATCCATAATTCCATCATTTGCGAAATATTCAAGCCACTAATTACAATCTGTCAGCTAATTCGTGTTTCGCATGATAAAGGGGGAATCCTCCGTTATCTGCATGTCTAACAGCAATAACTTGGCATATTTCGTGATACATCATCCACCCTTCTAGCTAGAATCAGAAACTACAGAATACCAGTTTACAAACAAAATATGTTTTTTTATTTGAAATTAAAACTAGAGATATCCTGATTCTCCGCGTTTTAAAAAAAATCTCTTTTATTTCTTGTCAAAATCATCCTACTATCTTATCCATTAAAATAAGAAATGCGAAAGTTTGAGAGGATAGATTTATGTGTGTTACTCCTTCAAGCCAAAACTACTGAACCAATTGGGCAAAAATTTCGTATGCACAGGTAAGAGCTTAGACCCTGGAATAACAGATACGGTCCTTTTTTTCCGATATTTTTACGGGAACGATGACAACGCGGGTGAAACCGCGGGACACAGCTATAATATATAAATCTGAAAATCTGCTTTCAGTCTGTCTATGGAACTGCGAGTTGCATTGATGTGTGAGTATGTCAGTCAGTCAGTCAGTCAGTCAGTCAGGATTTTGATTCTAATATCTATTATTTTTTTATAAAGAAGTGATAATATCACCACTTTTAATAAGTCTAAAATGTTTAGATGACTACCTCGGTGGCGTAGTGGTTCGCAAGCGTTACTGCGGATCATAACGTCCCGGGTTCGATTCCCAGGTCAGGCAAAATGTTATATATTTTTTCCACTAAGGTTGAGAAAGTTCCTAATGGAAAAAATTAAAACTTAGAAAACAAAACTTTTTTTTAAACAAAATTGAGTTACTGCTCTTCTGTATAATATTGTTTGTACGCTCGTTTAGTACTCAAGTAATTTAGTGCCGCTTCAGAGTCTAAATTAAAGTAATAAAACTTAGTTAATAGTCTTACTTCTTTATTTGCTTTACACTGCTTAGTAGATTCGTTGTTTATGGCAGTAGTTGTTTTACAGAGTTTTATTTCGCCGATGTTACTGCCTTGGTGGCTTACGACTTCTGCTTGTTGGGTAAGTGGGTCAAACAGCGTGTTCTATTTGAGGTTATTACACGTTCTTTGGCATTTATATATGAATATAGATGATAATCAGAGGAAACTGATGCGTTAGTCTAGATGAACAAGAAACACGGAACGAAAACGCGTTGCGACGGGTTCTGACGCGACGCAAATAATATACCAAATATTTCACAGCCATGAACCTTACTCTACGCATAATTAATCAGGTATTTTGCCTAACAACCACCACCAATTTCCTGCAGTTGTTTTTAAAATCCACAGGCCGACATGTCAGCCTATAGAAAATCCAAATGCTCTAAACCACTGTCAGATGGCAGCGTATCCGAGATACTGGCGGCATTGCCACATTGAATAGCAATGCTTATACGTTGGTCCAGATAAACGCCTGCATTTTGATAATAACATAACGTAGGTAATCACGCCTTTTTCCCGAAGGGGTAGGCAGAGGTGTACACATGACTCGGTCCCATAGAAGGGTACACCCACATTTCGCCTGTATTTTAACGGTCTTATATAAGACTATTGCCTATCTGGCAGAGTTTTAGACTCCAGGCAGTTATTAAGATAATTTCTAATATAAAATCCATAATTTAACACTTTGCCTAACCTGGGGATCGAATAGGTAGTCGAGGTTGCGCCCGCTACGCCATCGAGGCAGTCATAATACTAATATTATATAATAGTAGTTTTACAATTAACTCTTAGTTTTACAAATAATAATATGTGATCAATGTACTAACTTTAGTAAATGAGGTACCTGACATTATTTCTACATAAAAATAGTTGGTCCCAATAGTTACTAGTCGTAGCTCACCGCTTGCAGTCTTTCACATAACATGTCTGATCTTTAACATAACAGACAATTCTCTTTTTATAATATTATTGTAGATGTAAATTCTTAGTTAGGTACCGTCCTCGCACTATCCAGAGTGACGGGACAGTACAAAGGTAACAAACGAGGAACAAAGTCAGATAAAACTAGGATAAAATTAAGCTACTAAGAAAATAGCTAAGAAACACTCATATTGTGAATTTCAAAAACTCTCAGTCCCAGAAGTTTCCAACATTCATGAGCCAGTAGTTGAATTGAAGAACTTTCTAGAACTAATATCCGATATGAAATCACGAGGTTTTTAGACTGACATTGATAACTTCCTCCGGAAATTCCGCCACGTCTAAATGTAAATTTAAAAAGTAAGTACGTGGCTGCTGAGATATTGACTGGCGCTGAATCGTAAAATATCTGTTTTACAGGGCAAGTTTATGCCAACGAATTAGATATAAGCGTTTAGGTATCTTACATACCATTGCATAACATCACGCCTTTTTCCTGAAGGGGTAGGCAGAGGTGTACCCAGGACTCAGTCCCATAGTATGTACAATGTACACACACATTTTGACAGAATTTTATTGATCCCATGTAATAAGGGGCGAGCCTATTGCCATCTACCGGGCACAAGAACTCTTTCTTTTTTAAGACTTGTCCTAGTAATATACACAGAGACATCTTATTACCGCCTGAAAAAGATCACACATCTTTTTCATGATTGCCAGCCTTTGTACCTATTTGTGATGGGGTACGGCTTCGGTACAAAAAATATACTCCAATGATTCCCATGAATTCAATCGCCTGAGACCTCTTTCTGTATTAAAAACCTACGAGCATACATATCACTACAAATACACCATTGAAACAAATTTCTAGTCTCTAAGTAACTCTGATAATATTAGCACTGAAATTGAATAGTATCATTAAATATGAAATAAGGATAGGTGGCACGTAATTTATTCGTAACCGAAAAGAATAAAGAAAGAAAAGCAATAGCGTATCACTACTTTCGTCGCATATGTATTTTTACTTGCACTCCCTGCTCAACTTTGTGTAATAAAATAGAATCAAAAAATACACAAAAAAATCTTTCCTTAACCGATTTCATCAAGCCTTTGGAAATATCTTCGAAAATATAAAACTCTTTGCATCAATAATAATTCAAAATAGTACTAAATTAAAGTCTGTAGGGTGAAATTTCTGCAAAAAGTATTTTGCTTTCTGAATATTGCACTTGGAGTGAAACTAACCGTAACTAGAGCTATACGAGTTTCATATCATGATAAATGTTTGCATAAAACTAAAGTAAATAACCAAGAGAGCGCTTAGGTTTGAAAATCAAAGCACGTGGTGAATATTTGCGTCAGAAAAATTTGGATTTCAACATTTTCGTTTTATATCCTGGAAAATGGAGCTGCATAATTTCTGTATTTCACTAGATACCTGCCCTGTTATAAGTACGCCTTTAGAAGTTGAAACACTATCACTATATTATATTATAAAATCCTAAATGATTCACTCACTGACATGCAACGCAGAGCCCAAACCACTGATTTTAGAGACTTGAAACTTGAAATGTATTATGTTCTTTTCGTCGTCTGAACGTGTGCTTAGAAAGGATTTTTAAAAATTCACATTCTAAGTGGTCTAAAAAGAACGTCAAATTTTTGGTATAAAACTCACATGTTTCGTAATTGGGAGCGGGAAATGCCGCTTTGGTTACACTAGTTTTCAAGAAACTTCCTTTAGCGCGGATGCTTACCGCTTACCTTTTTAGCGATATCCAAAGATAACAAAAAATCGCCTTTTCATCATATAAACATAAATAACGCGTGGAACTGAGTAACTAGCAAATGAAAGGATTAAATTTTTGCAAATGTTTATTTTGCAAGTTGTTCAGTTTGAAGTATTTATATACCTTTTTGTATCAACTGGTACAAAAACGAGTACTAAAATATAAACGTTTCAAAAGAAACAGACCAAAATGGCTTTTTAGCCACAAACTTGACAGTTCGTCATGTTGGCTCATAATATCGAAGTCAAAAGCGGATATTTATCAAAATACTTTTTATCTTTCCATTTTTTTTATCTTTTGGCTGGCTACCAAAATGTTCATCTTTTGTGGCCTAAGATAAACATGGACATTTTAAATATCTCCTGTTCAAAATAATTTAATTGGTAATTCGAGCATTTACTATCAAACTGAGTCTGACAACTGGGACTGAGTCCTGGGTACACCTCTGCCTACCCCTTAGGCTAAAAGGCGTGAACGTATGTTTTTTTTTTACTATCAAAATTGCGTACCTATTATTATTTATTACTAATTCAGTAACATAATAAAGTCCTTATAAAGATCAGGTGCTGACTCATTCACTATCAAAAAAGATGATATTATGGATAAGTAGATTTGCAAAGCAGAGAACGAGACTTCTAAATATATTTAGACCTTTTAAAAAGCTTCACTCGTATAAAGTATGAATAATGTCATTGTCCAATGTTAAAAGCGTTTCAGTGGACAGATTAATTCAAGTGGACGCATTAAGTGCTGCGGTTATTGTGTTAGTAGTGAAACTTTACTGGAAAGTTTATCAAGCAAATTGTGAATTTACTGCCTCTAGATTATGACTGACTTATTTTAAGAGTTTACAGTGGTATTTATATATTAAATTAGTTGTACTATGGGACTGAGTCCTGGGCACACCTCTGCCTACCCCTTTGGGAAAAAGGCGTGAATGTATGTATGTTAAATTAGTTGTGCCCCGCGGTTTCACCCGCGTTAACATAGTTTCCGTGGATATATCGGGAATAAAGCCCTATGTGTTATTCCAGGCTCTAAGCTACCTACATACCAAATTTCAGCCCAATGGGTTCATCCATCCATCCATCTATCCATTCTCACAAACTTTCGCATTTACTACCTACTAATATTAATTAGTAGGATTTATGTCCAATGTTTAAAAATGAGGAGATTATAATGTTTGCAACACGAAAAATATCCCAATACCTAAAGAAGTTAATCGACATAATATTACTGCATGCATATACAAAGGAGTAGTCATACTTAAGAGGGTTCATCTACCGTCTACCTAACCAACTTGCATAAGAAATAATTGCAAAATTTGCTAAAAGAAATCTACTAACGAACACTATACAAATTTGCTCAACTGATCGATTTTTCGAATTTTTTTGCTTATTTCGCAATAATTTTATATAAAATTGTTCAGTTTGATGGATGTAGATGCACCCCCTTAAGTATGACTAAACCTTTTTTAAACATATTATCGTATAAGTGATTTACTTTTATTAACTTTCACAAATTGGACACTCGCGTGTCCACTACTTCATATACCTATTTATCTATTTTGGTGTAAAATCGAAAAATACTGTGTACAAAATATACTATTTATTGGTTTTTTTTACATTTATAGTTAAAATCAGAAAATAGTTGGGAAATTCATGAAAAGCCCAAATATATATGACTTCATGCATCGTATTTATGATTTATAACGCCAAAATTACAAAGTGAAATCGTTCTTGTTTGTTCAGTAACATAATAAAGTATGGTATTTTAAATTTTATCTTTATTAAATTATTATTAACTACAATTAACTTTATACAAATATACCCAATTAAAACTATTGAGAACAAAACTAAAGGGTCATTCAGAAGCGGAGAACGGTTTTCCAATACCTATTGATACCTGTTTATATCGACAATGGAATATAGGTGTGCATATTTAACAATAGGATCACCACAGGGACCGTATTTGTATAGAGATTATATTCACAACGTGAATACCAAATCCGTCCCAACAGTCGTCAGGCTTAAAGGCACTGGTACACTTTCTCTTATTGTAACGTTCTAATAAGTTTCTTTTTAATAAAGGTATAATATGGGCTTTTAAGCTAGGTACGTCTCAAGGACCACTACCACGTAATTTATTAATATAATATTATTTATTGTTTTACTTGTATAAAGTAATACTTATATAAAATTGTCTACGTATAGTATGTATCTATTCTATATCTATAAATTATAGATATAGTAATAATAATATATGTTATTATTCGGTATGTTTTTTATTTCAGTATTTGTCTTTGAAATCACCGTCTCTTTAGTATGTGCATTTTCTTTCTGTGCACGGTTGTCTGGAAGAGATCGCTCTGAGGGATAAGGCCGCCAATTGTTACTCTTGCTAATCTTATAATTTCTGACTTGTTATTGTCTGTATTATTATTGTGGTACTAATAAAGAGTTACCATTTATTCATTCAATATGGGTTAATTTTTCACAGTTTTTAGCTGCTTCAAACCTATAAAAGCATGTACTATAATAATTATGGTAACTAGAAGACTTTTTTTTTTAACAAATGGAAGTTACCGACATAGCTCGCAGAGTATGCAAGTTGAAGTGATAATGGGCAGGCCACAGCGCTCGCAGAACCGATAACCGCTAGGGAAGAAAAGTTCTCGAGTGGAGACCACGGACAGGAAGACGATGCGTAGGTCGAGCCCTCACGCGCTACACCGACGACCTGGGTAGGATCGCAGGCTCTCGGTAGATGCGGAAGGCGAGCAACCGCGCAGAGTATACCTATGTTTAGCAGTGGACGTCTTCCAGCTGATGATGATGATGATGAATTATATTAAATGCATAACACTCAGATGTACAGACTAATTCATGCACACAAACGTTTTTCCAGTTCGAGAATTGAACCCGAGACCACGGTCTCTATTAACTAAATCAGCTAAACGGTTAATCTATTTACCAGTGTATCAGCACCTTAAGAGATCTCAAGGGCTCGATGCATTGCATACATAATAGAGGTACGGTTCTAGAACTCCAATTATTATTGTTATTCAAACTGTAATTCCTAACCTAATATAATTTGTTAAGGGTTTGAAGTTAAGATTATAAAAGGAATCTAACGTTGTTAGGCTTATTTATATAGACAAATGCATGTATTATTTATATGAAAGACAATGTAATAATATTAAATGATTTGTTTTCATCAGATATTTTTAAAAAGGCACTTAACTCCTTCCTTCTCATAAAAATTAGTTGGACCACTGAGAGTTTAAATAAATTGTTAAGGCATACGTACTAGGGTTCTATACCTAGATACCAAGAACATACAGCGCCATCTATTAGTTCCTTGCGCAGAGTATGGAAATATGCACTAAAATGGCCATAACTTTTGATTGCGTTAACTTAGAAATATGATTTTTTCAGCCACAAGAGACCGCAGATCTGAGTAGTTGATATCAATTTCAACTTATACCTTCACGCTTTCCCGTTAAACAGTGTCTTGAAAGACAGACAACAAAGTGGTTCTAAGAGTTTTATCGTTGATATAAAGGAAATAGCATAACGGTCCCAATATAGTGCGCTTAGGACAAATCACCTCATTATCTAATAAAACGACTACAGACATGAGCAAAAATTGTATGATGTCCTTTCAATATGAAGTATAACTAACTATAAATAAGAAGTATATCTATAGTTATGAGGAACTATGACATAATATGCCAACATTATCTTATATCTAAATAAATAAAAATACTTACTTAACATTTCGTCGGGTTAAACAGTTTTGTTAGCCAAAGTTTTATCATCTTTAAGCAGTAGTTAGGTTTGTAGATAGAATTTTATTTCACGCGAAACAACACCCTTGGGTGTGATAAAGACTTTTGGTTTAACTCTCTAAGAAATACATTTTTCAACAATCAAAATAAATCTAATGTAATTTTTAGTTGTACAACCAGACTAGATAGAATCTATAGGGCATGTCTATGTCTATTAGTGGACGTCCTATGACTGAGATGATTATAGTAACTTCTTAGTAGCGCTTGCTTTGAATTAAATTATCACTTAGCATGAAACGACACAAACCTTCAAAGTCAAAGTCAAAAAGATTTATTCAAATAGGTTGCAATCTGACACTTTTGCACGTCAATGAAAATAAACAGTAATGAGTCTACCGTACGTTCGGAAAAATACTTTTATAAGAAGAACGCACAAGAAACTTGCAGGGCTTAATTTTTTCAACTGATTGTTTTACAATATTTGGTTTGGTTACATTCGTTTGTTTGGAAGGTGTCGTGAGGTGGCTATGCGGAAGTTCCCAAGCATCTTTGTCCTCTATTTGCTGATTTACTTTATAATAAGCCTTGTTTAGTAAAGTAGATTTTATATAGATTTTGAATTTACATAACATAAACATACATTCACGCCTTTTTCCCGAAGGGGTAGGCAGAGATGTACCCAGGACTCAGTCCCATAGTAGATACACCCACATTTCGCCAGTATGTTATTGGTCCCATGTAATAGGGGGCGAGCCTATTGCCATCTACCGGGCACAGTTCCAGACTCCAGGCAGTTATTGAGATAATTCCTAATGGAAAAATCCAATATTTATCACCTTGTCTGACCTGGGGATCGAACCCGGGACCTCTTGATTGGCAGTCGAGCATGCGCCCTCTACGCCACCGAGGCAGTCAAAAGTTTTGAATTTACAATATTTAAAATATTGGTATGTGGATAGCTTAATAAATTATTTAATAACATAAAGCTTCAGCGGGTAATTTCGCGGGGCGCAGCTAGTTTTACACTAATAAACAGTCAAATCATCGTCAATTACAGACGAAGGGTTGTGAGTTTAATCTAAATTAGCGGTATTTAGTTCTAAACCGGGATAATGCATAACAAACGCGCTTTGGAAAGCTCTTGGAATTTACGTACTGAATATTACGATTTCGTACTATTATTGCCTAGATTTAGTTACTAGTAATTAATCTATTTTTAATTGAATTGTGTAATCAGTGGAAGATTAACCATTCAGCGGCTATCTGCATTGATTACATGTTTTTATGTCTTCACGATCGCATCCGTATGACGTCCACTGCTAAACATAGGCCTCCTTCATAGATTTCCATGTAGCCCGGTCGTAAGTGCCTTGCTTTCAGCGTGTTCCTGCATTTCTTAGATCATCTTTCTACTTTGAGGATACTATGCTGCGCTTGCCGGTCCGTGGTCTCCATTGTCACTTTGCACTTGCAATCCGCTGGGCTAAGTCAGTAAATTTCGTTCGTCTACGGATCTCCTCGGTTCTAGTTATATTTTAGTAATATATTGGATTTTTACTATAATATTAGTTCAATTTTCGTATATTTTGGATAAAAATATTATTAGGAACCTAGAAAACCAGTGCCTCATTCTGAAAATTATCATTGTATGCTGGAAACATGCTCTGATTGTAAATAACTTAGGTATTACGTTTGTATGGGGAATTCTTTGGTCGCCGGCCTCTTAAATACAAAGGTCATGCACTCCCGCGCTCTGAGTGATGGGTGGCAGTGTAAGAATCACTTACACTGCCTAGTAGTTTCTAGTTGCCTGCTAGTTTCTATCGAAACTAGTTTCTGAAAAGGAGTTATTGTTCTTTTATCGAAACCAGTTTGAAAAAAAAGCAATTTAATTATCATTTTAAAACTAGTTTCGATGAAATTGATGCACCTTCTAAAGTTACTCATAAATACGAGTATATAGGTAGATATATGCATAATAGCTATTAACATAAACGATGACAACTAGAAAACAGGTTAATCTACAAGAAATCTGAACATTCCATAACATTATCTTCCACAGAAAGATCAATCATTTCATAAGTAAATGTCGTTTCGTATGTAGATTACTGAGGAGCTTAGAATCGATCTCTCCGCACCCCATTTTTTCGCAGACGAGTCTCATATATCCAATACCTTTACATTTCGCCACGTCTTATCTTAATACACTTCCAGAGGCCCACATCACACACTTCTTAAGTTTTTTAGGTGATGTTGCTGGCAATATTAGAAGTGGTGTTTATGTGAAATTGATAATGAAGTCAATTTAAAATTATGTTGTTAATTTCAGGATTAGATGGGTTTATATTGGTTAACATAATTAAGCTGACCTTATCAGTAAGCCCAAAATAGCTCAGCAAGCTTTGCAGAGGGCTATGCTCGGGATTTCTCTGCGAGATTGAATAAGAAATGAGGAGATCCGAAGACGAACGAAAGTTACCGACATAGCGCAGCGGATTAGCAAGTTGAGGGCACATAGTACGTAGAACTGATGGCCGATGGGGCTCAAATGGAGACCACAGATTGGCAAGCGCAACGTAAGACATCCACCCACAAGGTGGACACGATCTGATAAGGGCGGTAGGAAGACGCTGGATGCAGGCCGCTTACAACCAGACTGGGTGGAATACTAAGGGAGGGGCCTACGAGTATGTTCAGCTGTGGACGTCCTATGGCTGAGATAATTATGAATTAAGTTGAGGTATTAAGACGATACTACTACAGATAAAACTGCAAAGTACAGAGGAGAAGAGCCAAAAATAAAACCAAAGTGGGCATATTTTGCGAAATAGTAAACCATTGACGGCTGATGATGTTTTATTTGATGAGTTTTTACGGTCGATATGAAATTGCAAACATAGCTTTAAGATCGCTTCTGACTTTGGATATCCAAATTAAGAAAATGAATGGATTTTTCTCATTAAAAAAAAATATCTATACTTAATGATACCTAATTGGTCCCTGGAACTAGCTTATCTATAAACCGATTAATATTTTTATTTACGTAAGTACTAGCAATCAACTCAAGTATTTTAACCAAACGCCTTATATCTTTCATATCGCAGCAGCATTGATACTTGAACCAGCTGAGAGCTCCGAATGAAGTGATAGCGAATTTCCCTGAAAGGGAAAGGGTTGGATGGGGCGTTAAATGCCGTTTCCAACTCATAAATCTTCGATTAAAGCCGACCCGGTAATTGAGATAGGAATTTATAATGCGCATAAAGAGGCGAGGTGTTATGACCGTCTTAAGAATATTTCTTGGTGTTAGATGGAATGGGCGGCGCGGGATTTCGTAATATTCGGGTGAGGTCTTACTCGTAGTTCTATGCTTGTAAGCGTGGGCTTTCGTTATCCTAATAGGACACAGTAAAATTATTGTAAGATTAATCTGCGGTTGCGGCTGTTTTATGTTTTTTCAGGCGTTTATTAATATTGTGTATTGTGTATACTGTATAGGTAGTCTCTAAATTGTGTTAATAGATGATTCCTTGAAATCTAAAAGGTTTTAAATATATTACGATTCTTGTGAACATGTTGAACTTTAAAAATGAACTGTTAACGTATTATCATGACTCCTATATTAATTACATCATCATCTCAGCAATAGGACGACCACTGCTGAACATGAGTTTCCCCCGTAGATTTCCATCTAGACCGGTTGTATGCGGTCTCCAACGTGTTCCTGCCATCTTTATCAGATCCTCTGTCCACCTTGTGGGTCCTACGCTGCGCTTGCCGGTCCGTGGTCTCTATTCGAGAACTTTACAACCCTATTGGCAATCCGTTCTACGTGCTATGTGCCCTGCACATTAGCACTTAAAGTTGCTTAAATACCAGTATATATTATCACTCTATCTATATTATAAAATCGAAAATGACTCACTGACTAATAATGCATAGCCCAAACCACTGATCCTAGAGACTAAGAAAGGATTTTTTAAAAATTCGCATAATATGAGGTCCAAAATGGGTGTCAAATTTTTGATATAAAACTCCCATATTTCACAACTGCGTGTGGGCAAAGACACACACTAGTAATTATTATGTATCTGATAACGTCGTGTAAGACGTCTATAATATATTAATTGCCTAGCATCAATATTCGGGCATCTGTCTGTCATTGAGTGGCGAGATTACCCACACGCTTTCGTATTTATATAGAAAAAAGGAGCTACAACAATTTTGACTCCCTGATATACTTATCAACACCCAGCTCGCCCTGCCTTGAACCTGCACTCCTTACCTAGAAAATAACCTTACCTAGAAAACTTAAATTTACATAGGTTTTTTTTATTGTGTAAACAGGCATGAAGTGGAGCGGATCCCTCTAGTCATAATAATATTTTCCAATACAGGTATATATTTTATTCTATAGATCACTACAGAAACCAAATTAATATTTATTTTAAAATAAATTTTTATTTTAATAAAATACAAAAAGTGATTTCATAAATATATAATTTAAATATATAAATTTTAGTACAATTAAGAACTTCACTTTTCCAATAACGCAGAGTGATTAATCATAGATAGATTTTTTTTTGATGAAGTAGGTTTAAGCGCTTTGCCCACAACACCGGTACGTTATAGGGCCGTGAGCAGTGAAAAAATATTATTTGTATATAAGTATAATATGACGTCTTGCCCAATAACAGAAACGGGGAAAAAACGAAACCTTAGCAGTTTGACACAATCTTATGAAAATTTTACCTAATCGATTTTTTGTATTCCCTGTTTCCTCTATATAATATAGTAAACCTATTTGATATATTTATATTCTGATATTTTGAAGATAAAGTTAACTATGTCCCTATCATATTATTTTGATGATTAAAAGTCTATTTTTTGTAATGAACGTCAATTCACGCAAGTTAAACTGAAATTTTTAGAAGTTTACTACAAAAAACCCGCGAGTTTATAAGAGAAACTAAAATAACAGGAACATAGTTATTATAGTTTTACTTCAATTTATATATAATCTAGATTTAAATTTATAAAATGGGTTAATTATATTCGGAGGAAACAGGGAAAATATTGATTCGGGATTTTTTTTTATAGAATTGTACCAAATTTCTCGTAGCTAGGATACGCTCCCGTGCACGGTTCGTTAGTTTTCCGACAACTTTTTCCATGCGAACGTTGCTGATATGTTAAAGCGAAAAAGCAATGACGTTGCAAGTAAGGTGTTCCTTACTTCCGTTCCGTACCCGTCGCCTGGTCGGATACGTTCATATAATGATCCCTTATCGTATCGATATAGTGGGAAAGCAGCTTTTAAAAGATATTTTAATAAAACGTTTAATCAGGGAGTCGGGAACGAAGAAAAACAAGACCATTTAATGAAAATCGTTCAGTCGTACTTCACTTGGCTGAGATTGTAAACGTTTTTTTTTATACTTTTCTCTGATTTCTTTTCTGTGATAAAGTGGGATGAGTTTTGTTTGAAACCTTTGATGAAAGCCATAATTTTCTGTAAAGATTTACGGTTCATTTATTTTTAAAACTGAACTCAAATATTGACTAAACACTACATAGAATAATTTAACTACAGTAGCATCATAAACTATAATTCCTACTCTCAAACCCTGATCACCATCTATCTATAACATATTCGTAGTAACGATTCCAATGAGCTCAATCACGATTCAGATGACTACATGGCCCATCTAAACCTACTGCTAATGCTGCAGCATCAACTTACCCAACACGACAGCATACCCTAATTTCGAATTGATCGGAACGCCGAAAATCGCTCATATTTCTTCAGCTGCTAGACAAAAGTTAATAATATAATTATTATTTATATTTCTGATATATTTCTGACGATAGGACTAACTTAATGCTAAAACAGCATTTTCTGCCAGTTATCCTGGAAACTCGAGAATTCTTACATAAATCGAGTGGGGTGCAGACAAAGGAAAATGTTTGAAGACAATTTTGTATAAAAACTAAAATAACTTGCCGGGAAACTTAAAAATTAACACAAACAGATAACATTTTATAAATATTATTAGGTCATTATCAAAATAAACCTAGTACACACACAAAAATACCATATTATAATATAAAAAAACATACTTTTAATAATAAATTGAACTACATATATAAATATACAATTTCAGTGTAGTATATAATATCTTCAAACTGCTAAACCGCTATATATGAGAAGATAGCAAAGGAAACTCTCGATAATGAGAGCTTTAATCCAAAAATAACCGCATCAAAATCGGTCCATGCGTTTAGGAGCTACAATGCCACAGACAGTAACATAGATACAGAGACACATCAAATTTATAACACCACTTTCTTTTTCGGGCTTAAATGGTCAAGTATGACTAATTGGGCTATATTTGGTAGGTATGTAGGTAGTTATAATAATAATAATAAATAAATAAACCGGAGTCTCTAGCAATAGCCCGGTTACCATCCATCTAGAAATCACACCTATAGACAAATCAAGTAGTTTCCATCCATTCAAAATAGTCCTTGTACCTAGCGGAGGCTGTCTTTGAGCTCATCTTTAAAAAAAAAACTGTAGTTGGTTTCAGAGATAGACCCCGATAGGTGCTATACATTACCTTTAGATTAAAAGCTCAAAGGGGCCTCTGCACGTTGGACTTAAAAAAAATGGTCTCCGTGCACGCCTATCAAAAGACCGGGTATATACCGTGTTTTCGAGCGACATAATAATAATGTGGGACAACTTCCATACACGGTCACCTGTTCCCAAACTAGGCTCGAAGCCTGTACTATGGTAACCAGATGCCTGATATACATACTTATATAAGCTTATAACACCCAGACACATATCAAACAGACATGTTCGTGCACAAAATTGTTAGACCTAGCCGGGGATCGAACCCGGGCCCTGCGGCACAGAAAGCAGAGTTACTACCATCTGAGCCAACGAGGCTGTCAAAGTGTGTTGAGACAAAGGATTTATTAGCAGGATATTTTTTCTAATATCCTTTGGATGTTAAATATTCCCATTCCTATCTCACTGGTGTTATAAATGCTTATGTTTGGACCGATTTGGCTTTTGGTAGGTAAACAGCTGAAATTAGAGCTATCTCTATAAATAAAATCCTGACTGACACTCATTCATGTCCATGGGCCTACATAAATGAAATTTGTACATATTTGTTCTTCATTATGTAGACAAGGAATAAGAAAGGAATTCTCGAAATTCCCACGTGAACGAAGTCACGGGAATCACCCAAGTAAAATACCTATTATTAGCAACGACACTTAAAATTTGTGTTACCTTCTCAAAGTTCTCCATCTAAATGCGATATAAACTGAGTCATTTGAGAAACCAAAGAGGCAATAAGCCCTTCACTACTTTTCTATTAGACTTGGTTTCGATTAGTCCCTCCAGCCGTCGCTTGCCGCGGGCTTCTCTAGTGCTCACAGAAAAGTTGCGACAATCTCAAATGATTTTCCTTAAGAGCGTACGCGGCCTTCTAGGAATTTGATACAATCCTATGAAAAATGTACATCGATGTTTTGTATTCCCCTGTTTTCTCCGAGGATAATAAGCCCATTATAAATTTATATCTTGATATTTTTATAGTAAAATAACCTATGTCCCTGTCATTTTAATTTTTCTTATAAACCCTATAGGTTTTTTCATAGTGAACTTCCAAAAATCCCAGTTTCACTCGCGTGATTGTAATGAAATTCAAGTTCATTACAAAAAAATGTAGAGTTTAAAAACAAAAACAAAATAATAGCATATTTACTTCATCTTTAAAATATCAGGATATGAATATATCAAATAAGTATACTGTATTCAGAGGAAACAGGGGAATACAAAACATCGATTTAGTAAATTTTCCATAGGATTGTGTCAAACTGCTAAGGGGTCCTTTTTCCTGTTAACATCTAGGTCTTAATTTACTGGGTTTATTTCCTGAGCCACACATACCTTACCCATGTAGATAATACTTGTATAATAAATCTCAGGTCTTATTGAAAGCTTACCGCGTAAATTCCTGAGCCAAACAAAAATCGTTCATTTTAAGCACTTCGACTGTAATTTTGATCTAGTAACAGCCTCTTTGGGTAGTCACTAAGTCAGCATTGGGTCAGTTGTACCATTGGACCAAATTATGATACACCGTTGTATTGTTTGTACCATGATATAAAAGTATGGATATTCCTTCGTAGTTCCAGTTGGTGAAAAATCCGATAAAACACAAAATTATACTATTGGCCTACTTTCTAATGTCTAACCTAACTTTCTAATGTGAATGTGTTCAATTTTTGTGAAATCCCAAAAAAATCTAATTTACATAAAACATTTTAAAAATAACTTTTCTTTTCTATATTATTTTCTTCAAAGTCTGTGCTTAGGGCGTTTCTATGGATCTAAATTGAGTTTTCAAGGACGTGAAATTATTATTACCGCCCGTTGAATATTTCTACTAGTTTTTAATTAACATGATAATAAACCCTTAATGCACGACTAACACTTATATTTATTTAGCTTGTTTTCATTGAGGTCTGTGAAGTTTCCGCATTCAAGTATCTGATGAAAGGATTTATATAAAACCGTATGAAGTACGAATGAATGAAAAGACATCTCGACATAGTTTTTCATAGGTGTCTGACACAGTCATAGGTACTGAGCACTGGTGAAAACAGGCGAAGTTATTTTAACTTTTTACTTGTTAAAGCATTATACCCAGTGGATTCACTCACATGAACTCGTTTTTCTCGTTTCACTTCATCGTTTAAATTATACAAAAATTCATTCAAATTAGATGCCTCCGTCATAATAATTAAGTATTATTTGTGGTCCACCGCAGGCATTCTACTTTTAACATCGACGATGGGCGACTTAGACATTTTTCAGCGTTTATGATCGGGTTACGTTAAACGCAAGATGCCCATAAAGGCGTTATGCATCGATATATTTGCTAAAACGCACGATTTTCATTCTGCTATTGAACGCATTTTATTACTGCAATAAACGCTAAAATGTGCCGGAGCAACGATACAGTTACAAAGTCGCCGATCGTCGATGCTAAAAGTAGTATATCTGCGGTGGCCCTTAGAGTTTTTCGTTGATAGAGAAGTCTGCCGTAGTTTCCTTTATATTACTTGCATGTTTACCTACATAATATATTACTTACTCAAACTTTTGTTGATTTTCATGCAAAGGTAAGGTTTATGAAAGCAATAAAGCATAATAAAATAACCACTTTATAAAACTTCGTTTATTAAATCAACCTTAAACTTAAACAATATTTCATCAACTACGTTTTATATTTACAAATCTATTCTTATTCTAATATTTTTTATTCTATTTACAAAAATTATTTTGTTTTATTACTTTTTTACCCTGAGGAGACGAATGTTGTTTTGTGCGTTCTTGGCACATTTTCCCCTAAATATTTAGGTATCTTTGTTTTAAATATAATAAAAGTAAAAGGAAGACTGTTTTCGTAAATAATGGTAAATAAAAGCTTTAGCTCGTTATCTCTATGGGAATGTCATCGCAATAATATACTTCTCTGCTGCCTATTATTATGGTGCGCCCATAACATGTACGTTATCAATTTTTTTTTTCACACGCAATCGCTGTCTTAAGGTTTACTGTATTTGATTACAAGACCTCACCCTTCACAAAAATCAGTACTAGAAGAACCGTAGGGTAATTCCTTAGTGTTTAAAATTCAATGAATAAAAGCGTTTTTGTAGTATGTTGACTTCGTCATAAATTGAAGTTCGTTAGCAGATTCAAGATTCGCATCGGAGAATCGTTCTATTTTCCTTCACATTTTATTGCCGACTTTTTACAGCTACTCATCATTGTTTCCTTTACGATCTAAACTCAATCACGATTTTATATACCGGTCTCTCAATCAAACGAGTAAGGAAAAATCTTCTTATTATTCTCCTTCAATTATAAACACAATTCCAAATAAGCAAATAGACTGAGAAATAAATGGATATTATGACGACATAAAAGGTATAAAAACACTTTCAAGGATTTGAAGCCGACACGGCGCGTCAAAATAGCAACCGCGTAAGTATCGTAGTGTTATTAGGGGAGGCTAATTTTCATGATCAACAGTACTGTCCATTGTATTTGTTTCTAGATTCAACAATATTTAACAATCATCATAAATTTTGCAAATATAAATACAAAAAGTTACCAATATCATATACATGATATTGGATTTATACTCACTTCTTTCGTTTTATACTCAGTTCTTCTTCTTTCGTCTTTTACTACACTTCACTTCTATCTGCTTCGCTCAGTATATTATTATGCTCGCTCCTTGTTCCTTGTTCTTGATGATAATACTCGTATTAATAGGAAGACAAGCCATTTTCTTTTCACCTTTCTGTTTTCGTAACTCTAAGTACTGCTTATCTAATATTTTCATATAATACGTAAACAAATTCGATGTCAGTAAAACTTTGATTTACATGTAATGCTGATCTGTACACAATTTTCTTAGAACACGTGTTATTTACAAAACTATTAGTTTTTTCATAGAAATAATGGTGGATGCGTTATATAATTCATCCATTATCTTTTAACATGATGATTATTGATATAAATAAAACAAAACTAATAAGAAGAGTTTGTTAGAAAAGTAAAAAGGCAAGTATAGGTTAAACCTATAAAAATATTTAAGATTAGTGTTAAGTTATTGAAAATGAGAATAATTTTATGAAATCCGTTTGAAATAAAACATTAGAAAAAGTTTACACACGTATAGTGGATTTAGATTTTATACAATAAGTAGATTATGGAATAGTAGTGCACTAGTGAAAAATAATAACGCGGGTAGTCGTGAGCTCCCGGCCCACTGCGCGCTTCCTTGCATGGCCGCTGGTGTTTCCCCTGTAAAAAAAAACTTTTATCACAAACGAGAAAAAAATAATTTGCTTTGGCGGAAAATGTTTTCAACAAACAGCGAGTTTGTTACAAAAAAAGTTTATTTTTTAATTTCTTGTGTGCTTTGTACAAAATTACGCTTAAACTTTTGTTAGGAATGTATAAACATGAAGCCTAAGAAAAAATATATATTTTTAGAAGAGCAATGGAATTTCAGAACATAACATAGGTAGGTCGAATTCTGACTTAAAGATTTAATAAATAAATAATTTTTACGATCCGCAAATTTTGTCTGTAATATTTTTTAGCAGCATTAGATTTTCAGTGAAAGTTGTTTACTCTAATAGCAACACCAAAAGAATAATTACGGGCATAAACACAATTATCGCGCAAAATACCCGTTCAAATTTATTTATTTTATGATTTGTAGTCACGAAAAGCGGGAAATTATTACCAGGGGATCGTTTGTGGAATTTGCTATTTTTGGAATAAATAATTATGGAAAGGGTCCGTAAGGCGTGTTTGATAATGATAACCAGAAATGTGTTTTGAATTTAAAAAGAATAAAATGTAATAAAATCAACGTAAATGGTAATGTGAATAAAACTTTGAGTTATTTCACTGCAACAAATAACAAATGTACCTATATGTCTTGTCCTAATTTGCCGAAAAAAGTTTGAATTTTGCTACAGTTTCTGCAAACAACACATAAATTATTGCAAACAAAAGATCGGTTTCGCGCAAGTTTAATGCAACTGCATACATCACCAGGAACTCTACAAGCTTTCGTCTAAGGAAATCAACTTCTATTCACCGTCGTCCCCACGTGCCTTGTTTTCTGAGCTTATACTATTACCATAAAGGATCTACACTCTACAGATTTAGAATCAGGTCGCAGATTCCTCTATTCATGCCCCTTCCAGTTGACCTCGCCTGCCATAATTTTGCATACATTTTAAAATATCTAGGGCAACAATTTTTACGATGAAAATGTGGATGAGTAGTGATTATTTTAATGGACTTTAGTGCCTAAATCAGTTAATATCAGTTTTTAGTTATAATATATTACTAAAAATCTTCCCCGGCATCGTACAGCTAGCAATATATTCATATTAAATATTATGAACATAATATAATATACATATATATAAATAACATAAAACGACCTACCTATATCCTTAAATATCCATTTGAGTTCTCAGACAAAAATTTTCCATTTCAGGCTTAATTTGACAGCTTATTTAAGTAACTGCTCACAGATTGATCGAACGCTACAATGAGAATCGATTGTATTTACGACCTCGTTACCTTTTAGTGTTCACCTTTATCTGTTTCCATCTCGTAAAGGTACAGTCGCAGTCAGTCGACAAACGAGGTTTATAATCTAGTGTCTAAATCACTGCACGGAGTGACGCGAGGAGATATATTGCACGTGACAGTACATGCAGTGGTGAACTAATGTATTCATTAAACTGCTGATTCAGACTGTACATTGTGCTGATAGAGCCAGTATGGGTGGTGGGTTAATTTGCATCTGAATTGTAGTGTCCTTTAGTTTTAAAGTAAGTAAGAAAATAAATGGAATGCGAGAGTGTTTAAATTATTTATATACTCTTACTTTAGTGAATCTGTTTGTGACCAATAACCAAAGTTCTGTAATTTTCAGTGCACGCGTAGGCTTTTGACATGACTATGTTTGTTAGAATTTAACATCTACGAGTAAATTGATGAGTCGTTTTTCATTTTTACAACTGTAAAATGTAAAAGTTAAAGAACTGAAATCAACATTTTTATGGTTCGGTCGATATAATATTCCATACAAACTTTGAGGAATGAATGACGATGATAGAAGAGATATAATTTCTTCATTGGTGTTTTATTTTAAATAAAAACTAACTATAAAGAAGCGTTTGACTATTTAAACTAAAAAAATACGTTTTAAAACTGCAAATAAATATTTCGTCTTTTTTTAGGAATTCCAAAATTCTGATATAACTGGTTAATGCCACTTTATAATTTGTTATTACCTAAAATAAAATTATATTTTTTCTATCTTTGTCATTGGTTCCTCAAAGTTTGTATGGGAAATGATGTCGGTGCAACCACTTTAATGCTGATTTCTCAACAACACGAAACAATAGATTAAAAACGACCTAGTGGTCGTATTATATTTTCTTTTCAAATCCATAGTGTTGTAACCAGTAACTCACCTAACACGATTTCGTAGAGTACATAGTTTTGTCAATATAGTTTGTGCTTTCAAACAATATTAGGTGCTATATGTCCGTAACTACCTGCAATCTACCAAAACCTCTGCAATCAGCCATTAATGACTACAATTGCATACAAAATGTAAATTTATTGTTATGGTTTACATTTCGTATAAGAGTATACTAATATTTATTTTAAATAAACATGTATTGTGTTAGGCATATAATATTACACAACATCATACTATTTTCCCGTGGAGGTAGGCAGAGTTGTACTTAGGATCCAGTCCCATAATAGGTTACACACTTTGCCAGCTAAGTTTTTAAGTCTCGTGTAATAGACTGCCTCGGTGACGTAGAGGGCGCATGCTCGACTGCCAATCAAGAGGTCCCGGGTTCGATTCCCAGGTCAGGCAAAGTGTTAAATATTGGATTTTTCCATTAGGAATTATCTCAATAACTGCCTGGACTCTGGAACTGTGCCCGGTAGATGGCAATAGGCTCGCTCTCTATTACATGGGACCAATAACATACTGGCGAAATGTGGGTGTACCAAGTCCTGGGTACACCTCTGCCTACCCCTTCGGAAGAAAAGCGTGAATGTATGTTATGTTATGTAATAGGGGGCGAGCCTATTGCCATTAGCTTTTCAGTTCGGTTTGGTTAAATAACTCCCTACATAGAACATAATATGGAAAATAGGCTTCATTTCAAGATTCCTAGATTCCTAAGATAACTATAATATGGAAATATATTCAAAGATTTTCCAAGACGTTGCTGTTCTTAGGATTTTGCCACCACCGCGAAGTGACAATAGCCAATTTTACAAGAAGTTTCTGGTTATTTTTGTGATGCCGCCGAGGATTGATCTCAATATTATGAGTAGGCTCGCCCCCTATTACATGGGACCAATAACATATTGGCGAAATGTGGGTGTATCTACTATGGGACTGAGTCCTGGGTACACCTCTGCCTACCCCTTCGGGAAAAAGGCGTGAATGTATGTTTTTATTATGAGTAGCAGTAACAAAGACTTCAACTTGTTTATATTTTCTACATAATTTAACTTCACGCCTTTTGTCTCTAAAGGGTAATGTAAAGATGTACGTACCCACTACCATTATTTTTAGATAACAATCATGGATAATGCTTTTTTAAACGGTTGTACTTAGTTTGACCTACTCGTTGTTAATTTAATTATATAAACAAATGTTTAGCTCAAATTCAACAATCGAAATTATAGCCAGTTCCTGCTAAATGATTTGTCTATTTGGTACACACCTTTATTTCTGATGACAAATACAATAGAGCCGTTAAATAACCCTCCTCTTTGGAGTCGGGTAGATGCGTTTTTTACTTGTGTGATAATTATTGATTTGATTCTTTAAAAACACTTTTATAAAAATATTTGACTGCCTCGGTGGCGTAGTTAGTGGTAGCTCGACTGCTAATCATAAGGTCCCGGGTTTGATCCCCAGGTTAGGCAAAGTGTTTAAATATTGGATTTTACCATTAGGAATTATCTCAATAACTGCTTGGAGTCTGGCACTGTGCCCGGTAGATGGCAATAAGCTCGCCACCAATTTCATGGGACCAATAACGTACTGGCGAAATGTGGGCGTACCTTTTACCTGGGTACAACAGGATCTCTGCTTAACCCTTTCGGGAGTATTTTTTCATAAATTGTAAATATATATTATATATACTTATTTATTAATCTCTCTGTAAATATTTTGTAATTAACTTTGTGATTTTGATACAAAACTGTAACTCAAGTGAAATGTGAGCTCGGAGTATACCAGTAGCTCCTGGCCGACATTAGCACTCAGATTTTGAATAAATAAATAAACTCCCCTTCGGGAAATAGGCGTGTGTGTACGTAATGTTATGTTTAACATCATAACCGAAAATTTGTGGCTTTTATGTAAATACTGAAGCGAGTATCGTATATAAAATGGAAAATCATAGCCCCATGCATGTGCAATGCGCATTAGAGCATGCAAGAATGCATTTAAGTGTGCATATCATCTTTATCCCTCTCGCTGGACACTGTGAGGGCAATGCCCTCAGAATATTGTATTTTAGCTCTTGAAAAATGTGTTCTTCTTCTCTTATTATAATTAAATCTGTATTGGAACACAGTACCGAAATTCTTATTGGTACCTAAACAAATAAAAAAAAATACGAAGTAAAAATAACTGTCATGAAAATTATTTTTATGTGTGTAGATTTAGATGTCTAGTGCAAAGCAACAATCATAGTGAAGTCTTGTAACAAATCATTTGTAAGATATACCTAATATATTATGAAAAAGTCTAAAAAATAATCTTTTTAATTCTGCTTTAGATTTTTTAAACAATAATGTATAGAAACTGAGACGAGTTGAATGACCACTACAAAAGAAAAAAAATTAACACTTTTCGCCTGACCTAGGGATCCAAACGGCCTCGGTGTCGTTGTGGTCACAAGTGCTACTGTGATCCCGGGTTCGATGCCTAGGTCACGCTAGAAGTGTTATTGGATTTTTCCCTTTGCACGACTAATGTCCAAAATATAGAAAATTTCCAAATTGTATTGGGATTTTTCTCAAAGATGATGGTTGACTTATGTGTCGTGTATTGTGAAGAATAACGTCATTCAAAATGATATTAGTCGTCCGTCAATCATGATTGATACCAATACATAATGACAAAGATGCCTGGAGACTCCTGCATAGCCACCACGCGGCACTTGACAAGCAAACAAATATAACCAAACCAAATATTGTAAAACTCGCAGTTGAGCAAAATTAAATCTTACAAGTTTCTTGTGCGTTCTTCTTGTAGAGGTTTATTTCCGAACGCACGGTAGATTATTAACGAGTTTGATATTACTAATATTATTGATTGACGTTTGAGTTTGATGACACTTATGCCTAACCTTTAGAGCTTACGTGGCCTTCTAGGAATTTGTCACTATCCTATGAAAAATTTACTAAATCGATGTTTTGTATTCCCCTGTTTCCTCCGAATATAATAAGCCCATTCTTTAAATTTATATCCTGATATTTTTATAGTGAAATAATAAATGTCAGGGACATAGGTCCATTTAAATTTTTCTTATAAACCCTTGCTTTTTCATAGAGAACTTCTAAAAATCTCAGTTTTACTCGCGTGATTGGACGTTCACTACAAAAAAAAATGTAGAGTTTTTAAACAAAAAAATATGATAGTGACTACTACTTTACTTCATTTTTGTAATGCCAGGATATATATGTATATATATCAAATAGATTTACTGTATTCGGAGGAAACAGGGGAATACAAAACATCGATTTTGTAAATTTTCCATAAGATTGTGTCAATCTGCTAAGAGTTCCTCTTTCCTGTTAACTAACCAGTAAGTACATGCACCCTCGCGGTGGCCATCTGCGTGTTATCCGGCGCGCACTGATAAGAACCCGCGTCTGAAGTCCGCGCCGACTGCACTAGCAGTCTACTGCTACTGTGGGTCCCCTTCTCTGTCACCAGGGATATGCCTCCTCGAGTCGAGTCGAAGTTTATTGTCTGTTGAAAAGAAGTTTTACATTATACATACATACATACAGTCACGCCTTGTTCCCGGTGGGGTAAGCAGAGACTATTTTCCTCCACTTGCTACGATCCTGTCATACAACTTTCGCTTCGTTCACTTTCATGACATTTTTCATACATGCTCGTCGGTTGTAGGTACTTTTGACTTGGCCTTTCCTAAGAACAACGTCAACTTGTTCATGAAAGGTACGCCTAGGTCGACCGCTACCGACTTGACCATTCACACTAGCCTTATAAATCTCTTTTGTTAATCTCCTTTCATCCATCCTCTCCACATGTCCGAACCACCTCAGCATTCCTTTCTCTATCTTTGTCACTACATCTTCTACCACGCCACAGCGTTCCCTTATCGCACTATTCCTCATTTTGTCCATCAAGGTCACTCCAGTCATGCTTCGCAGGCTTCTCATCTCCACAGCATTAATCTTACTTTTATGCTTCTTCTGCCAGACCCAACATTATAATACTAGCGTAATTCCTACAACTATGTTCCAGTGGTATTATCGCCATTTTCTTTATTTTTTTAAGACATAGGTGGCAAGTAGACGGCCCGCCTGATGGTGAGCGGTTACCGACGCCTATGAATACCTGCGAAACCAGGGGTATTCTCAGTATTTTGCTGATCCTTCAAGACTATGAAGAAATTCTTACTTGTTTCTACATGTATGTGTGTATGTATGTATTTGTATATATTTTATTATAGTGTATTTATTTATGTATAATATTATGTAATAATATTTATCATATTATTATGTATTCATCTATGATACTATAGTACCTAGTATAGAGGTAGGTATTTTTATGCACCTTATTATTTGTATAGTTTTAGTTTTGGTTTATTTTTGAACCACCGTCCTTCCAGTACATGCCTTTCCTCTTTTCGAATGGTTGTCTGGAAGAGATCGCTCTGAGCGATAAGACCGCCAATTATTGTTACTCACGTTTTAGTTTTTTTAAGTTTTATTTTGTTAATTTTCTGTATTGTGGTATCAATAAAAGTGTTATCTAATCTAATCTATTTTCACTCTCCTATTGAATCTCCTATTGAATTCCCCATATTGTAGCGGAAGACCGCAGCACCGTATTGATTTTCTACATCATTATAAAAAACTATGTAAAACATTTCAGATTTATAAGTCCACACGTAGAGGCAAAGGCTGGCGGTGATGATAAAATAGTAGACTTATCATTTTATCTGCAGCAAATAAAACGCAAAAGAAAGCTGGGTTTTGATAGAACGCACTCTTAGTTTGCGTGACGAAATTATAACTCTGTCAAGTTAAAAGTGACTGACTAGTCTAGCTTTCTAATGCATAAATTATAATAATTTAACCAAGCCAAGCGTTATTTATGTAAATTTCTATTTTTATCCATTACTTATTACTTTACGACTAGTTAGTAGTACATATTATCTAGTCTATGTCGTGTAACCTACTTAAATGATTATTTAGTAGATGTGTCCGAATTTCAGCCCAATCGGTTCAGTAGTTTTGGCGTGAACGAATAACTAATACCCATCTATCCATTCATCCATCTGTCTATCCATCCTCACAAACTAACGCATTTTTAATGTTAGTTTGAAATAAGATAACCAAGCACAGACAACTCAAACTAAAGATGACGCTTTAGAAGGGATGATATGCATAGATTTATGCAGTGAAACTGCATTAATATATTCAATACTTATATTAATTAATACTTATAAACATGATATGACATGAACTATGTGATGTTAAACGTCAAACAATACAAACAAAAAACTATCCAAGCTCACCCGCACATCGCCAAATATTGCCAATTTTGTTTCATACGCAAATTAATTCAGTCGGCGTATTTAGGTTAAACTATCAGTGTACATATCTATGTAGGTATCTACTAAGACGATTACGTAATCTACAACCTGCCAAAGATTATTTATAACCAAGTCAGTAAATCGTTTCGTCGTTAATCGTCAAAAATGACGTCAAAATCCAATAATGAACACCTACATGTCACTTCTATTTTACAAGCTGTCATGCAGTATTAAAATATCGTATGCCTCTCGCTATTACGTGACATGATTTATTTATGTTATAATTTGTGTAGGAGGTGATGTGTTAACATATTATTCGTACATTAAAGGGTAAATTTGGTTAGACGTCGTAATGTTTGAACTAATTTCCACGCCAATAATTCAAGTGACCGTAAATTCAACCTTGCTGATAAATTACGTTCGTGAAGTTCTTATTCCAATTTGTTACACTTTTTTAAAATATTAAGCGGAATTTTAATAATTTGAGTTATCGATGAAAGTTTTATTGAGTGACTTGTGTGAGCACAGCGGCTTTGCCAGCTCGCAATTATGAAATATGGGACTTTTATCAATATCAAAACTTTGACGCCCTTTTTGGACCCTTTAAAATATGAATTTTCAAAAATCCTTTCTTAGCACACGTCCAGACAACGAAAAGAACCTACATTCTAAGTTCTAGTATCAGTGGTTTGGTCTCTGCGTTGCAT
This sequence comes from Hemistola chrysoprasaria, assembly GCA_947063395.1. Taxonomy (NCBI): domain Eukaryota; kingdom Metazoa; phylum Arthropoda; class Insecta; order Lepidoptera; family Geometridae; genus Hemistola; species Hemistola chrysoprasaria. The sequence continues at coordinate 12,987,569 of OX346716.1, read as the reverse complement.
GTCAGTCAGTGAGTCTTAGAATTTTTTATTCTTTAGTGATACAATGTTGCTTAAATATATTTTGATGAGTTTCAACACATTTATTTACTTAGAAGAACCGCTAGCTCTCAAACTTAGAGCGCGACAGTAACATTATTATTTTCACGACGAAGAAAGGTAATTAATCTTCCTGGGAACTACCGTAGCCAAAGTTAAGTGCCGTTTACTTTATAACAATTTTGTCCATGATTTATGAAAAGTTGTTTGTCGTATACAATATTAAAAGGGTAAAATCTGTGACTTAATGGTTTAGATGGCTTATAATTATATATTATCTTGGTACGTCTTTGGTAGTGGTAGGCCTCTTTTGCAGGGGGCCGCCTGGGGAAGTACCACAACTTTGCCAGTTATTCATCCGCCAAGCAGTAATGTGTAAACATTACTGTGTTCCGGTATGAAGGGCAATGTTTCCAGCGAAATTACTGGGCATGATGAGATTCACCAACTCATATCTCAGGGTGACAGGCGCAGTGCAGTGCCGCGCAGAATTTTAAATTTTAAAACACTGGGGGGCACTGTGTCTGATATGGGCAATCATGATGCTTACCATCAGGCACCTGATTTGCTCGTCTTGTTACTCACTAACATAAAAAAAAAAATTATTGAGATTAAAACTAAACTACACTAAAAATAACAAATTAAACTCTTAAACCAGTTTAAACCTTATGATGATATTAATAATTGGTTGAGTGGAGGAGATTGCACGGAGCGATAAGAATGATATTTTTGGCACATATCAGATCACGGTTACACCCCAAATTCGGAACAAATATTGAAATTTTAATTTTTTTTTTTTTTTTTTTTTTTTTTTTTAACACACAAAACACTATTTATAAAACCCACTACCTACAATTTTAAAATTATGTTGTGCACTCAATGACGTTGAATCGCTTCCTTCTACAGACACACAATTCCTGAACAAGCTTCACAAAAAGGTGTCCATCACTGACAATTACGCGCTTTGACATCTACTGAATTTCTATTATTTGAATTTAAACTCTATTTACCCGATTGTTTTAAAGCCTAATTTGGATTGAACGATTTTTCACCCTATGAAGTTCTATGTTAAATTTGACACTAAGCGACGCGGGCGAACATAGGAGCATTGGAGTAGACTTATATGCACTAAAATATTTAGTGATTTAAATATGTAAATTTTTTAAATAAATTAATCACAATTACTTTTTAACTTTTATAAATATATATGACAAGAAATAAAATTTAAAAGGGTCAAAAAGTTTTAAAATTAAAATATATTTATGTTTGTAAAGATAATTAAGTTACATGATAGAATCTCGGTTTAATAGTGAGTACAGGTTCGTGGGCCTGATTATAGCACGTAGAAAGGGTCTTAGACGATATTATTCTAAATTGTTACGTGATATGATTACTTTTATACTCTTAATAAATAGTCGAAAGTCACAAAAATTAAAATGTTATCATAAATTGTAAAATTAACGAGGACTATGCAATGTAAACCAATTAGAAACAAAAAGTATAATATTATAATGCACAGTGCGTTATTGAGATAAAAGAAACAAACATTTAATTCAATGTTTAAAATGTTTTCAATCCACTAGGTAATTAATCCCAAACCTTAATTTATGTAAAAATATATATTTATGTTCGGATAATATTATGCAAAAATATTTAAAATATAATCGACTTCATAGTTTTCCATTCGAACAAAGCGCTGTTGTCCATTTTATTGTGTTTAAAAAATTAAAATAAAATAGAAACACGCAATGTGGATACATAAATTCCTAAAATTATTGTAAATACATGCCTAAATTATGAAAAGCTATTGCTTTCACGCACGTATCTGTTGTTATTCGGTTAGCTTTTTACCTAACACTGGCACCACGCGTACGGCCTACGGTTGCCATGCAACTAACCACATAGTACCAGACTATATTGTGGCGGTACCAGACTCGCGGTTTGGAACAGATTTTTGCACGACTGGTTCTCTTTGGTATCCTTACTCTGAGTGTGCACTGAACTCTTTCGAATAAAAAAACACAACCATCGAAATTCGAATTATATTTAAAGGACCATTGTCCGTTAACATTGCCGTTTCTGATTCGATATTACAATGGGATAATTTTTGTTAACGATGTTGTTAATATCGATACTTTATTAACTCATTTACAATATTATGCAAATAAAATGAAGTGGATATTCCGACACACGATAACAACGCGTGGTTTTACGAGTTGTTCCGCATTTAGGTCATAATGTTGAAAAAAAGTTAAATGAATGTTTGGTGCTGATTATTTTCATTAGCAATTATCTCTATAACTGCTTGGAGTCTGGATCTATGCCCGGTAGATGGCAATAGGCTCGCCCTCCTATTACATACTGGTGAAATGTGGGTGTGTGCCTACTATGGAATCGAGTCCTGGGGTGTACCCAGGACTGCCTACCCCTTCGGGAAAAAGGCGTAGGTAATGTTTACTGTAATTAATTGTATGTAATGTTTATGTTGACAAAACTATTAAACCAATTAGGCTGAAATTCGGTATATAGATAGTTTAGACCCTGGAATAACATAAAAAGTACTTTTTATTCCGATATTTCCACGGAAACGACCCTACGCGAGTGAATCCGCGGGGCACAGCTTGTATAATAATATATCTAAGTTACGAATAATCATAAGATACGATAACTTACATCAGTGTTATTCAAAGAATCTACCAGCATAGATTATTGTACATAAAATTCATGGTAGGTAATAATTTGATAAGTACGAAGGTTCGCGCGTGTGTATTACTCATTCCAGTCGTAAACCATCTCGTTTCAATTTTATGACGAGCGAATGAACTTCATCGTTGGAATTTGTAAAATTCACCTCGGGCTTCGGTGAGCGATACTAAATATTTCGAGTGTTACGTTCAGCTTCGTTGATTATATTTGTGCTTGTTGAAAGTATTTTTAAGCTACATAACGGTTGCTAGCAGCGCTCTGAGATACTGCTAAAATTTTCTCTATGTGTTGATAGATAATCCAAACTGGGTACATACATAAGAAACAGCGCAATCGATTCAGTAATATTTTTATGTGCAAATATATATTATATAGCGGCTTGAGCAGACGGGCTCAGACGGGTTAAACATTATGTTATAAATATATAAAATATGTTAAAGATATAGTATTTTTTGTATAATAACTACATAATATGTAGATCGATTCGGAAACGGCATTCTCGCCCACATCCGTGGCAGATATAAATGTGATATGACAGGTGCATTTTGGTCACTAATGTGACTTTAAGCTCCATTATCAGCAAGAATCCCAAACCAAAATCCAATGAGTAGGCACAAATAAGGTATCCCACTATGATAAGTCGGTGGGTCCCGGTTATCTGCTCAAAGATAATGAGAGGCGGTCATGATGAAGGCCTGGTAACTTGAAACTCCGGGTTATGAGTTGGCCACATTGCGCCTTATGGATATAGCTCGAGTGTGATTGGGAAAACTGGCCCAATACAATCATCACCATCATCTCAGTCGAAGGACGTTGATTGCTGGACATAGATCTCCCCCAGAGATAGATTTCCACCTACTTGGGCTTACATCCAGCATATTCCTGTTATATTTATTAGACTAGTCGATGTGGACAGACTACGCTGTGCCTGTCGGTCCATGGTCTACATTAGAGAAGCTTACAGGCACATCGACCATCAGTTCTACGTGCTTTGTCTCTTTTTTTTTCTCTGATTTATTACAGTCGTAGACTTACGAGTGGAATGGACTTTAACATGAAGTCCTACCCAACTCTATTGACCAGCAATCAGCAGAAATAAAAAAGTATGCTACTATGACAAAGTTCCATAAATTGTTCTAAGCGCAGACCTTCGCAGTTATTTTCCGTCATTTTAAAAGTGTAGGAAGTCGGAAAAGACTTCCAAGTCGTAGAGTGGCGTACTATAAAGATATTGGAATAAAACGTCGTCCGTAATTGTTTCTATGAGCTCTGCTCGGCGAGATAGGGAAAATGTTGACTCAGTGGACGGTGGATTGTGGAATATTATTACCTAAAATGCTTCTTTACTCGTGATTTTACAAAGAGATGCAACCTAAAAGACCGTAATATGAATATTATATTATTTTAAATGTGTCATTCTTGAAGTAGCTTTTATATCTTACTAGCAACGGTAAATGGGTAAAATATTTAAACATACATTATTTTATTATAACTCTGTTAGTTTACGGGCTACAATTTCAACGTCATATTTTCAGTCAATTTACACAAAACCTTAATTAATAAATTACTCCGTGTTTTACTAAAAACTATTAAAGTCTCAACGGAAGTTTTTCAGTTAGTCGAATAGACGTGGCGAGGAGGAATTTACTCATTATTTTTTCAATATTGTAATATATAGTAACATACTATTATTGTAAATATTACCTTCATTCCTTGCTCATTTTTATGTTTTAATAAATACTATGTAGGTACAATTTCTACAACGACGCTTGGCCAGCGTCCGCACCCATCTACAATCTCCATGACGCTTTGTCTGTGTCCAATATCAGAGCGCCTGAAGGCATCCTACGAGGACATTTCCGGACGCCGACGCCCAGACGGCGTTTATTTTTTTCATTATTAGATTTATATACTTATCTTGTCGGTGTATCTACTATGGGACTGAGTCCTGGGTACACCTCTACCTACCTTCGGGAAAAGCCCTTCGGGAAAGAAGCGTGAATGTATGTATACTCATCCATGTGTTTTTATACTATCAAATAAATTTTAATTTTAATTATAATTTTATTTTTCGTTACTAAATTAGTAACGATACAATATGAGGCCACTACTTTATAACTTCTGGTTCCAAACGAGACATTGAAATTAATTATATTATTATTATATTGATTATATCATATTGGGAACAAGGCGTGACTGTATGGATGTATGTATGATTATAATATTGTGGTAAAGTAAATACAGTAACTATAATAATTATTTTGAGTATACCACATTAAGCCCCCTAAATCTATTCATAAGCGAGCATTATAAGCAATTTAGACGGTTATCGACTCCTCTATCCTGATGTCGTGGTCGGGCTTGGCATCCTTCCAGGGGTAACTCAATGGCTGCGTCAACTTGTAGCTTGGCAAATATTGGACCTGCGGACCTGTGCCCTCAAAACATTTATATTTTAATTCAAAAAATCTATTAAGTTAGAAAATATCTCTGCAATGCTGTATTTTATTAGCGCAAGAGCTTTTATTGAAAACAATACATTTTATCAGCTACTGGCTTACTCTCTCAAAGTTTTTTTAAATTAAAACTGCGTCCTCATGATTGGACCGAAATAGTAAAAACCTGTTAATGTAATAACCATAAACAAGTAATAACTATAAGTCAATTACATAATGCCAAGCTAAGTTTATCAAATAACCCGCCCCTTACTGAACCTGACACAAAGGTGCCCAATATTAAAATAAGTCTGTGTACAATAAAAAAATATTCGTATAGTCAACCGACGTAGCTCATATTATTAGACCGAAGCGGTACGGATACAGTCTCCCACATACAGATATAACCCTCGCAATAAGGCTAGTTGCATCCATGTGTGAACCGTCGGTATTAAGCCCATTCCTGCCTCGGATATATTTGGTTGATTCACGTTTAATTGCGGGATAGAACATGCCAAATGAGCTGGAAATTGATCCCAACTTGAGGGAGTTTAGGGTTGAGATTCCAAAATAGCTTTGTGACTTTTAACGTTTGATTAAATGTCTACTGAACAGTATATAGTAACCCTTATAAAAGATTGAAGTGACGATTACAATCTTAGGTAGTAAAAGTACTTTTTGTTACTAGCTTAGATTTTCATGCGGCACTTAAGCCTATTACATAATATAATAATAATATTATACGGAATGGTACAAACCCAAAAGTCTAACTGTACAAAAAAGAAACGTCTAACCAATAAAAAAACATACTGTTGCAAAAATAATATGAAAAAAGTAGTAATCAGCATATTATAACATTTACTCTTTTTTAATAGCAAACTAGAATAATTTTACTGTAGGGCCACAATTCCTTTGATACTCATGATTTTGTCCATAAATTAATTAATTCTTAATAATATAAATTCTAAATTATAAACATTATAAAATATTCTCATGGCATTTTTGCCGTTTTTACCGCAAAATGCCGTTTTCTAGTTTTAATTTTTGACTTTTGTTATTTTCTGTATTAATAGTGATACCAATAAAGAGTTATCTGTTCTGTTCTGTTCTGTTCTAAAGTTAGCTATGGTTTAGAAGGGCAAAGTGATCGGGGAAATCACTTCACATCCAAGACTTATCCATATAATATTTAGTATCTCAGGGAGACAAGCGCAATGCAGTATTGCGTACAACATGATAACTGCAGTTGTAATGGCCCGGCACGAGTACCTATCACTTAACATCAAGCTAATTTTATGGTCTTCTATTTCATCGTCATTATTATCATTTCAGCTGAAATACGTTCAGAGATTTCTGATCATAGATTTCCATCTAATCCGGTTGTAAGCGGACTGCATCCAGCGTGTTCCTGCCGTATTTATTAGGTCATCTGCGCATCTTGTGGGAGGACGTTCTACGCTGCGCTGGTCAGGTCAGGTCATCTCATAATTACTTCTCTACATAAAATAATATAAAACAACCTGGTAGTGATAAAATCACTTTTTTATAAACTAGTGAAAACCAAGCGGCTTCGCCCGCTCGCAATATCGCGTTTCCTAACAATAATAAGATCTTTTTATTATTGTTACGCACATGTTTAATTATTTCATTTAAGGAGTGTTTCTACCGAAATGGAAATGTCTAACATGTATAGTTTTCTAGATATGGGAGTTTTATACCAAAACTTTGACACCCTTTTTGGACCCCTTAGAATGTGAATTTTCAAAAATTCTTTCCTAGAACACGTCTAATTGAACATAAGGATTCCATTACGAAACAAACCTACATTTCAATTTTCAAGCCTGTTAGTTCAGTGGTTTAGACTCGGCGTTGCATGTCAGTCAATGTGTCATTTTGGATTTTATAATATAAAAATAGTGATATGCAAAATTTATAGTTTAACTTTTATAGTGATACTCGCACTATAAAAGGTCTATAAATTAAAAGAAATTTCCTTCTCGCGTATCAAAGCGATATGTCACCATAAGCAATAGGTGTTGATATTCAGCCTAGAATACGACTTAGTATTCTGTTTTGTTTTGCGCCATGAATTTGGGACGCGGCTACGTGTAATGGAAAATTTACATTGTTTGCGGCACACAGTCAGGAATAGCTACTGAAGATGTCGAGATATCGTTGTAAAAATAGAAGTATTTTCTGAGCTGAATTACCTAGTTTTACCTATTCTACTGAATAGGTATACATGCCTATTCTTAAATACAGGCCAGTTAGTTAATCTCTATACAGAGTTTTTAATGGAGTCCACTCACCCATCAACGCCCGGCCCAAACATATTATGGACCTAAAATTATCAAAATTTTGGGCACGGTGTTTTATTATGATCAAGTCCTTGATGATAGTCATCAATGACGACATCAAAGACCAGTGGTTAAGTCAAGCCAGAAGATTACAAAACGACTCGATAAGAAGAACCAAAAAAAGCCTAGGAAGAAGGAATCTTTTAGTTATTTCTGTAAATAAACAGGAATTATATTTAGATACATAATGCGGCACGTGTGAATTATGGCAACAAAAAAATACGACACGTCTACTCATAAATAAGCACGTTATTATAGAGTAATGTTTTCCGAGAGTTGCGACCTCAAGCCCATGTTCGTATTACCGCTACCGAGGTCTCATAAAACCTGGCGACCTCCTAAACTTCCAGGTAGCAGGAAAGTTAATTCGCAAATAATATATGAACTTAACAAAAGGCGGGTTTCACTATCGATCTATTTAAAATATTAACGTCTAACCATCTCTCTGAGTCTGAATTGTGCTGAGAACTAAAGGTTTTGACGAACAATACAATGTAAAGGTGCTTGATTATTCTAGTAAGGTTTTAGTGGGTAACCTTCAATAGAGTGTATTCTTATTATGGTGGTTACTTGAGAATATAGTTGTACTCATTTAGAAGTTATGGGTAATACCAAATTTAATAACTAAGTCATCATAACTTTTGACAGCCTCTATGGCTCAGACGGTAGTAACTCTGCTTTCTGAGCCGCAGGCCCCAGTTTCCATCCCCGGCCAGGTCAAACATTTGTATGTTCTATGTCTGGGTGTTATAAGCTTATATAAGTATGATGAATATCAGTCCTCTGGTTACCATAGTAAAGGCTTCTAGCCTAGTTTGGGACCAGATGACCGTGTGTGGAAGTTGTCCCATATATTATATTATACCATTAAAATAATGTTAAAGATAACATAATTTCTATGTATCCGGAAAATTTAACCTAGGGTTTTAAATTTTGTATTTTATTTGACCATACAATTTTTTAATGTAATATTTGCATTTGGAATTAGGATAATCATATTATAATTTAAACTCGATTATCCGGACCTCAGGATTCGTAGACAAATCTAACTTTTCCCATGTCTGCACAATAAATTTGTAACGGGTTGAGCTAAGCGACTGAAATACACATTATTACTTATACGCATTATTGTTTAAATATATGTTCTAGCAGATTGTAATATCGTGTTTGTTATTAAGGTTGGGTAATAAACGATTTTTTTTTCTTTCTTTCTTTCTTTCTTTATGTCAACTCATCACGTTCGTGTAATATACAGTAGGATCCGTTGAATAAATCCGTAATATTTCTAAAATAAAGTCCCACCATCTTATCTGAGTTAACAGCGTCACTAGTGGAGAAATTGGCGGAACGTTGTCCCCAAATTAGAAGCTGATATATCTTAGTTCCAATTTTTCCCACTTGAACAGTTAAGTTGGTGCCACTGTGTTAAATTAGTTCCGTCATCTTTCCTTACCTTCCCTCTGTGAGTCCAATTGATAGTGTTAGGCGGTTCAGGCGTGTGCCGCACTATACACGTCAAGTTGATAGTCGACCCAGCGTATATGAACAGGTCTGGACCTCCTAGGATTTCTGTCTCCGGTTCTGTGAACAAAAGAAGAAGAAATATAAGACATATTTCTTCTATCCTTCTAATAAATGTAAAAGGTGATGATGACCGTCTGCCAAGCGTGGTAATTACGGCATAATACCCCCATATGAATAGTTTATGTTGTTCTATGGGGGAAGGCTATGTTCAGCAGTGGACGTCTTCTGGTTGATGATGATGATGCTGCCGATCATGAGGTCAAGGGTTCGATCCCCAGTCCAAAAATTGAATGGATTTTTTCATTAGGAATTCTCTCAATGCCACCAGTCTGGAATCTGGAACTGTGCCCGGTAGATGACTATAAGCTAGCCCGCTATTATATGGGACCAAACATAAGTATGGGCGTACTTTCTATGGGAATGGGACCTGGGTACACCTCTGCCGGGAAAAGTTCGGGATGTTATGTTACGTTTTGTTTTTAAATACAATTTAGTGAAGAGCAGGTAAGCAAGATGATGTGTGATTAGATATATACAATATACACAAACGGAATTAATTAAGGCAGACACTACGTAGAAAGAAGCAATGACCAAGCCCAGTATTAGAGTTACGTGGATGTTACGTTTCCTTCCTTAAATATATAATTCTTTCCTAAAGACTCAATAAGGTCATTCAATTGTGGCGAGCATAATAAGTCTATATGAGACATTATGTTTTGGCTATTTACTAAGCAGGAAAATGTAACACTCGCTATTTAGTATTACTTGGATTGACCTCAGTTTTGTTTCTTGTAGCACGATGTTTGCTGATGATGATTAACAGAAAGACGTTAACTGTTGAACATAGGTAGCCCTCCTTGTAGAACACCATAAGTTACGGTTATGAATAGAAAAGTAGTACTAGGTATTTATTAGCGCTACAGGTTCCAAGTTCAATTCCTAGGTGAATAAAAAAAAAATATATATTTTTCCAATTTTTTTCTTATGCCTTATGTGACAAACTAGCAGACGGGTCGCCTGATGGTGAGCGGTTACCACCGCCTATAGATACCTGCAACACTAGGGGTATTGCCAGTATGTTACCGACCCTTCAAGACTTCAAGATTATTCGATCTTCTTTTAAAGAGCCCCATGTTGCAGCTCAACGGCAAGACAGCAGCAGGGAGATAATTCCACAGTTATTTTGATGACATAGCCTGGAGTCTGGAATTGTGCCCTGTTAGTAGCAATAAGCTCTTCCCTATTACATGGGACTTTAACAACACAAAAGTTTTTGTAATGGCAGGCCTCTTTTGCAGGGGGCCTGGGGAAGTACCACACCTTTGCCAGTTATTCATCAGCCAAGCAGTAATGTGAAAACATTACTGTGTTCCGGTCTCAAGGGCAATGTTACCAGCGAAATTACTGCGTTTCAACAACTAATATCTCAGGGTAAGAGGCGCAGTGCAGAGCCGCGCAGAATTTTGAATTTAAAACACTGGGTGGCACTGTGTCTGATATGGGCGATCATGATGCTGACCATCAGGCACCTGATTTGCTCGTCTTGTTACTCACTATCATAAAAAACAAGTCTGCGCTTGTCAGTCCGTAGTCTCCATTACAGCCCCATCGGCCATCAGTTCTACGTACTGTGTTTCGTACCCATTGCCACTTGCTAATCCTATGCTATGTCGGTAGCTTTCGTTCGTCTATGGATCTCCTCATTTCTGATTCGATCTCAAAGAGAAACCCCAAGCAGAGCCCTCTCCATAGCTCCAAAGCATACGAATTTGTAGGTAAATGTTATACGTTTGTTTCCTACGATCTGTCTAAATAAACTTTACCAACAGATCAAAAATTTCAACGCCTTTGGAATATTCCGAATATATACGACTCCACCAAATATTGAACTTCAAAAATAAATCAAGTGGAATCCACGCAAAGCGTTACATCGCCATCCATTTGGCTCTGAGCCAATCACCGCCGTAAGGTTTCTGTATGTATTCTACGAGTATTATGAAGTAACGTTTGCACAAGGAGATGATATTTAGATTAGGAAGTCCCTGAGCAGTAAGACTTTTACGTCTTTAGCTATCGCACCTTTCGTTCTTACTAAACTAGCAAGAGTTTTAAGTACCCAGTAGAAAACAAAGTAGCTTTGCATATCAGCTGTTAGCTTCACCAGGCAATGGCCTTAGGTTGTTTTCAGTGACAGTGATTCAAGAGAAAGGTATTATATAATATTCTGGTATAATTTATTAAAGAATTGTATTCATTTGCTGTAAAATAACGATGAGTGTTAAAGAGCTCAAAAAAATCATGCCATGTGAGCATTATTAGAGTTATATGAAATATAACGGAACTACTACGTATTCCTTTTATAAATATTATTTGACTTTGTTTTGTTGCTGCCCGTGCAAAGCTGGGGTGGGTAATAAGTATATAATATATAACCGCTTTCTTTGGCTCGTTCCCATAGCTCCAAATTCCCAATAAGCAATATTTTCTTATACCCATTGATTCTTGTGAAAAATTATTAAAAATAATTTACATTGAAATTTTGTCAGTGATGGCTGGTTTTATTATTTAGTTTTTTTTAATAGTATGACTTTGTTTACATGTTTTCGCACGATTCATGGTTTTGACTATTACTTAATATTATAATGTCTATTTGGCTATACCGTCGATGGAGTATTCTATTATGAAGGTACATAAGTATCAATACGCTAAGGAAAATGTTCGGTTCATTACGTATCCCGACAAGATTCAGTTTGTGGAAGGTTTGAGTAAGACAGGTGTTTGGATCCTTTTCCTTTCATGATTCGAGTGTAAGCAAGAATGTTTCTATATATAATAGTGGGAGAGAGGTACCGAATACAAATACAACTTAAATTATCGTAGAAGAAAAATAAATACAACCTATTTTATGCCAAAACTTGGCTTATACGTGCTTAAAATCCTCTGCACATGGCATTTTTTTACCATCGCAGATAACGCGCTGTTGCTACGCGTAATAAAATCGAACACAATCCAATACATATATATTTTTAAATCTACGGCGCCGTAAACGCGCGTTTGTTGATAAAATGCACTGTGCAGTGGCTCTAATTAATCATTTGTTTACCTGGACGATTAGGTTAATATGCATTAACCGCGGCCTGAAGAAAAATTTTCGAGGCGGTAAATAAATAACGCTGATAAATTATAGTAGTAGGCCTCTTTTGCAGGGGCCGCCTGAGAAAATACCAAAACTTTGCCAGTTATTCATCCGCCAAGCAGTAATGTGCAAACAGCCAGCGAAATTACTGGGCATGACGAGTTTCAACAACTAAAATCTCAGGGTGACAGGCGCAGTGCAGTGCCGCGCAGAATTTTGAATTAGAAAACACTAGCTGGCACTGTGTCTGATATGGGCAATCATGATACCTACCATCAGGTATACCTGATTTGCTCGTGTTGTCACTATCATAAAAAAGCGTTTTTCCATATAATCATATGTGTTTGAATCCCGAAAGTAATAAACGCCCTTCAATTACCTAAAAACTGACTTATTCACAGAGGAGATGCTCTTTCATCCTGATCTGTGGACTTATCAATGGATACTTTGTATATAAACAATTTGTAGCAAAGATCTAGCTTAATCCTGCATGATAGATTAGCTCTCAAGTGGAATTATATAGGAGTACCAAGAAGATTGTATTAACCGTTCTCAAACAGACTCTGAACAAGTGGGGTCTGTTGCCTGTACAAAAGGAAAGGGTTTTTTTAGTCGATACTTTGTCGATACTTATAAAATAGAAACTTAAGGATTCCTTTAACGTTAAAAGTGGATATGATAAAAGAGGATAAATAAAATTTTGCTTGTTTCGGATAAATTTTAACTTTCTAGGGAATTTTGCGACAGGTTGAACTTAATTTGATATCGATTAATATATATATCTTAAGAACTAACATAACCGTTTACTTTTTATTGGGTGAAGCGGCGGGGCATAGCCAGTAAGTAATATCATCATCATAATCTCAGCCATTGAAAGACCACTGCTGGTCGAAGGCCTCCCCCATCATTACTATTGGGTTTTGCCAAATTGTTGCCGCTTCCCTTTCTCTGTATCTGATACTTAGCTGGCTGTTACGGCAATCACGGTAAGAGAGGGTGAGGCAATATTCTTTAGCCGGCGCCGTCGTGGTACGGCAGTAAGTAATATATTTCCTAAATAACTTAAGAGCGTACACGCCCTTTTAGAAATTTGACACAATCTTATGAATATTTTACTAAATCAATGTTTTGTATTCCCCTGTTTCCTGCTAATAATATTAAACAATTCTATACATTTATATCCTCATATTTTAATAGTGAATTAAGCTATAAAAGTCAGTCAAAAAGATTTATTCAAATAGGTCACAATCTGACACTTTTGTACGTCAATGAAAATAAACAGTAACGAGTCTACCGTGCGTTCGGAAAGATACCTTTACAAGAAGAACGCACAAGAAACTTGTAGGGATTAGTTTTTTCAACTGATTGTTTTACAATATTTGGTTTGGTTACACTCGTTTGTTTAGAAGGTGCCGCGTGGTGGCTATGCATTATAATAAGCCGTCTTTAGTAAAGTAGATTTTATATAGGTTTTGAATTTACCCTCTGAGAGCCCCGTTATCTCTTTTGGGTCTATGTCCCTGACATTTTAGTTTTTCTTATAAACTCTCAGTTTTTTTCCTGGTATACTTCTGAAAATACCAGTTTTACTCACGTTATTGGACGATCACTACTAACATGAAGATTTTACAAACCAAAATAATATAAGAGGGAAATAGTTTGTTACATCTTCAAAATACTGGTTCATAATAAATGTATCAAATTGGGTTACTATATTCGGAAGAAACAGGGGAATACAAAACATCGATTTGATAAATTTTACACGGGAATGTGCCAAATTGTAAAGAGGTCGCCGTTTCCTATTAATTGCACACCGGGGATATAAAATTTAAGCACAGGTCAAACAACCTAATAATTAAAGCCTTTAAATAATAAATAGCAGGATTTAAATAATTGTATTACTCTTAAAATATCATACAATCCTATTTCCCGAAGGGGTAGGCGGAGATGTACCCAGGACTCAGTCCCATAGTAGGTACATCCACATTTAGACAGTATTTTATCGGTAGATGTAATAGAGGGCAACCTATTGCTATCCAGCAGGCACAGTTCAGGATTTCAGTTTGTCATAGAAATAACTCTTAATGGAAAATACGATAACACTTTGCCTGACCTGGGGATCAAATCGGGGATCTCATGATCGGCAGTCAAGCTTACGTCCCCTACGTCATCGAGGCAGTCACTATAACGGCAGATTTTCCAAATTAATTTGTAATACTAACTACGTTTACCAACGTATATACAAAAGTTATTAACAGTCGTATTAGTACTGTGGGTGTATCTACTATGGGACTGAGTCCTGGGTACACCTCTGCCTACCCCTTGGGGAAAAAGGCGTGAATGTGTGTTATGTTATGTTTATTAGTACTGAAATAGTTTCATTTGTGTACCGTGAAATTGCACCCGCATGTAGATAGAACGTTATAGTCATATAGGGAAGTATACCATCCCAAACGAAGCACCCAAACAATAGTCATGACACAGTTTAGGAGTTCTGTTTAAAGCTAGCAGCTCGAAAGTCGGAAACTGCTTTCAAATTCCCTTTGATGTACGGCACATTGAACTATTTCTGCTATTTTACATACCACTTAATATTAACCTTAACTTACCACTAAATTGTTTGAAGTCGCAGATAATCAAATAAGTTTTGGTATTATGAAGTTTGATAATAATGTCGAATAACGTTTTGGATGGCTGGATCCGATAACAAATTCGTAGCAGATGCTACGATTAGGCGTAGCTTCGAGCGCTACGCCGTAGCTATGAACACAATGGCGCGGCGTAGTATAATATTATGTGAATTATTATGTTACGCATCTGTTTTGTAGATACTAAGGTTAACAACATTCGACGGAACGAGGTCACTGGGATTTTCTTAATGTTGGCATGTTTTTGAAGGGATCTATTATGATGGTTGTGTAATATTTAAAAGGGCAGTGTGCCTTCATTGAATAAAGACTCAACAATGGAGCTACCTACTATGCTATGGAACACTTCGAAAATCCACAGGCCTATGGATGGTCATGTCAGCCTACAGATGACCCAAGTGCTCTAAATGCTAAGTTATGTAAAAAACTGCACGGACATCTAGGCTATAAGCATAGCTAATAGCTTTTTTTTATGATAGTGAGTGGACAAGACGAGCAAATGAGGCCCGGTAGCACAGTGAACAGGGAAAACGAAGTCCCAGGGGTTAGAACGAGACAGCAGATATGAATTATTCGGGCGCGAAAGAGAAAAAACAAGGTAAATAGTAGAAATAGTTATCCTCGTACCATGCTAGGCGGGCAGGTGCCTGATGGTAAGCATCTTGATTGCCCATATCAGACGCAGTGCCACCCATTGTTTTAAAATTCAAAATTCTGCGCGGCACTGCACTGCACCAGTCCCCCTGAGATATTAGCTGTTTAATCCCGTCATGCCCAGTAATTTCGCTGGTGTCATTGCCCTTCACACCGAAACACAGTAATGTTTGCATATTACTGCTTGGCGGAGCTAATCTAATATCACAGTACAAAAAGTTTAAGACCCAATTCACAGTCAAACATATACATTCACGCCTTTTTTCCCGAAGGCGTAGGCAGAGGTGTACCCAGGTTTTAGTCCCATAGTAGAGTCCCATAGGAGATACACCCACATTTCGCCAGTATGTTATTGGTCCCATGTAATAGGGGGTGAGCCTATTGCCATCTACCGGGCACAATTCCAGACTCCAGGCAGTTATTGAGATAATTCCTAATGGAAAAATCCAATATTCACCAAACAAACACACAAAACACACAGTCAAACATTGAGCTAAAATATATAGACGAAGTTTGTTGAGCTCATTTTAGCCTACTTAATCCTACTTCCTACTGAATATTCTAAATGCAAAAAAATTGTAAGGATGGATGGATGGATATTTGTTACTCTCTCACGCCAAAACCACTAAACCGATTCGGCTGAAATTGGGTATGCAGGTAGCTTAGACCCTTGAATAACACATGGGGTATTTTGTTTCCCGATATTCCTAAGGGAACGGAGGCTACGCGGGTGAAACCGCGGGGCACAGCTAGTAATATTATAAATTCGAAACTTTGTGAGGATGGATGGATGGACGTTTGATATTCTTTCACGCAAAAACTATCGAATGGATTGGGTTGAAAATTAGTATGAAGGTAGTTTAGTTCCGAGAATACTTTATTTCCAGACATCGATTCCTACGGGAACGATGTCTACGCGAGTGAAACCGGAGGACTACAGCTATTCCTACAAATTATTATTTATAAATGCGTAAGTATGTGAGGATGGATGGATGGATATTTGTTCCTCTTTTTCATGCCAAAACTACTAAATCGATAGGGCCGAAATTCGGTATGTAGATAGTACGAACTGTATGGTACGGTAAAAAAAAATAAAGAGTTTAAAACAATAATAAAATGATAGAAATATAGTTTACTTTTACTTCAAAATATCTAAATATAACTATATCAAATAGGTCTATATTTGGTGAAATCAGGGGATTACAAAATATCAATCCAGTGGACTTTCCATAGGACTGCTAAGAGCTTCCCATTTCCTGTTAAGGTCACCACATATCTGGGAATTGACAAATTGCTACTTTGGTGATATTAAATAATATGATACTAACTGTCCCCACGGTTACATCGGCTGAGAAAATATCTTATATTTATTCTAGCGTCTAACCTATATATATAATAAATACATTCTTAAACTGTAACTGTGTAAAATTTATACTCTATAAGAAATGGTTTTCAAATGAAACGGCTTGATAAAACCTATAGGTCCAAACCAAAGACTATTCCCAACAGTCATCCGGCCATTCGTTTTTCATAGTTTTATCTAATTTAATAAATGGTATTAAATAACTCGCCGTGGAGTTACCGGCTTTAGAATAGTGCTCCATCCTCTCTACCCGTGGTTGCCGTAAGAGCCGGCTAAGGGTTAACAAATCCAGAGGACGGGCAGGAGCGTCTTCTGCAAGAAACCTCGAACTGCGCTCGACAACCCGCCTGCCAAGCGTGTATTGGCAAAACCCTCCTTTCTGGGGGAGGTCTATTTTCAGTAGTGGATTACAAACGGCTGAGATTTATTTATTTAACTTAATTAGATGATGATGGGAGAGATGATGATAATGATTTAGTAACTTCACGGTAAAAATGTCCACAGTTGAGATACAAAAAGCCCTCCAATTTAAACATTAAAGTTAAACTCTATATTTACTAAGCAATTGTAATTGTAATTGTAAGTAAATTGTATTCTTGAACGAATTAACCACCCTAACGACGAATTAAAATTGAAAGATTTATTAGCAAAAGCTGGCGCTCTGCACTTAATGTGGAGCGTGCGCTGGCATGGTATTACTTTTTTCACGATTATGACTCTATACATATTATACATGTGCCGTGTGGTTCCTGACTATATGTATAAAATAGCGCCACCCTTTTCTCATCTCTTTGGACCGTGAGACCCGGCAGAGGGACATATTCGGAGAGTGGGCAGCAGCGCTCTCCGTTTTCAAGAGTTTCGAGTACTGCGATCACCAAGTCACCTGCCAAGCGTGGTGATTACGGTAAAATCCCCCCATATAAATTGTATATGGTGTTCTATGGGGAGGCCTATATTCAGCAATGGATTCGTTCAGCTGATCATGATATGGACAAGTAAGAGTATACTTGCCAACAATATTAAGCTGAACAGGGTGTCCAATAGGTGGTGTGGTGGATATCTGGCACTCGTACTGTCCGGAGTCCCGTCGCTGCGGGCTGCGGATGCGCAGCGCCCATTCCTCGGAGCGAGGCTTGTGCTGCGCCTCGAACCGTTGGTCCGATGTGTACGTGTACCGACCCACTGTCAACAGGTGGATGTCGCGGTGACGGACCCATGATACCTGTGACAAAAGTACAAGCATAACATAACAAAAACTATGTAATTGGGTCCACTGTAACCCAGGGATACGCTACACATGATTTGACGTCACTGGTACTAGCCTGGTTTGCTCGAATATGGTGCTCGCTTAGCTTAACGCTATCAACGCCATGCACACTATGTACACGGTACACGGATGCCTGTATAGTGTGTCCTGTAGTGGAAACGTAGGCCCACGTTGTCAAACAAATGAATCCACGCAGCTAAAATGGTGCGTGCCCCATGCAGCGGTGGTTAAGACGGAGGTGTATAGCTCGTACACACAAAAATAAATTTTAAGTGTAAGTGTTCATTCAATTATTTTAATTATTGAAAAATACATTGGTGACCTCGTTATTTTCTACTTTTTTCTGTCAAACTATACCCCTCATTGCAATAGTATTAAAAAAAATATTTCTTAAGTCCCATGTAATAGCTTATAATTATTTTTATTGCAATATACCAGACACTAATCCAGACAATGAAAATATCCATTATATTTTTAATACTTAATACATTTTCTATAAAGTGGAACATAGGCTGGAATGTCCCTAAAACTTACGTTTTTTTATCTTTTCTAACCTGACCTACTCCACGACGTTTTAAGTTTTTTTAATCTGACGCAGTTTCAGAATTATTCTTACCAAAAAATAAGACATGAACGTTTCAATCAAATTCAATAAAATCCTGCTAAATAAGATAACCTTGATCTTTAGAAGGCAAAAACTCAATGTTCTTCGATTACTCAGTAGGCATCTCATGATGTATGCATAGCGAGCGTTTGTACTCGTTGTGATAAGCTAGCACATGTCGTAACAGGCTTTCATCTCAATATCCGAAGGAATCACTGCCTACTTGCTTTATTGTATTCAATCGGGGTAACCTTGTTCTATAACGAATAACGGTACAATCGACTCTGAAATTGGAGGCATGGTTAGAAAATATTATGACTATGTAATATTTCAGGGTCACTGGTGTCGGCTCTATAGTAAAACATCCTCTTGAAAGATCATTGTACTCATAATTCAGAACAACTTGTATTTTCTTAAAGGCCAAAGAACATTTTTCTGAAACAACTGATTTTAATTGGTACCATATTGAATGTATCCAATGTTGTTTCAAAAGATGAACATATAAAATGGAAAGGATGCTTCATTACCCATAACCATGTATACGAATTGTGTCAAAACAACGAGACTAATTTGGTATTAAGCTGTAACAATATGTGTGTTTGAATAAAATGAACACTTATAAAATATCTCGACCAGGTAGGCCTCCAATTGTCGAATTGAGTGTATATATAATTTATTATTTGCAGCAGTTTTTTTATCAAAGTCAAAGTCAAAAAGATTTATTCAAATAGGTCACAATCTTACATTTTTGTACGTCAATGAAAATAAACGGTAATGAGTCTACCGTGCGTTCGGCAAGATACCTTTAGGTACAAGAAGAACGCACAAGAAACTTGTAGCGTTTAATTTTTTCAACTGATTGTTTTACAATATTTGGTTTGGTTACATTCGTTTGTTTGGAAGGTGTGATTTAAAGGCTAGCCCTATATAATAACACATTAGAGAATAAACAAAAAGTATCTACAGCTTAAGTGCAATCAGGGAGTAACTTTAAATTACTTACTTACTTACAAACTTAGGTACCTAAGTGCAGGAAAGTTCAGTGGTGAAAACTTTGCGAAATTATGTCTGAGCTAAGTGAGAATGACATTCTTTAATAAGTTTGAGATACTTGTTTGTAAAAATAATAATAATAATAAGCTGGGACGAGACACCTAATACGTTAACGTGTCTTAACAATTTCTGAGACTTTTGAAACACAATTAGAAAAGTTAGTGTTATAATAATGTATTGTATCTTTGTTTGGCGACATATCAAGATTAACAGAAATAAAGTAAACCTACTCGTATTTCTAAGCTGTGTGGGTGTACCTACTATGGGCTGGGTCCTGGGTACACCTCTGCCTACCCCTTTGGGAAAAAGGCGTGATGTTATAATTCTTTCTAGACTAACGTTTGGAAGTTTGAACAGACAGTAAGTTAGAACGAGATGAATATGGGTAAATCAAGGTCATTACAGTAAAAATCAAGGTCTCGATATTTTTTGTTTAATATCACGTGAAGCGTTGTTAACTCGTCATGAAAAAGTTACTGAATTTTCCTACAAAAATTAAGACTTAAAAATTATTAAGGCGTAGCGGGAGTTATACAGGGTTACCTTAAAAACACCAGCAACCTCGTAGGAGCAGGCAGCCAACGTCATAAACTACAACATTTGTTCTACGACTTTTGATAATTTGTTGGATTTTACTTTCATACAAAAATAAATATCAACTTAATATTTCAGCTGAATGTTCTTAACTCAACGCGCATTGTAATAGATAAGTTAAAAAAACCCTTGCAATGAGCCTGGTCAAGTATGAAGGGATGTGGTCTCAGTGTAGGTACTAGTACATACTGCCTACAAGCCCCTGGGTCTCTGGCGAAGAATGTTATTATTATTACTAGACAGCGCATGCGCACGCGAGGGTCGCGTCATCTTTTCGTTTGTGAATGAAACATAGACTTACAAATGTCACAACAGTACAATAAAACCTTGAAAAATATTTTTTGTTTAATGTATTGAGTTATGTCAAAAATCGTAGAAAAAATGTTGTTGTTTATGATGTTGGCTGCCTAGTCCTTCGAGGTTGCTGATATTTTTAAGGTAACCCTTACTAAGAAATAATAAATTATAATAAAGAGCTAACGCAATGGGGACTTACAGTTCTATTTTGTAAATTCTTGACTTTACACAGCAGCGTGACCGGGTGTCCAACTAGGCCGGTCACGTTGTCCGGCGTGGTCGGATCGAAGTATGGAGATCCAGGCGTATGCGGCCAGTCTTCCAAGAACTCCGCCCGAAACCTTCTCGATGATTCCGAGACGGTGCTCTGCTCCCGCGGGTGACCATTCCCGCTGTCTTGCCGGCAAACTGGCAAAACGTGTCTTGTTAGTTTATTGGCTTGATTTTATTTGTACCATTGTTGAGAAAATTTATTTCGTAGTTTATACTTTTGTTATTTAATAAAGTATTCTGTTTGCTGCTCAGACTGGTCTTAAAGTTTTAACAGAAGGTAAACATAGAACTAGAAATAACTCTAAATAAACATAACTGTTGTACAGATTTATTACCAAGGTTTATCGTATTTGGCTAGTCAATAAACATTATTCAGCGTACTCGTATGTCTTAATATTTACATGCCTTTGTGAAGTTTTAAAAAAGTAATTTTAAGTAGTACCGCATGTACGCAACCACTTAGAAACTATTTTCAGTTCAAAAGATTTACAGCGGAACTTTAAAACATCCATTCCAAGAAAAGTTTTACATTTTTGGCATTCGTAGTTATACTTTGAAACAAAATGCGAACAATCAGCAAAGGAAATGAACTTGGGCGTAACTCCCTTCCTTGTAACAAAACCGTTATCGTAAATCAGAAGTTGTGAATATTCCAACTGGTGTAAGAATAAACAAATGATATCTTCATTAATTTCGCAACGCGACGGTAGCGACGAAACTTGGGATTTGAGATTAATGTCCTTTGCCGATCAGATTAAAAATTAATCGTGTTATCCTTGTAAAGAAAGAAATGGTCTGGAAAATGAAACGTCCCCAAAGGAGACGTAAATCTTGATTGTCAGCCGAAGCTTGATTAAGTGTTAAATTTTAAATTATGATCCACGGCCCTTGTTGCGATGATGGGTTGCACTCACAGAACTTATAATAAGATAACTAGATATGCCAAAAACATACGGACTCACTACATACGGAAAGCATGTCATTACCTCACTGTCATCGTTCTTTTACCAATAACGTCACTACAACAGACGCAAATTATATTCATTCGTATTCACGCAGTATATGCAGCGTTACACAAAGAATCTTACACCTTTATTACTCGTAGTTTTTCCACAAACATAGCCCACCAATGATTCACCTGTGTGTCGGCGAAGTCACGCGGATACGGCGCTTCTATATCTTGGGAGTTCTATGGTTATACTATACGAGTGCTGGTTATTTCTGTAAAGAGTTTGAAGGGTTCGTAATGAGGATGGTACTTTGGGCCAACGTCGACCTTCTGGCTCTCGTTTTATGACGGCCGTGAAATTTTTACGCAGGTGACAGTAGAACACCTGTAGTTTACGACCCTTAAATGGATTCCGCATTGCGTGAAGATCTCGTTTTGTTTCTCTTCCATTTTCCATTACACAATAGGATAAGCGTCATTCATTGATATCAGTCATGAGTGATTATACGGACTGATTTCTTAAATAATTTTAATCATCGTATTAGACGATAAGTTAAGATTGGGCTATTTTTATGACATAGGTGGCAAACAAGCAGACGGTGCGCCTGATGGTGAGCGGTTACCGCCGTATATATATATATATATATATATATATATATATATATATATATGTGTATATCTATATGCTGTACATGTACCTACAACACCAGGGGCACTGCCAGTACGTCGCCGAAATTCAAGACTCCATTCACTCACCTTTTGAAGAGCCCATTTCTCTTGATGTTCGGATTGATTCTAATTATGAAATAATGAAATTATGAAATGCCTGAAATACTTGTTTCCACTCCACAAAAAAAAACTAATTTTATGTTAATTTATACAATTTTTGCCTGATTAAATTTTCTTAAACCAATCCAATCATGCAATTTCCTAAATCTAAAAAGCTGCTACGCTGTGGTACCATATAATAAAAACATCTGCTCAACAAAAACAAAGTTTTCTCGAAAATTCTATACCTTCCGAACAGGTGTGCGTGATATCCAATATTGAGCAGTTCTAAAAATTGCTTAGGGCTTCATTTGCTCACTGAATAACCCGTTTGAAATTGTCTCTAAAAGGAACTATAATAATGTAATGCAACTGGCTTATTGGGCACGTTCTAATTTACATAACATTCAAAATATCATGCAATTAATGGTATCCGGTAGATTCATCTTCGTCATTAGCTTTATACGTTTAAAAATTTCTTTTAAGACTTACATTAAATAAAGATTTTTGAGTTAGAGTTGCATCTACTGATTTATTGTTATATTTAAATAAATAAATTAAAATATTTTTTCTTGACATAAAAAAGTGTTTACTACATACATTCACATTATGTTGACAATTGACAATACATGAATATGACTGTATGTAGCCATTGCACCAAGTACAACAGTACATCGTTCTAAAAAATTACGCAACTGAAACTGTGGTATGACCACTATTTCTTTCTAGAAACAGGGAAGTACTTCAACTAAACTAAAAGCTCGCATACATTCAAGTAATAGAAGGTAAGAAAGGTAAGGTATAAAGCGAAGTAGACTCACCGATAACGCACGAAAGGAAATGAACTGTGAATAGGTAGACAGCACCCTTACGCGCCATCGCTCACCTCAAGCTGCGGGCGAGGGGGTCATCGCTCCTGAAACAAAGAGCGTACTAATCACCAACCTGCCCTTATCCTTAGGCTGAATATATACTCGCTTCTTGCTAAGGAAATGTTCTAGCGTGGAGGCCAAATAACGCTAAAGGCGCGTTTCACTAAGTGCAAAATTCACAGAGCGAGTCGCGAATATAGTATACACATATTTTCACAGTTCATAATATGTACATTACACTGTCATTAAGATTCTAAATTCTGTCCCATATTATTATTATTAATTCTCAGGTCAGGTAAAAAGTAATATTGGATTTTTTCATATAAAATTTTCGAAATAACAGCCTGGAATCTTAAAACTGTGCCCGGTAAGTAGCAATGAGCTTGCCCCCTATCACATGAGACCTAAAACATAACTGGTGGAGTGTGGGTGTACCTACTAAGGGACTGGGTCCCGGGTACGCCTTTGCCTACCGATTTGGAAAAAATGCGTATTGTTATATCGTTATAGCTCTTTTATCTTAGCTATTTTTTATTATCGTAAGGAAGGCAGTGCCTTTATTGAAAAAATACTAAACAATAGAGCTATCGCCTTACTATCTACCATAACTAAATACACGATGCCATAGAACACTTCGAAAATCCACAAGCTGACATGTCAGCCTATAGCATTCTCTAAATATAAAAAGAAGAAATTTAATATAGAAGTGGTCTAAATCACTCTCAGATGGCAGCGTACCCACAGAGGAGATGAAAGACATCCTCATCTGTGAGCGTACCCAAGTTGCTGGCGGCATTTCCACGTTTGATAGCAATTATTTATACGTTAGGCCAGATAAACGCCAGCATTTTAGCTTATACTATATTGATGATCAGTGTGGCTCCAGCCTTACCTTAGGTAGAAAAAGCCATTCGCAAATAGATCGATAGCCCCCGGGTACCATTCAATTTGTTTTTGACGTTTTCGGTTTAGGGACGAATGATTTAGTGAGAGAAATGAGTAATATAATATTATTAGCTATGTTATTTATTTGTACGAGGGGAGACTTTATTTATATTGCCTGATAAATGATACTAGAATAACACCTAGAATACATAATTGTATAACCTTTATATTTATTTAGTTTGCCGTGATATAGAATAGGACCCCACCCTCTCTGTTCTGGTTGCTGTAAGAGTCGGTTCGTCCATACAAAGTGATATTATATTTATATTTATATATATATATGTGTCTGATGGTTAGCATCATGATTGCCCATATCAGACAGAGTGCCACCCAGTGTTTTAAAATAAAAAATTCTGCGCGGCACTGAACTCCACTTGTCACCCTGAGATATGAGTTGTTGAAACTCTTCATGCCCAGTTATTTCACTGGCAACATTGCCCTTCACACCGGGACACCGGGTCGGCAACATACTGGCAATACCTCTGGTGTTGCAGGTATCCATAGGCGGCTATAACCGCGACCCATCAGGCTGCCCGTCTGCTTGTTTGCTTGGTTTCCTATCATTTATATCAATAGAAACTTTACTTTGATTGATATAAATAATCTATATATAAGCTCAGTCCAAAATTGACGATGATATTTGACTTTGACTGATTTTTCATTCAGAACAACCGACAACACACGCCTTTAAAAAAAGAGCCAAAGGAGTATACAAAGTTAGTACACAGGACGTGGGTCCTTTTATGTTTTTTAAGTCTCATATCACAAACAATAAAACTTAAAATAAAAAAAAAACAATAACAAATAGTATAACAATTGGCAGTCTTATCGGTAAAAGCAATATCTTCTAGATAACCGCGTAGGGAGAGGAAAGTACCGTAAATCACATTTGGCCAGTGCTGTGACTAATATAATAATAAATATTACTAAAACTAGATTGTGGTTACCACTAGCCTATGCGAGCCCATTGGCATCTAATGAAATGAAAATTTCTAATAAAAAAATCCAATTTGTCTGATCGAACCTGAGTGCTCATGATCGCAGTAGAGCTTGTGAACTACTACGCCACCGAGGCTGTCATTTGCAATTGCGATTGTCAAAATCCGTGTTAGACCCGCCGTAATCGCCTTAGCCTACAAACAACTTACCCCAAAAAAGAAACACTCAAAGGCTCATTTATTGAAATTTAATTACAAATTCTAACAAGGCTAAGAGGCTTAAAGAACATAAAACAAAACGACCAAATCTTCTCAGACTGGTTTAAGTCCACACCACAAACCACAATCTAGCTTCACCAGATAGCTAACGGCTAAGCTGGAATCTTATTGCATAAGTTGCTCAATAGCTGTTTCTTACGTTAGAACTGAGATATTATTTAAACCAGATAAATAATAATTCTAGATGTTCAAACTAACTGTTGAACTAATGTGTGTGATTTTAAAAAAACACTGGGTGGCACTGTGTCTGATATGGGCAATCATGATACTTACCATCGGACACCTGATTTGCTCATCTTGTACACTCACTATCATAAAAAAAGAAAAAACTGTCACTGTAAATATTAATCATTAATTACGTAGTATAAAAATGAAAACGTTTAGTTGCTATAAATTTGCTACATAATTTACTCAGGATATTTTGATTATGGGGATACATTTACTGGTCAAACTGAACAACTTTTAAAAAAGAATTGGTAAACATAACATACATACATTCACCCCTTTTTCCCGAAGGGGTAGGCAGAGGTATACCCAGGACTCAGTCCCATAGTAGATACACCCATATTTTGCCAGTATGTTATTGGTCTCATGTAATAGGTGGCGAGCCTATTGCCATCTACCGGGCACAGTTAAAGACTCCAGGCAATAATTGAGATAATTTCTAATGGAAAAATCCAATATTTAACACTTTGCCTGACCTGGAAGATACGATAAATTGGAAAAAAAAAATGCGACGTACAAAATGGATCAGATGATCGGCAAATTTGTATAAAAAGTTGTTTTTTTTTTCTTTCAATCAACCTGGAACTCACTTTCATGGTGAGCATGTTAATTTGATATCATCATTGGCTTTGTACATCTATGAAAAATGATTAAATCAGCGTTTCTGTAACAGCGTATCCTAGCCACGAGAAATTTGACACATTTCTATGAAAAATTGACTAAATCGATGTTTTGTGTTCCCCTGGTTCCTCCGAACCATCCTATTATATAAATATATATTTTCCTGATATTTTAATAATTAAGTAACCTTTAATGTCCCTGTCATTTTAATTTATTATATCACTATCATAGTCTATCTAAGAAACCCAGTTTAATTCGCGTAATTAGACGTTCATTACAAAAAAAATGAATTTATAAACAAAAATAGAATGATAGGGATACCAGTTTGCTTCATCGTCAAAAAAGCAGGATATAAATATATTAAATAGGTTAACTTATATTCGGAGGAAACAGGGGAATACAAAACATCGATTTCATACGTTTTCCATAGGATTGTGTTAAACTGCTAAGAGGTCATCTTTCCTGTTAAGTGACTTCTCCACGTACGGTGAATCGTTGGAGTGGGTAATGCATGCATACCTTGAACCTACACCTCGCTCTAGACCTAACTGGCAGAAATCACAGAAATGACTGGTCAATACGCATATTGCCAGATCGGTTGCAGATCTTTATTTTTATGATAGCGAGTGACAAAACGAGCAAGTAAGCATCATGATTTCTCATATCAGACACAGTGCCACTAAGCGTTTTAAAATTCGAAATTCTGGGCGGCACTGTACTGCGCCTGTCAGATATGTAATAATATCACTAAAACAATTCCACTAGAGTGCTTTATGTCGAGTTGCCAGTATCTCGTTATCCACCAAGAGTATTAATAGGTACACATCATCATCTTTTCTTTTCATGATTACTCTCGTGGGTAACCGAACGAGATACAGCCAGTAATCTATACTAATATTATAAAGAGAGAAACTTTGTTTTTTTGTTTTTTTGTTTTTTTGTTTTTTTGTTTTTTTGTTTGTAACGAATAGGCTCCGAAACTACTGGACCGATTTTAAAAATTCTTTCACTTATGGATAGCTTAATTCAGTGTGAGTGCTATAGGCTATATGAGATTTTGAAAAAAAATAGGGATCCGTAAGAAAACTGCAATATTGTGAACCAAGGTGTTACATAATATAATTACCATATTCATAAATTTGCGTGCGCTGTGAAATGCATTGATGGTAGAATAATATAATGTACTAGGGGTTTGTAGTACTAATCAATATCTACAAAACAGTATACATAGAATATATCCATCTTTTTTGGTTTAGTCACAATAATCGAAGAAGTGATTATTTTTCATGCGGTGTGAAAACTATTGGTGGTAGAGTAAAGTAATGTACTAGGGGTTTGTAGTACTTATTAATACCTACAAAACAGTATACATAGATTATATCCATCTTTTTTGGTTTAGTCACAATAATCGAAAAAGTGATTATTTTTCATGCGGTGTGAAAACTATTGGTGGTAGAGTAAAGTAATGTACTAGGGGTTTGTAGTACTTATCAATACCTACAAAACAGTATACATAGATTATATCCATCTTTTTTGTTTTAGTTACAATAATCGAAAAAGTGATTATTTTTCATGCGGTGTGAAAACTATTGGTGGTAGAGTAAAGTAATGTACTAGGGGTTTGTAGTACCTATCAATACCTACAAAACAGTATACATAGATTATATCCATCTTTTTTGGTTTAGTCACAATAATCGAAAAAGTGATTATATTTCATGAGGTGTGAAAACTATTGGTGGTAGAGTAAAGTAATGTACTAGGGGTTTGTAGTACTTATCAGTACCTACAAAACAGTATACATAGATTATATCCATCTTTTTTGGTTTAGTCACAATAATCGAAAAAGTGATTATTTTTCATGCGGTGTGAAAACTATTGGTGGTAGAGTAAAGTAATGTACTAGGGGTTTGTAGTACTTATCAATACCTACAAAACAGTATACATAGATTATATCCATCTATTTTGGTTTAGTCACAATAATTGAAGCAGTGATTATTTTTCATGCGGTGTGAAAACTATTGGTGGTAGAGTAAAATAATGTACTAGGGGTTTGTAGTACTTATTAATACCTACAAAACAGTACACATAGACTATATCCATCTATTTTGGTTTAGTCACAATAATCGAAACAGTGAATATTATTCATGCGGTGTGAAAACTATTGGTGGTAGAGTAAAGTCATGTACGAGGGGTTTGTAGTACTTATCAATACCTACAAAACAGTATACATAGATTATATCCATCTTTTTTGGTTTAGTCACAATAATCGAAGCAGTGATTATTTTTCATGCGGTGGGAAAACTATCGGCGGTAGATTAAAGTAATGTACTAGGGGATTGTATTAATTATCAATACCTACAAAACAGTATACATAGATTATATCCATCTTTTCTGGTTTAGTCACAATAATCGAAGCAGTGATTATTTTTATGCGGTGTGAAAAGTATTGGTGGTAGAATAAAGTAATGTACTAGGGGTTTGTAGTACTCATCAATATCTTCAAAATAGCCTACGATAAATTATAACATGTGTTAAGGTTTGGTCATTGTAACAGAAATAGTCATTAATTTGCGTGCGCTGCGTAAACCATTAGGGTTATATCTATTAAAATACAATGTATCACGAATTTACTCCTGTTAAACGTCCACTATACCTACTTCTGCTACCCGTGCGAAGCCGGGGCGGGTCGCTAGTATCAGATAAACGTCTTCCGAATAAAACTCAAATCTCCGCTGAGAGGCCTACTTATTGCCGTCATAAGCAAAAACCTTCCTTTACGATTGCCTATAACAAGCTTAGTTATTCTGGTTCGACGCCTTTTGAACATTGAGCCTGTGAATGGAAAGATTAGAGAGATCTTTGAAGACTTTATTCGATAGGGATTCTTAATTACTTTTAATGAAAACTTTCTTATAAATAACGTAGATGTTTACATTAGTTATTTTTAGAATTATGTTATTTGGGTAATGTTAACTTGACTATATAGATGAATAGACCAGACTACTATTTATTTGTTTGATTCTATCTACATTTTTGATTAATTACGTGCACTTTTTATACCACAGGTATGGTACGTTTGGTGTGCAAGAGCGTCACGATATTGAAGTAGTGCTAAAAGACTCACTGGGCACAATTTCAAATATATTCATTATTATGTACATTTATTTAACTACCTATTCAGTATTTTTAAAGGCATGAGCCTTACAATATTAAGACATACCTTGGTAAGTATAATTAGATAGATAGATAGTTAGATAAACACTTTATTGATACACCAGAAAACAATAAAAATTAATAATGTAGGGTTGATGTTATTTTGTGACGCGCATGCTACGGATTCTGTGAACGTTTTGGTGGTTTTATGGAAAGTATTAATGGCAACGTGTGATTTCACGGAGATCTATGGCATGTGCGAGGGCGCGATGGCAACACAGGGAGGTGGATGCCAGCGCGAGAGATGATTGTAGAGCGAGATTGAAGATGGTGGCCTTGAAATAAATCATGTAAAATATGCTGAAGTGTTCGAGTATTATTTAATGGAAAAGGCACGTTTACATCCCAGAAGTGGTCAAATACCCACAATAAACCTATGAAGTGGTACTGTGACCTGGTTCGTGACCAGATCTGAGATTTTTAAATATCGTGACGGTCAGGATTCTGACAATATGTCGGCGAATTTTCGCTTATGGATATTGGAAAACGTACGTACGTAATTGTATTTAATTTATATGGAAATAAAATAAAAGTTATATGGATCGTAGGAAATAAAATCACACCTCGTTGTGACCTACATAAAAGGTATTGTTTTTGCGATGTCTATTTGTTGAAAATTTTGACAAATATCTAATTGTCATAAATTTTACATAATCGTAAAATCTGTGAAAAATCTGAAGGAAAATGATAAAATTGCTAATGAATTATATTTAATTTCTTCGTATATGAAATGTAGGACTAGTAATAATGTGGTGAGTGAGTGATTATTGTTGGCACGCGTATTTGGTGGAATAGGCTTTGTTTGCTAGCGTTATTTAGGAGGAAATGCAAGTTCAGTGTTTCTGACCAAGTTTGTCCAAGTTTCAGACACGATGAAGGAGAGTAAATTTCGTTCATGTACTCAAAGCCGAAGAAGTTTTCGGTCAAACGGTGTGTTTCAAGCGTCGGGATCACAGAATAAAGCGCCGGGTTCGGCGCGCGGAGTTCGGGTTTACGGCCCGATTTTTTGTGACAAGATTCTCGAAGCCGTAGCTGGTAACGGCCGAGTGGTACTAATGGAGATGAACGTCAGGCTCTGCGCTCAACGCGCGTCAGATGGGAGTGGTATCTACGCCGGGCTTTATGTGTCCGTCTTCGCGCCGTATGGACATAGCGCACCCGAGTTTCAGCAAGGACCGAGCAAAGGTCACCTATTATTTGTTTTTTCTATAGAGGTCATTAAGTCAATTCCTAGGTCGGTCTAAGTATTAAATGTTAGAATATTTTCAATGACAGTCATGAGTCTGGCACTGGACCCGCCCTGTAGATGGCAGTTGACTCGCCCCTACGGTTTGATTCTTAGACACAATTAGCTCAGATTAGTGCCTACTATTAGATTGTGTTTTGAGTACACCCCTGCCTACTCATTTGAAGAAAATGTACGATGTTATTTTGACCTATTTATCTGGAGAAGTTCGAAAATGTCGGATTAACGATAAAGATTTTGCCATAATAAATAAGTATAGAAAGAGATGTAATTTGTAGGTTGATGAAATATTATGATAGGTGGCTGGGCACTGTGACCTGTATTGCGTCAGCACTATGGTCGCTAGTACTATGGTATTTTATGGTTATGAATAACCTTCTAGAGAAAATTTTATTAAATTTTAATGTAGACAATAGAGTATGAGCCCAATTTAAATGATGTATGTATCAACAATCGGAATATTTCGGGAGATTGTTGAATGGATGTACGAATGGGACTACAGACGTATGTAGTGGGTGCATTTCACACAAATAAATAATATAGATGCCTGGGGATGGCCAGAGGAACAAATTAAAGAATAAATGAAAAAGTTTTATTAAGATCAAATAAAACAGGTATAATGTAATATAATGTGGTGGAACTGTGAGTCGCTTGGTCGAGCGGAGACTGGCTCTATTGAAGAGGGGTTTGATGGCGGCTGGGTCGAGCAGAGGATTGGTCCTCTTGGCGCTGGACGGCGGTAGACGAAACACCGATGGATGGAATTGGGATCAGATCCCTAGCCGGGGCTCTACAGCCGGTCTGTAGCGCAGTCGATGTGTGTGTGGTAAGAAAAAAAAAAAACCCTGGGAACACTAATGAGTGGGTATAACACCAGGTAATAAGAGAAGTATGGGGTAAAGGTTGATGTTTATAAGCAAAGTTATTTATGGAATTTTCTAAGTAAATGATGGAAAATTCGGAGGAAATCGCACTTTAAAACATGAGGGGTTTAAAACCTTTATCTTCTTAAGGTGAGAGAACATGGCTTGTTTGTAAGATTTTGGTGAGAATATGCTAATTTGTATTTGGCGTGACACGTGTGAAAGGCTACTTTTCGGAACCAAAATTGTGTAGGAAATCGGTGCCTTCCGTCGCATGGAAGAGCGATTTCGGACCTTCCTCGCACAGCGCACGAGCTTAGAAACTTATGGTTTTATTCTTCAAGATTACTCCGAATGAACATCAAAATACCTATGACCCCACGTTGAGGGATGAAATCGGTTGTGAGTCCCGTCATCGAGAAACGAGATTAATCTAGTCAATTTTGTAATCGATTGGAATAATAATTTGAAAAATTATGTACGATTACAGTATTGCATATAAGGGGGTAAATAATTTAGATTTTCGGTTCCTTTTCCTGACAACGCTAAATCGAGACTCGAGACGATTAGATGATTATTTGTAAACAAAAACAATGATAAAAGATGAGGTAATACTATAGTCAAAAAATCGATTTGTGATTCCATAATCGATCGTATTTATAGAAATTGCAAAATGGTCAACTGCTCGAGGTCACAGACTGATCAACTACTATACGTTTGTTCACCGCGCTTGCACAGATTAGGATGCTACGGTACCAAGAAAATAAGGTTACACGAAATGCACAAATAGTTTTGTTGCTATGTAGTGAGTGGTCTAGTCCAGGCAACCGAGGGTTGGCGAGAGCTAGTTTACAGCATAAGACAGTATATATGCGTATACTATTTGTGACAGGAGTTTCCGTTCAATATTAGGTAACGAAAATATTTGTACAATATTTACAATGCATGTTATGTATCTGCATATATACGTGTATTGAATACTCAAACCAAATTTCTTATATATTAATAATATAATTCCTTAATAGTTTTAGCATCAAGTTTTAAGGTAAATTGTGTTTGATAAAATAATTCGGGGACCCTGGATGGGAAAATGAGTTTTAAAATTCCACAATTTTCAGAACAAATTTAATAGGTAATACTGTTTTTGGGTAGTTTGTGTCCAGAATAGAGATCAATGAGTTGGAGGCCGATGATATCATATTCGTTAGTACTTGATGAGATTGACAAAAGCTGTGTTTTTTTTTGCCCAAAGTAAACGGTATTACAGGTTTTCGTTTTGAAAAGAGATAATGGTTACATCACAACTGGTTGTCTATAATATTATTTGAGGAGCTTACATCTAAATACAGGCTATATATACAAGGAATCCGAATACTCTTTCCAAAAGGCACTTCCTGTATTATTGGTTGTCAAGTATTGATTTGTACTATTTATAAGACCTTTTTGTAAGTAGGTAAGGTAAACTCAGTTGTCAAGTTTTTCGTGGCGTCTCTTAGAGAGTTACAACTGCCCCGGTAGCACAGTGACCAGGGGAAACGAACCAGGGGGTTAGAACTTGATAGTAGATATGCAATGTTCACGCGCGAGAGAAAACACGTTTTCTCCACGGCGTGCTAGGCGGGCTAGAGCAACTAGTTAGTTGGTAGGTACCAACCTATAGTTTGTGAAACTTTAGGCGGGGAAATTAAATATATATATTGCATAAATTATGAATAAATCATCAATATATATATATATATAGGTACAGTATGTTTTGCCAGTTTCTCTAAAATTCATAAGAAATAATACTAATAATACTATTACGCCAGGATAAAAGAATTGAGATTGGTTTGAAATTATTTATTTGCAAATAGTTTTCTTTACTTTTGTAGGATTTTTCCTCGACAATCTAAGGTTTTCGTTCTTGTCTATTAATTGTTGCGAACATTTGAGAATAGTTCTTAACAAACAGCCTAACCTACATTATGTATAAATAAGCCTGTCAAAACCTGTCAAGTTATTCAGCCTTATAAACAGGGGCCCAAAAAAAAAAAAACCTTTGGGTCCACAGAAAAAATAGCTCGAATGCATTATCGACAGCCTCGATGGCACAGATAGTAGTAACTCTGCTTTCTGTGCCGCAGGCCCCGGGTTCGATCCCCGGCCAGGTCAAACAATTGTGTGCATGAACATGTCTGTTTGATTTGTGTCTGGGTGTTATAAGATTATATAAGTATGTATATCAGTCATCTGGTTACCATATAGTACAGGCTTATAGCCTAGTTTGGGACCAGATGACCGTGTGTGGAAATTGTCCCATATTATATTTTTTTTTTTTTTTGTTGTACTACAATAAATACCTTTTTGACTTCGGTGGAATTTCTTTATAGTAAAAGTTCATACCGGAGAACTGAGGCTATGTATACATAAAAGGCAGTCTTTTTATTGACTATACGTTTAACCGATATAATGCGAAAATAAACCGGTTTGGTTTGGAACATAATACATACTCCACGTGGTTTTCCAAGTTACAGTTGTGGTCAAGAACTATATCTGGGAAATCGAGTCTGATTCTGCAGACTTGTTTAGATCTAGGAGTTTCAGTAGTTTGAGAAACAGGTAGTGGCTGATCTTAGTAATCTCAGCATGACAGTGGGAAAAACTGACACGAATAAATGAAAGTACAGAATCAAGTGAAATAAGCAAAGTTTAAAAGTTGATTACAAATAATCAGAGTAATATAAGATCTATTATAGGACACAATGAAGAAATTGTGATCCATATGTTTGTTTTTCCTTTAAGTACCTATATATATAGAGCGGGTGGTTAATAAACACCCGAAGAAATAGGCAATATAGGCTCGCCCCCTATTACATGGGACCAATAACATACTGGCGAAATGTGGGTGTATCTGCTATGGGACTGATTCTGGGTACACCTCTGCCTACCCCTTCAGGAAAAAGGCGTGAAAAAGGCGTGAAAAAAAAAAACGCGTGAAAGGCGTTGAATGTTATATGTTTATGTTATGAAATTCAATGAACGTAGTTAGTAGCTGAGGGCATTAAATGCTAGTTACGAAAGATAATAAAAAGAGAAAGAAGTAATATTATTAAGGACCTCTTAGAGTAGTAAGCAATAAGTAAGAATCTTTTTGCTACAGAGAGAATTTTATTGTTTCAGTTATCGGTTTTCCGTGAGCGGGCGGAAAACGGCAAGAAACAGGTGATCAATGGAAAGATATGACGACGATACCCTAGGTGGAGGGTCGTCGAGTGAAGATACCCTAGGTGGTGGGTTGAACTCGAAAAAGGATACCCTAGGTGGAGGGTTAGACTCGAGGAGGGATACCCTAGGTGGTGGGTTGACCTCGAAAAAGGATACCCTAGGTTGA
The DNA here is from genome assembly GCA_947063395.1 of Hemistola chrysoprasaria. Classification (NCBI taxonomy): domain Eukaryota; kingdom Metazoa; phylum Arthropoda; class Insecta; order Lepidoptera; family Geometridae; genus Hemistola; species Hemistola chrysoprasaria. The sequence goes on along the minus strand of OX346716.1, from coordinate 12,952,330 downwards.
GGGTTAAGCATAATGAATGATACCCGAGGTGGAGGGTCGTCGAGTGAAGATACCCTAGGTGGTGGGTTGAACTCGAAAAAGGATACCCTAGGTGGAGGGTTAGACTCGAGGAGGGATACCCTAGGTGGTGGGTTGACCTCGAAAAAGGATACCCTAGGTTGAGGGTTAAGCATAATGAATGATACCCTAGGTGGAGGGTCGTCGAGTGAAGATACCCTAGGTGGTGGGTTGAACTCGAAAAAGGATACCCTAGGTGGAGGGTTAGATTCGAGGAAGGATACCCTAGGTGGTGGGTTGACCTTGGAAAAGGATACCCTACGTTGAGGGTTAAGCATAATGAATGACACCCTAGGTGGAGGGTCGATTTCAAGGAACGGAACCGAAGTGATGGGTCAGGTGGAGAAGGAGCAGCAGGTAGAGAAGGAGAAACAGGTGAAGACGGAGCAGCAGGTAGAGAAGGAGCAACAGGTAGAGAAGGAGCAGCAGGTAGAGAAGGAGCAGCAGGTGGAGAAGGAGCAGCAGATGGAGAAGGGATAGCTGGTGAAGAAGGAGCAGCAGGTAGAGAAGGAGAAACAGATGAAGACAGAGCAGCAGGTAGAGAAGGAGCAGCAGGTGGAGAAGGAGCAGCGGGTAGAGAAGGAGCAACAGGTAGAGACGGAGCAGCAGGTAGAAAAGGAGCAGCAGGTGGAGGAGGAGCAGCAGATGGAGAAGGGATAGCTGGTGAAGAAGGATTAGCAGGTAGAGAAGGAGCAGCAGGTGGAGAAGGAGCAGCAGGTGGAGAAGGAGCAGCAGGTGGAGAAGGAGTAGCGGGTGGAGAAGGAGTAGCAGGTGAAGAAGGAGCAGCAGGTGGAGAAGGAGCAGCAAGTAGAGAAGGAGCAGCAGGTGGAAAAGGAGCAGCAGGTGGAGAAGGAGCAGCGGGTGGAGATGGAGTAGCAGGTGAAGAAAGAACAGCAGGTAGAGAAGGAGCAGCAGGTGGAGAAGGAGCAGCAGGTAGAGAAGGAGCAACATGTGAAGACGGAGCAGCAGGAAGAGAAGGAGCAACAGGTGGAGACGGAGCAGCAGGTAGAGAAGGAGCAGCAGGTGGAGAAGAAGCAGCAGTTGGAGAAGGAGTAGCAGGTAGAGCAAGAAGCTGCGTGTAGACACTCGACGTAATGGAAATTCATTGTTTTTGTCGGAATCGTTGTAAAGATAATAATGGAGGCAAAAAGACAGTCTAGCAAGGGAAGCCGGGAGCAAGTCAGTTAAATAGAAACCTAGAACTAGCCCAGAGTACATCTAAAAGCCGAAGTTTATGATGTAAACAAGGAGTAACAATATTCAGCCATACTCAATAATCAGCAATTCAAGATGAGATATTCCGTGCTGATTAAGATATTTTTATTTGTTTTGTATAATGTTTTCTAAATGGTTTGTCTGTGTAATATTTTGTACAATAGTTACATTATACTCTGGCCTTAGTGTAGGGTTATTATACGAGTATAATGCGTGTATGGGGGCATACACGTTGTCAGGTTGGCCGAGTGTAGGGTTGATGTTATTTTGTGACGCGCATGCTACGGATTCTGTGAACGTTTTGGTGGTTTTATGGAAAGTATTAATGGCAACGTGTGATTTCACGGAGATCTATGGCATGTGCGAGGGCGCGATGGCAACACAGGGAGGTGGATGCCAGCGCGAGAGATGATTGTAGAGCGAGATTGAAGATGGTGGCCTTGAAATAAATCATGTAAAATATGCTGAAGTGTTCGAGTATTATTTAATGGAAAAGGCACGTTTACAATAATAATAATAATAATTCATTTATTTCAGGCAATACTACGTATAACAATAAATTATACGCACCAGAGGCCCATATTAATAAATACCTTACAGACTAACATACATAAAAAAATAAACCACAAAATTACAATACACCTAGATAGGGAAAATTTTCTCTCTCGCCTCCCTAAAGCGCAGGAATAACAGTATGTTTTAAAGTGCAACGATTGGCGGTCTTAGCGATCTCTTCCAGACAACCGTGCAGGGAGAGGAGAGTACCGTAAATCACATTTGGTCAGTGGTGTGACAAAAATAATAAATATGACTTAAATTTACTAAATTAATACTAATAAACACAAACTACAATAAATATAATGACTATTCGTTATAAAATATAATGACTATACATATTTAAATAATATATTAAATATTATATACTTAGTGTAGGGTTCCATACCTAAATACTGTAAACATGCTAAATACTGTAAAATCACTTATTTATTAATATTACGGTTTTTAGAATTTTTTCCTATAGTTGATCTGACTTTTGGAAAACGTCATGATGCTGGGCTCACGGGAAGTACCCTAGCGATTTATAACCCGTTGCGCAAAGCATGGAGAAGTAAAATGGCCGTATCTTTTGATTGCGTTGACTTAAAGTGTGATTTTTTACAGCAGCAAGGAACCGTAGACTTGAGGTTTAGATTATGAGTTTCAACTTGATACCTCAACGCGTTCCCGAGAAAAAATGTCTTGACGGACGGGCAGACGCACAGACGTAACGGACGTAACGGAACCCTCAAAAAGAAATAATACAACTGCTAACCTAACTAAATACACAAAATTATTATGAGTAAATAAATCGAATCTACGTTGATAATATCTTAAATTAAAATTAAATATTGAAAGCTTCTCTATTGAACAAATAATAACAGTTACTATTATATTATAACAAACAAACATTTGTATATATAGCTAACTAATGCAAACCTTATCAGAATTGAATATTTTGATATCTATAGGAATATTAACATGATAATTTTCGTAATACAAACACGGGGGTATAGAAGTTTTGTTTGGTTTTGAGTAACAATATTGTAGTTATGAACATTTGGAGCTGCGAGTAAATACTGAGGTGACAATATAAAGCAAGTAGGTACTGCACTAGGTTTTTAAACAGGTTTACAGTGTTACCAAACTTAGCTTTCAGAGTTTAGATTAGATAACACTTTTATTAATACCACAATACAGAAAATTAACAAAATGAAACTTAAAAAAACTAAATCGTGAGTAACAATAATTGGCGGTCTTATCGCTCAAAACGATCTCTTCCAGACAACCATTCGAAAAGAGGAAAGGCTACTGTATACTGTATACTGTACTGTATACTGGAATGACGGTGGTTGAAATATAAACCAAAACTAAAACTATACATAATAAGGTACATAAAAATACCTCTATACTAGGTACTATAGTATTATAGATGAATACATAATAATATGATAAATATATAAATACATAAATAAATACACTATAATAAAATATATACAAATACATACATACATACATGTAGAAACAAGTAAGAATTTCTTCTTTTTTTTATGGAAAATATTTAGCGAATTTACTCAGCAAAGGAATGGTAGTGGGGCTTTGACACGCAATTTAAAAGAGTTTAGATGGGATTAGGACTACTGCAGTCTATCAACCACCATTTTAATAATTCCGCTGACAAATATATATAGGTAGATAAGCACAATAGTCAATTATTTATTAAAAAAAAATTATAAGTTTTTGTAGTGGTAGGCCTCTTTTGCAGAGGGCCGCCTGGGGAAGTAGATAGATAGATAAACACTTTATTGTACACCATACATAGGACACAACATAAAGGAATAATAATTATATATTAAACTTAGGCTAGTACAAGTGGCGGTCTTATCGCTTAAAGCGATTTCTTCCAGACAACCGGAAGGAAAGGAAAACTATACTCATGAGTATTTCTACGTCGGCGGTGTACTTACAGGAGAATAAAAAAAAAAAAATTTACTTACCATAATAATATACTATATATACATATAAACGTACATACTTATAATCACACATACTTACATACATAGATAGATATATATCTATAATATAATCGAATACACATATAATATAAATATAATTAGAAATTTAAATACATAATATCTAATTTATCTATAATATAATATAACATTATATCAATAAAATACATATTAACAATACTTATACATTATCATAACAAAGTGATAAATAATACTTATTTAACTTAGTTTTAAAAGCATGAAGTGACTGAGACTGACGAATTTCTGCCGGTAATTTGTTCCACAGCCGAGCAGCCTGTACAGTGAATGAATTATCAGAGAAGGTAGTTACATGTGAAGGTATTGAAAGGAGCAAAGATTCGGTAGACCTCAGGGAGCATCCATGACCTGAATGAAGAAACTGAAAGCGTTCTTTGAGATAACTCGGAGAAGAAGGATTGAACAGTATACAGTAAAGAAGAGAAAGAATCCGCGAATTCCTACGGAGGCGAATGGGGAGCCACTTGAGCTGTGCACGGAAAGGAGAGACGTGGTCATATTTACGAAGTCCAAATATGAACCTTATACAGAAATTTTGAAGGCGCTCAAGTTTGTTAAGCTGGTCTTCGGTTAAATCTAGGTAACAGGAATCGGCATAGTCAAGATGAGGAAGTAGAAGAGATTGAGCAAGTGATACTTTAGTAGCAGTAGGAAGAAAGTTACGAAGACGTCTTAGTGAGGCTGCAGATGCAAACATTTTCCGGCTGACTGAGTTTATCTGAGGTTGCCACGTGAGACATTGATCGATTATCAATCCAAGATTACGTACTTCCTTGCTGTATTGTATATTTACACCTTCAAAAACGATTAGACGAACGAGGCAGGCTATTTTGATCTACTTTCGATAACATGCGAGAGCTACCGACTACAATAACCTGGGTTTTTGATGGATTAACCTTAAGTCCAAAAGCTCTGCTCCACACTGATATCTGATGTAGATCAATATTAATAGATGCTATGCAATCATCTAGCTTATGTAAGGAAGCCTGGGAATAGATCTGGAGATCGTCTGCATATAGGTGGTAGGAAGAAGTAAGGTATTTGGTGATAGAATCTATGAAAATAGTGAAAAGAAGTGGAGATAGAACGCCGCCCTGTGGTACACCAGCTGTAGTGTTACACCATGAGGAGAGTGACTCATCAAGGCGAACCCTCTGCCGGCGCCCAGACAGATAACTTTGAAACCAGCTAGTCACGGCCGGAGATATATTGATAGAGCGTAGTATGGATAACAGGATGTCAAAATTGACTGTATTGAAAGCATTACTAAAGTCCAATAGAACCAGCACCGTTAGTTCCCCCCTTTCCATTCCGGAACGAATGTCTTCCGTAATTTTTGTAAGAGCGGTAACAGTGCTGTGAGCAGGTCGGAACCCAGACTGGAACGAATTAAGAAGATGATTATTGGAAAGGAAAGAACTTATTTGGTTATGGACCAGACGTTCCAAGACTTTAGAAAGGAAAGGAAGGATAGGGATAGGTCTGTATTCAGAGAAAGATTTAGGATTACACTTTTTTGGAAGAGGTATAATTTGAGCTTCCTTCCACGGGGAAGGGAACGCTCCATTAGTGACAGAAAAATTGAGAATATGACACAAGATAGGGAGAAGAATATCAATGATAGGGATGATCATATTGCGACTAATACCATCGACTCCAACAGCATTAGATACAATAGATAATACGCTCTTCTTTATATCAGAGGCCGTGAACTCGCTGAAAAGAAAGGAAGGAATGTTAGGTGTTGATGTATTTGCAAGAAGAGCAAGAGTATTAGCTTTATCAGATGCATGGATACTAGAAGCAGAAGAAAAATGCTGATTAAGAGCATCAATATCCAAACCATTCGGAATGGAATCTTGGCGCGATTTACCAACACCTAAGGTTCTAAGGAACCTCCAAACTTTAGCAGAATCTTCATTGCTAACAGATTCATGAATATGTCGGCGCTGTGCATCCCTACACACTCTATTGCAGCGATTACGAGTACGAAAATATGCATTCTTATGACGATCATTTGGGCAAGTTTAATATTTGGTCTTCGCGACCGCCTTCTTATTTATCAATAGCTTGATATCCTCAGTCAGCCAGGGTGCAGGCAAATGCTTTATCTTTATTCGCCTAAAAGGAGCATGCACGTCATAGAGATTCATTAATTTTGAATTGAAGATGTTGATTTTCTCATCAATAGAATGTGAAGTGAATAAGGACGTCCAATCAACATTTTCAACATCACGACGAAGATCTTCAACGTTCATGCTACCAAAGTTGCGTTGTAATATTATTTTGGGTTTGTGTTTGGGAGGACGTACTTTGTATGAAAGAAAGATCAGGTCATGGTACGAGAACAGGTCAGCTGTACATTGGCCATGTTTAGCCACGTGGCCCAGAGAAGAAACAACAAGTAGGTCAAGAAGAGATGGTGTGGCATTAGGAAAGTGATGGGTCGGGTTGAGAGGAAGAATGTGCATATTGCTGGACTATATAACATTTTCAAAAGCTGAAGACCGATTGTCTCTCTTGAGTAAGCATGTGTTAAAGTCACCCATTATAATAGTGTGTTCATAGGAAGGAGAAAGGTTTTCTAGTAAAGTTTCAAAAGAAGAAAAATAGTTGATATGAGCCGAAGGACTGTAATAGACACCGAGCAGTATCTTAGTGTGAGAGAGAATAACTTCTATGAATAGATGTTCACCTGCGCCGGAGGGGGGTGGCTGTGCAGACATATCAATAATGGAGAAAGGAATATGAGCACGAAGATAAACGGCTACACCCCCACCTCCCCTACCGACCCGGTCATTGCGTATGAGATGGAACCCAGGCAAGGGATAGATATGGGAGGAAAGAGAGGGCTTCAACTAAGACTCGGATACTAAAATGGCATGAATGTTAGTTTGTTGTTCAAACGTTGCCAACATGTCTGAAAAATGCGCTGGAATGCTTTGTGCGTCAATATGGACAACATTGAAGTTTTTAGGGACATTAGAGAAGCAAGAGACTAGTGAGTCAGAAAGAGAGGGCATACTTACAAAACTGTCATCACTGGTGGAAGAAAGAGAAAAAAAGTCGTCGTCACTTTCACATACATCGCTTTCATTTAAAACCAACATAATATTAATATGTTATAGTAAATAAATATACTACAAAAATAAATATGAATATGATATAAATAAATGCTATAATACAAGTATACAAATAAAATAATATTAAAAAGATCAGTAAGCTACAGATCCCACCTACCGGTTGTGTGTAAGAAAGATTAAGTAAATAACTAACATTAAATAAACACTTACCTACTTATAAGATGAACATACAAAAGTAAGAGAATTAACAAAAAACACTGAACAAGCATGTAAAATAAAAAGAAGAAACAAAAAGAAATCATTGAATTTGAAATTTACCCCAAACAGCAATAAGTTTATCAAAGTCTATTATCAAATGCAGCGCGTTTAAAAAAAAAAAAAAAAAACAAAAAAAAGTAGCTATTTGAAAAGACATTGACACCTAGAAGTAAAAACTAATGACAGTAGAAACGTCAATAGTGAAAAAAGTCAGTGTCAATTAGAGAGTAAGATTTACATCAAAATCCTTGATCAAAATGAATAAAATAAGGTATTTAAATTATTAACATTAGAAAAAAATATCAAATTGTTGCAAACTGTGATTGCAGCGAATAAAACGGAAGGCGCAAACTGTGTTACAAAATATAAAGTTAAAATCAGGTACATTTATGTTCAATGATGTAAAAATTGTTGGGGTAAATTACTTTAGTCCAAAAGATCTATTGATGACAATGATGACTACTTTTTAGTGACTACACGCTCGGATGACTTCAGCATCCAGAACAAAGATGAACCCATCGCAAGTCCAACTCTTGGAGATGCCAAATCGCTCACGGGCAGCTAGAAACGCCTCATGCCGTGACTTTGTAAGAAACTCTGATAAAGTGACACCAGTGCCCTTTAGGCAAGTCTTGGCGGACCACAGCTTTGCTCGTAGTGCCACTTGACGGAGCTTGAAGAGAACAGGACGTGGTTTACCTGTAGCTGAAGTCTGACCCAATCGGTGGCAGCGAGAGATGTCATTTGTAGTGAAATCGGGCAGCTTGAAACGTTCAACTACGGTCTTCAATACAATAGCCTCTGTGTTTTCGCCTTTGACCTCGGGCAGCCCATGAATGAGCAGCATTTTCCGGCGATCCCTCATCTCCATGTTGTCGACTCCCTTGCCCAAGAGTTCTACCTGATCTTGTAATGAGCGTAATGCAGTTATTACAAACTGTTTAAATGTAACATACTCATTCTCCAAGTTAGAGGTGGAGGATGTAGAAGCACCTGGATTGTTGCGAATTTCAGTTTCAAACTGTTCCATCCTCTGATTGAACACTTGTGCTAACTGCGCCAAGGAATCCTTGAGTGAATCCATGCTCATTTGTGCAATTTGTGAATGTGAAAAAATGGTTTAGTGCTTAGCAGAGATAACACACACCGGCAGGTAGGGTCAAGTTAACTTTACTTTAATACATATATTTTGTTAATATAAGCACTGATTTATTTATTATATTATAAATATTTATAAGCCAGTTAAAGTTACACTTTACTTTACGCCTACCCGCAAAAAAAAAAAGAAGTACCACACCTTCGCCAGTTATTCATCCGCCAAGCAGTAATGTGCACACATTACTGTGTTCCGGTATGAAGGTCAATGTTATCAGCGAAATTACTGGGCATGATGAGATTCAACAATTCATATCTCAGGAAGATAAGCGCAGTGCAGTGCCGCGCAGAATTTTGTATTTTAAAACACAGGGTGGCACTGTGTCTGATATGGGCAATCATGATGCTTACCATCAGGCACAACTACTGATGACTGAGATGTCAAATCTCACACCGATTGATTACGAGTATGTGTATGCAACTGTTGCGGGCGTCCACTAACTGTTTACTCGTTGTAATAAAAATTTAATGAATGTAAGTTAAGACAAGTGTTTGATTACTGTAATCAGCACTATTCTCAACAAGGAACTAAAAAATATACTGGTCCAATGCGAATGGGACTCGCAGGGTTCCTACCCACCATGAACCTACGTATTTATAGGTGTCACTTTTCCTCACCGGCCAAATAAAATTCTTATTACTATTCTAATTATTTTAACAATTCTACTCATATAAATTTATTAAACACCGGTTGAATGGAGCGAGTATTTGTTGTTATAGCGGCAATAGAAATATATTTATTGTAAAAATTACAAGTGTGTTAGTTGTTACCCTATTACGGTTTATGAGATAGAGCACTGACAGAGGGACGGACGAACAGACGGGCGGCGGAGGCTTAGTAATAGGGTTCCTTCGGCACCCTTTGGGTGAAGAACCCAAAAAACTTTTAAGAACTTACGAGTAGTAGCAGCTATTGAGGAGGTGTTAAGTACTTCAAAGCAAAAAGTTTCGCCTCACGCACGGCAAATTGTTTCTCACACTATACCATACGTTAAACAATGGGGCTCAGAACCTTCCTTATCGATACTTGGATGCCGTACGTACGAATAGAAATCTTTTAATTCCACTTTCTTGTATTAATCTTACTAATATTATATATATATCAAATTTAAGCACAATGTAAAAAACTTACGTTTTTAACAAGTGAACATAACGCTCACAAATACTAACTCACCGCCGACGTCATCTAGCGCGGTTTTGGTTAGATTGATGGATGGATGGACGTTTGTTACTCTTTCATGCCAAAAATACTGAACCGATTGAGCTGAAATTCGGTATGAGTTTAGACCCTGGAATAACATAAAAATTACTTTTAATTCCGATATTCCCACGGGAACGAAAACGGCGGGTGAAACCGCGGGCCACAGCTAGTATTTATTATAAACGAGAATGTTTGCGTAAGTAATGTCCATAAAATTATAAACTTTGTTTGGGATCTAACATCTAAGTCCATAATGTGGGCAAAGGCGCTAGTGTCTATGTTATTAAAAGTTTTAAAGCAAATCAATAAGGCGGGGCGGGCTTATAAAACTCTTCGACAGTCAGAATAATCATTTAAGTGCCTTCCAACTTTACGAGAACTTTCCCGGAAACCTTTATAAAAATTTAATTCTTGACTTTTCGATTTATTTTCATCAATATTTCCGTAGAGGCCCTTCGTTGCATTACGACTGATTTGAGGCCTCAGCAAATCTTTCAGACGCATAAATTCACAACTTATTATGTATATTTTATGTAGATATTATATTTATTTTATTAAAACCAAAATCTAGGTACGACGTGCACTACGTACAAATGTTTTCTAACAAAAAGGTCGCTCTTTGATGAAATCGACTTGCAGTGTAGGTATATATTGAACAGAATAGGTACTTAAAGTAGAGACAAATCAAAAACATTATAAGCTTAATGGAGCAACGATTTTTGCTCTAACGCTCCCTGTTTTTTTAGTCCTTTTTTTAAAATAGTCATCTCCAAACGGGACCGTTTGGACCTTTTTTTACATTAATAATATGGGACAACTTCCACACACGACCATCTGGTCCCAAACTAAGCTAGAATCCTGTACTATGGTAACCAGATGACTAATATACATAATTATATAAGCTTATAACACCCAGACACAGATCAAACAGACATGTTCATGCACACAAATGTTTGACCTGACCAGGGATCGAACCCGGGCCCTGCGGCACAGAAAGCAGAGTTACTACCATCTACGCAAACGAGGCTGTCACATTATTATTTGCATTATTACGTGGGCGTGTTTAGTAGACTAACTTAGACTCTCTAGAGGGAATCTATAGCGTAATATTTTATTTATTATTATTACATAAAGAAATAAACATTACAATACTTATACATATAACAATCGAGATCCATAGAATCAGAGAACACCTGGTACGGACCAGCCCCCGCTCGCAGCACTCGTCCGTAACAGACCACCTTATAGCTAAATCATAATACTACATTCTTTATTTCTTATTTACTCATAGTATATTACTCACAGTCCCACCTCTGCTCTTCCTACCATGCCCGTATCCGTCAAGAACCTGTTTGCCTGGAAGAGATCACTTAAAGCGATTAGACCACCCCTTGTCGAGCAATAAGTATAGCTTTAGTTTTAAGATGTAATTATATTTGTAAATTTCATATTGTTTAATTTTTATTGGTCTCAATACAAAGTATATCTCACCTAACTCTTCACCTAATTAAATGATCGGGAAGTGAGTCTTTACCCTGAGAGATGTGATAAAGAGACATACGCCAAATTCAAACTCATGGATTTATTTGAAAATACCTAGGCCCAGATTTTATGAAATTACGTTAAGAAAGGTACCTCCACCCCTCGAGCTATCGCGAGAAGAACGCACAGGGAACTGTTAGTTTTATATACTATATTACATTGTTATTATATAAATTTTGATATTATATTAAATAATATTATGTAAACAATACTAAAAGCTTGTAAAAATTATAGAATACCTCCTAATTAGTTACACTAGAGTCTTAAGATCTCAGAGCCAGAGCAGTTCTTGCTCAGAAGTGCGAAAGAAGTAACCAATTTGCGGGAGCAATGTCATCTCGCTTATTACGGGAAGAAATTTTACTTCCTTTGAAGATTGTTTTCTTGTGGTTTAGTTCACTTTGAAATTTTTATGAATTTAGGTGTGTATAGTGTACAAAGGGAGGTTTTGATTTTATATTTGATCTTGAACTGCTGCGTACTGGTCATTACCTGTAGTCTTGAACGAATTAACCACCCTGTAGTGCTAGGTTGGTTGCAGGTCTACATAACATAACACAAAATTACACCTTTTTCGCGAAGGGGTAGGCAGAGGTGTACCCAGAGTACTCAGTCCCATATAGATACAGCCACATTTCGCCAGACATATTTTTAAGTCACATGTAATAGAGGGCGAGACTATAGCCATCTACCGGGCATCATAGGGGCTTTTGAAATTTTGTAATGGAAAAATCACACAGTTTTTGCCTGAACTGATGATCGAACCCGGGACGTCATGATCGGCAGTTGCGCTTGCAAACCACTAGATGGGGAGTGACCAAGACAGTCTATCAGATAAGTAATTAGACAATTTCCCACCAGGATGCTATATGTACTATAAGTCCTCAGTAATTTCCCAAGGCACTCTCCAAAAAGCAGAGTTTTAGCAGATACATTTACTAAAAATACATGAACACATTTGGTCGCACGTTTTCACAGTGAATCGTATTTAATTAAAACCTATTTTGAAACTGTGCGCCACATTGCGCTTTCAAAACAGAACTTTTCAAGCATGTAAAAACTTTAACTATACGTGAACTTGCCGCCTGCTCTTTGTTTGTTTTGATATTCTAATACGTACTTATTATATAATATTATGTATATCAATGTTTTTTCAAATATCAAATTGGAGTTATTTACAGTGGTATTGTAACAAAAAAATATTGGTTCCAGTGCAAATTTCAGAGTTTTCAAGTCACCAATGTGTAAAGTCAATGAGTATGGCTGAGATGATGATGATGATGATGAATGAGTAAAGGCCTGTAATATGACACAGAATAAGTAAGACCTTACGATTGCCTTTTTCACACATATTCATTATATTATCTTGTAGGAGACAACTGGCACCATACCCAGATTTCTGAAGCATGAATTTATTTCTTGCTAGTACCATCATTATTTTACCATGTAGGCATAAATCTAGCTACTTATTTAAACGTAAAGGTATACCCTTTTTAATGACTGACTGATGATACTCTTTCGTTCATAAAATATGAGGAAAAAAAATTCAGTTCAAACGCGACCATTCCATCTCGCAACAAGAAAATAAACAAAAATCTTTAACTTAGAAAAGCCAGAAAGGCGCGGTATACTTTCCACAGAGTTATCACTAATTAGAAAGCTTCTGTCTTCTTTTAAAAATTCAGAGAGAAATTCGGTGGTTATTCTAAAATTCACCTTTCGAAAATATTTTACACCAGCAGTTTCTATTAAAGTGGTGAAACGAAACGACTATTTCCAAGAAGTAATGCCAGAGGTGATTCTTGTTCCAATTTCGCATTATTTTTCGACAGCGTGCCCTAGCATTTTCCAGATTTTATTTTAGGTGAATAATGATTTTCAAGTTTTAGATTACCTACTTGATATTTGTTAACCAAATAAATCGTTCGCATGCAGTAGCGGGGCAGTGTGTGAATCACCTTATTATTGGCTTAGTGAAGGGCTTATCTTTTCTGCGTTATAGGTAAGCGTCCACCGCGTCGGAATCGGAGCGATCGGAGCGAAAGGATTCGTTAGCCTTGCGTCCACCGCGTCGGAATCGGAGCGTACGGAGCGAAACTATGCCGATCCAATGCACGCTGTAACACAGTGGACGCTTACGTTATATGGGGGCTAATTGTTTTAACTGATAGGACCAATTACTTTTATGTTCTTAATTATAATATAATAATAATAATAATATGGGATAACTTCTACACACGGTCATCTGGTCCCAAACTAGGCTAGAAGCCTGTACTATGGTAACCAGATGACTGATATACATATTTATATAAGCTTATAACACCCAGACACAGATCAAACAGACATGTTCATGCACACAAATGTTTGACCTGGCCGGGGATCGAACCCGAGCCCTGCGGCACAGAAAGCAGAGTTACTACCAACTGAGCCAACGGGGCTGTCATAAATAATAATAATAATAATTCTATGAAGTGTTCAATGATAAAGCTGTTTGCCCTACAACCGCATATAACATGACCATGCTATGAACGTATCCAACATCCGCTATCTATTTGTGAAAGTAGCATTGAAATCGGTCCAGCCGTTTTGGAGATTAGCGGCATCAAACAGACATAATTGTTGTTATTGTAATTTAGATAACACAACATAACATCACGCCGTATAAGGAATAGGCAGAGGTGTACTCAGAACACAGTCACATAATTAAGTGCACCCATACTTTGCCAGTTATCAACTCAACTGTAACACTATTATTATAATAATAAATATAATATGTATAATTACTTAACATGATTAAAAAATATTGTTTTCATTAGTTATTACGGTCCGCTACTGGCTACTTTATCTGTCGGGGGAGTCTCCATACTCCGAAACACAAGTTATTACTTAGTTCGGATGGGGAGGCTTTTCTGGATTGGCGTAGTGGCCGGAATGATGTATATTGGTCCTTAGCGACCATAAAGCTCATAGGTTTATAAATTAAAATCATTAAAAATAAGTAATACCAGTAATACCTCAATATTTCTCTTATTTGCAGTTATCTTAAATGTACCGCAAACAGATCAGATATTTAATGAGTTTATGTATAAAAAAAATGATTTGAAGCCTCGATTGATATCGATCATGATTCATGAATGCAAATACATCAAGTTAATTGCTTTCAGCGTATTTTATTCGTGTTTTGTGCATGTAAAACTCGAGCTTTAAACGCGTTAAGCTGTATTATATCAGGGGTTTTATTATGTGCAACAAATTCAGCCAAGCAGTAATGTGTAAACATTACTGTGTTTCGGACTGAAGGGCAATGTTACCAGCGAAATTACTGCGGGCATGATGAGATTCAACAACTAATATCTCAGGGTGACAGGCGCAGTGCAGTGCCGCGCACAGTGTTGAATTTTAAAACACTGGGTGGCACTGTATCTGATATGGGCAATCATGATGCTTACCATCAGGCACCTTATTTGCTCGTCTTGTCATTAATTATCATAAAAAAAAATTCAAATCAATCATCCTATAATAATACGAGTATGTATCTGATTCCATTAATATTTTTTTCATTTAATTTTGCCGAACACTAGGACTATAATAACACTAGAAATATTTATTTATATTCTATTTTTTTGCGCTCACGGCCCTAGCACAGTCATATTATGTGCCAATGTAATTGATGGGAAAATAGCATCTACGTATTCTCTTACAAATCAAAATAATTTTGTTTGTTGAAATAAAATAAAGATAGTATAAAGTCTTGGCTCCCATACAATATGTTCAAGTTTGAATGAATCTTGTATGTATAAATATTTAGTAGTCGTTCCACAACGACCGGCGGTTCTTTGTGTGAGATGCCAAGATCTGAACAAAAGCCTTTACTCAGTAATTTTTGGATTGAAATAATAAACTTAATTACTCATTCTCTTTGCGGCAAAGATAATTTCTTTGTAACATTATAAATTTATATATAATAAAAAAAAAACATAACATACATTCACGCCTTTTTCCCGAAGAGGTAGGCAGAGGTGTAGCCAGGACTCAGACCCATAGTAGATACACCCACATTTCGCCAGTATGTTATTGGTCCCATGTAATACGGGGCGAGCCTATTGCCATCTACCGGGCACAGTTCCAGACTCCAGGCAGTTATTGAGATAATCTCTAATGGAAAAATCCAATATTTTAACACTGCCTGACCTGGGGATTGAACCCGGGATATATAATAATTATAATTATATAAATTTACATCTTAATAACATTATATTGTAGGTATATTATATTATATTACTTAGTTACTTATAAGTTGAGGTATAATTACTATAATATAAATTATAACTAACATTAGTTAATATACCGTAATTTCTACCTAAGCTACGAGTACCTTTAAAACTTAAGTAGATAACAAGTAAGTAGGTAGTATCTAGTTACGCAAATTTTCATCTCAGCGTTGGCTTAATTTTAAAAGGAGCACATCATTTCGGTAAATGAATTCGTAGTTCAACTTAACATAATATTATACAAGCACGCCTTTTTCCCGAAGGGGTAGGCGATATTTAACACTTTGCCTGCTCTAGGGATGGAACCTGGGACCTCATGATTCGCAGTCGAGCTTGCGCCCACTACGCCACGAGGCAGTCGTAGTTTAACATTATAATATAAATTTTACAAAAGGGATTGTAATTTAAACAATGATAGGTAAATTAAGAATTAATTTAAACGCAGAAATTTTGTTTTTACTCAGAAGTAATAAAATGTTCATTTAAAAGGACCCCACTGGCTTAAAAGATTCAGCTAAGCACTCAAAGAAAAGTCTAACTTGAACCAGCACCTAGTTATATGCTGATAAAATCCGAGGCTCTCATTTTCCAACTTCGATTAAGGTGTCTAAAGTTTTTACAGATATAAGCTGATAATTACCAGGAACTAACGGTGACGGTGGCAATCGGCGAGACAAAGTTTGATTTTAATCAACCTTTTTTTAATTCTTTGAAGGTTTGCTTAATCTTTTTGAGATGAATTTTCGTCAAATTTTCTCATGTTTCTAATAAATTGCCACGATAACACTTTCAATAAAATAATTAGTTTTAAATTATTTGAATTTCTTAGATGACATTCAGGAAAGGCTTATTTTTCGCCTATAAATAACGACATGATATAGTTTCGTAAGGAGTAGAGATTATTTCATAAGGTTGGCGGAATGGCGGAAATTTTTTCCGCCATGTTGCCAATACGTTAGATTGGCAATATGGCGGCCTATGCACCAGGGGTAAAAAAAAAGGAAAATAAATAATATTATAATACGTATTTAATAGTCGCAAAACGATTTCTGAGCCTGAGGTCCTGGGTTTGATTTAGAATTTTTCCATAAGGAATTTTCTCAGTAATAACGGGCTGGATTTGTGCTCGGTTGATAGCGATATGCTCGCCCCCTACTACATGGAACTATCTTAATCATAACCGGCGGTATGTAGATGTACTATTACAGGACTGGATCCTGGGAACACTTTGCCTAACCCTTCGGGAAAAAGGTGTGATGTGATGTTATGTTTTATATGACATAATTTTATAATATAATGATAATAAAGAAATGGTGTTAATGCGTTAAAGCTATTATCATAGGTAGCTTTAAGTCTATCAAAATAAAAAAAATATTAACCCTCTGAATGCCGTATGCAAACTCTTTTTTGTCTGAAACCTCAGGAATCGTCTGAAACGGTATTTTAAATTGATATATATATCATTGGGTACAGAGAATCAATATTATCTATCATGACATGAACAAAAAATCGAATAGCATGTTCAGAGAAAAATTTAAAGTTTGAGCAACAAAATCTGACTTTTAAATGAATTCCCTCAAAATATAATGGATTGATGACAAAAGTCGGGAGTAAAATTACATCAAACAATACTTTGTACAAAGTATAATGAGACAAACCTTCTGATCGCGACTGAAGTTCATAAACTAATCAGAGATTGAGAGCATGAACAGAATTCCCGAATCACTTGAACAAGTAAGTACCTTATTGATTGCCTTGGTGGCGTAGTGGGCGTAAGCTAAACTGCTGATTATGAGGTCCCGAGTTCGATCCCCAGGTCAGAAAAAGTGTTATTGAATTTTTCCTTTAGGAATTATCTCTATTACAGCCCAGAGTCTAGAGTCTGGAACTGTGCTCGTTAGATGACTTTAGGTTTGCTCCCTATTACATACTGGCGAAATGTGTGTGTTGGACCTACTATGGAACTGAGTTCTGAGCTACCTCTGTCTATCCTTTCGGTAAATGAGTGTGATGGTAACACTAACAGGAAGTTCTGGTCGTCATACGTCATCTTCCTTGACCATAACCCACATTTTAGATAGGGTCGGCACAGCACGTCTCCTTCCGCCACTTCAGTCTATCATCCGCCATCTCCGCATTCACTGCTCTTTCACATATATCATCATTCATACAGATCCTTATGTCACCTACACGTTAAGTAACTAGAAATACAAATTAATTTTTATGTGAACTTTTCATATTTTTCCTCTAGATAATTAAAGAGATATTGCTTAAAAAAAAAAAATATTACTCGAAAGCCCTAGAACTCGTAAACCTCCAAAAAACAGCCATTCCACAGGCTGCACTGAACAGTAGGTATCATTATTAAACTGAAAGGATAAAGGAACTAGGTCGAAACCGGATTATATCTATAGGCTTTTTGTACATTACGTGTCTCACGTGCCCTTTGTTCACTTTATCAAGTAACGAAATTTTTTCCATTTATTGAAACTCGGATTTTTTTAACAAATACAAAATTGGATAAGCCATCGTGAACGTACGAGTATGAGTTTTGGCTTGTGTTTGCCCTATCACGTTTGGATATATATTTTTTTAATTATATATGTACGTATTTACATTATTTTTATTAATTACTCATAATAGGCGAAATTATAATAAATTACTAAAGACTTATATAGTTGTACAAGATTAGAAAATCAGGTGCGTGATGGTAAGATCATGATGATTTGATCATCATGATTTGCCATATAACACACAGTGCCACCCAGTGTTTTAAAATTCAAAATTCTGCACTGCACTGCGCCTGTACTCTGAGATATTAGTTGTTGAAACTCGTCATGCCCAGTAATTATAATAATAATTGTAATTATTATAATAAGTATTATGATCTCAGAATATTTTTGGAAATATGATCCTGTATCCTGAAATTCCCATCAGAGATTATAGGAGCCCAATTTATGTGTGTTGTGTATTTTTCACGAACCACAACGCGACACCAACATTATGAGTAGGATTTGCATATTATAATATTATGTGAAGGGGTGAAGCAGATTATAAAATCACCTTCTTAATACCCATCAACAAAAATTATACGTATATTAGAAATAATTCAATTACGCGTCTTACAAAGATTCAAAGGTCAGAGCAGAGTTACACAAAAGTAAATGTAAGCGAACGTAAACTTTTCAGAATCAAATCTAACTTGCAAAGACTCCTAAAAGGGTTGTCCCCAAAAATTCAATGACCGTTCTCGGCGTTTTGCCCAACGCGTGGATATTCTGTATTCGCTTCACGGTTGTGATTTTAAAAATGTTTGACGAGAAAAAAGATTGGTCGGTTGTCACGTCTCTATAGTTCGTTAACAGTGAATTCAATCGAATGGATTGCTGAATTGAGACTTTGTTCATAACGGAAAAGAATACATGAGATAAATGTGATGTCATAGACAGGTTTGTCAGGTTGTTACGAAGTAATTAAACTTATAATATTAAAGGTACTCAGGCAAATAATTATTGTGACAAAAACATTGTGAAAATACTCAGGCAACACAGCATCACGCCTTTTTCCCAAAAGGGTAGGCAGGGGTGTCACCTAGTCCCATAATAAGTATACCCATAATTTGCCAGTTATGTTATAAGTCCCATATGATAGCTTAAGCCAGATGGCCCGAGCACAGTTCCAGATTCCAGGATGTCCTTGTGACAATTCGTAAAGAAAATATCTAATAACTTTTTTTTTTTTTTTTTTTTTTGGTGCCCGGGGAAAAATGCGTGACGCATACCACCCGCACCCGGGGGAGCGCAGGATAGTTATGTGGGACTCCCCGCCGGCACAGCACCGTACGTCGGTACGTTGCTGTGCCGGCGGGTATACCCACTAAAAAACCCCGGGGAGTTCCTTCGCGACGCCATGTGTCGGGGCTGCGGGCACGCCGAAGCACTCATCCGCGGCCCCGACGGCGTTTGGTCCTCCGTGGAGGACCCCGCCGCGGTGGGGTGAGGGTAATCCTTCACCCCAACCCTCCCAAGGGGCGCGCGGAAACACGCGCGCGCCTCCTCGCGGGCCCTTTAGGTGGGCAACGGATACCCCCGCATCCGTTGCCCGGGCCCCACATCTTGGGCTTGGAAGGGTGTTCCGTGCCCCCTCGAACGCCTACTGAACGTGCGAGAAGACACGGAAGACCCATTCCCGCCCACCACCACCGCAGGGCTCAAGTGAGCCCCGCCTGCGCCATCCACTGTGCCCTATGCTGACTTCATAGGGACACGCGGAGGCGCAACCCACACCGCGGCAAGCCGTCGGCTTTCCGCCCCAATTCGGTCGCAGAGGATAGGGAGAGCGGCGCATCGTAATACCGACACTCCTCTTCCCCGCGACCCCACCGCCTTCGCCATCTAACGGTGGCGACCCCGTTTGGGCCGCGGAAGGCAGGAAGAGCGGCGCACCGCAATACCGGCACTTCTCTCCCGCCGCGGCCCCACCATTCGGCCGCGATGCGCTACGCATCGCAGCCCGCCTCAGTTGCGTTGCGTCCTGTGGGACGCACCGCAACCTACTCGGCCGCTCACACCTGCCTGGAGGAAAGTGAAGCGGCCGACCACCTCGGGCTCCTCTTCGCTTCACCGTGGGCCCCAACCTCGGTTACTGACCCCCACCGCCGCGAGAAGGCGGGAACCCATCGGGGGGGTAAATATATATCTAATAACCTGGATTGAGATTGAGCCTGGCATCTCATGATTGAGACTTGCGAACCACTGTGCCACTATGGCAGTCAGACTTTGTCTGATTGATTCTAAATAAATATTTAAACATTTAAAACAAATACTGTTCGGCAGGTTCTGCCGAGCAACGGAAGCGGAGCAAATATGCAAACCTCGGTAGCAGTTACACATTTGAATCGTTTGCTCTTGCCTAGCTCTTGCATAGCCAAGACAGTATATATAAGTCAAGAAATATAACCATCTTTTAAATTACTTAGATGTATACCTAATTAATTTGCTGTCTTGATTTGCTAAGTATATAATGGGTACTAATTATGTGCCTCTGTCTGGTAAGTAAGTGGTTTGACCATTAATTTAATGAATGACGTTTTTTATGTTTTCGGTTCACCAAAAAGTATTAAGGAAAAACTAAAACAGCTCATTATTTATGGGCCATTCATATTTTATTAGGTTTTTTGGGCCTCCTTATATGACATTCTTAAGAGTCCGCAGTCCACAAGTCCACAAGTGTAATGTTACAATTAGAATTCATATCGAAATTGATGAACACTTCCTTTTTTCATAATATGTAATATTTTGTCGATGGGTAGAATGCAAAATGCATCACCTATAGATACCTATAGATCACAAGACTATAGGGGCGTGTGTGTTTAGTGTATATAGTTATAGTATAATATGGTATATAAAAATTTGGCCCCTTACTATTACCTCCTTGGTAATAGATAATAGTCATGGGCGGATTGGTGCGGAAGGTGCGCGGTTCAAATCCCACGCGTGGGTGAAATTTTTCTTCTTATATTCATATTGTATTTCAAGCGAATAGACCGCTTAGTCTATAAAAATATAAAATTATATGAAATAACATATGAAAAGCATTATAGAAATGTTACAACATTCCGCTTGATTAATGTTATAAAGGCAAGTCATTTACAAGGGGCTCCCTAAATCTGACCTAAACATGATTGGTGCGATGTCATGGTGTCGACACAGTACCGCAGTATAGCGCGTGAAATATTAACGTTGGACCCCAAATTAACTGAGGGATATTCACACTTCATTTCCATACTGATGGGCGTCTAAAAAGGAGAGTGAATAGAGCCTTGAAGGGTCGGCAACATAATGGTAATACCCCTGGTTACAGGTATCCATAGGCGGCGGTAACCGCGACCCATCAGGTACACCGTCTGCTTGTTTGCCACCTATGGCATAAAAATCATATAATCACGCCTTTTCCATGTACACATTTCGCTATGATCATACATAGCGAAATGGTCCTATGTAATGAACTAAACTATATAGGTAGACTAGACCGCTTAATTGAGTCCTGCGGGGTTAAAGGTCAAGCATAATATTACCCAATAAATACAATTTAATAAAATCGTAAGTATTGGTAAATACACACATACATACGTGTGAGTACATAATATTATTTTCTAAGCAAAGTCATTATGTTATTATAGTATATCCTATCCTATCCTTTTTGTTAAAGAAAACCTTACAGTTTCTTCTTATAGAAAATTGTAAAAAGTAGTTTTTAGGTTAATTTATGTTTTCTTTAAATAGCATAAAATCCATTACAACATATGTTTTCGCGCAAATAAAGGCCCAGATCCAGAGCCAACCACAAACAATTAAGTGGACAATTATTCCCTATTTCTTCATATCTGTGTATTTTCATTTAGTATGGGTGACGTTTAACCTCAATAATAGTCGTTATTATCGAAACTGATTTGTGTCCACCTGTTTCTAAACGGTGGATTATATTCGACAGACTGCGGTGAGCCGTCTAAATCACCAGGAGACCGAATCAAACCGATCATGCTTTAAGCGAGATTAGTTCAATCATACGGATACTAGTTATCAATTCTGTCAGATCAAGTGAATTCGATTTATATCAATTTGCTGATTAATATTATAACTGGTTTCTTAAATCAAAGTGCTAAGACCTAATTGGCTGATTGGACGCTCAGCCCAAACCCTAGAAAGCTGAATGAATGTATCTTTACGAAATTACACTTTGCTCATTATGACGAAGGCAAGAAACACGAAAGGAACCTTTAATTGTCTTCTTTTTGTGGAGGCAAGTTCTGATATCATTCTGAATGCCAGTATATTGTTATATAAAAGAGCTTTTTATCATCAACTTATATAAAAAAACTAGTGCGCCTGAAAATATGTCGTGAGTGCATGTATTCGCGTGATTTATTTTGTGCTCTGAAAATTATCATTAATCTGTCGTATAATATATAATATAAGCCCAAGTTTGTTAATTACAATTTTAAAATTTCACCCGTCTACCTCCCAATAAAACTATAATTATTTTTAAGGCCTAATATGTCATTAAATTTTAGTTTGATTTCAGAGCTGGGCTAAGGATGACCGTATATATGTGTAGTGGTAGGCCTCTTTAGCAGGAAGCCGTCTGAAGTACCACACCTGCGGGGAAGTACCACACCTTTGCCAGTTATTCATCCGCCAAGCAGTAATGTGCAAACATTAGGTACTGTGTTCCGGTCTGAAGGGCAATGTTACCAGCGAAATTACTGGACATGACGAGTTTCAACAACTAATAACTCAGGGTGACAGGCGCAGTGCAGTGCCGCGCAGAATTTTGAATTTTTAAAACACTGGGTGGCAATGTGTCTGATATGGGCAATCATGATGCTTACCATCAGGCACCTGATTTGCTCGTCTTGTCACTCACTAACATAAAAAAAAAGTTCTACATAAAACAATTCTACATAATACGGCTGCAGGCAGAGTTTGACCTCGTTTAATTTCCCTTTACAAATATTATTCTGAACTTCTGAGTCTTAGGTTATTTTTATATTTTCAAGACCTTTACATCCGTATTCAAGAACTATGATCAATACGGGTGTTTTGTAATTAGGTAATAGACTGTTTAAAAAACATAGACAACATATTAACGGTTTACTCATGAAACGCTTAATATGTATTGTCGTAATATACTTTGGCATAACATCATTCAGTATTATATTATGATCACTACATTTATTAGGCATAAATATTTTGCCATAATGTTTATAGTCATAAACATTATTAGAATAATAGTGATGAAGCGTAATTTTATAAACCATATAATAAAATCCCATAAATAATGGCTCGTATAAACTTTTAAGTCATAATTTTACTCACCTACCCTAACAAACTGATTTAAATTTCGCAATAGGTTTTTATGCTTATTATACGAATTATTAGTATGCCTTAAAAAAATATGGGACAATTAATTATACCTAAACATGTTAGATCAATAACAGTATTATTATGCCATAGTATGCTAATAAAAGTTATGCGAAAACGTTATGCCACACAATTGTATGCCTAAAAATTAATGCTAAATGGAGAAATCCCCGTATTAACCGACCTTGTGAGACTGTAGCGTCAAACACAGAACTTTCATTCTTGGAAGAGAAGTGGAGAGAAGGGTTTCAGGAACTGAGCAACTTGTCATCTACCTATCAAGATATTTATCACGCTATAATAACATCAAGTCTCGACCTACTTTATATTTTGTCATCCCATGCTGTTTTCTTATGAAATCCCGAGACGCGTGTGAAAAACTACAGGAGAATATATTGAGACATCCAATGTCAATTTGTCTTGTTATATTTGACCGGTAAAGTGCTTTATTATATTTGTTTACTTGTGTATGTAAAGGTTAATATTATGTATTACGAATGAGGAGCTTTGATGTCTGCGAACATTAATATACTGCAATAAACAGATTTATTTCTAAATCTTACATTATTCATATGATAACAACGATACACTCGAAACTGACACACTCATATCAACGCTCAGCCCTTGGACCTATAGAAAGCAGATATAATATTATGGTTTTTAAAAATTCCTATTTTCTAGGACTAGGACTTCTAGACACAGTTTTCAATAAGATATAAGAAAGCATAAAAAAGCATAAGAGGCACGAAAAAGAAATCGCTTAAATGCCCACAGAAAGTAAATTGTGGTATTACTAAAGTACCTACATATAACAATGTGATTAACTATCTGTGCACCAAGGTTTCATCCGCTAGAAACTACATTATTATGTGGTATATTCCAGTACTCCAAGAAGCAATTTACGTGTCAAATTTACTTATTATTTATTTTATAAGGGTTCCTTTTTTCCTTCTGAGGTACCGAAGTCTAGAAAGGGCAATTTGGAAATCCCTAACCAAATAATAATATGTAATATTAAACCTACAAAGGATTTAGTGCTAATATAACAATAAATAGGCAATTGTCTACATACTTTTCGCATTATTCAAAGGGTGGATGATGATGCTATGCACTATGCCCCACCAGTGGGGCGGCTTGGTGGGGCATAGAGGAACAATCCCGAAATTCGGTCATAAAATAAAGCACAACTTCGAAAGTGAATAGAATGCGTAATAAGTTTGAAATTTTGCATAATTAGTAAAACATTGCCAGCGAGCAATTATAAATTCCAAGCTTGGAATAACAAATACTTAAAGTAAGTATTATTTGAAGAAACATTAAGATGAAACTATTTACATACAAAAGTAATTTATTACGGCTTCAATTTAATATCAAAATTGTAATTTTCGACACAATCCCATAAATTTTCTGAAAAGTTATTAAGAACTTAGAGCCATTGCGTTTTTGATCAGCGATCACTTGAACTCTGCGAGTATACGTGATTCAAACGAAACTTAAATACAGATTTTGAAAATCTACGGCACCGTAAGCGCATTCGTGAAATAATATGCGTCTTCGGCGATGGTAAAAACCAATTTTCAAAAGCTCTTACTGTCGTTTATATACAAATCACGAATAGCTTTAAATAAGGCGGGCTACAAACTAGTTACACCCTAAACGCGTGACCCTTTTTTATATTATTTTAAATGACATTAATTCAAAAAACATTTTCCAACCAGCACACGTCCACATAATCACAATACTATAAAATAAGGTGTAACTAGATGAAGAAAATATATATATTTCTAATCACAATGTGTAATTCAGGCTTATTATTCACGGTTGTCTGGAAGAGATCTCTCTTAGCGATAAGACTGCCAATTGTTGCACTATATAACATACTGTTTTGTTTAATTTTTAAGATTTATTGTTTTGTGGTGTACCAATAAAGTGTTTATCTATCTATCTATGTGCTGAATGATGCTACTTTGGGAATTTTATAAAAATTTTTGTAACTTGTTTAGAATGTAGGCACCCAATCAGGAAACTTGCATTAATCATTACCTGGTAGACAAAGACTTACATCTATGCTCGACTTATGAATAACTTGTAATCAGTTCCTACGATTTAGTTCCTACGGGAACGAAGTCATCGGTATTACGATCGGATTTTTTGTAGTGGTAGGCCTCTTTTGCAGGAGGCCGCCTGGGGAAGTACCACACCTTTGCCAGTTATTCATCCGCCAAGCAGTAATGTCCAAACATTACTGTGTTCCGGTATGAAGGGCAATGTTACCAGCGAAATTACTGGGCATGATGAGATTCAACAACTCATATCTCAGGGTGATAGGCGCAGTACAGTGCCGCGCAGAATTTTGAATTTTAAAATACTGGGTGGCACTGTGTCTGATATGGGCAATCATGATGCTTACCATCAGGCATCTGATGAGCTCGTCTTGTCACTTACTATCATAAAAAAAAAAAAAAAAAAAGTATTCGATTAATTAAGTCCAATGCTGGACATGGGCCTGCCCCATAAGGGGGTGCCAAATACTCGCTACGCTTGGCAGGCGGGTTGGTCACATACCTGGCTCCTACGGCAGCGACGGGTAGAGAGGGTAAGGTATAAACTCTACCGCCGGTTACCCCACGGCAGAGTACAGTTGGTACCATTCTCAAAGTGATTATTAAATGATGATAATTAACCTCAAATAATTAATCAGTACTTTTTATTGTAATACTATCGCCAACGATAGTAAGAAAGACTCGGTGCGATATTCACGCTCGTGCAAACAACAGGTTTTTATGGAATAAAAATAACTAACTCTGGTATGTTTTCATTACTCCAAACTGCTTCTAAAATAAAGAAAAAAAGGCTTGCGTTTGTTTTTGCGATCGCCGTTACACAGTCAAAAACAAAACACGATCGATCGACCTTTTGCAAACAGAAACAATATAATTAAATCAAATCAATTTGAATGTCGTGGAGTCTCGACACCATTAAAAGTGCGAAGGTCGCGAGTCGCGTCTATCAAACATCTTTCTTACGTCTTATCGCGGGAAAACGATAAAACTGCTAACCGTACTATTTCGGATAAAGTCGACAAAACGGTACGTTCCGATTGACAATTCAATCACGATTACGACTGTCTGCGATGTGATTAACTTCTTTTCGGGATTCCGTTGTTTGGATTTCCGCGAATCTTTGTATGTTATTTTTTTACTATTATTTTATTACAAACAGAACCATTGACTGACTTTAGAGTTTAAGTGCACTTTTGACATTGCATTTGGTATTCTTTACTATTTCGGAAGGCAAATAAAGCCGTTGATCCCGGCTGTTGGCATAGGCTATAGAAGATAGGTCATGTCAGAGAACAACGAGTGGACAACCTGAAAATTGTTATTAGTAACATTACGGTTGACTGGTTTGACAAGAAAAAGATGTACCTAGTAACACATACGAATATGACCACGGAGTTAACCACTTGGAAACTATTTTTAATATAGATTTAAAAGAGAACTATATAACATCAATTTCAAGAAAATTTCACATTTTAGGCACTGGTACAATTCGTAAGGATTAAAATATATCTTATATATAAGTGTCTAATAGCTGACTCGAAAAAATAAGACTTTACACATTATGCGGAAATTCCGTTGTTGTATCATTTGCGACATGCCTTCGTGGCGTAGTGATGGGAGGTGGATGTAAGCTCTACTGCTGATCATGAGGACCCAGGTTCAATCCCCAAGTCAGGCAAAGTGGGTGTACTATGGGGCTAGGTCCTGAGTAAACCACTGCCTAGCCTACTCCTTCGGAAAAAGGAGTGATACTATATTATGTTATCTTTCGCAGCGAAACGCATCATATCACATTAGATCGCATTTCAATGACTGACAGCGAGCATACAACTTGGAAGATCGGTTCACAATGATGGTCAGTTGCAGATTTACCGCAAGGAAAGTTCAGCGGAAATTTTACGCATTGTGTGGCAAAGGCCTTAATGGAACAAAAGATACCAGCCTACCCCAAAGTGACACCAAGCGACCCTTATAACTTTATAACGCTACGCCCAGTTTTCGTCATTTTCATTACCCAAGACATTTTTATATTATGTATTTTTATTTATTTTTTTATTTAGGCTGCCTCGACTGCCAATCAAGAGGTCCCGGGTTCGATCCCCAGGTCAGGCAAAGTGTTAAATATTGTATTTTTCCATTGGGAATTATCTCAATAACTGCCTGGAGTCTGGAACTGTGCCCGGTAGATGGCAATAGGCTCGCCTCCTATTACATGGGACCAATAACATACTGGCGAAATGTGGGTGTATCTACTATGGGACTGAGTCCTGGGTACACCTCTGCCTACCCCTTCGGGAAAAATGCGTGAATGTATGTTATGTAAGACATTTTTGTAAAGATACCTAGGGTTCGTGAGTTAATAACATCAGATAAAATACTGTATTATACAGACTTAATAGATAATGAGTCCCAGTAGACTCGTAGATCTTCGTTTCGTTCATTATCTAAATAATTCTACAAGAAACTTTATGTACGGTTTTAATTACCATTGTAAAAAAAAGTATGCAGGTTTTAAACTACGTTTTAGTTAAAATCAAACTCAAACTTACCATTATTCTTATCTATTTTCAACAGATACCTCAATATTATTCAACAACACGTTCTCGAACAAACTTTAATTAATATTCAATCAGTTAAAGTTATCACTTCAAAAGTTGTCACTCAACTCTGAACCTACACGAGTGGAAAACAAAAGACACGCGAAACACAATCATTCACTTGTTTTCTTTCTTTCTGGCCAGTGCATTCACGGAGGTTTGTTAAAAATTCAAAATTTAGAACGTGATAGTTTTACTCGCGCTTTCAAGGAACCTTTTTGGTTGTACGAGTAGCCGTTTCGTGAGCTCGAGTACCACTGCGATTGTAACACGCAACGCGCCTGCGTACGTGTGTCTGCACTCCTGATACATTTCTGCTTCAATTAATCCCAGCTCGGTACTCAATTACACCTCAGAGTGTTGCTCCCCTGGTAGCTTAAACTCTTAAACCGTTCAGGGATATTTAATTGAACGCGATGAGTTACGCCGCCGCTAAAGAGGGCTATTGTTATTCTTTGTGAGCGAAGATGGAAACTTTTTGCGAAAGCTGTAATTATATGGAGGGTGCAAGGTTATATTAGTCTATTATATATGTTACCTTCCAGCATAATCTGTGGTCTTATAAATCCTACTATATGTAGCCGTGCCTTTTTCATTAAATAATACTCGAACACTTCAGCATATTTTACATGATTTATGCCAAGCCCACCATCTTCAATCTAACAACGGAAATAATACACCTAAGCAAAGGACTAGTTCTCATAAATACCTCGATATAAACAACATCATTCCATCGCACTACCACACAGATGCATCATTAATTCGCTCAAAGCCACACAATAATCACATCATAGACAAGAAATCTCCAAATGACGTGCTACATCTATTATACGAGTACGACGCCACAGAGTAATCGACAGAGTAGCCGGATCAGGCTTTATCGTCCGGCAATAGAATAAATAGCATCTGGTCGCTAGTCGCTCCTAATCTTTACTGCAGAAATTAGGCTAACAACTGTTTGACAGCCGAATTAACTTAATCAAGTTTCTGAACCCTACTGATTAACGGGGGAAGGCTTTACTGAAACATCTATTAGGTTTAGTTTAACTAATAGTTTTAAGCTTTAGAGAAAGGTCGAGATTATAATGCTATCTCTTACTAGGTAACACAATTTGAGTAAGTCCGTAACTTGGTCCTCGTAGGAATTTTAAAGATTCTTTGTCTACATCATAACCTCATGATCACCTATTATACCCTCAACAAATGATTTATTCATCATCATCAGCTCAGCCATTAGTCATCCACTACTGAACATTGGCCTCCGCCCTAAAGGGGGGTTTTACATTGCCAAATCGAGTATTGACTCGACACGCTTGGCAGGCGGGACGTCGAGAGCAGTTTGATGGTTTTCTGCTGAGGATCTGTTACCCGTCCTCTGGATCTGTTACCCTAGCCTCTTACGGCAACCACGGGTAGAGAGGGAGGAGCACTATTCTAAAGCCGGTAACGCCACGGCAAAATGTATTAATAAATTACATAGAACTTTTTCCATCTAAAAGTAACTAATTGAATATTTAGAACAGCCAATCTGGCGCCTGAGACGACTTAAGGAAATGTAGGTTTGCCCAGAGCCGACACCACCCTCTCGACCTCACTGGCTGAATCCGCAGGAACGACATGTCGATACGTGCGGAACCAATTTGTTTGCAGGTGACTGCCACTTATTTCAGGTTGTATCCTACTCGTGCCTGACGTAGTCCCCAATGCGGATTTGTTCGAGTTTTCCTTCTCTAGATAGGTTGCGGTCCAACGCTGACGAGGCCTGCCTCCCCGAACTATGTGCAACGAATATTTGCACTAGATTCCCGCATAAGGTCTTCTTGAATTATGTTTAGTTCCAATAATAAGTCTTTTCCGAATTTAATTATGTACAAATAATATAATAAGTTTTCAGAAGTAAATTTGTTGTATCATATTTGAATTCATTGACGCATTTAAAATAACTATTTGTATTAAGAAAAAGGTACGGCAATAACTAACTATTTAGTTTCGTTAAGATTCTATGTATCACCTACAATACCTTCCGTTTTAGGATTTTGGTGTGGGTAGATTATTTTTAATTACATTTTTTAATTTTAAGGTAACGTCACTTTATTTTGTGGGCTCATACCAAACATGAAATCAATTTGACAAAATTTTTAGTCTCAGGAGGATAGTTTATCATGCTGAGGACGCTCTTCCATAACATGTTGTACACTTAAATGCAATGTAAAAGGCCTGGAAGGTTGTGTGTGAGGGTGTGTGTGTGTGTGTGTGTGTGTGTTTTGTGAGCGAAGCTAAAGATAGCTAAAGCTAAAAAACAAAATATAACTTTTTTATGTTCAAAATATGAATATTAACAAAAGTATGTAAAAGCTTTTTACTGTTGTATTATGTAGCCATTGGGCGTACTTTTTAATTTTTTCAGAGGAAGTTTCCCTGTTAACCCTTGTACGTACAATGTTGTGTTTTACGAACATTTCCTATTACAAAAAACGCTATAGAAATGACTTATTCTCCGTAAAAACTAAGCAAAAATATTGATTAGAATTCCTGAAACTTCACTACTTTTTCTAGGCCATACTTACTAGCTTTCCTTCACAGGATCTTCGCGGAAAAGATACCCTATGTCATAAGTTAGTTAATAATGTAATTATATTATCTTAATGTTATTCATATGTATCTTTTTTGTAGCACTAAGTTTGGCGGTTTGGATGTACGCTGTATAATGTCAACTTAGTAGTAATAAATAAATAAATTCCAGGCAACCGCGTGGTTGCCTGGAAGAGATCGCTCTGAGAGATAAGGCCGCCAATTGTTACACATTTTCTAGTTTTAATATTTGATTTTATTGTTTTCTGTACTAATTGTGATACCAATAAAGAGTTTTCTATTCTATTCTATTCTATTTTTATAAGTATTTTTGGCAATGTAAGGATTTGTGGATTTAGTCTGTGGCTTTGTCGCTGTCAACAAGAATATTGACAATGACAAGGTTACTGATTTGATATTAGAAGTACTGAGAGGTGATATACTCTATGGAATAGGCAGATAAGCAGGAAATATGGCGGCAAAGCAGTGATAATGGAATATGGAGTGAATTATGAGAAAAATATAGTAAAAGGAGGTGTACGAGGCTTGTTATAAGATTTAATAATTTCCTCTCGTCACATAAAATTAAAAAAAATCTAAACCTATGCTTTGTATTCAAACACATACCAACAGGTTCCAGTAGTTTCGGTGTGAAGAGGTAACAAACACGCACACATCCAACCAAACCATTTATTATTATTATTATTGATGTCAACCATAGGGACCTGAAGCCGCTTCGACCATTGCTGATCTATTGTGGCAGCCCTTATCGATTACAATTTCAGTACTTAAGCCCGCTGAATCTAGAAATTTCTCCAGATTTTTCGAGGTGTGATGTGTATCTCATCTGGTCGAATTATTTGTCGTCACAGATGGATACTTCTATTGTACATGAGTGGCCCGCATTCGCAGAGGACGTGCATAGCCAATTCCTCTTCTTCATGGCAGAATCTGCACTCGGCTTCCTGGACTAGCCCCATGTTCATCATATGTTTGTTTAGTTTACAGTGGTCTGTAAGTATTCTGATCACTGCACAGGTTTTATATCTACTGAGCTGAAGAAGCTCCTATGATATTTTATTGTTGTATCCCTTGACGACGGCTTTGGAATGTGTTTGTCCTTCTACATACTTCCACAGAACCCTTGCCTCCTGAATGCATTTTTGATGTAGCAGATTTTAAGTTTGTTGTTTTGTAGTTCCACAGAACCAAAGATAGATCATTTCTTTCTTTATCAATGGTCCAAACTTGTCGTCCCAAGCTGTTATCGGATCTGCGTGCGATATGAAAAACGTATTTCCACTTCAGTTTGCTTAATCTTTGCTTAATCCAATATGAGCACAAGTAATTATTACTTAACCGATTATCTTCTACGAGCCTTTACATAAAATCTTAACAACTTCCCACTCCTAGTTAAGAAATTGCCAGTTAATGACCCCTTAACGTTAACTTTTCCGAATCCTTTCGATGTCAGCCCATAAAAACAGTCTTAAAAGCTTTAGCACCTACGTAATTACCTTCACAATGGGTATATAACAAATCTACTTAAGTTAACTTAACAATAGGGGGGAGAAGATGACAAACAGAGGTTTCGGGAAAAAAATATCTTACCAAAGTTGTTTGAAATAAATTCTTAAGAACTTTTAAAATATAATAACGAAAAGCCTAAGTACGCTTTGCCAAAATGATAACACAAAAATAGCCCAAAATTGATACCTATGCTTACATACTCGCATATTATAGGCACCCATTTTCAAAAAATACATTTTTCGGCAAGCCATGGTCGGTTAATGAGGAAATGTCTTTTCATAACCAACATAATCTACCTATAAGCACATAAGCCAATAGTAATGTATTTAAAATAAAATCATATTATGAACAAAGTAAAAATGTTACCAAAATCGTCGGATAAACCGTTTGATCTCGATAAAAAGGTCGCTTCCTTATTTTATAACATTAGGTCAGCTTCAGTAGATTTTACTCTGTACCAATAATGAGGGTTTTTATTCGAAATAAGTCGTCCGTCCATTATTTTTTATTATCAGGTAAAGAGATAAGGGGTTCGAGGCATTAGAATAATCCATCGATAATATACCTCAATAGATCTAACGTCATGTTATTTTTATTCTAAATAAAGAAAAATATAATCATTATAAATAAATAATAATTTGAATGTATACTCCAACTTATAATATTAATTCGTGGCAGGTGCCGGAGACTCTATCAACAGCCCGGATACCATCCATCTAGAAATCACACTATAGCCAAATCAAGTAGTTTCCATCCATTCACAATAGTCCTTGCAGCTGGGGCTGTCTTTGACCTTATCTTCTGTATATGGTTTAAGAGATGGACCCGATACCCGGCTTCTCCACGTTGGACTTAAAAATGATCACCGTGCACGCCTATCAAAAGATCAGGTATATAGCCTGTGTTTTCCAGCTACATAATTATTATTAGTACATTGTGGTGTTACATAACATTATGATAGATAGATAGATAGATAGATTAACACTTTATTGTACACCTTACAGCGAACATAATATTATGTAAATAAAGTAGGTACAGATAGTCTTAGGCTAGTACAAGTGGCGGTCTTATCGCTTAAAGCGATTTCTTCCAGACAACCGAACGGAAAGGACAGAAATTATAAATATTTCTGGTCGGCAGTGTACTCATTGTTGTTTTAAAAAAAATAATAATAAGAAAAAAATAAATAAATATATAATATAATTATATAAGTAAATAAATATATAATAAAACACATCATATATACATACTTTATACTTACATACATAATACACATACATACATAATACACATATTATAAACATATAATATATATAAATATAACGAACAGGTGAGTATACATAATTGTACATGAGACTAATAAGAACAAAGTGACAAGTAATACTTGTTGACTTTAGTTTTGAATGCATACAGTGATCGAGACTGACGTATTTCCAAGGGTAAGTTGTTCCACAATCGGGCAGCTTGGACACTAAAAGATTTGTCGTAAAAGGAAGTAGCATGTGAAGGTATTCTCAGGAGCAAAGTTTCAGAAGACCTTAAAGAGCGACCATGACCTGCATGAAGAAATTCAAACCGTTGTTTGAGATAGCTCGGAGATGAAGGATTAAATAGTATATTGTAAAGAAGATATAGAATTCGTGCGTTCCGCCGAAAGCGAATGGGGAGCCACTTGAGCTGAGCACGAAAAGGAGAGACATGGTCATATTTGCGTAGTCCAAATATGAACCGAATGCAGAAGTTTTGAAGGCGCTCAAGTTTGTCAAGCTGTTCTTCGGTAAGATCTAAGTAGCATGAGACAGCGTAATCAAGGTGAGGCAATAGAAGAGATTGGGCAAGTGAAACTTTAGTAGCTGTAGGAAGGAAGTTACGAAGTCGTCTAAGTGAACCTGCAGATGCGAACATTTTCCTGCTTACTGCATTAATCTGTGGTTGCCACGTAAGACATTGATCAATGATCAGACCCAGATTTCGAACTTCTCTGCTATATGGTACATTAACACCTTCAAAAACTATTGGTGGTAGGGTATTTAGATCTGTCTTTGAAACCATTCGAGAGCTTCCTACTATAATTACCTGCGTTTTTGAAGGGTTGACTTGAAGACCAAAAGCTCTGCTCCACAAAGATATCCGGTGTAGATCTTTATTGATTAATGCAATGCAATTATCTAAGTTTTGAACAGTAGCCTGTGAATAGATTTGAAGATCGTCTGCATAAAGGTGGTAGGAAGAAGTAAGATTTTTGGAGATGGAATCAATAAAAATTGCGAAAAGAAGTGGAGATAGCACACCGCCCTGTGGTACACCAGCCGTAGTGTTGCACCATGAGGAGCATAACTCATCAAGGCGAACCCTCTGCCGGCGCCCAGACAGATAACTTTGAAACCGGCTTGTCACGGCCGGTGATGCATTAATAGAGCGTAATACAGATAAGAGGATATCAATATCGACGGTATTGAAGGCGTTACTGAAGTCCAAAAGGACCAGATCGGTTAGTTCCCCTTTTTCCATACCGGAGCGAATGTCTTCGGTAACCTTGGTAAGTGCAGTGACAGTGCTATGTGCCGGTCGGAATCCAGATTGGTGAGGATTTAAAAGTTGATTTCTGGCAAGGAAGGAACTCATTTGGTTGTGGACTAGGCGTTCGAGGACTTTAGACAGGAAAGGCAGGATGGGTCTATATTCAGAAAATGATTTAGGATTAATTTTTTTTGGAAGAGGAATAATTTGGGCATCCTTCTACAAAGAAGGAAACGCTCCATAGGTAACAGAGAAATTTAGGACATGGCAGATAACAGGAAGGATAATATCAAGGGTAGGAATGACCATGTTGCGGCTAATACCATCGACACCAACAGCATTAGACACAATGGATAGTACGCTTTTTTTAACATCAGTGGCCGTGAACTCGCTGAAAAGAAAGGGAAAAAAATTAGGTGTGGGTGAATGTGAGAGAAGGCTTAGATTATGAGCTTTATCAGATGCATCAATAGTGGGTGCAGAAGTAAAATGGCTATTAAGGGCATCGATATCCAATCCTGTGGAATGGAATCTTGGCGAGACTTGCCAACACCCAAGGTTCGGAGGAACTTCCAGACTTTGGCGGAATCCTCATTACTTACGGACTCATGAATGTGGCGGCGCTGTGCATCCCTACACACCCTATTGCAACGATTACGGGAACGAGAATACACAGACTTATTAGTGTCACTCAGGCAAGTCTTATATTTGGTCTTAGCAGCAGCCTTCTTATTGATCAGCTGCTTGATGTTGTCGTTCAACCAAGGTGCAGGAAAATGTTTGGTCTTGATCCGCGTAAATGGGGCATGGACGTCATAAAGATTCATTAGCGTCGAGTTAAAAACGTTAACCTTTTCATCAATGGAATCAGAAGTAAATAATGACGTCCAGTCAACATTTAGAAGATCATTTCGAAGAGCTTCGATGTCCATGCTACCAAAATTGCGCTGTAGTATAATTTTGGGCTTGGACTTAGGTGGACGCACTTTATATGAGAGAAATATCAGGTCATGGTATGAGAATAGATCAGCTGAACATTGGCCATGTTTGGCCACGTGATCAAGAGAAGAGACAATTAACAGATCAAGAAGAGATGGTGTGGAATTGGGGAAGTGATGGGTTGAGTTTAGAGGGAGAATGTGCATATTACTAGATTTTATAATAGATTCTAATGCCATGGAACGATTATCTTTTTTAAGTAAGCAAGTATTAAAGTCACCCATTATGATT
Organism: Hemistola chrysoprasaria; assembly: GCA_947063395.1. Taxonomy (NCBI): domain Eukaryota; kingdom Metazoa; phylum Arthropoda; class Insecta; order Lepidoptera; family Geometridae; genus Hemistola; species Hemistola chrysoprasaria. The sequence goes on along the minus strand of OX346716.1, from coordinate 12,916,527 downwards.
GAGTGCTCATATGATGGAGAAAGATTTTCAAGTATATTTTCAAAAGAAGAAAAATAGTTGACACTGGCTGAAGGGCTATAATAGACTCCGAGTAGTATCTTGGTATGAGAAAGAATCACTTCGATAAACAGATGTTCCCCCGCACAAGTGGGGGGTGGCTGTGCAGACATATCAACAATGGAAAAGGGGATATGAGCGCGTAGATATATAGCTACACCACCACCACCCTTGCCGACACGGTCATTACGTATGAGGTGGAAGCCGGGTAACGGATAAATATGGGAGGAAAGAGAAGGCTTCAACCAAGACTCGGAAACTAAGATAGCGTGAATGTTAGCTTGTTGCTCGAAAGTTGCCAACAGGTCTGGGAAATGTGCTGGAATACTTTGTGCATTGATGTGGACAACATTGAAGTTTTTAGAGATATCAGAGAAGTAAGAAACTAAAGAGTCAGAAAGAGCGGGAATGCTTACAAAGCTGCCATCACTGGAAGAAGAAAGAGATAAGAAGTCATCGTCACTGTCGTATGCATCACTACTATCATTTAAACTCAACATAATAATAATAAAATAATAATAATAATACAATATATAAAAATAATATACTGAATAATATTATATAAATATGCAGAATAATAAATATAACATAACCAAATAAATAAAAGACCAGCAAACTATTAAATTCCACCCACCGGTTGTGTGCAACAAATCAGAGTAGGTACATAATATTAAAATTAATGAATTAACACTAAATCACTTCTTAATAAGTAACAATAATTTCAAGTTATATATAAAGCTTAGAATTAACATCGAATTTACCCCATTAACAACAAAAACTTCACATACATATTCATATACATTGTCATTGGCAATATACAAACCGCATACTGACAGAGAGAAAAAAAAAAAAAAAAGCAGCCAAAGAGACAATGACAATAGAAGGCCAGGTGACAGATGACAGTAGTGAGTCAATCTCAATAACGACATCCGTCTGTGACATCAAAAGTTGCGAAATACAAGAAAATTTTAAAGTAATCAGAAGGTGGAAAAACAAAATTTTGTTAGAACAGATTTAAATAGATATAAAACACAAATGACTTACCTATAGAGAAAAAAAAAAAAATCTATTGAAGTAATGTAAAAGTAAAGATAATGTCTACCTACATAATTGTGCTTAACATCTGCAGCAAAATGTATTGGGGCAAATTGACTCAAAAGTCCTATGTAATAACGCTTACATTACTTTTTAGCACATGCACGTTTACTTGTTTTGGACACTTTCTTCACGGGCCCTGCTGACGGCTTGGCAGGACTCACAGCTTCACTCGCAGGCTGGAGGATGCTGTCCAACTCACTGAGAGAGGTCACTCTGCGCCGGACACCGTCGGAATCCAAAACAATGATGATCCCATCTCGCGTCCAGCTTCTGGAGATTCCGAAGCGCTCCCGAGCTGCCACAAATGCCTCATACCGTGGTTTCGTCAGAAATTCGGATATTGTCACACCTGTGCCCTTGAGACGAGTCTTTGCAGACCACATTTTTCCACGGACAGCCATTTTTTTTTTTTTTCTTTTTTTTTTTTTTTCTCACTTTTATCCTCGGGCAGTTCATGAAAAAGGAGCATTTTCCTGCGATCCCTCATCTCCATATTATCAAATCCTCTACCCAAGAGTCCTACCTGATGTTGTAGAGACTGTAGTGCAGTTACCACAAATTGCTTGAACGCCAGATAGTCATTCTCCAAAGAGGAGGAGGAAGATGTCGATGTCCCAGAATTCTTACAGAACTCTGATTCAAATTGCTCCATTCTCGAGTTGAACACTTGTGCTAGTTGCGCCATTGAAACTTTAAGTGAATCCATGTACAATTATTGAGGTTGTGATTACTTGTAAATAGTCAAGTGTCTTGCAAGGATAACACACACCGGCAGGTAGGAGTATGTTTGCTTTAATTTAATACATAAATTTTATATAAATAATGACTTTATTTATTTTAAATATACAAAATATTGCAGAGCTAACTAAAGCTAAACCAATCTTTACAAATACACGCAGAAAAAAAAAAAAAAAAAAAATATGTTCAGTGTGTTCCAACAGTTTGCCCTTTGCGAGCATATTTATTTTATAACTAATGAGAAAGAGACTCGCGTCTTCCTTAAATATCTGAAAGTCTGACTACTTACAGGCTTTAGGTAACTGAAATAATTATCCTTATCTACGATCCTCATCGGTAAGTAACCTTGATCAAAATATTTTTTCTTTCTTAATTCAAAGCAAGAGTCGTTGCAGATTTTATCGCCTCCGAGGTTTGTCTCAAAGATTGGCGTGATCCTTTCTGTAACTGATATTGACATCCCTTTCATTGTTCAAGCCATCTTGTTAACTTTGAGGATGAACCGAGCGTTACAAAAGGGACGGAATGTAATGAAAAAAATGTAAAGGTTTCGAATTTTGTTGTACAATACGTCCCGGTACTTATAACGGAGTAAATACCTCGGGTGTCGTTTCGAACTCTGAACTGATAAAAGGAAATGTTTTGGCTTTTATTATTGTGTGTATATGTGTGCGTGTAAATATGTTGAAATTTTAGTCGTCCTGGTACTTAAAAGCCTCGTTTTCTGATGATGGAGTAAACAGTACATTAGGAGAGGAGTAGATGAGGAGGGATGTATTGCAGGAACCTCTGCAATACAAAAGTAGTGTCCTTCAATTATTAGGCAAGTAATTTTAATAAATAAGCCACAAGATATTGAAACACTTTCACAGGCTTTTTAATACAGACTCTCTTTCCATTGAAGATAATTGATTGACATTTTCTTCAGCCCTAGGTATCTTCCAAAAGATAGAACCTACATCAAAGCCTGAGTATCGTAGAATCTAGCTCTCAAGAATAGATTTAAAAGGACTTGTGAGAAAGATACTAAGTACTGAAGACACCACTTATACTTGACAGCTGAGAAAAAGTGGATTCCACTGTTGGTTTCTCAGAAAGTATTTTTCTTCCCACTTCGCTTATTTATTATTTCGACGCTTAACATTTTAGATCAAAAGGAAAAGAAGCAATTATTATGATAATCTTTAATCTGTACACAAAGAAGCAGATTTATTCTATTATAAAGCATAATCATCATCATAGATATTCAAGTGGACTACTTTGATCATTTTTAGCAGTCTATGTACAAGTATGTAATTAGATATGGTCACGAAAACTAAAACTTGTAGTGGTAGGCCTCTTTTGCAAGGGGCCGCCTGGGGAAGTACCACACCGTTGCCAGTTATTCATCCGCTAAGCAGTAATGTGCAAACATTACTGTGTTCCGGTCTGAAGGGAAATGTTACCAGCGAAATTATTGGGCATGACAAATTTCAACAACTAATATCTCGGGGTGACAGACGCAGTGCAGTGCAGTTTGATTTATTAAAACACTGGGTGGCACTGTGTCTGATATGGGCAATCATGATGCTTACCATCAGGCACCTGATTTGCTCTTCTTGTCGCTTACTGTCATAAAAAAAAAAAAACTAAAAACGTTTCAATTAAATGCGTACAATAAAAATGCGATGCAAAAGAAAATTTTAGAGCTTTGCTTACAAAGAAATACGTTTATACGACGCTCACGGGCAACAGCAGCACATAAAGAACGAAAAAAATTTTTTTTTTAATTTTAAACGTAAATATAAGAAGTATACATATATTTCTGATCGAGTTTACCAATTACATATTTTTTGAACTATACTTTTCTACTACGTATTTTACTGATATTAAGCAGAAAATTTAAGAGGTTTTTTTTGCTAGTGATTGTACATCGTACCTACCTTTCCACTGTACTGCAACACTGCACCATACCACTGAGCACCTAGACTAGGAAGGTACTCATCCGATTTTGATCAATGATGTGTCTAACGGAAACTTTTCTGCTAATAATTCACATACACATAGATTCAATTTTCCTGTTTGTCCATCTGACAGGATTGTACGTATCAGCAAATTAGGCACCCACACGCTTTCTGAACATCAATATTCATCTAATGATCAACAAAATATTAGCAGTATTCATTGGTTCAAATACTTATTTGCTTGGTATAAATACTAATTCGGTTCTCTTTGATTTGTGAGAGGATCGAACGTATGTAGAATAATAAACTTCTAACGGCGTTTAGTATGTCTCAATACATTATGTGGTATAAACTGGAATACAAGTTGTTACTTAATAATTTATTATTGTAAGGAAAAACTTAAAGGAAAACTTATCAACTACTCAGATCTATGGTCCCTTGCGGCTGTAATAAAATCATACTTCTACGTTAACGCAATAATAATAATAATAATAATAATATAAGAAAAATATGGGACAACTTCCACACACGGTCATCTGATCCTAAAATAGGCTAGAAGCCTGTACTATGGTAACCAGATGACTGATATACATACTTACATAACCTTATAACAACCCAGACACAGATCAAACAAACATGTTCATGCACACAAATTTAATGTTTGACCTGGCCGGGGATCGAACCTGAGCCCTGCGGCACAGAAAGCAGAGTTACTACCATCAAACGTTATTGCCATTTTACTGCATATTTCAATACTTTGTGGAAGGAAACCAATAGATGGCGCTGTATGTTCTTGGTATCTAGGTATGGAAACCTACACATGACTTCTGCCATTTTGTTCTAGAATTGAAATATCTGCAACGGTACGTAATATATCTTATACGACGAAAAAGGTGGGAATTGCCACAATACATCTCATAAGCAGAAGTTCAAATACCGTTTTATTTCACGCGAGGGTCTGTCCTTTGCTTTGTCGAACTTTTATTGACTTTTATTAACTTTTATTGACGCTTTTAGGATTTTCAGGGATGTGACATAATCCGTTACGATTTCTTTTTACATAATAAATAAACCTAATTATTAAAATCCTTATTAATTGATACAATAACTACTAAAACCGGTCAATGAAAGATACTCATATCAACAACTCAAGTTTATGATCCTATGCTGCTGTAAAAATATCAAACTTTTAAGTCAACGCAATTATAAGATACGGCCATTTATTACCGCACTTTGCTACTGAAAATCTATAGGGTACTTCCCTTTGGCCCAGAATCAAAATCACAAAACCGTAAAATATTACCAAAAAAATTGAGTTTAATAACATGTTTGAAACCCTACACTAAGCATGCTTAGCAAGGTCTGCAACCGTAACAACTAATTAACAATACATTTAATTCTAAAATAAACAAAATTCATAAAATCACTTTTCCCAGTTATATTTTTCAAACCTAAATATGCAATCCAGGTAGCTGCCGACAATTCCCGGCCTCAGGAACGATACGACCGCATTTACGCAGCGCAATTAGCACCTGATTAGAGGACTTCAACTAAACTGCCCCTTTACTTACTCGTGAAATATTTGAACACGCTTTTAGTTAGCTATTTCAAACGCTTTGTAAGCTCCATGCAATCAGTTGAACCGTATTATGCATGTTGAAAGGTAACCGCTTTATGAAATTTTATTAAAAACAATTATTATTTTCATTTGAAACAATTTTGTTACAATTTTACTTAATATCTTTAAAATGAATTTAGGTTAATGCCAATAATTATAAGCCACAAAACTAATTTAACAAAATTTACGTATTTTTGTTTATTTCTGTGTATTTTTTTACATAATATACGTGGGTTTACAGTGTCAGCACTTTCATAACATTAACTTATATGTAAAATATAATTTATCCATAACATACATTCACGCCTTTTTCCCGAAGGGGTAGACAGAGGTGTACCCAGGACTCAGTCCCATAGTAGATATACCCACATTTCGCCAGTATGTTATTGGTCCCATGTACTAGGGGGCGAGCCTATTGCCTTCTACCGGGCACAGTTCCAGACTCCAGGCAGTTATTGAGATAAATCTTAATGGAAAAATCCAATATTTAACACTGCCTGACCTGGGGATCGAACCCGGGACCTCTTGATTGGCAGTCGAGCATGCGCCCTCTACGCCACCGAGGCAGTAAAATATAATTTATTATACAGTGAAGAATAAGCTACAAAAGTTACAGAAACATCTATAAGACAAATAAAAAGATGACAGATTCTTTCCCATCCCTAGCTCTTCGTGATTCTCAAAGGAATCGGCTCGACGAGCAAACATCGAATTCCTCGGGACACACAAGTCTATGTACTATGTTGTCCCTTTACTTTGCACCGGACAAAGTGATCACTGCATTCTATCCACGTAGTACCTATATACGTAGTATTTCCCTTGCACTTTAAGTTTCCAGGTTCCAAATTCATGTTTTTTGTCAGGTACAGGATACTTTTCTTGCATTCTGATAACGTCGTCGAATCATACCAGTAAGGATAAATGTTTGTTAGGAAACTTACCTGATGTTTTAAGCTTTTAGAACGACGTAATATTAATTATTGCCGTGCCGTGAAGTTAGCTTTAGAATAGTGCTCCACCTCTACCCGTGGTTGCCGTAAGAGCCGGCTAAGGGTTAACAGATCCAGAGGTCGGGCAGTAGCGTCCTCTGCAAAAAAAACCATCGAACTGCTCTCGACAACGCCTGCCAAGCGTGTCAAGTATTGGCAAAACCCCCCGTTATGGGGTTCAGTAGTGGATTACCAACGGCTGAGATGATGATGATGATGATGAATAGTAATTATTGTATTAAGTTTATTGTTTGATATATCCAATATTGTTGATAATATTATATTATAATTGTATGAAATAAATTTTGATAAGACTTTATAGACAATTATCATCATCTCAGTCGTAGGAGGTCTAATGCTGGCTGCTGGACATAGGACTCTTCCATAAGGAGAGATTTTGCCAAAAGTTGTCACTCTTAACAGTTTGGCCAGCTCATAAGTTCAACATCAGTTCAATGGTTCAATTAACACAGAGGACGCTGCCATGTTCTGGATCTGATAACCCTTGGCCTGTAGCTCTTAATCTCTTCTGATATAGATAATATCTCCTTGTAATTTTTTATTCTACATATTAAAATACATATTAAACATATTATGTACATATACATATATTTTACATATTAAAATCTTTCGAAACAATGCAAATTTTAACAATACTAAACAAAAAGGTACTACGGTTGAGGTTACAACGTTAATACAAATTCGTCGTAATCGTAAAAAACATCACATTTTAAGGCACCGTATCCCCGATAAAAAAAAGTATGTATTGTACACAAAACACACAGAAGAAAACAAAATAATATTGGAACTTTTACACGAAACACGCAAAAGAAAACATAACCATTCAGTATCTAGACAGAAAGATTTACAAAGACACAACTCCGACTGTCCTCTTAGCTGTACAAAGTGGTCGCCGTATTCTGCACACGTTTTTGTTGCATTGCTGCGGCAGCGCTGTGGCGAACTGAGGACGGACTGTCTTTTTACTCTAAAGTTAGGTAACAGTTTATTTTGTAACAAATCGTTGTAGTTTCATACTTTGACGTGAAACTGCACAAAATGTTGCGTTCACAACTTAGTTGTAGCTTATGAATAAAAGTACCCATTTAGGCTCTCGTACCTAACACAGCTCTGCACTGGCGCCTTATATTATAAACAGCTTTAAAATTATTTTCAATAAAGTCGTATAGCTGTGAACAGTTATAAAATACCTATATAAAACAATTTTAATATAATATAAAAAAATGGGTTATAAATAATTAAATCTTAATATTTTAAATTTTTAGACAAAGCGGTCTACTCGCATGAAATACAATACGAATAAGGAAAGAAAAATTGCCCCGCCCGTGGGTGAAATTTTTCTTTCCTTATTCGTATTGTAAATCCTTTTAGTTATTTTTTGTGTTACATTTAACAATTCCATTAAAATTTATTAACTGCAAAGGTTTTATTTTAAAAGTAAAATGTGTAAGCATTTTAAAACCATTGATTGAAAGGTTGATACAACAGAACACAGAAACACACAGATGATACAACAGAAGAACTATTGATAGTTCTTTTTTACACACTTCGATCAAAATAAATTAAAGAAACTACCAACAAATCGTGCCTTTAAAGGAGTTGGGAGTCAAAAAGCTGACTCAAAAGCTGTAACAGCGAAATATGTTAGTAATTTCTCAATGTCAATGTACCGAAATAGCGCTCGCTAGCAGAGTTCCACGAGCGAAACTTTACCATATTATGTTGACTAAAACCTCTTAATACTGAAATTAGTATTTCTGCACATAAAAATCGATGTCCTGCCTGACACACTCCCTGATCAACGTCCAGACTCAATGCTTAGATATAGAAATCTAAAATATTGCAGATAGGTTTTTTTATGTATGACAGAGAGGAACTGGAATGAAGTAACGGGAATTTAGCTAGTTCTTGAATGAAAAAGACTATTATTGTAGGCACATGTTTGATAAATCTTTTTAGATTTTTTTAAATAAGTAACTATCTGCATTAATAAGTATAGATTATTACACATAGGGCTAAAGAGACCCATTGTTTACGAGGTAGTTTTACCCCTAGCTTCAGCGAGGGTGTAAATAAAAACGGAGTTATATTGTATTTTAGCGCCGTGTGTTACACTTCCACTCTTCACTATGATTGAGAGAAAATAAAATTATTTATTTCATCAATATTTACGTATTATATGTAAAATGTAAAATGACTTTTTGAGAAAACTCAAACTCAAACTCAAAAAGATTTGTTCAAATAGGTCATACTTTGACACTTTTGCACTTCAATGAAGATAAACAGTAATGTGTCTGCCGTGCGTTCGGAAAGATACCTCTACAAGAAGAACGCACAAGAAACTTTTAGGGCTTAATTGGAGCAAGAGGAGTGAAAAAAAATTTATTTCTACTTCATAATATTAGGTATAATAAATTAATAATTTTGTAAATCACGGACATTAATTTAAATAAATAAATCAGTTATAGATCAGTTTTGAACCAAACAAAATACCAATATCACAGCTTACCTCATTGATATTTAACACAACACAAAGTTAATTTAACTTCATATACAACCGAATACACACGTTATTGGTGAAATAATTAAACTGAAATACCAATATACAAATTATTTGGCCATAACGTAATTACCTGAGTTTATATCAATAATGATAATAAATTTTAATCACTGGGTTGGAAAACCACGATCTTGCACATAATATTAATTATTTTATGATTAATAACAATTAATAAATATTAAACCCGAGAGAAGGGCCGACCGCTACAACGATGGGTTGATGACATCCGAAAACACGGAGGTCATGATTGGATCAAAAGGGGATAAAAAGATCGCCTGAAAGAGTAGTGGAGAGGCCTAGACTGGAGTAAGAAGAGACTGCTATGATGATTAATATATTATGAATTCACTAGCGTAATGCCCGCGATGAAGCGTTCGCGGAGACTCAAACTCAAAGATTCAGTAAGAAGTAAGATTCAGGACACATTACTTATAGTGTGGTATCTGGTCAGACCGTGAGCGAAGACTTATCATTAATCTAAGCTACAACTAATAAAAAAAAAAATATGACCATAGATAGATAGATAAATAGATAGATAAATTCTTTATTATTACACCACATCTTAAAAAACTTAACACTAAAATGGAACAATAGGAATATGTCTAGTGTAACAATTGGCGGTCTTATCGCTAAAAGCGATCTTTTCCAGACAACCGAGACAATATAGACAATTAGCACAATACAGAATCTGCGTAGCTTCCCAATTAGACCCAAAAACTGTTTCTTTATCACAATTTCTACGTTATTTCTGTCCCAGAAAAGCCCATGAAGTGGTTTGTTTTCGATTCGCTAACATCTGAGTGGCCTCCAGCTTCGTATGCCCAAAGCAAACCATTCAGTGTCGAGTGTGATTAAAACGGCCAGATTGTAGCTGACACGTAAACATTGTCTGCTCCTATGCTAGATTACCGAGCACACCCCACTGGCCTCTTCACGCCACTCAGAGCGTTGGCTTTCCAAAAGAGCCTTTGTAATAGTATTGACGTTACCGTGGTGTAAGTTTTATGTATCCCCGATGTTAGGAAAGAAATTTATTACATAATATAGCATAAGAGCACGACTTTTCCCCGAGGTACACCCACATTTCGCTTTTTTTGGTCCCATGTAATAGGGGGTGAGCCTATTGCCATCTACCAGGAACAGTCTTTGGCTTCATTGAGCTTAGGCTGTCATTAAGATAATGCCTAGTATAAAAATTCAATAAAACTTCTTCCTGACCTAGGGATCGAACCTGGGACCCCATGGTCGGCTACTGCCGAGCTTACGGCCACCGATGCATTTCTATTACGTACATAAATATTAATATGAGAAAATCTCTATTAAAATCTAGACCGAAATTGATAAGGTGTCGTTTTCTGAAATATCAAAAGAAACTTTGAAAATGGTATCTCTTCACAAAATTTATTTGTTGACAATTTTAAATTCAAATATAAAACCTAATCAAAAGAAATCCAATTTATCTTTCTTCAGTATTTGTTAACTCATAAAATAAAACGTCGCATTCGCATACCACTAGACAGTTCATTATACAAAATTTAACTCGATTCAGCGAAAGCCAGCTCAACTCAAAGAAAGTCCTTCGAAGTTACAACTGCTTAAAATTCGCCACCTCATAAAAATATTCATTTCACAACCTAAACGTGGGTTCAAAGGTCGGCAGCGCGCATTACTCAATTACTCGAATGGCATTTATCTTCATATTTCAAGTGATGCTTGGCATCTCTCAGTTTTATGGATCGAGCGTTTGCGTGCTCAATGTTTGACATAATGAACTACTTAAACCTCCTACCATGTATTACCGTTTGCTCCGAACGAGAGTATTTGAATAAGAGAAGAGTGAGTAATAAACTTGTTACTGGCTGCAGAAGTGTATAAAATTGGCTCAAATGATAACGCAAACATGGTTTCTGTGCGAGTGACGCCTTTATTGCTTCATTTTGCATTGTTTCTTTTAGAGCTATTTGGCGTTGATTTGACGTCATAGCTTTTTTATAGGGATTCCTCCGTTCGGCATAAATTTTTAATCATAAAATTGAATGGCATAACGATTTCGCATAACTATTATTAGCATAATAATATCTTGGCATAATTCTGTAGCATAGTAAAACGTTTATCATAATTAGTAATTGGTCTAACATGTTTAGGCATAATTTAATTTCCCATAAATTTTAAGGCATACTAATAATTCGTCTAATAATCATGTGGCATAAAAATATATTGCGAAATCCGATTCAGTTGGTTAGGTAAGGTTAGTTTTATTATTATTTATTAGGGCTTTCATGACAAAGAAGATTATGTATAAATTTCAATATGTGACTGCCTCGGTGGCGTAGAGGGCGCATGCTCGACTGCCAATCAAGAGGTCCCGGGTTCGATCCCAGGTCAGGCAAAATGTTAAATATTGGATTTTTCCTAATGAGGAATTATCTCAATAACTGCCTGGAGTCTGGAACTGTGCCCGGTAGATGGCAATAGGCTTGCACCCTATTACATGGGACCAATAACATACTGGCGAAATTTATTTATTTATTTATTTATTTATAATCAGATGCTTGCCACGCTTACAGAAAGTCCAACACGCGAAGCAAGCCAAAAACAACAGTATCTACTTAACTACTTATTATATACCTACTACATATTTATAATAATTATCATGGTAAAATAAACTTACGAAAAATTTTATAACATTAACTTAAAAATAGAATACACACATTCAGAAAGCTTTTAAATTTGTGTGAAATATGTCCACTTCAGATTGTTGTGCGATCAGAGCGTTGAGTAGACGCAAGGCCTGTGCAGTGGGAGCATATTGTGCGGTTTGTGTTAGTGTGGACGGTGTCATGAACATACGGAACGCACACAGCCGCTGCTGCCGGACCGGCGTAAACAATGCGCACCGAGCCAAAGCACTCGGGTTATCTATTTTGCCATTGAGTAGCAGGTAATAATGAGATAAGAGCGCACACTTTCGCCTCAACTCCAGAGTATTAATACCTACCATTCCGGCAACGAACAGAGATGGATATAAATAAGGGTAATATCCGTAAAGTTTTCTGTATAAGAAGCGAGCAAATTTACGCTGCACTCTTTCCAACATAATTTTGTACTTATGCTCATGCGGGTCCCAAATCACCGAATTATACTCCAATCTACTCCGTACAAAAGCAAAATAGAGTGTGCATATAGCATTTCTATCTTGTAACCTAGAAGACTGGCGCAAGACGAAGCCCAGAGATTGAAACGATTTTTTGCATATATTCAATATGTGAGTATTAAAAGTCAGTTTAGTATCCAAGGTAACACCAAGGTCTACAATTTCCGTAACACGCTGCAGCCCGACGTTTGACATATGGTAGTTGTGTTGGATGGGTGCGCGCGATCTGGTAAATGAAATAATTTTACACTTTGAAGTGTTAAACTCCAGGTTCGCCCCATAGTACCACACTGTCTATGTCGGCCTGCAGCGCCTCGCAGTCTGTCGAGTCACCTATCCCCAGGCACAGTTTTAAGTCATCGGCAAACATATAGCATTCCGCCGTCTTGACGACCCCGGGCAGGTCATTTATCATGATGAGGAACTGTGTTGGTCCTAGCGTACTTCCCTGGCTTACACCAGAACAGGTGGGCAGGAAATGTGGGTGTATCTACTATAGGACTGAGTCCTGGGTATAGCTCTGCCTACCCCTTAGGGAAAAAGGCGTGAACGTATGTTATGTATATGTATATATCAATATGCGTTTATAATCCTATGCTTTATAAAATTATCATCATGGCAGGCGGGTTGGCGAGCGCAGTTTGATGGTTTTACGCAGAGGACGCTGCTGCCCGTCCTCTGGATCCTATAGCCCTTAGCGGGCTCTTACGGCAACCACGGGTAGAGAGGGTGAGGTACTATTCTAAAACCGGTAACCCCATGGCAACATATATTATGCTTCATAAAATTATGCCTCATTACTATTATGCTAATAGTATTTATGACAATAAACATTATGGCAAAATATGTGTGCCTAATAATATAATGCGAAGTAATCATTATACTGAATGTTGCTATGCCAAAGTATATTATGACAATACATATTATGCGTTTCACTAGTAAACCCTCTTTACGTCATATAAGTCTTCCGCCACTAAATTCAGATCCTATTTAACAAATAAAGTACTCTAGTGATCTCCAAACACAAATCATTTGTGACAACGTTCTTAACTTAGGTTATCAAATTCTAACTTCATCTAAAGATCCCATTTCACAAACTGGTTAGTTAGTACAAGTATAACCTTAATTGGAACTGAGGGTATCTGAGAGCCCTTTTCTCTCATATAGATGCTGTGAACTATGAGTTCTGAGGCGCTTTATAATTTAAAGACTTTCAACCGCGACAAATTGCATTAAATTAGGTACTGCAAAAGTTTACTTCCACTCAATATCTTAATGAACAATCATTAGCATCGTTAAAACTATAAAATTTAACTATGGAATCGACATAGTTTATTGCTGTAGTTAATAAATATTCATGGCAATGTATATTTTGCGCTTTGAAATCGTTTACAATCTTCAATCTAATTGCTTCGTACTGGCATATTAGTACAGTGAACCCAAAGAAGCGAGATACCAAAAAATCACAAAACTGCAAAAAACGCCAAAACTCGGCGTACGCTACATACTACCCAAAAAGACAGACCGAACTACGAGCAGTACGCCAAATGTTAGTGGAAATTCTTTAAAACTTAAAGCTGAATTTATAAATATAAATTGTTACGTAAAGTATATAAGAATGCAATAGTTTGATCGAGATGTGTAAATTTAATAATGGCATTGCGTGAACCCCTAATCAACGAAAAATTGTCTTCTCTTTCCATGTATAAAGGTTTTTACTTATCTAACAAGATGAAGTATCATTATCATCAACATCATCAACATCATCATCAGCCGGAAGACGTACACTGCTGAACATATGGGGGGATTTTGCCGTAATTACCACGCTTGGCAAGCGGCTTGGTGATCGCAGTAGTTGGAATACATGGTAACGGAGAGCGCTGCTAGCCACTTTCCGATGAAGTACTATAATTTACATCATTCCATCTCTCTCAAACGTTGAATTATTATTGAGGAAAGCGTTGTGTCCAAATTAAGTAAAATATTTTGGGTTTAACGACGTGAAAATGTGAGGGCAAGCGGAGCGTAAAAACTCCCTCTTTGTTTTACACGTTAGAAAAACTTTCAATTAGGTAAAGGGAATAAAAATGTTTTCCCTCGAGCTAAATTATATGAAAAACGCACATTTATCACGACACTAAAGTGTAGAGTTCTTTATGATGATAAATTATATACCTATATTCCATTTATGAAACTATAGCTATTATTCGTTTATTTTAGCGTATAAATATTTAAAATTCTACATGTTAAATTTTTTGTTGCACAAACATCGTATGAATTGTTAATAATTATTCATTACACTGTTGTACCAATCAATCTAGGTAGTCTTGGTAGTGGTAGGCCTCTTGCAGGGGACCGCCTGGGGAAGTACCACACCTTTGCCAGTTATTCATCCGCCAAGCAGTAATGTGCAAACATTACTGTGTTCCGGTATGAAGGGCAATGTTACCAGCGAAATTACTGGGCATGATGAGATTCAACAACTCATATCTCAGGGTGACAGGCGCAGTGCAGTGCCGCGCAGAATTTTGAATTTTAAAACACATCGCATCTCAGAGCCTCAAGACACAGGCTATCGCCTAGTTTGGGAATCGCTGTACAAACTTAACATAAAATAACATACTTTCACGCCTTTTTCCCGAAGGGGAAGGCAGAGGTGTATCCAGGACTCAGTCCCATAGTAAATACACCCACATTTCGCCAGTATGTTATTGGTCCCATGTAATAGGTGGCGAGCCTATTGCCATCTACTGGGCACAGTTCCAGACTCCAGGCAGTTGTTGAGATAATTCCTAATGGAAAAATCCAATATTTAACACTATGCCTGACCTAGGGATCGAACAAACTTGTTGTAATGCAAACTATTACAAACAGTAAATTTTAATACAATGTATTTGTTCATGTAGCATATAAGTTTTTTGGAAATGAATTCTATTCTATTCTAATATGATCATGGTTGCATAATTTGGTCACATGGGTGTCCTGGATACACCTCTGCCTACCTTATTTAATGCAATATGTTTTATCAAAACTTCTTTTGTTTCTTATTAAGCCTTGATGTCCTTCTTAAAGGTGCCTTTCAGAGCTGTGCTAAGCTGTGTTACTGAGAATGTGTTTAATAGCTGTTCACCAATTAGAATTTCGGAATTTTTGTCGTATTTTGTCATTCATAGTGTTCATGTGGATAGTTATCACCAATAAGTCAAGGAGTCATTTAGAGACACATATAGTGTATCTTGGTAATGTATTTTGGTAGCCGTGGAGTTACCGGCTTTAGAATAGTGCTCCACCCTCTCTACCCGTGGTTGCCGTAAGAGTCGGCTAAGGGTTAACAGATCCAGAGCAGCAGCGGCCTCTGGAAAAACTATCGAACTGCGCTCGACAAACCGCCTGCCAAGCGTGTCCAGTATTGTCAAAAACCCCCCTTTATGGGGGAGGCCTATGTTCAGTAGTGGATTACCAACGGCTGAGATGATGAAGTATATTATAAGTTTAAAGTCACAAATATTACACACATCCGATTTGAATTTTCTTAATCATAACAAACAGATCGGAATGTGTATTTTTACACTCATAACAGCCTTGATTCAAGCGAAAAATACTTCAACTAGGTATTAACCCATAAATAAAAATACAGTTGAAATATTATTATGTTGTTGAAGTTCTTTTTTACATATTGCTTTATTTAAATGATAAAACTTATTGTAAGCATTATGTATCTGAGCAGATTGAAGTATGTTAAAATAATTCGGTAAATCGCATCGATATTAATGATATCTCGTGGATCCTTTAACATAATGCTAGAAATACTGTTTCAAAATGTATAAGAATTACTTAAAATTAAATAGGAAAAGCAGTTATTAAGAGCAATTATTAAGTCAAGCAATAAATAATGGAATGTAGGTTTAGCTCCCACACTACATCCAGATCATGCACACATCGCCCGTCGGAAATTGCTTTTAACAACTTTAATTGGACTCTCACAAGAAAAAAGTTTTCCAATCTGCTTTTGTAAGTGGCAAAGCTTTAAAGCCGAGATTATACTTGTTATTAAGCAAGCTGTTTATAGATATGCCGTTTATTCATGACCGAGATACCTTTGGAAGTATTTTAATAATAACTTCGTTATTGAAAATTAAATCTTGTTTTTTACTTGTAAGAAAGTAGGATCACAAAAAATTACAACGATAATATTATAAACCTCTTTTTCTTGTAATTTTTCTAGCTATAAATAGCAAGGGTCTGCTTTCCGACTATTTTCCCTTTACTTTCCTCGGTCTTGTGCATGCTCGTCAGAGAGATAATTGGTAGTCATTTCGTCCCTTACCACGTCGAGGTCTTGCTCCTGTTACTATAAGTTCTATGCAACTATTCCCTACATACTCTGCTGGTCTACGCAAGACCACTGACAAAATTGAATACAGCAAATGAAAAATGCCGTACGCACTATTCTATTTTCGTCGCAGTATGCGATAACGGGACATTATACCTAATAACATAAACATTACTTTTATACAACGAAATTACCTGCATTATTAGTGCTTTTTAAACATTGGCGATTCAAACACAAAGTATATGACAAAACGGGAGTTCTACTCTCTAGGGACTACGACTACTACTCGCAATTTATTCTACAACAAAATAGAAATAAGAAATCTACCTCATCACTCATCTCTAACGCTACGTATTCAGAACGCTTTAATGAAGGGAGATGCCGAACCCCTATATCCGTTATCAACGAGCTTCCCGATACAGAGAGGGAATGAGCGACGTTCCGGCTGCATTTTGCATTCTGTTTCCGAAATGGCTTTCCGGATGTTACATTGACTCGATAAACTCGTGAGAGCCTTCAATTGTCGGAACGGGTATTGCGATGCTTTTAGCAGGTTGGACTTGATACTTTACAATGGGAATTTAGAGTGGGGACAATTGGGGACTTTTATATTCCAAATATCCCGCCGTGGAGTTACCGGCTTTAGAATAGTGCTCCACCCTCTCTCCCCGTGGTTGCCGTAAGAGCCCCGGCTAAGGGTTACCAGATCCAGAGGACGGGCAGCAGCGTCCTCTGCAAAAAACCATCGAACTGCGCTCGACAACCCGCCTGCCGAGCGTGTCGAGTATTGGCAAAACCACTGGATTACCAACGGCTGAGATGATGATGATGATGATATTCCGAATATGAGAACAATGATGAACAAATCCCTAAAGAGATCCCATTATATTTAAAATATATAAAGTCACTTAAATAATTTGTTAGAATTAGGAGTTGTAAGCGCTTAAAACATTGTATTGTAAAATGTTAGAACTATTATTGATGCGTGAATATTGTTATAAAATTGTGTAACCGATGTTATTATTAAGTTGTTATTATTATTAACTCTTGTGTATTTGAAACACACAATACGCAACCCCACGACAGGGAATTTTATGTTCTTACAGAAACCAATAAATAGAACGTGAAACACTGATCGGACGGACAAGTTAAGCTGTAAAACGTCGAGCCACAGTATAGGTCATGTGTTGAACTAATTTTTATGTTTTTTGGTCGCTAAAAATTAAGGGCTCTGGCATACGTTGATGATTGCCCTCTGCGGTGTGGGAATGTTCTAATTCCTTAGTTGCTATACATGCAGTACATATTACATATGTTGTTTCGTGTGTGTACACAGTGATGCTGACAGCAGTAGGTAATTCATGTTTCTCACTTGCACGTTATATCGTATAAGCTTTGCGCGAAGGCAGTGACCTAGCACCTACAGTAACTGAACTTCACTAACAAACTAAATCAAGCCGAGGCAAAGTCGGAAGTACAGCGCTAACGTAAAGCTTGTAATAGCTATTTTACGAGCTACATAAGTAACTGACACTGTTTACCCTTGCCAAATGTTTACCCTTTAGCCGTTCTGCTAGGAATCGATTCGCACAGGTTTTCTTACATAGTTTGGCCTACGGCCAAATGCATTTTGTTCTTGCAAGCTGGCTCGGTTTCTACATTTAAGCTTAAACAGCTAACTGTTGAGTAATTATTTAGCTGTGTACCTTTATTGCGGCAATTACATCTTGTAAGTTGTAGCTATTATTAATGCTTCCGGCTTATTGCGTTCTATTTTAAAACAGGCTTAATTTGTACAGAATACATATACCTATACATAAGATACATGTGTATATGTTTATTTGTACAAAATATACAATTGTAACCTAACCAATAAATTCGGCTACTGTAAAAAGCATAACAATTTTGTTCCGAGTATACAACAAACTTGTAACTACAAGAGTAGTTACAAGTTTGTAGTACAAAATACTTTCAAATGCATGGAAAATCATAAATCATGTTCTTTATTGACTTAAAAATAGATTTGGTATTGTCTAGGACTTACTTAAAATAAATCAAAGGCAAGGCAAATTCAATTCTTATTTTGTAGCATGTGAACAATGACGTTGAATTGCTTCTTACTACAGACGTACAATCCCTGAACAAGCTTCACAAAAAAGTGTCCATCACTGACAATGGGGAATGTCCAAATTATCTTGACCTCCATTTTTATTTTAGATAATGAAAATATAGAGCAATATAAGAAACTAATTTGAATATTTTTGCTATTTTCGTCGTAGTTATTTTTAAAAACATTTTTAAAAATTTGAGAATTTTTGGTGATGATGACGTCATCATAAGCTTTATAGACGGTGACTGCGGCCTCAACAGAAAAAAAAAAAAGGCAATGAAATTCAGATTGTCAATGTCATTATATTATCACACACCTATAACCCCACTTTTCTAAAAAAACTGTTCATTGCTTTTTATTTTCTTCTTTTATGGACCCACACGAATGTATTGCCAGTGTCAAGTTATATAAATTTTCAAGTTAATATGGTCAATTCAGAGTCAGGGCAAGCCCAGTCAAGTCACAGCTCTAGTAAAGTGGTGGTCTTTACAAGAAGCTGCCAGTAAACAATAAAATCACAGTAACTTTCTAAGATTTTGCAGTCGGCTAGTTATAGGTTATGTTTACATACATCGACATTTGACAACTTAATGACATAAAAGGACATTTCACTTTTTTTTTTTTTTTTTTTTTAGGCTCACACGTTTTTCCATTAATCTACGTGTGACGTCATCTAAGGTCAAATGAAGGTTATTCAATTAAAGCCGAAAATAATAATAATCCGTGATTATTTTCTGTTTTTAAGTAATGGGTAGTGATCAGCAACCTTATTCCTCCAAATGGTTTTGAAATTACAAAAAACAAAAATAAATAGACATTCCCCATTACGCGCTATGACATCTACTGAATTTCTATTATTTGAATTTAAACTCTATTTACATGATTGCTTTAAAGCCTAATTTGGATTGAACGATTTTTCACCCTATGAAGTTCAATGTTAAATTTGACACTGAGCGACGCGGGCGAACATAGGAGCATTGGAGTAGACTTATATGCACTAAAATATTTAGTGATTTAAATATATAATTTTTTTAATAAATTAATCACACTTATACTTTTTAAATTTTATAAATATATATTATGAGAATTAAAATTTAAAAGGGTCAAAAAGTTTTAAAATTAAAATGTATTATTAAATGTAGTGTATGTTTGTAAAGATAATTAAGTTACATGATAGAATCTGGATTTAATAGTGAGTACAGGTTCGTGGGCCTGATTCTAGCACGTAGAAAGGGCCTTTGACGATATTATTCTAAATTGTTACGTGATATGATTACTTTTATACTCTTAATAAATAGTCGAAAGTCACAAAAATATTAAAATGTTATCATAAATGTAAAATTAACGAGGACTATGCAATGTAAACCAATTAGAAACAAAAAGTATAATATTATAATGCACAGTACGTAATTGAGATAACATAAACAAATATTATATAGTACTCGTATATGTGGGCCTTATCAGCAGGCTCAAAATAGCGCAACGAGCTATGAAGAGGGCTATGCTCGGAATCTCTCTGCGAGATCGAATCAGAAATGAGGAGATCCGTAGACGAACGAAAGTTATCGACATAGCCCAGCGGATTAGTAAGTTGAAGTGGCAATGGGCAGGGCACATAGCACGTAGAACTGATGGCCTATGGGGCTGCAAAGTTCTCGAATGGAGACCACGAACCGGCAAGTGCAGCGTCGGACGTCCACCCACAAGGTGGACAGACGATCTGATAAAGGCGGCAGGAACACGATGGAGGCGGGCCGCTTACGACCGGACTGAATGGAAATCTATGGAGGAGGCCTATGTTCAGCAGTGGACGTCCTGTGGCTGAGATGATGATGATGATGATGAAACAAATATTTAATTCAATGTTTAAAATGTTTTCATTTCACTAGGTAATTAATGTTAAACCTTAATTTATGTAAAAAAAATATATTAAGTTCGGATAATATTATGCAAAAATATTTAAAATATCATCGACTTCATAGTTTTTCATTCGAACAAAGCGCTGTTGTCCATTTTATTAAGTTAAAAAAATAAAAATAAAATAGAAACACGCAATGTGGGTACATAAATTACTAAAATTATTGTAAATACATGCCTAAATTATGAAAAGCTATCGCTTTCACGCACGTATCTGTTGTTATTCGGTTAGCTTTTTACCTAACACTGGCATCACGCGGTCGGCCTACGGTTGCCATGAAACTAATCACATAGTCTGGTAATTTATTGATTTAGTACCAGACTCGCGGCTTGGAACAGATTTTTGCACGACTGGTTCTCTTTGGTATCCTTACTCTGAGCATGTGAAACACTAATCTTTCATTATGTGCTACAAGATTGACAGGTAAAGGTTCATATATTAAAATTTGTTCTCGACTGCCTCGGAGGCGTAGTGGGCGCAAGCTGGACTGCCAATTATGAGGTCCCGGGTTCGAACCCCAGGTCAGACAGTGTCGGATATAAGTTTTTCCATAAGGAATTATCTCTATGACAGCCTAGAGTTTGGAAATGTGCCCGGTAGATGGCAATAGGCTCGCCCCCTATTACATGAGAACAATAACATACTGGCGAAATGTGGGTGTACCTACTATGGGTTTGAGTCCAGGGTACATCTTTGCCTACCCCTTTGGGAAAAAGGCGTGATTGTATGATATGTTTTATATTATAATCGTTAAGAGTTGCATCTACAACTTATATGGTTTGATAGATTGAATATTTCTAGTAAGTTACGTCTATTAAGTATTTTGTAGAAGGGTCCGTAGAAACTGGTAATTGAAACACATTTCCATAAAATTTTCTTAGAAAACATATCTAAACAATGTTCTCAATAGGCTTCCACGGTAACGTAAGTTCCGTACCACAATGTTGTGTTTTGCTTTCGCAAAGATGTTTGTAGAGCAAGTTTCCAACGAATACCTCAACCAATCGAGCGCCTGATTGTTGCTCCCGGCTTTCATGTATGCAAATTCTATAATAACACAACTTAGTGGGAACACACCAATTATTCAGTGTGTCGCATTTGCATTAAGCTGTCAGGGCAAGGCAGTGACCGCAGCCACCAATTCATAAGAGTATGTAGGCTAAGAGTATGATGTGTAGGCTGCTTAAACTTTTTTTTTTATAATAGTGACAAGACGAGCAAATCAGGTGTCTGATGGTAAGCATCATAATTGCCCATTTCAGACAAAGTGCCAGCCAGTGCTTTAAAATTAAAAATTCTGCGCGGCACTGCACTGCGCCTCACCCTGTGTCACCCTGAGATATGAATTGTTAAATCTCGTCATGCCCAGTAATTTCGCTGGTAATATTGCCCTTCAGACCGGAACACAGTAATGTTAGCACATTACTTTATAACAAGTAAGATTTTTACGCCATTATAGAATATCACCGTCATCTTTTCTTATGAAGGTTGCTGCACACGTCAATGCGGGCGCGAGACGGGTCAAGCTACTTTCCCTGTACTTTGTATTTGTGTGGAAAACCACACAACGGTGTGCGTGGGGTGGGTGAGTTTCCTTATATCTGCCACCCAGCTTTTCCCGCGCTCGCCCTTGTGTGCCCATGTGCCAATAAGGGTATTTTTCAAATACTGTCTTTGCAGCAGTCGCGGTTTCAGTCGATATGAGCTCATTATAGATACGTACTACATAATATGTAACGCTGTGTTTGTAAAGCCGTGGAGTTAGCGGTTTTAGAAAAGTGTACCCTCTCTACCCGTGGTTGCCGTAAGAGCCGGGTTAAGGGTTCACAGATCCAGAGGGCGGGCAGCAGCGTCCTCTGCAAAAAACCATCGACCTGCGCTCGACAACCCACCGGCCAAGCGTGTCGAGTATTGGCAAACCCCACCTTTATGTAGGAGGCCTATGTTCAGTAGTGGATCACCAACGGCAGAGATGATGATGATGATGATGATGATGATGATGATGATGATGAATATGTAACGAAAGATTTTTATAAAACATATTTTGAATAAATTCATCATCATGGTAAACTTGGGTTACAAACAACTTAAACTAAAAGTACAAAACAAAATAGCCAAATTGTGGCGGGAAGGTCACCTAGTTTTAATTAGCTCGTTCGATCAAATATGTCATAGTATATTATGCTCATATCATGCGCAAATATTGTATCTAATAAGAAACAAAAAGAGGCGGGGTTAGTTATGCACTGCACAACCTTGACGAAAGCATACCCCCAAAGCATCGCTTTAAAGTAAAGTTGTCTGTGACTTGGGCATACTCGTATTGTCGATGCCTATTCAAAACTACTAACTCGGCCTAATGCTAGCCTATGAGATGCAAGCATCGCAAATGCAATGGATGTATCTAAACGAGACAGTAAAAGGTAGCATAAAATACACGAGCAACATGCTGGTGTATTTTTGTTCTTATGTTCTTGGGAGTGAGTAGTGGTGTTGTAGTTTTAAAATGTTTAACCAATTAATTCAATCTTAATTTTTTTTTATAAAGCTATGTGAAGCTAATGAAAAACGGTAACATAAGGACGGGGACGCAAAAGAAAATTTGGATGAACTGAATATAGAAGCTGTGCAGAAGTGTCAAATGATAGACTAAATAAATATGAGAAGACGTTCTGTGCAAACCCTAATCAATATGGGGTATTACCGGCTTTAGAACAATGCTCCACCCTCTCTACCCGTGGTTGCTGTAAGAGCTGGCTAAGGGTAACAGATCCAGAGGACGGGCAGCACCGTCGCAAAAATCATCGAACTGCGCTCGACAACCCGCCTGCCAATCCTGCCTGTCCAGTATTGGCAAAACCCGTCTTTATGGGGGAGGTCTATGTTCAGTAATGAATTACCAACGGCTGAGATAATGTGTAGAAAAAAAAAAGACTGGTTTCTAATTCAGAATTCAGTAAATAATCTAAAAACTGCTCATAAAAAACCTACAACAGCTCTCTAAGTCATAGGACAAAAAAAACGTTAATGTTTTAGCTTTCCATCTAAATTTTATCAAGAGAATGAATGGTATTCCGAATCCGCTGATGGAAAACAAACGACGTTGGCGTAAAGCCAGTACTCGAGAAAAGCTCGACGGCTCAACGTACCTATTGATTCTGTTTGCTGTGACGCATTGTGAGTGCACCCTGAATGGTCTGTGATTATACAGGTGACTTGTAAAGAGACTAGTGAATTCCGTATGACAAAGCCTGCGGCGGGGAGTCAGTGTTTGCAATAATAGCATACTCTTTAAAAATAAATGAGGTTGCCTAAAACGGTACGCAAAGTTTAGTAATGATAGTTTGAATTAATACTCTAACAGAACGGGTTACCCCATTACACTGCTCGAGTCAATTCATATGAGACATGTGGACAGCCCACTTTGTCAGAGTTTCAGGTCGCCAAAATTCCTACAAGGTGTCCAACAACCTCACCACTGCCCCCTACATATCTTATAGGAAACAGTCGAGACAGTTTAACGTGCCATCCGAAACACGGTAGCGTCCAGGCGAAAAATCCACATGGTGAGATTCGATCCAGGGGCTCTGGATTTAAAGCCGGGCACTTTCCAGCAGGACCACTGACGCTATAAAAAAATGATGATGCCACTTAGCCTATTTCAACAATGTCTACATCTGCTACATCTCCATTCCTGTCGTGTGTATGAGGCTTAGTAAGTAGGCAATCGTCTTTGTAAATTCTCTATTACATTGTGGGCATGTAAGCAAACTTACCTTACATATTTAGTAACTACTAAGTCCTTAAGTGACTAATTATCGCATCGGTAGCGCTTGTAGTGTAAAACCTTCTGCTATTACTCTAGGTCTAGTGCTTACTTGGCTAGGTGATCATTTGTATATTAGTACATTTGGATCATACTGTGCTTTAGAAGGATATAGCCGTTGGTTTTGGCTGTTTTCAAACAAACAGGTAAAATGTATTATGTTCCCTGGTCGATGATCCGTGAGCAGCGAGTCTTGTCAGTGAGTGGCAAAGCGTGAATTCCCACAACGCCGCGCTGCACAACGGTGAGTCTCCTAGAGGTGAGCTATGTTTCGTCCAGTCTTGTTATGTCATGCCCCATTTTTTCAATGAGTATTGTACTCTGTTATAACACAGGTAGCTAGTACTGAATACACCGACTCGACATTAAGGAAGTTTTGCATGAAGCACCTATTGATTTTGACCTAATATAAAGACATATTTATTTTAAAAAAATAAAAGCTTTTTCATTTTTTTTCTGTCTATTCAGTTGCTTGCAAGTTTGGACACGATCATACATTATACAAATAAACAATCATCATCATCATAATCTATCATAATAAATAGGACGTCTACTTCTACACATAGGCCTCCTACATAGAATTCCATCTAGAACGGTTGCAGGCGGCGTGCATCCAGCGTGATCCTGCTGTCTTTATCAGATCACTACGTCTTACACTACGCTTGCTGGTCCGCGAGAACTACTCGTATAGCCCCATCGGCCATTAGTTCTTCGCTCGTCTACGGATCTTCTCATTTCTCAGATAAATCCCGATTATATTCTTCTCCATAGCTCGTTGCGCTAATTTGAGCTTACTGATAAGGCCCACAATAAAAGACCACGTTTCAGAGCCATAAGTCATCTCTGGTAACACACACTGGTCGAAGACCTTCGACTTGATACTTGGCACTGAGATATTTTGAACTAGAAGACATTACGTAGGTTTCTGAACGCTGCCCAGCCTAGTTGGATTCGACGACTGACCTCTTTCTCGAAGTTTGACCTACTGTGTTGGACTACTTGTCCTAGGTAGACGTATGATTCAACAACTTCTAGAACCAAGTTCCCGACCGATAGGGGTTCGGCACAACATGGGCATTAGAAATCACCTTCGTCTTGCCCATGTTAATTTTAGGACCGACCCGTTGAGAAACTCTAATTTGTTGGGAAACAAACATTGTAAGTTTAAATAGCTTGTGCAAAAAAATCTTGAAGAATAGATAATTAATCCACTGACAAGCTATTCAACAAACATTTCAGATTACACTTGAAATCCGAGCAATGGATTCTAAATTGAAAACTCTAAATGGACTGCTGACTAGAATCAGGTCCTTTACTACAATGTAACCTGTCACACTGCATTTCACAGATATAAATAGTACCAGTCCAGAAAAGGTAAAGTAATAGAAGAAAAGAAAGTAGTTTCGCATCCTGAAAGGAAGTCCTGGAACATTACTCCCAGGTATTAAAGTCTTAGCAAGTTGTAAGAACAAAAAACTTAGTCTTGAGTCGGTTGGCTAATTGGAGTCATTATACTATTCTTTTTTATTAAATAGTAGTTTGACATGGCAATTTTCTCTGAATAGGTACTCGAAAAGTTATGAAACGTAAGAAAATTGCAGTTTTTGTCGCCATACCTATCGTTTGTCGAATTACCTGCATACCATTGTTTTCTGGTGCCTTCAACTAATGGCGGCTTTATTTTATCTGCACTAAGTTTTGAGTACCTTGTACCTTTATAGACTTCAGAGTAAAACTCGTGTCAGTGAAACCGTGGGTTTTGAATTTGTTTTGAATAACAACATTATATTAACGCTGTAAGTTCATTTTTCGTAGATGTATAAGGCCAATGTATGATAATAAGAACAAAAAATCCTCGTATTTTAACGCAAATTTTTCGTGCTTATCACTTTCATGACTGAAAAAATTTAAAATTCAACGAAAAGCAATCATTGTAATTCAAAATCCCTTCTACCACGTCGGAGTAATCGGCTCACGTCTCACGACGCGGTAATCGCGAATAATATTAAAGCAATAAGCTAATAATTACCACACACCTGCTCACAATTTACTAGGAAGCGTATAATTATATCAAATTGCCACACACACAAGTTTACTGAAATTACAAACACCTTGAATCTAAAACCAATTTTCAAAATATATAGGAAATAAATTTTTAGAGCGTATTAAACATAAACATAACATACATATACGCCTTTTTCCCGAAGGGGTAGGCAGAGGTGTACCCAGGACTCAGTCCCACAGTAGATACACCCACATTTCGCCAGTATGTTATTGGTCCCATGTAATAGGGGGCGAGCCTATTGCCATCTACCGGGCACAATTCCAGACTCCAGGCAGTTATTATTGAGATAATTCCTCATGGAAAAATCGAATATTTAACACTGCCTGACTTGGGGATCGAACCCGGGACCTCTTGATTGGCAGTCGAGCATGCACCCTCTACGCCACCGAGGCAGTCACCGAGGCACCGAGGCGTATTAATTGGTTTAAATATAACAGCTTGTTGGTTTAGATGGTTGTAACTCTGCTTTCTGTGCCGTAGGCCCCGGGTTCGATCCCCGGCCAGGTCAAACATTTGTGTGCATGAACATGTCTGTTTGATCTGTGTCTGGGTGTTATAAGCTTAAATAAGTATGTATATCAGTCATCTGGTTACCATCGTTCAGATTTCTAGCCTAGTTTGGGACTAGATGACCGTATGTGGAAGTTGTTCCATATTATTATTATAATTACTATCTGTGCCTCGCAGTTTACTTGCACCCGCGTAATCTTCGTTCCCATGAGAATATAGGGATAAAAAGTACCCTATGTGTTATCCCAGAGTCTAAACATACTAAATTTCAGCCCAATCGGTTCAATAGTTTTGGCGTGAAAGAATAACAAACATCCATCCATCCATCCGTCCTCAAAAATATTCGCATTTATAATATTAAGAAGGATTAGTAGGATTAAAGTTTCCCAAGCATACTCAATACGTGTACCACTTGTACTTGGTTTTGAGTAATATTTTGCACATTTTGAAAGAAAAGCGCAAGTAAAGCTGAAACATGGACATATTTTTAACTTATTTTGATACCCTATTGTTTTGGTTGTCAAATACTATAATATGTTAGCAAAGCGATATTTTAGTAACCCCAGTTCTTAAACCAGCTGTAAAGTAGTAAGTGTTAAAGTACAGCTAACGCTACGTACTTAGTAGAGGCAGCCTCAAAGTGAGCTGCTGTCTCGACTTAAGGCTTCCTCAAATAGAATAGAACAGAATAGAACACTCTTAATTGGTATCACAATTAGTACAGAAAACAATAAAAATAAAAAAAATAAACTAGAAAACGTGTAATAAT
Organism: Hemistola chrysoprasaria; assembly: GCA_947063395.1. Lineage (NCBI taxonomy): Eukaryota > Metazoa > Arthropoda > Insecta > Lepidoptera > Geometridae > Hemistola > Hemistola chrysoprasaria. The sequence continues at coordinate 12,888,818 of OX346716.1, read as the reverse complement.
TGACGGCCTTATAGCTCAGAGCGATCTCTTCCAGGCAACTGTAGATACGCTATGGTTATATATAGATACGCTGTTTTAGAATTTCGTCATACATACGTACAGTCCCTTGTTCCCGATGGTGTAGGCAGAGTCTATAATATTTATCTCCACTTGCTACGATCCAGTTTCGAGAATCTATAATAAACATAATGTAAGGTACCTGAAACTACTACGCCCATCCACTCTGTGTAAACTGTGAAGATGTAACTTATTCATAATAAGTGACAGTCGCTTTTAGTTAATACCCACTCTATCTGGGCAGCGACTTAGAACGTAAAACGGGTAAAATTACACATATGAGGGTAAATTATGTGACGTTTCCGGATCCTTACCCGCCCTAGTTGGCTTGGCCCGTAGTATTGCTCCCTCTTGAGATTACCGTCAATCTTGACTTCCCATTTAAGTAGGTACGAGTAGGCATCTATTATGTTTTATTGTGTGTAACATTTTCTCGTGAATTTTGTTAACTTCGCGTAAGACGAATAAATGTAGCCATATACGAAAATTAAACGAAATTACTCTAATACGAGATCCAAATCTTGCATTAAAGAAATTTTCATTGACGAAATCAAAGTAAAAATCATTGCTTCAAATAGGTGTACTTAGTGCGTTATGCGTGAATTAAAATAATAGAAAAAAGTATATACTAGAGTAATCCCGAGACCTCGTTCTCGTTGTCATTTCACTTTACTATCTAGATCCAAGGATTGAGGCGTTGGTGGGTGAGTGTGCTAGTCATTCAGAACTTTGATTTTTATTTAGGTATATCGAGATATATTATATGTATATATTAATATGGGCCTCTCGTACTTATAATGTATTATAGGTACTATTGCCTGAAATAAACGAATTATTATTATGTCGCTCGAAAACACGGATCTTTTGATGACGTGCAGAGGCCCCTTTGAGTAATCCAAAGGTAATGGATAGCACTATCGGGGTCCATCTTTGAAATCATCATAGAAGATGAGCTCAAAGACAGCCCCCGCTAGGTGCCAGGACTTATTGTTATTATTATTTTTATATCAGTGTTTCATGTAACAGCGCTCTACGAAGCCGAACCTAGCGATTCATTCCCCATTATGAACTCGATATGCATATTATAATTATCTCATCTCAAAGGTACCTACTATTATATCCTACCTATGCCTACTTAAGGCAGTTCATCAATTAGATGACACAGCATCCTTTATATGATGCGTAAAAACGCTTCTTAAAACTTAACCCGCCTATTCATAGGCATCATATTTGAAGTGTTGAAGACAAGAGATTAGGAAGGCTTTATTATGAAATTTCCTCGGTAAAATTAACCATGCAAAACGTTGTAGCAACGCTTTCGGTGTGATTCCATTAAAATGTAAAGAGACGGGTAGTCCTATTTCCTTATCTACTGAAGAAAGTTCGCGGAATTTCAATGGAGTATGAAGGAAGCATCATTAATAAAGACAAATTGATTGAATTTAACCACTTTTATCGCATATATTTTTATATTACTTATACCAACCGTTTCAAACACTGTGCAGTGTTTGTGGTCACAGGAAGACTTATATGTGTATTGTCTACAACAAAGTTGGAAATCTCTCATCTAATTTTAAAAACAAAATGTAGCGCGCAGTATTTGCTTTTGACAGGTCTCGAAGTTTTACCGTGGAGCTTGAAATTTGATTGATAGATAAGAATAATAACACATTATAATGTCTTTCCTTACTCCACACATTCTTCTCAACATCCGCATCTCTCCCGCATGCATTATCCTTTCATCCACAGCTTTCGTGACCGAACACTGATTACAATCTACTATATTTTTTTAGTAAAAAATAGAAAATACTGATTATATTCTTCTTTTATTCATAAATAAATCTGCAGCTTAACTTATTTAAAGTAATGAATTCTTTAAAGATTTAACACTATTCTAAGGTGTTTGTAATAAATTGTAGCATATTTATATTAATTAATTTTTTACTACATGTCCTCGTCAAATTCCTCAATGCTGTCATTAGCTAGTAACTTATTGAATTCGCTATTGAAATAGTCGGATATCATATTCCATACATTGACCGTATACCATTGTATGACGCCTAGAACAAATATTATTCTAGCTATTAGGCCAAACATTCTGTAACAATGGTTTAAATTACGCCTCTCTTAGATCTTTGTCTGAGAAATGAGGCTAAATTTACATGTGTTAATTAAATTAAATTCTAAGATATTTAATAAAAGATACCATTCTCGAGATTTTAAACGTTATGTAAACAAGAACTTTCTCTGTAAGAGAGTATTGTAAATTTTGTGAACAAGCATATAATTGACCTAATTCAGATGTCAAGCGCTTGGGCCCATAACCTAACAAAAATAAATCACTCAATAATGACACAAAATAAAGGATAGATCTCTAGATTCACTAAAAAAGATATATGAGTATTTTAATTAGCCCAACGGATTAACGAACCAATAATGTGCAAGTTTCCATAGAAATTATTAAAAACTATCGGGTCCATACAGCATGTCATAGATAATTCCAAATGTTGTTTGTATGTGTGGGTAAACTAATGTAGTAAGCATTACTATACTGTTTGCTATGACGAACAACTTCATATTCTCGAGACCGTCTGGAGACCTGGAAATATAAATACATAATAGAATATTTATTAGGGTTTTGCAGAAGATAACGCCTTTTTCCCGAAGGGGTAGGCAGAGGTTTTTACCCTGACCCAGGACTCAGTCCCATAGTTGGTACGCCCAAATTTTGCCAAATTTTTATAAGTCCCATGTAATAGGGGGCGAGCCTATTGCCATCTACCGGCACAGTTTCATCAGACTCACAGCAGTTATTGAAATAATTTCTTATCGATATGGATATCGATCGGAAAAGTCCAATATTTAAGCCACACTTTGCCCGACCTGGGGATCGAACCCGAGACCTCATGATCGGCAGTCGAGCTTGTGCCGAGAAAATCGTCAAAATATCAAAAAAAAAATTATCAAGAAGTTAATCTCATATTTTCTAAAAACTTTTTATAATAATTTACTACTGACGTACTTTAGCCACCCACCAAAGCCTTTATCCTCCTCATCTAGTGGATCAACTTTAATTGAAGGTTTTTCAATTTTGTCACTCTCTTGCTCTTGGTTTACTTTCGCTGTCCGGTTTTTTGTAGATTGGTTCAATTTTTTCTTCATAGTAGGTATCTAAAAGAAAAATGTTTTATTTTAACATAGCTTTGTTCCCTTTTCTCGAAGAGGTAGGCAGAGGTGTACTCAGGACCCAGTCCTATAGTAGGTACAACCACACTTCGCCAGTTATGTTTTTGGTCCCATATAATAGGGGCGAGCCTATTGCTATCCACCGGGCACAGTTCGTAGCTCCATTGCTGTCATTGAGATAATTATTAATTAAAAAAATCTAAAAACAATTTTCTGGTTTTATTTCATTTATTTCTAATTGTTTCTTATATTTCCACGATTTATCGATGTTTAGCAAACATCGATAAATTTTTTATTTATTCACGAAACCGCGTGAATAACCAAACAAAATTCGTAACAAAGCAAATTTAGCTTCCTAAAATTGGTACTAAACTAAAAATGGGTTTCGTTAAAACTATTCAAAACCTTTATCGGAGCGTAACTTTTGAATAATCGTGGCGTGCACCGATTTTTGTGATGTTTTTATTATTTTGCATATTGCAGATTACTGTAGACATTTTAACACCTGCAAAATTTGGATTGATATTTTATTTATTGAAAATCAGCCTCCATTATTATGCGCACGGCACTCAGTCAAAATTACTCTATTCTTTTTAATAATAAATCTTACAATATATAAAATACACACAGTACACATACATACATACAGTATATAAAAAAATTAAAGTCCTGACTGATTGACGCACTTACTCATCAACGCCTAGATTCAACCTAGAGATCTTAAATTTTGCATATAGGTTTTAACTTTGTTGTAGACAAGGAAAGGAGTTATTAATAAAATTACCACAGGAACGCGGAATTACTCCAGTAATTCATAAAACTACATATGATAGTGAGATACATATGATACATATATGATAGTGAGTGACAAGACGAGCAAATCAGGTCCACATTGCCCGCGACGTACGCGGCAATATTCAAGGGTTTGCATTCACTAGCGAGGTTCTGGGTTCGATTTCCAGGTCAGGCAAAAAGTGCCATTGGATTTTTCATTAGGAATTTTCTCAGTATCATCCTGGAGTCTGGATTTGTGCCCGGTTGATGGCAATAGGCTCGCCCTCTGTTACAATGGGACTTACATAACTGTGTTACTCTTCGGAGAAAAAGGCGTGATGTTATGTTATATATTCGTTTGACTGTATGATTTTTTATTAAAATTGTAGCTTAATTACTTAGAATAAGGGAAAGTTTATGTAAGTCTTCCTTTATTGACATACACCACACTACACTAAGTTTACACCTTCCCAAAACGAATTACCGTCGCCAAGTAAAACAAGACACTCGGCTCCCCTTTAACAAAACACTAAGTTGCGCCAACACCTGCCGCTCTCCTCAAATATTATTTGATTCAATATCTTCTTACCTACTTGAGATAGATATGGGTGTGTGTATCGAAATGGATTGTTCCACTATGCCCCACCAAGACGCCCCACTGGTGGGGCATAGTGGAATGCTACAAATTATGTCGCGGAATATGCCCCACTAAATGGACTCGCTGGGGCGGATTCCACGACTTGAAAAACCTGGTGGCTTTTGCCCCACCAGGGTTATCACATTATTACATTAGGTGTGAATAATTATGAATTTGATTATTTTTTAACCCTGAAAGAAAATTTAAGTTTTTATATTATATCACTGGAGTGTGTATAGGTATTTTTTTTATGATAGTGAGTGACAACACGAGCAAATCAAGTGCCTCATGGTAAGCATCATGATTGCCCATATCAGACACAGTGTCACCCAATGTTTTAAAATTAAAATTCTGCACGGCCCTGCACTGAGCCTATCACCCTGAGTTATTAGTTGTTGAAACTCGTCATGCTCAGTAATTTTGCCCCAGGAGGCCTACCACTACAAAATTATATATAACACTACAAAATTATAATTTTAATGGTTATTAATGTAGCTAAAACATTGAGCATGGTCGAGAGCAATTTAGTAACTAAAAGGACAGTAAATGTAAAATAAAATACTATGGATTTTAAATGAATACTTTCATAAAAACTATGTGAATATTTTCTACTTTTACCAAGCTTTATAAGAAAACAGTGTCAGTAAAGTATCGATATTCGTTTCCCTCTTTGTTCGAGGTTCGATATGAAGCCGATACAGGAACTATGCAGCTGCTAGTAACTCACGCTAACGAACTGCAATTTATGAAAACCAGACCATGTTGACGTTAAAAGGCATGACCAAAAGTGAAGAGTGACCATTCTAACTGAAAATTTATGGCAAAAATTATGAAACGACTATTAAATAACTTTATGAAAATCATGTACTTAATGGTAGAAGCCAAATTCTTTAACCATTAAAATAAAGATTTGAAATAATTTGGGAACATATTATAAAATTAATTTATACAACATTTTGTAACGTTTTATTATATCAATGTAGTAAAGCAATTCAACTTCATTGTGTCAATGTCGATTAATAAATTATAATAGTTGAAATAGTAGTGGTGATTCACTACTAATTGACTGGTCAACTGATTCATCTTGCATATAGAACGTTAAAATTTTCACCAGCAATATCGGCGTCGACAGAGAACTTAAAGTACACAAAAATTTTTATTTACAAAAAGCTGATTGGTTGGATCTATTACCAGTGCACATATCTCATATCACTATATTTTATAATATCCTAAATGACTCACTGACTGACATGCAACGCAGAGACCAAACCACTGATCCTAGAGACTTGAAACTTGGAATGTTAATTCTTTTCGTTATCTAATTCTAAGGGGTCCAAAAACGGCGTCAAAGTTTTGGTATAAAACTCTCATATTTGATAATTACGAGCGGGCAAAGCCGCTGTTATTACACTAGTCTTCTTATAATATCATTTTAAACTAGCTAATAGCTATATAATATGCTAATATAGCACCAAAATAAACACAATTCATTTCAATTCAGTCAGAATTTAATGGAATTAGCAAGGAGAATGAAGTCTAGATTAATTCGAAGCTACCTTAAAACACGAATGCTCTCAATAATTCCTCACCGTATAGAACTGTAGAAGATAGTGAAGCCACGCACGCCTCGCGACTAACACCAACTAACGAACCGCATTCATCGGGAAACCTCTCAAATGCAATCGATACCGACACACTGCAAGTTTAAAGGAAAACGCTATGATACAAGCGATGCGAAATATTTATGAGTTTTTCTAGTTGCGAGTTAAGCATAACATACAATCACGTCTTTTTCCCGAAGGGGTAGGCAGAGGTGTATCCAAGACTCAGTCCTATAGTAAGTATACCCAAATTTCGCCAGTATGTTATTGGTCCCATGTAATAGGGGGCGAGCCTATTGCCATCTACAGGGCATAGTTCCAGACTCCAAGCAGTAATTGAGATAATGAATAAATCCAATATCAGTTGTCAGTGATTAATTTATTCTACTTCCGACTATATTATAAATCTCGAATTTCAGTACAATGTAAAAAAAGACTTACGTTTTTAACAGGTTAACAAAATGCTTGCGAGTTCTAACTTACCAAAACCGCGCTAGATGGCATTGGAGGTCCAACGCCATCTAGCACGGTTTTGGTTAGATTGATGGACAAAACTACTGAACAGATTGGGCTGAAATTCGGTATGTAGATAGTTTAAGCCCTGGAATAACATACAAAGTACTTTTTATTCTGATATTCCCACGGGAATAATAATAATTAGAATTTATACTCTAACAGAACGGGTTACCCCAATTACACTGCTAGAGTCAATAATTGATAATATGGGTTATGTGGACAACCCATATTGCAAGAGTTTCAGTACGCCAAGATTCCTACAAGGCCTCCAACATGACTAAACAACTACAGACTGCCGGGACCTACAGTTTAACGTGCCATCCGAAACACGGTAGCGCCCAGGCTATTAATTAATTAATTAATACAGGCGAAAAGTCCACATGGTGAGATTTGATCCAAGGACTCCGGATTTAAAGCTAGGCATATTCCCGCTAGACCACGGACGCTACACGGACGCTACTACGGGTACGAAGACTACGCGGGGTAAAACCACGGGACACAGCTAGTATATGATAAAATAATATGAGATGAGGAATATGGAGTTTTCTCTGTGCTGGCTGTGTGCATGAAGTGAGTAAGCATTTTGGCACTCTTTACCATTCCGCTATTGCTATTCTAGGGAAGGTTTCTTAGAATCCATATGGTTGTACTAAAAAGGAATACTGGGAACGATAATTCTTGAATCTTGGAAACAAAATTGCAGGTGTGAGCGAGGCCTCTGCACCTACGTACATAGGTAGAACAGCTAGGGCTATTCAAGTGAACTTAAATATAATTACAGGACTTGTATTCAATGCTGTGATTAATTTTGATAACATGTGCATATAGTCTTTACAATATTATTGTCCTAAGGATTTTGTTGGTCGAGAATAGAAAAAATATTTTTAGAATTATGGAGAACTGACACAGAGCACATAGCCTTAAGTCTCTGTTTAACAAGATTACGAAAAAATATAAGTAGTTATATAAGGATCATGTTTCACAAACAAACTCTATATAATTTTGTCTAAATTAAATGTATTCAATATAATGTATAATAATGAATGTTCAATATTATAATGAATTGAATTGCAAGTTCCTTTTATCTCTTCAGCCCCTTATAGCTTATAATCTTTAAACCGGTAAATTTATTTGCATCATTTTCATATAGGAGTTTTACTGGTGGTTAGGCATAGGTACTTTAACAATGAATTAAGTCCGTCAACTTAAAGGATCAGATAACATCATAAAAAATGTCTTAAAAACAAGGTGAAGAAAAACTACATAATTCATTGTCGAGGCTCCATCTGGCGGGTTAAGTAAACAAGGGTTAGCGAGAGGCTTTGCCAATGGGGTGTCATGTCAGACATCTTAAATTCTATAAATATTTAGACTTTTATGTTTAGGTATAATAGATTACGCGATTCTCTTTATCAGTAAGTATATTTTATTTATTATTTAAATTACATTGATGTTCTTTTGGTACCCGAAACAAGGACGATGACTGCTCATTTTGTGGGATGATTGAATACGCTCACCATTTTTTGGTGGAGAGTGCACGGAAAGAGGCCATCAGGATAAAACTCACCGATGAATTCGTTGAATTCTATAAGTATTGGCATCATCCAAATTATCCTGGCGCTTCCAAATTCTGAAGCCGCCAGAGTTCTGTGCAAGATGTCAATAGATACTGTTAGCTATCACTAGTTAGAAGAGGGGATAGGACGGCCGAACGATATAAAAGCGGGCGATTTCTAGCGCTCGAGCGACACTTAGCCTTCAGCCGTTGTCGAGGAAACATCATCCTGACATATTTTTTCACGTCATAGTTTTGTGTCGAATCTCTGCCCAAATTTGTCTAGAAATTGTATTTTCGATTATTTTGTTTTTATCAAAATTGTGAATCGGTTGGAATTTATGAATTCTTAGTTTTTTTTAGTTTAATTAGTTTGAAGTTTACAAGATCAGAAGTGGGATAGAACTAACGTCTTCCACGTGGTTCTATCACCTTCGGTCACATTTTGCATTTTTGGTCAGAAATTTGTGGGTAGGTAGTAGAAATATGTGGTAAGTTGTTTTGAATCGCAAAAAGATGTCAGACCACGAGCGTTCGCGAAGCCGTGACAGGAGTCGCTCTCGCTCACGCTACAGGTATAGGGATCGTACTCCTGAGGGTAAGTTTAGGCGCAGACGCTCATCCATGGAGGAGATGATGGTGAGGTTGCGAACATTGGAGTGACGTGTTTCGACACGTTCGCCCGTACGTTCTTTTACGTGTTCGCTCTGTCGATACATTCGCAACATGGTTCATGGGCACGTTTGGTGCGATGACGTAGATCACGCCAAAATTTTGCAAACTACCCTACATATGCGGATTTCGCTCGTCGCTCGCTCCTTCGATTGCGGATAGTGCAGGGGCTCATTTCGGCATGGTGATGAGTTCATTTCGGCAATTGTCATACGGGGCACTGCTGATCATCAGATTCGTGCGTCAGCAACTAACGTGAAATTGTTGCCTAACGACTTAGTAGAGTTCTTTTCGATCTACGTTAAGAATCGAGAAGATATCGAATGTTAGTAAGCCAGAGGGCATCAGTGTCGATGATCATTCTTGAAAGTGTAAATTTAATCCGGTAATTATTTTTTGTGCAGTTTACAGGGAAACAAACAGGCTTTTTGCGCAAGGTATTTGGAGTTTTTACAAAGGCTGGTTTCTCAATCAATTTAAAGAAATGTACTTTCCTGCCACAGGAAACTAAGTACCTTGGGCAAAGTATAAGTCGTGGTCAGGTACGGCCGAGCCCTGGACAATTCAGGACAACTATGTTAATGAGAGGAGAAACCCTCCTCGGGTTTTTGAACTAACTTTTTGGTTTTTGTAAGCAAACAGGGCAGTCAACGGGCAAGCTGGATCCCGGCGTGCGTGGACCATTCCAAGTGGTGAAGATCATACCGCAAGGGCGGTATGAGCTGAGGCTTCTGGCCGGCACGCAAACTGCGGCCTAGTACATGGTTCCATGACACGGGGAGTGGACGCTTGAAGTGTGCGCGGCATACTTTGAAGAAGAGATATCATGGTTAGGCGGCTGAGAGTTCCTTGGTCCGCATCCAAGCGGGCTAATGAATTCTGCAGTACGCACCCACTGTTAGGCGACTGAGTGGTCCCTGGTCGGCGTCTGAGCCGACAGGTGAATTCCAGTACGCACCCATTGTTGAGCAACTGAGTGGTCCCTGGTCCGCTGTCCGAGCCGACAGGTGAATTCCAGTACGCATCCATTGTTAGGCGACTGAGTGGTCCCTGGTCCGCTGTCCGAGCCGACAGGTGAATTCCAGTACGCACCCATTGTTGGCGACTGAGTGGTCACTGGTCCGCTGTCTGAGCCGACAGGTGAATTCCAGTACGCATCCATTGTTTGGCGACTGAGTGGTCCCTGGTCCGCTGTCTGAGCCGACAGGTGAATTCCAGTACGCACCCATTGTTGAGCAACTGAGTGGTCCCTGGTCCGCATCTGAGCCGACAGGTGAATTCCAGTATGCACCCATTGTTAGGCGACTGAGTGGTCCCTGGTCCGCTGTCTGAGCCGACAGGTGAATTCCAGTACGCACCCATTGTTAGGCGACTGAGTGGTCCCTGGTCCGCGTCTGAGCTGACAGGTGAATTCCAGTACGCACGTATCTCCGTTAGGCGGCTGAGTGGTCCCTGGTCCGCGTCTGAGCCGACAGGCGAATTCCAGCACGCACGTAGGTAACTTTCATTTGGCGGCTGATTGGTCTCCGGGCCGCGTCCGAGCGGTCAGGTGAATTCCAGCACGCATATTTTTTTTGAATACTGCTGAGTGCTTCTTACAAGCCTTTTATATTTTGTGGGTGTGTTTTTTTTAACACACCATTGTTCAACTGAACGCACATCCTTATGTGGTCAATGTATTTTGACGGTTACACACACTGATGTGCGTCGCATACGCGCCCTTATGTGATCTTTTTGAGTGTTTCACATTCTGACGCGTGTGCTTGGAGTTTTTTGCGGGTTTGATTTTTTTTTGTGGTTGTAGAAGGATAGATAAGTCTCCTCAAATCTCGGGCATGGTCGTGTCACACTACTGCTTGTGTGACTGGCGCAGCTCGCATCCTGCTGCGGCGCTCTCGGCTCTGCTGCGTGGAGGCGCCCCCGGTGCTGCCGCGTGCAGGCGCTCCCCAGCGCTGCTGTGTGCACGCGCTCTTTGCGCTGCTGTGTGCACGCGCTCTTCGTTCTGCTGTTGGCTGGCGCTTCAGTGCCGCCGGCATTCTTCGAGCAGCGGCTTCGCACTGCGGTCGGCTGGCGCTTCAGTGCCGCCGGCATTCTCCGAGCAGCGACTTCGCGCTGCGATTGGCTGGCGCTTTAGTGCCGCCGGCATTCTCCGAGCAGCGGCTTCGCGCTGCGGTCGGCTGGCGCTTCAGTGCCGCCGGCATTCTCCGAGCAGCGACTTCGCGCTGCGATTGGCTGGCGCTTTAGTGCCGCCGGCATTCTCCGAGCAGCGGCTTCGCGCTGCGGTCGGCTGGCGCTTCAGTGCCGCCGGCATTCTCCGAGCAGCGACTTCGCGCTGCGATTGGCTGGCGCTTTAGTGCCGCCGGCATTCTCCGAGCAGCGGCTTCGCGCTGCGGTCGGCTGGCGCTTCAGGTGCCGCCGGCATTCTCCGAGCAGCGACTTCGCGCTGCGGTCGGCTGGCGCTTCAGGTGCCGCCGGCATTCTCCGAGCAGCGACTTCGCGCTGCGGACGGCTGGCGCTTCAGGTGCCGCCAGCATTCTCCAAGCAGCGGCTTCGCGCTGCGGTTGGCTGGCGCTTCGGCGCCGCTGGCATTCTCCGAGTCCATTCCTGTCCTGGTTCCGGACGTTGAAGAACCTGACGAGGACGTCAGGGTGTCAGGAGAGGCCGTGTTAGCTATCACTAGTTAGAAGAGGGGATAGGACGGCCGAACGATATAAAAGCGGGCGATTTCTAGCGCTCGAGCGACACTTAGCCTTCAGCCGTTGTCGAGGAAACATCATCCTGACATATTTTTTCACGTCATAGTTTTGTGTCGAATCTCTGCCCAAATTTGTCTAGAAATTGTATTTTCGATTATTTTGTTTTTATCAAAATTGTGAATCGGTTGGAATTTATGAATTCTTAGTTTTTTTTAGTTTAATTAGTTTGAAGTTTACAAGAATACAATATTGACTTATGATGTAAATTTGTTGTAATGTAAGCGTTTCCGATGGGACTGACGTAGCCGAATGTTGGCTAAAAGTCCCAAAAAATATAATTAGAATAAAAAAATATTATATTTATTGTAGCACACCAATGGCTCGATTGTCTTTGTCAAAATGCACTAGATGAGACCCACACAAGATCAGAATGAGTGGCATTATCAAGAATCCTCTTGATAACGTTTTGCCTTGCAATTGACTAATTAAGACAGATTTAGGCTGAGTAGATAGATAGACAGAGATCCTTGTCCTGGCGCTGTGGTCTGGTGACAAGCGAGTTGTATCTCGCAAACGCGAATGATTCTAGGATTTATTTCAAATTATACCAAAATTCAGATCTATTGGAGTATATCGTTGATGGAAAGGGGCTCAGGTGACAGACCCTACAAAAACAAATGCCATTGTTATATTGTAGGTAAATTCAACACTTCTTCGGAGAGGAAGGTAAAAACGAGTACATATTTTAATTGATTGGGTCATCCTTCCTACTTCCTACTATAAATATTATAAATGCGAATGTTTGTGAGGATGGATGAATGGATGTTTGTTACTCTTTCACGCCAAAACTACTGAACTGATTAGGCTGTTGGTATGTAGGTATGGTATAGACCCTGGAATAACACATGTGGTACTTTTTTGCGAGTGTTATGACTGAACAGGTTTGACCAGCGATCCATGCTTTTAGGTTGCCCATTGACAAAGCCCGTAGTGTGTGGCAATAACGCACGGATAGGACATTTAAAACATAAGCGCGATGGGTTACCGATCCCACGCGGCGAGCGCGAAATTTCAATCACCATTTTTTGTATGGTGATTGAAATTTCGCGCTCGCCGTCGCATCCGCTCTAGGATCGCAGTATGACCCTGGACAACGTTTTTGTCTTCCCGCAATAATATTGTTCTCATGAAAACATTAGTTTATCTTTGGGAAAATGCTCACTCCAAAATTCAAGCCTTCATGATGATCAGTCCAAAGTTATTGACATATGAAGAATGTAGGTATGCGAAAATATTCATCTTCCTCCTATTCGTTTGTTCGAAAAAGCATTGAGATTGTCAAAAGCGTACGCAACCTTTCCTCATTCAAAAAGGCTTAGATTTTCCTAGAATACATTGAAAATAGAGGCAGCTACGAAAACAATAGCTTACTCTGAGAAGATTTCACATTGAATTTGGTTAATATGCTTTTTGGTTATTATTATTGTCCAAATCTATTACTGCGAGCCGCAGTACAAATCTACCCGGCGTATAGGTTATAGACTACTCTAAATGTATTTCTTATTTAAACCCACTCGGATTTATTGTTTCCGTTTGAAAACTAAAGCTTCTAATTATTGAGACCTAAATGGTTTTTACTTTTTTATTATAAAAGCTGTAAGTCCACTCACATAGACCTTCAACACAAGGGATTTTGCGCTACGCTAGGGAAGTGCGTTGGCGAGAGCGGTTTGATGGTTTTACGCTGCCGACGCTGCTGCTCGTCTTCTGGATCTGTAATCACTTATCTGGCTCGTACGGCACCCTCGGGAAGATAGGGTGAAGTATTATTCTCCACCCCACGGCTAAATATTCATCATCATCATCATCTCACCCGTTTGTAATCTACTACTGAACATAGGCCTCCCCCATAAAGGGGGGTTTTGCCATTACTCGACACGCTTGGCATGCGGGTTGTCGAGCGCAGTTCGATGGTTTTTTTTTGCAGAGGACGCTGCTGCCCATCCTCTGGATCTGTTAACCCTTAGCTGGCTCTTACGGCAACCACGGGTAGAGAGGATGGAGCACTATTCTAAAGCCGGTAACTCCACGGCGGAATATTAGTTCAATTTATTTATTGTTATTGATACAAACACGCATGATAATTAAATAGCTAAATAAAAGTGACGGACGCTACAGTTTCCAATATCCAATAAAGAACTTCCATTCAAAAACGTTCGCATTTCCCTATAGTCCACTGAGGGCAGCGAGCTATAAGAGCGACGGCTAGTTTTTACGAGCTACACAAGTGCACTCCAGTGCGACCTACCGGTGAATAGCGTGCGTGTGAAGTTGGTTATCAGCTTTTACGAACAACTGGAAAAATTCGATTTACCGCAGTTTTTATTTTGAAATTGTTCTGAATATTTTATTGGAAATTTGAGAAAGGTTCATACATTAATTTATCAATAAATGTATATCAATATATCTGCTATTTCTGTATCTCGGGGTTTCTCCGATACAGAAATATAGAAATACGTGCATGCTACATTTGGCCAGTGTCAGTTTAGCGCTCAGAGCAATTTTACAGAAAAATATTTTTTATTTATTTATTTATAATTCAGCACAAAACTAGGACTAAATGCTAGTGTAGCATTTTCTGCCAGTTATCCTAAAACTAAAGAAAATGTTACAGAAATTAGGTGAAGTACAAGACATGAAAAGTCTAAAATAACTAAAACTACTTAATTATGCAAAACATAACAAACAGCAAAAATATAAGGGTAAGGTAGGAAGGAAAGGAAAGATAGATACAAACATATTGCTTATACTAGAAAAATCTTAATTCCAATTATAGCCAAAAACCAAAAGAGTCCTTCCTCGTCGCGCGCTATAGATTATGAGTTGCCGTACCTACGACGATCTAATTCTGTCATAATTTTATTAGTACCCATTTACACAATACAGACTAGATATTATGAGAAGACAATCTCAATTACTTTCCCTCAAACAGTTTCTCAATCTCAAGACAAGCATTTGAAGGCCCATTCCACACAATACAGCGGTGATTGGCGTCACATTGATGCCTAGCCTATTACGGCGCGCGCCGAAGCGCGTCTGACACCCTGGTAATTGTAATCGGTAGAAGCAACAATCAGACCTTGTAATTGGGTGCCTTCTAACAAGACGCTCCCCATGTCTCGGAAATTAGACCTATGAGGATGTGAGCACGTCGTGAATCGTGACTGATGACATTTTTATAAAAGGTTGTTGAGACCAGTCGTATGAGTAAGATTTTGACAATAACTTTCTCTTCGCATTATACCGACCGACAAGAAAATGTCTGATACCTGTTCTTCCCGGAAAAATAGCTCTAGATGGCCATGCGTGTATCCGTGACGACTACGAAATGTCAGGCAAATCCTAGGCTTATTAGATTTTCCATTACATATGATCTCAATGACAGCCTGGTCTGGAACTGTGCCCAGTAGAAGGCAACTAGCTCACCCCCATTACATTGTACTAAAAAACATAACTGGCGCAATGTGGATGTACCTACTATGGTCCTGGGTACACCTCTGTCTACCCTTCGGGGTAAAGGCGTGATGTTATACATAGCATATGTATGTAAGATATAAGTATCACATAAGTCTTCACTAACCTTTAACTTCTATAAAAGATAATGTATACTAGTGTATAAGCAGCGGCTTTGCACGCTCGCAATTATGAAATATGGGAGTTTTATACCAAAATTGACACTCGTTTTGGAGCCCTTTAAAAAGGAATTTTCAAAATTTCTTACTTATCACACGTCCAGGCAACGAAAACAACCTACAAGTTTCAAGTCTCTAGGATCAGTGGTTTGGGCTCTGCGTTGCATGTCAGTCAGTGAGTCATTTAGGATTTTATAATATATTATAGCGTCAATGACGTTGAATTGCTTTCTTACTATATAATGATATATAAGTTCAAAACTTTTAAGTTTGGTTTAAGTTATATGTTACAGTGACATTTATGAAGTGCTATAATCATAAGGAATATTTAATGATAAGGTATCAATGTAGCTCATTGCAGGCTGTTGATTCAATCAATACATACACAGATCACAATCGAATCCGATAGCTGGTTTGCTACAATAGCCTGAGCATTACCGGAATGTAATTACCATTAACATTGTCTTAATAATGCTACCAATTAATTGGTTATAGACAATCAATTATGTTTAATTGCATTACTAAGGCATTATTTAGTGCCAATATTTTACTAGCTGCGCCTCTCGGTTTCACCCCCGTAGTCTTTGTTTTCGTGAGAATATCGAGATAAAAAATAATAATACCCCTATGTGTTAATCCAGAGCTCAGTCGATTTCGTTGTTTTAACTTAAAAAGGGGACGTTCATACACAAAAATAAAACAGCGCTATATGGCGCTGGGAGCAGAGTTAGAAAACTCAGGGGTCTCAAAGGTTAATTTTATACATTGTACTGAAATTTGATATTTATAATATAAGTAGGGACAGTCAGTTCATACAACTTTTAATTATATAAATGCAAGATGCACTTCCAACTTCACATATATTCATTTCAATATTAATTTATTGAAAATTATGCAGCATGGTCTGTGGAAAATTTAGAAAATATCTAATTTTGTTGCAAATAACATATTTATTAGTAACAATATCAGTTATATTATGTTTACTTGTTACGCTTGAGCTATGGAGTGGGATATGCTCAGGATTTCTCTGCAAGATCGGATCAGAAATGAGAAGATACGTAGATGAAAGAAAGTTACCGACATAGCCGCTGGGCTATGTCGGTAACTTTCTCAACTGCTAATCCGCTAGGATTAGCAAGTTAAAGTAGAAATGGGAGGGGCACATAGCACGTAGAGCTGATGGCCGATGGGGCTGTGAAGTTTTCGAATGGAGACCACGGACCGGCAAGCGCAGCGTAGGACGTCCACCCTCAAGGTGGACAGACGATCTTATAAGGACGGCATGAACAAGCTGGAGGCGGGCCGCTTACAACTGCACTAGATGGAAATTAATGAGGGCGGCCTATGTTCAGCAGTGGATGTCCTATGGCTAGATGATGATGATGATGTTGTTTACTTGTTTAGACCTATATAAGTTTACATGACAGTCATAACTATTCTAAGCTACATGCTCTACAAAATTCTTCGCTTAAAAGGTTCTTCGCTTAAAAGGTAACTTTAAGAAATGTGTCAACATTCCTATGAAAATTTTACCAAAGCCGTGTTTTGTATTTTCCCTGTGCCCTGTTATTATTAATAACCCGTTAAATAAATCTATATCCTGGTATGTTAACATGCCTAAACTGCCTAACATTTTATTTTCTTTAATAAACTCTTTATTTTTTTTTTTCTAGACGCTCACGTCTTAAAATCCCAATTAACCTTTTACCCGCGTGATGGCATGTTCTAAGCCTAAACATAATTAGCAAAATCTATTTCACGAAAAACGTTCACTACTTAGTAATGTAATCCAATAATCTCAAGAGCCTCGATAACCGACCATCTTTGAATTCTCAGTGCAAACCTCACACACCAATCGACATTATTTGTTTTACGTGCGCGAAATATCCGGCTTCGTTCCCGGGTAGAATGGCCATCCTCCTTTTGTCCTACGTGTAGAACATAGTATGAGATACGACGTGATTTCTTTTGACGTTTATGTGAAAATTTATGGAGACCACGTGGGCAGATGGTGCTTAAATATTATTCGGTTCAAATTCGGATGATTTAATAGAAACGCAAACTTGCTGATAGAAGTCTATCAGACACACTATCTATCGTACAGAAAGGAAATCAAAGTTGATTTCCTTTCTGTACGACTTTTTAGCGTACAAGGTTTTACCTATTTTTCTTCCTATATTAATACATACAGGCGCAGTGCAGTGCCACGCAGAATTTCGAATATTAAAACACTGGGTGGCACTGTGTCTGATATGGGCAATCATGATGCTTACCATCAGGCACCTGATTTGCTCGTCTTGTCACTCAATATCATAAAAAAAATATATTATTTTGACAGCGTCGTTGGCGCAGACGGTAGTAGCTCTGCTTTCTGTGCCGCAGGCCCCCGGTTCGATCCCCGGCCAGGTCAAACATTTATGTGCATGAACATGTCTGATCTGTGTCTGGGTATTATAAGCATATATAAGTATGTATATCAGTCATTTGGTTACCATAGTACAGGCTGCTAGCCTAGTTTGGGACCAGGTGACCGTGTGTGGAAGTTGACCCATGTTATTATTATTATTATTATACATGCGAAAATTCGTGAGGATGGATGAATGGATGATTGTTTGATACCCTTTCACGCCAACTACTCAACCGATTAAGCTGTAATTCGGTATACAGATAGTTTCTAAACTATCCCTACCCTGTCTACCCTGTCTATAGGGTCTATCCTGGAATAACATATAGGGTACATATTATCCCGGTATTCCCATGGTTCCCGGCTGCCTCGGTGGCATAAAGGGCGCATGCTCTACTGCCAATCAAGAGGTCCCGGGTTCGATCTCCAGGTCAGGCAAAGTGTTAAAAATTGGATTTTTCCATTAGGTGCCCGGTAGATGGCAATAGGCTCGCCCCCTATTGCATGGGACCAATAACATACTGGCGAAATGTGGGTGTATCTACTGTGGGACTGAGTCCTGGGTACACATCTGCCTACCCCTTCGGGAAAAAAGGCGTGAATGTATGTTATGTTATTCCCATGGTAACGAAGGCTACGCGGGTAAAACCGCGGGGCACAGCTAGTACTTACATAAAAGAGGGATCACATATGTACCTGATAGCACAAGCTTCTCAGCCGAGTGTTCACTGCCTACTCCTTCGGGAAAAGTCATGATGTTGTGTTAATATGGTGTGTTTCAGCCTAGATTAGGTGCCTGAAGTCAACAGTTATATTTGGTCCGTGTTATGGGTTAGAACTAAATGTATTCATAATATCATTAATTCAAAATTAGTCTTCACTATAAAACACCATGTATTCCAACTACTGCGATCACCAAGCCGCCTGCCAAACGTGGTGATTACGACGAAATCCACGATATATATAGTTTATGGCCTTCTATGGTGGAGGCCTGTGTCACTTCCTGGACATTCGACTCAATTCACGATATAACTACCTACTTACTACACAGACATTGCACATATGGAGTTATATGAGCACGCAAATCTACTTGTACTTACGTGTAATTAATAATTGAAATAATTATGCCTTTATGTTGTGTCCTGTGTGTATAGAGTACAATAAAGTGTTCATATATCTGTCTATCTAAGTTATGTTAAAGGGGAATTACACTCGTTGGTTGTTCAGACACCCCATTTTCAATCGTTCTATAAGACGAGACTATCTTGACAATCGTAAATCTTCGAAAGCTTTTGTAATCTACTGTTTTCATGGCATTTTTATGTATTATATTTTTTCACCCTTTGAGTGGATGGATTTTTTTATGGTACAGATACTTTTTATGGTGATATTCCTAATGTTTTTTCTTTCATGAAAAATAAAATACTATTTATAACATCTAAATGGTGAGATTCCGTCAATTTGAACGAAACCATCATTGTCTTTCTCAGAAACTGCTTGTTCCCCACGACTGCACCCCCCAGTGGCTGCCTTATCGGTAGTTTGTCGTCGCTCTATACCGGAACAAACCGGAAGTTGCAGGCGCAAAGTCAAGAGTTAGAGGTATATTCGACGTCAATTTTACGTCACGTCTCCTTTAGTGTTCATATTTAGATCAGCTTTAATTGCACAAATTCATTGACAAATTGGTGACGTGACGTCAAAATGACTAACTTCTGCACTTTGCGCATGCGACCTCCGGTTTTGGTGTGTGTAAGGCGACGACAAACTACCAATAAGGCAGCTACTGGGGGTGCAGTCGTGGAGAACAAGCAGTTTCTAAAAAATACAATGATATTTTCGTTCCGACGTCAAATTGACGGCACCTCACTATTTGAAGGTTAAATTGACAAATTAAATCCATCAAACGTAGCGCTTTTGTTAAATAAATAAAAAGCTTGAAATGTTTTAGCTTTCTACGTAACAACTGGCTCGATCATCATTCGTATCGTTTTATCGTTTTAAACCGGACGAAATGGTGATGAAATACTATTTTACCCATAAATAAACAAACTGTATTCAATACTTTCAATACTTACTTATATGACTGGCTCAGGTTTCGTCCTCTCTATAACCCTGAGAACGATTAAGAAAAAATTCTTCAAAATTATGTTTACCAACTAACTTACTGAGATTCTGTACTATTATAATGTACATAATATTATGTATTTTAGAATACAAGTATATAACTTACAGCTCAATCAGCTCTGCAGTTCTTGCATCAGGGGGTAAAAAACATCCAAAAATTTATAGAAACTTTCGAATTTTGATATTATTTGCAAATAAAGGGGATACCTATATCCTACTAATATCATAAATGTGAAAGTTTGTGAGGGTGGATGGATGAATTGATGTTTGTTACTCTTTCACGCCAAAACTACTGAACCTATTGAGCTGAAATTTTATTTGTAGGTAGTTAGTAGACCCTGGAATAACACATGGGGTACTTTTTTCCTGATATTCCCACAGGAACGATGACAACGCGGGTGAAACCGCGGGGCACAGCTAGTATTATATAAAAATGAATCCCTAATTCCTAGGGTATATGTGTGTAAAAAAATTTATGTATGTTTGTTCCCTGGTGGTAACAGACAAAGGAATTTTATATATGCCTTAGTACCAGGCCCTCATTAACATGAGGAGATATTCCCACATGGTGATAGAGAGGTAATTAAGACAACGGAGTTTTATACATAGTACCAGGCTCACATAAACATGAGGAGATATTCCCACATGGTGATAGAGAGGTAACAAGACAACGCAGCTTTATACATTATAAAGTACCAAGGTGATAAGTAATTTAACCTAATTATTGTTCTGAATATCGTTACTATCAAATTATCGTTGTGATTTCGTTAAACATAAATTTTAATTAGGTACTAAACTTCAGATGAATTTTATTTGATTTAGATGATACTTCTTATGTCTTCCTAATATACCTTGAAGCACAAAATTCACCGCTACGAAAACCGGAACGTGTCATATTTCAAGAGATTCGGAACATCAAAGCCCTTCAAATTCCAATTTTCAATAATCTCAGCACTTTTTCTTCGTTCGGTTGGTTTTCATTACGCATTGGTAAGATTTCGAGGAGCTTTCCTTGTGAACGAGCAACGTAGCTGGCGAATGTCTAAGTAACTTTTGGAAACATACGGAAGGATATAACGTAAAAGAACGATGCTTTTTTAAGCGTTTTGTTTTCGACAATAGTTTAGATATTTAGAAGTCGTTTTATAAAATACGTATTATGATGTGAATATTTTTATTTACTATAAATAAAAATAATACATACTATAAATAATATATACATACATTACTACAATAACATTTTTTTCCATAATAATAATATAGGACAACTTCCACACACGGTCATCTGGTACCAAACTAGGCTAGACGCCTGTACTATGGTAACCAGATTACTGATATACATACTTATATAAGCTTATAACACCCAGACACAGATCAAACAGACATGTTCATGCACACAAATGTTTGACCTGGCCGGGGATCGAACCCGGGGCCTGCGGCACAGAGAGCAGAGTTACTACCATCTGAGCCTACGAGGCTGTCAAATAATGCCTTTTTATGTTATCGAGCAAGGGGTTTTGATATAAAACTTTTTCTTGACACTGCATAACAATAACTATCTCTACCGTGTTATGGCAAAACAATAACTCACCGAACGTTTTCGAAGAAAATAAGTATTTAAGCTGTTTTGCGTTTTAAAATAAAAATGCTCATTTTCTCCAAACACATTCGGTTACAGTCGGAACACGGTGACTGTAAGCAACACAACATGTTAACATGTATACCTACTATGTGTAATGTATATCTATCGTGCGACATCGCGCCACCCGATCGAGCTAGTCGGAAATTGCCGAAGGCTCCCGAGTGACCGCGCGGATCGGTGGCGCGATGCGCGGGCGAAATAGTTCGAAAATTGTAATGGCGGCGAACACATACGTTAATAAACTAGCTTAGCAAAATTATCTTTTTTTATTCGTAACAGTGACTGACAGTGTTTTGCCATAACACAGTAGTATTATGATATTATATTCTTTAAAATAGTGTGAAAAGAAAACCACAGAAAAATGACACCTACGTAAGTGTCATTTTTCAGTGGTTTCAGGGGGTGATCCATTGGTGAGATAAACCTTTGGTTTGTCAAAGAGCCAACGAGCCAAAGGTATAAACCTTCAATGGAACACCATTAAAACCGGAGCCTTGTAGGTGCTCCATTAACGGTTTATATATACCTTTGGCTCGCCGGCTCGTTGACGTTCCAATGGTTTTACTCGCCAATGGATCTCCTCCTGTCTGTATTTGGACCGCAATATTATTTATGTAAAGCGTAACAGCCCAAAAGAATCTCTTCTACCATATTGTCGAAGTAAACTGAGGTGATCTGATTGATATTGAGAGACAATAAATTATAAATTTTGTACTTATTTATGTACCTTTTGATGTCTTAAATAGCATAAATGTCGCAATGCCTTTAATATTTTGCTATAGAGAAAATTCAACACATTAGTATTAGTATATAAACGGCTCACACGCACGGTTCCATGCAGTTTTTTTTTCTTCTGGAACCATACGTGTCTCAAAAGTTAAGTTCTCATAAGCATCCCACAAACTGAGCTCACTTGTATTGACACCTATACGCAGCTAAATCTAGTCTGAATTCAGTAAATTAATTACTTATGTCGTAGGAAAGGATTCTAAGTTAGAAACCCTCAATACAACTGACTTAAACGTTTAAAACCTCCACATAAAGCACCATCATGTATCATTTGCCATAGAAAAATAATCAGACGTAAACGCTTCAAACCTTTCAATAAACTGCAATTCAGCTCGCATAACCCACTGATAAATTATTCATCTACAAATTGCCTCTCTTTCCTTCGTGTATCTTTATAACAAATCTCTCTTTCTAGTTCGTTGAAATTATACCATCTTACCGTAAGCCCCCGGCTACTTATAGCTTCGTACCTATAATGCGGAGTATCCCAGGCCTGACGCTAGCACGAACCGTTGCGTCACAGTTCACTACACCCGCCCGTATGTTTTCATCTCGATTATCACCGAAGTGTATTCCACGGGCGGCTCATTCATTCGCCGGACGTTATCTCTGTCACGCGCCGTGTCAGTTCTTTTGTCAGCCGGGTGATATTCGCTGCTGTGACAATAGTGCTGTTGAGCTTACTCGCACATTCTTTCACTTGGAGTTTTCTTGGAACAATTTTTTAAATACTTTGTATTATCAATTCTTGAAAAACTCTGATGTTTCTCATGGCTGCTCAAATATGAAACACTATTTTTCAAGATAGTTACAGTAAAGAATCATCTCTTTATACAGATCTTCGTAAGCCACTCTAGATGTGTCACTCAAATTGATGAACCATCATTATTGACGTGCAAAAGTGTCAGATTACCCATTTGAATAAATCTGTTTGAGTTTGAGTTCAAAAAAAAGTATTTGTAGAATTAATGGTTGGGTTCTTAAATAATTCTGTTTTTATTGAATTACAAATGCTCCTCACATTACATCTCTAAAACTAATCTAAATAGTAGTCAAATCAAAATGATTACTCGTCTCTACATATCGCAGTTGACCTAAGTAAAAAACATAACATAACATACATTCACGCCTTTTTCCCAAAGGGGTAGGCAGAGGTGTACCCGGGACTCAGTCCCATAGTACATACACCCACATTTGACCTAAGTAGTCGTAACTTAATATAATGTTTAACTCATATGACAGTCTATTACATAAAGTTGTTATCAAGAACGAACAGTAACCCAACCTTCTCTTCACTATTAATACTAAATGTCGCCTCAGGACATCCAAAACACCCAAAGATACTATATCTGAAGTGCGGGTATAAAATGTGTCACAACTTTATAATTCATATCCAAAGACTTAAAACCACTAGACCTAAAATACTTACATTATCAAAGACAAAAACATGCAGTTTTATTGCACTGATATCCAGTATCAGCGATTGGCTATAGATGAAATTATAGAAAATCACAGAAGGCGTTACTCTATTTCTTATTTGACTAGGTATTTTATCCCAGGTTGGAGGTTGAGTTTAAGTTCATAAATGGTTAAAAATTATTGATAAATAGTTAAAATTCATCCTGCATCCCTAATTAGCCTTTTTTTAAATATACCAGTTAATGATTGGTTAGGAATTTAACTAAAGTCAGTTAACAATATTATAAGTTAGCTTGTCTGGCGATCAAAAAAATCTATCCTTAGTCCAGCGACCGCGATGGTGATCAAATGTCGTTTCTAATAAAAATTGCCTTCAATAACCTTCAGTACAATATATATTCTATGTTCATCCCCTACTCGTGTTATTAAGTGGTTGGGCCCAGTTTTACTAAAACCTCAGGTGGGTAGGATTATTCGCTTTCATTTTCCAAAGGATTTGCGAGGTCCTCTCTAACTAAATCGGTTTATTTCTGTTATGTAGATTATGAAGATCGTCATGTAGGCTTTGCTCCTTGATGGAGGCTGACAGTTGTTTATCTGACAGGATTATTTTGTGATTGATTTTTAAGATTTTATTCTCGTTTCGTAGTTTTCTATATAACAGTATTTAATAAAAGAGCCCGAGAATTATTTTTTTCTTTAAAATTTTGGGTGGCAAAGTTTTCATTTCTATAATGAATTTGTGTAGATACTCAAACACAAAAATATTTATTCAAGTCACAATCTGACACTTTTGCACGTCAATAATGAAGATAAACTGTAATGAATCGACCGTGCGTTCGAAAAAATACCTCTATAAGAAGAATGCACAAGAAACTTGTGTAGAGATTAATTTTTTCAACTGATAGTTTTACAATATTTATAACATATAGATATATTTAAAGATAGATAGGTATAGTTCAAGTAAGTCTAAACATACTAAGCATGGAACACGTGTGTTTTGGCGTATCACAATATAGATATTTCGGTGCTAAAAATAATTATTTTGGCTTCAACGTTATCGAATCTGTCACAGTAGGTAGAATAAAATTGATACGCTGGTTTCCATACAAATGGAACTGCTCTTTCGGCTTTCAATAATATGAAAATATTACTCAGCCGGTATAATATCAAACTGTTTTTTCGCATTAACAGTTAAAGTAGCTACTTTCGTTGATTAATTGGCTGTAAATAAGGTACTCAATTAAATGTATTCGCTAAGCTACTTTATAGGTAGACACTGAACATCATCTCATTAGATGGATTAATGGGATCTAAAAATTTTCGGAGTATTGTATGGCATGTTGGTTCTTCATCATCATCGTCTCAGCCATTGGTAATCCATTACTGAACATAGGCCTCCCCCATAAAGCGGGGTTTTACCAATACTCAACACGCTCGGCAGGCGGTTGTCGAGCGCAGTTATATTTTTCTTTTATGCAGAGGACGCTGCTGCCCGTCCTCTGGATCTGTTAACCCTTAGCCGGCTGTTACGGTAACCACGCTTAGAGAGAGTAGAGCACTATTCTAAAGCCGTTAACTCCACGGCTTTCCTCCTTCACTAATCAATAATGCAAGGGAAGTTTGAAAACAAAACAGTACACATTTACAGAGCATCAGACGTGACTATTATCGCGTCATATTCCTGAGCATGTTTCTACACAATGTGCATACTAAATTCATATAATACTATACATTTTATACGAGAAGACGTTTAGCTGATTATGGAAAGTGTTTGCACTGTAAGGTGCTTCTGAAGAAAAATATGTAGTTCAAAATATAAGGTAAGTTACTGAGTATACGAGAATTAACATTTTTAGTTTCAAAGATAGACGGCATAGAAGAGTCTTGTAGCGGAGTACATCGTATTAAACATCAAATTTTTTTGTCGCGTAATGAGATGGAATGCATCATTCACTGATAAGCGATTGTTGCTAGAAACAATCGAATTATTCGATTGTTCTGCTTATTCATTGCAATCAAATAAAAGTTGATAATAATTCGATTTGGTCCTAGCTACGAAAAAATTTACACAATCCTATGAAAAATTTACCAAATCGATGTAACTGGGACATCCTGGGAAGTTTAAGCAAGACTGTTAAGTTAAAAATACCGTCTTTTTGCGTCTGCTATATGACGGCAATGTTATCCTAGGAAACCAAAACCAGAGCTCAATACATGCTTTTGCATGCACACAATATTGTTATCTTATGTGTGTGTAACGCTAACGATGATTACATCAAATCACATAAGCCTCACAATGTGACGTCGCGCCGCGCCGCATTGACGTCATGTCCCAAACAAGATTAAACTCCCACAATTTCAATAAAAACATAACGAGACTACAGTGTGTAAAATGAAAGATTTATCTCCTCAGCCGAGCGAAGGGTCGGCACATAAATAAATTCATACACTCCATTGAAAGTCGAGGAGTCCCCAAAACCGCTTTGAGTGTTTTTAAAAGAAACCTCTCAGATATTCGCGATGTAAAAGCCTATTCAGTGTTGCGGTATTTGGCTATTTACTGAGCTGCTTTAGAAGGAAGTTTTGAAACGACGGAAAAAAGAGCCCAAGAGAAGAATGTGAAATACGTTGACATATGGCCCTTTTTTTCCTATTCTATTTGTATGGATTAGGCACTCACTATTTGGCTTGAGACGAATGTCCTCAATTTAATTTTCGTAGTACTCTATTTATTGTAAGTAGTCTTTTCATAAACCAGACTCAACTTTCAAAGGAAAAAAGGATGAGATACGAGTACCTACTACCTAATAATGAAATAGTTCCACTTTACTCCATCCACTAAATTTATTTCCCCAATATTATAAATGCAAAAATTAAAGTCAATTTACATATCAGCTACATAGGATGTGTGTGTGTTATACTCATTACGTAAACAACTGATGATAACATTCTACTGTGTGTAGAAGAAGCTTTATCGAAGAATAATACAGTTCTTCGCAAACCTCCGCTACCTGCTACGGAAAGGGGTATAACTGAAAAACAGCGCGCTTCATGCAAGCATGGAATGCATATAATGCTGAGCTATGTCCTTTTCGTTACCACCTAGTACATCGAACTTAAGTATAATCCCTAACCTTTCTTATCTATTTACTCGTAGTACATAACAATTGTAACCATAGAAATTAATCATAATATCTATTATTGTACTTCGTTGTGGTAATGAATAAATATTTTCTATTCTATTCTATAATAGTTTTTAAAAGATTTCTAGCCTAATTTGGGCCTAGAAGACCATGTGTGGAATGTCCGATATTATATGAGATTATTTTTATACTCTACAGCGGGTAAAATTGCGGGGTACTGCGATGATAAATTGAGATAGAGTGCTTTTCGTCTACGTGACCGCACATTGATCCATTTCACGTAGCCTGACCCATGCGTGACTGAAGGACAGTTCCACGTCGGCTTGTAAATAAAACTGAGTACTTAGGCCCATGAGTTGAGTTACTGTCCATTTTACCTTTAGGAATTTCTAAAGAGTTCCACACAACAAAGCTCTATTAGACGTCTAAGCCGTAGATTTTAATATTGATTATAAAAGCTGATTCATCATATTTATGGAGTTGATATAAATATATGATTTTACTTGATCACCTGCAGGGCCTGCCTTACAAACGGTGGATGAGTAACACCACTCTGCACAACTAGTATGTCCGTGAAAAAATAATTTTCTAACAGATACACCGGTCTGTCTGATCTTTTCCTAAAGGCTACGCTGTATCAATAAATGCACCCCCATGAGTAATCACAAACTCATGGGTGTGCATCTATCCGTGTCAAAAAGAACAACTTGAAAAAAAATATTTTGACTGCCCATACAAACGAGGTATTTCACTCTGAGCACCCAGCTCGAGAACACTTGCGCGCTGAGCACCTAAGCTATTACACTCTGAACACCTGTCACTTTATTTGGCAGGTGCTCAGAGCGGAATAAATATTTCATGTCAAATCAATGGATCATCCGATCGACAAATTTATATCACACACACACACATCATCAGCAGGAAGACGTCTACTGCTGAACTATATGCCTCCCCATAGGAACACCATGAACTATTGATGTGGAGGGATTTTGCCGTAATCACCATGCTTGGCAGGCGGCTTGGTGATCGCAGTAGTTGGGATATTAGATTTTTTTTTTTATGGTAGTGAGTAACAAGACGAGCAAATCAGGTGCCTGATGGTAAGCATCATGATTGCCCATATCAGACACATATGCCACCCAGTGTTTTAAAATTCAAAATTCTGCGTGGCACTGCACTGCGCTTGTCACCCTGAGTTATTAGTTGTTGTAACTCGTCATGCCTAGTAATTTCGCTGGAAACATTGCCCTTCAGACCGGAACACAGTAATGTTTGCACATTACTGCTAGGCGGATGAATAACTGGCAAAGGTGTGGTACTTCCCCAGGCGGCCCCCTGCAAAAGAAGCCTACCACTACAATAACGGAGATCGCTGCTGCCCACTCTCCGAATATGTCCCTCTGCTGGATATCACGGTTCCCACTATTATGGAATTTTATTTATTTATAATTCAGCACAACGCTAGGACTAACTTAATGCTAGTGTAGCATTTTCTACCAGTTATCCTAAAACTAGAGAAAATGTTACAGAAATTTACAATATACATTTGTATGGGAAGTTGAAATATTTATACGCAAATTTCGCAATCCTTTCTTTTGATAGTCTTTTAATTTGACTAGCCACCTCCATAAGTATTACTACACCTTTTGTATTAATTTGTGTAATACAACAAATGGCTAAGAATTAATTATAAAAAAAATATCGGTTTTCATAAATTATGAAGGTATATTTTAATAACATACAAAATAATAACACACGACGAGAGCATTAAAAAAATGTTCTTGTATTCTACATGACAGAAACATTCAACAAACACGATTTACGTATTCAGTAGTATCTGCAAATGAAGTCTACAAGAGTCGTAAGTGTGCGCCAGATAGCGCAGGATCGAGTATCGACAGGTGCCGGAAACATCACAAACTACTTGGATGTTTATAGTTGAAAGTGATGTATGTTCGTATTTGTATAAGATTTATACATTAATGTATGTGAAGTTTGTGTAGTGGGAATGAACATTCCTTCCGGTGGGTGACCTAGTAATAAAATCTTCTTGTAGAGTTAGAGGTAGCTTTCCGAACGCACGGTAAATTCATTGGTAATTTGCTTCATTTTGCATAGTATGTGTCACGTCACCGATTAGAATAAAAAGTATTTGATTATATTAATTAGAATTGATTGAAGTATTTTTCCTTTATGTATTTATCCCATGTATTGTGAACAATAAAGTATTTATCTATATATCTTATCTATCTATTCTCTTAAAGGGTCATTTCATCATCATCATCATCATCCAGCCGTTTAAAGTCCACTGCTGAACATAAGCTTCCCCCAAAAGGGGGTTGTTGCCAATACTCGCCACGCTTGGCAGGCGGGTTGGCGAGCGCAGTTTGATGGTTCTACTCAGAGGACGCTGCTGCCCGTCCTGTGGATCTCATAACCCTTAGCCGGCTCTTACGGCAACCACGGGCCGAGAGGGTTGGGTACTATTCTAAAGCCGGTAACCCCACGGCAAAGGGTCATTTATTAAGACCAAATTTCACTATGGAACCAACTCTGAAATTGTGAAAAATATCAGATGTTTTAATAGTAAGGTTACTTGGTTACTTGACCTCATACAAAATTTATGGAAAAGCTGATTTAATATTGATATTTCTGAGTCGGCTAAACTCAAACTCAAATGTTAATTCATAATGCTGCTTATTTTTTTATTTATGTCACTGTTTGCCAACAAGTAATAATATTACGTAGAATAAGCAAATCATACTCGTTTTCGTAGGCATGTTGCTACAATTACTACAGGCATAATTTTATAAGCGAGAAAGCGTGCTGTATCGTTTTTTGTCATAATAATTTTATAAATATAAAGAGTTGATACCGTAAATGTAAACTTTTAATGTAAAAGCGCCGCTATTGACTAAAAGCCTGTACAAAATTGCACTGGTCACTGGTCAGGCGAAGTCAGTAGCAAGCGGCGAGAGTGACAAATTGCACCGCGGCAAGGGTCAGTTTTATAACATAGTAGCTATTACTCCAACTTACCTACGAGATCTACTTTTATGTGCTTATACGTGCGCGGGCATAATATATTTTATAGAAAGAAACATTTATTGTTTATTTATCTCGACGGCTAAGTTGTATCAGCTGTGGTCATGCAGAATGTGGGTACAACATCGTGATTGAAAAGCATTGTGTTACTATTTGCACTTAGTCGTGTAAAAAAAAATAAAGGTAGAATAAAACATTACATAGAACTGCTTTAATTTTAATCTTGTAGTCTACCTATGACGACAGCCGGGACTAACCCAAGGACTTTACGTGCCTTCTGAAGCACGAAAATTGTGAATAAAAAACGGAAAACTTTTGGCGTATCTCAACCATAAAAGTAACTAGACATCAGAATGTACATAAATTTATGTCGTAATAAAATTTCGGGCTCTCAGGTACTGTTTGGGTAGCATAAATCTCTTTTATTACGTTTCATCGAGCGCACAAATTAAAAATTCCCAACTGCAATCAACATCAATGGTTTCACGCACATTGAAACTTAAAAAAATCATTTTGCTTTGTTATACGGAAAAATATTGAAGGTACCTAAGCGTGCTTGCCCATATAATCCCAACAAATTACGAACGTGTCTAAGAATTTGTTCACGCAAGTTTACGCCAGACGCTATCAACTGGGTTTAAAATAGTTGCTTGGTTGTTGTAGAGTAAGTTCTACACGTATGTGTTCGAATTTGTGAAACTTTTCTATTGTTCACAAATTTCGAAGCCAATGTTTAAGGAGATAAGATCATCCGCGTTATAAACGTCTGGTTTTCATTGCAAACAGATCTTATTAAAAATTATAATTTCTACAAACATTAAAAACTGATTGTAAAAGCAATTCTATCCAGTCCAGTTGTAAGCGGCCCACATCATGCGTGTTCCTGCCATCCTTATCAGATCGTCTGTTCACCTTGTGGGTGGACGTCCTACGATGCGCTTGCCGGTCCGTGGTCTCTATTCGAGAACTTTACAGACCCATCAGTGCTATGTGCCCTGCCCATTACCACTTCAAGTTGCTAATCCGCTGGGGTGTGTCGGATCTCCTCATTTCTGATTAGATCTCGCAGAGAAATCCCGAGCTTAGCCCTCTCCATTTTGAGCCTGCTGTTAAGGCCCACCTACAGTCAGAGACTACGTTTCAGATCCATAAGTCATCACTGATAACACTCAAAATGTACGCAAAGTGTACTCGTGTTTTACAAATTGAGCAGTCATCGACATAATATTACCTATATTCAGAGTATAACATGTATTGCATGTTGAACGTATACGTGTTTTACTCGTATGCAAATAAAGATTCTTTTTATTTGTCATTAGCTATCCCAGCTTCGCACGTGTCGCAGTAAAGCAAAGTAAAATAGATAGTGTTAAGAGAAATAATTTGTTGAAAAATTTATTCTCGAACTGCCTCGGTGACTGGCTTGGAATGTTTTATTATGTATTAAAAACATCAATATTACTTGATCACATTGCACTTTGAAGATTATTCATGATGACATTATGCACTACAGTACTGTCCGTGTCTCAGATTCTGCGAGTCTTGTGATGGATTGCCTTTTATTGTTTGGTTTATTCTATTTTAAACATAAAGAATTATATTTTACCTTTATTTGCATAAATTGTACTTAGTTTTAATGAAGATTATTATTATAAAGCCTTAGTAAATTATTGTAATGTCGGAAGTTGAGCTAATAAAAGACGAATAGAAAAAATTAATGGAAAAATTTAAGTGTCTTAACAAATATGCGAGCTCTGAGAAAACTGTTCGAAACGCTGGACGGTTGGCTTTCAGCGTTCTCGTGTGCATTCCGCTCGATCTGCATTGTAAGGAGTCTTTGTCCGAGAAAACTGACAATGACATAAATCTCAGACCTTCCCTGTTGCAAGCGAATTTTTCTTTGTTTCGAAAATGTTGTATTTTTAATTCTCTGAATGAGCGATATATTTTATGAAATTTATAATACGTAAGTTGATCGAAATAAATAGATTTAAATTTTAATAGTTATTCATGACCGTTCAAAGGAATACTTTATAACCAAAAGTTATTGGTGAAAAGCAAAACTTTAAATAAAACAACACAAAAGACGTCGGCTGTTAACAGCTTTCTCAGGATCAACGACTTTAATTTCGCTTTAAAATAAATAATTTGATTACAGGCAATAAAGGCCAGAGCGTCTGTGATAAAATAAAGAAAAACGTTGACGGAAGGAAGCCGGCCCTTAATTTGTGCTAATTGTGAATTTATGAAAATAAATTATCTGAAAAGGCCGAAATTCTATTACAATTAATATTTATAAATCATATAACCTACCTTCTTATAACGCCAAAAATAAATAGCATCCATCAACGAGCAACACGGTCTTCCGTGTTGTTGTTCGGGACTGAGTCCTGGGTACACCTCTGCCTACACCTTCGGGATGAAAAAGGCGTGAATATATGTTATGTTCGAATTCGAGGATGTATGAATGTGATGAAAATGGAAGAAGCGAAAGTCGTATGTCAGGATTGTGGTAAGTGGTATATTATATAGTATCTGTTTAACCTAACGGAAACAAATGCGTATGTGTGTATTTATATACCGTCTTATAATATTTATTTAAAAATATTTAAGTATAATGTAGTATTCCATTCACTTCTAGTACCTATGTTTAATTAATACTTAAGTTGCCTCATAAACTTGGCAAAGTAAAACATGTGCAAAGGAATGATGGCAAGCATGCAATATAAAATGTACCTGTACTATAAAGTTGGAAAACTTGGGTGATTTTTATTACTTCAGCAAAAATAATTGACAACGAGTTCATTGGAATAAAATAATGTTTATTAAATTTATTCATATTGACCATATCATATCACCATATTTTAAGACTGCCTCGGTGGCGTAGAGGGCGCATGCTCGACTGCCAATCGAGAGGTCCCGAGGTCCCGGGTTCGACCCCCAGGTCAGGCAAAGTGTTAAATATCGGATTTTTCCATTAGGAATAATCTCAATAACTGCCTGGAGTCTGGAACTGTGTCCGGTAGATGGCAATAGGCTCGCTCCCTATTACATGGGACCAATAACATACTGGCGAAATGTGGGTGTATCTACTATGGGACTGAGTCCTGGGTACACCTCTGCCTACCCCTTCGGGAAAAAAGGCGTGAATGTATGTATGTATGTATGTATATTTTAAGACCACATCATATCATCATATTTTTTGACCATATCATGTCAATATCATCGACAGCCTACCCACATCCCACCGCTGGACCCTACCTTGTGCAAGCCGAGTCTAGCCTACGTGCGTTTCAACCCGCTTTTATTATGTCGTCCGCCCTGTGCACTGTGCTGTCAGAGTGTAATATTATCAAAAAATACCTTTTGTTAACATAATTTTAAAATAATTATTAAAAAATTTACTATAACTAAAAAGGTACTAACTGCGCCTTAATTTGCGCTTTCTCCTATTGAAAGTAACTACCCGATTATGTGTTATTGTAGTATCTAAGCCACTTAGACTTATACAAAATTTTAATATAATCAGTTAAATTTATTTATAGATAGATGGTGTCAAGAGGTAACAAACAAATACACTTACGGACATACTTTTTACCTCCAAGCATATCTCTAATATTAGTGGAAAGTGACATAAGCAGTAAGTTGTAACGTAATTAAACCTCGCATTTGCTCCTCACCTAATTTCTCCTAAAAAATATGAAGAATTTTAATAAAATGGTTTCAACTACAGTGCATTATTTTAAGCTGTTTAAGCGCTGAGTTACATATTTACGATGCCGTGTTAAGCTGGCTTAAAATTTAATACCGGTTTTTATAACAAACACTTTATATTAAAGTGGTTAGCTTATTAGCTGTAAGTTAATGTTTATTCATAAATTATATGCACTATGCAGTAAAAATAATGATTTTAGATAATAATTTTAAATAAGTTTCCACAATTAAGCTAAGGGATGATTTACACTTGCCGTGGGGTAACCGGCTTTAGAATAGTGCTCCACCCTCTCTACCCGTGGTTACCGTAAGGGCTGGCTAAGGGTTAACAGATCCAGAGGACGGGCAGCAGCATCCTCTGCGTAAACCATCAAACTGCGCTCGCCAACCCGCCTGCCAAGCGTGGTGAGTATTGGCAACAACCCCCCTTATGGGGGAGGCCTATGTTCAGCAGTGGACTTCCAACGGCTGGATGATGATGATGATGATTTACACGGAACACAATCACACCTCAATCACTCTACAACGCAACTACGTGGGCGGGCACTACTTTGTGAGAAAAAATAAGTGGTTTAACAGCATGTTAGTATAGTAGTATGTTGCTGCAGCGACACTATTTACACGCAACCACTTATTGTCGCTGTAGTGTGGTGGTTGTGGTCCTTGTGAAACAACATAATGTTGCAAAAAGGGGTAGGCAGAGGTGTACCCTGGACCCAGTCCCATAGTAGTTACACACACACATCACTATTACGTTTCTTATATAATATGTTTCATAGGTAGCAAGCCTATTGCAATCTACTGGGCATAGTTCCAGACTCCAGGCTTGCCATTAAGACAATTTCTAATTGGAAGATTTAATTACACTTTTTCTTAACCTGGGGATCGAAACCAGGATCTCATGATCGGCAGTTGCGTTTGTTACCACTATGCCACCGAGACAGTCCAGTATGAAACAACGCTAAGTAAATAATAACAGATCTCTTCATGTGGTGTGATTTATATAAATACGTTTTCCTCTTTGATTTGGGTAATCGTTACCCATACGCAATTTATTACGAAAATACTGTGTTTTTTTCTGAAAGCGACAGAAAGTAAATGTTTTAGATGGATATTACTCGTAAGTAGATATTTGGGTTGGATATCAAAGCAATATGCTCACAGAAAAGTATTTCGTACATTAGAATGTGTTTGAAGTTATTTGATTCTTGTTAAAGTATCCACATTGATTCGTGTCTGAGAATTTATTAATTCAAATACGACACTAACTAGATACCTATATAAATGTAACAATTATAACACGGTCACAAAAATATTTAAAATTAAAATATGAAGTCAAACGCCTTTTTTCAAGGCTCCGTGGTACCTAATAGCACACCCTGGACACAGACAGCACACACATGGAGTTTTGTGCACGCGCAAGAGTATGCGTGAGATCATTTCCCAGCGAAGCTCGTGGAGAGCTCAATCTCACTCGCGGGGGTGAGGAAGGTCGATTGGTGGGATGACAGTGTTCATTCTATACGTAGTATTATCATCTGTTCTGTGCCAATAGGCAGGCAGCGTTTCCACGCCGAATAGCCAGACTCTAAGTCTTAAAAGGCTGCCCGCTGTGCGGTCACCACAAGCCTCGACAATACGCGCTGACAAGTCTGTTAATTTTATTTTTTTCAGTAAATATACTCTCCAATTTATTTATTACAGGCGTTAAGTAGGTGGGATGGATAAATTTCGCCAACGACTAGTATCTTCACGGTAGTTCAAATAGTAGAGTGCCCACTAGGCGGAATGCTGCGGAAGGTGCGTGGTTTAAAACCCGTCCGTGGGTAAAAAAATTCTAACCATATTATTTATATTGTATGTTAACATCTTATTGCGAACGCACAGTAGATTCCTTGAATAAGCTTTGAAAGACTGGTCAGTTTCTTTACTCGTCAATTTCACTTATTCACCAGTTTACTCATTAGACAGTTTTGAGCATAATGATCATCATTATCTTAGTTTATCTAAGATCATTATCATTTTAACCATAGGACGTCCGCTGCTGAACTTAGGCCTCTTCATGGATTTCCATTTAATCTGGTTGTAAGCGGCCTACATTCAGCGTGTTCCTGCTGTTTTAGTTTGAGCTTGTATTATCAAAATTGATAAACTCAAACTCAAACAGATTTATTCAAATAGGTCATAATCTGACACTTTTGCACGTCAATGAAGATTAACAGTACTGAGTCTACCGTGCGTTCGGAAAGATACCTCTACAAGAAGAACGCACAACAAACTTGTAGGGCTTAATTTTTTCAACAGATAGTTTCACAATATTTGGTTTGGTTACATTCGTTTTCTTTGAAGGTGCTGCGAGGCGGCTATGCAGAAGTTTCCAGGCATCTTTGTCCTCTATGTACTGGTTGACTTTATAATAAGCCTTCTTTAGTAAAGTAGATTTTATATAGGTACATACAATATTCGCATATGAACTCTATCTCTGCTGAAAAGTGCAGTTTTTCTACAAAATATTGCAGTATGTATTCCCTGCAACCAGCAACCTCCTCGTTATAATATCCGTGGTAGATATATTGTCGCTTCAAAGAACAGCTTCAAATAACTGAGAATGCAACGCAAAGACCTTGCGCGTAATGTGGTTTCACTCTCCTGGAAATACAAGCAGTTTGCAATATTACACAGACCTTAGTGAATATTGTGTACTTTTAAAATAAGTATCCATAGTTATGCATCCATGGACAGCGATCAAAAATTATCACATATTTTAAAGACTTCTTCTGGCCAGAAAAATTGGATGCATGCTTATAGGCTATATAAACATAACATACATTCACGCCTTTTTCCCGAAGGGGTAGGCAGAGGTGTACCCAGGACTCAGTCCCATAGTAGATACACCCACATTTCGCCAGTATGTTATTGGTCCCATGTAATAGGGGGCGAGCCTATTGCCATCTACCGGGCACAGTTCCAGACTCCAGGCAGTTATTGAGATAATTCCTAATGGAAAAATCCAATATTTAACACTTTGCCTGACCTGGGGATCGAACCCGGGACCTCTTGATTGGCAGGCGAGCATGCGCCCTCTACGCCACCGAGGCAGTCTTCGCTATATAGCTTACAGAAAATCCAAGTGCTCTAATCACTGTCAGATTGCATCGTGCCCATGATGCTGGCGGCATTGCCGCATTGAATAGTAATGCTAGATCTTACATACAGACGCGTTAGGTTAATCACGAACATAAAATACAATCACGCCTTTTTCTCAAAGGGTTAGGCAGAGATTTTCCTAGGACTCATTTGTGATTTTTGTGAAGATGTGCCATCTACCGGGTACAGTTCCAGACTCCAGGCTGTCAAAGAGATAATTCCTAATGGAAAAGTCCAATAACACTGACCTGGGGATCGAACCCGGGACCTCATCATCGCTAGTCGAGCTTACCCCCACCGTGGCGTAATAACGCCACCGAGGCAGTCTAACGTAATCGAGGTAGTCAAGGTTAGTTTGGTTAGTTTATAATCTCGCCAGATTATATAATATATAATATTAGCTGTGCTCCGCGTTTCACGCGCGTATAATCGTTCCCGTGGGAATATCGGAAAAAAGTACCCTATGTGTTATTCCAGTGTCTAAGCTCAAGCAAATTTCAGCCCAATCTGTTCAGTAGTTTTGGCGTAAAAGAGTATCAAACAGCCATCCATCCATCCATAAATCTAACCAAAACCGCGCCAGATGGCGCTGGAGGTGAGTTAGAACTGGCAAGCGTTTTGTTTTTTACATTGTACTGAAATTTAAGATTTATAATATTAATAGGATACAATACTAACGATTCCAATAATAATAATTATTCGGTTACTATAATAACAGACCATAATATAATTATGTTATAGCAATCGTATAGCTATAGCCTAACACCTATAAAACATTATATCCGTACGTTATCTTGTAATCGCACAAACTGCACAGCGCAAACCGGCGAACAAACGTAAGTGATGATTGGTACGTGATCGGAATCTTAGAGGCCTAAAGTGGACCCGAGTGGGACGGCTCAAAGTAAAGTGGGACCTATCTGTATTTATTGGGATAGACGGTTTGAAAGGAGGCCTTTTCATGAAGTGATCATGTCGTGACTATTAGAAACTCTTTCGTGTTTACTTACATTTAAAGTGTATTAAAAAGTTTAATATTATATTGGACACAGTACTGGATGTCCTTCTAAATTGTTTTTCACTTTCGAATGCCGAAACGTGGATATATGCAAGAAAACTACATCATCATCATCCGCAGCCCACTATATCCCACTGCTGGGCATAGGCCTCCTTCATGTCATGCCACTTGAACCTGTCTTGTGCAAGCCGTATCCAGATGGGACCCGCCACTTGTACTATGTCATCAGCCCAACGTGAACTACAAAACTAGAAAACTACATAATCAATTAATTTTGTAATACAAATATGGAATCCGGGTACATAATAAAAATGGAAGAGATCGCTCTGAGCAATAAGGCCGCCAGTTGTGACTTCTTTCTAGTTTAAAGTTTTTCTTCTTTGTTATTTTTTTCTTACGTTGCGGTACGAATAAAGAGTTTTCATTCATTCATTTATAAGAGGTTGATAAAACGACTATTTTTCTAAAGAAAGTGTTATAATCAGAATACCTAAAGATGCGCTTTGCAAATTCAAGGATATCTAAAAGCTGAACTACTTACAAACTCATTGTACAGGAACGAAAGCTTAAAATAACTTAGTAAATACCGCTCCGAAGATTTTCTTGCAAAATACACCGTATAGCTTCTTAGGATACTTGAAGCGCTCTTTGGTTTGTAAACAAAAACTTGAGGGATTTCTTTCGAGTTAGTTTTATAGGAGATCGAGTGTGCACATCCTCCCAAAAGGTTCCACTATGAAGTTTTAAACGGGAACAAAACAGCTACTTTGGTTTCTTATAAAGAGGTCCATTGTGCGCTAGTTTAGAGTTTGGAAACTAAACTTTATCTTGGGAATAGAGCTAAATAGTTTTATAACTTAAGCGGCAATTACAATAACCTATAATCAGAACTGCCTCGGTGGCGTAGTGGGCGCATGCTCGACTGCCAATCAAAAGGTCCCGGGTTCGACCCCCAGGTCAGGCATAGTGTTAAATATTGGATTTTTCCATTAGGAATTATCTCATATAACTATAACTGCCTGGAGTCTGGAACTGTGCCCGGTAGATGGCAATAGGCTCGCCCCCTATTACATGGGACCAATAACATACTGGCGAAATGTGGGTGTATCTACTATCATTATGGGACTGAGTCCTGGGTACACCTCTGCCTACCCCTTCGGGAAAAAGGCGTGAATGTATGTCATGTTATGTTTTATATTCAGAACACTTAATGAGATAGTGTACTAATTAAGCATATTATAAGTCAAGTAACACAGAAATCCCTACATCTTGCACGGTTAAACTGAAAGCGCATGAAAATTGGATAAATCGTAATGACTGCTTTATTTTCATAACTCTAATTTTTTAAATAAGAGTATAATATTAATATATGTTCCTATATATAATATTCCTCTATCGATTATGCTACAGACACACAGATATACACGTCAAGCATAAATAATTATATTAAAAACTTTTAACAACACAATAAAAAACAGATCTATTCGTTCTTCTTAAATAATAAATATATAATGGTAGACTAATTAATCTCTCAATAATTACTTTGCCTAATTAAATACAAAGAAAATGGAAGCTGGAAATTAATGGGATACCCTAGAGGGCGCCGGCAAATCCGAAAGCTTAGCTTTTGTCCATGATATTCTTCAGTAATTTCCAATTTAAATAATTTGCTAAGCATGATTAGGTATTACTTTTAAAATGAATTGACATTAAAATTTATAAAGACCACGGACTAGAAGACAAAGCGTAGACTGACCTTCCACGGAAGCTTGTGACGGGTCGAAACTTCCTAAGATCTGGTCAAAGCCGTGGCTTCTCGTTTGATGCAAATTTGTGGCGTTCAAAGGAGAAGGCCTATGTTCAACAGCAGTGGAAATATCTTTAGGCTGATGATGAAGGCTATCATAATAAATACTTAGTTCTGAAATGCCTAGCTAATTTCTGTAGAAACTTTCAATTTAAGTTGTCTTAAAATTATCGTCCATGCAATCCCCGGCAACTCTATTACTTTTGTATTATTATGTATTGTTCAAATTTTAGATGCATTTATTTATTTATACCTATTTTCCAAAAAAAACTTGGAAAAATCGTGCACCTGAATTCGTATAATCATGATAAATTTATACGGTAACAGAACGGAGTTCCACAATGACAATGCTCGCGAAACACGATTTCGCCAAAAGTCCACTTATAAGATGCGAACTAGGGGCTTTAGATTTGAAGCAGGCATATTTCCGCTAGGCCACAAACGCTACCTCCGAAATGAAATGAAAATTATTCATTGCATAAACTATGTTTGTATAAGGGGTCTTCAATTATCAGTGTCATAATGTGATTCAACAGTTTTCCCAGAACACTCGTTCATTCTGTAGCGAACACATTAGTTTTCAAAATCATGTGTGGCCATTTGATTCATAAAGCACATTATCACATCGATATTTTACCCAAACATTGATCATAGAACTCAACAAAAGCCCTATAGGTAATAACTGGCATCGTGTACTAAACAGAGACGTACATTATCGCAGCTAACAAAAGGAAGTATCATTTCCTTCTCTCCGGAAGAGAGTAATGAAAGAATCATCGCAACACGGTGAATACGGTCATCGTGGAAGGGAAACCGTCCATTTGTCATTCCCAGTAGGTGGAGATGAGTAAAAACCAAATAGTGTGGTGTCATTAATCATGCCATATGCTGGGCAATGAGACGTCGCTACGGTGGGGATTAATATTTATCCTTTTGAATCTTAGGTATATTCTCTCTGCACATATGGATTAGGAATAGATTAGAAATACTCCATTAAAGGTACATTTAAACTATTAAACTGACCGA
This sequence comes from Hemistola chrysoprasaria, assembly GCA_947063395.1. Classification (NCBI taxonomy): domain Eukaryota; kingdom Metazoa; phylum Arthropoda; class Insecta; order Lepidoptera; family Geometridae; genus Hemistola; species Hemistola chrysoprasaria. Next base: position 12,848,148 of record OX346716.1, on the reverse strand, counting down.
CACACCTTTGCCAGTTATTCATCCGCCAAGCAGTCAATGTGCAAACATTACTGTGTTCCGGTCTGAAAGGCAATGTTACCAGTGAAATAACTGGTCAACTAATATTTCAGTTTGACAGGCGTAGTGCAATGCCGCGCAGAATTTTAAAACACTGGGCGGCACTTTGTCTGATATGGGCAATCATGATGCTTACCGTCAGGCACAAATTGGCTCGTCTTGTCACTCACTATCATAAAAAAATCATTCATTAACAGAAACTAAAAGAACTAATCCAAAAATATCAAATTGTTTATTTATTAAATTACTATTATGAACGTTGCAACGTTCTAGTGACTTAAGAAGAACAAATTACATTGCCATTTTGATTATTTTTCTAAAAATACAAAAAAAATGGAAAAGAACAATCTTGTTCAAAATAACCTTTCAGCTTTGTCCAGTGCATACTTGTGTTCAAACGAGCAGCCAGCAAACTGGATAAATCAATAAACTGCATGTTGACGTGTCAACGAGCCATTTTAAATAATTTCTCATTTAATAATAAATAAAAATAATATTAAAAATGTATTTCGGATTAAACGTTTCATTAGTCTCATAACTGACATGTTACACCCAAGTAATTGAATTCTCCTTGTTTTACGTAAGCCATCTTTATTTCCTTCTGCACCCGGAATATTATTCTATTTGCCTTGGGCAACAACACTATACTGAAAATGCAGTGACTTATACTCTAACTAGACCAATAATGCCACGTTGCGCCACATGAAAACGAAAATCATTCAGCTCAATTTCAGCTCTCTAGGTGCAAGAGTTGTGGCTAGGCGTTGATGAGTGAGTGTCAATGAGAACTTAATTTTTTTACCGTACAATAATCAATGACGTTGAATCGCTTTCTTCTAACAATAATATATAAATATACGAGTAATAGTATATTCGGATCCGGGGTATGTCGGACCAAGTGTCAGTTACGATCTATCTATCTAACCTTTGGTTATTGACGGATTAATATCGCGCTCGAGACAATAATTTATAATCTAAGACCACCTCGGTGGCGTAGTGGGCTTTGTTCGGGTGAAATCTTTGAACTCAATTTTGAAGTAGATATCTTCAACCGATTGAGCTGAAATTTTGTATACACGTTTAGTTTGGATGACAATGCACGATATGATGTGTGACATCATTCTAAATCCAATATGGCGGACCATCCAAGATGGCGGAATAGTTATTTTTAATGCATTTCTACAATATGGATATGAAATGAAAGGGCTTGTTGAGAGTAGCTCGAAAAATAATTTGGCGTCATTCTAAATCCAATATGGCGGACCATCCACGATGGTGGAGTAGTTAAAAGCTTTTTTTTAAAATGTTTTTATGCTTTTAATTTATTTAAAATCAGTACACAGATTGTCCAAAAAACAGGTTTGTAGAAATATTATTAGTTTTCAAAACCCAAGCCACCTTTATCACTGTAGAATGAATTATACTGCGTATTTTTTGGAACGATATCCCTGGGCTCTAGTCGTTTATCAGAACCACCGCTGCTATAAATAAAAACCTAATTTCGTTTAGTCACAAAGGCTTCATTATTGTGCTTAGGGTATTTTGGACCTTTTGTATTGGAGAAAACGGATCTTAGGTATACCTACCTATATTATGTATATTACCTAGTGTGTATGTGTATTACCTAGACTTATTATTCTTACTTTCATAATAATTTTAAAAAATTACGACTTTGTTCCCGTGTAAATTTTGTAATAATAACCCTGTTAAAAAATCCTCTCCATCCATCGGGTGTGTGAAAGATGAAAGAAACTACTTATTAGTGATAAGACCGCCGCTTGTGATTTAAAATTATTGGTGTCCAATAAGTTATTTATTTTTGCAGGGTGTATAATAAAACCATCATAAAGAAAATCTTACAAAATTGAAGTTTCTTTAATTCACTATAACAATAATAGTATGTAAGTTCAGTTACTTATTACAATAATCAACACTTAACTAATTTTAATGATAATTTGCACAACACAGATAAACAATTTAAATTTGTGGGTAGTAGAATGTATACAGGACGTTATTTATGTAACACCATTTTGTAAAACATTCGTGTAATAAATCAATCTGATTTTAGTTGTAAACACGCCTGACCTCAAGAAGCTCTAAGATAGTCTTACTAATACCACCTCATTACTCATTTGTAACATTGAAATGCAAAGTGCAACAGCCAAAGCGTTCACATGTCCTGCGAGCAGAGGGTAATGCGCTGAATAAATTTATGCGAACCATGACACTGGCCGCAGGTGGTGCGAGGTATTATGTAGATGAACGTTTTCTCGTTGTCTCGTGCTTTTGTTTTAGCCTTTAGTCGTCGTAATCATCAGTTTAGAGAATTGAGTTACGTGTTTTTCCTTTTTCACCGCTGATGAATATTTTTTGACGAAAATTTTATGTACTTGTGTAGTGTGCAAGTATAGTAATAACAGTAATAACAGCAACGTAGGTCGACTATTAATTGTGTAAAAGAAAATAGTTTTGAAACTTATTATTGTTACACTTGGGAAAAAAATATTTTTGATTTGATACTTTGTTCATTTTATAATAATTTCATGGCAAACCATAATGGGTGGTTTTTATAAAATTCTCAATTAAGTGCCTAGTGTAGGATCCAACAGCAATTATTATGATGTCATGTAACTCTTTCTGGTAAATAAAGGATAGATAGATAATACTTTATTGTACACAACACTTAAAGAACCAACACAAAGGATACAGAGTAACTATACTTAAATGTACAAGCGGCGGTCTTATCGCTAATAAGCGATTTCTTCCAGACAACCGATGGATGGAGAGGATTCATTTGTAGCAAAAAGACGGTGGCGCATCAAAGGATTTATTTATATTACGAAAGTGTATTTTCTTATATTTTGAAGTTGTTATTTGATATACACTACACCACAGAGGCAGACTTTAAATGACTGATTATCTACATATTATATATTATGTTATAATGTATATATTATGTTAAAAGCTCAATAAATTCTGATTGTTGGTACCAAATACAGGAAAAGTTTAAATTAAAGGAAACAATTTACTAATTAAGCAGATACACCCTTAACATAAACTTATTTGTATCCTACAAGCGAAGGGAATTCGGAATTAATCTGCTAATGTTTGTTTTGTAGACGTAAGCCTGTGCTTGCTTATTTAAATTTTCCTGAGACAATTTACGACATAGCTACTGGCATGATTATTGAGCACAGATTGCTGATGCAATGACATTCAATCAGTATATTACTTAAAATTATAAGTTTCTTGTGCGTTCTTCCTGTAGAGGTATCTTTCCGAACACACGGTGTATTCATTACTGTTTATCTTCATTGAAATGCAAACGTATCAGATGGATTTGACTTTGACTTTACCTCGTCAGCCACGATGACAAATATCGAGGCCTCAACGTTACCGCTGCTTAAATCATCTTTGATAAATGTATGTCCCCAATGATTATGATGAGAATAGTATAGCGACTCAAATTATATTCTAGCCAAAGGCTTTTGCAAGGCAGATTTAATAACAAATAATTGCTGCGTATTCCGCATGATTTACATACCAATAGACAGCGAGAAAAGACCAAAGATATTTAAAAAGTGTGCCAAACTTGTGGCGGTGTTTAAACGAACGTAAGGGATTTGAGGCAACTCTGAGTTTTCCCGATCTTTGATTAAAAGTTTTGCAGTAACGTGAAATAAAGACAAAACACTTAGGAATCACTTCAGCAATGGCCCGTTAGTGGAACATAGACCCTATAAGGAAAAAGGTTTACTGCTAATTACTTAAAGTATAACTTAAGATTTTATATTGTACAATTAAAAACAGAAGCATTAAAAAAACTAAGTACCATGAGGACAAGTTTTCTAGTTTTCCATCTTGCAAAAGCTAGACTGTAAACTTTGCGGAAACAACTTTTGCAGAGCCCGCAGTTTTTTAATCAACGTTTATTTGCCCATTCAGAATGAAAAGGTACAGTTCAGTTTGAAATTGAAGACATAGTTTGGGGAACATATCGCTTGCAGCTAACTCGAATGCCATGCTGAGCTATGAAATTGAATAAAATTATCGTCGGATTAAAAACGCATCCTCAGCTGATAGTGGATAGCTTAAAAACGGGGATAGTTTTTGCGTCATAAATGCAATAAATTACACATCATCATCGTCAGCCGGAAGACGTCTACTGTTGAACATAGGCCTTCCCCGTAGAATGCTATAAACTATTCATATTGGGGGAATTTTGCAGTAATCACCACATTTGGCAGGTGGCTTAGTCGAGTAGTTGGAATCCTTGCAAACGGAAAGCGCTGCTGCCCAATCTCCGAATATGTCCCTCTGCTGGGTCTCACGGCTCCCACGGGATGAGAAAGGGGTGGCCCTATTATATAGCCGGGAAGCACACATATTGGCTATTAATTTGCCTATCAGGTACTATGTGCGCGATCATAATTGGTTATTTTTACCTTCAATCAAAAACTCAACTATACCGAAATCTTCCCACAAAAACTGTATGTTTGCCAAAAATATCTTTACTTACTACAAATATTATTCGTTTCTGTATGTTTAGGGTTCATAAATGAATCTAAATAAGCATACCTGTTGCCGAGAGCTTACCAAGCTTCGCTGGCCGCTGTTATTGTTTGTTGGAGCTTTGTTATAACAAGTAACACAAACATTAATTATATACCTTGAAATGATTTATTTGTAATTGGATTGTAGGTGTAACGAGTAATAAATAAGCCTCTTTATAAATTTGCTTATATAATTATATTACGTACAACGAAGCAAACACATAAGGATAACATTATGGGGTACAATACGAATACGGAAAGAAAAATTTCACCCAAAAATTTGTCGGTGGGTAGATTGCTAAATTCGTCATCTATAGATAAACACACGCCCCTTTAGGTGTTAGGTAGAAGGGATAGAAAAATTACGCCGACTAATAGTACCTCCACGGTAGCTCAAGTGGTAGAGTGCCCACCAATGATTGATGCGGAGGGTGCGTGGTTCAAATCCCGCCCGTGGGTGAAATTTTTCTTTCCATATTCGTATTGCATTTCAAGTGAATAGACCGCTTTGTCTATAAAAATATAAAATATTAACATTAACATTATGGGGTTGCTATGTGTATCTCGCTTGTAGCTCGCTAAAGCAAGTGCATTGTTCTCGCACCTAATTTTAACATAAACAAATTAACAACTTTCGTTAGTTCTTAAGTTCTATGTCATCACCATCTTCCTGCCCGTATCTCACACTAGGTAAGGTCGGCCAAGCTCGTCTTCTTTTCCATTCCAGTCCAGTCTATCATCCGTCATCTCTGCACTCACTCCTTTTTTACGCATATCTTCATTCACACAATTAATCGCAAATGAACTCTGTTTATACCTATTATATACTTTACACCAAGTATAATATCATATTTTATGAATGAGACGGGACTTAATCGCGTTAAAATAATAATAATAATATATATTTATTTCAGACACATGATCCATAGTAAAAAAAATATTGTATTAGTGTTGTACATGTGTTCGAATCGCGAAAGTTTAAAAATTAAGTATTATAATATCTCACAATTGATTATTATTATATCTCACAATTATTATATCTCAAAATTGCACTGTTAAGTTAACACTGAACAGTGCAATTTTGTAGCTAATGGAAAATTCGGCTCAAACTGGCGGCTGACAGGTCCTAATTCCATATTTACCCACCTGAATAGCTAATTTGGAGGCACTGCGTTACAAAAAGGGTTTAGAAATAGTTAAGGGGGTGCATCTCCCGTCAACCTTAAAAACTTGCAAAAATAAAAAATGCGAAATTTGCAAAAAATGACGACTTCTCATACAAATTTGCGAACGTCACAATTCTTTCCTTTGAAAGTTGTTTAGTACGGATAGATTCATCTTACGTATATACCTTTTTGTTAAACGTTGTATATCTGCTACTTTTATTATGGAACAAGCTTTGTTTGTATTTAAATAATATGCGCTCTGCTCAAGATGAGAGAAATGACACAACGGGGAATTAATCGTGAAAATATAATCACTATATCACTAATATATTATAAAATCCTAAACTACTCACTGACTGACATGCAACGCAGAGCCCAAACCACTGATCGCAGTCTAGACGTGTGCTAAGAAAGGATTTTTAAAATTCACATTCTAAGGAGTCCTAAAAGGGCTTCAAAGTTTTGGTTTAAAACTTCCATATTTTATAATGGCGAGCGGGCAAAGCCGCTGTGCTTACACTAGTATTAAATAATATTATAAACAGTTGTATTTCCCATACAGTACGCTGATGCCTCCATTATGACTCCCACTTAGCAATCATTAGATACCCTTTCCCATAGCACGTGACATGTCACTCTTCGAGGCAATGAGAGTTGATAGCCTCTTCACGAGGTAAGCTTGACAAACGACATCTGAGGGCCGACACGTGACGATTGGGACGTTTTTAACACCAACCAATATTTTTCATGCCTTTGATGAACTGAAAGCTGAGCAAAAAGGAAAAATAGGGATAAAAAAGTTGGCTTTTTAATAGAAAAAGTTCACGATTTCTTATAATATTTATAGGTAAGTATTTTAACTGCAATGCGGACAGACGATCTATTAAAGACCGCAACACGCTGAATTCAAGCCCCTTAGATGGAAATCTATGGGGAAAGCCTATGTTTTGCAGAGGACGTTCTACGGCTGATATTAATGATGGTGATGAGGAAGTATTGTATTGTTCAGAATCTTGTAATTGTTTCTTATATAGCTCAGTCAGAAATTAAATCGATGGCATAATCTGGCAAATAAAATTCACAGGCCAAATGGCGGCCTTAATGTTTTGTTTAACGAAATTGAGACCGTATAATTTATCAATTCTACTTATAAAATTCGAAAGAATTTTACTTTAAGAAAACATCCTCAATCTTAGTAAAAGATCTCCATCCCGAGACTACCCAATAAATACAAAGCCTTTCTTCCAAAAAGCATTAAACACTTGCACCCTCACAATCCCAGTTCTACTTTAAACATTACCGAGTTAATGACCCGGAAACGGGTCGCAGATACTGACTGGAAAAATATACACGTTTAAAAACTAACTTATCTTCCTTTAATGTACGATGTTTTAACTTTTCGAGAATATTTTGCACGTTTTTATGACACTTTGTAGATCCTCGCAGACGGTATTTTTAATTTTGTTCGTTGTTTTTTTTTCGCTTCGCCTGTGTTAGCCTTAATAAAACGTCGTCGCGTGATTTATTTCCCACTAAATGACTTATTATGGAAATCTGATGTAAGATAATGGCTTCTTAAGTTTATGGAACATTTTAATTTAACTGCCACGGTTGCTTAGTAGTCCGTCAGCGCTACTTATGATCATCATCATCGGGATCATGAAGTCCCTGGTTCGATCCCCAGGTCAAGCAGAAGGTATTATTGGATTTTCCATTAGTAATTACTCAATGACCGTCTGTATTCTGGAACTGTGCCCAAAAAAACTGGCAAAGCGTGGGCGTAATTACTATAGGACTAAGTGCTATGAGTACACCTCTGCCTACCCCCTTTTGGGAAAAGGCGTGTTATGTTATGTTAATTATACATAACATTAGAAAATGAGAGTATAAAAAAAAATTTTTTTATATCATCATCATCATCCAGCCGTTGGAAGTCCACTGCTGAACCTATAGGCCTCCCCCATAAGGGGGGTTGTTGCCAATACTCGCCACGCTTGGCAGGCGGGTTGGCGAGCGCAGTTTGATGGTTTACACAGAGGACGCTGCTGCCCGTTCTCTGGATCTCATAACCCTTAGCCGGCTCTTACGGCAACCACGGGTAGAGAGGGTGAGGTACTATTCTAAAGCCGGTAACCCCACGGCCTTTTACGGCATTTTTATATAATAGAATAAAATCTATTTAACTTATTTTATTATACTATCTAAAGATACATATACAAAGTAAACCCTGCCAACCAGACCTTTAGGTACTTGTAGAGGAATTTAAATACTAAATTCCTCCATTTATTTATTAGGACCTTCCCATAAACCACCTAAATTGAAAACGCTACAAGCAGAGCAGTCTCTTAAGGGTACGAAAGTTTGTTTTATAGCTGTAATATATAAATAAAGTCTCGTTTAATTTAATACTAACATTGCAACTTAAATGTTTGTTGAATGTTAAATAATAGTGGACAACTGCAAAGAACAAATAAAGCGAAGCTCTCGACCTCGCTGTGCTTGCATCTGTTACATTACTCATTCAAAGCAAGGGCTGCTTTAGTTTTACGTTTTAGTTATAATATTATTGTAATGAATAATATTTAATTATTGCACCGCTTAATCTTAACTTAGATCCTTTTTAATATGGTATTAAGTATGTGAATGGACGACAAGTTAATCTATCTATCTAATTGAAACTCGAATTCTTGATGTTAACTATTTTTAGTTTTTGTGAATATACTTTAAAATCTGTATAGTGCTCTTCATATTTTATATCTATATATCATGTTTTTCAGTTAGTCCAAACACTTGATTAATCAAATACACACGGATTACCTCTATAGTCAATAATAATTGACACATAAGTCCTTTTAATAGAAACAATTTTATGAACTAAGTACTTAATAACATTGAAATTGATATATTCATAATATTAATCGAGCAAACTACTAAATGCATTTAACAATTCACCTGAAAACCATTTTGAACCAAAGAACAAGTATAATTTAGCGGCGATTCACTCAATTCCTAGTTTGTTATCTAATGACTTCACCCGCTCGCCAACCGGAATTCAAATCCTATTGGCTAACGAGAACTCAACTAGAAATAACCGGTAACAACTGGATTATTCCCAATAGATTTAACCTTATTATTCGTTATTAGGGTTCACTTTTGAATATCAAGGTGATATACTCGTCGCGTGTTATGTATCATCGCGCCGTTGTGATCTATGAGATAGGTACGGTAGTAGCCCAAAATATATAGGTACAAAAGGCCGGTACTTTCAGATTTTCAGCTATAATAAATGCCTATTCAAGTTGGCAACTTACGTATATTACTATTACGTATGTGTCGCAGACGCAAGCAAGGCTCGTTAAAGTGGTGACAGAGTTGAGCATTTCCTGATGCTTACCATCAGGCACCTGATTTGCTCGTCTTGTCATTCACTATTAATAAAATAAAAAAAACCATTCGCGCAAATGGTACGATACGGCGACCCTCGTGCTTGATGTTCAGCTCGATAAAATTAAAAAACGGCGAATGCGTAATGTTCTGCTCCCGGAAATACTCAATTGATATATAGATCATTGATATACAATAAGCTAGCTCTCTGAAATGTACGCCGCTCGTGATGAGCACTGTCATTTTCCCTGAGATTAACTGTACCTACTATAGTTGCTCGTCTTTTTGTGCGTATGTATTTTCTTTTTTGTGTGCCCTAAAATATTTCGTAGTAGTGGTCGTATAATAGCGAAACTTTCCATACGTCTCTTGCCACTAAAACACTCATAATATGCACACTACTTTATGTCTTCAGCCAGTTTTGCCTCATCGCAGTCTTTCCGTTTCAAGATACCGTCCATTCTGTTCTATGTTATGTTAGGCAATAAAATATCGTAATCCTGAAATCACAGCGGACGCCATTTGCTGCAGCGGGCCGTCGTTTGTTACTGACGACATTATCACTGTCCAACACTGGCCTAATATTCGGACGTCATTTGTCAGCCCCTATACTTGAGCCGTTGACTGCTCGCGTGTTCTGATTGTGATACATACTGCACTGTGATTTTAAACATTTTCTGATTATTGTGTGTAAATGTTGAGAAACATTACTTTGAGCTCTTACTAGACTATTTTAATACAATCGGCGTTCTCTCTTAACCGTTGCATTACTTGTCTTTTTGTATTGATTGCAGTCGAGTATAAAATTACTCGTATTAACCTGAAGTTGTGCTGGGTAAAAGATAAACCCGTACTGAAATGATGTCTAAATAATTTCTTTATGCATATTTAGAAGACAAAACATATTTTTAGCATGGAGATCAATGTGCAGTGCAATTAAACTTCACACTAAATAAAAATTCGATGTTGAAAAGGTGGGAACGCACCCTAAGTTATTAAAAATATATTCAAAACACCACGAAAGCTTTCCAAATATTTTTAAGAATCAACACCTAAAATTGTTTATTTCTTACCGGGGTTCATCATCGTCATTTCAGGCAATTTTTTTTAAATGACCTATGCTGTCGGCCTCAGATGACCTTTTACAGCTTAACAGGGCAGTGTCTTAGCCATTGGAAGACCACTATTAGATATAGGTCTCCCCCATGAATTTCCATCTCATCAGGTGAGATATGTCGGTAGCTTACATTCGCCTTTTGATATACTCATTTCTGACTCGATCTTAGAGAAATAATAGAAAGGCCTCTTTATGGCTCGTAGGTGCGACTTTGAGCGTGCTAATAAGACCCATACATCGGCAGTTGATTTTACTATGTATCCCAAACTATGTAACCGTGAGTCCAATACAGAGTTTGATAAGCTACTGAACCATTTATCACGAAATGAAACATAGTTATGTGCGCGGCAACGCGAGCCAATACAATTATTGCATGTTACTATCCTAGTGTCAATAGAACGAAGCTGTTGCAGCCCATAAATTAACATGTTAATCAATTTGTTTAATTGTCATGCATGTTATGAATCTAATCTATACTGTGTATATTGTTTGCTTATTGGCACAATAACATAACATACATTCACGCCTTTTTCCCGAAGGGGTAAGCAGAGGTTTACCCAGGACTCAGTCCCATAGTAGATAAACCCACATTTCGCCAGTATGATATTGGTCCCATGTAATAGGGGGCGAGCCTATTGCCATTTACCGGGCACAGTTCCAGACTCCAGGCAGTTATTGAGATAATTCCTAATGGAAAAATCAATTTTTTTTTTTTTTTTTTTTTAATATTTAACACTGCCTTACCTGGGGATCGAACCCAGGACCTCTTGATTGGCAGTCGAGCATGCGCCCTCTACGCCACCGAGGCATTCGAGGCAGTGGCACAATAAAGTCTAATTTATTTGAGATTAAGATGGAACACGGTTTCCTAGAAGATAATTATTCACTCTTCTCTTGAAGATCCCAAGAACGTATTCAGGAGGGAAGACGTACGCCGGTAGAGAATTCTACTCCTTAGCTGTAATGATGTCATCCATTTCTACCATGTCTGTTGGGTGATCACAACGGGTTCTTTTCTTAGAGCCACAGTTCTGAAGCGCTACGTACCGAGCCATGATTTTAATTAATTTAATTAATAATTATTTAAAATAATCAATGCCGTAGTATTATGCCACCGTATTATATTGGTACTACTATCTGTCAGACGCTGCAATATGCTTTAACAGAAAAGAGGACCTCTTAGCAGTTTGACACAATCCTATGGAAAATTTATTAAATCGATGTTTTGTATTCCCCTGTTTCCTCCGAATAAACTAAATCTATTTGATATATTTATATCCTGATATTTTAAAGATGAAGTAAAGTATGTCCCTATTACTTTATTTTTGTTTATAAACTCTACATTTTTTGTAGTGAACGCCCAATCACGCGAGTAAAATTAGGATTTTTGGAAGTTCACTATGAAAAAACCAAGGGTTTATAAGAAAAATTAAAATGGCAGGGACATAGGTTACTTCAGTATAAAAATATCAGACCAAAACATCGATTTGGTAAATTTTTCATAGGATTGTGTCAAATTCCTAGAAAGCCGCGTACACTGTTGACGTAAGAAAACATTTGGTTAAGGGTGAGTTAAACAGATTCAGTGCCTGCTTACTCGTATCTTAGTAAAACCATCAGAACACGCCAGCTATTAAATTTTAATTTAAATTCTAAATTCTTTCTTCTTTTGTGTACCGTATGGATGCCGTATAGAGGTTGTAGGAAGAATAGATAATTTAAGTCGTGAGCGTGTGGTCACATCGGGCAAGCCGCCAAATTCTCATGAAACTATGTAAGTAGTTAGGTGTCGCTGAAGTGTTTGCTTAGCGTACCTACTTACTCGTAATTCTTAGTCAACATTGTTAATTGTTAAGAGGAACTAAGTTTTCTAGGCTTTACACAAATATTTGCCATTTTGTAAATAGTTGGCGCGCTGCGACCCGTAACTTTAAATGTTGAAAAGGAAGTACGTCGTCTTATGTGTTATTATACCTATATATTGGATCAGCGGTTTGGGTTCGGCGTTACATGTTAGTCATTTAAGATATTTTACATCTCTCATATTCGGTAAGTAGGTCCTTATTACCCCCAAATGGGGCTTGTAAGTGACCAATTATCGCTCTAGGGTAATAATGTAGCTAGAAAAGCCCTAGGGCGGTAAGTAATTAAAAAAAAACTTCACTCTTTCAAAAAGTTTGCGTACATCTAACCATCATACTGGCAATAGACATCATGCATTCAAGCCAATGACAAAAGAGGTCGCTTCGCTATTCCTTGTCTTCGTATGAGTATAATAGTCATCAATTTTAAATATCGAACTACGAAGCTCAATTTCGTTCTTGAAAAAAATAATTTAAAAAAGAGATGAAAAAAGGCGGGAATAGAAAACTTTTACTTTAAAATGTTTTATTCTTGTAATGCCGGTGTTTTTCTACTTACCTCACAATCGAGATGTAAAGCAGAGTAGTTAGCTCGGGTGTAAGCATCAATTGCACCCTCGAAGTATAGGCGCCCTCGCTGCGCTCGTGCGCCTAAATATCTCGGGCTGCAATTGATGCCTTACAGCCCTTGGCTACTAATCTACTATTAATAATCCTACTAATATTATAATTCTCTAAACTCAGTACAATGTTAAAATATTACGTTTGTAAAGCAGGAACGGCCGCAATATTATTACCGACGATTTATACATACAGTCACGCCTTGCTCCCGTAGGGGTAGGCAGAGACTATTTATTTCCACTTGCTACGATCCTGACATGCTACTTTCGCATCTTCTACTTTCATCACATTCTTCATGCATGCTGGTCGGTTGATGGTACTTTTGACCTGGCCTTTCCTTAAGATAACATCAACTTGTTCATGAAAGGTACGCCTAGGTCGACCCCTACCGACTTGACCGTTCCCACTAGCCTTATAAATCTCCTTTGTCAATCTCCTTTCGTCCATCCTCTCCACATGTCCGAACCATCAAAGCAATCCTTTCTCTATCTTTGTCATTAACCTTCTAACACGCCACAGCGTCCCCTTATCACACTGTTCCTCACTTTGTCCATCAAGGTCACTCCACTCATACTTCTCAAACTTCTCATTTCCACAGCATTACTACATCTTACTTCCATGCTTCTTCTGCCAGAGCCAACATTCACTACTATACGTAAGTGTGATAATAAGCACTCCTCTACGCACAGTCAGTCTTGTCAGACGATTTATAATTAAAGTAAAGTGGTATGCAATATATGGGACATATGAGCCAACTTACTCACACCATCACCTGATCCCAAACTAGGCTAGAAGCCTGTACTTTGGTTACCCGATGACTGATATACATACTTATATAAACTTATAACACCCAGACACACATCAAACAGACATGTTCATGCACACAAATGTTTGACCTGGCCGGGGATCAAAGCCTGCGGCACAGAAAGCAGAGTAACTACCATCTGAGCCAACGAGGCTGTCAAAGCATGCAATAATTTTGATCCTTTAGCCCTAAAATCTCAACCAGATTAATCTTAATACTTTGACACACCGCCTACACTTGACATGTGTACCTGCACGATCAATCATGGACAAAACCGCTCGGTTCATTAGTGCAGGATTAATATCACTAATGTTAGTGGGTCGAGTTCATTCATCACTGGAAGGTAATCCATTGCTTGCCACAACACAGAGGACGGTACGGTCAGTAACAGGGATCTAACACAAAAGCGGATTTGGAAAGCGTATGAAAGAGGTAATTAATATATTACTACAATATTTGCACGCGTAGACTACTTCGGTGGCGTAGTGGCACATAATACTAAACGGACAGAAGGGACACTCCTCAAAATCTTTTAAATAAATAGCGACTCTAGCTCCAACGTAATAAAGTGCAATTTAGGTCGCACAGCGTTTAACTAATTATCGTTATATTAACATACAAGCTGCCTCTCCTTCTATCACGTATCTCTTTATCTGTTCTCTCTGACTAGCCCATAGAAATTGTACCGTCAAGACGGGCGCCCCGGGTACTTGTAGCTTCAGCGGAGTGTCTAAGATCGAGTGGTCGCATACTCTACTGCCAAATATGAGGTCTTGGGTTCGATCCCCAGGCGAGGCAAATTTTTTGAATTTTCCCTAACGACAGCTTGAAGTCTGAAACTGTGCCCGTTGAATGGCAATAGGCTCGTTCCTTATTACATGTGACTAAAAACACATAACCGGGTGCACCTATTATGGACCTGAATCCTGGGTACACCTCTGCCTAAAAAGGCGTGATATGATGTACGACGCGCACTATCAACTTTTTTATGGAATCTTGTGAAAAGCAAGTATGTTAGTTTTTTATTATTGAAAAAAATAATATATCAAACCATTGGGTTTCATAAAATATAATTTTTCTCCATAATAAAACACTAAGATGTTCGCATTTTTGGCAATATTCATCATGGCTAAAAAATTAGCTTTCTCAGCTTACTTGGTTTGAAAATTGTGGATTATTTGTGTAAAATTCTAGTACAAATCCTCACGTGGCCAGTAAACTCGTATTCGTGTCTCGGAGCGTAGTTTCCTGCAGTTAATGAGAAGCAGCTAGCCGTCACTCGACGCTAACCGAACGCCCTCTATCAAGCACAAATTGTGCTCTGCTTCGGACAGCGCACAAATCATGAGAGAGAGCTGTGTATTGTGGCTTAGGCTTAGGGATTAACTTAACTGCTCCTATATGTATGTATTTATATATTTATGTTATAATAATAGGTAAATAAAATAAAAATATTACGCTATGGACTCCCTCAAGATAGTCTAAGTTAGTCCAATAAAAACGCCTAATAATGCAATTAATTATGTAAAAAAAGGTCCAAACGCTCTTGTTTGGAGATGTTTTAATGTACAAATAAAAAAAAATAAAAAAAACTTAACTGCTCCGCAGACATTATATCCGTCGCGGAGGTAGGTAAAATTAGACCACTTAATTGAGTCCTCGCCTACGGGGTGAAGGTGCGTAGGACCGGAGAGTTAATCATAGTCGACTATTAATCTTAACTTGCCTTCACTAATCGCTTTGAAATCGTAGTAAATACTAATGATTACTATGTTCAGCAGTGGACGTTCTATGGCTGAGATGATGATGATGATGACTAATGATTATGGAGAAGGCTTATTATAAAGTCAATCAGTACATAGAGTACAAAGATGCCTGTAAACTTCTGCATAGCCACCACGCGGCACTTTCCAAACAAATGAAACGCGGAATCAAACCAAATATTGTAAAACTATCAGTTGAAGAAATTAAAAGCCGTACATGTTTTTTGTGCTTCTTCTTGTAGAGGTATCTTTCCGAACGCATGGTAGACATTTATCTTCATTGACATGCAAAAATATCTGATTGTGACCTTATTGAATAAATATTTGAGTTTGAGTTCTATTTTTGATTACCCTTGTAAATTTTTTGAGGGTACAAACTTCTTAATACCTTTGTCTACTATCGCTCTTAATTCATATCTTGAGCCATAGAAACATCACCGACCGCACCATGTTTGTAAGGGAGACATATCTACAGTTCCAGTGGACGCATGTTCAAGCCCAGTTGTCAGAGTCTGGGCATAGATACCTACAGAACACCTATATCTAGGTAAGACACTTTAATTACCTAGATACTATAGGTATAGCTTGCCCTACAAATTTCTTTTGCGTTTTTCATACAGATGTTAGAGGTATCTTCTTTTCAAACGGGTGGCACTGTGTCTGATATGGGCAATCATTTTATGGCTTACAATCAGGCACCTGATTTGCTCGTCTTGTCACAATCATAAAAAAAAACGCACGGTAAATTCATTAAACGTATTACTTAATTGACTTGTAAAGCTATAATTAAAACATTGAAACAAATTTGAATTTGACTTTAACTTTGGCTCTTATTAATATTCAAATCCTCATTAATCTCATCTTACTAAATTAATTTATTAATGAAAGGATGGATATGTGTGAGTGTATGAATAATCTGTGTGTGTTTTTTGGCAATTTCACAATGATGATGGGAAATGATTTGAGAATCCTAAAGCTTTCCTGGTACTTAGACATAATGTTCCTTTCCCATTTTATATGGCAAAGACGGGACTAAGTGCATAACGACATAAAAAATAAATTTGATTGCATTCTATTACGTAATTTTTACTGTTGTTGCTACGCAACCGCAAGTTTATAATTCCTGCCGTTTTGACCATAAATAAGCGTTCGATTACAAAAACTTAAAAATGTCTAAATTCCTTTCAGTTTACAATTTCATCTCTACAAATACTAACAAGGTAACAAAATATCTACAAACAAAAGTTCTCGTCGCGTTAACGATCTAAGATATTGTAACCCCAAATATCCAAGAAAAACGCTTAGCGTTTTCAGCGCAACCAAATAATGGTTATCGCAGAAACTCGGCATAATTCTCATGAAAATATCATTTCATAAAAGGCCTTCTGGAGGGGAAGAGAACCTTGTAAACCCTTTTGATATTTTTATTAAACAGGTGAAATATTATTATTAGACTCTATGTCATCTCTTTCTTCGTTTCACGTTTCCGTCGCGATTTTAATTCCCTTAGAATGGAATATGTAAGGATATAAATAAAATGTGAAAATATTCGCAAACATTTTCTTATTTTTCGTGCTCATATCCAAAAAGTTTGAAAAGCTTTAAATGAGTCTGTGGGTTTAATAAATTATGAAAGATTTGTTTACTGTATCTGTTTAAAAAAAATATATTTATAACATAACAATTTCATAAAACAAGTTTATTACTAAAATTCACTTAAAAATAACGTGAAATAAAATCTGTTTTTTGGTATATCTTTTTTATAATATGTCATTGACGCACTCAAAGCCGGAAAATATAGGCTACTAGCGAATGAAAGAAAACAAAGCATTGGAAAAATAAATAACAAAGACTGCTAATAAAAGCTATCGTTTAATCAAGAAAGGTCATTACACCATAAAACAAAAGAAAGGTCAAATCCCTCAAAGCGGCAGCGTCCGAAAAATTGCCACTTACTCCCAAGAGGTAAAAATCTCGCCCGGAGATATATCGGTAAACGAACGCGTCCAATCTGGTTGATTTACAGTGGCAATAATCTCCTTCGTCACGCGATACCCGTCAGGTGTCACGCGGGACCGCGTCGTTCCATTGTCACGTCGGAACAATAGAAACTTACGGGACGACGCTCCGGATCAGAGCGATTCGGTTATTTACTTCGGTTATCAAGAGATTACTCCGCGGATATTGATTTTACAATAGCATGTTAGAACGATAAATAGAAATGGATAAGAGCGCCAATAAGCTGATAAATTTTTTTGCTATTCGTTTCTGGCATGATTAGAGTAGACTCACTAAAGCTTAGACGGAAACTACACACACACTAAACTAAACATACACTATTTGCAAATACTCAGAAATAGGATAAACAACCTAACTGCTTCGAGTGCACTTGGACTTATGTTCCGGACTATTACAGTCGTAGCAGATACTGGCATCTCCAGCTATTCTATCGTCCTAGGACTCAGACTCGTCATGCCCGGAATGCTCATATAATTAGCAATTCAAGACCGTATTTAGGCCATAGTAGGTTAAGTTGGAAAACTTTTGGTATAATTCTGTAAGCTTTCTACATGTTAAAATTAAATAAATTATATGAACTACGAGATAAATAAAAGAGTTTTATAATGCTAGAGTGAATAGTTAAGTCGGTAGGGGTTGACCTAGGCGTACTTTTTAGATTAGAAGAACCTACAATCGACGAGCACGAATGAAGAATGTCATGAAAAATTAAGAAGTGAAAGCCGCATGTCACGATCAAGAAATGAAAGAAATAGTCTCTGCCTGCTCCAACGGGAACAAGGTATGACTGTATATAAACTAGAAGATACCCATAATATAGGTAGAGACTAAAGAGCTGAAAATGTGACGAAACTATAAAAGTTAGATATTTTATTCAGAGAGAGACCAGGTACGTCAAAGGATAATATTATGACGTGGAAATAAGTCTATAATATTATATTTACAATGATGTACTAAAGAGCTAATTACATTCTAACTTTTTTTAAAATTACATACTAATTACATCTGCGATGATCGGTAGACAAAATCGAGTCCTTGAATAGAGCAGATACTCGACGGCGAGGTCGGCCACCACAACGATGGGTTGATGACATCCAAAGATAAGGAGGCCATGTTTGTATGAGACGGGCAAAAGGCTGCCAGGAAGAGTAGGGAAGAGACCTATATCCAAGACTGGAATAACATGAGGCCGCCATGATGATGATGATGGTAGGGAAAATGAGGACATGGAACTTATAACATCCCATATCTGTACGCACTGAAGTGTTTGCATCAGTACATCAGATTAGCATCGATGCGAGTGATGCGGTTATTTTGTTTGAAAGCGGACTGAGCGGATTTATTTTGAGTGTTCTTAACAATGGTCTCATCAAAATCGGTTCAGCAGTTTTAAGATTCTCAGCTCTTTTGTAGTAGCTGAAATGATATGAGCAACTTCTAGTTGTCTAATCGATTCTAAATCTGGTATTTGTTACTTCATGACAATGCAACTTTGCTGTAATCAACCAATGCTAATGCTGCAGTATCAGGTCAGGTATTTGGGTACATTGGAATCGTCACAAAAAATGAGCTACAGATAGATGGTGAAGAGTCTGATGATAGAGCTGGAAGAAGAGGCAGGGGAGAGGAAGTTTTTTAAATTTCTTTAATTACACATTATGGTTAATAACTTTCTGCAAATCTCTGCTTACAAATGAAATTGACATATGTTCAGGTACTTAAGCCCATGAGACTCAACAAAGCCGGAATTACTCAGAATTGTAAAGCAGAGAAAAGTTGCATATCTCGGCCATGTTTAACGACACGATTGATATCAACTGCTGCTAACGATTAAAAATAATAAAATTCTTTATTGAACTAAATTAGAATGATAATGTAGGTAGTCAGAAATATACTTATACGTATAGAATATAATGGGTAAGATCTTGGGCAAACGATGCGTCCGAAGGCGGAAACTGTCTTGGCTTCGTAACATCAGGAAAGGACTGGAGTTAAGAATGTGGCACAAATGTTTAGGCTTGCCCTGGACAAGGAGAACTGAAAAGGATAACTTTCGACCTTTAGTAGTGGTGAGACACTTAAAGAATTAGAATAACTTTCTAAGATTCTACCGAAAGAGATGTGCCTAAGCTAAAGCAGTTTCAGCCGATTATTTATCCGTGTGTTTCCAGCGAGAGCTGCAAGCGAGCAGCAAAAAAAACGTCAGATTAAGGTCAGATAGACAATGAGGCGGAGCGGACTGCGCCTGACGCCTGTTTTCCTTGGCCTCGAGTCAAATGTTGCATTTCGAAAATGAAATGTATTCTCGCGTTTTGAGAATAGCTCTATTGTTTGAATGAACAGATGTTAGCGTTGTCTTGCGATGATTTGAAAATGATATTATCCAAACCGAGAACCAGTTTTCAGCAAACTAGATGCTCGTGTGAACACAAGTATTGAAACCTGTATGCCACTCCGTAAAGTAGGTAGATGTAGCTGTGTCAACGAGCCCATACTTCATACTTTTATAAGCATGATGGGACTAAATTTTAAATAAATTATTTTTTTATGTTTTCGCGTGGAGGATTTTGTGATGAGGATTTTGAGTGTCGCGTGTAAGCACCCGTATTCAAGAACTATATTTATGTAAGGTACTGTGCTAAGTAAGGAATTTCTCACTGGAAATCACGGCAGCCAATTGTTCTGGATTGGATTTATGTAAAATATATTTATGTAAAATGGAATAAAAAAATAAAAAAAACACTATCCCATATTTTTGGTATGCATTGAAGTAATATTTTATATTGAACATGAACAAACATGAATTGTACCTTGGAAACGGGGTTAGGTTCGGTTGATATCTCCCGCTCTGAATACTCTAAGTAGATATTAGATACATACTAGCAAGTTATGACCTACTTAGTCCATGTTCCCTTATTTTTCTTATTTATGAGAGCCGAGCCAAAGTAAATAAAGAAAGGGTTATATATTTTAGCGGCTGGTATGGTGACCTTGGCGGAACGATACTTTTCTCACCGCTTTTATTAAATGAATCTGACTAATATTTTTATATATTTTACATACTTACTGTACCGTGGAGTTACCGGCTTTAGAATAGTGCTCCACCCTCTCTACATGTGGTTGCAGTAAGAGCCGGCTTTTCTGTAGGGGTAGGCCTCTTTTGCAGGGGGCCACCTTGGGAAGTACCACACCTTTGCCAATTATTCATCCGCCAAGCAGTAATATGCAAACTTCACTGTGTTCCGGTCTGAAGGGCAATGTTACCATCGAAATTACTGGGCATAACGAGTTTCAACAACTAATAACTCGGGATGACAGGCGCAGTGCAGTGCCGCGCAGAATTTTGAATTTTAAAACACTGGGTGGCACTGTGTCTGATATGGGCAATCATGATGCTTCCTGGTTTGCTCGTATTGTCACTCAATATCATAAAAAAAGGGTTAACAGATCCAGAGGACGGGCAGCAGCGTCCTCTGCAAAAAACCATCGAACTGCGCTCGTCAACCCGCCTTCCAAGCGTGTCGAGTATTGGCAAAACCCCCCTTTATGGGGCTGGCCTATGTTCAGTAGTGGATTATGGAGATGATGCTGATGATAATGATGACATACTTACAAAAAGGAATAATTACTTTTGTGACGCTGTCGTCACGAAGACTGCAAAGGGACTCCTGTGAGTCCCTTTCAGAAATTTGACACAACGAGTTTGACTGAAAATTTCACAAAAAATTATGAGTTAAACAAATTATTAAGGCACACCTTGTTTAGTATGCTAAGTAGGGTTCCTTAACTAAATAAAACGCTACCGCGTTCTATCAACACATTTTTTTTGTATAAATTTTTACGGTTTTGGGATTTTTTCTTTACCTGTGATATAAGATCTGACTTCTAGCCAAATTTCATGATGCTGGGACAACGGGAAGTACCCTAGAGGTTCTAGTCCATTGCGCAAAGTATAGAAATGTGAGGTAAAATGGCCGTATCTTTTGAATGCGTTGACTTAGTTGATACATCAACGCGTTTCCGAGAAAAAGGGTTTTGTCAGACGGACACATAGACGGACAGACATACAGATGGACAACGAAGTGATCCTAAAGGGTTCCTTTTTCCTTTTGAGATACGGAACCCTAAAACAATAAGGAGTGTATTACGCTCATAAAGTCATACAATCACACCTTTTTCACTAAGGGGTAGGTTCTACTTGTTACACTATCCTATCTCTAACTATCCTAACCTATCTATAATAGAAAAATCCAATCCTGACCTACTGCCTGATCGGTAGTCAAAGTTTGCGCACACTACGCTACCGAGGCAGGCTCATAAAGTCTTAATGGCAAGGTGTGGTTTCACGAAGATCTATGGCATGTGCGAGGGCGCGATGGCAACACCAGGTGGATGCCGGCGCGACAGATGATTGGAGAGCGAGATTGAAGATGGTGGGCTTGGAATAAATCATTTAAAATATGCTGAAGTGTTCGAGTATTATTTAATGGAAAAGGCACGGCTACATAATATTATAATGAAAAGATCTTTACACTTATATTAGTTTATTCTCACAATAATTAATCTAGTTTCGTGACATAGCATAAACATAACACGTTATTTATGCTACCTTCTGCATAATTAATGACGAAAGCAGGTGTATGGGGGACGCAAGCTACGTAAAAATTAGATTACATTCCAAGGGCTACGCCGTAGCAACTTCGTAGTAACACAACTACGGCGTAGCACGTTGCTACGTGCCGACGCAGTTTGTAGTAAAGTCGTTGGTATTTTCGATTATACGTCATTTTTCAAACTTGCTGGTAATATTAATGGAACGCCTAGAATAATGTCTGAACAGTTAGGCTATTCTATAGTAATGAATACTTCTGTCGCTTTACTACTTATTTTTATAATGCTATCTTTAAAAATTAAGTAGTAAAATCGCAATATTATCTAAAACAAGATGAGTATTCCATCACTCATTAAACTACAATGAGTGTATAGACGTTAAGTAAAAACAGCATATTTCTTAAACTCAGCAACAGAAATATGTGCATGCAGTTAAAAGAAAATTATTCAACCCTTTCCTCTTAACTGTTAACAATATAACTAATTTTAAATCATTTTTTAAACCGTTCACAATGGACAAAATAGTCCATAGATGTAAACAGGTCTCCGCGTGCGATCCGAGAAGATACTGCTGTCATACTTATTGTTAAATGCGGCAACTTAAATTACGCCGAAATCGTAATTAGGCGTAACCGAGCCTGTCCGACACAATTTTCCATGCATACTGGCACTCCATACAAACTATTTTTACGCACACCACAGTTGTTTTTAGGTAGTGCGCTATTTGTGTTCTATTTGGTCAGAGTGGGAGCGAAGACTTATCATTTATCTAAGCTGTGCAAATGTACCCACTAAAAAGTGGTCATATTATGCTACCAATCATCAACATCATCCAACCGTCAGAAGTTCACTGCTGAACATAAGCCTCCCCCATAAGGGGGGTTGTTGTCAATACTCGCCACGCTTGGCTGACGGGTTGGCGAGCGCAGTTTGATGGTTTTACGCAGAGGACGCTGCTGCCCGTCCTCTGGATCTCACAACCCTTAGCCGGCTCTTACGGCAACCACGGGGAGAGAGGGTGAGGTACTATTCTAAAGCCGGTAACCCTACGGCAAACTGCATGCTACCAATAAAGTCGTCTTATTAGAAGTATTTTAATAAAACCAACTTGGGCTTAGATTGTTTGATGCCTGCAACATAGTAGGTACATACCCCCGCAGCTTGAATCAAGTGTTATTCTGAAAGTTACTGCTTTAATTATGTAAGGAGAAAAAAGTTGTTCGGCAACTTGCAAATATAACTTCTCCATTAGGTATTTCATTTTCTCGACGGACATTATAAGCGAAACATGCTTAATATTCAACGCGAAGCTTCCAGACATTATTTCAACAGCTACTTACCTAATTTGACAATGGAAGCCGTTGCTTTTCCTACGAGAAATTTTTGTCAGACTGAATCTTAGAGCTGGTCCAGATCTGGAAAATGTGCCGCTCGCGCTTAGGGTTACAAGTAGCTGACCTGAGGTGCAAATGGTTGCAGTTGGAGCAAGCGCGCCAGATCTGGACGAGCCTTTATATTATTGTAGTGCAAGCAAGTGCACCAGTAAAAGCTCAAAACAACAAGCGATAAGAGCACTAGTAGGATAAATGTACATATTTATTCTAGCGTTCACCATAGAAAAAAATTAACGACCGTGAAAACTACCTATAGTGTTTAAGCTCAGCAAAAGTTTAGACTTGTTTTAGTTTTTTTTATTTAGAGTCTAAAATGAAGGTCAGTGTAATTTTTTCTGTCTTGTGTAATTTGCTTGTTAATATATATGGCCGTTTTTTTAAATTTTAAAATAATAAATATTATGTATCCTTCAATTAAAAAAATCACCTTAAAAATATATTTTTTATCAATTATAACTAATTCAAAATTAATAAAATTTCAATATGAGTCACTTGATTACAATCGCCACGGGCGTTAACATTGTGACGTCATTATGTCTGAGAATTTTACGTTAGCACTAGTCTGACTGTAAATATTCTAAATTTAGTGCAAAAAAATATATTTATTATTGCTTAAATTTTGTTTAGTTATGTGCGTGTAGCGTGAAAGTGGACCTAAAAGGTCCACTTTCACGCTAATTGGGGCTAAAAAAATTATTTAGTAGTTAATAAACATTGTGACGTCACAAGTAGTCTCGGGTTCGTTCGGGAACTGTTAACGCGTTTTTTGTACTAGGTTTAAACTTGATTATTTAATTTGATATAACTTTGTGACAAAAAAGAACTAAAAATAGTTTTGCTATGAAACTTAGTTAAGATCTTTCCACCTGTAGATGTGCACGATTTTTTTGGATTTCATATAAAGAATTCTAAAATTCGTTTTTTGCGGCACGTTCGGCTCGGATTGCAAGCACATCTGTAGGGTCACCTTAATTTGCCCTGCCGCAGAGGCAAATTAAGGCATGTGTAAAGTAAGTGAGTAGCCGGCTTTAAGATTGACTTCTATTTGTATGTTGAACACATTTCTTTATTTCTTTTGATGAAAAATCATTTCTTATGACAGTTGTGCCGCGCGTCCAATGATTTTCTCATCTAAGCTTCCGGCATTCACTTTATGAAAGTAATATTTTGTGAGTTGATTTCACTCGGGAAAAGGGTTAAAGCGCTCAGCTAGTGAGTAATATATTACATGATATATTGGCAAACACAATTTAATATGCCCTTGGGTTAGGCTGGGCAATATATACGAGGCAGTAGCGATTAGATGTGCAGTCAGTGAATGGAAAGGTTTAGGCAATGACGTTGAATCTCTTCTTACTACAGACGTACAATCCCTGAACAAGCTTCACAAAAAAGTGTCCATCACTGACAATTACGCGCTATGACATCTACTGACATCTACTGAATTTCTATTATTTAAATTTAAACTCTATTGACATTACTGTTTTAAAGCCTAATTTGGATTGAACGATTTTTCACCCTATGAATTTCAATGTTAAAATTGACACTGAGCGACGCGGGAGAACATAGGAGCATTGGAGTAGACTTATATGCACTAAAATATTTAGTGATTTAAATATATAATTTTTTTAAATAAATTAATCACACTTATACTTTTTAACTTTTATAAACATATATTATGATACTAACAAAATATGGTCTGTAAAAAAAAAATGACTGAATAAATTAATAAAAAAAAATAAAAAATTACAAGAATTAAAATTTAAAAGGGTCAAAATGTTTTAAAATTAAAATGTATTTATGTTTGTAAAGATAATTAAGTTACATGATAGAATCTGGGTTTAATAGTGAGTACAGGTTCGTGGGCCCGATTCTAGCACGTAGAAAGGGCCTTTGACTATATTATTCTTAATTGTTACGTGATATGATTACTTTTATACTCTTAATAAATAGTCGAGAGTCACAAAAATATTAAAATGTTTTCATAAATGTAAAATAAACGAGGACTATGCAATGTAAACCAAATAGAAACAAAAAGTATAATATTATAATGCCCAGTACGTAATTGAGATAAAATAAACAAATATTTAATTCAATGTTTTCATGTTTTCATTTCACTAGGTAATTAATGTTAAACCTTAATTTATGTAAAAAAAAATATATTTAAGTTCGGATAATGTTATGCAAAAATATTTAAAATATAATCGACTTCATAGTTTTTCATTCGAACAAAGCGCTGTTGTCCATTTTAATAGGTTAAAAAAAAAAAAAAAAAATAGAAACACGCAATATGGATACATAAATTCATAAAACATGTCTAAATTATGAAAAGCTTTCGCTTTCACGCACGTATCTGTTGTTATTCGGTTAGCTTTTTACCTAACACTGGCATCACACGGTCGGCTTACGGTTGCCATGCAACTAATTTTTTGAACGACTGGTTCTCTTTGGTATCCTTACTCTGAGGGTTTAGGCCATACCAAGCAAGGTCAGTCAGTGAAAACAGGAAAAGTAATTATGGCAGTGGATGGTAGAGTTAATTTTTTTCTATTTATTGCAATTTTTAAAACTCTGCACAACATTAGCACTAAATTAATGCTAAAGAGGCATTTCCTATAACTTGACAGCCTTGTTGGCTCAGATGGTAGTAACTCTGCTTTCTGTGCAGCAAGCCCCGGGTTCGATCCCCGGCCAGGTCAAACATTTGTGTGCATGAACATGTCTGTTTGATCTGTGTCTGGGTGTTATAAGCTTACATAAGTATGTATATCAGTCGTCTGGTTAGGTTACCATAGTACAGGTTTCTAGCCTAGTTTGGGACCAGATGACCGTGTATGGAAGTTGTACCATATTATTATTTTTTATTATTTTCTTGTCACTAATAAAGTAATAATAGAATGTGAAACATATACAAACATACAGTCACGCTTTGCCGTAGGGGCAGACAGAGACTATTTCTTTCCACTTCCTGCGATCTTGACATACAACTTTCGCTTCTTCCAGTTTCATCACATTCTACATAAATGCTCGACGGTTGTTATTTTTGACTTGGCCTTTCCTTAAGATAAAATCAACTTGTTCGTGAAAGGAAACGCCTACCGACCCCTACCGACTTGACAATTCACACTCGCCTAATAAATATGGAACTACGAGTAACTTAGAATATTTTAATATTTTTATAGACTAAGCGGTCTATTCGCTTGAAATACAATATGAATATGGGAAAAAAAATTCGCCCACGAGCAAGACTTGAATCTGCACTTTCCGCACGAATCCGCGTGGTGGCACTCTCACAGCGGGTTCAAGCCTTTCGTGGATGAAAGTATTCTTTCCATATTCATATTGTATCCTAGAATAACTTTCATCATCATTTCAGTCGTAGGACGTCCACTTTTAGACATAGGCCTTCTCTATAAATTTCCGTCTAGTCCGGTTGTAAGTAGCTTGCATTCAGCGTGTTTCTGCTGTCTTTAATAGATCGTCTGTCAACCTTGCGGGGGGACGAACTACGCTGTGCTTGCCGGTCCGTGGTCTCCATAACTTTACATTTATTATGACATAGTTCGCAAATAAGCAGACGGTGTGCCTGATAGTGAGCGGTTACTGCAGCCTATGTAAACCTGCAACACCAGGGGTATTGCCATTATGTTGCCAAACCTTCAACACTCTCTTTTGAAGAGTCACATGTAGCTCAACGGGAAGACCGCAACAGGGAGATCATTCCAGAGTTTGCATGTGTGCGGCAGAAAACTTGACTACTACTTTGAGGTTAAGTTTTTGGATATTTATTGAACACGTAGTTTTGTGTATGGTTAAGTTGGTAGGGGTCGACCTAGGCGTACTTTTCATGAACAAATTGATGTTGTTCTTAGAAAAGGTTAAGTCATAAGTACCTACATGCGACGAGCATGTATGAAAAATGTCATGAAAGTGAACGAAGCGAAAGTTGTATGTCCGGATCGTAGCAAGTGGAGGGAAATAGTCTCTGCTTACCCCACCGGGAACAAGGCGTGACTGTATGTATGTATGTACGTAGTTTTGGCACTACTCTTTGCTGAGACTTGGGCATATTACATTATATCGGAGATTAGGTATATAAATAACTAGTAATCTTGGAAATCATTATAATTTCTTAGGCTTTTACAGATTATATTTGATATTGACGGAATAATTACTGTAGATCAAAGATATAATATCACAAGTGTGTCTGAAGTGCCTCTCGATGTCTGCAGACCATAAAATTAATCTCGTTTAATATGCATAGTTTCCGCCGTGGTTCAACCAAGCATAAGTTAGTTAAGGGGAGAATTACGCTTTATATTGTGGTAAGATTACTATTCTTAAGGCTTAGTTCAACTAACTAGTTCTTACAATAACCAATGTTTACTGACCGTTTAACCCTTGGTTAAAACAATATTACGCGTTGTTCGTTAATGTTATTTTTGATGTCATTTATAGGGTGGACGCACATCTATGCGAGTTTAATGCGTCGAACGAAACTAGTTTTAGAATTCTTTATATTATGAAATACTTCGTACAACTGTCCAATTCTAACAATTTGAACGACACGCGCAGAAGTGTCAGATTGTGATACAATTGAATAAATCTTTTTGAATTTGAGTTTTATTCGACGCGAACAGGTTTCATTAGATTTTATTAAAAGAATTCTAAAATATTGGCATCTTTTCGGCGCGTTCAGTTCGGTTAGATGACGTCCACCTTTAACAGTTATTAAAATGGTGCTATGTGTTGGAGTGTAGGGATGTATGAAGCTATAACCTAATTGTGGTTAAATCGTCCTAACCTAAATGTCTCTAATGTACTCTATCTAATGGTATATATATTATTTCATCTTAATTATAATAAATCAGTATTACTCCAGATTCCGCTCGTTTCAATACGCTCCTATTGCAGTGTAATATTGGTCACACCAGTGATATGACGGTCGGTTAAGTATTAGTTAATGTTAAGGTGAGCTGGTCCAACTCAGCCGTGATAAGAGTAATATTTTGTCACATTCATAATAATGAAAATGTAAGATGTCCGGCTTCTAATCCAAAGTCGCTGGATCCATCTCATTGACATGTACTGCCACCCCTGGTGTTGGTAGGCGGCGGTTAACGCTCACTAATCAAGCACAACATATGCTTGTTTGCTACCTATGGCATAAATATATGGACTTTTCGCTTGGTCTCTACCGTGTGTCGGATGTCACGTTAATCTGAAAGTCCCGGTTGTATGCTTTAAGATATTTGGTTGGAAATCTTGGCGACAGAAATATCCAAAATTTGGACTTAAGGTTCACTACAAAACCCATAATGGCTTGGATCGAGCAGTTTAGTTGAGGAGATCCGTTCTGTTAGAATATAAGAAAACATGCGACTAAAAATGGAATTAAAGTTTCACCGCAGTAAGTAGCTGCTATAAGACCTTAGAGCATAGACACTAGCGCCCCCTTATTCATACCTTATTCATATAGCTCGTAGACGTACTGACACATGATAAAAAGAGAATTTTATGAAATTTTCAAATCAAACAATACGATCCTTTTTACAAATTCCAATCCGCTTCTATATATTAACCAAATAACATTTACTTACAATAGGTGGAGAAGGACCGCGCGCAAACTTTTGAAGAACAAAAAACCTTTCTTGATTTTTTATTTTTTCATAATTGGGTCAAGAAACTTTTAGATTTACGGCCGGTACAGGTTAAGTTAGATTGCATTAATTATAGAGTGTGGGGAAGCAGTAATTTATAACAAGCTAAAGTTATGGGAACTGTTGAATTTTATATTACACGTTGCTGATTAAGAAGTTGAGCTCGTTGACGTTCAAATATGATATTATAATGTTTTTTATTTGCTCCATCATTTTGTTCATCGTTCAGTTTATTATTTTATCTGTTCTTTTTAGAACAGCCTCCGCACACGATCACAGATCAAACAGATATCAGTTCATGCACACAAATGTTTTACATTTTTTTTATGACAGTGAGTGACAAGACGAGCAAATCAGGTGCCCGATGGTAAGCATCACGATTGCCCATATCAGACATATGCCCGGGATTACGCCCTAGAAGTTTCTTTTACGTTCTTCTTGTAGAGGTGCCTTTCGGAACGAACGGTAGACTAATATCTACGTTGACGTGCAAATGTGAAAAAGATTGTGAACTAATTGAATGAATCTTCTTGAGATTGAGTTTTGAGTTTATATCTTCCTAATTTTTTGTAAAAGTACATAAACTGAGTTCCTAAGAATACGTGTTAAACAGGTTCCTTTCTAAAGGTTAAAATATTCATCTCATCCTAAATTTCCCCAAGAAATATCTCCCACAAAATACCTATACAAACACCGAAAGTTATCTTCATAAAATGCTACATCGATATCATAAGATAAACTTGTTAAAATTTAGTATGACAATGTTCTTACAGATTTCTGTAGTTTATTGGAAGTGGACCTTCATAAATAAGACCCTCGTTTGTCCTATCCATCCTCCCGATATAATCATCGTCTTATACAAATACTTTGGAATTTTATAACAATTTCTGGTGTATGTTATGATCCTTGTCATAACATCTTTAGAACTACTTATGAGATTCAAATATCAACTAAGACTAAATAAAAATATTTTTCAGTTTCCCATATTACCTATAATATACACTTAATAACAAATTGCTATTATAATTATCTTTTAAATATATCCTCTAAGAGAACGGGTTAACCCTAATTAGACTACTCGAGTTAATTCACATGGGTTATGTGGATAACCCATATAAATTAATTACAAGTCAGAGTTTCAGGTCACCAAGCTACATATCTTATAGGAAACAGCCGGGACCTACAGTTAAACGAGCCATCCAAAACATAGTAGTGCCCAGTTAAAAAGTCCACATGGTGAGATTCAATCCAGGGCCTCCGGATTTAAAGCCGGGCATATTTCCGCTGTGCCACGCTACATAAATTTATTCTGGAAAATGTATAATCTAGATGTGAGTTAAAATCGCTAACTTTGGAACTGAAGGAAAATGAATAACCTAATAAGTCTAACAAGGCGGGATCATTTCTACGTACCTAAATACTAATTTAAGGGGGTTTATCGTTCATACCGTTCAGGGAATCGACAATCCTTATATGGTCGATAATCCACTCAATTGTTAAATACAAAATAAAAGATTCTAAAAATATCAAAACATTGAAAGGACATAGACGGAGGACTAAATATTATAATGAATATAAATAAAACGGGTCCCACGTTCGGCTCCTACGGCCCAACCTGTAAAGAACGCGTGGGAGGACTTTATTAACAAAATTCATTCTTATGACTTACTTGAACAAATAATATTACATCTTACAGAATAAAGATTACAATATATGTTACCCGACTGCGAAGAAGGAGGGTTATTTTTTTCGAGAGTATTTATGTATGTATGTATGAGGTTTCTTTGACACGACCTAAGCCTAGCCTAGCCTAAACGGCTGGATAGATTTTGACATGTGAGGTGTCACTTAATTCGTCTTAATAGTGGGAGTGACATATGGTACCTTTTTTCGAGAAAATCGTCCTATATCGTTACATAGCACGCCTTATAAACGCATTAGAAGTTTACTAGTTAAAGCTGTTTTCCGAGTACTTTCCTACTAAGTACAAGTAGAGTGCAGAACTATTTTCTATAACGCGCCGTGCGAGCGTGGCTCGGCACAACCGTTTGTTTATAAAGCCTTTGTTTTCATTTATTGTACCTATATTTTATGAGTACTTATGTAATATGTACTTATAATAATGTTTGATAATTCTAATGAAATGGTGATTAGATGAATTAATTAATGGTAACTTAATAGTGGAAAATAAATCAAATTATAAAACCCGACTGCTTCAGAATAATATTAACTAAACAGCAAAAAAACATGCTTTCTGTATGGCAGACGGGAATACTATTATTTAATGCATCGCTCGTCCCCTTTTTTTATATTTTAATTATAAAGAAAATTCTGAATTTAAACATGGCGAGAAAATGAAATGAAAAATCAAAAATACATACTCGTACCTTCGAAGTTAGTATAAGTAAGTATAGGTCGCTATAATAGTCGATACCGATAAGCGCAAGTCTTTAGTCAGCGCAGACAGAACGCGTGTACTAAGCAGGCGTGTTTAGGGTTGGGACTACGACAAGGAAAACCTTGCTTGGCTAAATTTTGCAATTACTAATGTCACAAGTAATTTTTTGTATGATACGTAACACTAAAGGAAATTTGAAACTAGTAATTGCGTAATTTACGCTTGTCGCGTTGCTGTTGCAAAGTTCGTAATAGCCACGCGGTGCATGTTTTCTGTGTTATCGTCCATACACAAGGAATACATGAAAAATCAAAGATTATTGATACCACAATACATAACAATAATAACAAAAAAATATAAACTAAAAAATAAAAATTACAAAAAAATTTGCGGCCTTATCCAACACAACACCATACAAGAAAGACTCGTCGTATGCCGACTTAAAACGTGCTTTAACTATTTTGACAATAATATACAATAGATATGCCCAAAGCAACAAAAAAAAACCGTCCATAAATTAAACAATTCTCAAGTCGTATCGGTACAGTGTAGCTCAAGATATCGCGGCTCGTAAAAAATAAAGTGTGATAAAAAGGAGGTCGCATAGCAAGCATTTTAATACTGCTCATGGCGATGAATAGTACAAATATTTTAGGAGGGAAAGCTCGTCACGTAGCCCTAGGGAGTTTCGGGGAATGCCGACGCGTGCGAGCCTCCGATATGAAATGCTTCGGGTGTTGAACTACCGTTCAATTGAAGAGGTACCTATCGAAGCATGTGTTACACGAGAGCGTAGCTTGTAAACAGTTTGCGATAGAATTTTCGCAAGGTTGTTAACAATTATTTGTACTTAATAATAGTGTGTTCCATATTTATTCGTTTAGATTTGGAGACTTGGTTTAATTAGACGAACATTAATAAACTGTTCCTGTGTTCAATTTTTTTTTATATTTCTAAAAGTTTCATAGTTTCAACGGAAATAACGGTAGAGGTCATGTCTAGCGAAATTATGAAAAAGCCAAAGTAATGAAAACACCGGCTATAGGCGTAAAAATATCTATAAAAGTAAAAAAAAAAGTAGAAGAATAATAAAATATAACTTGATTATAGGTATAAAATAACTGAGACAATGCCGCCAGCATTTTGGCCACTTTCTCCTCTATCAAGGCTTTAGCAGATTGTTAGATAGTTTATGTTTAGGTATATAGGTTTTTGCTGTAATCACCACGATTGTTGTGCGGCTTCGTAATAGCAGTAGTTGGAATACTTGGAAACGGAGAGCGCTGCAGCCCACTCTCCGAATATGTCCTTCTACCGGGTCTCACGGCAAAATCCCTTCATATAGATATTTTATGGCGTTCTAGGCAGTGGACGTCTTCTGGCTGATGATGATGATGATGATGATGATATGGGTTTTATTCTAGTTTATTTTTAATTTTGTAAATATGTATAATAGGCTTGTTGACTAAATTTGAAAAATTGGTTAATACATTATCTTACTATCTATTTTACCCTAAAAACTTATTATTTTTGAAAAATTCGATCATTTATATTGTGTATTTTTGGTTTTAAAAAATCTATTTGAATTTACCGCAAAAACGCTCCAGACTGTCATGGCGTTTTGAATGTCGTCACGCCGTGGCAAACACAACAAAGGAATCGTGTGTTTTTATGGGAGTTGTTAGTTTTCTCTAATTAAAAATGAATACCTCTTATTACAAGAACTGTGTAGTGCCCCAGTGTAAAAGTACGACTATAAAAACGCCAAACAAATTATTCATTTATGTTCCAAACAATAAACATAATATACGCAAAAAGTGGCTAAACCTTGCGAGGAGAGATGATGTTAATAGTTTATCTGCAGTTTCGAGAATGTATTTTTGTGAAGATCATTTTGATGTAAAACACACAATCAACATATTTACAAATTTAAAACAAAAATAATGAATCATTATTTTTCAAGTTTTAATTTACGAGTAAAGATTATGTTATGTTGTTATCAGGTAGAATTTTAATTTAGTGTTATATTTATTATAATTAACCAACATTCTTTTCTTATTCTAGTTGCCAGATGACATGGTTAATTATATGGAGTATCATGTTACGGGAACAGTAGCATAAGTGCGCATGAAACCAGGCTGTTCTCCAAGTAAATTTGAATGTCAAAAAGACCGAAAAAAAACGGACAGGTAGCACTATAGAAAGGCCATATATTATGTTAAAGAAACAGAGAATGATGACAATAGCAGAGTGTCTGAATGATTCACAGGAAATTTTTACACCACCTAAAAACCAATGTCCGGCAACTTAGATTAAGTATGACAAACTCTACGAAATAAATAATACTGTTTATGTTTATAATAAGTCAATGAACATGTATTATATAATTTACACATATTCATACTTACACAGAGGTTTTAACATTGCGGAATTCCGATGAGCAAGTCAGTATTTGATGCGAATAAATTGCCGAGCATGACGGCGTCAATTCTGGGTAAATTCGTACTATTTGCTTTAATAAATCCTGATTCCATAGCGAAATATATTTGTCTTTCAAGAAATAACTGAAAACCACCATGTTAACTTGTCAAAAATAGCTACAAAACGAAAAACTAAATAAATAACTTGCTCTGTTTTATGGAAACGTCAACAACAACACTGATGTTTGCCACGGCGTGACGTCACGCTTTCTGATTGGTGTTTAATATCACGTGATCGTATGCCTAGTTTTACGGAATTTATTTTTTGTATATATTATTAATCTTTATTTCGTTTTATAAATAATTTAGTTTTTTAGTATTTCTACATCTTAGTTAATAATCAGAAACAACCGTGCATCCGATTTATTTATAGTGGACACAACCCTATTATGTGTAATTACATCTTTAGTTTAAATAAATTTCCTAAATAATAGATAATGGTTTTTTATATATTATGCCACATCCAGTGATATCAACGAAATGAACTGCAAAGGTAGATATTACGTCTCACTGTCACGAAATATACTGAAGCGTGCGATTTTAACGGTGACACCTTAAAGCCGAAGGTAGATGAAACGACCGGGTCATCGGGGACTTCACGATGCTTTATTTTCTATATTTGTTTCATATTTGATTCTTCATTTCTTCATTATTATATTGGATTCAATGCACTTTTAGTACAAAACTGAAAGTAACATTAAAATGATACGTGACTAGTGACTACTGACGCCACGTTACTAAATGTATTATTTAATAGAATTATCCGTAAATCTGCTCTAAAATATTATCCAAAAACTAAATAATATCCCACTAGGCTATCTCTTGGTTTTGTTTTTATTTATTGAAACTGCATACAGGTTTTGTACCTATATATAGGAATTATAAAATAATGTTATAAGATATATTATAAAGATAATTGTTACAATATTATAAAGTATATAAAAGGAAAAAATAATTAATTTGTTCTTAACTAACTTAACTTACATTAGTAACGTAATATAAAAAAAAAACAGGTGATGATGATGATGATGATGATGAGATAATGACTCAAACAGAAACCATACCCAAAATCACCCGCAACCCAAACCACCCACATTACCGACACGCTGAACACCGCAATAACACTCAAAGCCATTCATATTAACAATATCTACAGTTTAACATGCAAATCTTTAAGATAGTCTGTGTCACCTCTTGATTTCGCCACACTTTCCGGTCCTGTGCGAATCTCATGCAACTGTTACTCATAACTAGCTGTGCCCCGCGGGTTCTTCGTTCCCGTAGTCTTCGTTCCGATGGAAATTTCTGGAAAAAGTACCCTATTTGTTATTGCAGAAGGAAGGAAATTGTAAAGAAATTTCTAGATGACACAACTATATTTAATTGTTATTTGTTGTTTAATTTTTGTGTTCTTTTTTAAAATATCCAATTAATTTTTAAACATTTAGCTGTTATGTGTCTTAAACTTATTACATAACATTACTTAAATTATTTACTTGCTACTCGTTAAAGCTGTTATTACTATCACTAATGAGCAATTTCTAGGGACCGGTCGATGGAACGGATTGGTTCAATTCGATCCGTTCTAACTTCCACGTAAGTTCGTGGATAGAGTAACATTCTAAACTCAATATAAGGTAGTTACAAATTCATAGGATAGCTTAGTCACATTAAGATAAAACAAGGTTGAAATTGGAATGTACCTAACTTGTGTTACTTCGGGTTCCATCTTAATTTAACTCCACACACGGAGCATGCCCGACAACTAGTAGAAGTTTTAGAACAAGATTTGAAGGCAGGCGTGGATTCAAATTAAAGCTGGTGAATTGTAACCTTAATCCTGCCTGCGACCGTCAGATAAACGGCAACCTTAATAAAAAGCTGGAACCATCGGTTAACCCACATGTGTGCTGTAGAATTTTTAATCTGGATAAAAGGGAGTGCGGGTTTAAATTCCAAGGCACGATAAAAGCTGAGAGAAAAGAAAATTAATTGAAAACAGGATATGTTTCGCTTTACGCTTTTCACGCTCGGCGATTACATTGAATACTTTGATCACATCTCGCTATTGGATTTTATTACGAATACCACTGGTGAATCAATCCCACAAATATTTTGAAAATGAGAGTGTGAATAAATAGATGAGTGTTAAGCACTGTATCCACTATATCGGTACGTTTTTTTTTTTTTCATTTATTTATTTCAGATAATAAAATAAATAGGTAGAGGTTAATTTTGATTTCATGTCATTCCTAGCTTAATGACATTTTGACTATTCAGGTAATCTGCTTTTATGTCAATCTAACTTAACTGTCTTTCAGCTAAAAGGTCATTCCGATAGGTACCCGATATTTAGGTAAATGTTAAAATTTAAAAGATGAATTGTAATAGTTATCATAATAATATTTGCGTGTCCAATAAAATAACGCTTTCAGAGCGCTGTTTTGACTTCCGCGCTTCTGTAGCACATCTGAAATGTTTGCCGATGCGCAGGTGGGTTCGCATAAATAATGCGTTAGATATCATTTGCATCTCGGATGCACCGGATGCGCGGCAGTTCCAACACCTACTTGAAGCTGATTGCAGGAAGGATGGGGCTGAATACGCCTATACTTACTCAGATATTGGAATAGAGTTCATATGAAGCAGTCCAGCCCTATACTACTCACTACACAGATAGTCTATCATATGTTTGTGTTTGTTGGTTATTTATTTTTGACATGATTTTAATATAACTATTAGTCAAATTGTAATTAATGTAACTGAATATATATGAAGAAATAAAGATATTTGAATTAAATTGAATAATACATATACCAAAAGCAGTTATGGAACGTAGTGATCTGTGTTATAGAAACGTTAATGCGCCCTGAGCGGTAAAAAATATGCTTCGTACAGAAATATGCGAGACCTTGCCCACAAGACCGTTTCGTAATCGTCGCGTGTCATGCACGGCGAGTTAGCTCTCCATCAACAATTTTTATGATAACGGTGTTGATATGATGATCATTATCAGGTACACCTATGAGTACATGTGTACATACAGCTTTAGATCAACCATTTTTGAAAAAAATGAGACCCACGTAAGACATAAATACTTAATAATGTTATATCTTAGCTTGTCAGTAGCTTAGATAATCGTAAGAACACATAGCATTCATTTTATTTTCAAATTAATTATTTTGATTTAAAAAGATAAATGATTTATTCAAAGTAACATTAAAATTAAAATCACAAAACACTATTTACAAAAGTCACTACCTACCTTTTTATTTAAATATATTTTGTACCTACTCTTTAAAGATTATGAACCATGAAACAAATATTTTTATTGTATTTTAAAGTATTATGGTAGACATTCATTTTTGTATAAGCTTATTTGTACGTACTTCCACCGCGTTTGTGACATAAAATTCAGCGTTGGAAAAGAATGCTACATTTACGCAACCACAGAATATAATTGGTACTGGGTTGGACAATCATTGTATACTTTAAAATTTATAACATGCACAAATTAATGAAAACTAATTCAATATTGGTCAAACAATAATAGAATAGGTTAGAATACAATAATACTTTGTTGCATACCAAAATAAAATAAAAAAAAACAATGTTACAAAAACAATTAACAGGTAATACGGTAAACAACCGGCGGTCTTATCGCTTTAAGCAATTTCTTACAGAAAACCTGGGGATGGAAAAGGTAAACGACGGGGGTGTGCAATAGGGAATATCTAGATAATATATTCTTTTACATATTACAATATTTCAGCACAAAATATTTCTTTACCAAAAATGCTTTCATCTTTTTCATGAAATAAAGTGACAAGATCACATTTCCGTTTTTCAGTGAAAGCTTTAGAAAACAAAGCTCTATTGCCGTCATCGTTATATCAAGTAGAGTAGATAACAAGACACTAATTGATTGCCGGTTGAGTTGTCAAAGCGTATGCTGTTTTTAATTTCGTCTTACTAATTAACGCTAATCCGCACGTCAATTTTAAGATTAAGTGGAGTGTGAAATACTAGCGTCGGTTATAAGAAAAAGGTTGGCTCGTTATCCCGCCTTGTTGTTCTTGGGTGATTACATCGCCGGCGAATCCCTCGACGCGCTTCCCGTACCTTCATCGGGCGGTCGGCGGTTTCGCAATTTACTCGAAACGAGCGATGAAAAAAATTTACCGTGATGGGTGCGCGGTTAGAGCGATGGCGAGCGAATGGAGAGTAGGTGGTGAGCGCACGCGCGAGTTGTACATGGAGAGGCGCGTTGTTCTGAACAGAGGCGCCGCAGTCGGCGCCGCGTCATCCTCCGAAGCGACCTTGCGCCGCGCATCTTCTGTGCTCTCTCGCGCTCTCCGACCCACCCACCGGCACCTCTCCTCGCCACCCTCACAACAACTAAATTGATTTACATAACCAAACTTTCCAGTGACTTTTATCGACTTTAAATTCGTGATGTCCGTATCTTAGCCGCGTAAAACTTTTCGATGGTGACGCATAAAAGTTGTTTGCGACGGAGATGCTGCATTATGCCGCGTTAAAGTGACGATGGATGAATGATGGTAAATATTTTGATCGTATTGTTATTCTGGCTGAATCACGGTGACAACATTTTGCTAATGGATTTATTCTGCGTTGATCCTGTGTAAATAGAATCTGAATGTTGGGCAATTTTCTGTCTTAGTTTGTTTGCTCGCGGCTTTGTGGATTCGTCGTGTAAACAGGATTAAACTTTCTGAATTATAATAAAACAGGACGCATATGAACATATTATGTCCATATAGTTTTATTAAAATACCTCATAATCAGCACCTACAGATGGGTTTTAATGACATGAGGTAATTTTACCGAAAGAACTTTAAAGACTTCATAATATTTTTAGGTTTAAAAGACTATTCGACCAATATTATAAATGCGAAAGTTTGTGAGGATGAATGAAAGTTTGTTACTCTTTCTCGCCAAAACTACTGAACCGATTGGGCTGAAATACAGTATGAAGATAGTTTAGACCCTGGAATAACACATTGATTACTCCTTCTTTCGATATTCCCACGAGAACAAAGACTACACGAGTAAAACCGCGGCGCACAGCTAGTAATATTATAATTATACTCCTAAGAAGATTTCAATAGGCTCGCCCCCTATTACATGGGACCAATAACATACTGGCGAAATGTGGGTGTATCTACTATGGGACTGAGTCCTGGGTACACCTCTGCCTACCCCTTCGGGAAAAAGGCGTGAATGTATGTTATGTTATGTTTAAGAAGATTTCACTGAAAATGTCAACATAATTAACAAAATTAAATTATACTTGCTAACAAACCTATTAACAGAGCGGTATGGGTGCGACTTGGGTCATTATTAATTAGGTAAGCCTTAATTAATAAGCCACTACTGAGCATCAAATGTAATTAATGTTGTTATCAGATATTCAGGAAACTAGCAACTATGGGAAGAGAGTGGTTCTTTCATTATAATTCAAACTAGTTAATTATATCTATTAAATCAAATTTCAGTTAACATAACGAACTAAAAGAGTGGGTTATATGTTAGTCAATGTGTTAGATTATAATACATAATATTTATACGAGTACGCTTAGTTACCATGAAAATTTTATTTGACGCATTTAACAGGAAAGAGGACCTCTTAGCAGTTTGACACAATCCTATGGAAAATTTACTTAATCGATGTTTTGTATTCCCCTGTTT
Organism: Hemistola chrysoprasaria; assembly: GCA_947063395.1. Classification (NCBI taxonomy): domain Eukaryota; kingdom Metazoa; phylum Arthropoda; class Insecta; order Lepidoptera; family Geometridae; genus Hemistola; species Hemistola chrysoprasaria. The sequence continues at coordinate 12,808,546 of OX346716.1, read as the reverse complement.
CCTCCGAATACAGTAGACCTATTTGATATATATCCTTATATTTTAATGATGAAGTATAATGTATGTCCTTATCATTTTATTTTTGTTTATATACTCTACATTTTTTTGCAGTGAACGTCAAATCACGTGAGAAAAACTGGGATGTTTGGAAGTTTACTATAAAAAAACCAAGAAACATTTAAATGACAGGGATATAGGTTACTTCACTATAAAAATAACAAAATATGAATTTATAGAATAGGTTTATAATATTCGGAGGAAACACGGTAATAGAAAATATCGATTTGGTAAATTTTTCATATGATTGTATCACCTACCTTTGTTATGCATAATACTATAACTTTATCAGCAAGATGCAGAAGTTTTATTGGAAAATAGACACTATTTTTATTCATAGTAAACAACTCTACCTTTATAGAAAAAAGAAATAAGTAAACTACAGGCAAACCTGCTTATTTTCGTAATTTACGAGTACCTCAACTAAATATAATAATAATATTTGACTTTATACAGAACGGATCACCCGCAACGCTCGAGTCAAATCATATGGGTTATGTGGACACACAGCTGTGGTTGAATATATACCTATATATTTCGATAGAACGCTTTGAAAATCCACATGCCAAGATGCCAGCTTATAAAAAATCAAAGTGCTTCAAACCACTGTTAAATCAGCGTACCCAAGATGGTAGCAGTATTACCTGTTTGACTTGGAATGCTCATACCTTGGGCCAGATAATTAAGAATTTTTTATGGAAAAATTCAACTTTTTGCCTGACCTGGGCATCAAACTGCTCATGCTCATTAGTAGAGTTTGCGACCACTATACCGTCGCGGAATTTAACTCCAACACAACCGGCGTGCTTAATACGAAAAGCAGTTGAAATGAGAAAAGGGTTTAATTGCTCAATTTATGCTATCAAAAGGCATAAAAAAAAAGATGTTTCACCACTGTTGTTAAGCGACTGCATTTTCGTAATAGCGGCACGGGTTTTCCTAATTGAGCTGCTAATATTAACACTGCTAATATATAAAAGACCTGCAATATAACGAAACGACTGTCCCCTACATAATTCCTATAAGAAATTACAACCGGGCCCACTGTGTAAATAAATGAAAAGTATATATAAATAAAAACCTTTCCCTTTGACAAAAGGACGTTTTATACCGCTATTGTCACATACGAAATATATTCGTATCGATACGAGAAAGTGGGCCACAGGGGGAATACCCTCAAATGGTTCGAACATTTACAAAATTACAAGTGACACATGCCTTCGAATACTTTGGTTGTATCTGCCACCGCAGGTTAACTTTAATGTGTTTCGCTGTTGTTATTTCAGGTAAATTTTGGATCAATTATGTTATTGGTATTCATATTTCATAGGTATTATTTTATAACGATGTTGTGCAGCTGATTGATTCCTATTAGTTATTGTGTGCGTATTTGAACGCCCTCAATGTATCTATGCACACATTCTCCTGAGCACTTACGCACACAGAAACAATATACACGTACATCGCAAACACAAGAACATAAAACTAACAGTAGTTGACTAATGTGCATACTGTATATATAATTATAGAGACAGACAAGAAACGCAGGCACGCACACTCGCTTGCACTTTACAAGGCGAGCAAAACACTCCTTGAGGCACACGCCCTTCTAAGACCTGTTTGACTGCGTTGAAGTAATATGACTACATTATATATTACAGTACCTTTGTTCAGCTAGTATATTGTGACAATATAGCGATTAAACATCGATTATAATTATATAACAATTTCAATAATATTTATATTAGCAAGATATACATTACCTCGATAATAACTGCGAGCGACAGCGTGCTATGCCACCAATACTGACTACGGCAAAGACTATGTCATGAGAGAGATGTCATGAGTTTGGAAGGCAATGTCTGGGAATTTGCAATTTATTGAAATTTTGTAGTGGTAGGCCTCCTTTGCAGGGGGCCGCCTGTGGAAGTACCACACCTTTGCCAGTTATTCATCCGGCCAAGCAGTAATGTGCAAATGTTACTGTGTTCCGGTCTGAAGGGCAACGTTACCAGCGAGTTTCAACAACTTATATCTCGGGGTGACAGGCGCAGTGCAGTGCCGCACAGAATTTTGAATATTAAAACACTGGGTGGCACTGTGTCTGATATGGGCAATCATGATGCCATCAAGCACCTGATTTGTTCGTCTTACTCAATATCATAAAAAAAAAAATTAAATTACCCCAGCAATTTTGGTTTCCCGTTCTAAAAGTTAACAATTTGTTTTACTCTATTTCAAATATTACATTTTTACATAACTTTTCAGTATTCAGGATTTTCCTTTCTAGATAACCCTGTATTCAAATTCTGGCGTAAGGAATTGGCAGATATGGTGATTCCTTTTATTATCAACATGATTTGTGACTCCGGATTCCGGGGCCTCGCAAAATTATGATCTTCTATTACATTTACATATGTACTAGGACATCAAAGCGATTTGTTCCCCGATGTATTCTTATTTAGGATTCTTGGGACAGATAATATCCCTTTCCTGGGCCACCCACATTATATCTGAACGTCAGACAATCCTGGGATATTCGACAACTAAATAGAAAGCTATAAGTACATAATCCCGGTTAAAATCACTAACAATGTTCGCCAATAGACCCAATCTCGTTTATTGAAATAACCTTCTATTGCCTGAGACTAAAATGGAAGGCACGAGAAAGGATATTATTATGAAAATATGCTCATTGGAAAAGAAATCTACTTTATATCAACTAACTATGCACCACGGCTTTACTCACTAAAAAAACCTAATGTGTTATTATTGCGAGGTCTACCTAAGCTATTTTTTAACGGTATTATTATAATATCGCGCTTGGTCGAGGCGACGCGTGATTAAAATGCTGGCGTTTATCTGGCCCAACATATAAACATTGCTATTCTCAACGTGGCAATGCCACCAGCGTCATGGTCTGCTGCCATCTGACAGTGGTTTAGAGCACTTGGATTTTCAATAGGCTGACATGTCGGTCTGTGGATTTCTGTGTGTGTGGATCGAAGTGTTATATGCCATAGTGTTTTAGTTAGGGTAAATAATAAGTAGGTGTAGCTGTAAATGGTTTAGTATTTTTACAATGAAGGCACTCTGCTTGGCTTAATATCGATATTAGGCCAAGAAAGAGATGACGAGACGACATAGACGAATATCAGGCAAGCTGGCCAAAGGTGGCAATAGATCGTGCTATATGGAAGAACTTCAGAGTGCCATTTCCCAGCAGTGGGACAGCATAGACTAAACAAAATAAATGTGGGAAATCCATAAAGTCTGACTATTAAGAGATTTTAAATGGCCGACATGTAGTCCTCCTGGTTAGGATAAAAGGCCAATCAACATGCGATCTAACGAGACAGACCGAATTCCTGTGGTTCGAACCGCAAGCTTTGTGAAATGTGGTTTATAATCTACAAATTGATAACTTTATATGAAAATATATATTATAGGGTTTCGTTTTGCGGTTGACCTTTGAATCATCTATCTCAGTTTGCATTTATGAGTAGGGAAATACAAATTACTAGCTGTACCCCGCGGTTTGATACGCTGAAAAGTACCCTTTGTTATTCCATGGTATAAGCCATTTAATAAACTGATTGGGCTGATTTCATATATCAGCTCAATCAGTTAAATAGTTCTTGCGTGAATAAGTAATATAATAATAATAATAATAATATGGGAAAACTTCCACACACGGTCATCTGGTTCCAAACTAGGCTAGAAGCCTGTACTATGGTAACCAGATGACTGATATACATACTTATATAAGCTTATAACACCCAGACACAGATCAAACAGACATGTTCATGCACACAAATGTTTGACCTGGCCGGGGATCGAACCCGGGCCCTGCGGCACAGAAAGCAGAGTTACTACCATCTGAGCCATCGAGGCTGTCAAACATACATATATACCTATCGCAAAAAAATTGCATTTAGGTTTATTCTTAATATTAGTTGGATAATCAATCAGGCTAAATAAATTTAATGTGGATTTTGTAGTGACAGCCTGGAGTCTTGAACTATGATAAAAGTGACTCCGTAGATGGCAATAGGCTCGCCTCTTACTACATGGGATGCATAGCATGGGATGAATACGTAACATACTGGCAAAGTACGCGGGTGTACCTACATGTACCTACGTACACCTCTGGCTACCCCTTCGGGAAAAGGCGTGATTGTATTGTTATGTTATGTTAAGTAAATGTGATGCCAATTCTAAATTATCATCTTATAATTTACAATGTTTCTTTATGTTCGACAAAGTTTTAAATTTGCTCTACTGAAGTCTGAAACGATTTAACCACAATCGTTCTAAAGTGCTTTCATAGTGCAGCTTTCAGATGAAAAATATTATATTATCAATATCATTCAAGCAAATTCCATAGACGTATGAATAAAATATGTTTAAACTTCAATAAAGTTTACGAGATAATAAAATAAGAGATGTTGATTTAGCATTCTGTTACGTTTCAGTTTACGAGTTTCTACCTTTGCAAATGTTATATTTGGAATAAGTTCTTTATTAAGTACGTTTTAAATTCGATTCACAAAAATACATTTACAAAGTACAATACTAGTAAACACTAGTTTCCTTTGTAAAAATTTAGTAAATTTGTTCCGTTCACGGAAAAGACATGGGGTATTACAGACACTAAAAGTTTTTTAAGGAGCTATCCAGGCGCCTAATAGACACAATAGGTGACCAAAAAGCTGGCTACCACCAGAGCAACGAATAAGATTGGTCATACAAAGAGGTAATGTAGCCTTTTTGGGCACCTGCAGGGGGCGACCTGAGCGATCTTTTAAATTTATTATTTGATTAAATCGCTATTGTTGTGCTAATAGTTTATGATTAGTTATTAACTTAAGTGAACTACACATACTATAAAACCTACCTGTAAATATAATACTAAATATAAACAACATCCTCCTTACTCGTAGTTCCCAATTTCTAAAGCAAACAGAACTGCGAGCAAACAGAGGTTTCCAATAAAACCGTAACTGTTTACTGTATAATTTAACACTGTTATTGTTCTACACACAATTTAATTTGATTATCTAAAATAATATACAATATTGTTATAAAATTATCGGAACTAGGAAAATAATTTGGTCAAATGCAGAAGAACAGTTTAGATTTTGTTGTTGATTAATTTTATTTCAAAAATTTCAATATCACATTAAAATACCATTTATTAATTATCTGAAAGGTGTTTTCTTAAAAATTAATAATGAAAAATATCTTTTAATATAAATTAATATATTTAAGATTACTCTATCGCACAAAGCAATCCTTATAAACCGTGGTAGGCCTATCGCAATCCGACAGGCCTATCTCGGTTTAGAATTATCTTTAGGCTTAGGTTTACGTAGCTTATATCTAAATGATGTACAGTCTAGCACAATCGCGACATCGTTTTCGTAGGGATTTCGGGAGTTCCTCTCCTTGATGAGTGGATGTGTCAATCAGTCAGTTAGGACTTCGTATTCAAAGAAGAAATATAAATCAAGAAAGTGATCTCTTACAACCGGACTAGATGGAAAAATCTAAGGGGATGGGGAGGGGGGGTGTTCATTCAGCAGTGGACCTCCTATGGCTGATGATAAAGATAAATCTAAGGGGAGGGGGAGGGGGGTGTTCATTCAGCAGTGGACCTCCTATGGCTGATGATAAAGATAAATGTAAGGGGAGGGGGGGTGTTCATTCAGCAGTGGACCTCCTATGGCTGATGATAAAGATAAATCTAAGGGGAGGGGGAGGGGGGTGTTCATTCAGCAGTGGACCTCCTATGGCTGATGATAAAGATAAATGTAAGGGGAGGGGGGGTGTTCATTCAGCAGTGGACCTCCTATGGCTGATGATAAAGATAAATCTAAGGGGAGGGGGAGTGGGGGTGTTCATTCAGCAGTGGACCTCCTATGGCTGATGATAAAGATAAATCTAAGGGGAGGGGGAGGGGGGGTGTTCATTCAGCAGTGGACCTCCTATGGCTGATGATAAAGATAAATCAAGCGTACTCAAGGGAAACTTAAAAAAGAATTTTATACGTAAAAATAATTCCTAATTGTGTAGCAAGTACACGACCGAATAAAATGAAACAAAATCTCTCGTACCTAATAATATTGACATATTTATTATATTATTAAGAGACATCTAAATATAGAAATACGCAGTCACGCCTCGTTCTTGTTGGGGTAGGCAGAGACTATTTGCCATACGACGTAGGTGCATAGGTGCGTCCCATAGGACGCAACGCAACTGAGGCGGGCCGCGGTGCGTCAGGTAGCGCATCGCGGTCGAATGGTTGGGCCGCGGCGGGAGAGAAGTGCCGGTATTGCGCTGCGCCGCTCTACCTGCCTTCCGCGGCCCAAACGGGCGGGGCTCACTTGAGCCCTGCCGTGGTGATGGGCGGGAATGGGTCTTCGGTGTCCTCTCGCATGGAATCACGGCGTTCGAGAGGGCACGGAACACCCTTCCAAGCCCTTTGTGTGAGGAGGCCTCTTTGCTTTCCCCTGTGCAGACCTACTCCTGCACCGGGGCAACCAGAGAGCCTCCGGTGCTATTTGCGCGTGGTGGTGGGCGGGAATGGGCCTTCCGTGTCCTCTTGCACGTTCGATAGGAGTTCGAGAGGGCACGGAACGCTCTTCCAAGCTCTTAGAGATGTGGAGGATGATTCTCCGCTCGTCTCCATGCAGAACTCCTTCTGTGTGGTGACCAGAGAATCTGATTCCTGGGGCCCGGGCAATGCATACGGGGGTATTCGTTGCCCACCTTAAAGGGCCTGCGAGGAGGCGCGCGCGTGTTTCCGCGCGCCCCTTGGAAGGTTGGGGTGAAGGATTACCTTCATCCCACCGTGGCGGCGTCCTCCATGGAGGACCAAACGCCGTCGGCGCCGCGGATGAGTGCTTCGGCGTACCCGCAGCCCCGACACATGGCGTCCCGCAGGATATCCCCCAGGGTTTTAGTCAGTCGGGAAGTTCCCCTTCAGGGACTTCCCATCCTGCCCCCCGGCATGGCCGGGTATCTGTATGCAGATTTCCCTGGGTCACAAAAAAAAAAAGGCAGAGACTATTTCTCATATAATATGACATTCTAAAATTATTATTATGAATTGTTACATTATTTGTTATAATTGTATGTTTAAATTTAAGGTTTCATTTCATTGTTTCATTTCATTGTTTGTAGTGTAATAATAAAGAGTTAATCTATCTATCTATCTATCATTCTTCATACATGCTCGTCGGTTGTAGGCACTTTTGACTTGGCCTTTCCTTGACCAATATCAAATCAATTTGTTCATGTAAAGTACGCCTAGGTCGACCCCTACCTACTTGACCATTCGACTAGCTATATACATATATAAATACTTCAATATTGAACATCCGTGATTCCAACAAAATAGGATAAAACATCTTGAATTTGATGACAAACGAGGCACAAAATTGAGTCCGGATACTATGAAAGTGACAATATCTAGCGAAGGATACGTTATACGGAGTTTAACCTATATACACAACAGACTACAATGAAACTATTCTCTGTGTTCTAACAATTTCTACCGATTCAACTTGTCAGCCCTATGCAAAAATACAAAAGTTTTCTAGGTTACGGGCGTAGGGTGATAACCCTACGAATACATTCAGATTTTGTGGTAATGACAGAGGCAATTTAATTCCCCCGGTATAAAAGACGTAATAGCAGTAACATACCAATTTGTAGTTATTGTCGGGAAAAGAAATTGTCGACTATTTTCACCGCTCTTCATTATGCTAACTACTAAGGTTTAGGTAGAACATTGTGTATGCGTAATAAAAGTAAAAGGTTTTAAAATTTTTTTGTTTTTATTAGTTACGGACTTATTTTTGTGACACGTAAAATTATGAGCATACTTAAAAGTTGAAAAACGAAAAAAGCTGAAAAACAGCACGATTCGGCACGTTTGCACGACATAACATACCATCTCACCTTTTTCCCGAAGGGGTGTATCCAGGACTCAGTCCTAAAGCTGTCTACCCGAAACTTAGGTACACCCACATTTTGGCAGTATGGTCCCATGTAATCAGGGGCAGCCTCTTGCCATCTAACGGGCACAGCTCCAGAATCCAGGCTGTTATAGAGATAATTTCTAATTAAAGAATCCAATAACATTTTGCCTGACTTGGGAATCGAACCCGGGACCTCATGATCGGCAGTCGATCTTGCGCCCGTTACGCCAACGTAGTAAATCAAATCAAATCATTTATTCGCAGGAATGTAGATCCAAATGTTGTTAATTAATAATTATAGAAATAATAATAGTCCTAGTACATTCTGCCTCTTAAAGGCGTGCGAAATACATAAAATTATAATAATTTATTAATAATTTGAATTTATACTCAAACAGAACGGGTAACCTCATTTACACTGCTCGAGGCAATTCATATGGGTTGAAATGAAATGAAATGAAATGAAATGAAATTAAATTAAATGAAATGAAATTTATTGTATAAACTGTGTCAGGAGGGTCTTCAATTATTATAACATTCGGGTGTCATAAAGTGTCGCAACAGTTTGCCCAGGACGGACGTACAATATTTATTACATTATAATACAATTATACTAGATATGAATTTAAAATACGAATTGTACATGTCAGATACAATAATTTAAAATAATATAATCATAACATAATCAAAAGAATTCAAACATAATAATCAGCAATACATTATCTAACATTTAACAATTGATTGATATTATAATATGATTTATCTACCAGCCACATATGAAGTTTTGTCTTGAATTGCCTGGTCGGTAATTCCCTAATATTGCGAGGTATTTTGTTGTAGACCCGTATCGTCATCATAAAGCTTATGTGGACAACCCATATTGTCAGAGTTTCAGGTCGCCAAGATTCCTACAAGGCCTCCGACGTGACCTAACGACTGCCCCCTACATATCTTATAGGAAACAGCCGGGTCCTACAGTTTAACGTTCCATCCGAAACACGGTATTATGAAAAATAATTATTTAAATAAAATAGGTAGGTATGAATAGATAATAAATACTACTACTCCCTTCAAAGTTTACATATTATTAGAACAATGCCTTTTTATATAGTTTCTTCACCAAACTGAGGTCAGAGAAACACGATAGTTTGTGTAAATATGTTTGTTACATCTTAACGCCAAAATTACAAAATGTTGTATGTATTTACATAGATAGTAAAGACCTGGAACGACACACGATTAAAACTTTTTAAAGGGTGAAACCGCGGAGCACAGCTTGTATTATACTAAGCTTGTTTCAGGTCAGGCAAAGTGTTAAATATTGGATTTTTTCAATTAGGAATTATCTCAATAACTGCCTGGAGTCTGGAACTTTGCCCGGTAGATGGCTCGCCCCCTATTACATGGGACCAATAACATACTGGCGAAATGTGGGTGTATCTACTATGGGACTGAGTCCTGGGTACACCACTACCCCTTCGGGAAAAAAGGCGTAAATGTATGTTATGTTTGTTTCATATCCAATATCCAAAGTATTCAGTAATAAATCGAACCCAAGGCTTTATACCCGTCCACAGCTGAATATATCACAGTACATTAACTCGAATGTTCTATAGATCAAAGGCGTCGGAACATCGCGCCCATTTCATCATTACGCTACCAAATTGAATAAAAGGTACACCGGGCAGTGGACATTCGTTGTTAACACAACCTCGGCTCACAACTCGCAATGACTGACAATAGACTCGTTTGCGAGGAACGACGTGATTTGTGACACTGGCACTGTTAGGGCTACCGCATTGTCATATTATTATAATATATGAATGAATGAATGAATGAATGAAAACTCTTTATTGCTACCACAATATAACTGAAAAACAAAGAAGAAAAACCTAAAACTAGAAAGAAATAACAACAGGTGGCCTTATCGGTCAGAGCGATCTCTTCCAGGCCATCTTTCCAATATAATCTCAGTAAATAAAATAACTTGTATTATCACTTCATCTCTTCGCTGGGTTCCAAGTCGGCCGGCTGCTGTAGACTAAACTTGTGCTAATGAGGCTTAAGAAATGCTGATCTAGAGTAATGCGACTGCGGGCTATTGGACAGACCATGGCTCATATGCTTGAATTCTGCACTAGTGAAGACCTTTAGAACGCGAAAAAAACGCAATAGATGTGGTTTTATAAACTGGGCTAGTGCAGTCTAATATCAATGAACCATTGACACGATAAGAAGTAAAAAATTAAACTTTGTGAGGCATTTTGTATTTTTTTGTGATATTGCATAATTGAGACATACATACTAATGTCGTTGTAGAAGTGATTTATTCATTTGTTTTACAACTTACAGTGCAATAATATAATAATTGATTGTAGTAGACACAATCTATTAAGCACGGTACAGAAAAAAACTGATATTGCAACGTATTTGGCATCCCTACTTCATAAGCCTTAAACTTTCGCATAAATTCTAAAAAAGCGAGGTATAGGTATAGTACGTATTACGTCAATTGACTTGATGACTTATGCAAAATTTTGCATAATATTAATATTATTTGTATGGCACATAGGTTCAAAGCCCTATTATGTACCTTCATAATCCATTCGCCCTAAGTACATAATCCGTTTGATTCGGCTTTGTCTATTATTACGCACACTTAAAATTACATGTTGTGGCAGCCCTACCGTTGCGATAACAAGGCCAGATACATTGGCTAGTCAATCCAAGATGAGATTTTTATAGCGAGTTATTATAGAACAGAATAACACTTTATTGCATACCAAAAAAAGTTATGAGACAAAAGACACATCAAACATAATAAAATGGTAAACCACTGGTCGCATTAAGCAATTTCTTACAGACTATTATTGTAAAGATTATACGTAAAATGACTTCTTAGTGCATCGCTTGTTGGTATTGTCATAATATTATTTATTATAAAAGAGACACTAATTTTATAACCATGATGATTTTTTTGTTTTTGAACCTGTATTATGAAATAAATTGCAATAGTCAATATTTATAAATGCATATTATTGTAGATTTAACAGTTATTGCTTTACCTATCGCGCTTTCACAATATAAAACTAATTTTAATATTATAAATATCTATTTAAGGTAAACGGTAACATAATTCTTATCTCTCACGAATGTTTGTCCCATAGACGCATCCAGCCTTCGAAAACATTCTTTAGGCATTATACTTTTGTCGCTAACTGTATCTAGAAAATTTTGGTTTGCGAGACGAATCAATACTTTTTAATGTGGTTAACCGAAAATTCGGGACGAATGTGGCATAAATCGATCTATTCATTCAATCTAAAGCGCACTACAAAATAGGTTTAAGGAAAATCCTGTTACAAGTAACTGTAGGATGACCTAGAAGCATAGGGATTGGAAACAAATCAATCTGAGCTCGAGAGGATATTTTACGGATTTGTGCGTCACGTCGCACCATCTGTATTCAAAGGATTTGCTATATGTTTTTTCTGTCTGAATCCTTTCATGAACCAACAATGTATTGTACTTTGTATAGAACTCGCTTTTATTTAAATTAAATTTAGCCTGACTGATTGACAAACACACACAGTCGAAAGCCCTTGACGAAAAGACTGTTTCGGAAAAGAATAGATTTTTTTGTTACTCTATATAGTTAATACAAAGTCGCTTTCCACCGTCTGTGCGCTTTGATCGGGGGCGCTATTACGAACTGGCAATCGCGTGACAACATCAGTAAAATTTGCTGTCAAACTTAATTTTTTGTATGCCGTTTGACAGTAGTCATTAAGCAATTAAACGCTTTCCACACTTCGACTGCTGTTTGTAATAAGGGGGTGGATCTTTAAAACTACGCGGGTACGCGGGAATTAGTTATGACTTAAACTAGCAAGTATCCCCTTGTAGCTTTATTAATCGATTCATGGAATACAAATTGATTGATCTCTATAATATTAATTTAACCGATACAGCTTGTGTGATTGATTATGGATCGGAACAATCGCTTTCAGTCACTTCATTGTGCATGTTCATAATAGGCACCCTCATGTTTCACCTACCTACATACATGTTATATATATACCACCACCACCACCGTAACCGGAAGAGTGATATACATACTTATATATGCTTATTACACCCAGACACAGATCAAATAGACATGTTCATGCACACAAATGTTGGACCTTATTTACTCGTATGTCATTTATGTCATCCATAGGTACCTGAAGCCGCTTCGACCATTGCTGATATAGAAAATCTAACGGGGCTAAGAAGATTTTGAGAAATGTCACTGTATCATGATTGATACACTGTATCGCGAGTAAAAATGGGTTCTTTACATGTTTACTAGAAAAAAATATGAGTTTATAAAAGAAAATCATTCATTTGATACGCATTAATATTGATGAGGACATAGGAAACAAAGGAATACGACATCGATTAAGTAATATTTTCATATAATTAATTCAAACGTTTTTTCTGTCCCAGTCTAACGAATAGCATATAACGAAACTAGTAGTAGAAGCAATATTTTATATTTTTACTTAGTGGTATCTATTCGCTTGAAATACAAATTGAAGGTGCGGTTCAAGTCCCGCTCGTTGGTGAATTTTTTCTCACTATTTTCATATTGAAATTACCAGTAGCACACGCAGTAGTATCTGTCTAAATAAACGGTTCTAAAACTATGAACTTGCGATCCCTTTATCTATAAAACCGCTTAAACCTTTGACCAACAGTTGAAATATTTGAACATAAAGAATAACATCGTCATAAACTGCGTTATCGTCAGTCAAACATAAACATGACTACGTAATATAAAATGTTAATTTTTCCCAGTGGAGTTGTTTAATAGATAAGACAAAGAGCAGATTAGGTAATTTCAATATGTTTCATGAGCCATAAAAGTTGGTGTCATAGTTCAGGCTCAATGATATTAACTCACCTATCTGCGACAAAGTTTGGTCCACAAACGATAGATGTTTAATCGGCTGGATAATGTTTTGCGTTTGTTACTCCCACAACTATTCTTTTTATTACTTTAATGTGCGATAAAATGGATACGAGATACGTGATAAAATGGTTTTTACACAGAAAATATTAATTAATCTTTATTTGATATGTGATGCTATTTCATTAGGCTTATATGATATTATGATATCCACAAAACATTATCTATTAATTTCACTGTTAAGCTTAGCTCTCGCAGAAACGTGGTGTGAGGCCAAATTAAAATTAAACTTCATGATTGGTGTATATTATGCAGATCCATAACTACACAGCTTAGTATATCTTTCGAATTGAATTGATGAATTGAATTAACAATTATTTGACAAATGTATTAATATTATGAACTGTATTCAAGTTTGATCATTTTTAAAAATGACTGATTAAGAATGATGACGTAAGACTTAGTTCTAATAAAAATAACCATAAGCAAATTCAGTTGAAAAATAATAAAAAGGAAGATCCATTCATAAGACCCGCTACACGTTCCAAATTAAATAAATTTAATAAGCAATTTATAGTTGTATAACTTCATGTAGGCATACTAGGTTGCTATGCTCAAATTTTTTTTTTTTTTTTTATGATAATGAGTGACAAGACGAGCTAATCAGGTGCCTGATGGTAAGCATCATGATTGCCCATATCAGACACAGTGCCACCCAGTGTTTTAAAATTCTGCGCGGCACTGCACTGCGCCTGTCACCCTGAGATATGAGTTGTCGAATCTCAACATGCCCAGTAATTTCGCTGGTAACATTGCCCTTCATACCGGAACACAATAATGTTTGCACATTACTGCTTGGCGGATGAATAACTGGCAAAGGTGTGGTACTTCCCCAGGCGGCCCCATGCAAAAGAGGCCTACCACTACAATAAAAAAAAAATGGGCATCATGTTGAACCATAAAATCATACTTGTAACACCATTTTGTACACATGATTTCATGATAATGAATGATATTATCTTGATTTGATGTGTCGATGAGGTGACGAGTATGCAATTTTTTTAAATCTACACTATCCTACAACTGGCAAAAGACAATTCTTCACGTAACTCTTTTCTTACATCACCCACCTTTTTTTACTTTAGCCCAGCAGTCGGTGTGCGTTCAGGTCGCCTCGTCTCCTTATTCCTGTCCGGCTTCGGCGTCGCCGTCTTTCTTTCGATAAATGCGGATTGACCCGCCCAAATCCCATTGTTGTAGGGAGTTTGCAAATGTTACTTTATTTTTTAAAAGGCTTTGACGATATTATTTCTCCGGATTCAATTAAATTATCTTAATGAGTCATTCTCACGTAGTGTTTACCAAGCTCTTATTAATTAGGCTTTCTTTCACCAAACGTGACAGTACCCAAATCTATTTGGAATTTAAGCTAATGGTACTTAGGCCCTTATCAAAAACAGACCCTAGACCTAACATAACACTCTTAAAGAAATGTGTTAAATTAATGTTTAAAATAATAAGTGAAGTTAGAAAGTATAACAAGTGTAGATTATGAAAGTAAAAAACCCGTTCCTCTTCTTTTTCTGGCATATTATCAGCCTGATCACCTTCTATCAATAACATATTCGATAAAACGAAAACAGTGAGCCCAAACACGATATATTGGACTCCTGGAACATCTGAACCCGATGCAGCACCAGATCCAAGTTACCAAGTCATCGCAATATTGTTGAAGTAACATGACACCAAAACCGAATCGAACCGATTAGACCACTGGAAGTTCTGGATGATGACTGACTGAAGACTGGAGATTCACTGGAGCTGATAATGTTTACAACTGTACTATTTCAACGCTTTTTATGTAAACATATGGGTGCTTTCTATCATGGAACCAATAGGCACCAGAGCAGGTTCCGAATCTATAACTTTTATTCCAGGGGACGAGTAGGTACCTTATAATAAATAAATTATTGACTGTTCTCCTACTGGGGGACCAATGGATATCTATATAGAAGCCGAATCTACAGCTTTCATTCCGGGGGACGAATATTAGGGGACCAGTGGGCGCCATCCCAATTTTCAAACGGCAGAACGGATTTTCGTGAGACGTAACTCAGAACACTCTCGCAGCAAAACGCATCAATACAAAAAAACGCATCCAATCGGTATATTTGTATATAAGCTACGATTCCACGTCACGACACACAGACACGTCGAATTTGTAACACTGCGTAATTTTTCGTCTGAGGTTAAAACTTGTCTAACTCGGTTGAAAGGCCTATAAATAAATAAATGATATTTAACATCTTAACATTACATTATTATAACAATAAACATAAAAGAAATCACCCTATCAAATGATCTTTAGAGATATAGTAAATTATCCATACCTTGACAAACTTCTGTATTCGATTGGCAAAATATTTGAAAGGTACCTCAGAGTAACTAATACTAAATTTTAAGTAATTACTATTACTAAAGTTTAGTAATTACTATTACTAAAGTTTAGTAATTACTATTACTAAAGGTTAAGTAATTACTATTACTAAAGTTCTAGTGATAGTTCACATTTTTATATTATTAGGGCAGGTTCATATGACCAACATTGCAATAAAGAGCATTAACAGCTTAAATATTATATTTTCGTGCGAGAGGTCACAACGCCTGTAAAGAGCTCATCTTGCGTTAACATGTGAACACACGGAACAAAATACGTTTGGTTGTAAACACTCGCTGTACGCTTCACGTGTGAACCTAACCTTAAGGCATAAAACAATTTATTAAAAAAAACTTTTTCAATAGGTAATTATTCCCAAGAGCCGTGTAGGCTCCCGACAAACTTTACGTCATAAACGCTGCATGTGATGGTTTTGAATTAAAATGAGTTTCCCTAACAATCCCGCTTCTTTTATTTTCCTAGTAAAAGAACATCGACATCTTACCCGACGAGACCTGACATCTTGATGAATTAACTTAACCCTCTATAACTCAAGAACATGTTTTTTTTTTATTTATGGGTAATTAAAACTGTTGAAATTTGGTATGATAGTTAGCTTAGACCCTGGAATATTTTTTTTCAATATTCCCACGGAAACGATGTCTATACGAGTGAATCCGCGGGATAACACACTGACCGCATCTCTGCGTCGGGCACTTTTCCTTGTCCGACACCCGACCTTTCCCACGCCCAATGCATGCCCGCGTTACGTCTGAACTCTGAATAAATCTTATGAGTGTTAGCGAGTACTCTGATAGTATTTTATAAAACGTACAAGTCTAACTATTCATAGACTTCATGTGACCAACAACAAGTCATCCTCCGTGGGAAGAGCCAATGGGAAGAACTTTATTCAATAAATGCCGTAAATGCTTGGAACTGGCCGGAATGTTTTCGGATGAAACGTTAAGGTTTTGTAAAGTTGTTTTTGTTCCATAATAGGATACTCCGAGCTTGTTTTGTTGGTGTTCATTACGTTAACCAATCGGGGTATCCATTTCTAGATAATGGAGACCCGATACCCTTATCGATTCACTTATCTCAATGCCTAGAGAAAGTGTTTAGAGTGCTAGTACAATAGGAGGAATATACAGAATTAACTAATTATTATTGAACACAGTACTTAAAATATTGATATGTATCAATAGTTTTTTATAATTGTAAGGATTAAGCAGGTTTTTCACTATACGAGTACTCTTAGACTAAGAGTGATTAGACTCGGATGCTGCTTGTGTCGTGTACATAACCCACATATAGTACAGACACATACACATTGTAAACTTTTGCATCTGTTATATTGGTGGGATTTCACATGATATAAATAATTTTAAAAAATCACGCCTTTAATCATTTCTCAGTTGAACAAATAGAAAAAAGATAAATAAAATCAATTTAATCGAAATTGAGGGTAACTTCGAGACTGTGGCTCTAAGAGATGAACCCAGATGAACCCGAGTAACACATTGTCCCAGAACGTCCAAGTGCGCTGTTTACACGAGTAGCATTTTAGTTGACGTCCGATCGATCTAACAGTACTTACTCGTATAATAAATACCTGGCTTTAAAATTGAAAAAGGAGAAACTACATCACAATTACTTATTCTCTACATTCACAGGTTTACTTCATAACTTTTACGATCATTACTTATAAAACGAAACCATTACTAGACTTATAAACGGTAGACGAACGAAAGTTATCGACATAACCAAGCGGATTATTAAGTTGAAGTGGCAATGGGCAGAGCACATAGCACGTAGATAGAGAATATAGAACTGATGCCGATGGGGCTGTAGAGTTCTCAAATGGAGACCACGGACCGGCAACCGCAACGTAGGAAATTCACCCACAAGGTGGACACACGATCTGATAAGGCGGCAGGAACACGCTGGAGCCGGGCCGCTTACAACCGGACTGGATGAAAATCTATGGGGGAGGCCTATGATCAGCAGTAGACGTCCTACGGCTCTAATGATGATGACATATAAAACTATTTATTAGATTATTTTTAAGCAAATTCAAATCCATCCATATCAAACAATGTGCAATATCTTTCCAGCCCAACGTAGAAATCATTAAAAACCCGCAATTCAAACCCAACTTTCCTATTCACAAATAAAAGAAATCACAAAATCTAGGTTTAGCGGATGATATTTTATTTGGCACAAACACTGAACAATAGGGAATACGTCATAAATCATGTGGAGTTATCTCGGGACCTAGAAGTTTCATATCTCGTTTTATAGCGACTTTGCAAGTGAATGAATGAATGCCTCATATTTCTGACGGGTTATTGATTAGGAAGCTTACACTGGGTGTTTATCACGGCACAGATTATGAAGTAGTCACAGTATCATTTTTAGCGATAAATCCATCACTTTTACCTAATATTGACAGTATTTCCAATATTTTTTGTAGTGGTAGGCCTCTTGCAGGGGGCCGCCTGGGGAAGTACCACACCTTTGCCAGTTATTCATCCGCCAAGCAGTAATGTGCAAACATTACTGTGTTCCGGTATGAAGAGCAATGTTACCAGCGAAATTACTGGGCATGACGAGTTTCAACAACTAATATCTCACGGTGACAGGCGCAGTCCAGTGCCGCGCAGAATTTATAATTTTAAAACACTGGGTGACAGTCACCCACTGGGTGACCCCTGTGTCTGATATGGGCAATCATGATGCTTACTATCAGGCACCTGATTTGCTCGTCTTATTACTCACTATCATAAAAAAAAAAAATTCGACATTGTTTCTGTTACACCGACCAAATGTAATCCAGAAGATCTCTGGAAGAGACCGTCGTGTGGTTTCCAGCTATATACCTATAATAGGGCCATCCTTTTTCACACCCTGTAGGAGCCGTGAGATCTGGCATCTGGGACATATTCGGATTCGGAATTCTATTGGTAATTCCAGCAGTGGACGTCTTCCGGCTGATGACGATGATGATGTTCTACGTACACACACAGACAGTCAAACTAAAAACACTCCATCCTTTTTTGGTCAGGGGTTAAAAAACTAAAGATGCCTGATAACTTCTGCATAGCCACCACGCGGCACCTTCCAAACAAACGAATTTAACCAAACCAAATATTGTAAAACTATCAGTTGAAAAAACTAAGCCGTACAAGTTTCTTGTACGTTTTTCTTTTAGAGGTATCTCTTCAAAAACACGGTAGATTCATTACTGTTTTTCATGTATTTTTCATTGACGTGCAAAAGTGTCAGATTGTGACCTATTTAAATTGATATTTTTGAATTTGTAAAGTTTTTATTGCAATCGAAACCAGCGATTGGTTTCACATATCTGTAAAGAAAACATCCCTTTTTCAACGTGTACCTACAAAGAAGAGGGCGGCACTGTTTTTCTTCCACCTCCATGCTAAGCTTGGAGAAGCTTAACAAACGTAAAAATGAAGTAAACAATGTAGAGCTTTAAAAATCCTCGTGCAATATACAATCAGAAAGACTATAATACGATCACTTAACGTCTATGACTTGTCAGACTTTATGGTCTTATAGAATACATCACGTGTTACAAAAAGGTGTAGCATCTACCCGCCAATCTCAACTTTCAAAAAATAATTGTGAATATCGCGAAAAAATCTGCTTTCCATACAAATTTTCCGAAACAATATTTTGAATACTCAAATCTTCGAAATGGAACATTATATTGCTCATAAGCAATATAATAATAATAAGAACATTATATTGCTCATAAGCAATATAATGTTATAGTGCCCCATATTTACAATAAACTAAGTAAATAATTAAAAATCAAAAATAAAAACAACAATGAAATTAAAAATAAAAATAGCCTCGTTAGCGCAATTTGATTATGACGGTTTAGGGAAAATGCATAATAGTTTTCGCCTTAATGCTGACACACAAACAGACAAACACGCATACATACATACACACACATAATATAATGCATGAATCTTTATTTACTAAAATTAAATAATTGTATGATTTTTTTATGTTAATTATAGTCATGTTCTGTTAACATAAATAGTTAGTAAGATGTAGATAATGGAGAAGCCATAGCTCCTGGCACAGTTCTTTCTTTCTTCTTCTTTCTAACTAGTTCGGGAGTCTATGGATGTAACATTTTTATGTCAATAAAGATTATTTATTTTTAAATAATATATATATATATATATATATATATGTATAATTTAAAAAAATATATATATAATAATAATAACATTAATGACATGTGAGGTCTAATCGTGTATCATCGATGGATACAAAACATTTCCTATGTAACATGACACTTTTATGACAAGGAAAACTCTCGGGTTCTTTTCGTTTCATTGAGTTATCTTGGTAGATGTTTCGGCATCTGTAGTAACGATTGGTGCTGAAAGGAAAGGATAAAGGAGGGCCTAAAGGTTTATTCCTCGAATAGTATGATTGATATGTACAATAAGGTACCGTTTGTCCTTTGAACCCTGCATATTTTTTTTTCCAATAATATTTCTAGTATCCATAGATTTACTGTGTCCAGTGAGCTGATGTTTTTGCCTAAATACTATCTTTTTTTCTTTTGAACATTATTTTTTTTTTATAATAATAAAGTTCGCGACACACACTATAAGCTTTCATACAAATAGAGATTCTCATTATCATTAAAAACAGCCCTCAAACGTGAGAAAACTTTGTTGTACATACTTTTGTAGAATATAAGCAGTTTTGTATCCATCACTCATAAAAGAAAAAGATATATAAATCCCGGTTGTCAGAAAGAGAAAAACACAGGTTCACAGCATCAGCAAATCTTATACGTGTTACATCGGCGCAAGACAAGGTGCGACTGACTTGACTCAAGCCAATTAGCCTGACTTGAATTCGCCATGCAAGGCAGGGTAAAACACTTCTACCTTAGTTTATATAAAATTCATTGGACACATATGATTTTTTTCTGGCATACTTCTATAACAGCTCCATGCACGTGGTCACCTACCCCTAAGTATACGCCTACTAGCATGCATAACGCCCTGTAACTTTTACATTTCATCATCATCATCTCAGCCGTTGGTAATCCACTACTTAACATAAGCCTCCCCTGTAAAAGGGGGGTTTTGTCAAAACTCGACACGCTTGGCAGGCGGGTTGTCGAGCGCAGTTCGATGGTTTTTTTGCTAAAAGACGCTGCTGCTCATCTACTGGATCTGTTAACTCTTAGCCGGCTCTTACAGCAACCACGGGTAGCAAGAGTAGAGCACTATTCTAAAGCTGGTAACTCCACGCCGTACTTCTGAACATTTACTACGTTATAATTGTAATTTGACATTTATTAATTGCTTATTAATATTATAATTTCGTATAAACTTTTGTTCTCTGTGTTAATTAGTGTAATTAGTTTTTATGTACCGTACTGATTATCATTGTATATTTATTCAAATTAAAACAATTACTGGTCACAGTATTATGTATATGTATGAGGTCACACGTGCATTCGGTTTTAAGATCCGGCAAATAACCGAAACTGACAATTGCACATGTAGACGTGCCTTTTCCATTAAATAATACTCGAACACTTCAGCATATTTTAAATGATTTATTCCAAGCCCACCATCTTCAATCTCGCTCTACAATCATCTGTCGCGCTGGCATCCACCTCCTTGTGTTGCCATCGCGCCCTCGCACATGCCATAGATCTTCCTTAAACCACACGTTGCCATTAATACTTTCCATAAAACCACCAAAACGTTCACAGAATCCGTAGCATGCGCGTCACAAAATAACATCAACCCTACACTCGGCCAACCTGACAACGTGTATGCCCCCATACACGCATTTTATGATAACCCTACACACATATAAATTATATTTTGACTAAACCGTATCTTGCCATAATTAGATCCGGTTAAGAAATTGATGGTCTACGTGTGAATGTATGGTAACTGTTTCGATTTTTAGGCATTTTCAGGAGATCTTAACCACAAGTCAAAAAAGGGAACTCAAGGAAAAAAGTGAGAGTCAATCGGCCGTTGGGTCGAAAAAAGTCAATTTCGCTCCTTGCATAAAACTGGTGTAACAGTATTCTTTTAATAAAGAACTTCGGTATACTTTCGTGTTTATTTTAACTTCCTAATAACTTTCACCCCTGCCTTGGACATTACAAGGCAATTTTGTTTACTACCACCATAAAGGCATACGTTTTTATCACGTGAACGTATGTACATGTATTTACGACCAGATGTACAGACTCGCTCGTAAACAATGTACCGAACATTAATAAAATAATATATTATTACCATTTCATATAAGGTGGTTGAGCGCACTGCACCAAAGAATTATTTATAAGCAGGTCCCGGGTTCGATCCCTGGCCAGGTTTAACATTTGTGAGCATGAGGGTAGTTCCGTATTCATTCTATGACGTCTCATCTCATTTAGTTTTTTCCTTACTCATCCTATTTCTATTCCACACTCGTCCTTCAGCAATTTTTGGATGCATTTATTCTTTAATCATCCCATAAGCATTCTTCACTCATCTCAATGTGATAAACTCATGAAAAAATCGACTTTGTATGTACGGTTTGCAAAAACAAAAATACAATATCACTTTTTGCCTGTCCCGGGAATCGAACCCAGGACCTCATGATCGTCAGCAGCGCTTGCGACTACTACAAGACGATTTAAGGTGAAGTGTGTCCCAAAACCCACGCTTTGATTGTACGGCTAATCAATTTTAAGGCAACAAAACATCGAATTTTATTATTTTTTTTGATAAAAATCATAAGATTAGGATTTTATTCAGTAAGTTATGGGAGTCAAAACACGATTTACTTATTTTGACTCGATACGAAAAAATCGCGAAGTTTCCTCTATATAATCATTTTTAGACAGATATTTCTACGGAAAAGCAGTTTCATTTGCTATATATTTAACATATTCCAATTATATTTCGTTTACGTATTTCATAATAAATATTTTAGACGATTACGCTTTTATTTTATTGCAAAAGCAAAAAATACATTTATTAACAACATCCAGTGAAATTGCGCGTGGGCCGGCCATCACAGGCCATTTTGTCACGTGACCACGATCCCACTTAATGGTAAAATATATCTAGTTAGATCGTAATTGCGTAATTGCGTTCTATAACAAAGAGACCGACATAATGTCAGTAAATGTCAGTAACAAGTTTTTTTGGGGTCACTGCCACAGTAACGACTCTAGCAATACCTATAAAGGGAGGATAACTATAACTTTTCTCATAAAATTATGCCAAAAATACTGTAATCGTCATATCAACGCCATTACAGACCCGCGTCGTCTATTACAATAATCCAGATTGTTATGTGGGCGAGTAAACCTGAATGACCTATACACCCATTAAGTAGACACATTATGTATATTTAATATAGCACTTCATAATATTATCGCAATTCAGTAGTATGTGTATAGACAGGATATCATACAATCACGCCTTCCCGAAGGGGTAAGCAGAGGTACCCAGGACTCAGTAGATACCCCCACGTTTTGCCAATATGTTATTAGTCCCATATAATAGAGGGCAACCCTATTCCCATCTACCGGACACAGTTCCAGACTCCAGGCATTGAGATATTTCCTAATAAAAAAAATCAAATTTTTAACACTTTGCCTGACCTGGGGATCGAAACCGGGACCTCATGATCGGCAGTCGTACTTGCGCACATTACGCTGTCGAGGCAGTCAGTGCGAGGAATGTGTAGATACAAGAATACGTACAAGAATAACTTGGCGTGCCATTGCGCCACTGTGTACAAACGAATGTACTTTGTCTTTGATTACAGTTTCTCTCTAACCACTTATAATTACTTTCGGTTTAATTAAACTATTTTAATGTAGGTAGCAGATTTATCACAATAATGTCCCGGTAATCTCTCACACGTCAACTCGCAGTTTCAATATTGTGAAATTAATTTTAACCAAATATTATTAAGTTATCAGAAAAAAAAATTATGCCAGATGCCCTTCATGTTTATTGGGCGTCCATTTTTTAGAGAACGCACCGTAGATTCTAACTTCAATTACATGCAAAAATGTCTTCTTGGGTCCTCGCTTTAAAAAAAACAGATAATTGAATTTAAATCACAGCAGGAATTCAAGGTAATTTACCGTTCAAGTAATTTACGCACAAGATAGAACCAAAATCAACAAAATGATAAACCTCATGTTTTCTTCGAGTAGAGATTGAATATATAACGTTCGCATCTAGATAACGCACCATGTCTATGATACCTAAGGAAACGATGATATAATTCATAAGTGATGGCCTATCGTTTGTTCCAGCGATCCGGATTGCCGGGAGAACGTGATGGCAGCGCAGTCAGCGTTATGGATTACTCTGCTGCATGGTTTCCTATTTGTTATCGGTGAGTTGGATGGGTATTTTGAGAACGGTCCTACTATTTGCGGTATCCTGTAGAGTCACTTGAACCAATTCCGTTAAACAATTTTCACGACACAAACTAACTAGTAGTTCGCCTCGAACTGAGACCTCGCAAACCCCAATTCCCTGTAACATCTAGACCTCTTAAGGTCTAGAAGGGTAAAGTCTAAGGTCTTTAGGTATAATTGAGGTATGAGGTAATTATTTTTTAAGATTAGCTCTGAAATTCTGATTAGGGATGTGGAGCAGCCAAAAATTAGTTCGATGAAAACTAATATTCAACCGCTCGTTTAGCGGGGGGCGAGTTATGTGCTCGAAAGCCTTATAGCGGTATAATTTTTAAGTGGACTGTATTTTTGTATTCGCTAGGTCCCTGGTTACAAGAATCAAGATCATTACATGGCATATCAAGTCGAAAAGAACAATAATTAGGTAATGGATAGAGGAAAGAGTCCACGCACCTTTTGTCGACCGGGAACTTCTCAGCTCCTGCCGCGCGGCGGAGATTCACTTCAATCCAAACACTCAACTCTCAACACTTCCGAAGACAGGGTTCACAGCACAGAAGATAATTCACGTACTCGCGGTATTTCCAAGTGAAATTAGGTCACCGGGAACGCGGAATAACGATGGCGTGTTGACCATACAAGTTTTTCGTATGCACTGTTCTTGCATTATCACAGCAAGATGACGCGGTGGTGGCGACAGGATTAGGTGGGGGAAAGGGATAGAATATCGCTCAATTAGCCTTAATTACCATGCAAAAGAAAGTGATAGCTAATGAACGAGAGAAATATGCGAACAGATAATATCTGCATTAAATAAAATATCTGGCGGTAACATCTCCCCCGGCCTTAAAGGGTCGCCTTTAAGAAAATAATATTGTACTTAATACATACAATAAATGCGGGATAATATAATATGCTATGCGGGAATAAAAATTGCGGTAATATAATTGCGGCATAAATATAACGCGGATATATAAGTTGCGGTATTATAATGCGGATATAACATAATACTTAAACTAAGTAGATTAAACTTAAGTAAGTTATTGATTAGGTAGGGGACATAATTTAACTACTGGACGAAGGTAGCTCCCCTTTGAAGTTCTTACTGAAACAACTCGAGCAGCGCCGTCTTTCGACGGGTAAACCTTCTCTACAATACCCAATGGCCAAGCAAAAGGCGGAGCATTGTCAGTCTTGACAATGACTACCGTTCCCTCCTGTATGGGAACAGAAGGAACATTCCACTTAGCTCGCGTTTGTAGCTGGTGCAAATATTCTGCACGCCAACGCTTCCAAAACGACTGCACTATACTATCTATTAAGTTATGTCGCTGAAGCAAATCTTTCGGTCTAACTTCAGGCGCGGGAATAGATGAAAGAGGCACGGTATGTAGAAAGTGGGCCGGTGTAAGAGCTGAAGGCTCTGCGGGATCACTACTCATGGTCGTCAGTGGGCGCGAATTAATTAGCGCTTCTATCTGCGTGAGAATAGTAAGCAGCTCTTCGTACGATACGATTTGCTGTCCTATTACCTTAAACAAATGCATTTTAATAATCTTCACCATACTTTCCCAACAACCTCCCCAGTGAGGAGAAGCGGGTGGAATGAATTTCCAATTTATACGATTTTCGGCAAACTCTTCTTCTAGGTGGGGGCGTAAATCATCTAAGAATTTATACAAATCGCGGAGATACGAATTTGCTCCGACAAAGCAAGTCCCATTATCAGAGTACATGCATTCAATCGGACCACGCCTAGAAAGAAACCGTTTGAACGCATTGAGGTAACTGGAAGTACTCAAATCTATTGCAATTTCGATGTGAGTCGCGCGTGTAGTGAGACACGTAAAGATGCATAGCCATGCTTTACGGATCTTAACTCCTCTGCCACGAAAGGGTGTATACTGCA
This sequence comes from Hemistola chrysoprasaria, assembly GCA_947063395.1. Lineage (NCBI taxonomy): Eukaryota > Metazoa > Arthropoda > Insecta > Lepidoptera > Geometridae > Hemistola > Hemistola chrysoprasaria. Next base: position 12,782,749 of record OX346716.1, on the reverse strand, counting down.
GAGGACCTGCGTAATCGCATCCGACATGCGTAAACGCCTTATTGACTTGGTTGACGCGGTGACTGGGTAAATCAGCCATAAGTGGAAATAACGGACGCGGCTTAGATTTAAAGCACACGTTGCATTTATGAATGCGATAACGTATAATGCGTCTTGGAGCCAAGATCCAGAATCTGTGTCTTAATAAAGACATCAGAAGCTCTGGCCCAGCATGCAAGTGCTTTCGGTGATAGTGATCAACTATCAAGTCAACCACGTGATCGCGGCGCGGTAGAATACAAGGATGCTTAAGTGTGTATTCCTCAGTGGAATTCGACAAGCGACCTCCGACACGGATGAGACCGTCACTGTCGAGAAAAGGCCTAAGCTTGTTGATAGCGGATGAACAAGTTTCATTTTTAATTAAATTAAATTTATCGTGCGAGAAATAAACATCTTGCACGGCGCGTATTAATTTATTTTCAGCAAACTCTAAGTCTGCGGCGGTTATAGAATTACCACGTGGTAATATTTTCATAAAGCGGTAAATATAAACAATTGCGCGTAACAATTTAGGATACGACGAAAACCGTTGCGCGAGCGCATAAAGTGATGAGTCTTCTGGACTCGTCGTAACGTGCACCTGAACCCGTTGCTCAGGCGCGTCAGCGTATTCATTATCATTTAGTTTATGTATGGGCCATTCACTTGGATCGCGCATGATCCAAGAAGGTCCAGTAAGCCACAAGGGGTGGCCGACTAACTTACCCGGGGTAAGACCACGAGATAAGCAGTCCGCGGGATTTTCAGAGCCAGAAACATGGAAGAATCTGTTCGCGGGAATGTTGTCTGTCACTTTTACGACTCGATTGGCCACGAAAGTCTGCCAACGATGCGGGGACGCATTAATCCAACAAAGAGCGACTTTAGAGTCACTGAAAGCGAACACATTATTAATGGGGTATCTAGGGGATATGATATCTATGACCTTGCGAAGTAGTTGCGACAACAAGACCGCCGCGCAAAGTTCCAATCGCGCAATGGATACAACCTTTACAGGTGAGACTTTGGACTTTGCGCACACTAGTTGCACAGAGTACGTGGAACCTACACGGACTTGCAGATAAACCACACCACCGTATGCGCGTTCACTCGAATCTGCGAAACCTATGATGTTGACGTCGCAATCCTCTACAATACCTAGATGACGTGGAATGGACAATTTGTTGAGCAAGGGAAGTTCCTTACAAAACTGCATCCAGTCGCTGACGATATGAGAGGGGGGATCGGCATCCCAGTCACACTTTGACAACCAAAGCTCTTTAATTAGAAGCTTGGCGTACAAAATGGCCGGAGCCACAAAGCCCATTATGTCCCATAGCCTAGCGATCGCAGACAATATCGTGCGCTTAGTGCACTTATCGTCAGGAGCGTCGACTACAAAGCGGAAACTATCGCATGATCTATCCCAATACAGACCCAAAATTTTATGCGGAATAGAGTCGTCGAACGACTTATCGTGAGACTCTTTGTGCGTATCTGGTATGTGAGCCAGAACGGCATCAGAATTACTCGTCCATTTGACAAGATCAAATTGACCCATTTTGAAAAGTTGGATCAGCTCATCACTAAGCGTAATGGCTTGCGGTTTATTCATGACAGAGACAACAATATCGTCCATGTAAAGACATGACGAAGCAGCAGCGGCTGCAGCGGGAAACTTATCGCCTTCATCGGCGATCAGCTGACGAACAACGCGTAATGCGTGAAATGGACTCGACTTAAGTCCGAAACAGACGCGGTTAAACTCGTATACAGTGACTGGATCCTCCGTACTGAAACGATATAAAATTCTTTGAAACCTACGATCAGGTTCACGTACTCCAATTTGGAGAAACATCTGACGACAATCAGCAGACAGCGTAATTTCAAACAGGCGGTAGTGTATAAGGATGCTAAACAAGTCACCTTGTAAATTAGCACCTGCGTGGAGAAGATCATTAAGCGAGTGACCAGACGAAGACTTACAACTGGCGTCCAATACGCAGCGTAGCTTGGTCGAGGTTTTGTCTTCTCGAACCACACCGTGGTGTGGAATAGTATATGAAGGTCGGGTGACGTCATCAGTGTCCGTGTCAATGGGGCTTATGTAGCCCTTGTTTATATAATCATGTACTACGTCATTATAAGCGGCGCGGATTTTTAACGATGCATCTAGCTTTCGTTCTAAACATTTAAGGCGCCTAAGCGCGACGGCGTAGGAATCTCCTAACAAATTAACGTCATCACGAAACGGTAACGCGACGACGTACCTACCACTATCATCACGAGTGGTAGTAGCGCGGAAAAACTGTTCGCACTCAAACTCATCGGGACCTTGAGTGGGCGGCGCGGTTATCTCTTCAAGTTCCCAAAAGCGCTTGAAGAGTGTGTCCATCGATTCATGGACAACGGAACAACAAACAGTCGATAGACTATTGTGAACGATCTGTGACGTAGGCGCGGAGCCCATAATCACGAAACCTAACACAGTCTGAATCGCGGGCGGTACATTAATATATTTGCTATGTACTACTCCGGGGAGCAGAAGATGCGAAAAGGCCTCTGCTCCGACCAAGCAGTCGACAGGTCCAGGAGTAGCGAAATCATTGTCGGCGAGCGGCAATGAGTCGAGGTGTGTGAACGCAGCCTTATCAACTGTCGCCGACGGCAGATTATCACTTATGCGGTCGATTACGAGCGAGTCAAGGTCAAGATTAATATTTGTATTAAATCTCGAATTTATTTTAAAATTAACTGAACCCCTAACTTGCTTCTCCGAACCCCCAATCCCTCTAACACGTATATGAGAAGGCGTCATACAATTTAATAATCCGAGGCGCTCACAACATTCATAAGTTATGAAATTACTTTGGGATGCACTATCGAGTAAACATCTAATAACCTGAGGTTTATTATTACCATCATAAACTATCACTTGTGCTGTGGCAAGTAACACCGTTGCATAAGTAGTTGCTCGTGGCTGGTTATCAGTGGATGACTCAGTGCGCGCGGCAAGCGAAGCGGCAATGGATGTCGTGCAAAGCGATAGATCTCTGCGCTGCACTGACTCACGCGGCTCGCTGATAAGCGCGGGCGCCCTCGGCGCGGTGGTTGTATGCGCGACGGTAGGTGTCGCGGGTTCGATTCGCGGTTTATTATTGTTGAAATGTAACATAGAATGATGTCGCTGGGAACATACGCGACATTTCAATTTAGATAAACAGTTTAAAGTTTTATGCGTGCGGCTGGTGCAGTTCACACAGCCGTTATTATTTTTAATAAACTTAAACCGTTCAGTAGGTGAAAGCTTTTCGAACGCGGTACATTTATAGTAATGGTCATGAGGCGCATAATTGCACAGTGAACATTTGTTATTATCAGAGGCCGAGCATGTAACGTATGATTGTGGATTGGGCGGGCGGTTAGTCCTAGCAGAAGGCTTGGGACTAGACTTTGTACCTACAGCTGCAGAAGGTTGCGTGCTCTCAAAGATCCTACACTGTTTCTTAATAAACTCGATAAAGCTGTCGAGTTTAGGTAACCCTTTATCGCGAGAATACATTTCAAAAGCACGTATAGTATCTACATCAAATTTCTTCGTAGCTATATGTAACAATACAAAATCCAACAGATCATCGATTTTTAATGCTTTGAGTGAGCTTATTGCGACAACAAACTTATCGATAAATAACCGGAAGTTAGCCGTAGACGGAGAACCATTTAATTTAAGGTTGAAGGCCTCATCTAAGTAGGTAGAACCTAATACACGGACATCTTGGTATTTATCGAGAAGAGCCCGATAAATAACTTCATAATTCTCGGCACTTGGAATTATACCAGCAAATGATGACTGGGCGGTAGGTGACAATTTACCTATTAAATAATACAATTTATCGGCGTTTGTCAACGATGCGTTTTTGTGCACTGTGCCATGGAAACTAGCGTAGAATAATGGCCAGTTTTTTATGTCACCATCAAAGGATACCAGCTCGATATTTGGAAGCCTAGGCCTAGTTTTGGCGGGCGAAGTGGAATGCTCCGACGAGTGCGCGGGCGCGGGTGAAGGTTTCAACTTCGACATGATCTGCTTGATATAACAATATAGATCTTCGAACGCGGCATAACTCTGATACGAAGGAGAAGCTTCGGGATCGAGCTCAAGGAGTGTTTCATTGTATTTATCGAGTATTTCGTGAAAACTAGCGCGTATATTATCTATAGTTAAACAAGAACTCAGAAATATCTCCTGAGTTTCTCCCGAAACATCAACAACAGCACTCTTGGCCTGTTTATAAACAGCATTAATACGTTCAAAAAGAGCATTTCGCTTAGCTTCCAGAATCGATAATCGCGGGGCAGTTAACGTCGTCTCGCGTGGCATTATTGAAATAATTTATAAGCTACAATAACAAGTGTAACTGGCGCGGTGAGTGCCTATGCGAGACGATCATAGGTAGATAGCGTAACTTATTGAATAAAAAGGGAATGTTAGATAAGTAGTTATACCTAACTTAATTAATAACAGTCGCGGTAAAGTATATAGGATACTATAATATATTATGGGCGCGGTAATAATTATGTTATAAATGAGTACGTAAATTATAATAATTATATAAGGTATACTATATTTATGTATATAATATATACCTAACACCTATAAATGTAATATAATACCTAAGGGGCGGGAACGATATATTATAAATAATTTTATAATCTCCAAAGGCGAACACTTATAAGGGCGTGGCGATGTTGAACACTTTTGAGAAGTTGAATGAGGGTAGTCTTCGCAACATAGATTGTTACGAGGCGTATTTTACTTAGAAAATGGTGAATCTCGAATATAATATCGAAAAATGATATGAAAATAATGAAATTTGATATGAGTACTTCAATAATATGGATCGAAATAACGATCCAGTGAGAAGGAACCAAAAAAATGGAGCAGCCAAAAATTAGTTCGATGAAAACTAATATTCAACCGCTCGTTTAGCGGGGGGCGAGTTATGTGCTCGAAAGCCTTATAGCGGTATAATTTTTAAGTGGACTGTATTTTTGTATTCGCTAGGTCCCTGGTTACAAGAATCAAGATCATTACATGGCATATCAAGTCGAAAAGAACAATAATTAGGTAATGGATAGAGGAAAGAGTCCACGCACCTTTTGTCGACCGGGAACTTCTCAGCTCCTGCCGCGCGGCGGAGATTCACTTCAATCCAAACACTCAACTCTCAACACTTCCGAAGACAGGGTTCACAGCACAGAAGATAATTCACGTACTCGCGGTATTTCCAAGTGAAATTAGGTCACCGGGAACGCGGAATAACGATGGCGTGTTGACCATACAAGTTTTTCGTATGCACTGTTCTTGCATTATCACAGCAAGATGACGCGGTGGTGGCGACAGGATTAGGTGGGGGAAAGGGATAGAATATCGCTCAATTAGCCTTAATTACCATGCAAAAGAAAGTGATAGCTAATGAACGAGAGAAATATGCGAACAGATAATATCTGCATTAAATAAAATATCTGGCGGTAACAGGATGTAAAAAAATAATCGATTATTAAAAAAAATTCGATTATCATTTCTTAAAAATCGATTTTATTTGAACGATTATTACGTTAAAAAATCGATTAAAATATATGTGGAATCTGTTTTCGATTGACTGCCTCGGTGGCGTAGTGGGTGCATGCTCGACTGCCAATCAAGAGGTCTCGGGTTCGATCCCCGGGTCAGGCAAAGTGTTAAATATTGGATTTTTCCATTAGGAATTATCTCAATAACTGCCTGGAGTCTGGAACTGTGCCCGGTAGATGGCAAAAGGCTCGCCCCCTATTACATGGGACCAATAAAATACTGGCGAAATGTGGGTGTATCTACTATGGGACTGAGTCCTGGGTACACCTCTGCCTACCCCTTCGGGAAAAAGGCGTAAATGTGTGAGTGAATGTATGTATGTCCCATGTAATAGGGGGCAAGCCTATTGCCGTGTACCGGGCACAGTTCCAGACTCCAGGCAGTTATTGAGATAATTCCTATGGAAAAATCCAATATTAAACACTTTGTCTGACCTGGGGATCGAACCCGGGACCTCTTGATTGGCAGTCGAGCAAGCAGTAATATGCAAATATTACTGTGTTCCGGTCTGAAGGGCAATGTTACCAGCGCAATTACTGGGCATGACGAGTTACAACAAATAATTTATCAGGGTGAAAGGCGCAGTGCAGTGCCGCGCAGAATTTTGAATTTTAAAACACTGGGTGTCACTGTGTTTGATATGGGCCATCATGATGCTTACCATCAGGCACCTGATTTGCTCGTCTTATTACTCATTAACATAAGAAAAAAATTCAAAAAAAAAGTTTTAAGAGGGTATTTATTGATTGACGCTCTCCACGCTCCACGCGTTCGTCGTGGCTCTCCACGGTAGCTCAAGCACACGGTAGAGTGCCCAAGTGCCCACTAAGCGGAATAGTGCGGAGGGTGCGTGGATCGAATCCCACCCGTGGATGAACTTTTTCATTTTTAAGCTTTGCTTGGGCAAAGTTCGTACATTAGCTAGGTATAATTATTATTGAAAAAAAGCTGATTTCTTTTGTTTAGATTTTTTTTATCAATTTATTTAAAAAAAAACGTATTATTTTAGAAAAGTCGATTATTATTCCATTAAAAATCGATTTTTCATTAATCGATTTTGTAGGTACAAATAAAAATCGATTATTAATTAATCTGCCTCGGTGGCGTAGTGGGCGCATGCTCGACTGCCAATCAAGAGGTCCCGGGTTCGATCCCCAGGTCAGGCATAGTGTTAAATATTGGATTTTTCCATTAGGAATTATTTCAATACCTGCCTGGAGTCTGGAACTGTGCCCGGTAGATGGCAATAGGCTCGCCCCCTATTACATGGGACCAATAACATACTGGCGAAATGTGGATGTATCTACTATGGGACTGTGTCCTGGGTACACCTCTGCCTGCCCCTTCGGGAAAAAGGCGTGAATGTAAGTTTATTTTTTTTATGATAGTGAGTGACAAGACGAGCAAATCAGGTGCCTGATGGTAAGCAACATGATTGCCCATTTCAAACACAGTGCCACCCAGTGTTTTAAAATTCAAATTCTGCGCGGCACTGTACTGCGCCTGTCACCCTGAAATATGAGTTGTTGAATCTCATCATGCCCAGTAATTTCGCTGGTAACATTGCCCTTCATACCGGAACACAGTAATGTTTGCACATTACTGCTTGGCGGATGAATAACTGGCAAAGGTGTGGTACTTCCCCAGGCGGCCCCCTGCTAAAGAGGCCTACCACTACAAAAAGTAAAAAGTTGTTGTTATTAATTAATCGATTTTTTTACTGTTTAGTCACATCCCTAAGCAAATGTTGTTCTAAACTCATCACTATTAATATTAGTTATTATAATCTATTCAACATTACGATAGTGCGACTTAACGACATCAGCGCGCCATCTAGTTGTTTTGAGCGGAGATGGAATTTTATCTCTTGAGAATCGGGGTATCTTTTATAACTTGACAACACCTTAACTGATCAATCTCAAACTGGATATTATAAACATTATAAGCCTATCCTACGTACATATTTAATTTTATAAAAATCAAATGAATAATTTTCAAGTTATAATCGAAAAATATTGAGATCTTATAATATCTACAACTCTAGGACCCCTTGACCGATTTAGCTCATCTTCGAACTTAAAAATTCTTTTATCCTATACTACCTATCTGCAAAGTTTTAACAAGATTGGATAAGCGGCTTTCAAGTTATCGTGAGACAAACATACATACACACATACCCACATACATACATACAAACTTTGGCTAATATTTTTAAGCAAGTCCTAAATTAAGCAAGTCCTAAACAACGTGTCAAAATTTGAAAAAAAAAATCGGACAGTCGGTTTCGAAATTATCGTCAGACCTTTCATAAATACCTCGTAACTCTTATATATCCGGAACCCCTCGGCCGATTTTGCTCATTATTTAAAGTAAAAAAAATTATCACTTTAAACTATATGTCTACAAAGTTTCATCAAGATCGGACCAACAGTTCTCAATTTATCGTTGATCAAACTTACATACCAGAGGTCACCCCTTAAGCTGGTACAAGCGCAGGTTTTTCCCACTTGTCGACTCTAAGACCTCGCTTCGCTCGGTCGATAATAACATGGGACAACTTCCACACACGGTCATCTGGTCCCAAACTAGGCTAGAAGCCTGTACTATGGTAACCAGATGACTGATATACATACTTATATAAGCTTATAACACCCAGACACAGATCAAACAGACATGTTCATGCACACAAATGTTTGACCTGGCCGGGGATCGAACCCGGGGCCTGCGGCACAGAAAGCAGAGTTACTACCATCTGAGCCAACGAGGCTGTCAACTATTACTAGGTGCGTAAAGAAGCGACACTCACCACCCCCCGCCCTTTCACGTCGCCTGCAAGGCAGTAGCGCCCGTACTTACGCACACATTTGATGCGTGTACACACGTTATATTTTCTTCGTAGTAGTAGTGGCTATTGCACGCGGACGATTGTATGGAGTGACGGAGGTCTGACTCAAGGCTGCCTTAGTAGATACGCTTAAGAGGTAGGTAACTTGTTTATTTATTTTTTTATCATCATCATCATCAGCTGGAAGACGTCCACTGCTGAACATCCCCCATAGAACCCCTCATAGAACGCCATGAACTATTCATATGGGGGCATTTTGTCATAACCACCACGTTTGGCAGGCGGTTTCTTTATTTATTAGTTATAATATGTACCTATAACTAGCGTACTTCCCGCAACTTCGTTCCCGTGAATATTTTGGAAATCCCTCTCTTATTCCTTGTCTACAACATATAAACCTAAGTGCAGAATTTCAGCTCTTAAGTCCAAAGGTTGGGCTAAGTATTGATGAGTAAGTGAGTCATTCATGACTTGGATTTTTATAAATAGAGGAGAGAAGATAGAGAATACACTAGAATAATGTTCGCTACTACGTTCCCTTTAAAATTACAGATAATCCTATCATATTCCTTGATTCTACGCCATATAGAAAAACTGCGTGAATATTGCAGCTTTCTAACACCAAGATTGTTCTAATTATGTGCACCAAGATAACATTTTATCAATTGCGAACAAAAAAATATACTAAGAGATATTAGATAGATAGATAGATAAACACTTTATTGGTACACCACAAAAACAGTAAATCTAAAAATTAAAGTAAACAGTATATAGTGCAACAATTGGCGGTCTTATCGCTAAGAGCGATCTCTTCCAGACAACCGTGCAGGGAGAGGATATTGGTTATAAATATTTTTTGAAGTTTTGATAATCGTTTTGATAATCGTTTTGATTGGTCGTGTGGCAGCAATATCATAAGGCCTAAATTCCTATCCTGTGGGAGACGTGATACTCGGCAGTGGGATGTATTAGGAGCGTGGGTAGCAGAGCTCTCCGTTTCCAAGTATTTCAACTACTGCGATCACCAAGCCGAGTAAACATAACATAACATACATTCACGCCTTTTTTCCCGAAGGGGTAGGCAGAGGTGTACCCAGGACTCAGTCCCATAGTAGATACACCCACATTTCGCCAGTATGTTATTGGCCCCATGTAATAGGGGGCGAGCCTATTGCCATCTACCGGGCACAGTTCCAGACTCCAGGCAGCTATTGAAATAATTCCTAATGGAAAAATCCAATATTTAACATTTTGCCTGACCTGGGGATCGAACCCGGGACCTCTTGATTGGCAGTCGAGCATGCGCCCACAACGCCACCGAGGCAGTCACAAACAAAACAACAGAGAGGACAAAGAGATATTGGTTATAAATAATTTTTGACGTTTTGATAATCGTTTTGATTGGCCGTGTGGTTCCCAGCTATATCATAGGGCCTAAATTCTTATCATGTGGGTGACGTGAGACTCGGCAGTGGGATGTATTAAGAGCGTGGGCAGCAGCGCTCTCCGTTTTCAAGTATACCAACTACTGCAATCACCAAGCCGAGTGATTACGATAAAATCCCTCATATGTATAGTTTAGTTTGTTTAGTTATTAATAGCTGTACCTACAGGGGTTACTGCGGGGGTCGCACTGTGGTATTAATTTAAAGCAGCATTTATCTAAAACTATGCGAAATTTTTTATAGTGTAATGAAAACTCTATTACTTATCTCTAAGAAGGCAAAGTGGAGATAAAACACGCTCGCTGAGATTGCATTATGCTTCACACTCTTGAACTCCCAGTTTATAGACAGTTAAGTAGCTTTTATTAATCTGTGACATGATATTTTATATTACAAAGACACGTCATAATATGATAATATAGCACTTTTTGTAGTGGTAGGCCTCTTTTGCAGGGGGCCGCCTGGGGAAGTACCACACCTTTGCCAGTTATTCATCCGCCAAGCAGTGATGTACAAACATTACTGTGTTCCGGTCTGAAAGGCATTGTTGCCAGCGAAATTACTCGGCATGATGAGATTTAACAACTTATATGGGGGTGACAGGCACAGTGCAGTGCCGCGCAGAATTCTGAATTTTTAAACACTGGGTGCACTGTGTCTGATATGGGCAATCTTGATGCTTACCATCAGGCACCTAATTTGCTCGTCTTGTCGCTCACTATCATAAAAAAACACAAAAGAAACAAAAAACTAACTATTGTAAACAGCCGTGCAGGGAAAAGAGAGTACCTAGATGGCACGCACCAATTAATATCAACCTAAAGACAGTCTTACCAAAAATACTTATAGTACAGAAAAACTATCTTGAAGAGTTAAAGCTCAATTCAACAATTTTCAATTTATTTTTTCCCGCACGAGCTTCATTTATCTCGAATTAATGCAAAGTAGATGCATTAAGTATATATTAAGTACTAAGATTCGTAAAATATGAATCAACAAACAAAGCAATAAAATGAAGTGTGACCTTGTAACAGCGGAAGCGACTTGTATGATGTTTACTCGTTCATCATAAACTGAGTATAAAATAGTAACTATCGTTATGAGGGCACCTACTCGTATAACCTAACTGTAGGACTGGATTTCCGGCCACTGTTAGATATCCGCCGTTTCCGGACAATGGGTTATAGGCTACAAATAGTGTTCTACCTATATATTCTAGAACATTGAAACTATTGTGAAAGCATTAGTAACTTCCTATTGTACTTCGTACGAACGAAGGTAGGCTAGTCCCTTCTTCATATAGGGGTACCTTTTCAAATGGACGGGATATTCATTATTTATTAACTTTAGTGACGTCCAAAGACCTACATAAATTATTGTACTTACGCAAATATTTAAGTAGTTAACAGTTGTCACAAAACTGTATTTAGAAAATGTATGAACAGAAAATGAATTTAATGAATGAAAGGAATGGTGCGGAGGGTTCATGGTTCGAATCCCGCCCGTGGGTGAAATTTTTCTTTCCACAAAAATATTTAAGCCTAATTTCAATTTATTTCTAAGCCATGTCACAAACACAGAAAGGTTTTCCGGCAAACTTTTACGCCGATTCGACAAAAGCTGTTCTGACCAACTCTGTTTAATAGGATAGCGGAGTATTTACGACTTGCGTCGGTATACTTGGCTGGTTTCGAATACAAAAGTGAAAGTTATAGAATGAAAGAAATGTGCTTGCATGCTTCGCTTCCTTCCCAAGAGTTTAAAAGGGAGCTGGGTTTTAGAAACGAGATTTTTTGTTTGCCGGCTAAGATTGCTTCACGGTCTAGTGACTTCTGAAGAGGTACAAGTTCATACCTACACACAGAGAGCGGAAACCTTTTACAATCTTGAGTTATACCTCTATACTTTGTACTATTATTACAGTTATTAATCCGACGAGCAGTAATGTGCTAACATCTGACAGCAGCCCGGAGTTTCAACAACTAATATTTCAGGGTGACAGGCGCAATGCAGTGCCGCGTAGAATTTTGAATTTTAAAACACTGGGTGGCACTGTGTCTGATATGGGCAATCATGATGCTTACCATCATTCACCAGATTTGCTCGTCTTGTCATTTACTAAAAAACTCTACTCAATAAATTTTATAAGCTAAAAGTTAATATTGTGATTTTTGAAAAGTTTCACATATGTAAAGAGGAAAAGAGCCCGCACAAATCCTAAAAAATATATGAATTCAATGATTAATCCTCCTAGGTTCCTATTGTTATCCATCCTACTACTAATATTTTAAATGCAAAAGTTTTTCGGTGAATGTTTAAGTGTGTGTGTATGTTTGTTCTTATTTTACACCAAAACTATTAAACAGTTAGGCTGAAATTTGGTATATATAGGTAGATCACGGGAACGAAGATTAAGCGGGTGAATCCGCGGGGCACAGCAAGTAACTAATAAAGCAAAGAAACATACTAAAAACCAGCTAGCATAATTATCTCATAATATTATTTCCGATAGAATAATTAATTCCAACATGTGTGTCGACATGTGTTTTGTAGGACGAACAAATATTCCCAAATATCCCTAAACAATGTTTTTATAATAAATATCTGTCGCGGTAATGAGGGTGTACGAAGTTGCCGTTGTCTCTGAGAAACTAATTTAAACTTTCCACTAGTTATTTCATTAATAAATACATCGTGGTCTATTTTCGCGTTCCGGTCAGAATGACTTTCAATGTTGGCATGCAATTTAAAGTTCGAAAAGCAAATCCCTAAAGCCAGAAATAGTGTATTTAAGCTATAACTCTAAGGAACTATTGAAAGTCATTTAAAGTACAATCTGCTATCACTTAATTTACCACATTAATTAAACGTTGGGAAACGTCTTGAAAACCTCATTACACCCTGTTCTCAGGGATATATAATCGTTACAATCGATGTTTCGTAACTAAATTCTTATGTATGTAAGATGTTATTGATTATAATCATACTCTACGACGATTTATAAAAATTAGTGCGGCGCTTTGCTGCTTACTGACAAAAGAATCGCTGCTCGCGGAACCATCGACTAGGCAACATTATATCAACCCTTGGACACCCTTAGAGACCCTTAGAGAGCTGATATTTTGCAAATAAAACACAACATACAATCACGCCTTTTTCCGAAGGGGTAGGCAGAGGTGTACCCAGGTCTCAGTCCCATAGTAGGTACACCCACATTTCCCCAGTAGGTATGATATTTGTCCCATTTAATAGGGCATGCCTATTGTCATCTATCGGGAACAGTTCCAGACTCCATGCATAAACATAATTCCTAATGGAAAAATCCAACTCATTGCCTGATTCAACCCCTTAAGTATTAATACACTTTTTTGTAATGTGAGCATGTTTTATCTGAGTCTGGGTGTTATAAGCATATATCAGGCATAATGTTTAACAGTCATATAGTTACTATGGCACAGGTTTTGCCTAATTTGGGACCAAATGATTGTGTGTGAAAGTTGTCCCATATTATTATTATAACATAACATATAAACATATGTTATTATTATAACATTTGCCAAAATCACAAGAACTCATAAGTTGGTGTATCATTCATATCCAACTCTCAAACTCCATTTGGCTTTTCATCTTATTCTTTCATACAAAAGAATCTTCTCACCAAAAGCATTTTAAGAACAGCTTTATCCACATAAACTACCGCCAACTAGGTACTAAATTCCTTACGCGATCCAGCGTTGCGGATTTCAGTTGGTATTTAGAGAGTGAAACATTTCCTCGCACGTCACGTCGGGATAAAAACCCAGCGGGCGGAAGGGGACATAAGTAATTTATGAGACAGAGCAAACCCAACTCTTTGCTTACTTTTCACTTGGTACGTACTCACGACAGCTGTGAAAACAATCTGCTTCGTTGGAATGTTTAGGCAAAGCTTTGTATGACTTTGATTTTCTTATATGAATATTATATATAAATTAATAAAATTTAATGATTGTATACTTACATTATAGGTGTATGTCAGCATCATCTCAGCCGTATGACATCTACATGCTGCATGGACAACGTCTAGGTGTAACCACCAATTTGCCGATTCTATTCTATATACTAATATGTATAATATATAATATATATAATAATATTTTCAAGAGGGTTGCCCAATATAGAAAATCGTTCTGAGTAAAGTACCGTTACTTTACAATAGGAGTTACAATAGGAATTCACCCACGGGCGGGATTTGAACCACGCACTCTTCGCACCATTCCGCGTGGTGGGCATTCTACCACTTATATACCGTGGAGGTACTAGTTGGCGAAATTTTTCTATCCCTTCTACCTAACGCCTGTAGGGGCGTGTGTTTATCTATAGGTTTTGCATTTCGCAATCTACCCACCGACATGTCTAATGTTACAACATTCTACAGTCAAATGTTAAAACGTTAGACTTGTCGGGGGGTAGATTGCGAAATGCATCGAATTCAGATTAGAATTCATATCGAAATTGATAAACACTTCTCTCAATCCACCACGCGGAATTGTGCGGAGAGTGCGTGGTTTAAATCCCGCCCGAGGTTGAAATTTTTCTTTCCATATTGGTATTGTATTTCAAGCGAGTAGACTTAGTCTATGAAAATATAAAATACCATGACTTTGTCTAATATTCTGCCGATATTCGCTACGATTGTAGGGTAAAGTGAAGTTGGGCATACACGGGTGTGACAAGTGCAGTTCATTGATGCGTAAGAATTCGAATCAAAACCCTATGTAACCCTTTGTACATAATTTTATACGGCGTATTAATATCTGTTGGCTTCGAATGTCAGCAACCGTTCCAATTAAAACTTCAAAAGTACCTTCCGTCAGTGCACAGTAATGTGTTACCATAAATTAATAGGATAATTCTTTCCGCAGCTGACTCCGAAACAGAGACACCACAAGAAGACACCACCATGGACATCTCATCAAGGCGGTTCAGAGCGGAGTTCTTACAAGAGTGGCAGGGGTCGCCTGATGCCCCCTACTTTGATCCTAGCACGCCTAGAAACATCACCGGCCTGGTTGGACACCCCGTCAGATTGCTGTGTCGAGTCAAGAACTTGCAGAATAGAACGGTAAGAACTACGTTACTCATTTTGATACGAGTAGCCATCATCATCTCAGCCGTAGGAAGTCTACTGTTGGACATAGGCCTCTCCATAAGGAGTGGTTTTGCCAATACTCGCCACGCCTGACGCCTGGGTTGGCGAGCGCAGTTTGATAGTTTTTACACAGAGAACGCTGCTGCTCGTTCTGAGATCTGAAGCCATTAGCCGGCTCTAACGGCAACCACGGGTAGAGAGGGTGAGTATATTACCGGCCAAGTACGGAAAATAGACACTGCAATTCTAAGGCTGAGTGGTACCAACTAACTTTAAGGATAACTAGTAATTTGACAGCCCTAATGAACGGCTGTTATCTGGTTAGACCATGGTTAGACTGGTTTGATATTATAAAGGTATAAGGTCTTTGAACTGATATTACACGACGCACCATTTTAACAGTTACTTAAAAGTCAAAAATAACATTGACATTAATGTGTTTTGTGAACAAAACAAGCCTACAATCTGCTCAATCAAAGATGCATCCAGGAGACCAGGGTAATGAGGAACTCTGCAGATTTCAGACAAAGACATTCCAAAGCCGTCATTAAAGGATACAATACTAAAATATCAGAGGAGCTCCTTCAGCTCAGTAGATATAAAACCTGTGCAGTGACCAGAAATCTTACTAGCCACTGCAAGCTAAACAAACATATGATGAATATGGGCCTAGGCCAGAAAGCTGACTGCAGATTCAGCTTGGAAGAAGTGGAAACGGCTATACTCGTCCTCTGTGAATGCGGGCCGAAGTATCCACACTTGGGACGACACATACTGCGCCCTGAGGAGATACAAAATATCACTCTCCAGTAAATCTGGAAATTTCTAGATTCAGCTGACTTAGGGAGTGAATTATCATCCGGGCTGCCACATTAGATCAGCAATTGTCGAAGCGGCTTAAGGTCCCTATGGATAGCTTACTATATTATGATAACGTGTTTTGTTATTTATTGTTGAAGTTAGTTATGTGCAACTCAGCCTAAGTGGTAGTTGGGGGTCTAACCTATAATATAACTATCAGCTGAATCAGTTTTATAGTTTTGGCGTGAAGATGTTACAAACATACACATTCGCATGAATATTAGCAGGACATCAAAACTTACGAGCTTTTTCTCTTGTGATGAAGTCTTCACTAATATTTTTATCAAACACAATAAAAACCCAGTCTGTTTGCATACAGAGTTAATTAAAATCTCGCTCGTGCTCGTTATAATAATAAAGTAAACAGATAATTTGGTTTATCAGAATTGTTAATAACGTAAGCTGTGTCATAAGCTCCTGATACCGAATGAAATTGAGTTTTGTATCATATTTTCATTAAAATTATGCGATGCAGGTGTGTTAATTAAACCTATTTTATGGTTCATGCCTCATGGTATTTTTGTTTTAATATTTAATGTTTTGAATGAAGACCGAGTTCTCTGTACATACCAGAATGATTACTCTAATAATGCATATACAGTCATTTTATAAACTTTAGATCTGCACTAGCGACCAGCCCTTGTTTCACTCCGGGTTCTATTACAAATATAAACCTCTTGAATCACTTTGTCTATTGATGAAAGCAATAATAAAATCCGCATTTATGAACCTTATCTATTTTTAGGGTTCCATACCTCAAAAGGAAAAAAGGAAACCTGGAGGATCACTTTGTTGTCCGTATGTATGTGTGTCTGTCTGTATGACTGTCTGTCTGTCTGACTGTCTGTCACGTCTGTCTGAACGCGTGGACATATCATGTTGAAATTTATATCACCTACTCTGATCTGCGGTCCCTTGTGGCTGTAAATAAAATCATACTTCTAAGTTAACGCAATAAAAAGTTATGGCCATTTTACTGCATATTTCCATACGTTGCGCAAGGAGAGGAGGGATTGCAAGAGTTTTGTATAGATATGTATGGAAGCCTACACTATGCATACATACATGAGACGGCCAGCGAAAAATTGAGTTATACCCTGGAACACACCCAAAGCCCAATCAAGTAATTTCCACCCTTGCCCTTGGCGGGGGTGTCACTGAGCTCAGCTTCTGTAAATGCTTTCAGAGCCCGATAGGTGTTATCAATAACCTTTAGATTAAAAGCTTAAAGGGGCCTCGGCACGTTGGGCTAAAACTATACGGAGACCATCTCCGTATACGCCAATCAAAAGTTCGGGTATAATAGGCCGGGTTTTCAAGAGCCATAAGATAGTTTGAAAAACATAATATTTTTTGCATGATGCGGATCTAATAGACAAACAAGAATGGTTTGATTGATGATTATGCAAAACGTTCTAATTTTCTCGGTGCACATATTCTTTTATTGGTGCCCATCCAATTACTGAAGGTAAGCGATCAGCATTTCGTATTTTTCTCTATCGTTTCAGAAGCGAAATATTTCTCCGGCACTCGCAATTTCTGTCCCTGGTGTCCAACAACTTTGAGGTGAAAAGCGTAAATAATATTGTTTAACTTAATATTATATGATATTATCAAAATAATACTAATGTAAATATCGGATCACAGACCTTAATTAGCAAAGTTCGAAATGGTTGCTTACGGCCAAACGGATTTTCATTTTCTGAGAAAAACAAAATAATAATTACACGTGTAAAATTTGATACTAAACAACAATGACCTAATACATTTTTGCAGATTATTAAAAACGTATCCTAGCTACGAGAAATTTGACCCAATCCTATGAAAATTTTACCAATTCGATGTTTTGTATTTTCCTGTTCCATCCGAATATTTAATTATTAATTAATTAATTATTTTTGTAGTGGTAGGCCTCTTTAGCAGGGAGCCGCCTGGGGAAGTACCACACCTTTGCCATTTATTCATCCGCCAAGCAGTAATGTGCAAACATTTCTGTGTTCCGGACTGAAGGGCAATGTTACCAGCGAAATTACTGGGCATGATGAGATTCAACAACTAATATCTCAGGGTGACAGGCGCAGTGCAGTGCCGCGCAGAATTTTGAATTTTAAAACACTGGGTGGCACTGTGTCTGATATGGGCAATCATGATGCTTACCATCAGGCATCTGATTTGCTCGTCTTGATTCATTATACATTGATATTTTTAATGTAAAGTAAACTTAGTCCGTGTAATTTCAGTTTCTCTTATAAGCTTTTAGTTTTATCATAGGAATCTTCTAAAAATCCCAGTTTTTCTCGGGTAATTAGACGTTCGCTACAAAAAAAAATAACAGTTTATAAACAAAAATAAAAGTATAGGGACATTTACTACTTTATTTTCAAAATATTAGGATATAAATATATATAATAGGTTTTCTATATTTGGAGGAAACAAGGCAAACTCAAACTCAAACTCAAACAGATTTATTCAAATAGGTCATAATCTGACACTTTTGTACGTCAATGAAGATACAGTACTGAGTCTACCGTGCGTTCGGAAAGATACCTCTAGATAGGCAATAGAAAACATCGATTTGGTAAACATTGCATAGGATTGAGTCAAATTGCTAGAGCAAGAAAGGGGACCTCCCTTTCCTGTTAATAGCAACACATTTTGTATAAAATTTTACTCGAACACCTAAAAATTTTCCAAAGCACATTATCTAAATGTGCTACGAATAAACCATAAAGTTGGCGTGCTGCATCGGAATAGCCCCATTTATCCTTCCACTCAGCTTAAGCAAGAAAACCCAGTTAGGAAGAACACTGACTCAATAGAGATGACCTTTGGAAGTATAAATATTATTTTCGACTATCGACTTTCATATCTTTATTACAAATTAGAATACCTAATCAGAAAGCCAGAAAAAAAGGATCCCAGAAGCTTTCCACAGCAATGTCAGGAAATTATTTCTCAGTACACCACTAGTGTTAACAAGAAGTAGGTACACCTTTCACAGGAGTTGTTGTTTTTAGGGCAACGTCGACGAATTTCAATTTCCATTTTATATGATAGGCCTAATAAAAAAAAATCAAATTTGCAAAAATAATATTTTTTGTATCGCCATTAATTGATTATAATAAAATAATCAAATGTTCGCACGTCACCAACAAAAGATTAAAGTTCCCTTTAATCTGGACACTAAGCTAAGCACTAAGCTTTAGATAACACATGTATAAAGCTTACGGATATATTTTTTTCAATACATAAATAATTTTATCGATATACTCGTATCAGTTGCATTATGCAACTCCTAAGCATTAAATATAGATTTGCAGTGAAATATATGACGTCGAACTCAGAATAACATATTGGAACTACCCTAGTTTCCTAACCTGACTGAAATTTGAATAGAAATAGAGTATTAGTGAAGGAAGATATCTTTGTAAAGCATGATATTTTCTGTAGCGTCTATATGTAGTTGTTCTAAGTTTATTTCCTTTTCTTTCATCTATATCTCATTGCTTTACATTATTACCTTCCCATTAAGTAGATAATTGGTATACATTTCATCGATATCTTATGATACTTACTTATAAGTAAAAATTCAGAATACTGTTGGAACACCAGTTTTATATTCATTTTCTATTTTTTTAGTTAATCTGTCTCACATCTGGGCAAAAACCTCCTCAAAATCCTTCTACGTATCTCTTTCCTGCGCCAATTTAAAATTGTGTATTGGTCAGTAAGTACATTGATGTATACTGCTTTATTACAGCATAAAACCTAAATCATTACATGAAAGTACCTATATTACACGTAAAATTATATAAAGCTACTAAACGTTTTATGGTCAGCTGTGTCGAGCGAAGATCGTTTTACCTCGAAGAGCGTGCAATTTACCTTCTATTGATAATACGATGTGTATAAAACGATGTCGAAGGGTCCATTACGAGGCTTCGTCTATGGAAGCTGTAGAACGAAGGATTTGATATTGATATGTGGTATGAGGTGCTTGGGTTATCTTATAATATAACTTTAGCTATATGTATGTATGTATGTATGTACGAGTATATACCACATAACTTGAAATCACCAGTGATCTCCTTCCCGTAATAAAATCAAATACCTCTAATTGGTTTCTGAGCGGTCCCTTAGATAGAAACTGATGTCGGTAACGTAAGCTCTACTGTCGACCCTGAGGTCCCGGATTCAATGCCTTCAATGCCGGATTCAATGTCAGGCAAAGAATTTTTTTAATAATTCCTTTAGGAATTGAATTATCTCAATGACAGCCTGGAGTCAGGAACTGTGCCTAATATATAGCAATAAGCCCGTATCCTATTACATAGGAATAATAACAAACTGGCGAAATTTGCGTGAACCTACTATGGGACTGAGTTCTGGATTGAGGATTAACGTACGTCTATAACCTGGGTTTTACAGCTTCCGCGTCTACTTTAGATTCTAATGAATAATCGGCATTAGTACTATTAACTCAAACTGAAACTCAAACTCTAAGGAAATGTATTGAAATAAGTCTTTGAAAGTCATTTTTAAACGGCAATTAATAACATCGATAACTAATAATGAATCTACCATGCGTTCGGAAATTTATCTCTAAAAGAAGAACGCACAAGGAACTTGTAGGAATAATTTTTTTCAACTGCGATTTTTAGAATATTTGGTTTGGTTACTTTTGTTTACTTGTAAGGTGCCGGGTGGTAGCTATTCAGAAGATTCCAGGGCTCTTTGTCCTCTATGTATTGGTTAACTTTATAATAAGCTCTTCTTAATAAGGTCGACGGTTTTTGAATTTATTCTCTGAGAGCCCAGTAATCTCATTGGGATTTACACAGTTCTCTAAAAATATATTTTTTTTAGATATTTTTTTAGATATAGATAAAAAAAACATAACATACATTCACGCCTTTTTCCCGAAGGGGTAGGCAGAGGTGTATCCAGGACTCAGTCCCATAGTAGTTACACCCACATTTCGCCAGTATGTTATTGGTCCCATGTTATAGGGGGCGAGCCTATTGCCATCTACCGGGCACAGTCCCAGACTCCAGGCAGTTATTAAGATAATTCCTAATGGAAAAATCCATTATTTAACACTTTGCCTGACCTGGGGATCGAACCCGGGACCTCATGATCGGCAGTCGAGCATGCGCCCACTATGCCATAAGGCTAGGATATAATATAGGATATAAGGAAATAAACAAATAAATTATCCATTCATTCATTATTAACTAGGATGCTACGACAGTTTCATAGATATATACCTATTTATATCTTTAGACGTAAATATGATTAAAAACTTCCCACAAAACCTTCCGGAGACTCTTAAATGAATGTTACTAAAGTGTTGTTTGTAAACAACACAAAATATTTTTTAAGTTACATCGTGTAATCGTAATAAAGTTAAAACTACCACTTGTAACTTTGCAAGAGATAAAAGAGTTCTGACGACCTATTAGAGACTTAACGATTATTGTGCTTGTATTTTTATGGAGCCTGTAAAATGTTGTGGCTGTATATCTTTCCCAGCTTTCCTGGCTGTCTCGTTGTTATATCCAATCAATGACAGTTTCATAGGGAGGTACACTTTCTATAACTGAAGATTTGTTAGACACACATACACTACACACACCACACATGCACACACGTACGCAAACACATCCTCCATGCGCCCAATAAATATTGTTTTTATAATTACAATATAATATTACGTTATAAACTTTCACCTATTGTTCCAAAAGGTAAAATGACATCAACTATTTATGTACCTACTTCTTTTACTTGGAAAAGTGATGAAGATGAGTTAAGTGAACTCCATACCCAGTAGACTACTCTGAAAAATGTTCCAGAAATAACAGGACAGAATCTTAAAGTACTGGAAATTTCCAGTATTAAGATGCTTCGGCCCGAAGTATCTTCCAATCTAATCTTATAAAGCTTCCCCATCATTTTCCACTCGAGAACTTTTGCACAAACTAAAAAATTCTTGCGCTACGAGTTGACAATATACTAATAATATTGACATTAGCGGTGGCCACAAGACACTATATTAGCATATTTGATGAGCGAAGTTTAAGAGGACGCATTCCCATATTTCTGTACTAGACAAAGCCTTAGAGATTTTCTTCATAAGATAGATCTGCAGTTAGCACGTCCCTGCTATTAACTTTTTTCGAAAACGAATAATAATTGTTAAATTAAATAATAATATGACCCTTGAAATCCTTAATAAATTCTCAGCTTTACTCTCGCGATTAGACGTTTTCTAGTAAAAATACATAGAGTAGAGGTTATACGTCACCCATACAAAATGAAAACAAAACACAAAATGTGGTTGACTCTGGATCTGGCCTTTATTTGCGCGAAAACATAATTTGTTAAAGTAAACCTTACAGTTTCTTCATATTTATGTAAATTGTAAAAAGCATTTTTTAGGTTATTTTAAGTTTTTTTTTTAATTTGCAAAAAACCGTACGGTTTTCTTTTACAAAATATGTTTTTGCGCATATAAAGGCCAGATCCAGAGCCAACCACAAACAATCGAGTGGAAAATTATTCCATATATCTTCATATCTGTTTATTTTCATTTTGTATGGGTGACGTTTATGAAGTTTATAAACCAAAAGATAAATATTTTTTTATTCGATTTTATCAAATTCCTCAGTTCTGGTAGGTCCTCTTAAATAAAAAATAAGAAGAACTTTATACAATGCAAATTCTAGATGGAGATGGTAATGAGTTTAGAGAACCGTGGATTGGAGAGTTAAACTCAGAGAGGATTGTAAGATTCCATTGGGTTTTATGAATAAAATGGACTCTTGGCACAGTTTTGCTTTACATTTTACTGAAAAAGTGGTAAATTTACATTCCTGCATGGAATTTAAATATTTATTCTTTAATCATCTACGTTGGTAGTATATTCTAATAGTAGTCAGGAGTATGAAAATACAGTCGTGTTTAATTAAAATTAAGTTACTGCCGTCCCTATCAGATCGTCTGTCTACCTTGTGGGTGGACGTCCTACGCTGCGCTTGCCGGTCCGTTCCGTGTTCTCCATTCGAGAACTTTACAGCCCCATCGGCAATCAGTTCTACTTGCTATGTGCCCTGCCCATTGCCACTTCAACTTGCTATTCCGCTGGGCTATGTCTGTAACTTTCGTTCGTCTACCTTCATTTCTGATTCGCTCTCGCAGAGAAATCTCGAGCATAGCGAGGATATTATTTAGAGTATACTTTAAATTTCAGTTGCAAGATTTGATCCGAACATACACTTACATATACATACAAATGTTTGTATACACACACAAACATTGCAAGTTAATAAAAAGCTTGTAAAAATTACTTATCGTAGTCCCAACATCTTATCTGTTCAGTTAACAGCGGTACTAGTGGATAATTTGATAATTTCGTACCTCAAAATGATAGCTGACAGACGTAGTTCTAATTTGACCACCTCAGCAGCTAAGTTGGTTGCACTATAAAACTTTTGTCGCAGGTATCATGGGTCCGTCACCGCGACATCCACCTGCTGACAGTGGGTCGGTACACGTACACATCGGACCAGCGGTTTGAGGCGCAGCACAAGCCTCGCTCCGAGGAGTGGGCGCTGCGCATCCGCAGCCCACAGCGACGGGACTCCGGACAGTACGAGTGCCAGATATCCACCACACCACCTATCGGACATGCCGTGTTTCTGAACATCGTAGGTAAGTACTCTCTAGCTAACTCTTAGTAGGACTGCCTCTTTGGTCTAGTGGGCGCAAGCGCTGTTCCTGAGCATGATGTGGAAATCGAACTCAGGGTTCTATTTCCAGGTCAGTCAGTGTTATGGGATTTTCCATTTGTGCCCAGTTGATGGCATTAAACTCACCCCCTATCATATGGGACTTCAAACGTGTGAAATGTGGGTGTACTTACCTACAATGGACCTTGCTTCAAAGCGTAACTTGCCTACGAGAAATTTGACAAAATGAAACCTATGAAATCTCCCGTGTTTCCTCCGAATATAATTTAGAACCCATTCTATAAATTTATATCCTGATATTTTTATAGTGAAGTACACCATGTCTCTGTCATTTTAATTTCTCTTATAAAGTCTCGGGTATTCATAGTGAACTTCTAATAATGCCAGTTTTACTCGCTTTATTAGATGTTCACTACAAAAAAATATATAAACAAAAATAATATTACAGGTACACAGTTTACTTCATCTTCAATATATCAGGATATAAATATATCAAATACATTAACTATATTCGAAGGAAACAGGGCAATAAAAAACATCGATTTGGTAAATTTCCTATATGTCAAACTGCTAAGTTCCCTTTCCTTTAAAAACTAGGTCCTCCGGAGAATTATTACGTGATTTAATGTTATGTTATAAAAGTAAATAATATTTATCTCGATTTTCATCATTATATACCAATTATTTGATATAAAATTTTAAGTATGCTTAATATATAAAAATACCTACCTACTATACTTATAAAAGAAACCCTCTCAACGTGTTAATATACCTATTTCATGATTATTTTAGTTCTCCTACAGCCAACAAAGAAACTAATAAGGCGCGATGCGAAAAAGTTTGTACGGGTTTCCATTCCCAGTCTAATTAATCTGAGTACTTTTTTACGCCGACGGCTCAACTTTCGTTGTAAAAAACAAAGAGTTTAGTATATTTTGCATTTCATTATCTGGTTTACGAAGTAAATTGCTGAGATAGACCGCTCGAAATTACCTACTGTGTGCTAAGCTCAATGTCACCTTACCCTTTTTTACCTTTGGGCCGTATTTCAGATTAAAATCACATGCTATATATTCCCGAAAAAATAAGTATTTTAAAGATCTTTAGCTATCAAGAGAAATCCAAGTATTCCAATTCCACGTAAATAGCCGTCAATTTAGTCACAGTTCAATTTTCGCTGCAAATAAACTTTGACGTGACTTCTCACTCTATTGGGAGCGTAACCTGTCATCTTTTTTTCACTAACTTTTGCAGAAATAAATCTTCAAGCAAATAAGTGAGGCCTCCCTCACTTCTTCGTTAAACCTAAGTATGGCTACCAATTTCCAAGAAAGCCACACGTGCGTGAATCTCTAATATTACTTCTTACTTCTATCTTTAATATGAAATATCAAACAATGTAGAGTGTATTTTCAGTATATTACATGTACCTTTAAATATAAGCTCTGTATAGTCTGTAGCCTACGAAATGGATTTGCCGCCGTGGAATAAGCTCTTCATCCATTCATTTTTTATGCTGTTTGACCTGTGTCTGGGCGTTAACCTATTATTCTACACCCACGTCTATATAATTTATTTATGACTAGGTT
Source organism: Hemistola chrysoprasaria (assembly GCA_947063395.1). Taxonomy (NCBI): domain Eukaryota; kingdom Metazoa; phylum Arthropoda; class Insecta; order Lepidoptera; family Geometridae; genus Hemistola; species Hemistola chrysoprasaria. The sequence continues at coordinate 12,757,474 of OX346716.1, read as the reverse complement.
TAACAGTCCTTTAGTTTCTAAAGTACCCTTTTTATATTCTAAAGTCTGGGAGTGACATTAGAATAGGTTATAGGTTCGAGTAATCAAAGTATTATTAGCGTATTACCTATAAACATTGTAAGAATATTGACATTCTCTTGTTTATGATACCATGTGGCGCAATCTGTAGGAACATTTTGTGGTACTCTTCCTAGTATTCCAGATTCTAAATTGGATTCAATTGAACCTCAATTCTCTTTGAAAATTAAAGATTGAACCTGTTCCATCAACCACCAACCATTCACTGACTACTTTTAAAGAACAATAGATTATGTGTATATTTTGACATTTGTTGCTTGAGCGCATTTTTACTAAAATATAATAGTTATAGGGTCTCTGTCAGCTCTATTATTAGTTAAGTGTGTAGAATAAATTTTGCTGTCCATAGAACCAGAAACAACGATATCCAGTGGACCAGAACTGTATATCCAGGCGGGATCAACTATCAACCTTACGTGTACAGTACGACATACGCCTGAACCTCCAACTTCCATCACCTGGACTCATGGAGAACAGGTAAACGAATATAATAACTGTTTTAATTATCTTGATATAAACATTTAAGTCTGCACAATTAGAGTCACGAACGAGGCTAACGTCAGAAAAAACCGCAACATGAAATATTATATCCTCAAAAAACTTTTCTTGCTTTGAGCCGACATTTATTCTTCTACTCGACTTAAGAAATAACTTTTAGCCAATGTTGCTTTTGTGCCTGTTAACGTAATAATATAACAACAGCTGCCTAAAGATTCCTACTTGTTTATTTCGCAGTGAGGGTGAGAATTTAATTTGGAAAACCTGACAACTTTCCGTCGAATTCTTTAGGAAAAAACCGTCCCTGTGGAATAGCTCAGCCATTCCTCGTAATCACGAAATTTGGTGACAAATCCGTGGGTAGAGGGATTAAGGGTATTAAATCCAGAGGGCATGGAATTGAGGACTCAATTGTGAGTCAATCGATTTTACGGTTCAGCATTATTACGCAACAAACAGTCTGTTAAACAAACCATCCCGTTTTAATTGTGGCAATAATAAGTTTCACTTGGCCACTAATGGCGCCTTGCTGAGCTGTTTCATTCATCTCATTTTGTAGAGCTCTGCTAATATCTAATGAGAAATAGAATAATTGGCTAATAAGTGTGCATGCGTCTTAATACAAACACACTCTTCAAATCCAGCGAGATGACCAATACTAATCAAATAAAAACGTTGTAAGCGCCAAATGGTATTTATTAAAGAACTCTTAAAACAATTTTTATTCTAAAATCGTTAATGTTATACCTAGATTATATAAAAATACAGTTTTAATTACATTAAGGTTTATTAATATACATTGCAACCAGAGAAAAATTCAATTTAGACAGAAAATACTAATACTAATAGACTCTGTAATTTTTTTTATTCGACAAAATTTTTCTTTTTTTATGTTTTTAATTAATGTTCTGGAAAATAAAATGTAATTGGTATATTTTTCTCTTTATTTAAACTTGATGTATCCCTCCTAAGTGAGCTTCCAGGATTTCCTTTTAATGAGATTTCTACTTATACTATACTTTGAAAGAATACTTCTAGATTTTACCTCGTAATACACCTGATAAAATTTAATATATCAGGAATTATAGGTTAAATTAATTGTACTGTAACACCCTTTTTTTGTAGTGGTAGGCCTCTTTTGCATGGGGCCGCCTGGGGAAGTACCACACCTTTGCCAGTTATTCATCCGCCAGCAGTAATGTGCAAACATTACTGTGTTCCGGTATTAAGGGCAATGTTACCAGCGAAATTACTGGGCATGATGAGATTCAACAACTCATATCTCAGGGTGACAGGCGCAGTGCAGTGCCGCACAGAATTTTGAATTTTAAAACGCTGGGTGCCATTGTGTCTGATATGGGCAATCATGATGCTTACCATCAGGCACCTGATTTGCTCGTCTTGTCACTCACTATCATAAAAAAAACCCTGATCCATTAAGGCCTTCTGAAGTTGAAACCACTACTGGAACTCTTTGCTTATCCTTCCCCTTTTTTTTTTTTTTTTTGGTGCCCGGGGAAAAATGCGTGACGCATGCCACCCGCACCCGGGGGAGCGCAGGGTGGTTATGTGGGACTCCCCGCCGGCACAGCACCGTACGTCGGTACGTTGCTGTGCCGGCGGGTATACCTACTAAAAAACCCCGGGGTGTTCCTTCGCGCCGCCATGTGTTGGGGCTGCGGGCACGCCGAAGCACTCATCCGCGGCTCCGACGGCGTTTGGTCCTCCGTGGAGGACAACGCCACGGTGGGGTGCGGGTAATCCTTCACCCCAACCCTCCCAAGGGGCGCGCGGAAACACGCGCGCGCCTCCTCGCGGGCCCTTTAGGTGGGCAACGGATACCCCCGCATCCGTTGCCCGGGCCCCACATCTTGGGCTTGGAAGGGTGTTCCGTGCCCTCTCGAACGCCTACCGAACGTGCGAGAGGACACGGAAGACCCATTCCCGCCCACCACCACCGCAGGGCTCAAGTGAGCCCCGCCTGCGCCATCCACTGTGCCCTATGCTGACTTCATAGGGACACGCGGAGGCGCAACCCACACCGCGGCAAGCCGTCGGTTTTCCGCCCCAATTCGGTCGCAGGGGATAGGGAGAGCGGCGCATCGTAATACCGACACTCCTCTTCCCCTGCGAACCCACCGCCTTCGCCATCTAACGGTGGCGACCCCGTTGCGGTTCGTCACCGCAACCTACTCGGCTACTCACACTCAGCCTGGAGAACTAAGTGGAGCAGCCGACCATCTCGGGCTCCTCTTCGCTTCACCGTGGGCCCCTACCACGGTTACTGACCGCCACCGCCGCGAGAAGGCGGGAACCCATCGGGGGGTTTTAACTTACCCTAATCCAACTTCGTCAAAATGGCTGGCTCGCATAGGATGGAAACGGCGAGCAAACGCATACTCAGGGAGCCCTTCCTCTCCACCGAGAATTTTTTTTTGTGCTGATACCCATATTCAGTCTTCTTTTTTCTGCCTGACGTCAACAGAACTAATACTACTTCCCAGGGAATAAACTTCGACTCAGCTCGCGGGGGGATCTCCCTCGTGACAGAGAAGGGTTTGAAGAGCACAAGCCGACTGCTGGTGCAACGTGCAAGAGGCGCAGATGCGGGAGTATACACATGTGGGCCAAACAACGCTCCTGCCGCAGCTACTAGGGTCCACGTTCTCTCTGGTATATATAAAAATATAATATAATCAGTATCAATCAACACAAATAGTATATTATGTTCGCAACAGATGTTGATGTGGTTTTCACCATCAAATAGATTATTTTTTAAGAATGGTTTATGTATGTATTATTACTTTAATGACCCGCCCCGATTTTGCACAGCAGAAGTGAAAATTAATTAATTTATAAAACTACACAATGTTGACAACACTATGCTGAGGACTAAATTCATCAATCATTAAAATGAGATAATAAGGTATTACTTTAATTTAAGAATGTAGCGTTATATTTGTTTTTAGTATTTTAATAGTAAATTACCCGGGCAACAGAACAATAGATAAATAATAAAATTTTGTACCTATATATTATATTGTTATTTCCATATACAATATTATTATGTATGTATCTATAATTTATATAATCTTTATAGTATATTATAGTATTTATAGTATATTATAGTGTACTTATTGGCTTAGAGTAATGGTATTATTACAAGTGCTTAAGTTTAAATTATTTGTGTTTGAAATCACTGTCCCTGTATTTACTTTCTCAGTATGTCTGGAAGAGATCGCTTTGAGCAATAAGACCGCCAGTGGTTACTCTTTCTTGTTTTATGTTTTCTTCCTTGTTATTTTCTGTTTTATTGTGGTCTCAATAAAGATTTACTTATCGTTCATTCATTCATAAATAAATGTAATTAATAAGGAAATGTTATAAACTAATTTTACATTCTGTTCACATTCTGAAATATTTCTTAACGTTATAGTATTATTGTATGTTCAGAATGGTTTTAAATTTAATAAGTGAATCTGCTTCACATTCTGTACGCAGTAACATATTTTTATGTTTTATAGATCTGTTTGCTCTGTTTCATTTTCATCGTTAAATTGTAATTTATTCGGATTCCGGTCAGAGTTTGTTAGTCTTTCATATTTCATATTCATTTTAATAAACCATAATATTATTTATTGGATCTAATAAAAAGTAATCTGCTTCTTCTCATGTTATATCGTTTTCCTTATTTGAATGTTTTTTTTATTTTGATTAAAATTCCTGTTATCTCAGCGTTTTCTTCCTTCAGTGTTTTTCAATTCAACATCAATTACCTACGACAATGTCCTGTTTTTTTGATGTGATCCTGTCTAATATCGCACGTGTTTCTTTACTGTTTCCATACAAGTATACAGTTTGCCGCATGCTAGTACTATTATAATAGAATACTTTTTTATAATTATTTTTATGGTACTGTAAAGGTTTACTTTGGAGCCTACAAAAAATAAAGATTTCTCCCATGGGGTTTGAAACTAAATTATAATATGTTACTAGTGCTCGCTCGCAATTATGAAATATGGGAGTTTTATACCAAAACGCCCTTTTTGGACCCAAAATTCCCAAAATTCATATTCTAAAAATATGAATTTTGAAAAATCATTTCACAGCACACGTCCAGACAACGAAAACAACCTACATTCGAAGTCTTAAGTCACTAGGATCAGTGGTTTGGGCTCTGCGTTGCATATCAGTCAGTGAATTATTTGATTTTATAATATGTAGTGATACAGACAGAGGTATAAAGTGTACCTACTTATAATGTATTCTGGTCACTGTGGATGTGAAAAAAAAGAGAAGGAAAACTTATAGTTACCAATAAATATACTATTAATTCTGTCCGTTATAAATATTTAATTATTAATCATGTCAGCCCTAGGTCGTTCACTGCTGAACATAGGCCATATATTTTCTTACGGCAACCCAGGTAGGTTAGGTACCTAACATTCTAATGCTGACCCCACGGCGTACTTATTAATCGCTGTTATTTACATAATATTGTTAATTATTTATTACCTTTCGTATTTGTTCTAGGTGAACACCCCGCAGCGATGCAGCAGGGCTGTGCCAAATCAACATTAGATAAAACAGCTTCAGTTGTATGCTGTCTTATCGTTCTATTACTATTTAGAAATCCTACTTTTAATCTTCAACTTGGTACTTGAAATCTTAAGCGTAATAAGTAATAATAAGTCTACTGTCAGTACAACTATTTTTAACAGCGCTATGTCTATCAAACAAATTTATCAAATAATGTGCACCAAAATTATTCACTTTTTCTTTAACTTTAAAATTAAACTATCAATTCTATACGAAAACTTTTAAGTTACACACATAGATATCTACAAGAAAAATGCATGCGGCAGAGATGCGAATGTTGAGCTGGATGTGTGGACTGACAACAAATGGATAAAATTAGAAGTGAGTACGTAAGGGGAAGTCTGAAAGTTGCACCAGTGACTGACAATTAATGAGTGGTAGTTAAAGAGTGGCTAAAAGGACTATGCATATGAATGTAAGTATGTGAGATGCGTGAAAAAGGAGTGAGTGCAGAGAAGACGGATGATAGACTGTAATGGTGAAAGATTACGTGTTGTGCCGACTCTATAGCTAATGTAGGATAAGGGCAGGAAGATGATGACATAATATTTATAAGTAACATAAATTATCTCCGTGTACATATTTTATATTCTATTAGTATTAAAGATTATACTGTAAATACATAATTATATTATAAAAAAATAGTATTAAATAATACCTACGGTCGAAATTAAATAAAGTTATAAATATCACATTTTAAATAATAATATTTTCACAAATAAAACAGTAAAAATATTATTACCTTTATAAATGAAGTATCCAATACTTATTAAGTGTACTTTAATACTTTAATGAACTCTACCTTAATAATTACATTTTTAAATTTAATTTACGTTCATTAGTTCTTAATTGGTAGTTAAACTCATTCCTGTAATTATTTAGCGATAAATCCACCAATTAACGTGATTTGCGACAGTAAATCAAATCAGAGAATCTTTGAGTGAATTCGTAAAGAAACTGCCAAATACTGTAAAACGTGTACAATTAATACAAGGTTTTGTGAATTCATATTGTCTTAAAGTCATCAACGAAATAAATAAATATTTGTTATGTAGATACTCGTTTTATTTATAGAATATTTTGTTCCTTTCAGCTTAACGAATTTATGAAACTGTAAGTACATTTAATATATATTTATTATTAGCATACAAAATAGCATCAATAAGTACAGCTAAATACAACGTTCCGTTTAAACTGGACTAGACTTCTAAATGAATTTTGCAGATGGTGAGACTTCGTGCTTCGCAAATATGTGAATAAGTATCAGAACACAAAATAAACTTAGCAAACTTTAGAGGTATAATATATCCGTAATCTGTAAGTTTTACGTTTCCTTTTATTAACATGAAGTGATGAAAACAAATTTTTATTTTCTTTCATTAGAAGCTCAAAGAAAAAATCAGCTCGATAATCTCATTAAGATTTATAAAAGTTTTGGTACCGAATCACTAAAAATAACATTATGTTATTAAGATACACAATAATAATATGAATAAATAGTAAACAATACCATTACACACAAAGAAAGATGTAAATCATAACATTGAAACCACCATCACAAAAAAAAAACATAGCATTATACAAAAATGTTTTTTTTTTTATGATAGTAAGTAACCAGACGAGCAAATCAGGTAAGGCCTAATGGTAAGCATCACGATTGCCCATATCAGACACAGTACCACCCAGTATTTTAAAATTCAAAATACTGCGCGGCACTGCACTGCGCCTGTCACGCTGAGATATAAGTTGTTGAATCTCATCATGCCAGTAATTTCGCTGGTAACATTGCCCTTCATACCGGAACACAGTAATGTTAGCACATTACTGTTCGGCGGATGAATAACTGGCAAAGGTGTGGTACTTCCTAGGCGGCCCCCTGCAAAAGAGGCCTACCACTACAAACAAACTACTTCTACTTAATCAGTACACCAAATATATTATACCTACTCGTTTTATTAAAGATACCTACCATAGACATATTATATTAAAGGTATAAAGCACTGCCGTCCTTGAGAACCGGGGAAAAGTATATCATGTTAAAGTCGTTACATATTCATTAAAGTTGTTTTACGGCATGGTTAATGTGCGGGAAAAATTCATTAAGAGCAAGGTGAATTTTAAAGAGCTGAGACTCGCTCGCCGTAATTTTAATGACGTCGAGTCAATGCTTATGTTTTACGAAACAGAGGCACGCCTTTAATTAAAACCCTTAATGTTATTACCTGTCATGATAATTTTATTGTGCATCTATGGCATTACAGTTAATCATGAACAAAGTTAATTCCACGTGCGTGGAGACAAATCAAAAGATGATCCAAAGGTGGTGATATGTAGACTTGAGCTTTTCCCTGTATTGTGCTATTCGCGTGAACATTACTGAATTATTATGTCGATTCATTTTATTTTGTATTTTGTATTTGTTAATTTGTATTGTAATTTAATTTAGTAATTAATATTGTGTACCTATGATCCTTGTTGGTCGAAATAAACGAATAATAATAATAATTACTAGTAAATGTTGTGTCGAAGAGCACTTCCATGTAATATATCGTTCTTGAGAATGCTCGATGCTGCGCTCGCCGAAATGCTCACGGTTAGAGCTCAATGATAACGTTTCTAGATATTCACCAATTATTCACCAATATATTCAACATAAAGATTGAATAATTTAGGTGACAGAATGCAACCCTGACGCACACCTCGTTCTGTATGGAAGGACTTAGATCTTTGATTATCCAATTTCACAAAGCTAGAGCCGTCAAGGTACAGATTCTGTATCAGAAATGTAAGATGAGGAGGCACACCCATATCAACGAGCACATCAAACATGCTACTCCACTGTAGGCAGTCGAACGCTTTCGCATAATCTATGAAGCACAGCACAGCGGTTTGTTGAACTCGCGACATTTCTCAATGAGCAATCGGACGTTCAAAATTTGTTCACGAGTTCCTTTTCCAGCTACAAAGCCTGACTGTTCCCTCGGTATCTGGTGGTCTATATAATCTGTTGTTTATTATGCGAAGAAGTATTTTACTCGCGTGGGACATGAGCGACAGGGTTCGATAGTTTCCACACTTCGTTGATGATCCTTTCTTGTGAAGTGGTACTACTGCAGATAGAGTCCAATCTATAGGCCATTGGCCTGTTTTCCAGATTTTGGCACATATTTGATCTATAATCTTTGTCCCTTCTGACCCCAAATGTTGTACAGTAACAGCTTTGTGCTTAAGTTTTTGTATGGCATACTCAACCTCAGAGAATAATATATTAGGCTCTTCTTGGTGGTCATCCCATTTTCTTTCAGTATATAGATTTTCTTCATCCCGACATCACGATAACGTTTCTAATACGTATTTATTTTCATTATACCATAAAATTATTTTGATCCTACTAATCCTACATACACAAAAACATTCACGCCTTTCTCGAAGGGGTAGGCAAAGGTGTACCCAGGACTCATTCCCATAGTAGGTACACCCAACCCACATTTTCGTATGTTATTGTATGCATGCTCCCATGTAATAGGGGGCGAGGCTATCACCGTGCACAGTTCCAGACTCCAGGTAGTTATGGAATATAACTAACTATATAAATATAACTATATATATCATTCCTAACGGAAAAATCCAATATATTATGTAACTTATATATTATAACTTGGCCTGACTTGGGGATCGAACCCGGGACCTCATGATCGGCAGTCGAGCTTGCGCCCACTGCACAAGCTATCACCACCGAGGCAGTTTCAATTTCACTAATCTTACGTAGTAACTCTGCTTTCTGTGACGCAGGGCCCAGGTTCGATCCCCGACCAGATCAAACGTTTGTGTGCATGAACACTGGGTCTGGGTGTTATAAGCTTATGTCTGTATATCAGTTATCTGGTTACCATAGTACAGGCTTCTAGACTAGTTTGGGACTAGATGACTGTGTGTGGAAGTAGTCCCATATTATTATTATGTATGAATGTTAATTAAATATTGACGCCAAAACTACTACCCAAAATACCACCCTAAAATATCACGTAGGATACTAACAAATTATTGAACTGATTTATCATTAATAATTTTTGCGTGATAACATAAGATACTTTTCGGTGGATAAAAACCGCGGGGCTCAGTTAGTAAACTCTAACCTTTTGTGAGTTCGCTTTTCTAAACAAATAATCATCTATCACCGAACTAAAGAAACTAAACATAACATACCATCATGCCTTTTCCCGAAGGGATAAGCAGAGATGTACACAGGACTCAATCCGTTAGTAGACACCCACTTTTCGTCAGTATGTTATTGGTCCCATGTAATAGGGGCGAGCCTATTGCCATCTACAGGGCATAGTTCCAGACTCCAGGCTGCCATAGAGATAATTCCTAATGGAAAAATACAATAACACTTTGTCTGACCTGGGGATCGAACCAGGGACCAGAGAGACCTCTCAGAATAAGGTCAAACTTGTTTTAAGGAAATTGAATGATATATCACTCCCACTCAAATTAAGTACAAATACTATCACAAATAAAATTCAGAAATCGCTCTGACAAAATCATTAGAAGAGGGCTGTTAAGAACAGTGCCCTTTATCAAAGCTGCGTCATTTAAATAACAAATTTATTAAAAACGAAGAGCCTATCCAGCTCCAATGAGTTCCGTTGTTGTGGGACTCAGAAGCTTTATCTATGCTAATATTCGTGTTTTTGTTCTTAAGCAAGGCACGTGGCAGATTTTATTTAAAAAATACTTATTTAATACGTTTCATGAAAAATATGAGAGCTATTAAAAACTAAACTGTAGGTCTAAGAAAGCACTAATCTTAGTAATATGACACAATTTCTGACTGTTCTGCGCCTACTTGAAAACTGTCCTTGGAGAATGAATAAGAGGTAAGAATCATTATAGCTGGAATAATAAATTGTGCACCCTACTATTTTAAATATGATTATGACGTGTTATACAAGGACTTAACTGACGTTTGAAGTCGAAAACGCTCGCTCTAGGTTTTGGACAACTCCGGTATCCTGCATCAAGAGCACACGCGTATATAAATATGAGCAAAGCTGTGGAAATCCTTACTCCAGCCCGGTCAAGATCCAATACCTGTACTTACTGTTACATGTTGAAATATAATACACTTATCTGCAGGTTCTTCAGCAGGGAAATTGTTGTTCCCACATAAAATCACATAAGCCCGTGAAGACGCGGTTTAAGCTGTTTTTAAATACAATTTAAGATATTATAAATGAAACGATTAACAAACATAACGCCTCTAGGACCCTGGAAGAGAAAATAAAGGAAATGAAAAAGTAAGATAAATGTTCTCGAGTTTTAAGCAAAAATAAAGCGAGATTTAGGAAGGGCGTTTTACTAGCATTGGGCTGGGTAATTTAATTGAATTCTGCCGTTTCAGGCAATCCCTAAAACATTATTCTCTTGAGCAACAGATTCTAAATATAGCATCGACGGGTTCTCTACTCGTCACTCGGCGAACTCGGATATTCACAATCCGGGGTAGACAAAGAATTAGTTAAAAGCTTTCCTAGAGCGATGAGTTTACAATATTACCTATACGCCTAACGCTACGGTTTTCATAACATTACATACCATCACGCCTTTTCCCGAACAGGTAAGCAGAGGTGTACCTAGGACTCGGTCCCATAGTAGGTACACCTTTGCCAGTTATTCATCCACCATGCAGTAATGTGCAAACATTACTGTGTTCCGGTATGAAGGGCTGATAACATTGATCAGCGAAATTACTGGGCATGACGAGATTCAACAACTAATATCTCAGGGTGACAGGCGCAGTGCAGTGCCGCGTAGAATTTTGAAGTTTAAAAAACTGGTGACTGCCTCGGTGGCGTAGAGGGCACATGCTCGACTGCCAACCAAGAGGTCCCGGGTTCGATCCCCAGGTCAGGCAAAGTGTTAAATATTGGATTTTTCCATTAGGAATTATCTCAATAACTGCCTGGAGTCTGGAACTGTGCCCGGTAGATGGCAATAGGCTCGCCCCCTATTACATGGGACCAATAACATACTGGCGAAATGTGGGTGTATCTACTATGGGACTGAGTCCTGGGTACACCTCTGCCTACCCCTTCGGGAAAAAGGCGTGAATGTATGTTATGTGTAAAAAACTGGGTGGCACTGTGTCTGATATGGGCAATCATGATGCTTACCATCAGGCACCTGATTTGTTCGTCTTGTCACTCACAATCATAAAAAAAAACCACATTTCGCCAGCGTGTTATCGGCTTATCGGTCCCATTTAATAGGGAGCGAGCCTATTGCCATCTACCGGACAATTCCAGACTCCAAGCTGTCAAAGGTATATATTATCTAATATATCTATTATATATATTATCTAAAGGTATATAATATATTATTATAGCAGTATTATTTATTATAGCAGAAGCAGTATAGCAGCTTTGCTATCCTTATGGAAAATCTAATAACACTTTCTTGACCTGGGGATTGAACCCGGGACCTCACGATTGGCAGTCGAGCCTACAGTGCCTACAGTAGAGTGGCCTACTACGCCACCGAGACAGTCGTCTACTGTATTCACTAAAAATATATATTTGTTCTACCATTTAACATTGTTTATTAAGACACCATTACGACCTCAGATCATACCTTGTTTGTATGTTCTGAGATTACGACCTTTAATATAACATGTATTTAAATCTCATCTCTAGCTAACCTCTTACTTGAAAATCACCGCATTGATATTTTTTTGAGTAAAAATCTGTCTCCACTAAAACTTGTTTGACATACCTACAATAAATCCACAATTAGAACAAAGTGAACCAACCTCTAATCACAGCCCTTGGTAAATTAATCAAAAGTAACTGCGTTTCAAATTGGCAATTTATCGACCAATAAAACCGTTTTAAGGGCACTGAACCTCTCATTAATTCTCTAGAAAACCTTGACGAAATTAATAATGTCATTCTCCCACCAATGGTCAATGAAAGCTGCAATTTGTCCTGGAACCTTCTACCTCCTATGATTTCATTTTACCCTGGGATATTATTAATTGTTCCACGGGTAACTTTGAAAGTTCCCATTTTCTTCTGAAAGCTATAATATTATAGAACGGCACCGGTTAATTGGTAGGATTTAATTGAATCTTGTAGCAATTGGTCCGTCCCATGGTAGTCCCTTTTAAACAATTTGGGAATTTTAATCACTGCGTTATATAACTGCGGCTGCAGTTCACGAAGCTAAAGCGTTTAATATTCTTTACTAATTTAATCCTTAGGAAAAAATGTTAAACTTTCGTTTTAACAGATATTTCAAGCCAGTGAACTCTAGCCTTAAGCGTATTACATACCAAACCGCGTTAGGTACGTTATTGCGGAGCGCGCTCGTGTTTCTCCGGGTGTAGATGCGGGATCTGCATCCCCGCGCGTGGATGCGTTTTTAGTGTGTGAGACTATCATGATTTCTATACAAATTAAGGTACTTATATACACCGCTATAACACGCGTCCCCGCAACACGCAGCTTGATGCGGGGCGGTGTGGAATCCGCCTTATTTGAGGTCTATTTCTTACATGTGGGTATACAAATTCAAAGTCTTGATTTTGAACGAATCGAGACCGATAATATTATAAATAAATTGTTAAGGCATACGTATGTTTGCATAGTGTAGGGTTCCATCCTGAACAAAACGCTTCCAATCCCGAAAAACAATCCTCTTACAGAACATACAGCGCGATCTATTAGTTCCTTACGCAAAGAAAAAGTATGATTTTTTACTGCTACAAGGGACCGCCGATCTGAGTAGTTGATATAAATTTCAACTTGATACCTCCACGCGTTCTTGTTAAAAAGTGTATTGACAGTCGGACAGACAGACACACAGACAGACGGACAACAAAGTGTGATCCTATAAGGGTTCCTTTTTTCCTTTTGAGGTACGTAACCCTAAAAAGGTATAAAACTGGTTACAGTGACAACGTGAACATTTATATAAAGCTATTCTATTAAATTCGACAATCTCGTTGAAAGTTAAAAGACATTCCTGTAAATATTGGATTTAGAGTTAGAATTGAAAGTAAATCTAGGGTCAGGTTAAAATATTCATATTTTTACGAAATACTCTTGAGCAAATTGTAGACTGAGAAGATTAAACTGGATGCAGACAGGTTCAAAGTTTGCCTAAGTCAATTTCTGTTAGGGTTACCATTCAAGATCTTTGTTTAGGACATAATAATGTTATTATTTCGCATTGACAAAAAGGCAAACTTGCCTTATTTATGTATTAACATGACCTTTATAGCATGAATTTTTTACTTAATGTGTTGTTAATAAAAATTAACATCGTATATTTAATAGTAGTAGAGATAGATATATAAGATATATATTGTAAAGGTATTTCCATAGTATCTAGCTCCAGTAAATAATCGCTTATTAATTATACTAGGCTTAATAAAAATTATTAAATACGGGAATTTATTTATTAAGCATTCCACATCATAATATATAAAAACATCGGTATTTAAAAATTTCATTGTAGATATTGGTTTTGTAGAAAAATAACAGATTTACATTGACAGCCTCGTTGGCTCAGATGGTAGTAACTCTGCATTATGTGCCGCAGGGCCCGGGTTCGATCCCCGGCCAGGTCAAACATTTGTGTGCACGAACATGTCTGTTTGATCTGTGTCTGGGTGTTGTTATAAACGTAGATAAGTATGTATATCAGTCATCTGGTTACCATAGTACAGGCTTCTAGCCTAGTTTGGGACCAGATGACCGTGTGTGGAAGTTGTCCCATATAATTATTATTATTATTAATATTATATAACAACTAGCTGTGGCCCGCGGTTTCTTCTATAGGAATATCGAGATAAAAAATCCGAATTATAGCCCAATCGGTTCAGTAGTTTTGGCGTGAAAGAGTAACAAATAGCCATCCATCCTCACAAACTTTCGCATTTTAAAATTAGTAGAAAGTAGCATTATAAGGAATACATAACTTTTGATGGCGAATGGAAATGATTGTTGTGGGCTCAGTTTTCATAACGAGCATTAAGTGCACGGCTTTTCAACGCGCATTTACTCGCTCGTTTGCACGAAGCGTTCATCGTAATATAATACATATCATCAATTCTAAACGCGACTCGACCACATCGCATGGGATCTGACCCTAAAAAAGCATTTTTTAGGACATTAAAATTAATTAAGTAACCAAAACCAAGCAAAAGACTTAACCGTGCTGTGAAAGCAGATACTATCCTATAGAAATATTTTATTTGGTCACCCCAATTCAGGCTGAGTTCGTGACAGTGGTGGCTCAAAAATCTCGTTATAACTTGAGCCGGAAAGTTAACCGATCCTTCAGTTGTTTTCGGATATAATGCCGTTGACGGCTGCCGGAACACTGGATGTTTTGAAAATACAATTCTATCGGTAAAGATGAAGACACACAGCATTTAAACCCAGTATATGATCTCCTTGCTGCGGTCCGCGTTGAGCTACAAAATATTAGTCTTTAAATTGACAGTGAATAGAGCCTAGAAGGGTCGGCAACATACTGGCAAATAACTGGAGTTGCAGGTAACCCTTAAGCGACTGTAACCGTTCATAATAAGTCGGCCCGTCTGCATGTTTGTCAACTATGGCATAAAATAAAGTTCACACGACAGGCATTGATTGCGCGTTTTAGTGACGCGTGTTTCGATTGTCGCTTGTTGTAAGTAGGCTCGCTCGCTTATAGGGGGGTTTTGCCAATACTCGCCACGCTTGGCAGGCGGGTTGTCAAGCACAGTTTGTTGGTTTTTACGCAAAGGACGCTGTTGCCCGTCCTCTGGATCTCATAACCTAACCGGCTCTCACGAAGCTACTGTCGGCATCCCACAGCAACACAAGATTTTTAAAGTTAAATAAATAAATATTTCTTACTTAGAAACAAGCGGGTACTTCAGAATTTCTACATATATAGGTATAGATATATTCTATATTATACCTAGATTTTTTTTATGATAGTGACAAGACGATGATTGCCCATATCAGACACAGTGCCACACAGTGTTTTACAATTCGAAATTCTGCGCGGCACTGCACTGCGCCTGTCACCCTGAGTTATTAGTTGTTGAAACTTGTCATGCCCAGTAAATTCCCAGTAATTTAGATAGGTATATTCCAGATATATATAGAAGCACCGAGATAATCTTGAAACATTTTGCGGCCAACCCGTGTCTTATAAATCAGTATAGGTTAAACAACAACTTAATAAGGAAGCCGGGGCCACTTGATAAATGATTGTGCTTCTTGCCCTTGACGCCATTTTGTTAAGCCCTTCGAAGCTTTGAGAACTACGTTTGAGAACGATTAAGGTCTTACAGGTCGGTTTAAAAGGCTGGCTGGCACGTGCGTGCATACTCACACTAATGCAATTACATATATATAGGTAAATAACACTAACGAAAACCATAACAATCTTCTCTAATAACCGCGTACAAGAGACAGACAGTTTTAAGGAAAGTAATTTCTTTTACCTCGTCTTCCCTGGTAGCGTAGTGGGCGCAAGCTCGACTGCCGATCATGAGGTCACGGGCTCGATTCCCAGGTCAGGCAGTGTCAAATACTGATATTTTTCATTAGGAATAATCTCAATAACTGCCTGAAGTCTGGAACTGTTCCCGAGAGTGCACGAGTCACTAAGCAAGGTATGTCTTAACCATTTATTGGTAGTGATTAAACCTCACTTCAATCTCCTAATGCTGCTTCATAAGAAACATGCATTTCTAAATAAATCGCGTCGTAAACGTAGGTTTCGTAGGTTTCGTAGGTAGGTAACGTAGGACTGCCTCGGTGGCGTAGAGGGCGCATGCTCGACTGCCAATCAAGAGGTCCCGGGTTCGATCCCCAGGTCAGGCAGTGTTAAAAATTGGATTTTTCCATTAGGAATTATCTCAATAACTGCCTGGAACCTGGAACTGTGCCCGGTAGATGGCAATAGGCTCGCCCCCTATTACATGGGACCAATAACATACTGGCGAAATGTGGGTGTATCTACTGATATGGGACTGAGTCCTGGGTACACCTCTGCCTACCCCTTCGGGAAAACGGCTTGAATGTATGTTATGTTTACGTAAACGTAGGTACCTATCCAAAGTCTAGCTCCCTATATAATCGGGTTGCAAAGGCAAATGATAAAGGCTAGTTCACATTATGAGAACACAGTCTGATAGTTTTGAAGGCTCCTTTGCTTATTCACTCATGTTTATGTTATGAGGTGAACAGCGAAGATAATATTTACTTGAGCTGTGAAACGTGAGAGCTACGACGTAGCCGAGTGCTACGAGAGTGCTACGAGTTATGAGTACTACGGACTCTTATGCTACGAGTTCTGCAAACTGGTTTAAGCAGCTATTCTGACGTCGAAGAGCTATCATTTTTATTATTAGTTTTGTAGTGATAGGCCTCTTTTGCAGGTGCCGCCTGGGGAAGTACCACATCTTTGCCAGTTATTCATCCGCCAAGCAGTAATGTGCAAACATTACTGTGTTCCAGTCTGAAGGGCAATGTTACCAGCGAAATTTAAACTACTAATATCTCAGGATGACAGAATTTTGAACTTTAAAACAATGGGTGGCACTGGTCTGATATGGGCAATCATGATGCTTACCATCAGGCACCTGAGTTGCTCGTCTCGTTACTCACTAGGTATCATAAACAAAATACTTGTGTTTAATGCTCAGCTGACTCTTGAGGTTCCGGGTTGTACCCCAGTCAGTGTCATTCCTATTGGATTTTTCCACTGGGAATTATCTGAATGACAGCCTGTAGTCTGGAACTGTGCTCGGTAGATGGCAATAGGCTCGCCTCCTGTTACATAAGACCTATAAACTTAACTTATCTATTGAAATAGGTTCTAGTTACACCTTTGTCTACTTTGGGTAAAAGGAGTTATGTATATTTAATATTCTATAAGATTTCTTCAAAGAACTATTTCACTTTATGGAAAGATGCAATGACGATTCGATATCTGACAGAAATGGTGCTTCGTAGCATTTGCATTTTATTTGCTTTGATATTGTAGTCTGTCATAACAAAACCACTCTATATAAATTCTCGAACATTTCCTTTTAGACTTGTGTCTAGATACTCTTTTATTTTATTTTTAGGGTTCCGTACCTTAAAAGAAAAAAAGGAACCCTTATAGGATCACTTTGTTGTCTGTCTGTCCGTCTAAGAAAGAAAGAAAGAAAGAAAAATGATTTATTCGCTGCACACAAATAAGTAGGTATATATATATATATACTAGTATCGTGTATGCTGCGAATGGGTGCTAACTCAGCATAATGCAGGATGCAGAAAACAACCTGCGCTGATCTTCCGTTAGCACCTTCGCCAGTGACACTTCTGTCTGTCAAGACACTTTTTAACGGGAACGCGTTTAGGTATCAAGTTGAAATTTATATCAACTACTCAGATCTGCGGTCCCTTGTGGCTGTAAAAAATCATTCTTCCAATAAAAAGTTATTGCCATTTTATATAACCATACATATAATTGTACTATTTACACGCAAATATAATCTTCATACGAGCACTATTTATATTGTACACATACAGGTAACTGCTCTAAAACTGCATCAAAACTCATGAAATACTTTGAATACACCGCCTTCAGTTTCATGCAAACATTGCTTGTATTATTCGTTGACCTACTTTCACAAACTATTGAAAATTAAAATACCTAATGTCCTTCATAAATAAGATCGTGTTGAGTCTTTGAAATTTAGTGAAAGGAACGCTGCCAGTGATGGCATAATCTCTCGAGCTTACTTTATTCTATATTTGAGGAAATTTCTTAAACTTTGGGCGGAAACTGGTAACAATAATAACTTGAAATTAATATTTAAAAGACATTATGGTAGCTTGAGCATTTTAATATAATAAATTCTCTGAAGAGTCCGATATGAGATATAAAATTCGTACTTGAAATTTTGATGAAATCGCTAGACATCTTTGTCAAATCTTTACTTATCAAAACTGAATCTGTTTTCTCGGTCTTAAGGCGTAGGAGTTTGCAAACGCTTCCGCCGATCATGAGATCCCGAGATCGATCTTCAGATAAGGCAATATGTTATTGGATTTTTCAATAAGGAATTTTATAAATGACTGGAAGTCTGGAACTGTGCCCGGTAGATAGCAATAGGCTCGCCCTCTATTACATGGGACTTAAAAAAAAACAACTGTCGAAGTGTGTATTACCTGCCCACTCCTTCGGAAAAGGCGTGTTATCTTTGGTCGAAATGATGACATTAATAAAGTGATCATGTTCTTAGAAGAATTTCCATTCAAACTATAAATTCTTCATCCTAAATTGTTACACTAAAAATAACTCGGATTTAATTGCCCGCAAACGCAAAAAAGGCAATTTAAAAAGATTCTCTTGCGTCTGCCGTTTCCGACGTAGCGTAGGCAAAGAAAAATTTACGACTATCACAAATAATCTTCGCTCAGTTCCTTTACAAAACATCATTTTAAATTCTTATACGTAAGATGGGCACTTGTGAGCTTTAAGTCAGTTTTTTGTTTATTGTGTCTGTAAGGTAAAAATTGCGCTCATTGTTATTTTATTCAGTTCCAGCCCGCCTGGCATGGCACGGGGATAACTAGTTTTAGCCATTTAAAACAAACAAGGATTTTACATACAAGTAGATTTAATGTAACACAGACATGCAATGTTATTCTACATTTATATACGAGACACGCTAGATACAAATCGTACGAAAATGTGAAACTTTCGAGAAGCAAGCAGCAAACCGATATGAATCCCAAACGCAATGTATTTGTACGAAATATTTGCGGCCGATGTATGTGTATGGTATTTTTCCATCAGTGTGTTGTGCGACGTTCGAATGGCACTCCATTTGCGGCTCTCGCGGTTACCAACCCCCTGCCCCCGTCGCCCGCCCGCGGGCCATGAGTTTGTTGCAAATTACATAATTTATCATGTCGACTCGGTTTATGCTCGTTGAATAATGTTTTTCCTCTAGCTGAAAAAATGCGAGAACTGTAAACTTGCAGACAGTATGGGCGGCGTAGCTTCTTATAAATCTGTAATTTAATCATAACATACAATCACGAAATTTTTCGAAGGCTGTTAAGACATTGGCAAATACCTTTGCTGAGACGTCACACAAAAATATGCAGGGAACTGTCAAAAATATACTTGGACATCTGTCGTCCGATAACCTAGATCTTTCTTTAAAGTTAGCAGATTTATTCCTTTACAAATTAAAACATTACGCATTACCGAGTTGTGAGTCTCATTCTATTAAATACAATACACGGGTGTTTTCCATTAACTAAATTAAATACACAACAAATTGGCGACGAGAAGTGAAAAAAAAAACCTACGTGAGTAAACGGGCCGGTGCGGCGACCACATGGTGATAATTACATACTACATTACAAAGTCCCGTGTGTTCCCGGACCTTTCTCCTACAATCCAAGGGCTCCCTTACCTGTGATGATCGCCCGCTTCACAAGCTCCTATATCCTACCCAAAAATGGCACATGTAGAAGGCCAGTTGGCACAAGTGCTTGCGCAAATGATGGAAACCATGCGCGCGATGCAAGTTCAACAAGCATCGTTACAACAGGCACTACTAACTAAAGAACCGTCACATAAAATCAGTGGTATAAACTTACAACCTTATGATGAAATTAATGAAACATTTGATAGCTACTTACAGCGGTTAGAAAATTACATCACCCTCAAAGGCGTAAAAGACACTAATACAAAGCTGCAAATATTTCTAAACTGCATTGGCGCTAAATACTATCAAGTTTTGAAAAATATAACAGCTCCACTTACACCGGAAACTAAAAAATATGAAGAACTTGTAAAAGAACTAAGGAATCATATAGCTCCGGAACCAGGGGAAGTGGCTCAACAGCACAAGTTCTGCTTAAGGGCGCAACACGAATGCGAAAGTATTGCAAATTATGTAGCTGGTCTTAAGGAAATTGGTGGAAAATGCAACTTTATATGCAACAATTGCCAGCATTCAACATTTGAGACACACCTCAGAGTACAATTCATTAGAGGCTTACGGAATACTGAAATCAAAGAAAGACTACTACAAGAGTCTCCAGATACAACATTTGAAAATATTATGAAGATCGCTATGGCTATTGAAACATCAAAATCAGAAACTAAAGAAATGGGAAGTGACACACAAAATATAAATAAAATATCTTCAAAAAAATACAATAAAAATACATACAATACAAATTCATACAATGGAAATAAAAGGAGTACTCCTACACATAATACGAACAATAAATATAAAAATAACACAAAGAAAATACAATGCTTTAGATGTGGTAAAGATAATCACAAAGCAAGTCAGTGCCGCCTGAAAAACAAATTATACTGTGAAAAATGTAATACACGTGGACATCTGAAATCCGTTTGCTTCAAAAATAAAGAACAGAAACAAATACAGCTACAGGAGTATACAGACATGGATTCAGCATCTGAAACAGAAGAAGTTTATGAGATACATAAAATACCGTTGGAAAATAATACACAGAATGATAAATTCAACATTTCATTACAATTAAATGGTAAAGTACATACCTTAGAGCTAGATACTGGCGCAGCAGTTACTACGTGCTCTGCTGAATACTTCCACACACACTTTAAAAACAAGAAACTAAATGATACATGTGTGAAACTAAGAACCTACACAGGTGAAATAATACGACCCATAGGTACATGCAACTTACAAATTAAATACAGAAACAAAGAAATACAAGGAAGAATGTTTGTGATAGACAGAAAAGTAGACCCAGTGGTGGGAAGAGAATGGCTACGAAAATTAAATGTTCATTTAGAAGTGAAAGCAATAAATACAGAAGAGAGTGACATTACAGAAAAGGAATTTAAAGAGAAACTACTACATCTGATGGAAGAATATAAAGAATTATTTTCTGAAGAAATAGGAATCATAAAGGACTACCAAGTGGCATTTAAATTAAAAGAGAATACCATACCAGTATTCCTGAAATCACGACCAGTACCATTTGCCCTGAAAAATATGGTAGAAAATGAAATTACCAGACTAGAGAACTCGGGAATAATAGAAAAGGTCACATATTCCAAGTGGGGAACTCCTGTAGTACCTGTCATCAAACAAAATGGCAAATTACGTTTGTGTGCCGACTACCGAGCGACTCTGAACAAAAATCTGGAAAATGATAACTATCCAATACCAAGAATCGAAGAAATATTTTCAAAATTAAGCGGTGGAAAATATTTTTGCACACTAGATATTAATCAGGCATATTTACACATGAAAACTACCACAGATACAGCAGAAATGCAAGCTATAAGTACATGCAAGGGTACTTACAAGGTAAACCGACTAATGTTCGGAGTGAAGATAGCACCAAATGTGTGGCAACGATACATGGACCAGACCTTACAGGGATTGGAAGGTACAGCCTGTTTCTTTGATGACATTGCAATTCAAGGAAATACCTACATACAATTGCTACAAAGAATTAGAATAATATTCCAGAAATTACAAAATTGTGGATTACACCTAAATAAGAAGAAATGTCAGTTTTTCCAGAAATCAGTAAACTACCTGGGACATACAATAAATGAAAAAGGACTACACCCAAATGACGATAAGGTAAAAGATATTAAGAATAGCCCGCGTCCTACAGATGTATCATCACTACGCACATTCCTGGGCATGATAAACTACTATCAACAGTTTATCCCTAACCTAGCATCAAAGCTAAATCCACTATATAGACTGTTACAGAAGGACAACAAATTCATTTGGTCTAAAGAATGTGAGAAAACATTTCAAGAACTGAAAGATGAAATCTGCAGTACGAAGGTACTTACACCATTCCATAACAATTTACCTGTTACACTAGCTACAGACGCATCACCAACTGGATTTGGAGCCGTGTTATCACACATGATGCCGGACAAGACAGAAAGACCCATTGCCTTTGCATCAAGATCCCTAACCAAGGCAGAGAAAGGCTACAGCCAATTGGATAAAGAAGCAGCAGCGCTGATATGGGGACTCAAGAAATTCTTTCAATATTGCTATGGAAGAAAAATCACATTGATCATCGACAACCAGCCATTGGCAAGAATACTACACCCCGAAAAAGCGACACCAGCGACAACAGCTATAAGACTAGTACATTATGCAAACTTTCTAGCCGGATTTGACTATCAAATAAACCTAAGGAAGACAACCGAACATGCCAATGCAGACTACTTTTCAAGAATACAAAATTCTACAGAAACAAAGACAGAGAAACTCACTGATGATGACGCATTTTACCTAAACCAGATCGCAGAAATGCCAATAACCCTACAAGAAATTAAAGACGCTACAGCTAAAGATCCTGAACTACAAAGACTCTACTCAGATATTCAATCAGGCAAACAAGACCCTAAAAGACTACATGAATTCTCTCTACAAGATAAATGCATTTTCTATGGAATAAGAATTGTCATACCTAAGAATTTACAACACAAAATTTTAGAAGAACTGCATACTGCTCATACGGGTATTGTGAAAATGAAAGCATTAGCCAGAAGTTATGTATGGTGGAAAAATATTGATTCAGACATTGAAAACATGGTTAAACAATGCAAAGAATGTTGCTTAATGCAGAAGAACCCGACCAAAGTACCTACACATAGCTGGGAATATCCTAAAGAACCATGGAGTCGGGTACATATTGATTACGCAGGACCATTTATGAACAAATATTTTCTCATTGTTGTAGATGCATACACAAAATGGTTAGAAGTCATACCAACAAACTCGATTACAGCGACATCTACTATTCACATTTTGAAGAAAGTCTACACCACATTTGGACTACCATTGACTCAAGTATCAGACAATGGAAGACAATTCAGATCAGAAGAAATGCTAAGATTTTTAAAAGAAAATGGAATACAAGCAAAATTTACAGCACCTTTTCATCCATCAACTAATGGACAAGCTGAAAGGTATGTGCAGACTTTCAAGAACAAATTGAAAGCAATGGCTAAAGAAGAAGGATCACTAATAGAGAAGTTACAGAAATTCTTAATGATGTATAGAAAAACACCTAATAGTAGCACTGGCCAGAGTCCAGCTGAAATGATGTTCAAAAGACTATATAGGACAAGAATTGATCTAGTTAAAAGATCACCAGAGAAAGAGAAAAAATACAGAAATGATGATATTATGATAAACAAGGAATTCAAAATTGGAGATACAGTTCAAATTAGAATGTATGATGGAAATAAGTGGAAGTTCGGAAGAGTTACAGAAAGAACGGGAAACCTGCATTACGAGGTGGAAGTAGATGGGAAAAGACACCATAGACATGTTGACCAAATGATAAAGAGTGCATGTATGAAGACGAACACTTACCTGTACACTAGTCCAGCGCAGCCATATACAGTGCACATGCCGACGAATACATATCAGCCACTGCAACGGGAACCCACTACTCAGCATGACCTGAAAGAGAGGGAAGACATACCATCTACACCAAGCAGGAGGAAGTCGATTATTCCAGAACCAAGAAAGTCTATGGCACCAGAACCTGCAACAGAAATACAGAAGGAAGTTCAACCGGCCTTAGCTGAACAGGATGCGAAGCCAGCTGAAGGAATCACCTTACGCAGCCGCAGAATCAGAAAACCGCCAGAACGCCTGATGCTGTAATCTACAGATGACGAGGGGGAGAGTGTTAAGACATTGGCAAATACCTTTGCTGAGACGTCACACAAAAATATGCAGGGAACTGTCAAAAATATACTTGGACATCTGTCGTCCGATAACCTAGATCTTTCTTTAAAGTTAGCAGATTTATTCCTTTACAAATTAAAACATTACGCATTACCGAGTTGTGAGTCTCATTCTATTAAATACAATACACGGGTGTTTTCCATTAACTAAATTAAATACACAACAAAGGCAATAGGAAGAGGTGTACCCAGGACTCAGTCTAATAGTAGATACACCCACATTTTGGCCGTATCTGTAATTTATTGGCATACAATACAAGTATAGTATATCACCATAAAAAGTTATATATTCTTTTAATTGTCATATATAAGTATATCTGTAATTTTTCTACAAAACCAAAATCTACAATGTAATTTTTAAACTTATATCATACATACATAAACATACATTCACGCCTTTTTCCCGAAGGGGTAGGCAGAGGTGTACCCAGGACTCAGTCCCATAGTACTCGTAGATACACCCACATTTCGCCAGTATGTTTATTGGTCCCATGTAATAGGGGGCGAGCCTATTGCCATCTATCGGGCACAGTTCCAGACTCCAGGCAGTTATTGAGATAATTCCTAATGGAAAAATCCAATATTTAACACTGCCTGACCTGGGGATCGAACCCGGGACCTCTTGATTGGTAGTCGAGCATGCGCCCTCTACGCCACTGAGGCAGTTAAATATATATAATGATGTGAAATGCTAAATAAATAAATAAGTATATCAAGTGTTACAAAAACGCGTAGTAGTACTTAAGAAAACCCTCAAACATCCAAATAAAAAAAAAGCCAGATACTTATATGAAAAAAAAACCACCATCCATATACAGAATGAATCAGCTAAACAAATATTTGAACAAAGATCAAGTTACAATCAGATTATCCGATTCCAGTCGAACTAAGTCGAACAACGGTTAATCTTTTATTTTTTTTTAAGATAACAATAGCCCTACACCATAAAGCCCAATGCACACATAACCGCGGGTACATGTCGTTCGCGGGCCAGATGACGTTGCATTCCTTGTATTTGAATAAAGGACTTCTACATAATGCGCGGGACGGGCGCGTTTCCTTGTATTTGACACCCGACCCATCACACGCCCGCGCATGTGTGTCTTAAATCCTCAACTTCGGTAATGAACGATGTTAGTTTAAGTTTTGAATAGCCCATACTGATTTTATATTCATGACGGTCAAAGCCGTTCGCGAGGGTGAAAGTGGTGTTCCAATATGATTCGACGGCAAGAGGTACTTAGTCATGTTGGCAGCTTTCCCTTTTTATATTTTGCTCTATTTATTTAGTGTAGGCTTGTAGCGGAGGCGGCGTAGCTTGACGTACCGATTTGTAGCTTTGAAGATTCTTTCATTTCTAAGGTTTGTAGTTTGTACAATTTTGAAGAAATTATTTAAATCACTTATTGTATAACTTTGCACCATAGGTACCCTCTCTGCCCATGGTTGCCGTAAGAGCCAGCTAAGGGTTATCAGATCCAGAAGACGGGCAGCAGCGTCTTCCGCGTAAAGCTATCGTACTCAACTCTCCATCCCGCCTGCCAAGCGTGGAAAAAAATGGCAAACCCCCCTTCCCTTATGCCTAGCAGTGGACTTCCAACGGCCGAGATAACAATGATGTTGACACAATAACAAGATGTTAGGTATAATATTATTCCATAGCTGTGAATTTTAGACTAAAATTTACAGAAAAAATAGCGTAGGCCCATTGCTTATAGTTCTCTATATTATATTCAAAGTATATTTTGTTTTCATAAAGGCACTTGTCTACTATAAATATATCATAACGCTAGGCTATGCATATTATAGGCAAATGGGTAACAAAGCATTTCCCAGCAAATAAAAATGAGCTCGTGTTTTTTTCAAGGGTTGTGTACAAAATCTGAAAAAATTCAAAACAAACTAAAACCATTCATAACGTTATTTCACGCCGTTTTCATCTCGTCTAATAAAAATTTAGAGCCTTAGTTTGTATATGCAGATTAGCAAATTATGCGGCTTACTTTTGTAGGCTGTATAACACGCGATAACAATTTCTCTTCATTCACGAAAGCATTTGCAAATCAGAGAAACAACACACTTGTTCACATTACGTAGTCGTTCCACGCTTAGCCTTATATATTACACGTTATTTATTCATCCTGCACACAAAATATATATCAGCAATCACGGAACAGAAATACAGGAGGAGCCACAGATTATTCAATGTAAAGACTAAGCTATAGAAGTTATGCTATCACTAAGGTTATGCATTGATAGTGATAGGCACCAACGGAAAACCAGCGCAGGTGGTTCTGCAACCTGCTTATGCTGAGTTGGTACCGTTTTGCGCCACACGCAATGTTAGTAGTTAGACTAATATTTTTGTGTGCTGTGAAAAAACAATTTTTCTTTCTTTCTTATAAATATAATCTATCTTTAGTTTCGGCTACATTGACTTTTTTGCAGTAATCGTCACACCGCCGGCCAAGTTTCTTTTCGCAAGATATGACTTCATGTCATATTACACACTTAAGCTTTTTACAAGTCTGAACGATGCAATGAACTAGACGACCTCGCGACTCGTCACAAATTGGCGATTTCATATTCATAATAAAATTCATGAAAGCGGGGTCTTTCATTGAGTTGTCTGTTTAAACGTATCTACTCGTAAGTGTTTATTAGCTCCTACTAGGGATATACACGAGCAACTTTGGCACTTTATCACACTTCGCAGAAAGAATACTTACAGCTGCTTCGCTGTAGGAAAATGTATGGAAACCGTGATAAATAGGGAAAGTTGTCGCCAGGTGCGGACCGAACGGATCCGAAAATGCCCGGTCGGCTTTTTTTGCATGAGTGCAGATTATTTTACCAAAGAATGAATCATGTACACCAAAATTAAAAAATAATTATACAAATATCACGATAAAGAATGGCCAGGTCAAAAGTACTAACAACCGACGAGCATGTATGAAGAATGTGATGAAAGTGGAAGAAGCGAAAGTTGTATTTCAGGCTCATAGCAAGTGGAAATAGTCTCTACCTTTTTTTTTTTTGTTGCCCGGGGAAAATTGCGTGACGCTTACCACCCGCACCCGGGGGAGCGCAGAATGGTTATGTGGGACTCCCCGCCGGCACAGCACCAAGGTCGGTATGTAAATAGTCTCTGCCTACCCCAACGGGAACAAGGCGTGACTGTATGTCTGTATATCACGATTAACAAACAATTTCCCACTTACAACTTGGGAACAGAAAAGGGCAGTTAAAACATTAAACGACGATGAGAAATAGATATTCTAGATAATATTATGAAATAACTTTAAACCAAAGAGTTGAGCAAACGACTTCACAATAATATATAGGTATTTCCCACTGGGATCAATAGATGCATTCTCTTAGGAAATTAAGGGTCATTGTGAAAGTAGTCCATAGGTATTGGACACAAAATAGTTACATACAGAAGGTAGTATGCACATATCGGTCCAAAACGCACCCACACATAGATCCGCGCACTTTACAAGTAGAGGAATAGAGGAAAATAATAGAGGAATAGAAAGTTTTGTTTTATGTATTGGACTAAACAGGCTGCAATCTCACCTGTTGGTAAGTAATGATGCAGCCCATGTTGGAACACATTTGTTCAGTAAAAACCTATTCACTCTTGACCTGAACATACTCACGTAGTTTTCGAGGAAAACGGACGACGGTAGCGAGTTCCATTGCTTCGCCGCTGTCGTGACACAAGGCAAATCGCATCGAGCAAGTTGTTGGTAAATCCACCAAATAGTGGTGACGCTTTGCCGTTTAACTCGTGGTTCAGTAGAAGGGGCGCAACTTATTTTCAAACTTTCGTGATTAGAACACTGGAACATTTATATGGCAAAAAGTAAATCATTAATTATTTATTCATTTCAGTCTACTCGTGACCACGGCTGATGCAATAATCAAAACGTAGATTTAATTAAGTTATAATTAATATTGTAACGCGTCCCGAAAGTAATAGAAGAATGAAATTATAGATGAATATATGCCATTATTTCTCTCCGTTTTGTAACTACATTACTAGCTACTATGTCAAATTCCTAAAATGTAGCAGTATATCGCGTCATCTATCCATCTAATATTATATAATCTAAAGCAAAGAGTTCATTTATACCATCCTTAATCTATGATCTAAAGCAACGAATCTAAAAAAGCTCTTAATATACACATACTACTCTTTTTATAATATGTCTATTTATTAATTTATTGTAAGGTTATAAATTATTTATTGAATTTGGCGTTACTTTTCGGAATTCCATTGTAACCATCTAGAACGAAAATCTTTAGTTTTTAGTACCACCACAGCACAGTGCACCGCCCACGGTTAAATAAATTGCATTTATTTAACCGTGTTAGATTTTTGCATGTTAGATTTTACTTTTACTGTGTCTCTTTTTTCAAGGTCAATGAAGATTATTACGTCGCTCGAAAACACGAGCTATACCTAGTCTTTTAATTGGCGTACACGGATACCATTTATATAGTCTCACCGCAATTAACTCGACCGCTCAGTCGAGTCGCTACATTAACATATTTTTTGTGCCCCCTCAAAATGACTCGACCGCTCATATAATGTACAGTCAGTTGAATAAGTGATGTAAATAAAAAAAAATCATTCTATGAGGATTCTATGACCGGGAGGTGACAGGAGAAGAGGAGAGGGGAGATGATAATAGATGAGAGGAGTGAGTGGTTAAAGGGGGGTGGAGATAATAATATGAGGATTGATTTCAGACCCCTTAATAATAATATTATGCTTTTCATTCCTTTACTTATATTCTTAAAATTATTTTTTCTTAAAATTAGTATGAAATAACATAATCCTAATCCTAATCCTATACTATTATAAAGGCGAAAGTTTGTAAGTATGGATGTATGTATGGATGTTTGTTACTCTTTCACGCCAAAACTACTGAACCGATTGGGCTGAAATTTGGTACGTAAGTAGCTTAGACCCTGGAATAACACATAGGGTACTTTTTATCCCGATATTCCCACGGGAACGAAGACTACGCGGGTGAAACCGCGGGTCACAGCTAGTATTATAATATAAAATACTAATCCTAGAAATACGCTGGCTGCAGGGCGGGGGGCTCTAGCCATCGGTGGTTAGGGCCGCAGGATGAGCGTTTTGAACCGTACCGTTGTTATTCGCATTGCCTTCTGTATTTCTTTATTTTGCGGTATTGGTGTGAGAAGGGACCGATACGGGGCCTTATCGCCTTATGGCTCCTTATATCTTCGGGCTTAAGTGTGGGTCGTATGTTACATTCTGTCCTTCTCTATGGTGGGAAAATTCCTTCACGTCTCATTTCCTCGGCGACTTCCTAATGTGTTTTCTACATGAGTAAGTCACATGGAAAGCTGAAACCAAATCATGGTTATACTCCTACTAATAAAAAAGTGGACCACCTACGAGGAATTTGACACAATCCTATGATATATCCTGTTAAAATTTACCAGATCCGTGATAATTTTGTATTTCCCTAATCCTTTTGATATACCCATTCAATGAATTTAAATTCTGATATTTTGAGGACCTAGTAAACAATGACCCTAAGATTTTATTTCATTTATAAACTCTTATTTCTTTATAATGAATGTCTAAAATTCTCAGTTTTAAACTAGAAAAAAATAAGTTTATAAAAAAAATTACATAAGGACTTAGTTTTTTAGTTCACCTGTAAATTGTTGGAATATAAATTTTTTTATGGGTTAAATGTATCTGTGAAAATGGGGTCGGTGGATGTGGAGCCGAGCTGTAGATCCTAATAAGGAGCCAAATATATATGTATAGAGGAAACACTAAAATCAGGAACATCGATTTGGAAATTTTTTACAGGATCGCCTCAGGTTACCTCATAAACCAAAATACTGAAATAAGGAATGTTTTCTAGTAGCAGTTAGTTATCTTTATAATATGACAGTATTCAGTAATATAGCATACAGCTGTAATATAACAGCCCGCCCCTTATCAAACCACTATATTGCGATGGGCCGCCCCAGGGACCCAATTTTGACTGCTACCAGTAAATTGTGTTTGCATATAATTTGAGTAGTTGACTCGTTTATTTGGATTAAATTATTTGGTATAACAAATATTACACATACAAACATAATTATTATTTATATTGGGACGGGTTTGACTGATAGATCACTATTATATTATAAAACTAGCTGTACCCCTCGGTTTCACCCGCGTAGTCTTTGTTTTCGTGGAAATTTCGCGATAAAAAATACTTTTAAGTTATTCCAGGGTCTAAACTATCTACTTACCGAATTTCAACCCAATCCATTCTATAGTTTTGGCCTGAAAGAATAACAAACATCCATCCATCCATCCTCACAAACTTTCGCATTTATAACATTATTAGGATTCTTAATGACTCACTGACTGACATGCAATGCCGAGCCCAAACCTAGAATCAGTATTTTAGACACTTGAAATATAGAATAAATAATAATAATAATATGGGACAACTTCCACACACGGTCATCTGATCCCAAACTAGGCTAGAAGCCTGTACTATTGTAACCAGATGACTGATATACATACCTTATATACTTACTTATACTTATGTACATACTTATACTTTGCCAGTTATTCATCCGCCAACCAGTAATGTGCAAACATTACTGTGTTCCGGTCTGAAGGGCAATGTTACCAGCGAATTTACTGGCCATGACGAGTTTCAACAACTAATATCTCAGGGTGACAAGCGCAGTGCAGTGCCGCGCAGAATTATGAATTTTAAAACACTGGGTGGCATTGTGTCTGATATGGGCAATCATGATGCTTACCATCAGGCACCTGATTTGCTCGTCTTGCTACCTGTACCTGCTATGAATCTACGACAAATTCCAAACTTCATCCTTAAGCATTATTATCTTTTAAAAAAATCCTATTCTTCATAAAACCAGTCTTATGTTCTGAATTATTTTCCTAAATGTATGAAGAAACAAATAATTAATGCAATCATCAAGTCGCACCAACCACTCTTAATTAGTTAGGTATTTTACTCGTATTCCAAGACCCGTACATTACTCGCTATAGACTACTCACCGCTCGCCATATTTCTCAGAATTGTTTCCTTTTCCTCCAGAATAAGGACTCCCAGGGTTGTTACTCGAAGTGCGCCGAGTGCCATCATCATCAGTCAAGGAGACCGCAGTAATTACACGTAGCCCTTCGTTCTACAGAACGCTGTGGCAGCCCTGACTCAGTGAAACTTTATCTTACACTAGTGTATGAACAGCGGATTTGCCCGCTTGAAATTATGAAATATTGGAGTTTTATACCAAAAATTTGACACCCTTTTTGGACCCCTTACAATGTGAATTTTCAAAAATCCTTTCTAAGGACACGTCCAGACAACGAAAACAATCTACATTCCAAATTCAAGTCTCTAAGATCAGTGGTTTAGGCTCTGCGTTGCATGTCAGTCTGTGAGTCACTTAGGATTTTATAATATAAAGTGATAACTCGGTAAAAGAACTCGTAGTTACATATGACTGTGAATTTAAGTATAGGCTGCAAATTATCTAAATTAACATAACATAAGATACTATCACACCTTTTCTCTGAAAGAGTAGGCAAAGTGTATCTCTGAGCCTCTCTGGGTACACCCAGGACTCAGCCCCATAATAGGTACACCCAAATTTCGCCACTATGTTATTAGTACCATGTAATAGGGGACGAGCCTATTGCCATCTATTGCTATCATCAGTTCAGGCCGTCATTGAGATTATTCTTAATGGTAAAATTCAATAACACCTTGCCTGACCTGGGAATCGAACCTGGGCTCTCGTGATCGAGCAGTCGCGTCTACTAGGCCACCGAGGCTTGTAAAAGAATTTAAATAATGTTTTATATCCATTAAAACGGATTTTTGTCCGAATCGAGTGAACGAGTTAGAGATAGACACGGGAAATAAGTCCACCTGTATACCTTCTACACGTAAATTCTTAATACATACATTTGATATTATAATAAAAACATAACATATCTTTATTTCAACCGATTGTAAAATTTGGAACTATTATATTTTTGGCGCTCAATGAAGCGGCCGATTGGTTTTTCAGTGGTTTTTTACAGTACGAACTTATTATATCCGGCCATCATGGAAAATGCTATAAATTCCAAAGTTCCTACCAGTTTCGTTACCGTTAGCTATTTGGCGCAACTGGCAACGTTTGGTCCACGGTTTATTATCTATAGGTGTACAGTCCCACCATCATAATCTGTTCAGTCAACGGCGTCGCTAGTAGAAAATTCAACAATGATGTACCTCAAAATGGCAGCAGATAAGCCGTAGTTCCAATTTTGCCCACCTGAGCAGTTAAGTTGGTGGCACTGTAACGACCTTTGTACACTCGAACTGATATTTACTATTCAGGGCAGGCTGAGCCGGTTTCCGCGCAATATCTCTTCATTGCGCAGTTTCACGACATTTTTCAACGCCAGAAATGATTGATGAAGCAATTTGGTCCGCCGTGAGCTAGGGATCAACTGTATGCTAATATTTGATACAGTACGAATGGAAAGATTAAGATGTTTTAACAACTGTATTAATTCGTTTAAGTAGAATTTTCAGTTGAAATATATTGTCCGCGAGAGGGATTTTAACTCTCTAATATAGACTGAGCGACTGTGCCACAGCAATGGTTGCAGTGGTCGCAGGTTCGAATCCAAGTAGGCAAAATCCAACAACGCAACAATTGCAACGCTATAAATCGCCAGGAATGGCGTAATATCGCAAAAGTCATTGTAGGGATCGAAAGTGGAGAACACGTATAGCAACCACGACCACTCTGTCAAGAGTGTCCGACTTAGAAGAGAAGAACTTATTTGTTGTTCAGTTAACATGAGAGGGAGGTGATAACAGCGAATAATTTTGCTAGATGACTAGGGTCATCATCATCATCATCAGCAGAAAGAGTCCACTACTGAACTAGGTCTCTTCCATTGAACGCCATAAACTATTCATATGGGGAGGATTTTGCCGTAATCACCACGCTTGTTGTGCGGCTTCGTGATCGCAGTAGTTGTAATACTTGGTGGGTGCCGGAGAACGCTGCTGCCCACTCTCCGAATATGTCCCTGTGCCGGCTCCATGGCTCCACAGGGTAAGAAAAGGGTCTATGATAATAATTTGTATTATTGGAGTCACAGCGATTACGCCTTTAATATTTGTCAGTCTCAATATGAAATTCTTATACTACTAACCTAATAAATACCAAGCAATTGATAAGAGGTAATAGATTTATATCTCATTGACAATTTTTTTTTCTGAATCTAGATAATTTATAATAAATCTATCACAAAACCTTTATTGCTAGAACTTTTATGTCTAATTCCATTTCTTTTAAGTCATACACCTGACCATTTTATATATAATCCAGATTTCGATATCGAATTCCAGGGTAGTATTTGATCCAATTACTAACAAAATAATTTAAAAACTTTTTAATTGTGTCTTGAGCTGAAGTCTATGAAAAGTTTAATGAGTTTACTTCTTATTGTCATTAGAAAGTTGGGTTTATGGATCATTTGAAATAAATTAGCCGCTGTAACAAGAGATAAGCCGTAAGCCTAACTTGAATATCTTACAGAAATCATATGTTTCAATTATGGTAATGTTTGAAAACACCACGTTGAGAAGTCTCGTGGAAGTGGTAACGAAAACAAATTACTGCATTACACATTTTATATAATTAGGTATAATCATTAAGCGCGCCTCGCGGTAGACCAAAGCAAACGCTGGCTTGACGTAGTAAGGGATGACACGAGTGCCAATGAACTCTCCGTAGAGGATCCACAAGACAGAGCGAAGAGGAGGAGAAATAGCCGGAAAACAAGCCGTGGCTATAGCCGGGATAATTGCTAGAGAAAAAAAGAGGTATAATCATTTAGTACAGCTGGAGTAATCCTGAGTCTGGGTTCACGTGGAAATTTCTGGAATGACTTCCCTATTCGTTGTCTCTATACTATCTGTTTAATCCATAGATATCCAACTTGCATTAGTTGATAGCCAGTATTCAGGGACTCCTCGTATGACGATTGAGTTAACGATCAATGAAAATGACCGCCTTTACACAATACTCATTATAAAAAGTTACCAATGATGTAAAATATGAAAATTAATCTATTATATTATTACATCGCAGATATTCTATATCTTCGTTTTCCATTGAATTCAATTAAGGGGATTTTGAGGTTACTACCGTCATAGTAATGTTCAGTATTTCGGAATGTCACTCTGCCAGTCCCTAATATCGTCCATTCGCTTTTTCCCAGCGATAAAGTTCAGTTCAGCATTCAGCAACGGACGTGAAATAACTTAAGCTTCACAAACATGTTTGCGTTTTCTATTAAAACTAAATGAAGCTTTTAAGTAAACTGCTCTGTTATTTACAGCAGAATTAGTCGATTGAATGCAGGTGCTGTAAAATACTGTGTTCGTTGTTTCAACTGTTAATTACGTGCTTTTGAAGTCACTAAGTATACAAGTACATACACATTTGAGAGATTGAAGTCCGTATGTGAGCTAAATAATTGTGACAGTGGCCATTAATATACCAATCACAATTTTAATTGGTATATTTAAATAATAGTGGAATTTCATTTGTTTTGAGGTATTTAGTTTTCGTCGGCAATAAAGTCAGTAAATCTGTTTATTATCAGTATATTTATTTTTTTGTGAATACTAGTAACTTGATTTCAAATTATGAACCTAGTATTAAAAATATAGCACTTATCTGGATGTATATACAATTTTATTAAATTACGATTCTACTTTAGATTTCCAATCTCCGAAGTGAATCAATTAATGAATTAAAATCCCATTAGAAATTTAAAGCAAATTACTCCAACGGATGCACAAAAGTAACTACGAATCAGTTCCTGTTTCCTATAAATCATTGGAAAGAGTTGCTTTCGTATTCTAAACTAAAAAGATTTCCGTTTTATTCTGGAACTCACTGTTCGCTACCTATTTTCTTTCTTTTTACAATTTCAAAGTACAAATGTCGATAGATAAATAAATGAGACAGCCTCGATGGCGTAGTGGTCACAAACTCTACTGTCGATTATGAGGTCCCGAGTTCGATCCCTAAATGGGGCCAAAAGGGTTATTGCATTTTTCCTTTAAGAATTTTCTCAAAGACAGCTTGCAGTCTGGATCTGTACCCGCTAGACGGCCATAAGCCCTCCTCTATCATAGAGATAATTTTTAATGGAAAAGTTCAATCACACTTTACCTGACCTGGGGATCGAACCCGAGACATCATGATGGGCACTATATATGACAGTCTTGAGGTCCACTACGGCACCGAGGCAGGAGGAGGTGAGGCGAGACACAATAAAAATAATAACGTTTTTTATTATTACCATGCCTATGTTCAGCAGTGGACATCCTATGGCTGAGATGATGATATTATTACTAGCTGTGCCCTGCGGCCCGCGTAGACATCGTTCCCGTGGGCATATCGGGAAAAATTACCTGTATGTGTTATTCTAGGGTCAAAGCCTAACTAATTTCAATCGGTTCAGTAGTTATGGCGTGAAAAAGCAACAAAAATCCATCCATCTTCACAAACTTTTGCATTCATAATATTAATAATAGGAGCAACTATGCGATTCATCGAATCATCATTCATCGAAGCCACCAGCCATCGAAAGTTTTCTTCGTCACCAGTCAGTTCATTAATAGTAGGAAGTTGGATAAAACTTTCGGCTACTACTTTTATGATAATTTTGCTAATTAGAAAGTATGTACTTAATTTTAATCAAATAATAATTAATATTTATATACCTATGTCCATTTATATAAAGAAAAGGGGAGATGATGTACTGGCTTCTCGAAAATGGCAAGCTCAAATTAGGTCTCATTAGGTCCACATACGTCAGCGATTTGTTGTCAATATTGTTGTCTCGGTCGCACTTTGGTCTTAGGTACGTCTTTCTATCTTTTTTATTCATTTTAAGTCACTGTGCCAACTTCACACTGAGAAAATTGCACGTGCCATTTGTTGAGTAAGCGCTGGGAGAACGTACCCTATCTCCCCTTTTCTTTATATCAGTGCCTACGTCACCTGACTGTTCTTATTAAACAGACCCCGTTTGATAATATTGTGGGTTGAATCCTTTTTGCTGAACTACTTCCTGTTGTTTCAGAAATACAAACTGCAGTATGAAGGTGAAACAAGCTGAAGTTACGCCTGCTAATCAGTTTCAGAGACTTAACCGAATGAACTTTGCTAACTCTAAGTGGCTGTTCATTTGCTGGTTTATCTGTGAAACTTGAGAGGTTCAGAGCTAGGTCCTAGGTACTATACTGAATTTAGCTGATTAAGAACGGACTTGTTTTACAAGTATAAAGAGGTAGGTAAGCATCTGCTCCTTACTATATTCCTGCTAATATTATATATGGGCAAGTTTGTGAGGATGGATGGATGGATAACACTAGATACGAGTAGATAGCAGATAACCTATATTGTTGACCATTTTCTTAACCACAAATATATATTTCTAAGGCAGACTTAATTTTCTTATACCAAAATTGTAGCCAGAAACTTCCTGTTTTGAAACGGTTAAGCAAAACCCAACCTGGTTTGCCGACCAAAATTACTGCCTAACTAATAGGGGTACCGCGATGTGGTTATAATAATATTATGCTATTTTCTTCAAAGCAGCCGCTCGAATAATTTCAAGTTATTACACTGGAAAATTAGGAGAATGAGACAACCCTGCCGTGAAACTCGCACGAAGCAGTCCTTTTCAAATAAGCAGTTTGCAAAAAATTCTCGTGCACTTAAAATATAGGTATATTCGGTGAACGGAAAACACTTGAAAGTATTCCTGAAAATAACCCAATATACCGATTATGCTGCGCATGCCGATGACGCTGTAAACTAGTCGACCGTCGACGTCAAGACGGCAATATGGCGAATGTCAGATAAAATCCAGTGATTGATGTGTTAAAAAATGCCGTCAGGTATTTTATCATACTATTTTAAACTATATATTTAAAGTAAATCTAAACATTAACAACGAATAAATTCAGAAAAGCAATTATTATGGTAGGTTCCATACATGCAATAAGAAAACATTAAAGTGATTTACAATATTTTTTTTCTTATGATAGTGAGTGACAAGACGAGCAAATCAGGTGCCTGATGGTAAGCATCA
The DNA here is from genome assembly GCA_947063395.1 of Hemistola chrysoprasaria. Lineage (NCBI taxonomy): Eukaryota > Metazoa > Arthropoda > Insecta > Lepidoptera > Geometridae > Hemistola > Hemistola chrysoprasaria. The sequence goes on along the minus strand of OX346716.1, from coordinate 12,720,276 downwards.
TGATTGCCCATATCAGACATAGTGATACCCAGTGTTTAAAAATTCAAAATTTTGCGCGGCACTGCACTGCGCCTGTCACCCTGAGATATGAGTTGTTGAATCTCATCATGCCTAGTAATTTCGCTGGTAACATTGCCCTTCATACCGGAACACAGTAATGTTTACATATTACTGCTTGGCGGATGAATAACTGGCAAAGGTGTGGTACTTCCCCAGGCGGCCCCCTGCTAAAGAGGCCTACCACTACAAAATAAATGTTAGAGTTATTCAAAGTTGGCAGTATAATAGCTTCGAGTATGAGTACAAGAATACTGCCTAGTGTTCCACATCCATAAATAATAGTATTTATAAAAATCTCTTCAACTAAACCTCATACGACAAGTATTTTTTCAATGTAATATTCTATAAGATTTTCATGAAATTTATGCAAGGGAAGGTATCATCAAGAAAATCCTTTGCACAATTCGTCACGTAGAACACAGTAAATTGGCTTCTTCTACGTTTTTGAATTATTAAACAGCCTTATATTTAGTCTATTTTTTTTGCATTAATCCGTTATTTCACCGTTATCACATTATTTTATCTGTAACTTATTTAAAAGCGCGTGGATTTTTCATACTCTATACTCCATACATAGTTTACATATTCCAAACACCCGTATTTAAGAACAGTACTGAAATAGCCTGAACGCATAGGGCCGCTAAATTCCATTGGAAACAATTACCTACCGTGACGAACGCGGTGAGAAATTCCTTACTTAGCACAGTACCTAACATAATTGTTCTCTTTCCAATTAGATTTGCCGGCCCTATGCGTTCGGGCCATCATAGTATTGTTCTTGAATACGGGAAAAATAAAACTCAAGTTACAAATTGAGCAAGCTGTGTACGCGCTAAATAATGCAATTTGAATTTTAATTCATAAGTTTCATTGTTGGCTAAATCGGTACAGGATACTAGTAAGTAAAATTTGCACATGTATAATACTTGGGTTTTATAGACTGGTTTTAAAATGTCATGTTATAGTCAAAGTGATTCGTCTTCCATAAAAAATTAAAAACCACAAATACTAAGAAATAGAGAACCATTTTCCATTCAATTGTTTGTGGTTGCCTCTGGATTTGGGATTTATTTGCGCGAATACGACATATTTTGTTAAGGAAAAACGTATGATTGCTTCATATTTAAAAAAGAACATTACCATAACCTAACTACTTTTTTACAATTTTCATAAATACGAAGCAACTGTAAGGTTTTCATTAACCAAATATGGTTTGACGCAAATAAAGGCCAGATTAAGAGCCAACCACAAATAATTGAGTTGAAAATTATTTCCTATTTCTTCATATTATTTGCGTATTTTCCTTTGTATGGAAGACAAACGCCGTTAATACGTAACTGTAGTATTGCTGTTATCAATCTTATCAAAAGATTTTATTCTCTCTTATTCAAAAGCTTTCAAGTTCATTATTAGTTGATAGTTCAGTAGTTGCATTCAAAACTCAGTGTTAGTATTTTTTTTTATGATAGTGAGTGGACAAGACGAGCAAATCAGGTACCTGATGGTAAGCATCATGATCGCCTATATCAGACACAGTGCCACCCACTACAAAAATAGTAATTTAATCAATATTACCAGCGTAATTACTGGTCATGATGAGATTCAACAACTCATATCTCAGGGTGACAGGCGCAGTGCAGTGCCGCGCAGAATTTTGAATTTTAAAACACTGGGTGGCACTGTGTCTGATATGGGCAATCATGATGCTTACCATCAGGCACCTGATTTGCTCGTCTTGTCACACACTATCATAAAAAAAAAATAAAAAAAATCTACTCTCGCATATAATGAAACGGGACTATAAACCAATTCCACTGATATCGATATTAAAATAACTATTTTTACGATAGTGAGTTTCTGCACATTTAATAATTACACACATCACTTAATAATCCACTTTAATCCGATATAATAGAAACTCGATAGATATTATTCATGTACATCTTAGACAAGTTGTACGCCAATATGGCCGATCACAGCTTGATCAATTGTAATCATTATTAACTCTCACCACCTATGACCTATGGTACAAATAAATTGAATTGAATCGACAGCCTCGTAGGCTCATATGGTAGTAACGTGGACGGTAACGCCGCGCCGACGTTCGTATGAAAGGATGCTTACTGGCTATCTTTGACTCTGGTCAGAGTTCGATCTGGGACGTAAAGTAGTAATTTTAACGTAATATTACTTACCAACTACTTTTTATTCGAACCAAAATTCTGGCACTATAACTAACTCCAACCAGGAGTAAAGCGAGGCGTTTGATAATTTCAGCGCTAATTAGTTTCCACGAATCGGTAGCAAGAACAACACGAAGACTGACCTCTCAAGTGATTACCTAATTTAAACCGTATTTTGTGGAGAGCAAAGTTGTTTAATCAATGAATCAAGGGGAACGCAAACATGGGACGGACAGATGAATATACGAGCGCACGGAACCCAAAGTGGAACGATTACTTTGCCAAATGAGTGGAGCATTTTAAATGAAGATTAATTGTTTATGTTTGTACATAACATTGTTTCAGGTGTTTCCGTGGATAGGTGTTTGTCAACACCGTATTTGTAATTCAGAAGAATTCAAAGCTGAATGAATGAAAGAGAACTCCTTATTGATACTACACTATAACAGATATCAAAGGAGAGACCTTAAAACTAGAATGAAGTAACAACTGATGGCCTTATCGCCTCCAGACAACCATGTGACTGAACTTGGTGACATAGTAGTCGCAAGTTCTATTGCCGATCATGAGGTTCCGGGTTCAATCTCCAGGTCAGGCAAAATGATATTAGATTTTTCTATTAGGAATTATCTCACTGACAGCTTGGTGTCTGAAATTGTGCACGATATAATAATAACAGCGGTCTAACCTATATCATAATTTTCCAAGTCAGAGAAACGATTTGCTCTCGCTATTTAGTTTAGAACTTAGCAGTTAAAGATAGAACCTTGGAATAGGGATACGAAACAACAGAGGAAAGCTATCAAACTACACTAGACGGTAAGTGTTGCAGTGACACACTTAGAACTTAAACCATAAGTTTTATAAGTAGAGCTCGAGAGATACCGTGAGTTCGAAAATATACCTCTACAAGAAGAACGTACAAGAAACATAGGGTTTAATTGTTTAACTGCTAAAATGGTACAACGTATAATTTTGGTGCAACCAGAGATTTGGCAAGCGGTAGATCATTAGCGGTAGACCAAGTTAATTGGTCTGCCTTATTTTGTTCTTATTTATTACAATATGGTAGAAACCATGGGACCGTGGGTTGTGCAGACGAAAACTTTATTCAGAGAGTTATCCAGGCACCTAATAGAAACCATAGGTGACCCAAAAACTGGCTGCTACCTCGGCCAGCGAATAAGTTTAGCCATTTACAGAGAGGTAACGTAGTCTGCAGCTTTTTGGACGGGTAGGGACCTGTATGGGGCGACCTCAATGATATTATTTATAATTTGTTTAATAATTTAGTCTAGCTTTCTATTCTTAAGGTGTTGTGTAAATAGTTTATTATTATTCTTTTAAAATACAACACTGTATTGTAAACATTATTGCTATTTAACTGAGAAACTTGCAATGAACAAACTTAGAAAATTATTCCACAGCTCTAAGTCTCTAAGTTAAGTTTAACAAGCTCACAATAAATATAAGTTGGTAGCTTAAAACAATAAATGTAATTTCTGGGCTCACTTCTAATAACTTCACGACCCGTTTTATATTCCCGTCAAGCAGTTAAACGGCTCAATGCCTTAATTTCGTAAATAAGCAAATATATTTTATGAGTACACTCCGACATTGTTTATCGCCCATTACATTGTACTGAGAGACCGTAAATTCTTTTGAAGGTGTTACGAGTAACGATCTAATAATTCGTAAGTTTAAAAATGACTTTTTTTTCCTTTTAATGGCAAAAGTGACAATCCAGGAGATTTTATGCACTCCTCTTGAAGAGCCCCATGTTGTGGTTCTTCTTCTAAGACGGGCACTCTTGACAGAATGGTTATTATTACTAAGATGCGTCATCTTCACTTTGGATCCCTCTGATAGCTTTTTCGATATAACGCCGTTTCTCACGAATTATAGCGTTGCGAGAGCGCTGTGTGCCTTACTGTAAGATCAACATAGCGCCACTAGCCATGGAGAGGGCTCGGAATTTCTCTGCGAGATCGAATCAGAAACGAGGTTCACGAACACGAACGAAAGTTACCGATATATCCCAGCGGATTAGCTTCGCTCCGCCGCCGGCCAGCCTTCCGCTTACAACCGGACTGAAAGAAATTTATGGGGGAGGCCTATGTTCAGCAGTGGACATCCTTTGGCTGAGATGATAAGAGTGCTGAACTATAGATACCTCCGTAGCCATTTCTATAGAATGTTCTTTTCTGGCCGAAGAACTTCAGAACTTGCATCTGCACAGTCGACGAGAGTCTATTTTTGATGTGTCATGTTGTGGTTATCACCACTTTAAACTGGGGTATGTATAGGTTCACTTGTACCATTAAACTTTACAGGTAGATAGGAATGTGTAATGTATCGATAGGTACACTGTTGCATGTATGGCGAGCTTAAGACTAAGTACTTCTCACTTCCCGATTCCTACTATCCCAGAAAAATTGAATGCTTATTTCTTTCAAAATTGCTTTTATTTTTGCCAAAAGGCTAACTACTGAACCAATTGGAATCTGGCTGAAATTTGGTATGAAGATAACTTTGATTCTGGAATTGCAGTTAAGAAACTTTTAAATAGATAAAAGCGCGGCACAGCTAGTTACAGACAAAATTCGTCGATTCAGCCCAATGGGCCGAACCTGTTGTGGGACAAAAAGACGAAGGAAGGCATAACACAAGATTAAAAGCCACCTCAGACATGCCACTTTAAGCATCGGCGATCGCAACTGTACCGATGCTCCATCGCAGTTTGACAACTTCCTGCGTTCGAATGCGGTATCGAGCGTTTTAGCAATGCGTGCGGAGTGCAGCGTTCAGCTGTATCGACCTTCCGAAGAGCGCCTCAGTCGCCGCGTTTGTCGTATTAACTGTGCAGTAAGGAGTGTTGGTCGCTGCATCTAGCTTCTGAAAACGGCTAAATCGCCGATCACCTCTGCTAAAAGTAGCATGTCTGCTGTGGCCCTTGTTAAAAATAAAAAATAAGGTATCATGTAGGTACCTCGGTTATTATTATAGAAAAGACTACATAAACTTATGGCAATTTAAAGACACACTTAAGAATTAATGGAAATGAACGTAGATTCTCTGACAAATACTGATGTTCTTGCCGTTCGTTGAAGTGCTTATCCATTTATCTTTGTACCAAAGTTTAGGCAAACACGAGAGCATAATACTGTAGGTTACTTATTCGAATAGGTATATATCTATTTGAGTTAACTTATAAATATGATTATAAGTAGTACTTTTAGATGGTTAACATTGTAATATTTAATTTTTCTCTGTATTTTGTGAAATGAAATCGACCTTAAATACTTCAAGGAAAGCATAACTCACCAGCTTTGAATTACTCACACCTGCATGACACGGAATTGAATTTTTCTACGTTATTTTTTCTTTTTCGCGAACGAAAAATGCATACATATTTTTACGTTCTACTTCTAACACCCTTGTAGGGCGTGTATCCATGTCTCTTGTATCACTGCTAGCGCGGATCCCTTTGTTTCTGACATTCTTTCCTGTCTCTCGTCATTCATACTGCTTCCCGCAAACTCTTTTGACTTGTACTGTCCATAGTCGCGACATTCAGCTTAATTTTCTCCGCCACGAGCACTGCAAATTAATGTTTACGTTAAATATATAAAACAATTCCTACCTCATTTCATGTAAGTGTTACGACTAACGACACCCAATAAAAGCCAACAACTTGATACACTAATATCTGTTTAATCGTTACATAAAAAATAATTGCACCTCTCGACCCCTTTATTACAACCAATTCTGTGTGTCATAACAATATGATTTTTGGGTCGCGTGACCCCAGAGCTCTGCCAACAGAATATTTCCCTTATCAGACCCCAAATGGATTCATAAAGTGAGCATTACACGGCCAAATTGCTCGCACAGACGTACGTTACGATTTGAAAGCTCCGTCCTTCCTGAAGAAGCGTTTAGGCGAAAAGGGTTGCTAAATAATCCAACCTAGGTTAATAATGTAGACAGTTTTCATTAGACCCCGTATATTTTATTTTGAAGCTACGGACGGTACACAAATTACCCGCTTAAACCTTTGCAGCCATGGTAAAGTCTTGAACTGTGTTTTATTTCGGGCGTAAAAAATTGTGCCTGTTTCAGAAAAATGGGAAATCTACTAAAATATATTAAACTAACGAACTACTTATAATATTGTTTTATATAAAACATTCGTTCGATTCTAAAAGATACATACAAAAAATCTGAAAAATACGACTATCTGCCAGTTACGTACTTATTATACACAGCAACTCTGCGGAAGAAATATCTGATATTATTTATTTTTTATAAAAACACAAAATACTTAAGAAAACAAGAATATGTCTAATACAAATAGAGAAACACGCAGAATAATATATTAATATAGATACTCACTACTTTCTATCATATAATATTATATCGCAACCGCGTAGTACACACTGCGTTGTAAACTCAACCCAACTCAACAATAACAACGGCTTCACAAGTACAAGTTCCCCGAACCCGTTTATCTTACGAGATAATTTAAGGAGGAATAATTTCGCAAGACGGACTAATTAAACCTGAATTAATTATATAGGAAAACATAAACAAGTGTCGGATGGTATAGGGGGCCTATAATGAACATTCTTGCCTCTCTCTCAACAGTTTGTCTATTGTGCCAACTGAGTTAAATTAGTCTTTATTTAGGCAGTTGAGAACAATGTATTGCCTGGTTTCTACCACATAATAATCTACAGAAAGTCGGCTCCAGTAAGTTTTCGATTACACCTATAAAGACCTATCCGCAAGAGTACGCTGACGAACGAAACATACCGACATAGCCCAGCGCAATAGCAAGTTGAAATGGCAATGGGCAGTGCACATAGCACGTAGAAATGATAGCCTATTGGGTTGTTAGGTTGGTACGGTTCACGAATGAAGACAAGGAAGTGCAGTGTAGAACTTTCAACTCTTTCTTTTATCTGTGGATGACCTACAAGGTGGATAGACGACCTAATAAAGACCGCAAGAACACGCTTTATACAAGGCGCTTGCAACTAGATGGTCTAGATGGAAATCCATGAGGTCTATGTCTAGCAGTGGACGTCTTGCGGTTTAAGTGATGATGATTGTTCGCTAGAGTTGGCTCGGGCACTGAAATCCTGGGAGCTGAAGCATCGAACGTGTCATCGCGACTATAACTATATTAGACCGCTTAATTGAGTCCGCGCCTGAGAGGTGAGAGGTACAGGTGAGAGGAGCGGGCAGGAGGTGCCTGCCGCCCGCACCTCTGCGGTCCTACGCACGTTTACCCCGCAGATGAGGACTTAATTAAGCGGTCTACCTATAGACACCGAATGGTTTGCAGTGACATTCATCGTAAAGCATCTAACGTATCTGAGAGGTTCTGAGTTTTTGTTTAACAATTAACAAGTTCAAAAGTTCGTACACAATAAACTTCATTGTGAAGCTACGCATCTTTTCTTCTGTGTGTTTTTGTGATTCTACCGTGAATCTTCTGTACTGAGAATAAATGAATTTACCTACCTACATCATTGTTCCACGTTAATTCAAAGTTAATTGGACTGTTTTACTAATGAGAGGATGTGATATTTGCCATTCTCAGTACCCTTTAAAAACAAACAAAAGGTTGTCTAAATATCAATTATTATTATACCAGGGATTGCAAAAGTAGTTAGTTATAAAAACGATCTAAGTTTTTCGAAGACCTTTTGCATAAAACCAACCGTAGTAATAGAGAGGAAGCCAACCTCAAAGGAATTTGACCCAAACCTAGGTATAAAAAAATTACCAAATTGTTGTTCCGTATTGCCTTGTTCCCTCTTAATATAAGTAGCCCACTCAATAAATTGGGTAAGTATATCGCCATCAAGTCGCCAACTTATACCTAATACTTTTTTGAAGTATTCATCACTATCATCGTCAGCCCATAATCGTCCACTGCTATGCCTCTCCTATGGCATACCACTCAACTCGATCTTGTGTTCTCCTCCAACCACCCAAAAACCACCTTGCGTATATCGTCGATGCATCTAGCTCTCGTCTCTAGAACACGCTTACCCCACTGGTTGTCGATTCTGCCGTAAATATGACCGGCCCATTGCCACTACAGCTTGCTAATCCTCTCGGCTATGTTAGCCCCTTCGCCCTTATCATTTATTTATTTTGTTTTTTAAACTCTTCATGTTTTTAAATATATAATTATTTAAATATTACGCATGATTGAGTCATATAGCTAAAAGGTAGCATTACATCTTAAGACGCTAAAATTAAACTATCAAAACTTTAGACTGTATATAGAACATAACCTACTCTATATACTTAGCTTTCTCTAAGCCTCGAAATGCTAAGTATGGCTGAGGGTTTTTTAATGAGATTATGTAGAGGATATTGTTCCGAACTCCGAACCAAGTGGGCACTTAATCGAGTGATAATAGCACTTTGTAAAGTCCGAAAAAAATCTTTGTAAAAAAAAAAATAACCGTCCACTTCAAACGAAATTTAAACATTAGCATGTAAACCCCTCTTAATGAACGGTTAAACCATATTACGAGTAAATATCATATGAGGTGGAGCCAAAAAGACCTCTCTGTTTAACTTTTTGACGTAGACACACATTGAAATATCTACTTGAGATAGCCAGATATTAATATACCTACATATTTTAATAAAATCAGTTATTTACAAAACAATTTTTTATAATGATAAATAATTGACTAAAAGCCTCGACTCGTTGTTTTTTTTATCATCGCATACGACACGCGTTTCACGAAAGCGCGCTAACGGCGCCGTAGATTTGAAAAAAAATTATAACTGGATTGTGTTCGATTTGCGTTTGAATCGTATCGCATCTGCATGTACGCATCATCTACAAAAACGCACTGTGCAGAGTAAGTTTACATAATAATATATAGGTAATAGCTTTTATGTTGAGTTAATTACTTTTTCACTTCTCTTGCTCAAAAAGTCCGTCATTGCTGAAGAAGTCTTTTTAATTCTCATTTTAATATGAGCTCGCTGGAACTTGTGAGTAATTCCATTCATCTTCGTCATCATCTCAGCCGTTGAAAGTCTAATGCAGAGCATCATAGGTCCCATAAAGGGGGGTTAGCGAACGCAGTTAGATGGTTTAACGCAAAGGACGCTGCTTTCCGTCCTCTGGATCTGATAAGCCTTAGTTCTTACGGCAACCACGAGTAGTAGAGGGTGGGGTACTATTCTAGATTTGGTAACCATACCTACGGCGGAGTAATTCGTTTATCTGACCCTTATTCTACCGAGATAATGCTATTTTCAAAAATATAAAACATCGATCTTCCTAATTTCAGTGTGGAATCTGAAGTATTCCTTTAAGGTAAAAAGATGGAATGTAATAACTTTTTCATAGAAGTTATTTTTTCGAGATATATAAAGCTCTATAATAGCAAAGCATTTCTTATTATTAATTTTATTTAAGTGTGGTTTACATTAATAGAGACAGTGATCCAAAGGGAAGGATCATAATACGAGTATGTATAATGGTAGTTTAATAGTAAAATCACTAAAAAAATAATCAAAACAATCACTACTTTCCCCTGTTGCTAAACGGTCGCGGCCTATTTCGTAAATTCTTCTGCCTTCTACATTTCAATAGCCTACATTCCCATTCATTCCCACTACCTTTCAACCCCCCAAAATAACGAGGAGCTCAATTCCGACTAATAAACTTATTCGAACTGAGAAAGTGGACTGCCCTCAGATTCCGGATTAGTTTGCACGTCACGTCTGCCCGTAGCCTTAGCTTCTTTTTCCGTTATGTCGACTGAAATTAATTCATGCAAATTAGCCTTGGAGTGTTCCAAAACGGGCTTAATCTTATCTTTGGCATAATTGCATGGGGAACGCAAATAGGGACTTATATTTTTTAAACAAGCGCTTTATATTTTAAACGGACGGTTTTTTTGCTACCAACCAATTTAGGATGTCCTGTAAGTAAACCTTTATTTTAATAAAAAAGTGGGCCAGAGCTTTTGAGTGAGCATACACGTTTAAGGCGTCTATTACACGTTACATTTTACTGACAGTTTTGCTATTCACGGCTATCATCATAGCTGTTCCCTGTTAAACAGTGGGTTTCCTTAGCATAGGCCCCATTTGGAACATAATTGCCAAGAAAAACTTATTATATCAGTGGTATATAGGCTATTGCGCACCATATAGGCGGCTGAAGGGAAATCCTTGCGATTAAATTTCTATATTCAAAGGTATTCACAGATTAATCAAAACGCCGGAATAAAGGCTTCAGTCAACTGAAATGTATCCTCAATCATTGAAGAACTATTACTGTTCCATTAAATACTTGTACAATGAAGAGAACCTCAACAATAGCATTTAATACCATGTTCCCAAAGATCTGTGTCTTGCCACAATACGTCTAACAATAAAACAATGGCACGATTCCCAGCGTAATAAATATAAAGCCTTTTGGTAAGAAGATAAGAGAATGAATGTAATTACTGCCTGATGTCTCAACACCCTTTATTCTATAGAGCGGATTTATGCTCATTGTAACTAAAATAGAAATAAATTGTGCAATGATATCTTCATTTAGCGACCTACACTATATTATTTTTGTAGCGTCCGTGATCCAGCGGGAATATGCCCGGCTTTAAATCCAGAGTACCTGGATCGAATATCACTCATTGTTTGAGACATTTTGTTAAAATAATTATTATGTAAGGTATGTACGTACACATTATCTGTTACATATTTATAACAGGACCTACTCTACTCTTCTCAGACAGACCTACTTAAGTATAAGAGAAAAAACTAAAAAAAAAATTGTTAATTGTTGTACGAAAAATTTCAATAATAAATAATAAATAAATTCATATATTTTAGGCAGGTCTCTGGTGTGTATAATAAATTAAATGCACCAGAGACCCATATTAATAAATACCTTACAGACTAATATACATAAAAATATAAAACAATTATTATAAACTACAACAAACTTTCAAAAACACACTAAACTAATTGGGCTAATCGAAGTCAGCTGTAACACACAAATAAGCTTCGGTCAATTAACACAATAAACTTTATAAAGAGGTCTCGTAAAGACAAGGAACTGCTTTTGAAAAAGAGAACTCAAAAGGCAGTAAGTGTAGTCAAGATTGCTTCCTTCCTGAGGCAATGCCGCGCGTGACCCAGTGTCACACCACCCCAACAACGGCTTATCCGGACAGATAAAACAAAGAAACAAGCCGCTATTCACAACCTTTTCAATTACTTAAAATATAAAGATAAGATTTAAAAAATACTAGAATAGAATAGAAAACATTTATTCATTACCACAACTACTCGTAAGTACAATAATAGATAATAAGCTTAATTTCTATGGTTACAATAGTTATGTACTAAATAGGTAAGACTATAGGTTAGGGATTATATACTTAAGTTCAATTTACTAGGTGGTAACGAAAAGGACATAGCACAACACTATAATGCTACATGTAATTACGTAAAATAAAGACAACTATAATGATCTAGAAAATAACAATACAAAGATTCAGTAATAAATCCAATACAATGCAAATAAGTTTTCAGTGCCTTATTTTTCTGAGTTTTTTTTTCTTTGCGTTTTTTTTTTTATATATGAGAACAGGTTTGGATGTATATTTTATATCTTCAAAAATGTCGGTACATGTGAGCGAGAGGGCGAATTTGCTGAACTCCGCTTAGTCCTCCTTAAGTTATTATGAAAAGATTTTGAATTCTGAAGTATCTACCACATAAACAAATAAATAAAAATGATGGGCATTTTGTGATATAAAAATTACAGGTTTTTACAAAATGCATATTACTAATATGCATTTACAAAATGCATATTACTAATAATATTTTGTGATTCGTGTAACTCTTTTGCTTCTTTGGCTGTCTGGGGAAGTACCACACCTTTGCCTTTTTTTTTCATCCCCCAAGCAGTAATGTGCAAACATTACTGTGTTTCGGTCTGAAGGGCAATGTTACCAGCGAAATTACTGGGCATGACAAGATTTACTGGGCAACTAATATCTCAAGGTGACAGGCGCAGTACAGTGCCGCGCAGTTTTGAATTTTAAAACACTGGGCGGCACTATGTCTGTGTGTCACCGCAGCGTAGGACGCAATGGACCGACGATCTAATAAAGACCTTACAACCGGACTAAATGGGAATCTATAACATGGGAGGAGGCTTATGTCCAGCAGTGGACATCCTACAGCTCAGATGATGATGAATCACCAATTTTGAGATGATGGCTATGTTTTTTTAACATTATATATCCATCTTAGGTACTACGAGCAGGTACCTAGGTAATATCTAATTCTGGATATCGCATTGGAAAACCAACTTGGCTTGAAATAATGTTCAATTTATTCAAATTTTCATGGAAGTTCTGTAACTAGTTAGCACGTATGGTGAGTTTATAATGAGATCAGTGCATGAGGCAGGCCTTTCACGGCAGGAATCTAGTTAGTGGGCACCGCTCTGTAAACGACCTCTCTAACTCTTTTGATTTGGAACTCAGACTTCATTTGGCAAATGAATTCCCTTCTTTTTCGTCGACAACCAGGTAAGTAGGTACTTACATAAGGCATCCTTAGCATATTTTTATTATGAATATCATTGATATAAAGAAAAGGGGAGATAGCCTTCTCCCAGAGCTTACTCAACAAATGGCACGTGCAATTTGCTCAGTGTGAAGTTTGCACTGTGACATATAATGAATAAGAAAGAATATAAAAATAGATAGACGTACATAAGACAAATGTGCGACCAAGACAACAAGATTATTCGCTCGTACGACCTTACTTTACTGACGTATGTGGACCTAATGGGACCTAATATGAACTTGCCAATTTCGAGAAGCCAGTACCTCATCTCCCCTTTTCTTTATATGAATAACCACAATACTCAATTTTAAATTCGAGGTCAACGGCCGGACTGTACCATTTTTTGTAATATTCTCAATTTTGACGTTTTTGCTACCTAGTACTTGTCCAAGTTGTTGGAAAGAAAATCTCAGATTGTCTATCAATCACCTTACATAAATCGTCCTTAGTATACCTATTTTCGTTATTTTTTTAACTCTCCCTGATTTCCTCTCGGGTAGGCCAAGCCATTCTCTATGCCATTCTGTCATACCCCACAGCATTGCTAGAGTTTACTCAGATTTTAAGATCCGGCTTGAAGGACCAAAAACAAAGATGTGTGGATATTTGAGGATGTTACTGAGTGAAAGAGAGGTAATTGGTTGAGAGTATGTTATATTGGTAATTGTTTGATATGTTAAATGAGTCGCTTGTGAATGATGAGGTGATTGATTGCGAACTGGTGAATTTAGGCCGCAGCAACATGATTTGCAACCGCAGCAAGACGCAGGTTCAATGTTTGGCCGGCTTGACCGTACAGACAGCTTTAGCTAGCTATGCTCTAGCATTTACTTACTTTAGTAGAGATAAGGGAATGTTGTGCAGTTCTTCCCTTGTCTCGTTGTTCTAGTAATGATCGCAAGTACTAATCCTGGGTTTGACTCCCTGGTTAAACAAAGTGTTAGAATCTTCCATTTCGATTTTTTGAAAAACAGCCTGGACTGGTTTGGAGAAAAACACTTGCATTCTCGCGAGTATTAAAAGATAAAGCGTTTAGATACTTATTAACTTGCTATCGTAAACTTTTTGGCAATAAGCAACCACTAGCGCAAGCCGCAGCGGCTATAAATTCAACCACGAACCTAAAAGCTTACAGGAACCTAAACAATGCTTATCACGTGTCTACAGCAGCTGTACACATATGTACTTTATACCAACTCCGCTTATTGAAAACTAAAAACTAGTGAAAAGCGCGAACATTTTCGCCCGCGCCCTGCCGCAATGCTTTCTACAATTGCCACTCCCGTAAAAGGCTCGATATCTTGAACTGTATCGGATATGAGATTTGAGATTGCTACCGAGTGCAGTTTGTTGCTCAATTTTGAAACTAATAATGTGTGGATAAAAAGCTATTGCTATTACCAAGGTAAGGGCAAGACTTAGGCTAACAGCCTCTGCACGTTGAGTTTTTTTATCATTGCCGAGGACGCGTTTCACGAACGCGCGCTAAAGGCGCCTTGATTTTCAAAAATAAGTGATTTTGTTCGATTTGCGATTGAATCGCGTATACGCGCAGCATCCGCGTTTCCTCTGCTCCTTGGCTAAGTAAAGGCTGAAACTTTTTAATTAAACCTTATTACTATGGTTCGGTCAAGATACTCGTAATATTATCTTCCTAAAGTACCTACCTACCAAATATAAAAAAGTTTTATATGTACGGATAGGTATGTCTAAAGCAATGACTATTAATATAGTAATTAACGTCATAACTTGATTAGTTTTAGTCACAGACCGTAAATAATTTATCGTGTCGCACTAATCGCCGCTTCCTTTTTTTTCATATTTCTTTCATCCTTATGAAAATAAGGATTTTCATTTATTCTTGTTACATTAATTAAGTGGGAATTAGTCGTTTCATTAAACTTCAAATAAAATCATAATATCTTAAAACCCACATAATAAGTATAGTAAGTATAACACATTATGTAATAAATTTATCTATATAGTACTAGCGTAATTCCCGCGTCCTCGATCCCGTCGGAATTTCTAGAATTCCTTTCTCCATTCTTACTCCAATCTGTGTCCATTCTCTAGGTCAAACTCAAACTCAAAAATGCTTATACAATTAGGTCACAATCTGACCCTGATAATCAATTAAGATAAACTGTAATGAATCTACCGTTTATTCGAAAATACCTCTACAAGAATAACGCACAAGAAATTTGTAGGGCTTAATTTTTCAACAGATAGTTTTACAATATTTGGTTTAGTTACATTCGTTTGTTTGGAAGGTGCCGCGTGGTGGTTATGCAGAATTTTCAAGGTTGGCGGGGCTGGCGTTTATGAGTGAGTGTGTCATTCAGGACTGAATTTTATATATAGAGACTACTAGGGCCAGAATTTACGCAGCTTAAACGTCTGTTTAAACTACCATTAATCAGCTTTATCCCATAAACCTGAGAAAAAGTCGTCTAAACAGACGTAATAAACTTAGTGAACTTTGGCTTGGACTCATGATTTATGTCCCCAATTCGCGATTACGCAAGAGCGACCTGTCCGAAGTTGGTGAAATATATAAAATATGAAAAACAACATTTACATCAGCCTTTAGCATTCCAGTCGCGTCGACAACTCCGGTAACATTTCACGGAGTAAGACACTTTACCGGACTAAATCATGTGGGTCCGGTGCGTGTGCGTGTCTTGACATAAGTGCTGGAAGTAAGGTGGGTATAATATGGACGGATAGGTACCTACTTATATACTTTTGATATTAAGTAGGCTACTGGGATCTGGGGAAGGCCAAGATCGCGCTAGCCAACGTAGATATCGATTTGTAGAATCGGTACATAAATTTTGTACAGATCATGAAAAATTCGCGTTTAAGTTTAAAGAAAACTAAAAATTAGTTAGACTGTAAAATTCTTCAATTTATAAAGAACAAGGTGTACCTCAGGTTTCATCCGCGTAGTCATCGTTCCCGTAGTAACGGATAAAAAGTACCTATATGTTATTCCAGGGTCTATAAGCTACCTACATATCAAATTTGTGCCCAATCGTTTCACTGTCTTTTACGCCAAAACTACTGAGTCTTGGAGTAAAAGAGTAACAAACATCCATCCATCCATCCTCACAAACTTTCGAATTTATAATATTAGTAGGACGTTTCTTTCAGTGCTTGTTGTGGGGGTACCGGCTATAGAATAGTACTCCTCCCTCTCTACCCGTGGTTAAAGTAGAGTAGTTAAAAGTGTACTCAGGACCCAGTCCCATAGTTCATAGTGCACTTAAGGTGCCTATAATTGGAGCCAAACTTCCCTCTCGCACATTGCAAGTTAAGGTACATAGGCATGCATTGAATTTACAAAAATCATAAGTTGTGTTTCTCAATCATACCATTTATAATATATTCAACAAAATTTAGTTTTGATATCTATTAATTTAACAGTAGAGACAGAAAAAAACTGTTATTTTATTTTTTCGATCTCCTCCTCAAATAAAAAGAAAAAAAACGAAATATACTTAAAAGCATGCATTGATCTAAAGGTAAACAAATGGAAGGAGCGATTTTGGTACTTAATTCACATTCAGTGATTTTTTATCATCAATAATGTAAATTGCGCGAGCGAGATGGAAGTGTGGCTCCTATAGACGCCTTAACCGGGCACAATCCCAGACTCCTTCATGAGAACGCATTCTTTAAGATATCTATCTACATTCGTATTTTTTTCTGATAATCCAGTGATAAGAAGAATAAGTATATTAATATTATCTGGTGCCTGGAGCAAAGGCTATAAATTTCCATTCAGCGCGGCAATGCCGCCAGCGTCATGAGTACCTTTGCAACGGGTACAATACGGGGAAGGTTATTTAGTTAGGTTTGTTGATTTGTAAACAGTTTTATTCAATAAATAAATATATGCTGTAAATAGGTATAGCCGTATGTATATCCTTGAAGCACTTTTGCCAAAGGACGCGTTGAAGATAGAAAAAATTCAAAAGCTTAATGGAATGGAACGAGCAAATGGCGTGTACCAGTCCCAGTTTTCACCACAAAAGCTGTAGCATAATAAGTACCTACTTCCATTAAAACAAATATTTATAATTATAATGTTAATTGTTATCAAAGTATATAAAATGCTTCAAAATGGTTGAAATAATCAAAACACATAAAGTAACATAAACACTATGTTCTCTATGAAGCTCTTTAATTTAAAATCGCAACAGCAAAAATTGACAGATGGAAAAATGTTTTCCTCCAAGATTAATTAATCATTTTTAGGGTCCCGTACCTTATAAGAAAAAAGGAAGCTTTGGAGGATCACTTCGTTGTGCGTCTAAAAGTTTCAGGAAGTAGAAGATTTCTTGTAACTTTTACTAGGAATACGTTTGAAATAGTAATAACGGAACAACATTTTTAAACACTAAGTTTTATAACTCTAAACTTGTCTAATAAAATATTTTGTGTTATGTTCAAGCCTTCATTATTCCATTAGGAATTATCTCAATGAGTGCCTGGAGTCTGGAACTGTGCCCGGTAGATGGCAATAGGCTCGCCCTATTACATGGGACCAATAACATACTGGCGAAATGTGGGTGTATCTACTATGGGACTGAGTCCTGGGTACACCTCTGCCTACCCCTTCGGGAAAAAGGCGTGAATATATGTTATGATGGCAGTAGGCTCGCCCCTTATTACATGGGAGTTAAAAACAACTGATGAAGTGGATCTCGCTACTATGGAGTACACCTCTATCTACCCCTTCAGGGAAAAGGCATGATGGTATGTTATGTTCATAACTCGGGACAATTTTTCAAGTAGTTACCTCTCATATTTTATACCAAGGCAGTGCAATTTTCCGAGCAATATTGCAGGCGTTGAATAAAATCTATGTAGTGACTGCAACCGGGCGGTGCGCTGGTGACCGCTTTTCATGCGCCGTCTAACGATTTGCTTGCAGTTGATATAGAAAATATTTGTTAAAATACTTCTGGCTTGTATGAGTTATATTGGATTCCGTTCATATTTTAGAAATAGGTATATATAATATTTTTATGCCATAGCACAGAATAAATAATAGTACTAACGTAGCCATAGGTAGCAAACAACCAGACGGGCCGCCTTGGTGTGCGGTTACCGCCGCCTATCATATAGCCGCCTGCAGCACCAGGGTTACGTTGCCGACCCTTCAACACTCTACTCATTCTCCTTTTGAAGAGCCCCGTGTTGTAGCTCAACGGGAAGACAACAGCAGGAAGAACATTCCGCAGCACGTATGTGGCAGAACAAAATCGGAAAATAGTAGTGTTCGACATCCACGTGTAGTCTGATTGTGTTAAAGTTAGTCGTCAATAGAGATCTATTATTATTAATGTTTATAATGCGAAATTATATTATGTATAGGTAGGTAAGCACCTACCTATATTCTATTATGAAGTCATAGTAGGGTTAAATTTTAATCAAAAGCCACTTTCAGCATCTCTATTAGCGTGATCCAACTGGCTTCGAAACCACATAGATATAAATAATATTATGTAGGTAAGATCTCCTTATTCTCAGATGATGAAGTTCTCCCCCAACCCATAAAAGATAATTATAATTATTAGGGTTGCTTACACACGAACAAAACGCGTAGAAAGATTAAGATTCACAGTGAATGCTCGCCGATAGAGCTCGTACAAAACGGCTCGCTTAGATAAGAAACGAGACCCATTCAACAAGATCTCATTGTTGAAATGGTGCTTTAGTTGCGTAATCATAAGGGGAGTTGCAAACGAACCGTAGTGTGATTGGATAATTAGGAAGATCTGATACTGAACATATTATACTCTATATTCATTCTGGAGACAGACATCTGTCGCTTTTCATATATTATGCTCGTACCTACATACTTATAATTGAGATAGAATTATGATTGGGTTCCATTGTAGTTGAGTATGAATAGTAAAATAACATCACGCCTTTTTCCCAAAAGGTTAGAGGTGTACATACCTAGATTGCAGTCCCATAGCGAGCCTATTGCCATTTACCGGGCACAGTTACAGTCCAGGCTGTCATTGACAAAATTCCTAATTGAAAATTCAACAACACTTTTTGCCTGATCTGGGGATCAAACCCGGGAGCTCATGACCGGCAGTAGCGCTTGTATGCACGTGTATGTATGCTTAGTATAATATATAAAATACTGTAGTACATTTTAAAGCACTTACTTGAGTTAAACTACCGCACTTGAACCAATACCACAGAATAAATACTAAAGGGACAGAAGGGACTTTTCTCAAAATCATTTAAATAAATAACAACTCTAACGCCGACACAATAAAGTTCAATACAGCGCCTAACTAATTATCGTTATATTAACTTACAAGCTGCCTCTCTTTCTATCGCGTATCTCTCTGTTCTCTCTGTCCAACCCATACAAATTTTCCCGTCAAGACGGACGCCCCAGTAACTTTTAGCTTCATACCTCTAATGCGGAGTGTCCCAGGCCTGCGCCTATACTTTTTATTATTACCTATAATTTGTTATGAGGTCATGAAAGTACAAATCGCAAATTATACCTTTATCTTACCAACCTACCTATTGCAAAATTAAGGTCATGCCACCCTTTCCCTTTCTACTTACGCTACTAACGTGCCGTTAATTTAAATTAGCTTACAAAACTTTGCACACAAAAGAACCTACGTAATAAAATGTTAATAATAACCATACATCTTTTAACTTCTAGACAAAGAAGGGAAGGTTACATGAAGAAGATATTTACCCCCTAATGTATTCAATTTGACTTATGGAAACAATCGCAAGTAATCTTAGTATGCGGGGACTTTCATAATAACAATATATTACAGAAAACATAAGAAATTCTCTAAATTATCGCTACATCGTAACGGTCGAAATGTCCCAGGGGAAGTCTCTAGGGACCACCTTATCAAAAGTCCGGACGACGCCAAAACTTCATGTTATTTGTTTTTATCGTTCACTTGACCTTTTTATCGGGAGTCAAAATCGGTAGCTAAAGTAATTGTTGGCCCTAGGCTAGATGTTAACTGGTCGTTATCGTTAGGCTCATTGGCTTTAAGTAGATTAGCTGAAAACGGACAATTAGTTCTCAGTACTGTTTTTCTTATAAGTACTTGATTCTTTTTTCTAAGAGTCCTTGTCTTCATACCTATCGCTGTGGTATCAGCCCAAAGAAGTACATTATTTCGATATTTGATAAAAGTCGTAGAATAAAATAATATTATGCCAGGTACATTGGGTAGGGGTTCACATCTCATAACATCTGGATGCTATACCGTGCTTCAGAAGGCACATAGAGCTGTTAATCCTGGCTATTGCCCTAAGTAAATATGATAGACCATATCAGATGCCTTCGTGATCGATTCGTCGTCGGGTGATAAGATGGCTAAGTCTCATGAGTCCGATCATCGGACTAAATAATCGGATCATCCAACTACTAAGATGACGAAGTCTCATTAGTCCGAATCGAACTAATACTAGGCCTATCTGAAAACTCTGAAAATTGTTGGCACAGACTGACTCAACTAGAAAAATATAATTGATGGTTTTTGATATTCTTTAAAATCATACAGACACGAAATTAGCACCTATTTTGGCTCGGTATTAAATTTTTTTTGACTTGTCTTTATCAAACAACTAGGCGTCACAATTAGCATCTGTCGCTTCAGCCCTGCGACAGTCACCATTTCAAAGTTTAAAAGCTAAAAAAATAAAGCTATTTCCACCACTGCAAAATGAGAGTCTTGCGAAAACAATGCGCCCGCCTCTCGTCTTTCAAACGCCTCCTTTGAAATTCAGCTTCAAAGCATGTGCAGCAAAACTGGGTTTTTTGAAATATTGTTCGTAGATTCGTAGCTACTAATGGAACATGAATTTTTAACCTACTTCGGTAAAAGCTCGTAACACACGACATGTAACTGGCCCGTTCAAAGCTTGTTTCCTACAATATCGGTAGGAATATGTGTGTAAGTATGGAGCAATAATGTGGATCGTGGGAAAATTTCTCGGAAAAATCTAGGGTTATTGTTAACTTCGGGTTTTCCTTGACGGTGCTTCTAAATGCTTGTACTTAGCTCTCGCTCTCGCTGTGCTTATTTTAATTTGACCTTATGTACACGATAGTACTTGTGGATATACATACCTTATAGACATAAGACATAAGTAGGTATATCCATAAATTTTGATACATTCCATTTTTTTATGGAAGAAAATGCTTTCATTGTAAAGGAGCAATACAATTCTCAGTATACGGCTCTACACCATTCTACTGATTGACTCATGAAGTTAACATTATTTTTAGGAGTAAACTCATATTTAAGAACTTAGATTTTGAATATTATGTAAAAAGTTCAGGATATAGGAACTGATTGCTGTTTAACTGTACTGCCATTGAATAAAATTATTATTATTATACTCGTGAAAAGCTTTCAAATATAGATAAGTAAGTAAATACATGTTATAGTTTTCACTATTGGCAGCAGGCCTCTTAAAGAAAAGTTTTTTCTCTTTACTTCAAATCACTGCAACAGGAGCCAAATTCATTTATCAGAATCAGTACGGTTCTAGTGTTTGAGCTTGTACCATTTCTCTGAGACCACAAGTAGCTATTTGCACCAATCTGCAGCTGCTGCCCGTTAGCATTTGTGCTGGCATGCTTCGCCTGCTGCATAATAATAAGCCGAGTGTTGGTACCTACTGATTTCATATTTTTTGTAATTAAATCAAAAGACTTAGCAGAAAATAGTAAAAAATTCTAAAGAGAAAGCGACCCTTTGCACGAATTTGACAATAAAAATATTACTTACCAAACTGTTGTTTTGTATCCCCTTGTTTCCTTTGAATGTAATTAATTACCTGTTCGATAAAGGAGACGGACTCGGATTCCAAGGAAGCCTGGCCCAGAAAACCTTTAAAACAATTAAAACTTTTAATACAATTAATGGCGATGCTTAAAAATATTATGCATATATTACTCATTTGAAAAATTCATTATAAGGCTTACTAATAAAACCAAAATTATAATGTCAAGTCGACGCGACCCTAAAACTAAACATAACATAACATACATTCACGCCTTTTTCCCGAAGGGGTAGGCAGAGGTGTACCCAGAACTCAGTCCCATAGTAGATACACCCACATTTCGCCAGTATGTTATTGATCCCATGTAATAGGG
The DNA here is from genome assembly GCA_947063395.1 of Hemistola chrysoprasaria. Lineage (NCBI taxonomy): Eukaryota > Metazoa > Arthropoda > Insecta > Lepidoptera > Geometridae > Hemistola > Hemistola chrysoprasaria. The sequence continues at coordinate 12,698,226 of OX346716.1, read as the reverse complement.
GGCGAGCCTATTGCCATATACCGGGCACAGTTCCAGACTCCAGGCAGCTATTGAAATAATTCCTAATGGAAAAATCCAATATTTAACACTATGCCTGACCTGGGGATCGAACCCGGGACCTCTTGATTGGCAGTGGAGCATGCGCCCACTACGCCACCGAGGCAGTCCTTTATGTCCTAACATTTGAGTTTCTTTTTTTTATATCTTGATATAATTAATCTTAATTCGTGAACTTTACAGCCATAAGTTCTACGTGCCATGCCCATTGCCACTTCAACTCGCTAATCCGCTGGGCTATGTAAGTAACTTTCATTCGTCTACGGATGCTCTTATTTCTGATTCGATTTCGTAAAACAGCAAATTCCGAGCATAGCCCTCTCCATAGCTACTTTGGGCTTACTCATATAAGGCCTATAGTGTACTATGGACCTAATACGTCCTACTTACCTAATAATATTAAAGAGCTCAACGGATACTCGTATAATTATGATACTCATATAATTAGAGCAATGCACAAGTAGTTTTCACGTATTATACGGAAACTTAGAACCATCAATTACTAAGTTGAGCTAATTAACCTTCGAAATGGGAACAACGACATCATTCCAGTAATTGCTGGAAGTTTAATGTGTTAAACAGGGACGCTGGTACGTACTTAGTGCTCACTTTCAACTTGCATATATATGATTTCAAATGAGATTGACACCTACTTTCATATACATTGTATTAAACTAGGCATTACTCGCAACTTTTTCCGCGTGGAATTTAAGGGTTTTTATTTTTTTATAAGGAAAAATAACTTTAGTATGTAGTCTGTAGTATGAACCTTCTTATATCCGTTTCGGAGATCAGAACAAACAGACAGATATACTTACAAAAATTGTATTTATAATTACCTACGTTTAAACTTTCAAATGCATTTAGTAGTAACTTGTAAGTAGGTACCTATTTTATTATTATATTAGAAACAGACACTTCAATTTAATTTATTTCTGTTTTATAATGTATATAGATGTGATAGGTAAAACTTTATCGGATGAATAGTTTTTTTTTAAACACTAGTAAAGAAAACTTTGAAAATCCACAAATCGACATGCCAGCCTCCAAGAAACCAAGTGCTACCAACCAAACCACTATCGAATGGCAGCGTACCCAAGATTCTGGCGGCATTGCTTCGATGTATTGCTAAGATACTTAGCCCGCGTTGCACGTTTTTCGTAGGTATGGCAAAGTTATCGGAAGGCCTTCTTATCTGTTTTTTAGACCATCAGTGGGACTTTGTCTAAAAAACTGATTAAATTATATAATATATTATGTTTCCTAAAAAACAAATACGCAAAAGTTATGTCAGAAGTGGGATTCGAACCCACGCCCTCAGAGAGGACCAGAACACCTCGGACTCACGTTCAGTGAGCAAGTTTTGCCTTGAGTCTGGCGCCTTAGACCGCTCGGCCATCCTGACTTATGATGCAATATCGGAAATTATTGACTACCTAGTTCGATAAGAGCAATGATATAGTATAATAATATTTACAAGACAGTAGACGAAAGTTGGCGTGTACACATTCACAATAGTGACGTTAAATTAGTGCACGGCATGATGTCGCGTTATTTAAAACGTATTATAATAATAATAAATAGTGTCTCTTATACCTATCATGCACGTGCTCAATGACGGAGATAGAATTGACTATCACCGCTTTTGTTGACTGGCCTGTAGGTTATTTTAACTAAAAATGCAATAATTAAAAATTAGACTGCCTCGGTGGCGTAGTGGGCGGATGCTCGACTGCCAATCAAGAGGTCCCGGGTTCGATCCCCAGGTCAGGCATAGTGCTAAATATTGGATTTTTCCATTAGGAATTATCTCAATAGCTGCCTGGAGTCTGGAACTGTGCCCGGTATATGGCAATAGGCTCGCCCCCTATTACATGGGACCAATAACATACTGGCGAAATGTGGGTGTATCTACTATGGGACTGAGTCCTGGGTACACCTCTGCCTACCCCTTCGGGAAAAAGGCGTGAATGTATGTTATGTTATTGTTGTTTAAAAATTAGACCTAATAACTACATTATCATAAAAAACAAAAATTTAAATGAAATAAATATATAATAGTGGCAAATCAACATGAATAGTTGAATAGCCTCATCCATTGGCCCAAAATAGGATAATCCCACCTGTCTGACAATACTTTCACGATGCCGTTTGTACTTCCAAGAACTCGGGTCCTCAAAGATGTACCTACTCCGCTTGCGCAGAATGGCATGAAAGCCATCAACGGTGCACTCGCTTATTAAGTTACTCGGACACCTGAGGTGTGCCCGATCTTTTGATAGGCGTACATGGAGACCATTTTTAGAGTTCCGTACCTCAAAAGGGGTGGGTGTGGGTGTATCTACTATGGGACTGAGTCCTGGGTACACCTCTGCCTACCCCTTCGGGAAAAAAAGGCGTGATTGTATGATAAATAGATAGATAGATTAACTCTTTATTATTACACTACATACATGAAACCTTAAATTTAAAATGTATGTATGTATGTTTATGTGTCTCAAAAGGAAAAAAGGAACCCTTATAAGTAGGATCACTTTGTTGTCTGTCTGTCTGTCTGTCTGTCGAGACACTTTTTAAGGGAACGCGTGGAGGTATCAAGTTGAAATTGATATCAACTACTCAGATCTTCGGTCCCTTGTGACTGTAAAAGAATCATACTGAAATACAGTTTTTAACTAGTTCGGGGACCTATGGATTCATACAATAAAGCTGTAACATTTATGACAATACTTCTAATCATCAACAATCAAAAGTTATGGCCATTTTACTGTATATTTCCATACTTTGCGCAAGGAAGAACTAATAGATGGCGCTTTATGTTCTTGGTATCTAGGTATCGACCCTACACTATGCATACATACGTCTAGCACAACGAGAAACTTCTTTGAGCTTTTAATGTAAAGGTATATTTTATATATATTTTATATCAGGGTATAGAATATATTTTATAGAATATATTTTATATATATTTTAAATATGTTTTTATATTATATATATTTTTATATATATTTTATAGATAGAATATATTTTATATCAGGGTCCATCTCTGATACCGTCTACAGAAGATGCGCTCAAAGACAGCCTCCGCTAGGTACAAGAACTATTATTTGTGAACAGATGGAAACTACTTAATTATTATTGAGCTATGGGTATGATTTCTATTATTACACAATCAGCACATAAAATAAACCTTCCTTAGTTATCTCAAGTTCCGGTCCCTTTCTTTGTTGGATCGTGAATTGACTGCGAAACCGTTACAGTTTAGACAGTAAGACGAAACTAATTCAGGAAGTACGGACTAACTTTCCATAGTTCTGTGGTCTAATTTAAGGACGGAATGTGCATAATTAGTTAACGAATTTATCTATCTAAGAAGTATAGGTAAATCATTAATTATGTAACCACTTTAAAAATTAAAAATACATTTTCATATGGTAAGTATATGGTAGGTATAAATTTTCTACATAAACTATTTTACTAAAAATAAATATAGTGAGTTGTGTGCTTCAAGCAACGAGGTCTTCCGGCTCTGCCGTCACGGTAATAATAAAATTACCGTGCAGCCGCGGCACGACAGAGGCGGAAGACCGCGTTGCTCGAAGATTGTGTGGCCCATATAACCATTGACCTCTATATTATAAATACGCTGGACTAGTTTTACCCTAGAAAATTACAGCTATTTTTGTGCCGATATAAAGCGTCACTACGAGTATCCTGATAACTATTTTTCATACAAAAAACGAAACTAACAAAAATCAAAGGGCTTCTGTTGGACATCGGCAGTACGAAGTCCAGCGTACTTGCATATGAGGTTAGTTTTGCCCATATTATTACTAGGTATGTTTAAGATCACCAAGATTCCTAGAAGGTCTTCGGCACGACCTTACGATTGTTCCCACATAATAATATCTTATAGGAGACGACAGATAGGCGCTACAGTTTTACGTGCCATTCGAGATCATGTATTATTATCTATAAGTACTCAGTCAGTCAGAAGCTTACTCTGTCTTTATTGAATACGATTGCAGCTTCCGATCTATCCGGCTTCATTTGATATTTGGATGGGCGATCATTTTTGTGGGCATATGACATTCTTATGGCATTGTGACAATATTATGTAAAGTATTCGTCTCAGTTGTCTTTACAGACGATAATTCTGTCATTTATGTTTAGTTTTTCGGGCAATGATGATTGGCACGGACTCTACAGGAAGATATAAGTTATATTGTCTGCAAAGTCAGACAATATAAGCCGTTTATTATTGACACTATATATCAACCTTATTGATCCCAAACTTCCATTACTTGTTATTAAAGTTTAATTATTTAAGTAATCGATTTGACCTCTCCTTTCGATCGGCCATCAATGAGTTTCCTCAACGTTTCACTTCTAATTGTATTACTCCTGATAAACCCTTTCCTTTACCAATTACTTAGTCATTTTAGGTAAACTTTTGAATTAAGTAGTTTTGCCACAATTGATTCATGATCAACATCATCATCATCTCAGCCGTAGGAAGGCCACTGCTTGGCATAGGCCTCACCTACAAGGGGGATTTTGTCAAATATCGCAACGTTTGGTAGCTAGATGGCGAGATAGCAAGCGTAGTTCGATGTTTTATGCAGAGGATGCTGCCTGCCCTTCCTTTAGGTCTGTCCTGATGATAACCTTTAGCCGGATCTTACAGCAACTACGGGTAGAGAGTTTTAGGGAACGAATTCAAACTTCAATCAACCATTGGTAGTTGCCCTTCAGCCGCTAGAATAGAGATAATTTTCTAACAGCTGACCAATTTTCATTAGATAAAGCTTATAAAAATTAGCTACCTAGTGCCGCCGTCGCGTTGAAATTTCATATCTATCTATACTAATATTATAAAGAGAGAAACTTTGTTTTTTTGTTTTTTTGTTTTTTTGTTTTTTTGTTTGTAACGAATAGGCTCCGAAACTACTGGACCGATTTTAAAAATTCTTTCACTTATGGATAGCTTAATTCAGTGTGAGTGCCATAGGCTATATGAGATTTTGAAAAAAAATGGAGATCCGTAAGAAAACTGCAATATTGTGAACCAAGGTGTTACATAATATAATTACCATATTCATAAATTTGCGTGCGCTGTGAAATGCATTGATGGTAGAATAATATAATGTACTAGGGGTTTGTAGTACTTATCAATACCTACAAAACAGTATACATAGATTATATCCATCTTTTTTGGTTTAGTCACAATAATCGAAAAAGTGATTATTTTCATGCGGTGTGAAAACTATTGGTGGTAGAGTAAAGTAATGTACTAGGGGTTTGTAGTACTTATCAATACCTACAAAACAGTATACATAGATTATATCCATCTTTTTTGGTTTAGTCACAATAATCGAAAAAGTGATTATTTTTCATGCGGTGTGAAAACTATTGGTGGTAGAGTAAAGTAATGTACTAGGGGTTTGTAGTACTTATCAATACCTACAAAACAGTATACATAGATTATATCCATCTTTTTTGGTTTAGTCACAATAATCGAAAAAATGATTATTTTTTATGCGGTGTGAAAACTATTGGTGGTAGAGTAAATTAATGTACTTGGGGTTTGTAGTACTTATCAATACCTACAAAACAGTATACATAGATTCTATCCATCTTTTTTGGTTTAGTCACAATAATCGAAAAAGTGATTATTTTTCATGCGGTGTGAAAACTATTGGTGGTAGAGTAAAGTAATGTACTAGGGTTTGTAGTACTTATCAATACCTACAAAACAGTATACATAGATTATATCCATCTATTTTGGTTTAGTTACAATAATTGAAACAGTGACTATTTTTCATGCGGTGTGAAAACTATTGGTGGTAGAGTAAAATAATGTACTAGGGGTTTGTAGTACTTATTAATACCTACAAAACAGTATACATAGATTATATCCATCTTTTTTGGTTTAGTCACAATAATCGAAGCAGTGATTATTTTTCATGCGGTGTGAAAACTATTGGTGGTAGAGTAAAGTAATGTACTAGGGGTTTGTAGTACTTATCAATACCTACAAAACAGTATACATAGATTATATCCATCTTTTTTGGTTTAGTCACAATAATCGAAAAAGTGATTATTTTTCATGCGGTGTGAAAACTATTGGTGGTAGAGTAAAGTAATGTACTAGGGGTTTGTAGTACTTATCAATACCTACAAAACAGTATACATAGATTATATCCATCTTTTTTGGTTTAGTCACAATAATCGAAGCAGTGATTATTTTTCATGCGGTGTGAAAACTATTGGTGGTAGAGTAAAGTAATGTACTAGGGGTTTGTAGTACTTATCAATACCTACAAAACAGTATACATAGATTATATCCATCTTTTTTGGTTTAGTCACAATAATCGAAAAAGTGATTATTTTTCATGCGGTGTGAAAACTATTGGTGGTAGAGTAAAGTAATGTACTAGGGGTTTGTAGTACTTATCAATACCTACAAAACAGTATACATAGATTATATCCATCTTTTTTGGTTTAGTCACAATAATCGAAAAAGTGATTATTTTTCATGCGGTGTGAAAACTATTGGTGGTAGAGTAAAGTAATGTACTAGGGGTTTCTAGTACTTATCAATACCTACAAAACAGTATACATAGGTTCTATCCATCTTTTTTGGTTTAGTCACAATAATCGAAAAAGTGATTATTTTTCATGCGGTGTGAAAACTATTGGTTGTAGAGTAAAGTAATGTACTAGGGGTTTGTAGTACTTATTAATACCTACAAAACAGTATACATAGATTATATCCATCTTTTTTGGTTTAGTCACAATAATCGAAGCAGTGATTATTTTTCATGCGGTGTGAAAACTATCGGTGGTAGATTAAAGTAATGTACTAGGGGATTGTATTAATTATCAATACCTACAAAACAGTATACATAGATTATATCCATCTTTCCTGGTTTAGTCACAATAATCGAAGCAGTGATTATTTTTCATGTGTTGTGAAAAGTATTGGTGGTAGAATAAAGTAATGTACTAGGGGGTTTGTAGTACTCATCAATATCTTCAAAATAGCCCACGATAAATTATAACATGTGTTAAGGTTTGGTCATTGTAACAGAAATAGTCATTAATTTGCGTGCGCTGCGTAAACCATTAGGGTTATATTTATTAAAATACAATGTATCACGAATTTACTCCTGATAAACGTCCACTATACCTACTTCTGCTACCCGTGCGAAGCCTGGGCGGGTCGCTAGTTTTGTAATAACCGCGTCTAAGGCCACTTACGAGCTGACATTATCTAGCCTCTCAGAAATCCTCAAACTTATTGTCAAGACGACCACAGCCGTTCTATCGACAACGTAAATTATCTTAAACTTGTACCACAGCCCATAGCCAACCAAATACAACTGACTCCTCGGAAAACAAAGTTGCGAATCAGTTAGTAGTCATTTACAGCCGTAACATTTCGAGAGCTATTACATTACAATATTATTATTTATTATTACAACTAATATTTGTTTTATACTCGTACCCTCATTGTGAATACATAATCGCCCTCACAGGGTACTTATCATACAACTGGAACCAGGTAAAAATTAAATTTTCCTGTTCTGGAATTTTTTCTTTGCTTGTGTTAAAAGACTTGGCTTCATGCCAAATTTCATGTTGCTTCCAGCATCCATAGCATAGAGTCCAGCATGCTGGGGGCCCTGTATGGAAATGTGCGGTAAAATGGCCGCATAGAAGTTTGATTTTTTTACAGCAGCAATGGACCGTAGACTTGACCGACGCGTTCCTGATTCCCGAGAAAAAAGATTTTCACAGACGGAAAGACACACAGACGGACACACAGACAGACATACAGACAGACAGACGGATAACGAAGTGATCCTATAAGGGTTCTTTTTCCTTTTAAGGTACGGAACCCTAAAAACTGAGTTATAAAGGATTTTAGCGCCGTGTACTACGATTTACTTTCCACTACGATTGCGTGAAAATGAAATTATTAATTTCATTAAAAAATAAAATCGCGTTGATAACAGACAATAATTAAAAATAAATTTACTTTAAAGTTACGAAAAGTTATGTTAGCACCGCTCTGGTACGCAACAATGACGGACTTTTTGGCAAGATGAGAAAAAAAATCAGCAAACAGACTTCTATGTCCAAATTTTAAGGCTGCCCCGGTAGCACAGTGAGCAGGAAAAACGACGGGTTAGAACGAGACAGCAGATATGAATTGTTCAGGCGGGAAAGAGAAAAAACAGAGAAAACTAGTATATGATATATCCCCGTGCCATGCTAGGCGGGCTTAGCGTTGATGATGGTGTCGTTCAGGACCTAGTACATCTGTTATTTGCCAGTGAAAGTTCCATCAAAATGATGTATTAGATTTTTAAGTACTACTCGTATATACAACTTTCAACCATAAAGGTACTTACTATACATACATTCACGCCTTTTTCCCGAAGGGGTAGGCAGAGGTGTACCCAGGACTCAGTCCCATAGTAGATACACCCACATTTCGCCAGCATGTTATTGGTCCCATGTAACAGGGGGCGAGCCTATTGCCATCTACCGGGTACAGTTCCAGACTCCAGGCAGTTATTGAGATAATTCCTAATGGAATAATCCAATATGCCTGACCCTGGGGATCGAACCCGGGACCTCTTGATTGGCAGTCGAGCATGCGCCCTCTACGCCACCGAGGCAGCCGAGTACTTACTATAGTGTACGATAAAACTAATAAAGCACTATCATAATCCCTTTGCTAAAAGCTAATACCTAAATTTTAGAGTACTTACTTTGGTATCGCCGTTGCAAAATTAGGATGCCGCGTCTGACCTCTTTTCCCTAGCTAATGCTAACGCCAAGCTTATAGCATTATACTACTAGTATAATATTAGGTATATACCTACCTACATCAGTAGTTGTAAGTATACCTCTCTACTTCAGACTCCATTAGGTTTTATATCGCTACCCTATTCTATATGTTCAAGATCGTGTTTCAGAGCTAAACCTAAGTATAATAATAATAATAATAATAATATGGGACAACTTCCACACACGGTCATCTGGTCCCAAACTAGGCTAGAAGCCTGTACTATGGTAACCAGATGACTGATATACATACTTATATAAGCTTATAACACCCAGACACAGATCAAACAGATATGTTCATGCACACAAATGTTTGACCTGGCCGGGGATCGAACCCGGGCCCTGTGGCACAGAAAGCAGAGTTACTACCATCTGTGCCAACGAGGGTGTCAAATGGGGTATGCATTATATTAATGTACCTACTGGTAAAGCAGGAATAGGGATAGATACCAACAAGGCTTAGTTGACAATAAACACACCCCCTATTACTTACATGGGATTAAAAACATAGAAGGGGGTGTACATTATTGGACTGAGGTCCTGGGTTCATCTCTGCCTATCCCTTCGGGGAAAAGGCGTGATGTTATGATGTGAATATAAATGTAGGTGATTTAGATTTTGCAGTAACACGAGTCACCATCACACAAGGTACCTACTTTATTAGTGGTTTCAAGATACCATTCTGGGCTAAGCAAGATTACTATTGTTAGTATACTCAATGAGATTTATCACTTGATTTATGTTCCATGTAGGTTGGTAGAGTTAGTTATTTATTACTATTATATATTATAATAGTGATATCACTATTATATATTATAATAGTGATAACCCCTTGCCGTGGGGTTACCGGCTTTAGAATAGTGGTCCACCCGTGGCTGCCGTAAGAGCCGGCTAAGGGTTAACAGAGCCAGAGGACGGGCAGCAGCGTCCTCTGCGTAAACCATCAAACTGCGCTCGCCAACCCGCCTGCCAAGCGTGGTGAGTATTGGCAACAACCCCCCTTATGGGGGAGGCCTATGTTCAGCAGTGGACTTCCAACGGCTCAATGATGATGATGATATAAAATCCTAAATGACTGACTCACTGACTGACATGCAACGCAGAGCCCAAACCACTGATCCTAGAGACTTTAAAACATTGAATGTAGGTTCTTTTCCTTTTCTGGACGTGTTCTAAGAAAGGATTTAAAAAAAATCACATTCTAAGTCCAAAAAGGGGTCCAAAAAGGGCGTCAAAGTTTTGATATAAAACTGTAATATTTCATAGTTGCGAGCGTTCCCTTTTATTTATATTAGTAAAATAATAAAGTTTTAGACAAAACCCATTTACAAACACCAGTACGTAAGTACAGCTATGTGTACATCGGTGGGTACTAGGTACCTATTTCCAATTAAAATTTTATCGAAAAACCGTAACGATCTCATCAATTCGTGCATTTTTTATCAAACTATAATTACAAAAAGTTTGAGAAGAATCGCTAGAAATTTTCATTTTCCTGTAGGTAATTATCTGTCGGCTCCGATCGCCTCCAGGCCCTGATCTCGATTTATTGAAGCGAAGATTTAAGTGATTGAAATATTAACCACGTACCTACCTAATATCTGCTAAAAGATTAATAATTGTATATCTGAAATTTGTAATCTAATTCAGATGACAAGTTTGTATAATACTCGTATTAAGTAGGTAAGTATAATATGTAGCCTTTGTATCAATAAGCCTATCAATAAGAAGGTATAATTAGGTACAATAATAAATTAAAATAATATGAATTTATGGAGATCGCTCTGAATTGTTACCCTGGTTCTAGTTTATACATACATACATTCACGCCTTTTTCCCGAAGGGGTAGGCAGAGGTGTACCCAGGATTCAGTCCCCCATAGTAGATACACCCCACTGAATAGGGAATATAAAGTATTCCCTATTCAGTGATACACCCACATTTCGCCAGTATGTTATTGGTCCCATGTAATAGGGGGCGAGCCTATTGCCATCTACCGGGCACTGTTCCAGACTCCAGGCAGTTATTGAGATAGTTCCTAATGGAAAAATTCAATATTTAACTCTTTGCCTCACCTGGGGAACGAACCCGGGACCTCTTGATTGGCAGTCGAGCATGCGCCCACTACGCCACCGAGGCAGTCATAGTTTATAGTTTATAGTTTTGTTAATATTGTTTTTTTATATTGTGGTAATAATAGTGTTATAGAATCTAATCTAATTTTAACAATTCATATTATGGGTTATGTGGACAACCCATATTATCAGTTTCAGGACTGATGGTGAGCGGTTACCGCTGCCTATGCCGACCCTTCAAGACTCTTTTAACCCTTCTTTTGTAGAGCCCCATGTAGTAGCTCAACGGGAAGACCACAGCAGGGAGATCATTCCACAGTTTGTACGTATGCGGCATAAAATAATGGGAAAATCGCAGTGTGCGACGTCCACGTATCGATTATGTGCGATATGCTCTCAGGCGATGGCGGCTAGTACGATAAGAAAACCATAAAGCCGGTATCAGGTGGAAAAGTTAATCAGAACACTCCCCGTTGTAAATGCGGTAAAAACACTAGAGACCGAATTAATATTTAGGTTTCGGGTAATTTCCAAAACACATAGGTACACTTGTCTATAAGGGCTCTCGAAGTGCCCACAAATCACAGTACGATAATAATATCTAGGTTCATCACTATCCCAGAGTGAATCTGTGTCTACCTCCCCAACTCTTACACTTAGGTACAGCCAAATGTAGCCTTCAAGACGTGTGAAAAGTTATTTGATTTATTTGCCGCCTCACAGTCTCAAACATTTACTAATCAAAAGATAGTGGATAGTAGACTTGAAAACACTTTATCTCTTAGAAACAGACAAGGTAAAAGGATTTTTTTTATAATATGGGAAAACTTCCAACACAAAAATCGAGCCATTACATTTGTTCCACTTAGGTCCACGAGAAAATTTGTAAAGCCAGCTACTCACACGCATGCGCAAGGGCAAATTAATGTGTACTTACAGATGTGCGTGCGATCCTAGTCGTCACCACAGTGATTCTGACGATTCGACGCGGCTACAGGTGTGCAAGGCTTCATGGGATTTTATATAATGAATTCTGAAATTCGTTTTGTACGGCACGTTCGGCTCCAATCGCACGCACATCGGTAGCTTCACCTTAAATTGCCCCAGCGGCAGGTGTGTGAGTAGCCGGCTTAATCCATTTTGTATGCCAACCTTAATATTGAAAAAGGGCTTAAGACACTTGCACAATAAAAAAGCTATTAATGAATGACTCTAACACGAGTTGGAAAACCTCTACAAAAAACCTACAAGAAATTGTAGTTAACCTAAGGCTAAGTTTTTCCTAGATAGTGCCAGTTTTGCAATATTTGGCACCTAATATTAGGTTTGGTATAATTACAAGTACTTACTTGCCTGACTATGCAAATTACAAATGGGATAAGATCGTATTAAAAATAATATTATCTAATAAACACCTAATTTACAACGTTTTCCAAGAACATTGAGAGCAAGAATAAGGTTTTTGAGGACTGTTTACTTGTAAATATGAGCTTTGACAAATCTCTTTGAAATGTAGATAAATAATAAATACACAGAATCAATTGGCTGTTCGCAGACCCAATTAACCTTAAAAGGCAAGGTTACCTAAGAGGAGTAATTGTAGAACATTCCTATTGCATCGATTTCCAATATCAAAACCAGGACTGGAAATCGATGTGCTAATCGCGTCTCGGGCCAATTAATGCCGTAACTTTGTTACTTAACTTCATTAGTGAATTCGGAGGGAATTTTCCAACTTCTAAATGTACTTTAGGTTAAGTAAGTAAGCTTTCGGTAGGTGACGAGTTTGAGAACGTCTAGTGTCTTTTATAATACCTACTCGTACAATACGTGCGTTTTATCTTGGCGAGTCTGAACATAGGCTCTGCGTACATTAGCGCATGTAAACTCTGAAGAAAACTGTTATTATTGTGATTGAACTAAACTGAACATTTACAGTAAACATTTGTTCGTATATTTGTTTATCTGGGAATAACAGTTTTCTTCACGAGTTTTCATGCGCTAAAGTTCGCACAGCCTATGTTCAGATTCGCCAAGATAAAACGCACATAACTATACATTTATGTTTATAAATCCTTTAATAAAGCTTCCTTTATAAAGCCTTTTTCCCGAAGGGGTAAGCAGAGGCGTACCCAGGACTCAGTCCCATAGTAGATACACCCACATTTCGCCAGTATGTTATTGGTCCCATGTAATTGATTTAAGATTTATAATAATTATTATTAGATTATAAGAAAGATACGACAGTCAGGTAAGCACATCCCAGATTGAATACAACTATTACTACAAATTTGGTAACCTTATAGAACAGTCGTTTAAAGTTCCTATCCGTGACAAAAGGGCGGCAGAACTGCGAACCGAAGTGGAATGCATAAAAGAGGTCGGCGGGGAAGGTAAGCCGATGTCAACTCACAAAGGATAATGCATTTCACTCCACACGAGAACGCCGGATAATGCATCCGAGATCTGACACTTGAATTTATGTATTGGAACTAGGGTTTCAGCATTTTAAAATGGGTTTGATTTTGCTTTGCTCGAATGGGTTTTTATAGGGCTCTTCGGAACCATCCGAGACAACAGCGATATCGATAAATTTAAAAAGGACCCACGAGACCATTTTTGGTAAGACTACAAAATATCCATTATACTTACTTGTATCAAGCATATCAAGCGCTTAGGTCTATAAATATATAATATCCCTTGTTTTGCTTATATTTTACAAATCCAGAGGACGGGCAGCAGCGTCCTCTGCAAAAAACCATCGAACAGCGCTCGACAACCCGCCTGCTAAGCGTGTCGAGTATTGTCAAAAACCCCCTTTATGGGGCAGGCCTATGTTCAGAAGTGGATTACTAACGGCGGAGATGATGATGATGTTTTGCATATTAATGCTTTTTCCCAGAAACTATCAATCCTTATAAATGCTCTCGCAGACTATAACAGCCGCAACGGGCCTCATCGCATTATAGCATAACAAAAATCAGCCTAACAACACTTTCGCACATTAAATTTTATATTTTGAACTATTAAGTATATACAGGTGGACGATGCAGCTCGCTGTAGTGTACGATAGATCATGTACCTACTTACTTTAATGTATAAAAGTGATGTAGGCTGATTTTTGTAAAGCGATGCGTCCTAATGTGCGCATTATCATATGAATAGTACAATAACACAGAATATGTTTTTTTAAATCAAAATCACTCTCGTGAGCTCTTCGATAGATATTCGCAGTCATTTTCAGAGGCAGTTCAGAGAAGTCCCTGAAGAACCTTTTAAACAGCTACCTTTACCGTAGATAAGTACTAAACGGTACCTAACCCAAGAGCAAAAATATACCAAAAGAGATACGTATAACCGAAGCAGTCAGACCTATATTGTACCTAGCTGTATTAAATCAATGAGTTATTTAGCAACTTCGCAAAAGTTGAAGCCATTGATCAAATGCTTTCACAAAACAGTTGATTTGAATATAAATAGGCAATTTGCGAACACCCTGTTAATACGAACGCTGAAAAACATAAAAAAATCCGTCGAAAAAAATACTTACGTTGAATTTGAATTTAAATTAAAAACCATTATGATGGTGTCCGTAGACTTCTGTACCGAACAAGCACCGTTTAATATTTGAATATTTTTTGAAATGTATTAATAATATAAACAATTTATTTTATGGTGTTATGTGTGTTGTTAAGTGTAAAAAGTTTCGTTTGTAACAGGAAAACAAAACGCTAGCGAATTCTAACATAGACTCCAGCGCCATCTAGATGGTACAAAAAAACAACACTAGCGCTTTTTTTATGTGTAGGTGTTTTTGTATGTTTGTTTCGTTTTCAAGTTAAAACTTCTGAACTGATTGAGCTGAAATTTTGTATATAGGTAGCTCATTAGACCCTGGAATAACAGTACATAGGGTACTCTATTCCCCGATACTCGATGTCTGCGCGAAACCGCGGGGCACGCCTAGTTATTTATAATCATCATCTCAGCCGTAGGACGTCCACTGCTACGTAGACCTAATACGTAAACCTAAAGGAAATCTATGGGGAACCATAGATTTCCAACTACTTAGTCTGGTTGTAAGCGACATGCGTCCAGCGTATTCCTGCTACCTTTCTTAGATCGTCTGTCTTGACCGACATCAATTTGATAAAATTTATTGAGACCAACTCTAAAGTATGAAACACAAAAAAGGATCATATCATCACGGCTGGACGTCGTACGCTGTGCTTGCGATATTCGCAAGCACAGCGTCACAGGCTAGAAGCCTGTACTATGGTAATCAGATGACTGATATACATACTTATTTAAGCTTATAACACCCAGACACAGATCAAACAGATGGATGTGTGTTTGATCTGCACACAAATGTTTGACCTGGCCGGGGATCGAACCCGGGGCCTGAGGCACAGAAAGCAGAGTTACTACCGTCTGAGCCAACAAGGCTGTCATTATTTCTGTATTATTTCTTTTGAAAGTTGTTTTGCCTGATGGGTACATGCACTCACTTATAATTATTACCAACTTCACCTTTTTTTAACACATCAAAATCGTGACTGACTGAAAAATCTCACTCATCAACGCACAGGACATAACATCACACATCATCAGCCGGAAGACGTCCACTGCTGAACACAGGCCTCTCCCATAGAACGCCATAAACTATTCATATGGGGGGATTTTGCCGTAATCATCACGTTTGGCAGACGGCTTGGTGATCGCAGCAGTTGGAATACTTGGTACCAGAGAGCGCTGCTGCCCACTCTCCGAATATTTTGCCGGGGCTCACGGCGTCCACGGGTTGAGTATGGGGTGGCCCTATTTTATACCCCTGTACGTGTACGTATGGGCCGTGTGGTTCCCGGCAATGCACAGCATTACCCTTGACCTAGAAAGTAGATAGGTTATCATTATGATGTACTCTGAACAAGAAAGGAACTACTGAAATTCCCACGAGAAAAAAATTCGCTGCAATTAAGCCAGTGTTATAAAAATTAAATAACAATATTATGTAATTTGCTCTCGAGAATTTGTTATTATTGCGTCAACACTCAAGACGTTTAGCCGAATAGCTTTGGCATAGAAACTACCGCCACAGCTAAGGTCTGCGGACTATAGGACACATTTACGAAGTTACTGTTGACTATTTGCGGCCACGTCGACACAGCCCGGCTAGCTCAGTCGGTAGAGCATGAGACTCTTAATCTCAGGGTCGTGGGTTCGAGCCCCACGTTGGGCGCATCTTTTTGCATTATAAATAGTTTTTTCACTATTTATTTTATTATAATAATAATACATTTTATCCGAGATAAGCGTGATTCGTTCGGGAATAAGAATCAGAATATTATTTATTGCTAAGTATGTGTAGCAATTTTTCACAAATCTAAGTGCTGTTCTCATAGAACCACTAGTATCATATAGGGGACTGGATATATTGTGGAGTGTAGAGAGTAGAGACACGCTCACATCTTCGGCGTGAATAACGACATTAAATGTTGGAATAATGCTCTGATTTCAAATGATACGTTTACTATTACGTTTGTATGGGAAATTCTTTGGTCGCCGCCTCGTTAAAATGCTAAGCGCGCACTACGAATTTTAAACGCTGCGAATAAAATTCGCATATCTGTGAGTTATTCATCCGCCAAGCAGTAATGTGCAAACATTACTGTGTTCCGGTCTGAAGGGCAATGTTACCAGCGAAATAATTGGGCGTGATGAGTTTCAACAACCAATATCTAGTCCGGAACATCGTGGTCCTTCGAGCCGGATGAACCATAGATGCTCGCTGTCGAAGTCGGGTGGCACGTCGTTATAGGCTCTGCGAACTTTGGCGCATGAAAACTCTGAAGAAAACTGTTATTCCCAAATAAACGAATATACGAACAAATGTTTATTGTATAATATGTAACGTTTAGTTTAGTTCAATCATAATAATAACAGTTTTCGATAGGTATATTTTTAGATAGGTTAGATCTATTTTTAGATAGGTTAATAAAACCCAATATATTACCTACCCATAGTTATTTATTATGGCTAACTTAAAACGATTACTTTGCGAAGTTGTTGACTTAGTTATGAGGTCAAATGTCGCTTATTATAATAATAATCATTAATAATTATAATTAATGATTTACGTCTGTAAGTATACCTAGTTGAGCAAGGTAATAAAAATATCGTAAAAGTCGATGACAAATGACAACACTCAACACTCATTACAACGTGCCTATCAGTAACTAAAATAATTATTATTAGAGCATCTTATTAACGCCATAACAAAATTCATTTACTTAGTAGGTAGGTAAGTAAGCACCAATATAATTTTATGGCTTTTTAATTTAAATAAAAATGTTGTTTTCGCTGTTAACAAACAACGAAAATATAAAGGACGGTGTAGTGACTCAAACTTTCAACGGCGAGCCGTCCGCGCCACTCGTGGGCTCAAGCCCCAACGCTATGTTGAGTGACGCGGACCGCTATTGGCCGATTCGTAATCCAATCGATTAAAAACGGATTCGATTGGTTCGTTGGTGACATACTCTATGAGATTTGTGTGTATTGTATCACAGAACAGAGAGGAAATATTGTATTACGGATTTTTAAGAAAGTAATCAGTTTTGTTCACAATAATAAAAACTCTTTCAATGGTAGTGATAATATGCTCCCCTAGACTATAACGTATACATATAGCATGTAGTATGTAAGCATTGTATGTAAAGCACTAGTATAAGGACAGAGGCTTTGCCCGCTCGCAATTATGAAATATGGGAGTTTTATACCAAAACCCTTTGACGCCCTTTTTGGACCCCATAGAATGTGAATTTTCAAAAATCCTTTTTTAGCACACGTCCAGACAACGAAAACAACTTACAAATTTCAAGTCTCTATAGGATCAGTGGTTTGGGCTCTGCGTTGCATGTCATACTGTCTTCTCGAAAATGGAAAGCTCAAATTAGGTCCCATTAGGTACACGTGCGTCAGTAAAGTAAGGTCGTACTAGCGACTAATATTGTTGTCTCGGTTGCACTTCAGTCTTAGGTACGTCTTTGTTTTTAATTATATTGCACTATGCAAACTGCACTCTGAGCAAATTGCACGCGCCAGTTGTTAAGAGCTGGAAGAACGTACCCTAATTCACCTTTTCTTAAATCAATGGTATGTACTTATTTATAAGTTAGAGGTATCTTACGAAACCTTTTGAAATAAAAACAGAATTACTATGATCCAGCGACAAAAACTAGGTTTGAATGAAGAGCTTGTTACTACAGTAAACCTAAAATTATCTTATAATTACTTCGATTAGTCGCATAGATGCTTGGAAACAACGATATTAATGTACTTCGTACTAGATTTCACGTTCCGAACACTCTCATTGCTCGAGTAAAGTGCACTTCAATCCGTGCACCTTAATTTAGTGTAGCTTCGACATCCATGCAGTGTGAACGCGTACCGCGTACCTACGGAGCTGTGCTAATATTATGGGAAAACAAATCGAGTAATTATTTACTCGATTTGATTTGATTACAAACTATTGTTAACGTATTTGACCTTATTAATAGCAACTTTATTGAACTAGGTAGTAAGAATTTGAGCAAATATTTTTTAAGAACGTTCTTGTCTATCGTAGAATATACGTCAATGCTTAGTAACTTCTGCATAGCCACCAAGCGACATCTTCCAAACAAATAAATGTAACCACACCAAATTTTGTTAAAAAATTGAGCCCAACGTTTCTTGTGCATTTTCTTGTAGAGGCATCTTTCCTAACGCACGGTAGACTCATTACTACTTTAATAGCTTCATAGTGACTTCTTGGGACTAAATTGAACAGGTATACAATTTTAACTTTAGTAATTTATTCCCCATCGGCCCGAGCCCGTCACCGGGGTGGCCGGTGGCACTAATAAGTGGCTCTTACCCACCCGCCCCGGTGGTGAATGGCACAGATTATTCATTCCCATCGGCCGCCCTCGAGCCCGCCACCGAGGTGGTAACGCCACAAGAAAGTCAACTTTTGACTGATACCGATGATCGAATTGTATAATGAAAAATGCCAGGTTATCACTATATTGCCACGGCAATCTAAAACATTCTGGATCAAGTGTATCGTAATCGTTGCTTCAAATCAACACTTCTTATCTTATACGATAAGTGGTTACGTAAACACTATTATCACTTAGATAAAATGAAACCAATGCGATAATGAAAAACATGAGAAACTATAATGAAAATAACAAGTTCTATAGAACATATTTTTTTACAATATAAAAGCGTTTCAATACATACAAATAATATCATGACAATGTAATAAGTTATGTATAGCATTATCTAATAGCTGTTGTAAGCAACATAAGAATATCTATGGTATAATAGCAAAACAAAGATAACATGAAGTTTTGATAACAAAGATCATGGTCGGTTTAGAGAACCATGGGTATATTATACGTGTTATATAAATTTTATGTGCTTTAATAAAAATAATTGTTGCATAAACAAGTTTATTATTGCCATACTAGAACAGTGTTTTTCCTATGAATACTTACATACAATCCACGATATTAATGAAAGGGGCGCGGCGCCAGTATCTTTTGTTATTGGGCGTTTCGACTTTCGACAGTGGCGCGATATGGCGAGAATAAAGTTCCACTTTTGACCACTTTCATAAATACTGTGGACACTTTCTAACACTTAAATCTAATCTTTACATACAGCGAGAGCTTCGCCCTTTTCCTCGACGAGCTCCTTACCCGTGTTGTCGAGCATTTGACGGGCGAAGTCAGAAATTGTGAGACCCTGAACAATTTTCCACTGGCCATTTGAGACAGTGACTGGGAATGAGAATACGACGTCAGCGGGTGCACCATATGATCCGTCAGATACCACGCCCATACTGACCCAGCGGTCGCCAGTACCCAAGAACCAATCCCTCATATGATCTGACGCTGCTTTAGCAGCGGACAACGCTGACGACATCTTTCTTGCTGCAATAACGGCAGCGCCACGCTTCTGCACCGTGCTCACAAACGATCCCTTCAAGTATTCCTCATCATTGATAGCTGCCGGCACTGGCTTCTGAACACCTCCAATTGTAACGACAGCATTGGATGGATCGGGGAACTGCGTGGACGAATGGTTACCCCAGATTATGACGTTCTTCACATCTTTGACCGGCACGCCGAGCTTTGCAGCCAGTTGCGACTGAGCGCGGTTTTGATCAAGACGGGTCATAGCCGTAAAGTTCTCCTTGGGGATGGAAGGCGCGTATTTCGAGCAGATCAGCGCGTTGGTGTTAGCAGGGTTACCAACTACGAGGACTTTGACGTCCTTGCGCGCGACTTTGTCCATTGCCTGGCCTTGTTCTTTGAAGATGCGTACGTTGGCAGCAAGAAGGTCCTTTCTCTCCATACCTTCTTTCCTCGGCATGGCGCCGACGAGGAAAGCTGCAGCTACATCTTTGAATCCTTCCTCAGGGTTGGCTGTGGGGAGTACTCCAGCTAGGAGAGGTAAAGCGCAATCTGCGAGCTCCATGACGACACCTTCAAGGACGCCCATCATGGGAGCGATATCAAGGAGGTGCAAGTACACGGGCTGCTCGGGGCCGAAGACGGCGCCCGACGCGACCTGGTAGAGGAGGGAGTAGGCGATCTGGCCCGCCGCTCCGGTCACTACTACTCTGATGGGTGCAACCTGAAAAAATTACATTAAATTGATGGTAAACTTTTCAATTAAAGGTCTGCCATGGGTCATTTAAGAACAGAATGTTCACAAAAAGATAACATCAAAATATACCAAAAGATCAGTCTTTTAATCAAACTATTACTACTTTAATAATAATATAATACCAGCAGTTAAGGAGTGTTATTTTATTCAAATATTAGTATTGCTATACTTCTCAAGCCTTTGTGGCCAAAGCTCATACATTTTGGTTTGTTTATATGAAGTAAATTATTGGACCAGGTTATTAGAAATGATTAAACAAACTCAGTACAATATGTGTACAAAAACTTGTTTGTTGAGATATTGTGGTATATGTACAAGATTTTTTATCTCATCTTGAACAATTATTAATAATTGTGACTTGTATTAATAATTATGAAATGTAATATTACTGTAACTTGAAGGCATTCATGAGCCAACATCAGCAAGCGATTCATTACCAATGTGTGTATTATATAGGAAAGGTACACAAGTAGGTAGGTAGGTACCACAAGAATAATTGTAATTATACCTAGGTAGTGTAACTGACATTAAAATGTCTAGAAAAAAGGACTACTTTAATACTTTTATTTTTATGCCATAGGTGGCAAACAAGCAGATGGGTGGCCTGATTGTGATTGGGCGGTTATTGTGGCCTATGGATATCTGCAACGCCAGGGGTAATGCCAGTATGTTTGGCAGCTAGTATGGTGATAGAACTGTGACGCCAATATTGGGTTGAAAAGTACATCATAACACTCCCCCTTGTAAATGTGGTAATTTGATCAATATATTAGAATATAATGTTTAACATATATATTAAAAATCCCCTCCCATTTGAAATTTGGTAGATATATACTAATTAAAAAATGAAATAAAAATAATATATGAAAATACAGTTTTTATGCAAAAACACTAGTCTTTGTGGGCATTTGAAATGTTGTCAGTTTCAGGCTCACTTTGCTTAATAATTGTTTTGTGGGTAATGGCTAATAAATGCCTATCAACTGCTCAGAGACATGGATTTTAAATGTTATATATACCAACTGGAATCTTATAAATAGGAATGTTTAAGATTCCAATTAAAATTAACCATTGATTTAAAGAAAAGGGGAGATGAGGTACTGGCGTCTCGGAAATGGCAAGCTCAAATTAGGTTCCATTAGGTCCACATATGTCAGTAAAGTGGGTTCATACTAGCAACTAATATTGCTGTCTCGTTTGCACTTCAGTCTTAGGTACATCTTTCTATCTTTGTTGTTCATAATATTGCACTTTGCATACTGCATACTGAGCAATTTGCATGTGACAGAGTAAGCGTTGGGAAAACTCCCCTTTTCTTTAAATCAATGGAATTAACACTATTATTGAAACACTACAATATTGAATTGCTTATAATTTAGAATGAGGGTAGGTATTTTACCATAACTGCAGGTTTAATGAGAACTGCGGATGGTTCCTCCGTTTTATTTGAGGATGTGCAACAACAGGACATGTTACTGGCTACAAATTTATAGTTTTAATAGAAAAAAACATAATTATGGTTAGTTAATAATCATTTGAGATAACCTTATCAGACACTCATTATTATACTAATGTGTAGATAGGCTGAATTTCGACAGGTTATTAACGCATTTTATTGGATTTTAATCTCAGTATTTTGTAGGTACTAAAGATCTTCTCACAGATAGGTACCGAGTGTTTTTTGTGGGATTATGTAAAATTGAATATCTCATTATATATAATAATGAAGGTCAACGCAATGTCACTGGAATATTGGAAGACTTACCATAATTGCTTTTCAACCGCAAAATATAATAATTACAATCTTCTTTGAAATACGAGGAGCGTGACCTCGTAGGCACCGGTAGGTATTTTTGTATTTCGTGCCTAATAAATGATATCAAATGAATACTGACGCCAACTCGCCGGTCGTCGACAATTAAATTGCTATCTCGCGACTCGCGACTCAAGAAGACGGCAGACGGTACACACTCCACACGAAGAACAGTTAGCAGCACTCAACACCAATATGAATCTTATACTAGTCGCTACAAGGTTCTCCTTGTGTGACAAAATCGAACGCAACTGATCGTGATCGAGCTCATTGACAGCGACTCAGCCGCATTGTAATTTTGACGTAGATTTGACATTGACAAAACTCGATAGATGACTGCTGATAGACGTCAGATGCTGAGTGATTTACACAGATGAGCTCACGACTACCGCTACACAGCGAATAGCGACAGCAATGTTTAATAATTACTGTAATAGTAGTACGCGAGGGGTTGCATGTGACTGGTGACTAAAATCGACACTTGATAAAATAGTTTCAGCCTTATTCCTAGTGTTTTTGCGTGAGGGTAATAAAATTATGATTAATAAATTCCACTATGATTTCTGACATTTCACAGAGATTTCAGTGGATGATTTCAAAATGACATTGACAGTTTGACTTTTGACTTTTTTAGAAACGTCATGTCTTATGTCATAGGACATAACCTCTTAAATCTTAAACTCAGGATCGCTAAATTGCTTTTGCAAATTTTTCTCCCATCCTATCAAATAATTTATGCACCGGGCATTGAATGAAGAAATTCCGCCTATAACTGTTTTAATATTAGTAAAATCTTCATGTTATAAAAATATAACTGCACAATGTCGTCGTTGCTACGATCAACGAAATTCGTGCGCTATTTTACTGGTGCCGCAAGAACTCTATTGCTGAACTCAGCGAAAACCGCAGAAACCAATTTGATCACAAATTCGAAGGCTCTCGGTGCTGCTAATAAGTAAGTAATACCTACAAAATATAAAATCCGTCAAGTAACGCATTAGTTATATTACAAATTGATGCTACAAATAATGTTAGATGTAAGTACATATTTCATAACCATAGTGCGCTGTAGTGTGGAATCGAAAAACCCCTAAATAAGTTGTTATGTTCACAGAAACTAATTATTACCTTATATTATAGTAATAGGTACCTATATGTATGCTAATAGGTAGGTATTACTCATTTTACTTCGGTGGCGTAGTAGTTCCAAGCGCTACTGCCGATCATAAGGTCCCGGGTTAGATCCCCAGATCAGACAAAAAGTGCTATTGGTTTTTTCCATTAAGAATTTTCTTAATCACTGCCTGGAACCTGTGTCCAGTTGATGGGAAAAGGCTCACCCCCTATTACGTGGGATCAAAAAACATAACTGGTCAAGTGTGGGTGTACCTACTATGGGACTGGGTCCTGAGTACACCTCAGCTAGGCCCTTTTAGCAATAAGGCGTGATGTTATGTTGTTATGCATAAATTAAAGAAGGCCATCATTCATAATCCAATTTTGGAGATGAATCTATTGACAGCATATTCATTAATATATTGCGGTTGAATAGGCAAAATTTTTGTAGTGTGTATTTTTTAGATATTTTAATTAGCACTGCAGCCCTAAGTATGAATCTCATAATATCTATCTATCACCATCCTGATAGGCTGAAAACCAGCGCTGCACAGGGCCCCCTGTGCAGCACAAAGCTGAGCCTATTCCATTTGCCAGTAAAGTAAGGAAGTGATATGGTTTTGTATTCAATTGTGTATATATATATTTTTTTTATAATTATATTAATAATATGTGTTAAATGTATAGTATTGTACTGTCAATAAAATGTTTTTTACCTTTTTTCTTTATCTTTATCATCCTAGCCACCATCGCCTGAGAGCTCATCCACAAATAATCTAATAATATGTTGGTTGGGTCGGCAATATACTGGCAATAACCCTGGTGTTGTAGGTATCAATAGGCAGCGGTAACTGTTCACCATCATGCATTCCATCTGCTTATTTGCCACCAAAAACAATAACATAAAAATAATAAATAGTTTATTTATCTAAAGGATACATAATTAATCACTCATAAATATAATTAGCTAACTGACATAATAATGAGCCATTACACCTGGATGCTGCTGTGCTTAGGTAGGTTACAGTCCTTGCTTCTTAAAACCTACTAATACCTACTAGCTACGTCATATCAGGGGCTTGCAGGTAACCTGAAAGCAACACTGTCAACCACAGACCTACTCGATAAGAAGAATACCTATTTTATTTTGTTCCAGTGTGTTAATGCGAGATTATGCTACCAAGAAGGCTGAAAGTCTAGATCCATTGCTCCAAAAGCTTGATTCAGAAGTGCGGAGATATGGACGCATCACTAAGAAAGATATTGATGAGGTGTTTGATGAAATCCGGTCCAGAAATGATATCACTAGCTCGCAGTCGCTTCTCGTCATTAGGTGTTGTGGTAAGTTATTTCTTCTCCAAAGCTGGGTATGCAAATAATAAATATTAAATACTAACTGTTCCCGTGTCGCTTCAAACACACAAGCTAAGATAATTGTAAATCAACATAGGTAACTAACAAACAACGGCCCTCCAGATGGACGTTGGATCTTAAGACTTTCCATAGAATCACGCTAATTATTATAAAGGTGAAAGTTTGTACAAATGGATGAATGGATATTTGCTTCTCTCGACAATGCGCCTATTTTCTCACGCAAAATAGGCGCATTGTCGTCGAGTTGCGGAGAACTGCCTGCGTTATACTACTACTGCTTCTCTTTCACGCTAAAACTACTGAACCGATTGGGCTGAAATTCGGTATGTAGATAGTTTAGATCCTGGAATAACACATAGGATATTTTTTATCCAGCTATTCCCATGGGATCAATGACTGCGCAGGTGAATCTGCTGGGCACAGCTAGTGATTTAATGAACTGTAGCTCCTTGGGTATTATTACTTTGGGTAACATACATCCTTATCCTACTAATATTATAAATGGGAAAGTTTGTGAGGATGGATGGATAGATGTTTGTTATTACTCTTTCACGCCAAAACTACTGAACCGATTGAGCTGAAATTTAGTATGTAGGTAGCTTAGACCCTGGAATAAGACATAGGGTACTTTTTATACTGATATTCCCACGAGAATGATGTCTATCCGGGTAAATCGCGGGGCACAGCTAGTATAATATTATAATATCCAAATTAAATCTGCCAGTAATTGATTTTAATTGCAGGTGAACTAGTGCCAGAAGAATTGCCCGAACAGAGAACTCTGTTGGTCCAGAAAATATGGAGTGTTTTAACCGAGAGAGGGATCCCTATGGACATCTCCCACTACAATGCTTTACTAAGGGTTTACTTGGAGAATGAACATCCATTCTCACCTGCACAGTTTCTTGAAGAACTGGAAAAGAAAGGACTTCAGCCAAACAGGTGATTATAGATAGCTTATTAAAAAAATAGTAACTGAATATCTTTATAATTATGTATAGCTGTGCCCCACGGTTTCTCCTGTGTAGTTTCCAAGGGATTAGGATTAAAAGTACCCTATTTGTTATTCCAGGGTCTAAACTATCTACATATCGAATTTCAGCCCATAATATCAAATACTACATATATGGCCCATATTATAAAAAAAATATTAAAAAACTAGAGGGTACTTTTCAAACTCAACTCAACTCAAAACTGCTTTATTCAAATAGGTCATAATCTGACACATTTGTATGTCAATGAAGATAAACAGTACTGAGTCTACCGTGCGTTCGGAAAGATACCTCTACAAGAAGAACGCACAAGAAACTTGTAGGGCTTAATTTTTTCAATAGATAGTTTCACAATATCAGTCCAGTCGGCCGCGACTCGGCCGCCGCGGGAGCCGGCCCGCACGCGGATAATATCCGCCAGATGTGCATAGATAAAAAATAAGCGGGCGCCGGTTGACGGGATATTTGGTTTGCTTACATTCGTTTTCTTTGAAGGTGCCGCGAGGCGGCTATGCAGAAGTTTCCAAGCATCTTTGTCCTCTATGTACTGGTTGACTTTATAATAAGCCTTCTTTAATAAAGTAGATTTTATATAGGTTTTGAATTTACCCTCTGAGAGCCCAGTTATCTCTTTGGGGATTTTATTATAGAAACGTACACTATTTCCTAAGAATGTCTTTTTATTTGTTTTAAATAATCTAAAGCTAGGTACAGCTATTTTGTCTTTATTCCTAGTATTAAAATTATGAAGGTCACTATTTAATTTGAATTTATGTAAATTTTTACGCACATACATGATGTTCTCATAAATGTATAAGGATGGTAGGGTCAGTATGTTTATTTCTTTAAATAATTCCCTCAGGGATTCGCGTGGACGCATCTCATAGATGAACTTTTTACTGAGAAATTATTTTTAATGTCATAAAACCCTTTTATTTCAGAGTTACATACCAAAGACTGATGTGGCGTTACTGCCAAGAAGGCGATGTGGAGGGAGCAACTAAAGTACTAGAAAAAATGCGCGAACTCAACTTCCCTGTATCCGAGCCAGTTCTTAACGCATTAGTGATGGGACACGCCTTCCATGGAGACACCGATGGAGCTAAAGCTGTCCTAGAGACCATGGCTAGAGCTGGCCTTAAACCATCTAATCGGACCTATGCACTATTAGCTTGCGGATTCGCTAAGAAAGGAGATGTTGATGGTATCAATGGGATAATCAAGATGGCGTCCGAGAATGAAGCTATTTTATCTGATAAGGTAGGTTTTAGATAATCCGTTCTAGTAGTTTTGGAAATGTATGGTATAAGCAAAATCAGTGGGATCTAGCCAATATCACCTGCATGGTGCAAATCAAATCAAATCAAAATCATTTATTCACAGGAATGTAGGTACAAAGGTTCTTAATTAGTCCAAATAATAATAATGCCAGTACATTCTACCTCCTAAAGGCGTGCGGCTATTGACAGAGTGGTGCAGGTGATATTGGCTATTGACAGTTGTTTTAACTTAACTTTTAACTTGTACAGACTGTTTTAACTTGGGCAAAAATTCTTTCGCATATTTGTCCACTCAACTGTTCTCATTTCTCATAGTTGATTCCTTAACATTTCTTGTGAAATTTTGTGAGCAGATTCAGTATTTATATGAATATTTTTTGTCATTCATTATTTGATTTTTGTTTATATGACCATACAATCCACGCCTTTTTCCCGAAGGGGTAGGCAGAGGAGTACCCAGGACTCAGTCCCAGATCATAGGGATGAAATTGTAAGTGTGGTGAACATAAAAAATATGTAAAGATAGACTCGCAAGGTCTACAGCTCAAAGAGCCACTAGTTATATTTTTGAACACTCATTTTACTCCTTTGGTGGATAATTGGTGGACAAATGTTGATAAATCTATCTATATAGGTAATCCTGAAGAAAATTGGCCCTTTTCAACTTTGCCTACTGATAATTGATTAATACATTTATTTGATTTCAGGATGTACTAGAAATAATTGAACATTTAGCTGTAGGAGGCCATGGAGATAAAGTCGAACAACTATTCCCACACTTGCAAAAAAGCATAGGTTACAATCAAGAAGTATGTAATCTTGTACTAAAGCTACTTAACAAAGGACAATTGGAAGCAGCCAAGAAAATGCTGCCAACCATGCCCAAATCAAGCAACAATCAAGATACACCATTCAAAGGAGCATTCTTTATCAAACAGCTTCTTAGAGTGGGCAAATCTGCCGATGAAGTCGTCAAAATCTGCTTGGAGCTTAAGGAAGAAGGATTAATACCAAACGCAATACTAATAGCCACGGAAAACGCGCTCATCCAAGGGCGCACGGAAATGGCTCAAAAACTATTTGTAGAATACGAAAACGAAGGTTATGAAATACGAGCCCATTTCTACTGGCCCTTATTAGTTCAAAAAGTTAAAGAAAACGACGAGGAAGGCCTTCTGCAGATTCTTAAAAACATGCAACACAAAAATATAAATATCTCAGGTGAAGCGCTCAGAGATTACGTCATTCCTTACTTAGTGAAAAAAGATCCCAAGAGTGTAATATCGAAACTTCAACTCGCTAATGTACCGACGATTCTCAGCGCTGTCAATTTGATTCACGACATGTTAGAGAGAGGAAATATGAAGGAAGCTGCTCAAATCGCGCTACAATACAGGATAAGAGGGAATTACGCGTTATTAGCTAGACCGCTTTTGAATGCGCTTGCAAAGACTAAAGACATAGATTCGTTTGTAAATTTACTGCATGTGATTAGCAACAAACCTCTGAATCAAGCTGAAGAGGAAACTCAAAATGAAGATGTAAACGTAGACAACAATGTAAACGAAGTGAGCCGTATCATCAGAACAGGTGTTAAAATCTTAGCCACAAGCAATTTGGTAGAGAAAATGCTGACTTCTTTAAAATCTAAAGGAATACGAATCACCGTCGAAAGCGCTGAGGCTATAGAACAATATTTGGGCGAGAATATGACCACTAAGATATCAGAAACTCTTTCACAACTGACATCAAACAATTTGGAGTTGTCTCCACTTGAAAACGTACGCAGCGTGCCTCGCAGTTCCGCTCAACTCGAGAAATTGATTGAGCAATTGAAAAATAAGGGAACCAGTGTGAACAGACTACAAAAGCAACTACTCTCCGCATACATAGTAGAAAACAACGTGAGCAAAGTAACCAGCTACGTGGAAGAGTTAAAATCGTCTAAATTTGAAATATCGCCGGCAACATACGCGCAGCTTTTTGAGTTCTATTGTGAGAATGATCAGATAGAAAAGGCTAAAGAATGCCACACTCAGATACTTGCTACAAATCCTAATTTTGAAATAAATAAATACAAGTTAGTTTTAATGGCGTATGCTTTGATACGAGCGAATAAATTTGACGAAGCGATTGCATTTTTGAAAGAAAGCAAGTCTGAAGATGAGAAGGAATCTGGTTACATGTTAAATTCTAAAGCTTGGCAACTATTGAACACGCTTGCGGAACAAAAGGATGCTGCTAAAGTAAGTTTCTCTATTTCATCACTATTTCTTTACTAGCTGTGCCTTGCGGTTTCACCCACTGAAAAGTACTCTACATACACAATTTCAGCACAATTGGTTCAGTATTTTTTGCGTGAAAAATTAACAAACATACCGACAACTTGCATCTATGAGTAGAATAAATACAAGTACCTAATATCAATAAATAAAAATATATTGACTTTTTTGGTGAGCGCATAACTCTTCAGCAGGCTATATTTAGGATAACTGATATGAATCAAAAGGTGCTTTATTCTGCGTACACACTTTTTAACGGGAACGCGTGGAGACATCAAGTTGAAATTTATATCAACCACTCAGATCAGCAGTCTCTTGTGCCTGTAAAAAAAAAAACTTCTAAGTTAACGCAATCAATAGTTATGGCCATTTTACTGTATATTTCCATACTTTGCGCAAGGAACTAACAGATGGCGCTGTATGTTCTGTAGATGGATTGTTTTTCGAGATTGGAAGCATGTACATCATGCGTACAAAGTACAAACATATTATGCCTTAACAATTTATTTAATAAAATTTTGTCTCACAGGTAAAAGAGATGACCAACACCCTAATATCAAACAACTACATAGACCCATCAAATGTTCTTCTCGGCCCATCAATTAAAGTCCATTTACTGAACAATGATCTAGATAGTGCTCTAGCGGAGTTTGAAGAGTGCTGCAAGAAATATAGGAGCACACCATGGAAGGGAGAATTGATGAAAGGTTTGATTATGAAGGAAGACGCGACGAGACTTCAGTGGCTTGCTGATTTAAGTACACAGGTAATATTTACTCTACATCATCATAATCATCATCAGCCTGAAGACGCCCACTGCTGAATATAGGCCGATTTTTTGCGGACCTCCTCATTCCAGGTTTTTATCTCGCAAAGAAACCTCAAGCATAGCTCGCTCGATAGCTTGTTGAGCGACTAGCTTATTTGTAAGACCAACGGTAAAGGACCACATCTCGGTGCCAAATGTCATCACTTTTTTTTTTATGATATGCGCCTGTCACCCTGAGATATGAGTTGTTAAATCTCGTCATGCCCAGTAATTTCGCTGGTAACATTGCCCTTCAGACCGAAACACAGTAATGTTTGCACATCACTGCTTGGCGGATGAATGACTGGCAAAGGTGTGGTACTTACCCAGGCGGCCCCCAGCAAAAGAGGCCTACCACTATAAAACTAGCAACAAACACTGATTGAAGACCTTAGTCTTCAGCCTCTGGGGTATTTTGAAAGAATAGTTGTCATTCAGTTTCCCGAACGCTGCCCATCCGAGTTGGATTCGCCGTGCGCCGTTCGTGTAGTTCCATTTACAACATAACATCACGACATGGTGGCCTCGGTAGTGTAGTGGTTCGCAAGTTCTACTGTCGTTCATGAGGTCCCGGACTCTATCCCCAGGTCAGGCAAAAAGTGTTTTTGGATTCTTCTTTTAAGAATTTTATCAATGACAATCTGGAGTCTGAACCTGTGCTACCATGGTTACACGAGACTTGAAAACGTAACTGGCGAAGTGTGAAGTCCTCTGCCTATCCCTTCAGGAAAAAAGCGTGATGATATGTTATATATTTTTATGCCATATGTATGTTGCCGATCCTTCAAGGCTCTATTCACTCTTCTTTTGAAGCGCCCCATATTGTAGCTCAATGGGAAGACCGCAGCGGTGAGATCATTCCACATATTGCATGTATGCAGAAAAAACGGGAAAATCGCACAGTGTACGTCGACCTCTATAAAACCAAATCTACACGTAATATTATCTTATACCAAAACTCAGCAAAATCTGTTCTGCTGCTTAGGCGTGAAAGAGTTACTATTTCATTTACAACAGTGTGGATTTCCCAGATACACGGGGAAGTGAACATTCTCCACGACTTGGTGCTAGCGTTCGTAGAATGCGGTCGGTTGAGACAAGCTCGACGGATCCTGGAGACGCCTGGCCTGCAGACCAGGCATCGGCGGCTCGACGACGCCTGTCAGCGATATGTTGAGGTAAGCATTGTTCAATATTTCATGTATATTATTTTTATTTGAAAAATATACCCGGTCTTTTGATAGGCGTGCACGGAGACCATGGTTTTTTTAAGTCCAACGTGCAGAGGCCCCTTTGAGCTTTTAATCTGAAGGTAATGTATAGCACCTATCGGGATCTATCTCTGAAACCATCTACTGCTCAAAGACAGCCCCCGCTAGGTCCAAGGACTATAGTGAATGGATAGAAACTACTTGATTTGTCTATAGGTGTGATTTCTGGATGGATGGTAACCGGGCTATTGCTAGAGACTCCGGCACCTGCCACTTCCGTCTCATGGTGAAATATGACGGCAGGCGATGACTCGCCGCTCACTAAACGGACCCCCCCATAAAGGCCGCCCACCACATGGGAGTAAGGGCGACGAGAGGAGGTGTCCCTGGACTTTAAACGGCGATCACTTGCGTTACCCTCGGGTCGCATCACGCTCGCCCACTCCCCACTTATGCTTCACATCCTCTATTATTATTATTTTTTTATATGGGACAATGCGAAGTTCTACGAAACACCTTGCGTTCATCACCTCGGGGTGTATAAAAGTGACGTATATAGAAATCTCGTTATTATTATTATTATTGTATGTCATCCATAGGGACCTTGAGCCGCTTCAACCATTGCTGATATGTTGTGGCAGCCCGTATGGATTATAATTTATTGGCCAAGCCTGCTGAATCTAAAAATTTCCAGATTTTCCAAGGAGTGATATGTTGTAATGTCCTCGGGGCGTATCTGTCGTCCCAATAAATCTTGTATACCAAGTAATTTCCCTGGCAATTTTCCCTTCTAACCATCGAAATATTGAGCAAAATCACCTAACCACCCAGATGGATTTTTTGCATTCAGATAGCTTTCGCTCTCAAAGTCTTGAAAAGAAGAATTTGAATTAAACTTGTACAGACTTCGTGTTTTCTTATTTCAGGAAGGAAAGTCAGAGTATCTCGAAGGTCTGCTCGAAGCGACAAAGGAACTGTCCCATATTGACCGATCTAACATTTTCTACCATCTGCTAGTAACATACTGCAAGAATGATCAAACAGACAAGGCTCTAGGCTTATGGACTGTCCTTCAAGAGGAGAGCGAAATACCAAGCGACCAATTCCTAATACATCTTGGAAACCACCTTAAATCTAAGAGAAGAGAAGTACCATTTGTCATGCCTGCAAGCCTTTCTCCAAATTCACCCAAGAAAAAGGAAAATGTGGAGCAAAAAGTGCCCAATCCTGAATTATCCCCAAAACTAAGCAAAAACGAAGTATCTATTATTATAGAAGACACAATTAAAGAGGGCCAGCTCACTAAAGCTATGGACTTAGCAATAAAACACGTTCAGAACAATATCATGCCAAAATCGTCAGTATTGAAATTCCTATTGAAAAACCTGGCTCAAGAAGGCAATGTGGAGAAGATAGAGCAATTTGGGAAGTATATAAACAATCCGATGAAGCGTAAAGTGACTTATAACGATAAATTAACATTAGCTATATTCAACAAAGGTAATGGTGGTCAACATATTGATGAATTGTTGAAATCCGTGCAAGATTCCACGACGCAGGAAGAACTTGAAGTTGCTCTAAAGGCGTTCCCTAGAAGTAATGCACTCGCGAGCATTGTTAATGACCGAGATATGGCTGTCAAATGTAAGTATTACCTTTGACGTACTAATTTATTGAATACTAGATTGGATCGATCTTTGATAAGGATCATTCTACTTATTTGTAATAACTTTCACAATGGGCTGGAATCGCTAAAAGAAAATCAGCTTTTCCATTCATTTTGTT
Organism: Hemistola chrysoprasaria; assembly: GCA_947063395.1. Lineage (NCBI taxonomy): Eukaryota > Metazoa > Arthropoda > Insecta > Lepidoptera > Geometridae > Hemistola > Hemistola chrysoprasaria. The sequence continues at coordinate 12,664,854 of OX346716.1, read as the reverse complement.
AAAGATCAAATGACTTTCTTCGACTGTCGAACATTCGAAGAAAGTTATATGACCTTTGAACCTGGATTTGTTATTTGAAATATAATTTAATAATAAATAAAAATATATCGACGTCTTGATGATAGGTATACCAGTAATTTTGAAACCATTGTAAATTTTTTTATAAAATATTTGTTTAATGTAATAACCCTTTTCGTTTGCCATGGTAGGGTTAATTGAAAAAACTAGCATAACAATGTATCTATACTATTTTTCTGAGTGAAATAATGAGTTTCGAAACTCATTTCAGGGTTCCGTACCTCAAAAGGAAGAAGGAAACCATATAGGATCACTTTGTTGTCCATCTGTCTGTTAAGACCGTTTTTCTCGGGAATGTGTGAATGTATTAAGTTGAAATTGATATGAATAACTCGAGTCTATGGTCCCCGTGGAGAGTTATATTACAAGTTAAGGAAAAAATCCCAAAAGTGTAAAAGACGCCTACAACTGCTATTAATCTCTTTACAATGTTTACAGGTCAAAAAGTGGCAGAAATAGCAGCTGAAAAGGGTATACTGTCGCCAGTGAATTTATTATGGATGGAATATGTTATATCCGGTCAAAATGAACAGGCGGACCAACTCTGGAAGAAATACATGACCGAAGCAGACACAATCATGTTTAGAAGGTTACTACAAGAAAGCCACGTGCGTAAAGAGCCGCAATTAATTCACAAGCTTATTGACAGTTTGAAAACAAACAAAGTGTTGTCCAAAGGATGTCTTGGAAACGCATATTCGCGACTAATCAGCTTTCACGTCACAGAAAATAATATTTCCGAAGCAGAGAAAATTCTAGAAGATGCGACCAAAACGGGATGCACTAAGGAGCACATAAACAAGACCTGTCTTGATAAGCTGAAAGCCGCAGTGGAGGCAGAAGGAAGACAATTTAACTATGTCTTTTAAAATTACTTCATTTAGGATGGGTACCCATTGGTTTAAAGAAAAGGAGAGATAGGGTACATTCTCCCAGCACTTACTCAACGTGCAATTTGCTCAATGTGATATTTTCACAGTGCAATGTAAAACAAAGATAGAAAGACATACTAAGACCAAAGAGTGACCGAGACAATAATATTATTCGCTCGTATGACCTAACTTTACTGACTTACGTAGTTACGTGGACCTAAGTGGACCTAATTTGAGTTATCCATTTTCGAGAAGCCAGTATCTCTCGCCTTACCTTTAACGAATGTAGGTACCTAAACTTCTTTTAAACCAGGCCTGGGACATTCCTCAATAAAGGTATGAAGCAAAAAACTACATAGAGAGATACGTGATAGAAAAAGAGGCAATTTGTAGGTGAATACAACTGTAGGTTATTCGCGTAGTGCGAGCTGAATTGTACCATATTGCGTCGCAGCTTGAGTCGCTATTTATATACACGAATTTGAGGAGTGTCCCCTCTGTACCGTTATGAATTCTGTGTATGAACTTTATTTCAGAATATTATGTCAGATTTTATCATGTACGAGAAGTTCGTTTATTGGCTTGATTTTGTTGAATTCTGAACCTTATGTGTGCATTTTTTTATGTGCAAAAATGTGATTTTCAATCGAAAAACTGATCACCGAAGTTGTATTATGATTTATACTGTGCGTTTAATAATTAGTTATTATTAAATTATTAGTTAATAAATATATGTTTTATTAATTTTTTCCTCGATCGCTATAGACGCAAACGTCTGCTCGTCCAACTTTACCCCTATAATCAAGCTCCATGTGCTCCACAAATTCATACATTATAATCGCTCGCGAGCTACGCTTCGCGATCTATTTATTGGCCATATTTCTGTAAATTAAGTTCTAAGCCTCGTTGGCACAAACGGTAGTAACTCTGCTTTCTGTGCCGCAGGCCCCGGGTTCGATCCCCGGCCAGGTTAAACATTTGTGTGCATGAACATAACTGTTTGATCTGTGTCTGGGTGTTATAAGCGTATTTAAGTATGTATATCAGTCATCTGGTTACCATAGTACAGGCTTCTAGCCTAGTTTGGGACCAGATGACCGTGTGTGGAAGTTGTCCCATATTATTATTATTAAGAGGCTTCTAAAATATGCTACCAGGCGTAAGTGCAATAACCGTTTCTATAACAAACGTCGCGTAGGTTGAACTACCAACAGTTCGTTACTAACGGATGGAAGATTACCTTTAACGCTCCGTATCAGCTATGTATAGAAATGTCACTCTGTGGTGTTTTTATATCTTTTTTCAATCTGTCAAACTTACCATCCGTACCAAACTTGTCTACCGGTCGATTTTGGTCGGTTTTGTTGTACCGACGGATTCTTTAAAATTTAAAACATTAAAATAATACATGACAAGAGGTCCCGGGTTCGATCCCCAGGTCAGGCAATGTTAAATATTGGATTTTTCCATTAGGAATTATCTCAATAACTGCCTGGAGTCTGGAACTGTGCCCGGTAGATGGCAATAGGCTCGCCCCCTATTACATGGGACCAATAACATACTGGCGAAATGTGGGTGTATCTTCTATGGGACTGAGTCCTGGGTACACCTCTGCCTACCCCTTCGGGAAAAAAAGGCGTGAATGTATGTTTTCTAGTTAACTTAATAAATGTCTACTTAAGAATGTGATCAATAAATTATGATATTTTATCTACTACCTACTAGATTTAACGATGAACGTAAATAATTACGCAACTAGGTAGAATTTACAAGCAAAGAGTGAATGTTAAATTATGATATAATATTTAATTATAATAATTATTTCAACTGTTTTCGGCAAGATAAATTTTCTGAGCAAGAGGTAGGTACTTGAAATAATACAAGTAATAAGTATACCTACGAATAAGAATAAAATGGGCCTGAATTGCATACTGGGTAATAAGATTATATCGGCTTAGTTTTAATTGTAATCTGAAACGTACTAAGGTAGAAGATAAACATTTGTGGCTTTACAATATTTTATATTTTTATTATACACTTCACTCTCAAGCACTGTTTAGTTTATATACGATAAGTAATAAGGTATTTTCTTTATTTTCTTCTGTAACTGTCTAATTTATAAAAAATTCTTCGCCGCCTTCTTATTATTAATTTTCGACAGGTAAATTGCGTAATTGCCTTCTAGTAGCCCATCTTCCCATTTGCCTATGGAAAAATGACATAAAGTACTATTATTATCACATTTTAATTTTTTCAAAAATGTGGCGCCAAATGGTGCGCGCGCCATAAGATAGCGCGGGCGTTTCGTTTCACCGAAACAATTATTAACAAATGGCAAATATACCATAATAAAAAATTATTAATCTAATATCAAAATTCAAAATACATTCAAAACACAATTTATTTAAATTATAACGTATTATTATTTTATGAAAACACCGTATTAAAAATTCACAAATCGAATTTTAATGCAATAACGAAACGCGTAAAGAACCATTGGTTATCTGTGAACGGGTTGTTGTTCGTTGCTGGTAGGAGAGTTAAAAACTTTGTGAAACACTATGAAACTACCCGTGGTAGGTGAAAACGAGTCGTAGCTCATAAACAATGACGCTCCGTTGAATAAAGGAACCGGGCATTGTCTTTGATGGTAACAGACAAAAAATAAAAAGAAATTTACTTTATCCCCTAGAGGTTGAATAGGTAATAGAAGATTGTTACACAAGGGCACAGAGCAGTTAATAATAATATTAAGTACACTGTTATCAGCCAACCAATCGGGCCTTCCTCACCCCGCGAGTGAAATTGAGCTCAACGAACCCCGTGAGTTCGGAACGCACCTCACGCACACTTGCGAGTGTACAAAACTGTGTGTGCAATGAATGTGTAGTAGGTAGTTATATCGCGACTTTTGTATGGCAATAGAGTCAAGTGTCCGGGTGTGACAAGGGGCTAAGCTAAAGCGTCCCATTGTTACACGAGGTAGCTTTACGTACGAGCTTGAGCGAGGGAGTAAATAGAATCCGAGTTATATTGGGATTTTAATGCCATGTGTTACATGATACTTTTCACTTTTCCATCCAAAAGTCCATTATTGTTGCGTACCAGAGTGAAACTAAAATAATTTTTCAAACTTTATAGCGGGGATAAAGTAAATTTCTTATTAATTTTTGTTTGTTACTAACGAGGTTATATATTTTTAGTGTCGCACGTATAAGATATTAGCCAAAATATTTTGATGAAATTAGTAATTTTATTTTCTCACAATCATAGTGAAATATAGTACCCAGTGATAGTACCATATGCTCAGTGATAGTACCTTCAGAAACAAAGTATTTTAGACTCCATCTTTAGTGGTTCCGATTTATGATTGGAACGTGTGTGTGTTGTTAGCCCTATATTTTTGGCTATGGTTTCGATAATGTCACTGTCAAATGCTGTCAAATGTCAAAGTCTAATTTTGGCGGGGTGGGTCGAAAGCGGGAAAATCGTCGAAAATCGTCGCCAGTCGAAGTCACCACAGAACAAAGAGGAAATAGAAGGAAATCTGTCCATAGAACTTGGGGGGCGCTATAGAAGAACGGGTCGGCGTGGAGTTTGACAGATGATTTTTTTTTTTTGCTCAGCGCTACAAGATCTTCAGTATAATCCATTCTTCAAATAAAACTCATTATTTTAAAAGAATATTTATTAATAAATTTATTTCACAATAACGAAATAAGCACAACACAGGTACAACTCAACTCAAAATAACAAACAGTTAAAGTTTTATAATAAGGTATGGTATAACAATCAATGAAGTTGTCTTATATATTATTATAATAGCTAATAAATATACACAAGTTCAGATTAAGATTCTTGATCTTGATATTTTAAAAAGCGCTGAACAATTTCGATGAAATTTAATAGATTTATTCTCATCGAAATCCGTGTATAATTTGTTGGAATAAGCAAGTAACAAACAAACATTATACAAAACAAATTATATCAAACACTAAATTATATCCATTTTAATGACAATAATAATCACTATAATAACTATCTATCTACATTATTGTAATAATAATCATGTGTATCGAATCTAAGAAGTACCGTTTGACAGTTTTTATTTTGTCTTGTTTAAAGGATTTAAATTTAGTGATTGTGATTTTAGTGAATTTAAAAAAACCTCATAATAACATGGTTTTACAGCGAAGGTTAAATTTCGAAACCGGTGAGTTACGCCTATGCAAATTTATTGAAAGTACGAAATGTCAAACGATACTTAGATTTTATAGACTGATAGTTATAATAAATAAATCGTTAACACATTCAAAAACACAATAAGCAATGCAAATAATACAAACTTAAGCAATAAATTAATATTTGACCACAAAAATCTATGCATTTAAAAATCACTTAAACACTAAGTTTAAACGTAACAAACTATTTTAAAATGATATAAACAATCCTATCAAAACACATAATATGTAAAAAAATGTTAACAAAAAGTCTACGCAAAAGTAGTACGCCAGTGCAAAGTTATTGAAAGTCCGAAACATCACACGGTACTTCTTAGATTTATAGTTATAACAAATGAAATAAAACATACTTAAGCAATAAATACATATTAGACTATAACAACCTATGCATTTAAAAATAACTTAATCAACAATTAATAAAACATTGACAAAAGACACTAAGTTTAAAGCTACGTAACAATATTTAAATATTGTACAATCCCATCAAAGCATATGTAAAATGCTAAAAAAGAATAAATAATTCTTTTTTGTTCCGTACCTCAAAAGGAAAAGAAGAACCCTTATAGAATTACTTTTTGTCCATCCGTCCAAAGATCCAAAGATCTGCGGTCCCTTGTGGCTGTAAAAAATCATACTTCTAAGTTAACGTAATCAAAAGCTATGGCCATTTTACTGCATATTTTCATACTTAGCGCAAGAAACTAATAGATGGTGCTGTATGTTCTCGATATTTAGGTATGGAACCCACACTATGCATACATACATATGCCTTAATAATTTATTTTTACGCATTATTAAATAGCTTTTACTCAATAATACATCACACACTAATAAATAACTTAAAACTATTTTATTAAACATTATTGCGCGTCAAGAATGGCACAGAAAATCCGCTGGCGCGATATCTGAAACATAATAATATTATACAAGTATATAAAATATAGCTGATAATATTAATCACACAAACGACATTATTTTTTGCATCTAAGTCATCATCATCTCAGCCACGTGAGGTCCACAGCTGAACTTAAAATACATACATACAATCATACCTATTGCCATCTACCGGGCACAATTTCCAGACTCCAGGCTGTAATGAGATAATTCCAAATAGAAAAATCCAATATTAGACACTTCCTGAACTGGTAACGAACCCAGGACCTCATGATCGGTAGTCAAGCTTGCGCTCACTATGCCACCGAGGCAGTCACGGCTCGACATACATGTTCTAAGTAGCTTATTGTAATTTAAGTATTATTGACAGTTGACAGCCTGGTTGGCACAGATGGTAGTAACTCTGCTTTCTGTGCCGGAGGCCCCGGGTTCGATCCCCGGTCTGGTCAAACATTTGTGTGCATGAACATGTCTGTTTGATCTGTTTCTGGTTATAAGCGTATATAAGTATGTATATCAGTCATCTGGTTACCATAGTACAGGCTTCTAGCCTAGTTTGGAACCAGATGACCGTGTGTAGAAGTTGTACCATATTTATTTATGTTCATCATCATCATCATCATCTCAGCTTCCACTGATGAACTGATAGGCCTCCCCCATAGATTTCCATCCAAAACAATTGTAAGCGGCCTGCATCCAGAGTGTTCCTGCCGTCCTTATCAGATCGTCTGTCCACTTTGTGGGTGGACTTCCTACTATGGCGGTAGTATTATGTTATTTACGGCTTATTTTACTTAATAAAATAATTAAAACTATTGTAAACATAAAAAACAAATACTAACTTAAAAAAGTGTTGTGCAGCTTATCAGGAATGACAGCAAATCTGTTTCCACTGCACTGGAACATCAGTGATATCTGAAAAATATTACATAAAAAGCCAGGTCAAAATTAATTTGTTTCATACAATATATGACGAGACTGAAAGAAACAAAAGTCGCGGGTCAGGATTGTAGCAAGTGGAGAAATTGCCCCTGCCTACCCCAACAGTGTAAGCCAACAAGGCTGCACTGAATTTTTAATATTCTTATCTTCCTTACATAAATTATTATTTTAAAAATATATTTATATTTTTACGATTTTGAAAACTACCGTTACTCATATTTATTATATTATACAATGACTTAAGTCACGTTTGAAGTCGAAAACGCTCGACCTAGGTTTCGGACAACCCCGGTGTCCTTCATCAGGAGTTCACACGTGAGCAGGATCGCGACGGACTCAAACGTTCAAACGTTTTAGATTTCAAACATGAGTTAAGTCGTTGTATAACATAATAAATATATTTTTAATAATAATATTATTATCATATGAGTCAAAAGGAATGATAAGGAAAATAGTAACAAATATAATTTACAAAATTGTGCAGGCGCAGCTTACGGATGACAGCAAAATTCACGCACACCACACACTGGAACATCCAATATATTATCTGAAAATATATTTATATAGGTGAAAGAAAACAAGTTATAAGTCGCACAGGTGTAAATTATTTTTTACACCTGAGTGACTTATATTTTTTAAATGCCAAAGATTGCAAAGCAGTCATGTTGCGCAAAGATAATCTTTCGATGTCTGTGCCTTTCAAAATGCGGTTAATGGAATTACACCAATTGTGTATCTGCAAACGGCATATTAAGGCAATAAAGAAACCTAACGCCTCAACATGATGTTGTTGACATCCAAACCAATCAACAACAGCATTTTTTAAAAATATTTCCCGGATATTTTGAACAATGAATCGATTGTGAGGAAACTTATTCAAGTTATCGTTGATAATATAAATAAGTTCCTTGAATAACCTAATAAATCTACTGTTTGGATAATAAAGGTGCCTACCCTCTAGCCCTCTTCTTTCCTTAAAAGTAATCCAAGAATGGATATCAGTATAATCTGACGTTAAAAAGATTGCTTTGCAAGTTTGGCATTTAAATCGTTTTAGAATTTTTCGCGACACATAGCCAGCTGTGAAAGCTGCAGCTTGTGCGCGAATTCTTTCCTGGCGGGCTTGTTGAAACAGCGATGGGGCTGTTTGAACAAGCCCAGAAGAACCTGCTGCCGCTTGTCCTTGCTCCGTTGCTGCATCTGCATCAGAAAAAATATTGTCAGCAGTATCATTGTTCTTGAACAAAATTGTACCAACGACAGTCCAAGTCTTATCATCCTCACAATTAAAATTGTTTGAATGTGAGGTTAAAACTTTAGAAAGTATAAGGGACTTATAAGCGGTTCTGAAAGTCGAACAATCAGGATTTACGTTTCGATAGTTCAGTGACCTGATACGGCCAAAGAAGTTTTCCAACGGATCCTGGTTGAGATTGCGGGTGTAAAATGAGCTTACACCGGCTTTCTTGAGATCGGACCAGAGTCGGATGAAACTTTTCAACGTCGTAATCCAATTCTTAATACTAGGTACCCGTTTGGTGATAGAATGACCTGCCTGAAGGGCCTGTTTACTTTTAGTGTCAATAAATGCAATACTTTCTAATGTTTTGATGGCATCTTTCCAAAATGTTACATGTTTTGAGATACCGTCCTTGTCCTCGAAGACTGGCCCCCTCATCTTCCCTGGTGCAGATCCTCCTCGTGAGCCGTTGACGCTGTCGAAGAGCCGGTCGAAAAACAGCACTGCATCTGCCGTAGTTTGAATCGTCTCGTTGAACGGCTTTCCACTTGATTGGATCGCTATAACAAAACGAACGTTTTGAGTTTTGATATTAATAATAATAATTCTTTTTTTTAAATTTTTTGTACAATATAGTATATAATTTTTTTTCCCTTGTTTATCTGCCATCAGTCAGACAGACCTTTATCAGATTTGTTGTGTGTTTTCCATTGGCGTTTGATGAAAAACTCATGGACGACGCCTAGAGCTTTGCTCATTCTGAGTAAAGAGCACGTTGGCTCTTTTAAGGCGCTTAAATTCACTTTCGCGCACCAGGTTGCCCGCCAAAGGGATTATTGGTTTGATGACCGAGCAGTAGACTCTGACTTTGTTTCTTAGTAATAGTGTTGACTATCTGCCAAGAAGACACAGGAGCTTTCTAAAGCGGTTGTTCACGTGATGTTCAATATAAGTTCAGTTGTTCAGTATAATTAATATGAATACCGAGGTCTGCGGTATAATTATAATTCTCTTATATAATATTTTCTTACCCCAATGATTGCCATACCGCAGCATCGCACATGTTGTTTCACTCAGAACTTGAGTTGCATTTCTTACTTTCATTTTTTTTACTTTTGCTGGGAGAATATGTTCATCACTCAATTTGTGAGCCATCCTGAAAATATTGCATTATAATATAATATGGGACAACTTTCACACACGTGAATCATCTGGTCCCAAACTAGGCTAGAAGCCTGTACTATGGTAACCAGATGACTGATATACATAATTATGTAAGCTTATAACACCCAGACACAGATCAAACAGACATATTCAGGCACACAAATGTTTGACCTGGCCGGGGATCGAACCCGGGGCCTGCGGCACAGAAAGCAGAGTTACTACCATCTGAGCCAACGAGGCTGTCATGTTGAATCATTATAAGCAATGTAGCATATTTAGCTTAAATACTTCATGACAGATTTTAATTATCTTAGGAATTCCAGCGTCTAGTACTAGTATAATATGATTGAGTATGATTGAGTAGATTGAGTCAATTTTATTGTAATAGTTGTAAAAAAACCAACTGCTGTTAGTGACAGCTTAAAAAAATTTACAAGAAATATAAATTACCTGACATCTCCCAAATTACAATCTGTCTTATATGCTTCGATAATGTCACTCCATTTCGCTATTTTACCGCAGAATATCATATCCTTATCTAGAAAATTATTTCTGAAAATAGAAAGTTGTTATGGAACTAATTAGATATTCTTTATCTTATTATTCTTTAATCGAAAAATGGTTATTGGTATATTATGTACTTTTTATGAATTTGTATACAAATGACTAACCTTATGCCTTTTATTAAATGTGGTGGGTCATAGATATGGTGCAACTTATGACCATTGATCTCTATTGAAGAATCTACAAAATAGAAAATAAACCAGCTGAAAATTTTTAGATTTTTGGAGGTTTTGATTCGAAATTTTTTTTTTCTTTATTACATAAACCAACGACGGCACACATATGAAGCTAATGAAGATGATACCCTTATGGGTATAACAGTCCCATCATAGCCTAATCTCACAATAATAAATTATAATTATATATGAAAACACTTTATTCATTAACGTTAGCTTATAACAACGAATAATACAAAATTAGCAAGTATGATATTACAGGTCCACCCATGAACATGCATCCCTCCACTCCTAGAGCCCACGCTCACATACATATATTTATGCATCTATCAAATATAATATATCTACATAAATACTTGCCAGAGCAAAAATATTAAATATATATTTAATTATAGCTCTATAATTTAGCGAAAATACCTGGTTCAATGTTGTTGTGTAATTGCTCCCCTCGTAAATCATTTTGAAAACTGTTAATGCATGAACGAAATGTCGCTCCCTGGTCACAAATAAGGGCCTTAGGTATAAGGCCAACCCCAGCCACAGCATCCACTACATCCTATAAGCAGGCAACAACGCTTAAAATATTATTAATATGAAAGTTTATATGACCCGGATGCTCATTTACGCTGCAACCTTAGTTTAGACCTGCATGCTTTTATTGCATAAACAAAATATTACATACATAGTCTGGCCATAAATACTGTTACAATAATAAATAAAAAAAAAATTAAATTTGAATTTGGCATCTTGTCATTTTTATATAATTGTTCATTGAGTTTTCTCATTTTGGCGCCAATAAATTGTACAATATTGAATTGAATATTGCGATATTAAAATGGAGTAAAATGGAGCGATGTAGGGTAGGGTGTAAAATGGAGAATCGCTGTGATAGCATTACACAAAGTAGGTATGGAGCCAAATGCAATTTTTAAAACTCTCCATACGCTTTGTATTAGTAAAATGTTTATATACCGGGCTCAATGACGTTGAATTGCTTCTTACTACAGACGCACAATCCCTGAACAAGCTTCACAAAAAAGTGTCCTTCACTGACAATTACGCGCTATGACATCTACTGAATTTCAATTATTTGAATTTAAACTCTATTTACCTGATATGGCTTGCTCTAAACGCCATGATAATTTGGAGTCCCTAAAACAATCCATACGATTGGCAGTGAAGTATTGTTTTATATTTATGTATTAAACTAACACACTGTAAAAGTAATAAATGTTATTCGCAATAGATGTTTTTCTTTAAATTTTGGTGTCAGTATTTATGGCAAGACTAGGTATATTAGACTGCAAAGTAAGCACTGCAGTAATAAATTAATGTAATCCCATTTAAACAATATAATATCATCTCACTCTATGCACAGGGAGGGGGTAGTAATATACATAACATACCCTTAAAATATTTTTCATAGTAATAGTTGGGGTTGATCCTTCACATAAGTAATACGCGATTGCTTGCGTCCAGGGAGAACAAATGCCCCGAATCATTATAACTAACGCATGATCACATAGTTTTAGCTGCTTCGCACCTCCATAGTTGACAAAACCTTCAATGTGGTCTTGTGACTCGACAAATGTCAGGTGCGGCGTCAGTGCCACCTCGTCAAACACTAAAACCATAATATAGATTTAAATAGTTAAAATTTCCTTAATGTGTAAAATTGAATATAATAGCTATAATATAATATATCATTATATATATACTAGCTGTGCTCCGCGGTTTCACCCACGTAGACATCGTTCCCGTATCGTGAAAAAAGTACCCTTGTGCTCTTCCAGGATCTAAGCTACCTGCATACCAAATTTCAGCTCAATCGGTTCAGTAGTTTTGGCGTGAAAGAGTGACAAAAATGCGCTGCAGGTAAGTTAGAACTCGCAGCGCTTTGTTCACCTTTTACAAACGTAACTTTTTTACATTTTACTGAGATTTCAGAATTTTAATATTAGTAAGATAACTTACCTATTGAACACATTTTTTTTTTGATATCCCAGTCCTTAGTTATTTCTTTAAATGCCAGAAGCAGTTGGGTATTTAGCCCACAGTCGATGGAAAAATTTCTAGAAAATTTGTTCAGGGTCGTTTTCGATGGCAAAACAAACATTTTCTGTAAGAATTTATAGCCTTTAGGGCTATGTTTTGACAATGAAAGAGCAAAAATTTTTTCTTGTGTGTTAAAACGCCTCCGCTGTACTTTATGTTTATTTTGATTGATTTGCATCATTAGAAATGTTTTTGCTGCTGGTGACATACCTTAAATTCAAGAAATTATGTAATAAACTGCAAAAAATAAATTGACAAAATAATTTTTTTGTATCGTAACTACAAATTCATGTATATTCTCCTTTGTTCTATCAAAAATTGCTTCTTGTAAATAAATAAAGTGTCTTTAACCAGAATTATTTTTATCTAAAGCGAAAAGTGCATGTAAAATTATTATAATTATAGTTAATATGCTTTACCATCAATTAAAGATTCAAATGAATTCTTTTCGCAAAATTCCTTTACTCTTTCTATTTTTTCTTCATAATTATATATAATTCTCCTCTTGGATTTTAATAGTTTTGTGAACTTTTTATATATATTCTTACATTTTGGAGTAAGGTTTTCAACACTTTTTACAATTCTTGGCCTTTTTAGTATGTTACGAACATCTGAAAGTTATAAAACCTACTCAGCATATTGTAGTAGATTTTTAAATAATAAACTTTGTTGATTTTTATAAACCGTGCGGGAGAAACTTTTCGGTGCAGACAATAATCATACTAACTAATTTAACAATTATAGTGTCAATAATAATGTCTGAGTTACGATAAGTTTACTTTTTGTTTCCCAGGTTAAGTAAAGATTATTATTAGATCCTACATTGAATATAGTTACTTTATCTATACTAATCTATACTAATATTATAATGAAAGAAACTTTGTTTTTTTGTTTGTAACAAATAGGCTACGAAACTACTGGGCCGATTTTAAAAATTCTTTCTCTTATGGAAAGCTTAATTCAGTGTGAGTGACATAGGCTATATGAGATTTTGAAAAATTAGGGATCCGTAATAAAACTGCAATATTCACAATATTGCAATATACCAAGGTGTCATATAATTACCATATTCATTAATTTGCGTGCGCTGTGAAATCTATTTATGGTAGAATAAAATAATATACTAAGGGTATGTATAGTACTTAACAATATCTACAATATAGTCCACGGACATTATATCCATCTATTTTGGTTTAGTCACAATTATCGTAACAGTCTAAGTAGAATAAAGTAAGGGATTTGTAGAATTTATCAATATCTACAAAATAGTCCACGGACATTAAATCCATCTATTTTGGTTTAGTCACAATAATCGAAACAAACATTATTTTTATGCGGTATAAAAACTATTGGTGGTAGAAATAATATACAATAAATACTTATATCTTCAAAATAGCCCGGGGAAAATTTATACATGTGTTAAGATATGGTCACTGTAAAAGAAATAGTCATTAATTTGTATGCGTTGCGTAAACCATTAGGGTTACATCTATGAAAATACAATGTATCACGAATTTACTCCTGCTAAAAAGTTCACTATACCTACTTGCGAAGCCGGGGCGGGCCGCTAGTATTCTATATAGTAGAATAGTCTGGGGCCTCATGATCAGCAGTAGAGCTTGCAAACACTACTCCACCGAGGTAATGACATAATCATTTGTATAATATGTTTTTACCAAAATACTCACTTAGGCATGTGCCCGTGTTAGTTGATCCTATTTTCTCATTATTAGTGTGTGATAGGCCATCTGTAGTGATAAACAGACACATAGAATACAATTATAACAAAAAATGTAACAATTGGCGGTCTTATCGCTAAGAGCGATATCTTCCAGACAACCGTGCAGGGATAGGAGAGTACAGTAAATTGCATTTGGTCGGTGGTGTGACAGAAATAGGTAGAAATATTATTATGATTAATTCTACTATGCCCCACCAGTGGGGCGGCCTCGTGGGGCAAAGTGGTAAAAAACAACCCAAAATTATATTATCATAATAATTTATGTCGATATTGTTGTGATTGTTCAGGGAACCATCAGCCCAGAAAGCACATTCACTACCAACTTAGATTTATTACTATCAGATTACATACAAGGGCATTCTTTATGAAACATTTGGATAATTATAGATAAGTTAATATCTGTAATTTTAATAAAAAGGATGTTATACAAACAAGGACATTCATCATAAACATTTGGATAATAAATAATATTTAATAATACTCACCACCAATCAATCCTGAGGTCATAATATCCATCGTTGAAGTTCCTGGTATTTGTTTGTCCACACACCCTGCACCAGTAGGTGGAGACACAAGCTCTGTAATTACAATACAAGAGTATTCAATAAGAAACATTTGAATAATAATCGACCGAGCGAATTAGAGTCGACAAGTGGGATAATACCTGCGCTTGTACCACCCTAAGGGATGACCTCTAGTATGTAAGTTTGATCGATGAAATTTTGCAGGCAGGTAGTAATAAAAAAAGTATTATCAAGTTCGAACATGAGCTAAATCTGTCATGGGGTTCTACAGATATAGGGATTACAAGATTTTCTCTTTATTGATCATTACGTAAGAATCAGGAGAGAAGACGGTGGGTTCCCAACGACTTACACTAAATGAGTCACACTGTGACACGTTGGGGGAAAAAAATGCATTATAATATTATACATCTTGTTTTTAATTGGTTTACATTGCATCGTCCCCGTTAATATCACATATATGATAATATTTTAATATTTTGTGACTTTTGACTAGGTATTCATTAAAAGCAAAATAGTAATCATATTACATAACAATTTAGAATAAAATCGTCAAAGGGCCATTCTACATGCTAGTATCCTGATACTGGGTCTGCCCAAAAACGTCTACTCACTATTAAACTGCGATTCTAACATTTAACTTAAGATTTTCAACTTAATAAGTTTTCAACTCACTTAAGAGATTCAACTTAATAATCATAAAAAACATAAAAAAAAATTTAAACCTTTTTGACTCATTTCAATTTTAATTTTATAATATTTATTTATAAAATAATTTATTATAATAAATTATTTATTTATAAAATTTAAAAAGTTATACTTTTTAAATTTTATTTAAAAATTGCGTGATTAATTTATTTAAAAACAAAATTAAATTTATAAATCCCAAATCTGATCCCCAGGATCTGCCTGGAGTCTGGAACTGTGCCCGGTAGATGGCAATAGGCTCGCCCCCTATTACATGGGGCCAATAACATACTGGCGAAATGTGGGTGTACCTATTATGGGACTGAGTTCTGGGTACACCTTTGCCTACCCCTTGGCTCCTTGGGGAAAAAAGGCGTGAATGTATGTTATGTTATTTTATGGATATAATACACACACACACACACAGGCGTTCATAATGAAATATTTAGATAGTAATAATGAATAATACTCACTGCCGACTGACCCTGAGGCCATAGTAACTGCTGTGGACGATCCTGGTTGCTCCATTCTCCCGATATTAGTGGGCGTAGACATAATATCTGTAATTATATTAAATTGGATTTAATACACCCACACACTCACAGGCGTTCATAATGAAATATTTAGATAGTAATAATTAATACTCACTGCCGATTGACCCTGAGGCCATAGTAACTGCTGTGGACGATCCTGGTTGCTCCATTCTCCCAACATTAGTAGATGTGTACACAATCTCTGTGACAGTAATTGCAAGACTTTTATATTCATACCAGGGTATTTAAAAGAGTAGTAATACTTAAGTAAGTGCATCTACCCAACAAACTGAACAACTTGTGATCTATGAAATGCAAATATTTGTACCATTTTATATTTTAAAGACTAAAGAGGTCTTATTAACTTGAAATACAATATGAATAAGGGAAGAGAGACGTCCCCACTTGTGTGTGAAGTTTTTTTCCCAAAGTCATATTGCAATATAAGATATTCCGAGAGATATTTTCAGAAGTCCGCATTGAAACTTTTGAAGTTAAGAGTTTTAATTAATTAGTCGTAGTAAATCCCGATGCCCTTCTGTTGCCATATATCTACACCTACTAATAACTACAGGGTTTTCAAAATCTAACTACAACAAACTATGATAAGACTAATTGATAATTTATCTACTTCCTATACAGTGAAATATAATATAATATGAATGACCGATTATATAATACATTTATACCTATAAATTTTATGTAAGTGGTTTAATGTACAATTTTGTGATGTTGATACTATAATATTTATGTATGACATATATTATACATTTATTATTTAACTATCAATTTTATTTAAGTGGTTTAATGTATAATTTTATGATGTTGTTACTTCTTCATATTATGGACAAGTTGTGTATATTATATTATTAATAATTATCTTTCATATATAGAAAAATACCCAATATTTTTTTATAATATATACTTTATAAAATATATTATATGAATGCTATTTAAACTATACAAACTATTTTATCTACTTTTAACTACTTTATTCGTTTTATAATAAAATAATACCAATTTTTCTTTTTTTGACATAGCAGTGGTCATGGTTAATATTAATTAACCACTTAATTTGCTCCTCTGTAAGTTATAACAATAAAATATCATATAATAATACAATAAAGAAACCATCAATTGATTACTGTATTATGCTGTACTGGTGTAACTGATAAATGCAGTGCATAATTTAATATCATTTATGCAAAATTTTGTATTTTCACGCAATCGATTAGGCTGAAACGTGGTACTAGATAGCTTAGTGCATGTATTAAATAAACAAAGTTTCAACATGTGAAACAATTGGTCACAACTATTGAGATATAAAACTGCCATCATTTAAACTAACCCACTAAGCTGATTCAACAAAAAAATTGTATGTTGATAGCTGCTTAAGCTCAGGAATGCCATAACATGGTAACTTATGATGTCTTAAACCATGGAAAAATCCTAATCATAATTTATACCACGAATAATAATTGACTGTCTTGGTAGCATAGTGTGTGCAAGCTCGACTGCAGAGCATCAGATCCCGGTTTCAATCCCCAGATAAGGCACTATTATAGGATTATTCCATTATGAATTATCTCTATGACAGCCTAAAGTCTGGAACTTTGCCCAGTCGGTGGCAATAGGCTCGCCCCCTATTACATAGGACCAATAACATACTGGCGAAATGTGGGTGTACTTACTATGGGACTGAGTCCTGGGTACATCCTTTTAGCCTACCTATTTGTGAAAAATATGTGATTGTATGTTATAATAATTATTCACTTACGTCTTGGTGGCGAATCTGAACGTCTTTTCAAAGTCCTATAGGATTCCAATGGGAGGGTATATTTATCATCAACCAATGCTGAAAAAGAATGCAATAAAAATAGTAATTCTTTTTAAATATTAATGTTTAAACATCACTATTATAAAGCAGCCAGCAATGATCTAATGCTAGTTTTTATTATTTAAGTAGGAAACTTACATAGTTTCATTGGGTTAATAGGTATTTTTTCTCTAATTTCCTTTATGGTAAAGAGAGTGGGACAAGAAAAGATTTTTCTTTTCCCATTCTTGAAATATTGAGGCTCGAAATGGTGGATGCATATCTTTTTATATTTCAAATTCTCAGCTTTCAAAGATTGACTATGAGGTGACACTAAGTCAAGCCAAATATTCCTCAAACTGATATTAGTTCGAGGAAATTCAGTAAGTATGCAATTCTGCTTATTGCATTTGCATGAAGAAATACAACAAACCGTTATTGGCATCTGAAAATAATGATACAAATATTAAAACCTATTTAATTTTTAATAGATGCATAAGAGTTCATGGCCTAAATCTGTTTATTAATGTAAATCTTACTTACTAATACTAAAATACTTACTTATTTAATTTAGATTTATTTCAGAACGCAAATGTATTTAAAATTAAGTTTTATTACGATTAATTTAGAGGTTAAAATAACCCATAAGTAGGTACTCAATTCACCGACTCAGATTATTTATAAGAGTTTTATGCAATCAGTAGTTAATTTCCCTTAAATCTTAATTATTTTTAATGGAAAAACTTACGTTGTTATCCTTCAATTGCAGATTATTGGTATGTTTGTTGTGTTGTGGTTATGTTGGTTTTTCAATCTCAGCGTTGCACGTACCCGGTGACCCTTAACTAGAAGATTCCGGAATCTGCAAACAGCTTTCCACCGATGTAACCTGAAACAGAACAAAACAAATATGTAATGTTTACCTTTTCGCAAATATTAGTAAATATTTCAAACCCAAAACTTTTTCTGTCGTAAACATTGAAAAATGACAACAGAAATGGCGCTAATCAGTGTTGCCACACCACTTTTACAAAATTTACCTAGGTAGCAGATAGATTAATAAAATAAGGAGTAACTTAAGGTACATTATTTTCGAATTTCATTCTTGATTCTTGAATCAAAATAACCGATAAATTAATAAGTAAAGATAGATAAATAGGACAAAATTGGTATTGTTGAATACAATTTAGTACGCAGATTCCAAATACATAAATTGCCATTATTAATTACACTTTACTATATCAGGGTCCCAAAGCCTTAATAAGTGTGGTGTAATAAAAGTAGGGCAGTAAAAATTCCAACTCCGTTAATTAGAGGCCCTATATTAGGGGCCCTGATTCAGTTTATTAAAAATACTTATTTTTACTAGATACTAGATAAAGCAATTTAACTACGTCCGAGTACTTACTTTCCTACTCACGAATACAGAAACACGGTGTGAACCAGTTTGTTTAAAACCTATGTTTGCATTAGATGACTGCCTCAGTGGCGTAGTTAAGCTAGCTCAACTGCCAAACTTGATTCTGCCAATACAGAAATCTTGTTTTTGGCTCATCGTTTAATATTTTTACAATTCAGGTGGGTTTAATGATTTATTATTCATTAAATATTGTTGACTGCCTCGGTGGCGCAGTGGATGTAAGCTCGACTGTCGATTTTTCCATTTTGAATTATCACAATAACTGCCTGGAGTCTGGAACTGTGCCCGGTAGATGGGAATAGGCTCGCCCCTTATCACATGGGTCATGGGATAAATAACATACTGGAGAAATGTGAGTGTACCTACAATGGGACTGAATCATGGGTATACCTCTGTCAACCCCTTCGGGGAAAAGGCGTGATTGTATGTATGTAATATCATTATATGGTACCTGAAAATGAAAAGAATAACACCTAGGTAAAATGTGTTTAGGTGACAACACCAGTCACTACGCCGTATTCAGTCTTTCGGTCAAATATCATAGATTAAAAAATGAGTTGATTGAGCGATTACAGACCAACAAGAAATTCCCTCAGGAACGTCAGTAATGTCATGTTGCACAGTGACCTACTTTCTGAGGCTACAGATGTTTGTATGGAAGTGAACCAGGGCTGGAAGTCACCGCGATATATTTTATTTTTATGCCATCAAAATGTTTTATCCCGTTGATTCGTTAAAAAGAGGAGGAAGATTCTATCTATGTTGGGTGGCTGACTCATGGCCAGTGCGATTTGCAACGATTACGCCGCGGCAACTATGGTCGCAAGATATCAGAAGAATTTGGTAAGGAACGCGTTTAATTTACAACTACCCACCCAATACCTATTCCATCAAAATCGTATCAGATCAAGTAATTAAACTATATAATGTATAGGACATGTTTTAGTAATATAATTTCCTTGTTGAAGTGACGATTTGATAGAAGTAATGACAAACGAGTCAGGTCATCCAGCGAAAAGATTCTCGCTGCGTCTTAGCTCGCAGTTGATGAGGGGCCTCGTCAGGATTTACCAGAAGAAGACTTCTCTCTTGATGAGTGAGTATTGCCTATATTTGAGTATACATACTGAAGTTGTGATAATATCAAGATATCTTGTTGCATGATGCATGAGACTCTTAAGCTGTATAATTAGTTTATTACCTTACTTTTCAAATTAATTGGTTCATTAGGAATATTATTCTTATTGATCCAATTAATTCGGCTTTGTTTAATATCTTTATTATTTATCATCATCATCATCATCTCAGCCATAAGACGTCCACTGCTGAACATAGGCCTCCCCCATAGATTTCCATCCAGTCTGGTATTTCATAAAAAAATATTATATAATCATTAATTTTGTCTACAGATGATTTGTGCATGATTAATGCTCATGTATTCAGGCATGCAAATCAAAAGTAAGTTGTTTATGATATTATATTACCTACTGATTAAGTTATTATGCAAGTTTAATTAGGTAAATAGTTTTAACGTTATATTTTCCCATAGATTCCATGTTTATGAAGTATCAGATCATCCCCATAGAGAAAGAGTGCAGCGTCCGGCCGTTGAACTGCCTCAACTCATTCAGCTTGAAGAAGAACATGAGCAGAACCAGCCAAGAGTTGAGGAGTTGCTTCAAGTATGTTTATCAAGTATATTCACCATTTGAATATGTTTTAAAAATCTGCATGACAAGTATAGGCAATATTCCTCCAAATGGGGGAGCCTATTTATTTATTTTAGAAAGCTTATAGTATCATTACCATAACACTTTCTATCATAATTTATATGTCCAACAGTGGACTTTGTATGGCTGAGATGATGAAGTGTCAAATCTTAGGGTGGCCTGTTTTATTTTCATCAGTATTGTGGTCAAAGTCACAATCATAGGCCTTATCTTTTCATGTATATTCTTTTAAGTTATGTAGGGAGCAGTCGTTAGATTATGTTGGAGGCCTTGTAGGAATCTTGGCGACCTGAAACTCTGACAATATGGGTTGTCCACATACCCATATGAATTGACTCGAGCAGCGTTATTGGGGTAACCCGTTCTGTTAGAGTATAAATTCAAATTATTATTATTATTATAATGGCAATTAGTGAGAACTATTGTTAAAGTTTAGGTGTAGTAAGACAGAATTGTTTAAAATTTTATAACACCCACATTTATTGTCAAAAAATTGTAACTGGGACTGTGGAACACATCCTAGTATCCTACTAATATTATAAATGTGAAAGTTGGTGAGGATGGATGGATGGATTTGTTACTCTTTCACGTCAAAGCTATTGAACCGATTGGGCTGAAATTTGGCATGTTGGTAGCTCAGACCCTGGAAATAACTCTGGGGTATTATTTCCCAAAATTCCCAATGGTACGATGTCTATGTGGGTGAACCGTGGGGCACAGTCACTTTATGATAAGTATTAGGATTAATTTAAACATAACATCACACCTTTTTCCCGAAGGGGTAGGCAAAGGTGTATCCAGGACCCTGTCCCATGGATACAACCATGGTTATGTTGTTTAAGAAGGTGGTGACAGGAGCATACCGCATACAAACAATAGTTAAATCATTTGAAATTAGAGCATATTTCCTACATTTAATGACGTTATTTGGAATGAGACACTAGTTATCTAGGTTCCTAATTATATTTCAATCCAAAATAGAAGCACATTGGACTAAATTTGATAAAAATCCTAAATATAGGTATTTTCAAATATAATTCCAAATTAAAAGTGTTTTAGACTAAAATATAATTAATCTAGATAATATATTTAATATATAGATAATATAATTAACCCAGAATAATCCAACAACACTTGCCTATCCTGGGATCGAACCGGGGACCTCATGATCGGCAGTAGCGACCACTACGCCACCGTGGCATTGGATTGAAGATTTTCATATTCTTTGTTATTTATTACAGAACAGTGGCAATGTGGTGGCTAATATCCAGGACATAACATTGAGAGAAGCTGCTATCCCTGAGATTCTGCCGCCAAATGTAAGAATAATTTTCATAAAAAAAAAATCCATAAAATTATGTAGGTGTAACTATTTATCTAAAATACAAATTACTTTAATCTTCATATATGTGCTTATTTACCTGCTTATTTTACAGGATTGTTTTAATAACGTGAGCATCTGGTTTTGTTAACAAGAGTACCAAGTGCTTATTTTCGAATTTCGTTTATTCATATTACATTTGATTTTACATAGATTTTGCTATGCTATTATAGATTTTTAGGCGTCAAATAAACTTCAAACATAGTACGTAGCATGCATAACAATCGAAAATAACTCATTACCTTTGGCCTACATATATCACTTTGTACTTAAGATAAACGTCACTCATACAAAATGATAATACACAGATATAAAGAAATGTAGAATAATTTTCCACTCGATTGTTTGTTGCAGGCTCTGGATCTGGCCTTTATTTGCACGAAAACATATTTTGTTAAAGAAAACCTTAATTTCATCATTCTTCTTTCATAAAAAAAATTTGTAAAAAGTGGGTAGTTATTAGGTTATGTTAATGTTTTTTGAAATATCAATAAAAATCATACGGTTTTCTTTAGCAAAATATGTTTACGCGCAAATAAAGCCCAGATCCATAGGCAACCTCAATCAATACAAAATTACCAAATTGATCTATTTATGTATTTTATTTAGGTAGAATTACTACCTAAATAAAATACATAAATAGACGGCTATTACCAGTTACACTAATTAATATTATAAATTATATAACCTAATCAATAAAAGCTTCCATCAACAATCTATTTTTTGTATTCCCCTGTTTCCTCCGACCATAATTATATTAATCCATTCTATAAATTTATTTGCTAACTAGCTTTTGAAGTATTATTATTAATTAGGTATAGTTTTTGCAGCTTTACTTTTATTTAGCGTGTGTAAAAAATTAGGGCCTACAAAACTTCTTTGTACACAATATTCTTAACTAATCTGTCATTAGGCGCTAAAACTATCAAGCTATTGGGTGAACTTACTCGTGAGCAAGCAACATAAAACTGTCCATCAGAGAAGCAATGTTCTCATAAGTCAATACCCGCAAATTTGAGAGTTTGCCCCTGAGACTTGTTTATTGATCCGCCATAAGTAGCATTTTTCATCATATCAACAATATATTCGTCAGATGTTACGTAGTTATCACCATTCCTGTCGTGGGTCATAATTGAAAACTTGCTCCAGTCATTAACCACATATCTGACAATTTCTGAACGCACCTCCATCGCTCTATTTTGTGTTCCGTACATTAAATAAGAGAGAGCACGAAACAAACATGCACCGTCACCAACAATAGGGACGACAGTACATTCTTCAACTTCTCCATTAACGTTCAGATTTTCTTTAGCCATTTAAAAAAAGTCTAACCGACAAAACCTATACTTAAACCAAACGAAAACAAAACAAATGCCAAATACAAAGCAGAGTCTATAACCAAAACTACTAAACCGAAACAAAACAAATGCAATCCAAAATATGCCAAGAAAAGAACAGCCAAAATCTAAATACATATAACTCAAAGGTGACTGACTGACTGACATAGTGATCTATCAACGCACAGCCCAAAAATTAAAAATATATAAAAAAATTAAATATTTTTATAAAAATTCCCCTATTTTATCCCCTTGGGGGTAGAATTAATCAAAATCCTCTCTTAGCGGATGCCTACGTCATAACATCTACCTGCATGCCAAATTTCAGCCCGATCCGTCCAGTGGTTTGGGCTGTGCGTTGATAGATCACTATGTCAGTCAGTCATCTTTGAGTTATATATATTTCAGATATTATCTTTATAGTGAAATAAACTATGTCTCTGTCATTTTAGTTTCTCTTATAAATTCTCGGTTGTTTACATAGTACCGCTAAGAGGTCGCCTTTTTGCTGTTAAGGTTGGGTAATAAACGCATCTTTTTTTCTTTCTTTCCTTCAAAACACTGTTCTGATGTGCAAAGACAATGAGCAGCCTAAACCGCTTAATGCAGCGTTAATAACAAACACGATTATATTACAGTTATGTTGTATTATTGTTTTATTAATATGAATATTTTTCAGGATGGTTTTGGTGAAGAAAACCCAGAGCAAGCTCTTCAAGGACTGGACAGAACATTAGAGATAATGTTGGTTGGAGGACTACACCCGCAATCCGCACAAAGCGCTCTCGACATCGACAAGTCGCACGATAAAACGCACGACAAATCGCGACACGACTTGCTGATGGAAAACATATCGGAACTGAATGCCACGATGTTCAGACGATGTAACTATTTATTAACCTTTGTATCGAAGATTACCTAAGACCTAAGACGAATTTTTCGACATACAACAGAAGGGTAAAAATTTCTAATTGCATTAATTTCCATTAACCCTTAACGGCGTTTGTTCCCGATTTAGGCACGGAAGTCCATGCCGCTTCCATAACTCAGGAACAATCAATCAAATACTTTATTTGCCAGAATACACATACATTATAATATAGGACATTAAAAAACTAAAAGTCAGTGTATTCAGCCTGCAAGCACCGTGCAAATATTTCAGTCATATTTATTAATTATTCATATGTCTATTATTATTAAAAAATATATTAATGTCATAAGATACAAATGCTATTACTCCATTGAACAGTACTTAACAGATAAGATTGTTTTGATCTCGTGACTTATTTTGTGCCGACCTACCAATGTAATCACTACCTAACATATTCATAAGTATAAAAACGACTACCGACATGTGCACCAATTGTATGAATACCGACAATGCAAAAAAAAAAAATTAAATTTAAAATTATTACATATTATAATAATCTATACTTATAACATTAACTTCTAACTATTATATTATGTACCACAAGCGCCCTAACAGGGTATATGTAGTTGACACTGACACCTAGTATTAAGACCTATAAAATGTACCTACATTATGTTGATATAAATACATAAATAAATAAATAAATACATTTCGTTTAGTCTATTTTAAATTTAGATATTCCTGTACACTTTATCTAGTAGCCATTTAAGTAAATTAAATTTAAACATATTATCCTTTAAAATCTTAATGTCCTCGGGCAATTTATTGTAAATTGTAATGCACATATTAAATATGTTTCTTTTATAAATATGTCTATGAGAAAAATAGTCTATGGCTGAAAAAGTAAGTTTCTAAATCAAGATATCTTATGCCTTAAACAGTCTCCGGTTCGATCCCCAGGTCAGGCAAAGTGTTAAATATTAGATTTCTCCATTAGGAATTATCTCAATAACTGCCTGGAGTCTGGAACTGTGCCCGGTAGATGGCAATATGCTCGCCCCCTGTTACATGGGTCCAATAACATACTGGCGAAATGTGGGTGTGTCTACTATGAGACACTGAGTCCTGGATACACCTCTGCCTTTCTCTTCGAGAAAAAGGCGTACGTATGTTATGTTATTTCACTAAACTTTGTATTAAATTTTGTTGGTGATATATTTCACCGAGAGGAAAAAAGTGGATGAATCGATCTGAGCAGTTTTTTAAGCTACCTCGATAATATCTTGTTTTTAATCTTTTTTTATGTATTTCAGCGGATGGAGAAGGACTTCTGCCAATGGCTGATTTCGAGAAAGGTATGTATTATTTTATCACTATTTATCATGCTTTTTCCCTAATGTTATCTTGTAATTATTAATTTTTTTTCAATAACCAAATTCCTACAGAAATACCCGAAATTCCCGATATCCCGATCCCTGAATTGCCCGTTCTCCAAGAGAAGTTAGTTTTATTTAACATTTTAGTAAAAGAAAAATCTGGTAAGAATATAGTAGTCCGAGTAAGCTAGTTTGTTTTGTAGCTAGTTTAGTGAAATCAACTTCTCTCTATATTTCTTTCCACCTCACTTTCCCTCCATCTTTCACTTTCTCTCGTGTAATGTATCTCCTTTTCTTTAGAAAGAAAGAAATAATTAGGCGGTTGCTATTTATTTTCTACTGCTTATCGAGCCGCTGGTGAGCCTTATTGATGTGATGCGAAAATTGACACTTACCGGAAGCTCTCAAGGTTTACTCAGTGAATCGTTAGATGGCGTACGCAGTTCGCCGAAAAGGCTGCTGGAGAGTGACGTAGTGACGATTTTTATTTGATTTTTAAAATTCTTTATTGTCATAAAATCTTATAAATATACCACTCAGCAGTAATACCTATTATACTTAGTTATATCTAACTAAATTTAAGTGGTTTTAAAGGATAGGAGCACCTTTTAAAACTTAATACCAAAAGGTTACCATTCTTAGGAAATTGTGTACGTTTCTATAATAAACCCCAAAAGAGATAACTGGGCTCTCAGAGGGTAAATTCAAAACATATATAAAACCTACTTTACTAAAGAAGGCTTATTATAAAGTCAACCAGTACATAGAGGACAAAGATGCCTGGAAACTTCTGCATAGCCGCCTCGCGGCACCTTCAAAGAAAACGAATGTAACCAAACCAAATATTGTAAAACTATCTGTTGAAAAAATTAAGCCCTACAAGTTTCTTGTGCGTTCTTCTTGTAGAGGTATCTTTCCGAACGCACGGTAGACTCAGTACTGTTTATCTTTATTGACGTGCAAAAGAGTGAGATTATGACCTATTTGAATAAATCTGTTTGAGTTTGAGTTAAAATTTACAAGTCTCATTAAATCTTAAATTTTGAGGATAGATATTGTTAGTGATTAGCTATAAAAAAATGCGTAATAAGCTGGTAAAGTGTTTTAAAGTATACAATAAATGATGATAACTAACGGTTATAAAGTTTTACTTAAAATGTTACATATGTTTGAGAATTTATACAATTTATATTGCTAAATTAATTTAGGCCAATGCGGGTAAGAGATTATTTAAATAAACGTTGGTCTTTGTTGCACCCGGACGAACTTCTTGACTGTTCACTGACTGTTCACTGACTGTTCACTGTTCACTGACTGTTTTGTGAAAAAATAGCACAATTCCTTCCTTCTTCCGCAAATACACCGCTCGCCATCTTATAAGCTTTCGCTAGCACCATCGCAATATTTTTCTTCTTGAACGCTTAAAACTTTGGGAAATGTTGTTTCAATCTTACATACAACGTCGTGGACATTGCGTATCTGCTGTAATTCGCCAGAAACGAGAACCTGGACGGCCTGAGACACGGAAGGTGAATTGCTTTCGTAATTTACATTTCTGAGGTTCATTCACGGCTTTTCTCGTTTCTTCTCCACGCTCTTCGCCTTTTTACACGCCACACCAAATAAGTATCACAGAACAGATAATAATACTACGTAGTAATAATATAATAAGTATATTTAAATATGAATATTATTTGTAGGTCTTTTTTTTTATTAATAAAATAAGTGTTTATTGCCACAAAAAATTACATACAGAAAATAGAAAAAATTACAAGGTAGACTTTATAATCCCAACAAGATACAAAATAATAACCATAATATTGTCTATTTATCTACGCAGTACTTATATAATCTAAAATTATAATATTATATCTAATTACTTATTTAATTATAATTTCCTTTATATGGTAATAGGGATATGCTCAGCTAGATGCTACGTGGGGGAGACGCAGCGCTGGTTTTCAGCATATCCCAATGCTGGTCTTCTTTCTCCTGCCCCCTCCCCAGTTTATCTGGGCTCGGGCCTCCTCGTAATGCGACGCCAGGATACTCTATCCTGGGTTGTCACATTTTAGGTTAGGTTCTTCACTTCCTTGTCAATATTGGACGTAGTAGGTATATGTATAAAATAGCTAGATACTTATTGTTTTTATTTATTGTTATTATCATGAATATCTAAGTATTTATTGTTTAGAATTTTATCGAACTGTATGTTAATGAATTCAAATAATTCTTTGAATGCAGGCAACTAAATCCGCCGGTGGAAATAGTGGAGATTCCAGAAGTCCCTATAGACCCACCAATACAGCCTGAAGCTGTTCCTACAAGGGAATATGAACCTATTGTACTTGAGGTAACTATAAACTAAATAACCTCCTTATTAATTATACAACTATATTACACTAACAACAAATATAGATAAACTATTTATTAGTACCTACACGTCCAACAAGAAACCTTACAGTTAAAATACACTAAAACAAAAGATTATCAAATAATGGGGGCGCCACCAATGGCCTTTTCTTTATATAATATAAACTGAGGTAGATACGTTTACCCTGCTTTGCATGGCGAACTCAAGTCAAGCTAATTGCCTTGAGTCAAGTTAGTCGCACCTTGTCTTGCGCCGATGTTACACGTAACCACTCACGTTCCCGACCCGTAGACTTAATTTACTCTGAGCATTCAATCGGTAATAATGACTTTCCATAGGAAATTCCTATAGAAACTCCTTTAAATTCTCGGATTAAAGTCGTTTATTGATAAGAGGGATAAGGTTTGCTGCTCACGTAGCCCTGAACCTGTGTTTATCTATTTCTGACAACCGGGTTTTATATATCTCTGCTACTGGAATCTGCGTATATTCTACAGGTACAATAGAATTTGCCACGTTTTGGGGCTGTTTTTAAAGAATATACACGAATTATAACGTTCTCTATTTGTATGAAAACTCATAGGGCTCAACTGTATTTTTCAAATTTACTACATAAATAAATATATTTTGGTAATTTTATTCTACTTTTTTGGCCTTAATTTTGGAAAATCTACTCTCTCTAGCCGTGGTTGCCATGAGAGTCAGGTTAACAGATCTAGAGGACGTCCTCTGCGTGAAACCATCGGTTTACCCCCCTAATACGGGCACCAGATTGGGGGACTGTTAATGAGACTATTATTTTTTTCCTATGTCTCAACGACCGCTACAGGCGGCCGTTGGCACGAAAATTAAAAATTTGTCCTAATGTCCAAAATAAAATTAAACCAAACCATCGAGTTGCGCTCGCCAACCCGCCTGCCTAGCGTGTCTAGTAATGGTAGAACCCACTATGGAGGAGGCCTATGTCCAGCATTGTAGTTCTTACGGCTGAGATGATGAATCAGGGACTAATCACACTTAGCTTTTCAGCTTTTCTAGCCGTTCAACTGAACGGACGCGTACGATCTGCATACGAAATAGATGTTTTCTATGGACAAAAGATGAACAGAGCTGAATAAGTGTGGTTAGTCCCTTATCAACAAATTAAATTCCGTTCTGTGTCTTTTCTGTCAAGCTATAATAATAGATTTATTGTATTATTCAGGAGTTGGAAGAAGGCCAGCAGCGACCAAAAAGGCGTAAGCACGGCTTGATTATAGACAAGAGCATTAAACTGACTAGCAGCTATCTGCAAGCTAGGATTAACAACCCTCGTGTGGAACTACGATGCCAGGTTATTGAATCATTATCATAATAAAGTTAATTTTATACAGCGTGTTACAAAACACAGCGTGTTACAATATAAGTAGCTGGGCCTTCCGTCCGTCCGTAGAACAATTGATATTCATACTTATATAACACTAACTGTGCCCCGCGGTTTCACTCGCGTAGTCTTCTTTCACGTGGCAATATCGGGATAAAAAGTACCCTATGTCCTTTCCATGAACTCTAACTATCTGTGTACCAAATTTCATCTTAATCCGTTTAGCGGTTTCCGTTAAGAGGTAACAGACAAACCGGCACACTCGCATTTATAGTATTAGTATGTATATATTGTTATATATATACATACTAATACTATAGGATACAATAAGTCAATAAAAGGTATACAATAAATCACAATAAATGTACATGTCAAATTAATCAAATAACCCGCCCCTGACTGTTCCCTGAGCAAAGGTGGCCATCACACTCGCAGCATTACCGCGCTGAATGGCAATGGCCAACCTTTGCACCAGGAACGAACCGGAGCGGAACTAATATTGAATATTATTGGAAATATGATTGGGTGTTCCCAATCACCTTGGTCGGGAATCGCACCTGGGACCTACCGCTGACTACCACTGAGCCAATCTGTAAGTCCATATGTCAAATTCCCCATTTCTAGTTTTTGAATATTAGACCACTACCATAGAATACTAAAGGAACAGAAGGGACAACCTTCATAATCATTAAAATAAATAGCGACTCTAGCTCCGACGCAATAAAGTGCAATTCAGGTCGCACAGCGCCTAACTTATTATCGTAATATTAATCTACAAGCTGCCTCTCTTTCTATCGCGTATCTCTCTATCTGTTCTCTCTGTCTAGCCCATTGAAATTTTCCCGTCAAGACGGACGCCCCAGCTACTTGTATCTTCACACTTCTAATGCAGAGTGTCCCAGGGCTGCCACTACGCCTCGATTTATTATAATTAATGTGTCGATCCGTTACAGGAAAGCTCTGAAGATAGGATAATCATACGGACTTCGGGAGCAACGTTGATGCGACGTCCAACAAGATGGCCCATGGCCCTAGAACTCACCAGGATGTTTCAGATGAACCTGGGTTATATACACAGACCTGAACATGACACCGATATGGAGGTAAAATCATCAAATAGAAATAACGTTTCAGCCTTAAAGCACAGAACAGATGATAATACTAGGTACAGAATGGACACTGTCATTCGCCCACCAATCGGGCCTTCCTCACTCCGTGAGCGAGATTGAGCTCGCGACGAGCCCCGCTTCGCTGGGAAATCACCTCACGCACACTTGCGCGTGTATAAAACTCCAAGTGTGCATAGTCTATGTAGTAGGTAGTTATATCGCTGTTTTTGTATAGGAGTTGAGTCGAGTGCCCGCGGTGTGCTTTAAGGATAATCGTCACCAATACAAAATGAAAATACACATATGAAGAAATAGGGAATAATTTTCCACTCGATTGTTTGCGGTCGGCTCTGGATCTGGCCTTTATTTGCGCGAAAACATGTTCAATACTCA
The DNA here is from genome assembly GCA_947063395.1 of Hemistola chrysoprasaria. Taxonomy (NCBI): domain Eukaryota; kingdom Metazoa; phylum Arthropoda; class Insecta; order Lepidoptera; family Geometridae; genus Hemistola; species Hemistola chrysoprasaria. The sequence continues at coordinate 12,633,973 of OX346716.1, read as the reverse complement.
ATACTCAATACTTTATTTGCATTTCTTAGTTAATATTACACGTTACAGATGGTCGGCAACTATCTTAAAACTTATGATTAACTAAGAACCCTGTTGGGCATTTGCAATGTAAAAGGTAACAAGAGTGAGAGGCTTGATAGAGATTATGATTGATAGAGATGTTCCGATATGGCAAAAATTTATTACACTATTATTTTATCATTTAGGTATTCCTGTACCGTATAATATGCTTTAAATATCAATAATTGCTTAAGTTTTTTTATGAATATTATATCGTTCGGTTCGGTTTTAAAAGAGTTCGGTAAATTATTATATATTTTTATTGACATTGCATATGGGCTATTTGAGGCTATTTGCTATGTTAAAGAAAACCTTACAGTTTTTTCGTATTTATGACTATTGTAAAAAAAGTAGTTTTTAAGTTATGTTAATGTATTAATTAAATAGCAAAAAAACGTACGATTTTCTTTAACAAAATATGTTTCTGCGCAAATAAAGGCCAGATCCAGAGCCAACCACAAATAATTGAGTGGAAAATTATTTCCTATTTCTTTATATCTGTGTATTTTCATTTTGTATGGGTGTTATTTAACCTTAATGTCGAAGATATCCCCTAAAGCAGCAAACACGTAGAAAATAAATTGTTATGGCATATTTTGGTATGCTTAGTAAGGGTTCCATACATAGATACCGCAAACATGTTATCACATTTTTTTTATTTTACGGGTTTGGGATTTTTGTTAATTTGAAATATCCGAAATTTATCCAAATGTTTAAATAACATGCGCAGGAAACAGATTATGAGTGCAATGTGAAATTGGGAAGAAAATTCCACCCATGAACGTGAAAAAAAATCCTTCTTATTTTCGTATTGTATTTCAAGCGAAGTCTATAAAAATGTAAAATATTAGGTAATGAGTGATCAAAATCACCAAGCGCATCCGCAAATATCACTGAAATCTTATTTATCTCTAAACTTTCAGATCCAAGAAGCAGTAATGCGTCCACAACCGAACTTGGTCCGATCCATGCTCGATGCAATCCAAGAGGAACCAATCCCTCAAGAAATACCTCAGATTCAACGCGAACCAGAAAACATCGCCAACCGAGATTTGCCCTTGCAAGATATAGGCAATATTACTGGGATTTTGAATGTAACCGATCGTCATAGAGATATAGAGTTGGAACCAACTCAGAAAATAGACACGCTCTCGCAAGTTAGGAAACGTACGAGCAAGAGGGATGATACTATGGGACCTAGTGTAAGTATCTATTATAGAATCCTATTAATCATCATCATCATAATCAATCATCATCTCCACTGCGTGTCCACGCATCTACGCTGCGCTTACCTGTCCGTGGTCTCCATTCGAGAACTTTGCAGACCCATCGGCCACCAGTTCTACGTGCTATGTGCCGCCATTGCCACTTCAACTTGCTAATCCGCTGGGCTATGTCAAAACTTTCGTTCGTCTACGGATCTCCTCATTTCTGACTCGATCTCGTAGAGAAATCCCGAGCATAGCCCTCTCCATAGCTCGTTGCGCTATTTTGAGCTTACTGATAAGGCCCACCAATATTTTTGAGACGTGTTAATTTTTGTGATATGACTGTACTTTTAGAATTTTTATTATATTATATTTTTTATCTTTTGACATATTAATACATTTTTGACTTCCTAAGAAATTGACGAAAGTAATTTTTATAATATTTTTTTATGCAATGTAACCTAGCGATTCAACGTCATTGAATGTAACTTATATTATCAATGTGTTATTTAGTGTGGTATTTTGTAGTGCCGTACTAGTTATCGATAAATAAATAAATAAAATCCTAAATGACTCACTGACTGGCATGCAACGCAGAGCCCAAACCACAGGCCTTAAAGACTTGGAACTTCGAATGTAGGTTCTTTTCGTAATATGAACGTGTGCTAAGAAAGTATTTCAACAAAATATGTTTTCGCGCAAATAAAGGCCATATCCGGAGCCAACCTTGTTTTGTAGTGGTAGGCCTCTTTTGCAGGAGGCCGCCTGGGGAAGTACCACACCTTTGCCAGTTATTCATCCGCCAAGCAGTAATGTGCGAACATTACGGTATTCTGGTATGAAGGGCAATGTTACCAGCGAAATTACTGGGCATGGCGAGTTTCAACAACTAATATAATATCAGTGTGACAGGCGCAGTGCAGTGCCGCGCAGAATTTTGAATTTTAAAACACTGGGTGGCACTGTGTCTGATATGGGCAATCATGATGCTTACCATCAGCCACCTGATTAGCTCGTCTTGTTATTCACTACCATAAAAAAAACCTAAGAAATTGACTAAAGTAATTTTTATAATATTTTTTTATGCATTGTACCTAATATTATCAATGTGTTATTTATTAGTGTGGTATTTTGTAGTGCCGTACTAATTATCTATACATAAATAAATAAAATCCTAACTGACTCACTGACTGGCATGCAACGCCGAGCCCAAACCACGGACCTTAAAGACTAGGAACTTGGAATGTAGGTTCTTTTCGTAATATGGACGTGTGCTAAGAAAGGATTTCAGCAAAATATGTTTTCGCGCAAATAAAGGCCATATCCAGAGCCAACCTCAAGCAATTGAGTGGAAAATTATTCCCTATTTATTCGTATCGGTGTGACGGTTAATCTTAATCTTTTTTCAATAATTGCACTCAGAACTGTTAAAAAAATCTATTTTTAATAAAAGTTTACATATTGTAAGTAATCTAATTTACAGCCAAGAAAATTACGTCGTTCCACGCTCCGCGTGTCGAGAGATACTCAGAATATGCAACAAGAAATGGAAGTTGATACCGTCGCTCCAGGTACCTTTTTACCTTTTAATCCTCGACAGAAAATAGAAGGGCTGTTATATAAGTTTGACGTATCTGCCTGTAGCATCGTAGCTCCTAAATGAATGCACCGATTTTGATGCGGTTTTTTGTTTGACATTGTGCGGCGTAGTATTAGTTGCGGCATTTAATCATTGATTATGACAGCGGTGCGCGGTAGCGCGCGCCGAGACCTGTCAATAATCAAGTCAAGTGTTTTGTTGTCCCCAAAACCAATTTTCTACTAACTTTGGGCTCAATTTTATAAAGTTTACTGGTTTTTAGCTTACCTATCTCATTATCTTATCAGCCATAGGATGTCCACTGCTGAACATAGGCCTCCCCGTTAGATTTCCTTCCAGTCCGGGTGTAAGCGGCCTGCATGCGGCGTGCTCTTGCCGTACTTATCAAATCGTCTGTCCACCTTGTGGGTGGACGTCCTACGCTGATTTGTGCTGATTTTTTATTGCTTACCTATCTAATTATTGCATTTTATTGTCTGTATTCATACCTTACATTCTACATCATAATATTATTTAGATTCCTTAGCAGGGCTAGCACGGGCATCATATCCCAATGGAGTGTGATAAGTGAGGAAACGTCACCAAGGAGACATAAGTCCTAGGCAGTTAGAAAGAGGAAGCTGATATTCATTTTTGGGGCTCGAAAGCGAAAAAAAAAACGGGGAAAACAATTGCGTGGAAAATTATTCTCTCTTCCATAATTTGGAAATTTTATTTTGTATGGAAAAGCAACCCTCTTAATGCTTAATACTGTGCTTATTTCTATTTTATTAAGTATTTATATCTGTGTGTATTTATTACCTAATAAATTTGTTTTTATAGTTTATATTTTTTATTCTTCATCTATTCAATGATAAAAACATTTTTCTATAACTAGATCTGTTTTATAATAAAATTATATTGCCTTATGTTAAATAATATTTTATACTCTCTCTCGGTGTCTTTTTGTTTCCTTGTAATTCTATTTCTTTTAGATTTTATATACTACCTTCTCTCGTACTTAGATATTGCAATACTTATGGGGGTGCATCTACCCGGCAACTTTAACAACTTGCAAAATAAGCAAAAAAAAGTCTACTTTCCATAAAAAATAATGGATCAAGCTGATATGACTGTATGGAGAGGGAAAAAAATATTTTGTTAATTTCGTTGTAGACAACGATAATAACCGTTAGGCAAATAAGTTGTAGCTTTTGCATTCATAATAATTTCAATCATATTTGATTGCTAAATAATTACATAAATGTAAAAATGGCTAAAAACAATGTTTGTTTCTCATTGAATCCTCATCCTTGTTTCCACTGAATATTGCTTGCGGTTTTAGAGTATGAGATACTCTAACACCGCATTAATAATATATAATATAATTTCAGGACCTAACAAAGAATGTGTCATACCAGAAATCCAAATAGAAGCACCAGAAAACCTAACCGCGATAAATGTACAAATAGATTCATATTTGTCAAACTTAGAAGCCGATAAAGAGAACGCAGCAGCGAATATACAAACTTCGCTCAGACGAAAGGAAACCCAGAGCCTCTCAGAATTACTACAGAGGGCCGGACTTGCTGATATTGAAGCTCAACCTGCTGGGGAAATATTCCATGAAGTGCAAAGAACTGAACGCAGGACTTCAGGGAAAGGTAGCGACTCTGAAACTCCACTCGGAAGTCTAGATAGGACTAAAGTATCGCTCGGAGAATCTGATTCCACGACCGATTCAAAGAGATTCATTCGGTAAGTTTGTTCTTGCTAGTTGCTATCTCGCGTGTACAATTAATATAATTGTGCCCCGCTTACCCGTGAATGTCTAAAGTACCAAATTTAGAAAAAAGCACTAACATCCATCCGTCCTCACAAACTTTCGGTGGCTCAGGCTTAGCTGCAGATAGGCAAAATTGGAATTATGTTCTGTCAGCCGTCTTTTATTGAAAACGTCAATCGACAATTCTTCACTGACACGATGTTAAATGAATAGATCAAATGGTGGGTCTTTACAGTCTGTACACTTTTAATAACAAGTGTAAATTATTTTAAAAAAAACCCTTCTGGAGAAGTTCTGATGATGGATTTACTTTAGATTGTGACCAAGGTCTGAGACCTTGGTCACAATCTATCTGTAACATATTCATTGGGACGATTCCAATATATTTGAATGTTGGTGGCTCATCTAAACTTGAAGCCTGATTTTTTGGCAAGCCGTAACTGTGCAAGTCTAATAAAAACCAATACTTAAGGGTCGATTTAGACTGGGACGTAAAAAAACAACTAAAACATGTCACAAAACACATAAAAAGACACATAAAAAAAACTTAATAATGAGCCGTCGCGACTTGCATATTAATTAACATTGCTTTTGGATATTATTTTATAAGAGACTGACTTATTGTTCATTTTCAGAAATGAATGGGGAACAGAGGGCACAATGAAAAAAATACTACGAGCAATGAAAAGAAATGAGATTGTGAATGTGCTAACTCTCGTAGAAGCCGGTCCAGTACTACATGGATACAAAGCTATAATCGCCGCGAGATGTTTCACTTCAATTCTAAGTAAGAATTCGCAATCAATATACGGGTCATTCCCACTGGTCCTGACTGGTGATCACTGGGTTTTATAATGCGTCTCACCTACCCAGTGCTAGTGGGAATTACCAAATAAATATACTCAGTTATTTTTTTAAATTAGGCAGCCCGAGAAAGTTCTACGGCTATTATCTGACCTTCTGATTATTTTTTCAGAATTGAAACAATATGGGTTTATAAAAATAATAAAAAAGCCAAATTCCCTGGAAATAGAAGACATTACTCTGGGACGTTTGTTAAACTACTAATTTTTATATTAATTTACTGAGATTTAAGCGATCTCAACTACTATTAATAATTTGTAAAAATATAGCTTGATACTTGATACCCTAGAACGATTTATCGGGTGTATCCCACTATTTCCATTAGGTCAATTAATAGAAATACTGGGACTGATTCTCACACTGTTTCCTTTGCTGGCGGCGGACGCAAAAAAAAACACTGCATCACCTCTTATAACGGTGTGCACATAGAAACTATTTACTATATATTTATTTCCTCTAGATCTTTGTTCTCCATTTTTTTTGATTAACGATATATCGTGTTCTTATTTTATTCTATTCATTTAATTCTCAATATATGTTTAGAATTTTATTTATCAGGCCTTCATAAATATTAAAGTGGAAACAGATTCTCAAATAACACAACTACTTTTTTTTGTCGCAATAGAAATAATGGGATATGATTTGGAAAAAACGCTATAAGAAATAGTGGGATACACTCAATTTATCCACCTGACAGCGGAAAAAAATCGGTAACAAATTAGGTAACCAAGGTACTGAAATAATACATAAATAAATAGTGAAATATGACCAAAACATTATTTCTTTTCAGCTGACAGGTATTCAGCTATATTTTACAAACTAAAGTTTGTCGGCAATACTTTTAGTTCTTAAGAGAAAATGTGTGATTACTTTTTTAATAATAAAAACCTTAGCCTATTTCTATGAATTTCTATATATTATCTTGTATGAGAATTTTATGTACTGTTACAGTTTGCTATAGAAAATTTAATATAATTTAATACTAATAAAGGTGTTTTAATTAAAAAGACAAATGATATGAACAATTATTTATTTTGAATAATTTGTATATAATGGATATACAAATTATTCAAAATATGGATTTCTGTACATTTTTATACAAATTATTAACTAGATTCAAGTCAACTAGATAATTTTATGAGTATCTTATTTAGGTAGGTAGTGGCTTAATAATTTACAAATTCTATATAGCGTGATTGGAAGCTGTACAATAAACAGTTGACTTAATAATTACTATAGCTAATATATCTTAATTTACATTAAATTACAGTCATATAATACATTAAGGAATTGGAATAGTTTAATAGTAATTCTAGCAGTTACACTTATTTATATTAGGACCATAGGCAAAACAAATTACATAAAAACTTATATGGATACTTATAAATATAACTGAAACGATTTGGAGTTTCCTAACTTGGTATAAAGCCATATCACTATTTTTATACAAAATCAGTCTCCTACTATTTGTTACCGAGCTCTGCCATAATATTATTATAATGAAAGTGTTTAAAACCGAATTAATTCTCAAAAACGTTCGCCAAGGCAGTCATGTGGGACGAGCTGTACTGGACGAAGACAAAGTTCAACAACAATAGTAATAATTCATTTATTCAAGGAGTTCATTCGCACAAGATCTACCGCGTAAACAATATTATTATAACAAACATCTAATAATTTAATTCTACGACGATTTATATCTTCAGAAACAACCTCGAGCACACTTCACGTGTTCACAGCCTTGCTACAGTCGTTCCTAGCTCTCACTCGTTATCTCTTACACGTTACAGTCTGATTAATATTTAGGAATGACAAAGTTCATATAGTTTTATAAAGTTCATAGGTATATAGGTATTCATAGCTACCTTTCCTAGTGTAAATAAGTTTTCGTATCTCGTTGAACCGAATTATTGCGTATCGCTTTAATAAAATACGACAAACGGGACACATTAATAAATATCATAAAGGCGGCCGTTTTACATTCGTGAGTCGATGTCGATGACAACCCTTTAGCTGTTACCATAGAAACCTAAATTACAATAAATTCTTGTTATATTAATATGAGAGATTAATATGGCTGTTATTTAAGTTATCAATGCGTACCAAGACCAAGCGAACCCAGACCTTATGCTTTTACAATCCATACATCGGTATCGGCCTTTCGACGCCATCGGCTCACGAATGGCCACCACCTTAAAAACAATTAAAGGTATTAATACATAATCAAATTCATGTAATTCACAAGGGGCTAATCATAATTATAAACCCATATCACAATAGGATTAGATCGTGTAAAAACTGAAACAATTCATGTTTAATCGTTTAATAGCCGAGGTAAATATCACACAGAGTCTAAGGAGCGAGCGAGTCGGGGTAGGGTTCGTCGGGGCAGTCGGGGTCGGCGTAGTTCATGCTGTCGAAGTATCGCTGCGGGCGGTCGCGCCACAGTTGCGCCGGCGCAGGGGACAGCGAACCTTCGTAGAGTATGGAGCGAGATAGCTCCAGCGCGAGGTTGTGCGGGGATTCGTAAGCCAAGTCGGTGTCCTCATTGTTAAACTCCAAGTGCCTCAGCTCGATGGGAAGAGGCCGGGACCGCGACACACCCCGCTCATACTCTCTCTGCCGAATTACCAAACCGTTTTAACCTCGGGGATCCGATCGTCATCGGGAACCGTACGTGTTAGAATTTAGTAAAATCGTGCGTGTCGTGAAAGTGAATCTGATTTCACACCACCCGTTTCCCGGATTAATGGGGTTTCTCTTCCATACTAAATGAAATTTCCCAAATATGGAAAAAGAGAGAAAAATTTTCCACTCAATTATTTCGGGCTTGGCTCATTATCTGGCCTTGATTTGCGCGAATATATTTGGTTTAAGAAAATCGTATGGTTTTATTCCTATTCAAAAAAACATTAAAATAACGCCTCAAAACGATCATTTTACATTTTTCATAAATATAAAAAAAAAACATACGGTTTCCTTAAACCAAACATGTTTTGGCGCAAATAAAGGCCAGATTAAGACCCAACAACAAACAATTGAGTGGAAAATTATTCTCTCTTTGACCATATTTGAAAATTTTCATTTTGTATGGAAGAAAAACACCCTTAAGAAAGGATCATATCTTTCGACACGTAGTGTAACGATACGAAATAGAATTTTATTTCCGTTCTAAGTATATCTTCGATGAAATTTCTTAAATATGAACCCACGTCATAATTAAATGTGCTGGATACACTACGTGCAGATAGACGTGAACCTATTGTTACGGTGTTACTACGGGTAAAACTATTTTCATCTTATAAAACTCTAAATAATATTTACTACCAAGTTAACTTTTAATAAGTTAATATTCCAAACCGTGCTGGTTAGATATAAATTGACCTACTAACTGTAGGAGCAATACAATAGTTAGTGTGTTACTGCGATGTGAGAGCGTTATAATTTAGTTATTGCACTGTGGGTAGCCAATTACTCTGCCATTATGCCACTATGTCAATTCAAAATCACAAATAAATATAAATCAACCAAATAACTAAATGTAAGCTAAACAACGGCTCTCTAAATAGCAATATACGTTAAAATAGCTATGATTTACAATGATTCTTTTGATTTCACTTACCATAATGATAAAGTCCACCTCATCACTGACTGCTAAGAGTTAACACTGTATAAAATTATTTACGCTTTAACATGGTCGGTACATCTGTGATATTAATACAAACGAAAACTGTGTATGTAAGGTCGCAGGTCCCACGCCAATGTTATTTGGAAAATAGTCGTTTGCGGATATGTTTATATTCAATAACAATAATAAGTAATTAATATATAAATGTAAGTGAAAATCAAAAACAGTCCCGTAAACGACTACTTTTACAAGGAATGTGACGATTAAAATTAATTAAACATGATACATGAAAAGTATTGTGATAGCATCAAAATCATCCGCTAACCGTAACATGAAATATTTGATGAAATAAAAGATATACGAGTAGTAAGGAAACGATTGATAGGCTATCACATAACTTGTAAAGTTAGTAACAAACGACTTTAACATGCTACGACCGAAGGATACTAAAACATAAATGTCTACTGATTTCGCTGAAATTATGCAAGCGAATCAAAATAAACGGGAAAACTATCGACATAATGGCATGGAATGACACCGTGGACTCACACGGTGATAGTTACACGAATATAGGTCTTAGATATACAATATACCGAAATATTCTCATGGAGCGTTTTCATGTGTTCTGAAATAGGAATTTTATTTTAGACTGTAGTATTAGAACCAAATAATGCTTTTTTTACAAATTTCACATTCTTAGGTGAATAAAAACGCTCCAATCAATACTGGATGCCTGGTAAACAAGTCTATCGCAAGACATTGGCGATTCCAGAGTAAAACTGACACACTGCACATAACATAACACGCCTTGTTAGGTTCATATGTACCCCAACATAAGTTTTAGGTCCCATGTAATTGGGGGTGAGCCTTATTGTTCAAACTCCAAACGAGGCAGAAAGGTTAATTAACCGTCGACAGGTATTGGGCATTGGTTGTGTAATGTTCACTTTTCATCCACTTTTCGACAGTTATGTAACTCTTTACAGTCCATCCAATCTAAGAAGTACCTGGATATTTATTATACTGTGTTTATATTGTATTTTAACCGAATACCCCGTTTAGTCTATAAACTAAGAAGTACATTTTGTTCAGTTTTTATTTTGACTTGTCGGAAGGATTTTAATTTAGTGATTTATAATTGTCATAATCACAAGATGTGATGAAATTCATAATTCCATGGTTTTGCGGCGAACGTTTTACGCCTATAAAAAGTTATATCGGCTTGAAAAGATGAAACGTCAAACGGTACCCCTTAGATTTGATAGACTGTAGTCCGATGGGACGAGCCTATCGCCAACAGGGCACAAGGGTAAGGTAAAGACCGTGGAGTAGCGAGTTAATCTTTAAAGAACCAGTTGTTCCAAAATGATCTTGGCCGCACCTTATCGGCGTCGGCGCGACGTATAGGCACGTTGGATCGACGCGCCGAGGAGGTCGAGCGTGCAGAATGTGCGGAGGCCGGGCGCGGGGGCTGCGGGCCCGGCCCCGGGGGCCCGTGGGCCGGCCCCGGGGGCCTGGGGGCCTGCGCCTTGTGCGCCGTGTGTAAGGGGATCCGGCTCGGACGGCGCTTGCTCTCGGTGGAGGGCATGGCGAGAGGCTCCATGTCCCGCATGCTGGCGGGCGCTCCGCCCCCGCCTTCTAGCTGCCGCATGCGGGCGCGCGCGCCTTCTAGCTCTATGCTCTTCTCTTCCAACTGGAAATTATAAGGGTTACGAGTTAGGTACAGCAAAGACGTACTGTGAGCGACAATGGCGCCAATTTGTTAAACGCTTTTTTTTTACTTTATTTAATTTTGTTTTTACTTTCTCTGTATGCCGGATCAAAAAACTTTTTAATACTATAAGTCTTAAATAGGTATAGCATAGTCAAAAATGCAGATTTGTGTTTATCTTCAATAAACCTAAATTATTTATACAACGTGTTACGAAAAGGCGCAGTAATATAATATATATCCATCAAACTGAAAATCTTTCAAAACAAGTAATTTCAAAATTCGCGAATAAAAATTCGACCTGGAAGGTCGACAAAAAAGATCTATATATTTCTTTTACTAGCTTTCATTTATGCCATAGGTGGCAAACAAACAGACGGACCGCCTGATGGTGAGCGATGATTTATATGGAAAGTTGAATATGTATTTTTTAACATATTTTGCAATTAATTCTTTTTCAATAAGGCGATCTTGTTTTACTGCTAACAAACATTTATTATCCAGTCTAACCTTCAAGCTTACTAATAGAATACATAGTATTATGTAAATGCCGAACGCACGGTAGACTCAGTACTGTATCTTTATTGACGTGCAAAAGTGTCAGATTATGACCTATTTGAATAAATCTGTTTGAGTTTGAGTTTGAGCTTATACAACTAACAAGCTACCCTTGTTATCAAGAGTGATTATTGACATTACTATTCATATTGGTAATAAAATAGAAAGCATAAATAAACAACGAGTATTTGAGCCATAAATTATGGTAAAGACAACATCAATCTATAAAACTATAAATACCGATGTCATAAAATTTGATACGCGACAAAGGCAAGCCCTAAGGTTTCTTCTACCAAACTCAATCAATTAATCAAATCTTGGTATGATATAACTTTTAGAGATGCCACGAATATTCGGTTACTATTCGGTATTCGACCGAATATTGTGATCCATGCGGCCGTATAACTCAATTGATATTCACCAAATTATGACACAAAAAACGCATAACATTACTGATAAAAATGTTATGCGTGTGTAAAAAATATTTTTACAAAAAATCTGGATATTTTGAATATATAAAATCACAATTTAATATAACACATAATTTAACAATTAATGCGTGTTGTAAGTTGTAACGCAACCTAATTTCCAATGAAACAAATAAGTACCTTCACGGCGTAGTTACCGCTCGCAATTCAATGATACAGGTCGAAAAATGTCCCGCGAAATGTGGGTAACCTATTCGTGGCATCCCTAATAATTTTACTCTTACAGCATAACTTGATTTGCATTTTATCGGGGATAAAGAGGGTTACGATTTGTAACACAAAGGTAAAAGATATTTATTATTTATCTTAGGAAAATCAGAAGTTTGATTGAATCAAACCTTAGAAACGTAGCTATACTTCTTATACGTTAACTTGAAAAAGATAAATCTATAAGCAAGCAAGCAACCCTGAATATAAATTACAAGGAAACTCAATACGGACTGTTTTCCTTTACGCATTCAATAGGAACATGATGTTGTTAAAATATAGCGTTAAAACATGTTTTGCTTTGAGTAATCTAATTTTTCTTGTAGGTACTTTAAATGTTAATTAATATTTTTTTGTCTACTGCAAAAAATGCTGGCAGGTTCGAATGAAAAATATAATTTTATGAGTCATAATAGACACATAAAACGCGTACTATAAAAATTATTTGAATATAAAGTACTAAGAAATGGCCCTACGGTACTTCCAGTCAGGACTGTATCCGGAGTTAGATTTAATATTATGTGTAGGGCAGTGATCACAGGTAGGCCGGAATTAAAAATAGTGCATGATCTGATCTGGTCAATTGATTTCGAGCGATAACTGACCTAATGAAAGGGCGAGCAGTTGCCTGTGAGCGTGGCGAAAAATATATAATTTCGATAATGAATACATGCCAATTATGCCACTTTTTCATGATATCATTCTGAATTTACTATCTATAATCTATATAGATAGATCGGAGGCAAAATATGTACCTATCTACATACATTTAATGGTAGGGGCATTGGGTATTTTTAGGACATTGCCTTGAAATGCCCATCCCTGGCTACGGCCCTGCTTCCAGTACAATTTTTTCTAACAATTTTCGCGGGGCCTTAAAATTGAAGGCAGAGGTTGCTCGTGAAATAGTTTTTGATAACGTATACGGGCTATTGGGCACCATCTGGCTAGCAGAAGAGAAATCCTTACGATGACATTTCCATTACGCTAAATACTCAAAGACTGAGCAAATAAAAAAATGGTTTAACTCTATTAAGCTAGAAAACAGATCACGCAAAAAAAAAGTGAAGCAAAATTAAAAATATGACTGAAAACTGAAAAGTGTAACCACATCAACGGAAAGCATAGTTTTATGCACACAGAAAAATCTAGGGCCGTTTTCAATACCAGGGTCCTTAGTAAGCTTTGTACAACAATCTCAAACACATATTTACTTATATTATCATTGTTATTCAGATAATTATACGTAATATACACATTATATTATGAATAAAATGTCTTACCAGATTCTGATATTGGTAATCCTGTCGCTTGTAAAGAAAAGGATAGATGTGTTATTGAAAACGACCGTGTCATAGTATAAGTAAAACGATATGGGTTGTATAAAAGTGGAGTAAGTTAAACTACAAAACCCAGCCTAGGATATCTATGCAAATAAATAAAATTGAAGCGTATTTTTATAATATTAACATTACAGGTATTTACTAAATGAATATGAAAGTCAAAGTCAAAAAGATTTATTCAAATAGGTCACAATCTGACACTTTTGTACAATGAAAATAAACAGTAATGAGTGTACCGTGCGTTCGGAAAGATACCTTTACAAGAAGACTGCAGACACAAGAAACTTGTAGGGCTTAATTTTTTCAACTGATTGTTTTACAATATTTGGTTTGGTTACATTCGTTTGTTTGGAAGGTGCCGCGCGGTGGCTATGCGGAAGTTCCCATGCATTTTTGTCCTCTATGTACTGATTTACATTATAATATGCCTTCTTTAGTAAAGTAGATTTTATACAGGTTTTGAATTTACCCCCTGAGAGCCCAGTTATATCTTTTGGGATTTTATTATAGAAACGTACACTATTTCCTAAGAATGATTTTTTATCTAAAACTAGGTACAGCTATTTTTTCTTTATTCCTAGTATTACAATTATGGAGGTCACTATTTAATTTGAATTTATGTAAATTTTTACGCACATACATGACGTTCTCATAGTTCTCATGAGAGTATTCATTTAGTTAAATAGGATCCTATCAAAAACATTTTCATATAAAATGTTGCCGAGACGAGACCACATGGCTCGCACTGTCAAAAAGTAATCAAATCTCATGTAGAGCCAAGCTTCTATCTCTACAAGCCCTAACTACACAAACTCTACACCATACTCAAAATATGTGGCTTGCCCGTTTCGTGTGAATACATTTTTCATCGTATACCCATGTGACTGTAACGAAACGGCCAAGCCACATATTTGGACCCAGATGGCAGATACATTAAATTTTTTTTGTCTGTTTGTAGCCGATAATTTTCGAAACGGCTGGACCGATTTTGACCGATCTGTCTTTCAGTGATATTGCAAGGCATAATACCTATACAGACAGTGTTAGATATTGGATTTTTCCATTAGGAATTATCTCAATAGCTGCCCGGAGTCTGGAACTGTGCCCGGTATATGGCAATAGGCTCGCCCCCTATTACATGGGACCAATAACATACTGGCGAAATGTGGGTGTATCTACTATGGGACTGAGTCCTGGGTACACCTCTGCCTACCCCTTTGGGAAAAAGGCGTGAATGTGTGTCTGTATGTTTATAATACCTATAGGCTATTTATTTTTAGAAATGGTTCCGAGTAAAAAATTAAATCCTTTTTATTCGGGTTCACCTCCAAAACGGCAGCAGCGATTTTTACGGAATTTTCTGTGACAGATTAAACATAGCATAGGTCATTGCTTGTTCTGTGAACTATGTCGGTGACTCTAGTTCTAGTATATTTGTATATAATTATATGAAGCGTAAATTGCTTGTTCTGTGAACTATGTCGGTGACTCTAGTAGTTCTAGTATATTTGTATATAATTATATGAAGCGTAAATTGCTTGTTCTGTGAACTATGTCGGTGACTCTAGTTCTAGTATTTGTATATAATTATATGAAGCGTAAATTGCTTGTTCTGTGAACTATGTCGGTGACTCTAGTTCTAGTATATTTGTATATAATTATATGAAGCGTAAATTGCTTGTTCTGTGAACTATGTCGGTGACTCTAGTTCTAGTATATTTGTATATAATTATATGAAGCGTAAATTGCTTGTTCTGTGAACTATGTCGGTAACTCTAGTAGTTCTAGTATATTTGTATATAATTATATGAAGCGTAAATTGCTTGTTCTGTGAACTATGTCGGTGACTCTAGTTCTAGTATTTGTATATAATTATATGAAGCGTAAATTGCTTGTTCTGTGAACTATGTCGGTGACTCTAGTTCTAGTATATTTGTATATAATTATATGAAGCGTAAATTGCTTGTTCTGTGAACTATGTCGGTGACTCTAGTTCTAGTATATTTGTATATAATTATATGAAGCGTAAATTGCTTGTTCTGTGAACTATGTCCGTGACTCTAGTTCTAGTATATTTGTATATAATTATATGAATCGTAAATTGCTTGTTCTGTTAACTATGTCGGTGACTCTAGTAGTTCTAGTATATTTGTATATAATTATATGAAGCGTAAATTGCTTGTTCTGTGAACTATGTCGGTGACTCTAGTTCTAGTATATTTGTATATAATTATATGAAGCGTAAATTGCTTGTTCTGTGAACTATGTCGGTGACTCTAGTTCTAGTATATTTGTATATAATTATATGAAGCGTAAATTGCTTGTTCTGTGAACTATGTCGGTGACTCTAGTAGTTCTAGTATATTTGTATATAATTATATGAAGCGTAAATTGCTTGTTCTGTGAACTATGTCGGTGACTCTAGTTCTAGTATATTTGTATATAATTATATGAAGCGTAAATTGCTTGTTCTGTGAACTATGTCGGTGACTCTAGTTCTAGTATATTTGTATATAATTATATGAAGCGTAAATTGCTTGTTCTGTGAACTATGTCGGTGACTCTAGTTCTAGTATATTTGTATATAATTATATGAAGCGTAAATTGCTTGTTCTGTGAACTATGTCGGTGACTCTAGTTCTAGTATATTTGTATATAATTATATGAAGCGTAAATTGCTTGTTCTGTGAACTATGTCGGTGACTCTAGTTCTAGTATATTTGTATATAATTATATGAAGCGTAAGACTCACTCTGAATTTAAGATCTTCATTGAGTTCCCGCTCTCGCTCTAATCTTTCCAGCAATGTTGTCCGTAATTCCGCCGCTCGCCTCAAACGCTCACATAGCACCTGGAAATATATCACATTTTTTATTTATAATATACAATTGATTGCCGTATTGTTCCTGGGTATTATATATAATATAATATATAATAGGGCCACCCCTTTCTCATCCCGTGGGAGCCGTAAGACCTGAGACAGAGGGATATATTCGGAGAGTGGGGCAGCAGCAGCGTTCTTCTTCTTCTCTTCGTTTCCAAGTATTCCAACTACTGCGATCAAGCCGCACAAAAAGCGTGGTGATTACGGCAAAATCCCCCCATATGAATAGTTTATAGCGTTCTGTGGAGGAGGCCTATGTTCAGCAGTGGACGTCTTTCGGCTGACGATGATGATACTATTAAACGGTTGTTCACATTTTTGACAGAAAAGTGAACTAAAACTCAATAAAAAGGACTATTAAACATTTTGTATGAACGCAAACAGATAGTAGAT
Source organism: Hemistola chrysoprasaria (assembly GCA_947063395.1). Classification (NCBI taxonomy): domain Eukaryota; kingdom Metazoa; phylum Arthropoda; class Insecta; order Lepidoptera; family Geometridae; genus Hemistola; species Hemistola chrysoprasaria. The sequence goes on along the minus strand of OX346716.1, from coordinate 12,617,264 downwards.
ATTAAAGGTAAAAAATAATTATTAGTGTCCGACCGAAACACGATTTTCAGCCGAAACCGAAACCGAAAACGAACCTTCGGTTTCTATTTCAGTTTCGGCCGAAACCGAAACCGAAACTTTTTCAGACATATTAAAAATCTACTGTTTACTGAAATTTGGCTTATTTTATACACTTGTGCAGACATTTAATACGTGTTGAATGAAATACAAAACAATAATGTATGTAAAAGTATTTGCAAGATAATTATCTTAAGTAATTACTTATTTTCTTTGTTTACTTACTTACTTATTACTGCTATAAAATAAACAAAATACGCAAAAACACGTTAACACCTTGTAGAACAAAAATTTGCCAATAATCAACACTCCGATTTTAAAAAAGAATCTTACATACATTACCCACAATTAAATATTTGATGAAATGGAAATGTTCGTTGTGTAATTTAATATTTCCAGAAAAATTATGGGATGTTCATTGATTGTCCTTTTCCCAAGTTTTTTTAGAAAACTAGGTTTTGTAGTGGTAGGCCTCTTTAGCAGAGGGCCGCCTGGGGAAGTACCACACCTTTGCCAGTTATTCATCCGCCAAGAAGTAATGTGCAAACATTACTGTGTTCTGTGTTTCAATAACTAATAACTGAGGGTGACAGGCGCAGTGCAGTGCCGCGCAGAATTTTGAATTATAATGCTTATCATCAGGCACCTGATTTGCTCGTCTTGTCACTCACTATCATTAAAAATATATATATTAATTTTACCTTAGATTTTTACTTAAATATGTATGTCACGTTCCAATCGATTCGCACATAATGCTACCAAAATAAATCAAGTATCTGAGGATCACACATAGTTACATCATACAGAACCAATACATACAGAATTAAAATATCATCCAACAACAACTAAATTACCTAAACAAATGTATATTGTAAGTAATAAATGTATGTGTGAATGAATGAATGAAACATACTTTTACATACCTCTCATAATTTAAAAATACGTGTTAATAACTCAACGGAAAGGACTTCAATGTCTAATAAAGATCAATAAAATATGTTAGACAAAAACAAAAACAAACACGTACCAATGCCACCACACGTAATCACTGTGCGCGAAAAATAATACAATATAAACTATAAGCGATAGTTCACGAACGTAGAGTTTCGGTGTGGCCGAAGATTCGGCCATTTTTTGGCCGAAACCGAAACTCGATTTTTGAGCCGAAACTGGCCGAAACCGAAACCGAACCTTCGGTCGGTCACTAATAATTATATACCAGGAAGAGGCCTTATAACTTTAAACTACATTCTCCAAGGTAGGTCGTATACCCTTCAAATGTCTTAGAGACGTCAGAACATTATTATAATGGCAACATTATTATACTAACGCAAAAAACATGAAGGCTATTATAATGTACCATAAAAACGATATAATAAGATATTATGAAGTACCTATATAAGTGTGAGTAATTGCTAAATAATTTATGACCGATAACGGTAATCATAGCTGTTTATTATGTGACAATGAACTTTAAAAAGTAGGTACCTAAGTATTATTTAATCCGAATTATAAGGGCCTCTCACCAGCCTCGGGTAAAGTGCCGAATAAGCTACTAATCTGTTAAAGTGGCGAGTAAGGCGCCCTGCTAATTTCATAATGTCCGAGTTATATCCTCGGATATATCGTCCAAAATAAAATAAAATATTTTATCATAATGTAACCTCGACATTGCATTACTATAATATCAATTAAATTAATAGAGAACAATGACATTATATATAAGATAGGCACTTGACATTTTATTCTAATTTAATAATTACATTACATTCAATAATTAATTATATAAACATGTTTGCATGTCACTATAAATTGACTAAATGTTTTGGACTAAAAATACAACTCTATAACACCTGAAAATTTATGTACAACATTTAAAGCAAATATAGTTATTTCATTTCATTTCGTTAAGCTAATTAGCTTTTTTAGTAAAACTGACAAAAGTTACTTAGGACTTATACTTGCCAAGTGGCACAAATCGGCGAGCAGTTTATTCGAGGATGGTGTAAGAAACCTTAACTTAGGGCCTCTTTAGCAGTAATAAAATTTAATTATAATACCACTTCGAATATAAGATAAGAATTCTAATTTTTATTAATTTCATAGAAAAGCATGTCACTTTCCAAAAGCAAATAGATTATTCATGTGACGGAGACCTTCAAAAAATATTCAAATTGCGTAATTAAATATTTTAGTAGGAAATTATTACACTTATTTAAGTTTTGTTATGAATACTCTGTACCTATCTTGGTATGACGAAACCAGTTTTAGGAGCAGTGTGAGACAATACTGACACGTTTCAGTGATTATTTACTCTTGACTAACTAACACATAAGTAAGTTAACATTACTAAATTATTTCCAAACTTTTCTCAATATTTGGAAATGTAACCTTCGAGGTTGTCTTGTTTGGAAATGTCCTTTCAAAATATATTCCAACGCTCCTAAAACTCAAGTGTCAGACGCCATAAAATCCTGAGCATAATCGGGGCTAGTGCGAAATAAATTATGCATGTAACCTAGATTGAACGAATGTACCGAACGAGAAAATAAATTGACTGGAGACATTGCGCCGGCGCAACGGAACCGTAGAGGTCAACTTTGAACAAACTAAAAGGTATTCTCCCAATTTTTAGGGTTCCCTACTCTTTACCCTATTGGTGCAAACAGGATCGTATTACTAAGTAAGGCGACTGACAAACAGACGGCCCGACCGCCGTCTGTTTGTCAGTCGCACGGCTATATCATTTCATCCGTAATAGATACTTGAATTTTTGCATTGTGTTTAATATTGCAATTAAATTTGATTTAAACATAGAACGTGGGCAAGAAATATTTTTTGTTGGTACTGAACCCTTCGTTCTAGCCCGACTCGCTATTGACCAGCTAATTATTAAATAAACAAAATTTGTAAATGATCTTGTGATACATATCTGACTAAAGTCCCGCGATATTACACATTTGGATGATTGATGAGCTGTAATACTTAATTAGATATGCAACACAGGCGCATATGCTCATTAATAAATTACATATGCTATTTTAAAACTTCTGTCTACATTATAATATTGACTCATTGGTGTCATTTTATCGACATTCTTTTGCATGAAAAATTATGATCATGAGTCCATTTAACATGCATGCAGGTTAAGTCCATTTCACATGCATGCAAATAACTTAAATAATAAATTATTAGCAAATCAATTAAAGATGTTGTTTTATTAAGGTTAACACTAGTAATTAAAATACAAATTGCAGTATTTAATGGTAAATGGTATCCTTTCCACATACATTACGGGCAATAAGTTAATTAGTGTCCGGATAGTTCAAGACATCCGTTGCTAGTAATGAATGATAGATATTAATAAAATGCAGAATAAAATACTTAAAGTTACTTCTTAGTGATATCTTAGGAAACAACTTTTAACGGATTCTTCTGCGTATATTACATGTTTTTTATACATACATACAAACATAACAAACAATCACACTTTCTTTCCGAAAGGGGTAGAACTCAGTCCCATAGTAGGCACACTCACATTTCGCCTGTATGTATGTTAATGGTCCCATGTAATGGGAGCGAGCCTATTGCCATCTACCGGGCACAGTTTCAGACGCCAGGCAGTTATTGAGATAATTCCTTATAGAAAAATCCAATTTTTAACACTTTGCCTGACCTGGGGTTCGATCCTGGGACCTCCTGATCGGCAATTGACCTTGCGTCACCGAGCCACCGAGCCAGTCATACATACATGCATACTTTATATTATTTTTTCTTGCAGTTACACATTCCTGTGACCACGAACACAGAAGTGTTTAAAACATCAGAAATAATTATTATTTAAATATACTCGGAAGAATTCATTAAAAGTTGTTAAATTATATTAGAAGGTGACTTCTTGTAGAGCCGAGAGTTATATTTTCGAACGTACGGTAGATTCATTAATCAAGCTTCATTGACTTATAAAAAACCTTAAAAGGCCTATTTGAATTATAAATGAATGTGTTGGTTCGATTTTTGATCACATTCATTATCATCGCGGTTTTTTTACGAAGGATATAATATATCAGACAAATTGTGATCAGAATAGGCCAAGGTTTATGACTCATTCATTCAGAACGGAGATTTATAAAATAAATATTCAACGTCACGATTTACGAGGACTAACTAAATCGTAAGTTAAATCATGACTTTAAATTGGACATAAAAATAAGCTACAAGATTTTATAAGAATTAAGCAATAATTATCGGTCGCATGTCGCAATTATTATGAACAAGACACAATCCTAATTTGACAAAACCGTGTTCGGAAGACGATTTAAGCTAATAAACCAATCAATATCAAATGAATAATGTTTGTGGCACATTCTTAATCTTATTTACATAGATGTTTTTTCTATGTTTATTTAGGTTTTGTGCTAACATAATAACTTTTCTCGACTGCCTCGGTGGCGTAGAGGGCGCATGCTCGACTGCCAATCAAGAGGTCCCGGGTTCGATCCCTTGGTCAGGCAGTGTTAAATATTGGATTTTACCATTAGGAATTATCTCAATAACTGCCTGGAGTCTGGAACTGTGCCCGGTAGATGGCAATAGGCTCGCTCCCTATTACATGGGACCAATAACATACTGGCGAAATGTGGGTGTATCTACTATGGGACTGAGTCCTGGGTACACCTCAGCCTACCCCTTCGGGAAAAAGGCGTGAATATATGTTATAATAACTTTTATATTTAAGTCTTTAGTCGATAATAGGCATGGTGACAGATTTTGAAATCCCGTTTCTTAATGTAGGTACACGTCTAATATTACCGAAAAAAACATTTTTTCAGAATAAAATTACATTTTACCGCAAATTAATGCACTTTTAACTTTCTAATTTAAAATGAGCGCGAAAACGCTCGTATGTGTCATGGCGTCGGGTCCTGACGTCACGCCTAAGTAAATATTTTATTTTTGCCTTAATAAAACCTTGTTCCATCTTCGATGATTCCTGGATTGCCACGAATATATAACAAATTAAGTGACTGATCACAACACAACAAAAGTTAATGCGATATGGTGAATATTTACTTCAAGTGTTTATACTCTCAGTAACAGTATTTACTGAGGCGTGACGTCATTCGCTCTGCTTGGCGTTTCAGTTAAGATGGCCGATTGCAATTTTTTGTACTTTTATTTTATTAAAAATATTATTAATCTCAATGTTTTCAATAATACTGGGTCGTTTTTTAGAATCCTTTCGATATATATTTTTCAATAAAACCATTTATTTTTTTAATCTGTTATAGTGTCATCATGCCTATTAGATCCGGGTGGTGCAGATCAGATTTTAGTTGATTTTGCCTCAAAATTTGATTGGGAAATGAAATATCAACTAAGGTCTCTTAGCACGGAAATTAGGCTCCTGGATGGTGCACATAGGGGAACTAGTACATAGCTTGCCTAACGTTTGCATCCGTCCAAGCAGGGTTACGCAGTTCTTGCATTTATTATTTACAGAGACCTAAAACCAAAGGTACACTATGACGTAATAGTGCCAGCTTCCTTAAGCGCTTTTCATAGTTCCATGCCCAGCGCAGTGTCTCTTATTACTATTTCAGAATACCATAAGATTTTCCAGTAATAACCACACAATGAGTAATGAGCGATTACCAAAACACACAGCAGTCGGACAAAGGCATACGAATGACAATATTATAGTTAATGACTTCTATCTAGGCCACACTTTACCCTATTCTAAGAAACGAGTAACTCCGTTTACGTCATTTATTTCGCGTTGAAAAAAATCTCGTTAGTTTTGTGACTTTGTGCGACGATCTGACGGTCTGATGGTCAACGTGACGTACGGTTACTTCACTATTTTATAACCGATCTAAAGTTTAACGGTTTCGCTAATCTATGGTGATTTGTGATTTCTCACGGACGTGAGTCACGTCGGATGCTAAGTTCAACATTGGTTTGTTTGTCGATTAGACGATGATTAGTCGAATATACATTCAATATTGAAATGCTAACATTGATATAATATTATAATGCAGTGACATCTCTGATTTTTAATCTAGTTCATGATATACTTAAAGAAACTTTCTGTATGTATACAAAACGAACGGAACTTGGTATGAATAGTTAGAGATTTTTTATGGTATTATAATTATACCATGTTAATACTTATTAGACAATAATGTTTAACCTTTAAACCCCAGTAGCATAATAATAAGTTTTCTTGTGATTTCAAAATTTATTTGGTAGTGCAATTCAGAAAGGACTGACAGTCGGAAGCATCATACGAAGAAACTTTAATGCCACCAAGGTGTATCCAGCTAGTGGATGGGTAGCTTCGCCTTGACCAGCTTTTAAAACACGAGGCCTCACGCGGATACGCGGCTTAATATTTAAAACATTGCATAAACAAGTCCAACAGTAATTAGAAAGGTGTCGCATTTCGCGACACCAGAGATCTCACAGTTTTTGTCTGTCACGCAATCGCTAAGCGTTCCACTGATTACATCTGCCATTGTTTACAATTCGACACGAAATACGAAACAAGAGCAAAAATATGTGCTACTTCAACACTGAACCGCATTTGACTACGTGCGAAAATTGTGTTGTGGAGAGAGCGAAAATTAAATGTCTATGATTCTATGATTTCATCCCATCAGAAACATAAATGTGACAAAATTGAAAGTCTATCAAATATTTGCATTCATTAATATTACAACTTACAACTTAGCAAGTACGTAACATACATTCACGCCTTTTTCCCGAAGGGCTAGGCAGAGGTGTACCCAGGACTCGGTCCCATAGAAGATACACCCACATTTCGCCAGTATGTTATTGGTCCCATGTAACAGGGGGCGAGCCTATTACCATCTACCGGGCACAGTTCCAGACTCCAGGCAGTTATTGAGATAATTCCTAATGGAAAAATCCAATATTTAACACTGCCTGACCTGGGGATCGAACCCGGGACCTCTCGATTGGCAGTCGAGCATGCGCCCTCTACGCCACAGAGGCAGTCTAGCAAGTACGATTATAAAAATAATAGGCTAGTTTTACAGGAACGCCATTTACAATATTTAGTAGGACCTATGATAAAGTTACCAACTCGTAAAATGTTCCTTTCTTACTTCAGGGGATGATCGAGCAGAAATCTGCATCACGACTGACCTGATTCTCCACGGTGGAGGTGAGCAGTTGACGTTGCAGTTCGACCGGATTGCTCTCTAGTAGAATCGCAGCGAACTTGTTGTTGTCTGGTGCGGTGACTCGCGGCGGCGTGGCGGGACTCAACACGGCGTCCAGTCGTCCGAGGGCGGGCCGGGGGGGAGGGGTGCGAGGGGACGCGGCCGCCGCTTCCAGGGAAGCCGCGCGAGCGAGCAGGGCGTCGCGCTCTGAACGTAGCCTGGAAACATTCACGGCATGATCACCACCATCAGCTTGTGGTAGTTCATAGCCTATTTTAAAGAGCTGAGGACCGGGCTCAGTTTTATGCCAAAAATGAGCGGTCTTCATCTCCATACTGCACTCATAGAGTTCCTCTGCTAGACAAAGGAATACAATACAGAAATACCACGATGAAATACTGGATTTGGAAAGACAGAGGTTGGAGACTCGTTCACACATCTTTAATATCCTGATTAGCCCTGATAACGTTCCTCCTTTCTTATCTCCTCCTCTCAATAAAGCCAAGCATAAGTAGCCCAGCGTACACATGCTTATAAGTTAAGAAATGGAAAATTGTGCACTCTTCAGAATTCAAGTTACAATGGTCAAGGTAACTATGACTCGTACCGAAAGCACTTAGTCGAATGCGAATATGGGAGGACGGAGCCTTTTCAAGATTTCTAAATAAAAACACTACCCACATCAAATGACCAAGAGTTAAGAGCTAACCTCTGTAGATCACCACAGTCGCAAGCCTGCATGGCCCTGGCGAAAGATTCCTCAGCCGTTCCGTTGACGTCGATCTCGCTGCGAAGCTGCTCCGCCTCATCTCGCAGCCTACCACCCTTCCTCTGTATGACATCGAGGAGCGCCCATAACTCGTCCTCCAAGGGGCGAGATCTGGACGCGGATGCTGATGCTGAGGCGGATGAGTGCGCATCCTTACCGCATGATGTCTCTGTGCTGAATCCTGAGTCCTGAAGAAAAGGTTTTTGATTGCATGCTTTTTAATGTACGTGGAAAAATTGATGATGTTGTCAAAGGGTGGGCTTAGACTTAACGAACATATAGAGCTAGAAAAAACCTACCACTTGTCGGTGTAAACATATAAAAACGAAACTATGCTTAGAATAAAATAATAGGAATGGTATGTGCCTTCCCACGTTTGTTTTAGCGCTATGTTCGCTTAGTTCAAACCCACCCTAAGTACATGACAGGTCAGAAGTACCCACAACCGAGGAGCATGTATGAAGAATGTGATGAAAGTGGAAGAAGCGTAAGTCATAGCAAGTGCAGTAAAATAGTTTTTTGTCGATTTGCCTACCTCAACGGGAACAAGACGTAACTCGTGACTTAATGTACTCATATGTTGAAGTTTGATGATCACTAGAATTAATGCTTTCAATCAGTATACTATTAAATGGTTATATGCAAAATATAGAATACTAGCTAATTCTTCGAGTCCAGACAAAAACCGATTGGGCTGAAAGATAATTATAATCGTCAGGTCGTGCGGTATTTGCAAAAAGTAGTTGCATAGCTCAACCCAAAACATACCAACGTATCCACTTATAATCTGCGTTCGTTTGTTTTAACTTTTAACTATTGAAACAATAATAACAACCAGAACATTATAGCAATGTGTGTGGCAAGTCAGTAACCACACTACTTAGCCAAGCCACAAGGTCATTCAGAGGCCCTGATGTGATTGCACGCAGGCCGCAGGTGCAACCTTGGATTCTTGGATTACCTCGTTACATAATACTTTGAACTATCATTAACCTTCACATGTCATCATGGGTCCTAGTCTCAAGTTATAAGTACTGCATACTCATGGTGCAAATGTAAATAACTTCAAATTAATTACTACTTATCCGCCATAGAGAAATGAATACTTTAACAGAACTAGTTTCCGCAGTTTACTTACTATATAGCAAGCAAACTGCGAAACACAACCGATATCGGTTGTGTTCAATTCATAGTATATGCCAGACTGTGCCATTTATTCAGGACGCCTCAAAAGACGATCAGGTCGATTTTGTTGACTATGTCACCTGCCAGAGAAGAGTTAAGAATGACAATGCTTATCAGATCTGTGACAATCAGAATCCGCAGTTTTGTTTTCCGAAACTGTTGCGCCCCGAAGTATTCATTCATTTCAAAAGCATACAATTAGTCGGACGGTATAACCTTAACGAATTTAAATTGGCATACATCAGGTCAAAGATAGTGTAATGAAGCAGTTACCTGCACAGAAGGCTGTGGCTTGGCTCGTGCCGAGTCGGTGCCAGCGGCGAGTTTCCTGCGCACGCGCACTCCGGGCTCCCAGTCGCGACGCGTGCTGCTCGTCGGCGTCGACGGCGGCATCTTCGAGCGCAAGTTCGGGAACGTCTCGATGACGAGGTCTCGGAACTCGAGCAGTGCTCCGACCTCATTCTGAAGTTCCTACGCAAACATCACGATTATCGAGTGTAAGGCATATCTCGTACTTATTATGTACACAATATGTAGTAGGTATGTAGTGCCTGAGAAATGCACCATGAGAATTGATTTGATGAAACTGAAGGCTTCTTAGTATATAATCATTGAAAGCGACACGCAATAGGATTTTATTATTAATAATTATATTTATGATTTTTCAAAGTGCCCATCGATAACATAGACTGGCATCGGTTAATCTTAAGCGATCCTCAACAAAAACTCCATCTAAACATTGGTAAAATGGTCTGTCTGCCGATGGCAACGGTTTACGGAAGCCGTTAGAAACAGAATATAATACTTGCTGAAAGCTACACTGAACATTGTCCTAATTTCTGCTTTCTTTGCGAACTAAGCTATTTTGTACTAGTATTTGTGCTTTAAGCGATAAGACCGCCACTTGTACTAGTCTAAGATTAATCAAAATATTGCGTCTTATGTATGGTGTACAATAAAGTGTTTATCCACACGGAAAAAAAGGAATTGTTAAATTAAAGCAAGTTGCTTTAGTTCAAAGCAAATCCTGTCTTCCTATAGAGGAAGACTATATTTACTTAAATATACAATGTGATATTGATAAGAATATTGTATTCACACAATACAACCGTTTTATTAGTCCAAAAACATTTGGTTTTGTTATTATAACAATATAGTTTATTTATCCCAAGCAACCTTATTGATTTGAGGTAATACTTTGGTTTATTTGGATAAACAAATCAAAATTTTTGTTTTAACACAACATAATCCCTGTTTCAATAATACGTATATCGTTTTTGCAAGAATATACATCAGATTGTTTAGACAATATTTTTTTTTGTAGCAACAACACATTGTTTTGATATGATACTAGTAGTTCACTTATTTTAACAATATAATATTGTTTTTATAACAATACGAATTAAATTAATTTGAAAATTATGTTTTAGTTAGTTTGAGAGTAAACAGATTCTTCGTTTAACAATAAATATCATTGTAGTTATGAGAATACCAGATTGTTGTTGCAAAACTAAGATTTATTTGGTTCTACAAAGATTTTTGTCCTTAATACGCATGGTTTACTAGTTTCAAGAAAACTTATTCTCTTTAGGAGAATACACACTAGCTTGGTTTAAAACTATGATTTATTTGAACCAACAAAACATAGATTCTCGTTCAATACTTTTGGTTTTACTTGTTTCAGTAATTTTTATTGTCTGAATGAAAATACAGGAAATGTTGTTTGAACAATATATTTTACTTAGACCTACAGTAATATATTGTTGTTTGAACAATATTTTTACTTCGACCTACGGTAATATATTGTTTTTTGAACAATATATTTTACTTCGACCTACATTAATATATTGTTGTATCAAAAATATAGTTCACTTAGACCTACAATAATATGTTTTGTAATAAAACTACTATTGTTTCATTTTAAGATTTTTATTTATTCCTTCAAAAAAAAAATATTACTTTTAAACAATATGTATATTGTCCAGTAAATGACAGATAGCTTGAAATAACAATAATCAGTAGTTTTATGAAAGATATCATGTGTTTGGCTTAATAAATAATATGCTAATTTGGCAAAAAAAAAAATGCCCACGTCTCGCTTGCTGTGGGCAACATTTTTGTACAATAAGCTTTTTCCATATATTCCCAGTAGTCATGAATTGCCCTTAGGTGGAAATCTCGAATAAAATTCCCATTTCCCCCGTTGACGATTGAAGTTATTGCCCCCACTTCAAATCGCTGTACACTGCTGCGTGGATCAACCCACTAGACTCTATAGGTTGGCGGTCAGATATTCCCAATGTGGTTTTTTATGTAGATAAGTGAGATTATTAGGGACATACTTACAAACAAAATGTTCTTCATTATCTGTCGAATGTACAACAGGTTTTTATGATCAACAACAATAAGTGAAGATAAGTGAAGACAATAAGTGAAAATTTTGTTTTTTATAATAATATCACTTATCTACAAATAAAACCATATTGGAAATATCTGACCGTCAATTCCTTCATCGCGGCCGTAAGACAGACAGCGATGAGGTAGTGATGCACGCAGCAGTGTACAGCGATTTAAGCTGGGAGCAATAACTTCCCATTCGCCACCCAGAGATATTTTATTCCCGTTCGCCACCTGGGGGCAATCCATGAGGGGACGACTGGGAATATACGGCTTTTTTATCTTTAAAGGAAACAAATCTTTAAAGCTACGAATAACGGGAAATACAAGTTTTTAACAATTTTTTCGTTATTTTAGCCAAACAAGGTAACTATTGTAATAGTTTGCAATAAGTTCTTCATAATGTGAAGAATAATCACAGACACCCACCGTTATTGCGATCAATTACAATTATCTGGCTCATCTATACAATAACGAAAAAAAGGTTTAAAAACAGCCCTTTATGCGTTTTATGCGTAATGAGCGTTTTTATTTTAAAAGACTCACAATTATTATATATTTTCTGTTCAAATGAAACTATTTTTAATTAGATACTGACAATTCAATACTGTTATATCCAGCTATCTTTCATTTACTGGATAGTTTAGTAGGTAAGATAACTTATAACAATTATTATGCCATCCGTTTTAGCAAAAACAATATTTAAAATGTAATCATGTACATTGAAATATATCCATTACACAAAAAACTAGTGGAATATTGAGAATAATATGGGTTAGGTCCTGAACGCACTTCCCGATTGGTACACTTACCAAAACAGGCATTTTTCAAAATTAGCACTTCCTAAAATGTAAATAAATTTTTAAAACAACGTAAATACTATCAGAATGGTGTTATTATGTTATTTTTTATCTAAAAATGATGACTAAATTAACATGTTTTACTAAAATCAAAATAATTTACTACCGTAAGATTCATGTTTTCTAAAAAAAATTATAATATATTAGGATGCGCTCTTTGTGAGAAATGCACTTTTGGGAAGTACACGTTCTGAACCTAACCAGTTTGGATTAGATTAATTTAAATTCGTAAGTAGTTTTAGTCGAAGGAATCACATTTTCACTTAATAACATATTCTTAACTTTAAACAAAAGATTATAAATTATGTTAAGTTTATTCCCAGTTGCCATCATTTCCACCACTGGTGGCAGAAGAAAAAACTAAAGTCGAAGGGCATGCAAAATTAATTAGAAAGATTTTAGATTTTGTCACCTGTTTCGCACGCCGCTACAGGTCAATAAATACAGCAATATCAAGAAATAAACGACCCAGCTGCCACCGGTGTTGATATTGAGGCAATCACATTGATAAAAAAAATAAAGTTACCCATACCAGACACTTCACTTCACTTCATTTCTGTCAGGTTGTCTTGCACACAAAGTATTCTTTCATCATAATATAATTATGTGTTCATCCATTTCTGCATTACAATATCCCATGGTTCATGGTTATTTTTCAGTCAAATGTCAGCATTAATACCTGGAATTTACATACTTTATTATACACATATTATTATACATATTCCTATACATCATCATCATCATCATCTCAGCCATAGGAAGTCCTCTGCTGAAGATAGGCCTTCCTCATAGATTTCCATCCAGTCCGGTTGTAAGCGGACCGCCTCCAGCGTGTCCCTGCAATCCTTATCAGATCGTCCACCTTGTGGGTGCACGTCCTACGCTGCGCTTGCCAGTCCGTGGTCTCCATTCGAGAACTTTACAGCCCTATTGGCCATCAGTTCTACGTGCTATGTGCCCTGCCCAGTGCCACATCAATTTGCTATAATTAATTAAAACACTGGACAATGTCTGTAACTTTCGTTCGTCTATACGGATCTCCTTATTTCTGATTCGATCTCACAGAGAAATCCCGAGCATAGCCCTCTCCATAGCTTGTTGCGCTATTTTGAACCAGCTGATAAGGCCCACAGTTAGAGACCACGTTTCAGATCCATAAGTAATCACTGGTAACACACACTGGTCAAAGACATTCAACTTGAGGCACTGAGGTATTTTGAACACATACGAGTACCTAGACTAATTAACTAATTAGCTGTTGCCTGTGGCCTGTACCACTTGCATTACGTTGTGTAACTGCTTCTTGTCCCCATAGAACTAAAATTACATTATAAAATAAACGAGTTATATGTTAATATAATTATTAACAAATACCTCGTGATTCGTGAAGCAATTAACCTGCTACTGCTGCTATCTAACTACTTATGTTTAAAGCAAAACATTAAAAAAGCAGATACTTATCCAGATAACAACTACGAGTATAAAGGCTTCGTATTTTTAATAAGTATGAGTTATTCCTACATTGTGCTCAATGGCTACACTCTTAACCTCAAACTTTTTGGATGCCTACCTTCCTTAAAGCCTTCTAAAGTGGTTAGTAGTAATTTTACTTACTTCTGAAACTTCCGAGCATCCGATGGCATTAACCACTTAGACAGCAAATCAAGAGTGGCTTTCTGACCAATATAATATTCTTCTTGAAATGAACATTCAACGGCGCCGGCGTCCATATTTATGCCCGATCTAATCGGAAAAAAGAAGTAGGTAATTAGGCACCTTATAAATAATCAGTATAATGCTGGATGCATTCAAATTTTACAACAATGTATTCATGAATAAAAACTGACCTGCTTTTGGTTTTTAGAGGCTAGCCAACATTACCTAGTTATTAAATCAAAAACTCACCAGTACGATTCTCGATTCTCGACTTCTCAATGATGCAGGCTGCCGCAGCACACACTGAAGCAAACTAATAACTCGCATTCTCGTATTGAAAATGTGTATTCTTCGTCATATAATTTGCTGCTTTATGCAAATAATATTCTTGTTTTGAATCAACTTTATCTGACAACTTATTTGAAAATAAAACGCACTTGGCTCAACAATCGACATTGTTGTTCTAAGAAATAATTAACCTTCTATCAAGACGACTAGTAATTTCCAAGTAACTATTTAACATATTCTCGCATCGAAAATGTTTAATTTTCGTCTTACAATTTGCCGCGTTATTATAATAATATTCATGTTAAGAAACAACTATATATGACAACTTATTTAAACATTTAAGGAATTTTAACTGAACAATTGATAATGTTATTCTCAGAAATAACCAATCTTCTATCAAGACGACTGGATATTCCAAGTAACTATTTAACATATTTTCGCATCGAAAATGTTTTAATCTTCGTCTTACAATTTGCCGCGTTATTAAAATAATATTCATGTTTTGAAACAACTTTAGGTGGCAACTTATTTAAAAATTTAAGGAATTTTACCTGAACAGTTGATAGTGTTATTCTAAGGTATAATCAATCTTCTATCAAGACGACTAGTAATTCCAAGTAACCGTTTAACATATTCTCACATTGAAAATGTTTAATCTTCGTCTTACATTTTGCCGCGTTATTATAATAAATATTCATGTTTTGAAAATAATAATAATAATAGTAAATAATCGTTTATTTTCTCTCACAACTACATATTATGACAACTTATTTAAAAATTTAAGGAATTTTAGCTGAACAAGTAATAATGTTATTCTAAGAAAATACCAATCTTCTATCAAGACGACTGGATATTCCAAGTAACTATTTAACATTTTCTCGCATCGAAAGTGTTTTATCTTCGTCATACATTTTGCCACGTTATTATAATAATATTCATGTTTTGAAATAACTATTTATGACAACTTATTCAAAAATTTAAGAAATTTTAGCTGAACAATTGATAAAGTTATTCTAAGATATAACCAATCTTCTATCAAGACGACTGGATATTCCAAGTAACTATTTAACATAATATTCTCACATCGAAAATGTTTTAATCTTCGTCTTACAATTTGCCGCGTTATTAAAATAATATTCATGTTTTGAAACAACTTTAGGTGACAACTTATTTATAAATTTGAGGAATTTTAGCTAAAAAATTTATATTGTTTTTCTAAAAAATAACAAATCTTCTTTTGATGAACTCTTTCTTTCAGAAGCCGCCTCATAGGAAATGGACCTGGTTGAGCCCCGATGGTTCCACGAGAAACGAGATAGACTTCATCTTGACCAACAAGAGACATATATTCAATGATGTTTCCGTGATCCACATGGTGAAAACCGGGAGTGATCACAGACTTGTAAGAGGCACATTGAATATTGACGTCAAACTTGAAAGGTCACGCCTGATGAAGTCCACGCTCCGACCTACTCGCGCCCATATACAAAACCCCGAAAGCTTTCAACTCGAACTATCTAATAGCTTCGCTTGCCTGGAGAATATCGATGCATCGGTGGACGAGATTAATAACAGGCTCGTAGAAACTGTCCAAACGGTAGGCTCTAAGTTCTATAAGCCCCGCCGTACAAATAGACCTCAGAAATTATCCGACCACACCCTAAACCTCATGGCTGAGCGACGCTCGTTACGACTGCAGTCTTCCAGTGATGCTAAGTCCTATAGGCAGCTCAATAGACGAATTTCCAAATCCTTGCGGCATGACATCCGTATCTTTAATACTAATAATATTAAAGAGACGATAGAGCGGAAGAAAGGCTCCAAAGTGTTTGCAAGAGATATGTCTATTGGGCAAAGCCGGTTGACAAAGCTGAAGAGAGAAGATGGCAGTATGGCGTCGACAAAAGCGGAGGTGTTAGAGGAGATCGAGAGGTTCTATGGACAGCTATACGCCTCGGTCGCAAAGCCTGTTAGCAGCGCGGCCAAAGACCCAAGAGCCAAGCTGACCCGACACTATACCGAAGATATCCCGGACATCAGCCTGTACGAGATTAGAATGGCCCTGAAACAACTCAAAAACAACAAGGCGCCGGGTGATGACGGAATTACATCAGAGCTTCTGAGAGCGGGTGGAACACCGGTACTTAAAGTCCTCCAGAGGCTCTTTAACTCTGTCATATTCGAAGGTGTAACGCCAGAAGCATGGAACAGAAGCGTGGTGGTGCTATTCTTCAAAAAAGGTGATAACACCTTGTTGAAGAATTACAGACCCATCTCGCTTCTGAGCCATGTTTATAAGTTGTTTTCGAGGGTCATTACGAATCGTCTCAGTCGCAGGTTCGATGACTTCCAGCCGTCTGAGCAAGCAGGTTTCCGAAAGGGCTACAGCACCATAGACCACATCCACACGCTTCGCCAAATTATACAGAAGACCGAGGAGTATAATTTGCCATTATGTTTAGCGTTTGTGGACTACGAAAAGGCCTTTGATTCGATCGAGACATGGGCGGTGCTCGAGTCTCTCCAGCGATGCCATATTGACTATCGGTATATCGAAGTGTTGAAGTGCTTGTATAGTAACGCCACTATGTCGGTTCGAGTACAGGACCAGAGTTCGAAGGCGATCCCGTTGGATAGAGGCGTAAGACAGGGAGACGTTATATCTCCGAAACTGTTTACTGCCGCAATGGAGGACGCCTTCAAGCTTCTGGAATGGCAAAAACACGGCATCAATATTAATGGCGAATACATCACTCACCTTCGGTTTGCCGACGACATTGTAGTCATGGCAGAATCGATGGAAGATCTCAGCATAATGCTCGAAGACCTCAATCGAGTTTCTCAACGGGTCGGCCTTAAAATGAACATGGACAAGACGAAGGTGATGTCTAATGCCCATGTTGCGCCGACCCCAGTACCGGTTGGAAACGCGATTCTTGAAGCTGTTGACTCGTACGTCTACCTAGGACAAGTAGTCCAACTCGGTAGATCCAGCTTCGAGAAAGAGGTCAATCGTCGAATCCAACTAGGCTGGGCAGCTTTTGGAAATCTGCGCTATGTCTTCTCGTCCAAAATACCTCAGTGCCTCAAGTCGAAGGTCTTCGACCAGTGTGTGTTACCAGTGATGACTTACGGATCTGAAACGTGGTCCCTGACTGTGGGCCTTATAAGTAAGCTCAAAATAGCGCAACGAGCTATGGAGAGGGCTATGCTCGGGATTTCTCTGCGAGATCGAGTCAGAAATGAG
This sequence comes from Hemistola chrysoprasaria, assembly GCA_947063395.1. Classification (NCBI taxonomy): domain Eukaryota; kingdom Metazoa; phylum Arthropoda; class Insecta; order Lepidoptera; family Geometridae; genus Hemistola; species Hemistola chrysoprasaria. Next base: position 12,599,618 of record OX346716.1, on the reverse strand, counting down.
GAGATCCGTAGACGAACGAAAGTTACCGACATAGCCCAGCGGATTAGCAAGTTGAAGTGGCAATGGGCAGGGCACATAGCACGTAGAACTGATGGCCGATGGGGCCGTAAAGTTCTTGAATGGAGACCACGGATTGGTAAGCGCAGCGTAGGACGTCCTCCCACAAGATGGACAGACGATCTGATAAGTACGGCAGGAGCACGCTGGATGCAAGCCGCTTACAACCGGACTGGATGGAAATCTAAGGGGGAGGCCTATGTTCAGCAGTGGACGTCCTATGGCTGAAATGATGAATGATGATGATGATGAACAAATCTTCTATCAAGACGACTAGTAATTCCAAATACCCATTTAACATATTCTCGCATCAAAAATGTTTAATCTTCGTCTTACAATTTGCCGAGTTATTCAAATAATATTCTTGTTTTGAAACAACAAAATGTAACAACTTCTTAAAAAATTTAAGGAATGTTACCCTAACAATTGATATTGTTATTCTTAAAATTAACCAATCTTCTATCAAGACGACTAGTAATTCCAAATAACCATTAAACATATTCTCGCATCGAAAATATTTAATCTTCATTTTAGAATTTGCCGAGTTATTTAAATAATATTCTTGTTTCGAAACAATAAAATGTAACAAATTGTTTAAAAATTTAAGGAATTTTACCTGAACAATTGATATTGTTATTCTTAAAATTAACCAATCTTCTATCAAGACGAGTAGTAATTCCGAGTAACCATTTAACATATTTTCGCATCGAAAATGTTCAATCTTCGTCTTACAATTTGCCGCGTTATACAAATAATATTCAAGTTTTGTAACAACTATATGTTAAAACTTATTTAAAAATTAAAGGATTTCAGCAGAACAATTGATATTGTTGTTTTAAGAAATAATCAATCTTCTATCAAGACGATTAGTAATTCCAAATAACCATTTTACATATTCTCGCATCGAAAATGTTTAATCTTCGTCTTACAATTTGCCGCGTTATTCAAATAATATTCTTCTTTTGAAACAACAATATGTGACAACTTGTTTAAAAATTAAAGAATTTTAGCTCAACAATTTAAATTGTTATTCTAAAAAATAATAATCTTCTATCAAGAATACTTATCATTTCAAGTAAAAATTTAACGTATTCTCGCCTTGATAATGTTTAATCTTCGTCGAATAATTTGCCGTGTTATTAATATAATATTGTTTATTTTAAAATAAGTAGTTGCAAAATTTTAATTGAATAATTTAGCGTTTCAAAAGAACAACGAAATTGTTACTCTAATAATGAATTTATCCTAATGTAACAATGTTTAATATTACTACGACATTAATCCTTGACTTAAAACTAAACTATCAAAATGTTTACGTGACAATATTTACTTGTTTTAAGACAATAAAGCAACAATATTTTTTTGTATTTTGAAGGAAATGGAAATTATTAAAATGACAATATATTGGTAAGTTAAGTAAATATTGTCTTGGAATTGGTAACAATATTTTTTTTGTTGATAGGACAATTCCTTTTTTTCCGTGGCATCTACTGTCTATCTGATAAGATTTCATCATTTGATTCATTCGTTTCCTCCATTCTTATAACCCTTAGCCGGCTCTTACGGCAACCACGGGTAGAGAGGGGCGGCGGCGTGCCGGCAATAGAATGAAAAAGTAATGTAGCTGAAATGTACACACCTGTAGAGCGACAAGGGACTTAGCCTGCTCTGATATGAGGTAATGGAAGGGTTCGGGCGGCGTTCGCAGAGGGAGACAGTCCATGCCAGAGCCGCCCGAGCCCCCGCTGGCGCTGTCCGCACCTCCTGTCTGCAAAAAATTTTATAAATTTAATAAAAGTGAAGAAAAAGCTTTATGGGATCAGATCTCCTCAGCAGTCGGAGGAATTAATATGGCAAGGTATTAATCGGAAAGATTTATATTCTCTTCCGATAGAAGAGAAAACTGAAAAGATTTGCCATGCTACTGACTACCGATGCTGAAGATAGTTTAAATGATTACTCTGTTAGGTTTCCCGTAATTACATTAAAAATGCAAGATCTATTCAACTAAACGACTAAGAAATAAGAAAAAACATTTAATATGTTATTAAGACATAGATGGTAGAAGATTGTGTATTCTAATTCTCGATTTTGTACACTCGCCGTTTAGTTAACGCAAATTGTAGCAATAAAGAGTAACGACCACTTGTCTCGGTCAAATTATCTGAACCATTTATTAGAATCACCATATTTGTAGAGCGCACGAGTCATTACGAGTGTTGCGAGGAACAAAACATTCTAGAACGATTGAATAAATCGTTTTGTCATTAGGGCAGGTTTTCCAAAGGAACACAAAACAGTGTCGTGTGTACCACCGTTAAATTGCGTCATGGACGACTGCGCCACGTCCGGGCACAGAGTCTACAACACAACGTCACTCTTCCTTTGCGACAATAGCACGTTGCATTATCGAAAATGCCATTGCTAAACATTTGGAATGGGGACGCACTTCCATTTGTCTAAAGGTAACTCTAACCTCTTCCTCTATCAGTTGCTAGATTTCTCCATCTTTTGAATGAACGTAAAATTGTGAGATGTTCACAAATAAAATTACGTAAATTACATAATAATAAAATAGACGAATCCACATAGAAAATTTGCGTCATTGGCGTGGACACGGCTAAACCACAACTGTAAGATTTCTTTCACGACTAATGTAAATAATTGTTTTAATTTCATCTAATTGATAGTCATGGGTTTATAAACAGATTTAAATTCCGATCTCGTGATTAATTAGAATGGGCTCGAGTATTTTATAAAGCTGCTCATTTCTAAAACTAAGTAAGCGGTCGATGATCACGAATAAAGTGTATTGGTTACAATTTTACGATAGCTAATTGCCAACTGCCATGATTATGGACACGATTTTGCTATTCAATCCATCGTTAATTCTAATGCTGATGACTTCCCCGAGGAAATTAATTTTTACTGTATAAAATAAACTTAGATAATTAGTCAATCATACGAGTATGTCAAAACAAAATATTTTAGAAAGAATCCAAGTTCCTACGTGACTATTTCGTCGGCATAATATTCAATATCGTTATCAGGACAACGTAATGTTGTCAATAACTTAATAAACCTTTTATCAGAGTTGATAATAACGCACACAGAAAAAAGAAATGTCGTCGCTTCCCCAATTGCATTTCAATCAACTTTTAAAACCATGCCAGCATGATTAGACAGCATCAAAATCAACATGCCTAATATATTTTCTGAGAATAGCATTACAAAATTCTATCATAAGAAGATTGATAGGTACTTGAACGTATGAATCACACAAATGGCAAGCCAATGTTTTATAACAGAAAGCGATAAGAGTTTTTGAGTCATGGACTGTTTTCTTAAAACAACTTTGGCAAAACTGGATCATGTGCACAAATGTGCGTGTGTACGATGTGCGTGCGTGGAACAACAGAAAAGGAAAGCTCACTGGCCCATACAAAATTTGTTTCCGCCAAATAAATATTCATATCGATTATCGATTTAAATAATTTGTTAACAATTAACGGAAATATCGATATACCATAGCTAGGCCGTGTGAAAGCTTCGCTGGTGGTAAATGCTGGGACTGTTGACAAACTGCTCGAACAATCGTCGAACCGGCCGCGGCAGTGTTTTCATTCAATGACACCGCGTTTTGGTAGCAATTTCATAGTTTCACTTTCTTCGCGAAGCGGCCAGTTGCGTCAGAGCAAGGCCGTGTTTACATCTCGTTAAACACGGGCTCTGTCTCTGCATTGTAGCAATTCACTAATGTGGTATGGCTGGCGGTGAGCCATTCGCCAATGATTAAGGAGAACTACCGGATCTGTCGATTGTTTATTTTGTCGCAACAAGACGTAACAATATGCAAATTATAAACTGTCATACGTGCTTATCGTAATAGCACTCATGTACCTACGAGCAATGACTAGATAATAGATAACGCTCCTACAGTGTATAAATCGATTGATCACAAAATCAAGCATGTACACATAAAATATAAGTGGTACAGAAAGAATTTAGTTCAGAGCGCATATCAGATCATTTCCAACTTTCCATCACTTCACAAAAAAAACTAGACAAATTGGGAGAAGGAGAAGAAATAAATATAAAATATCCGGCATTAAATCAACATAGACTTACAAGTAGGCAAGACACCGCCGACAGTCACCTCGGTTGATTCATGTTGATTCGATAACAATGATTGATAAATCACGCACGCCAGACCAATCTCGGAGTCATGGTTCTATATGTCTATTTGACATATAGAAATAATCACGGCACATAACCTGTCAAGCACGGTCAAAACTAAGACCTTAGCAAATACCTGATGATAATGATGCATAAGTCAAAAGTCAAGTTTGCGAGTCGGCAATTTACACTTCTAAACTGATAAAGGCGTTTCGACCATTCAAGTTAATATAACTTGTCTAGAACATTCGTGCATCAAACCGTTTGAATTTAATAATGTTCAATTCCTGTCAAAACTCCCTTGCCAAAGTAATTTCACTTTAAAACCCTTCAACTTCCTCTACAATTTTATTAATTATAATAACATTTCGATCAACGCTCATATAACAATCAATGACAATATATTTTAAGAATGACAAGGAATTTCTTTTTCATTGTAGAGATACTCCTACGCTTGGCCGTTCATGTGCAGCTTCCATCAGGAGCTTCATAGCTAGACCACACCCCGGACACTTGACTCAATTCCCATACAAAAGTCACCTACTACACGGTCACTGCACACATGGAGTTCAGTACACGCGTAAGAGTGAGCGTGAGGTGATTTCCCTGCGAAGCGGGGCTCGTCGAGAGCTCAATCTCCCTCGCGGGGTAGCCCGATTGGTGGGCGGATGACAGTGTCCATTCTATACGTAGTATTATTATCTGATCTGTGGCTAGACTTCTAGTCTAAATAAATTTAATTGACTTTAATAACAAAATATGAGTGGGTAGTGGGTATATCAGAAAAAGAAAGGGGATGATAAGGGCTGACAAAGATGATATCGGATAAGGAAGTATTTAACTATTCCAAAATCTACATATATCATGCAAACGTTCATGAATAGGAAACAAAAGTAAGCATTCTCTAAACATAACATACGTTCATTTGATTGACGCTCCAATTCCTTGATGAATAATCACTCGCATTGGTGTACCGTTAGCTAGTTACTTACGTTATCTTTTACTATTCATGTTCTCGTTACTAACGTGATCTGTAATCTTGCTCTATTAAATACCTCTATAATGGTACATTTTAGTTTGAAGGTTGTTGGGAAAGAATGTGTTGAGTGCATTGATTGACTTGGAGGGAGAAATATAAGTAAATTATATGGAAATTTATATTATTACACACTGATCGAGATAACGAAAACTGGATACAAAGAGAACAATAGTAACAAATTTACATTTCTGAGAGTAAAAAACCTAGCGTGAACTATTTAGTAAACCGCATACCTAGTATAATGAAACCATCAGAAAAATTCGGTACGGTCCCGATACCCTTGACGAAAAAATTCCTCAGGCTTATTTGTGTCATCTACATAAAAAATAACCATACCCTACATATTATTGCGTAATGCGTACATGAAAGAAATGTGAAATCGCGAAACATGACAGATAAATATTAGTCCCATTTATTAGTCTAACATGTAACGCAGATAAACGCTCCTATTATTTAACATTAACTACAACAACAACAGGAAGCATAAGTAAAGAACACTTGTTATTAATAGACGACCACAATAAAATGTCCGAAAATGTTTAATGTTGTTGTTCTACCCAAATTAATTATATTTTAATAGAGCTAGTTATATAATGCACATTCTGTGACTAAGGACAAGTATTCATGACAATAAGACGGGAAGTAAAATCCAGACATTTACCCATTAGATAATTCTTACAGTATCCCTTAGGAATATTATGCGAAATCTGAATTGCATTAAACAGCAAAATTATTTAAGTTACGTCTCGTCTACGTCGCGTCGGTATAATGTTCGTTGAGATAGATTTAGAATCATGGGTGACATTTTTTATGGAATAAGTTAACATAACATGCATTCACGCCTTTTTCCCAAAGGGCTAGGCAGATGTGTACCCAGGACTCAGTCCCACAGTAGATACACCCACATTTCGCCATTATGTTATAGGTCCCATGTAATAGGGGGCGAGCCTATTGCCATCTACCGGGCACAGTTCCAGACTCCAGGCAGTTATTGAGATAATTCCTAATGGAAAAATTCAATATTTGACACTGCCTGACCTGGGGATCGAACCCGAGACCTCTTGATTGGTAGTCGAGCATGCGACCTCTACGCCACCGAGGCAGTCGAGTAATATCGTCAAGGAATAAGTTTATTAGGAATTTATAACTAACTCATGCTGAATAACATTGGGAATTATACAAAATTCAATTGATAAACTTATTTTTTAAGTAATAATAATAATATGGGACAACTTCCACACACGGTCATCTGGTCCCAAACTAGGCTAGAAGCCTGTATTTTATATGGTAACTATGGTAACCAGATTATGACTGATATACATACTTATATACGCTTTTAACACACAGGGACAGATTTGTTTGACATTACAGTTTCGCTACACTCTCTTAGCATATCATAATTTTTTCTTGGAAACTGCGTAAATTAACCGTGAACATCACCGGCATATCTCTTAGAACTTAAGTAGGTCTGTAGTCTACTAAGCTATTATAACGGTCCACAAGATACGACTTACGACAATATTAAACCTAAATAAAGTAATTAACATCTTAACAAGAGCATAAACTTCCGAGAATGTGGCAGATAGGTATTTTTAATTGCACCCATGAACTTATATGGCTATAATTGAATACAAAAATAATCAGACCGGCAAAGTCATATATATATATATGTAAAGCAATTTTATACATATTTTGAATAAAACCTTTATTTTTATTTCGCCCTCAATTAATGAATATATTTTTTGTAGAAGCAAATTGTAGTGTTTGTATCGAGATTTGTGATTGCGTCAATATAATAAAGTTAGAACTACATAGTCTCTTGAGTCTTTGACCGAAACTCGTGATTAGTAAGTATGAGGTATAAGTCCCAGCTCACTTTTATTTATTTATGGAACATTCCCGTTTTAATTGCGAAACACGATCAGCGATCAATTTGACGATAAGTGAGCAGCAACGGGTTCTCCTATCAGAAATCATGAGTTTATTGCCACATCTAGAGATGAGAAATGAGATCTAATTATTTTTAAATAAAATACAAGTTTACCTAAAGTGAGTTGAGCAGTGTGCATATATTACATGGAAAGTGTGTTGTTTCAACATTTCCATTGCATACGAAATATGCATGTATGCGGGCATTAGCAACGAGTGCCGATTATAACGAAGTCGCGACGAAAGAATTTGTGTCGAATTCAACATTTACCACGGCCGTACCGACTACCAATGGAACAGGGTGGGGGAGCGGGGACGCTACCAATTGCAAAACGGCAACCTCAGAATTTGCAATTTTTATACACGACTAGTGTAAGAAAAGCGGCTTTGCCCGTTCGCAATTATGAAATATGGGAGTTTTATACCTAAACTTTGACGCCCATTTTGGACCCCTTAGAATATGAATTTTCAAAAATCCTTAGCACGCGTCCAAACAACGAAAACAACCTACATTCCAAGTTTCAAGTCTCTAGGATCAGTGGTTTGGGCTCTGCGTTGCATGTCAGTCGGTGAGTCATTTGGGATTTTATAATATATAAATGCTACAAAAGTCAAACATAAGGTTGAAGTGACAACATTTTACAACAGACGTCTCGTCATTATTCCGCAACTCCTCATCCACTTTGAAGTCGTAGCACATTCAAGTTCGAAGACAACACCGTCGATCAGACGACGCGTAGAATTCATTATGGTAATGACAAACACATCTCCAATTCCCTAGTTCCAAAGAGATGTTTAATAAAAAGAGTACATTATAGTCCGTTTTATTATTGGGAAACAGTATGAGATTTTGGAGTATAGCAATGTCATTTAGTACGAATGTTATACGAGTACATGTCCACCTAAGCCCAAAACGCCCGGTAGCCAGTTTGAGCGCCGGGAGCTCTGTATTTTTATCGTCGCGGAATTCAATCTGGCTACCAGGCGTTTTGGGCTCAGGTCGAAGTGTACAATACCCCTACCATATGGCATTGCTGTAGTCAAAATTGTATACCTCGCCATACAAGCATTCCCAATAGAAAACGGACTATTATAAATACTTCTAATACTGGTATGTCAGTTACCTTCTAGTTTATAGTAAGTGGTTAAGAAACACAAAAGACTTGATTGATCCGATCTTTGGATCAGGGAATGAATAGGCAGGTATATAATAATCCTTAAAACACAAACACGTAAGACATGAAACTTGACACAGCATTGAATATTCGTACCAGAATACCAGCTGTGAGTGATACTGTGGCGTGCCACGGAATTGTATTACAACACGCGATATTACGAGTACAGTCATCAAATTGCGAATGTATAAAATAGGACAAGCATTATATTCGGCCATGTGAACAGACAAAAAAAGATATAATAATACACCGGTAGCCGGAGGGCCTGGAGAGTAATTGTAAAATTGCTTATTTAAAATGCGCGAGAGGCAAACCCGCCAAATACGATTGCACGCCAAAACACTCGTAAAAGTGCTAAAACCCTAGCCTTAAGAGCGTATCCTTAGCTTCGAGAAATTTGACACAACAGTATAAAAAAAATTCTATGAAAAACACACGACACAATCCTATGAAAAAAATTACCAAAACGTTCTTTTATATTCCTCTGTTTTCTCCGAATGTAATTAACCCATTATTAAATATCGTGATATTTTTATACGAGTAGTGGAGTAAACTACGAGTATGTCCCTGTCATTTTAGTTCCTCTTATATACTCTCGGTAATTTTTCCAAGTGAACTTCTAAAAATCCCAGTTTTAATTGCGTGATTAGACGTTTACTATAAAACATTTAAGAGTTTATAAATAAAAATTAAATGATAGGGATATAGTTTACATCATTGTCAAAATATCAGGTTATAAATATATCAAATAGGTTTTACTATATTCGGATAAAACAGTGGAATAAGAAAATCGATTTAGTTATTTTTTTATAGGATTGTGTCAAACTGATCAGAGGTCCCCTTACTGTTAATCGTATCGATAAGAGATAATTTTAGAGTAGAACTTCAAATAAAATTAATTCCCGGCGATTTTGTAAAATATTATTGCAATTTTGTATATAACTTGGATACAATGCTAATTTATAATAACTCACCAAACAAAAATCAACAAATCGAATTAAACAAATAAAATTTCAACAGAGGAAATTATATCTAAGATACCTACTTTGAAAATGATAAATCCGATATGAAAATAGTAAAGACAATAATGTAGAAGTCGATATGCCGGTGAAACTGGATGAGTGTATGCACAAGGCGTGAGAAAAACTAGGTGTAAGAATGTGTACCGTAAGTGGTAAAGTGGTAGATAGTAAATACTGCATGATGATCAAAATCGAAGCTCGTAATTACCCTAGTTGCTATACCAATTTCGCAAATATATAAAACACAATGTCTAATATTTCCTGCCCCTAATTACACATACAAACATCTATTAAATTCTCATTTACTCCAAAAACAAATATCACATTATTCCCTAAGCTACTTTACCCATTCAAATTCTCAGAAGTTTCTTTTGTGTAACTAACTGCAAGTTTATCTCATTACCGTCTATTCCAAGTAACCAATCTTCTCCTTATTAGACTACAGTCTACTTTCTATTTCGGTTATTCCCGATCTCATTTATTTTTAATTAAGATTTCTAAGTCAGTATTGTCAGCTCGTATTTACTTTATAAGGGCAAGGTGGACTGCTTAGAATCTGCGAGTTTTCTTCAACTGGAATAGTGACTTTAGTATCGTTTCTAGTCAATTCTAGTAGAATAGCGTAACTGGCGCCAAGTTGGATCTTGGAAATCAGTTTGACAATACTTAATAAGATATAAAAGAAGTAAGGAACGTTATTCGATCAAGCGTTACGTGCTTTCACTCTCCGATTTGCTTGTTCTATGTTAGGGTTAGTTTTAGAGATCGATTCATAACTTCACGATTGAAAACTTGACTTGAAACTATAAATCTAATATGGAGAAAACGGCAGTGAAGATTACCAATGTAAATGAATATCATTTGTGTCAGCATATAGTATGAAAACATTAATGTCGTATTAGTTACACGGATGGCTTTGAAAGCGATATTCGGCTAATTGCTTCTTGACTTTCATAATATACCAATGGTGTTAATCTGATTGAGATTAAATCTGCGGCCGGCAAAGTGGACGGTAGAGAATCTCGTATAAATTACATATTATGTACTTCTATCTGTTAGAAACTGGTGCACGAATACGGAAAAAGCCAGCAGCCAGCATGCCAGCGCCAACTAAGCGTGGACTCGAGCTTTGCCCGAAACACACTTGTATTCCTATGTGCGTGAATTGAATTCAAATTGTTCGCATTGAAAAAGTAGGTAACTAATGGCGATTGGTTGCATGTCCAGCTAATTATTTAATTTATTTCCTTTAACGCCCCTTAAGTCTCGCCTACGCTGCAGTAAACATACACTCAGTGTAGCGATTTACTAGAACCCGGTATAATTGCAGCGTAGCTTGATAAAATAGACGTTGAATAACACCTGGTATCCGGATTGTTTCAAAACAGCCCAATAATATAAATGTAATTACAATTATGTGGCGTGTTAAATTAAATTTTCAATATTATTGACATTTGAATGGCAACAATAAGTAGTAACAACAGAACAAAGATACAGCTGTGAGAAATGATACGGGTTACACAAGTCACAAGATGGAGAGTGTTTTGCTAGCAATAATATTAAATCGAACAATATGGTTAGCTAATGAATCAAATTATAACATATTGTTATAGAAAGAGATAATGCACGGCATAGCTTTCATGTTTCAAAATTAATTGAGTATAATACATATTATAAAATATTAAATATATATAATATAATAATATAAATATTATATATAAAATTATATTATAAAATACCTCAAATGAATGAATGAAATTATCAGACATGGAAAAGATTAGATAATACATTCATAAGTAGGTACTGCACGTTTGACCAGCTCTCTGGCATACAAAAATATATATAAGTCCATTAATTGATTGAATTACGTATTTCAAATACATCTTCGTGTTCATATTATTATTATATATCATAGAACTCAGTGCCTCAAGTCGAAGGTCTTCATAGTGTTACCAGTGATGAATTTGGATCTGAAACGTGGTCTCTGACTGTGGGCCTTATCAGGAGGCTTAAAATAGCACAACGAGCTATGGAGAGGGCTATGCTCGGAATCTCTCTGCGAGATCGAAACAGATATGAGGAGATCCGTAGACAAACGAAAGTTATCGACATAGCCCAGCGGATTAGCAAGTTGAAGTGGCAATGGGCAGGGCACATAGCACGTAGACTTGATGGCCGATGGGGCTGTAAAGTTATCGAATGGAGACCACGGACCGGCAAGCGCAGCGTAGGACGTCTACCCACAAGGTGGACAGACGATCTGAAGACGGCAGGAACACGCTGGAGGCGGGCCGCTTACAACCGGACTGGATGGAAATCTATGGGGGAGACCTATGTTCAGAGCAGTGAACGTCCAATGGCTGAGATGATGATGATGATGATAATAAATATACTTACAAAATACAGACTTCATAATATAAAGGTAAACTCACCAGCACCCGCGCGTATGACATCGACAGGTGACAGCTATCACAAACAAACCTTTTTCAGAATATCCAATTTGGTTGGAAATGTAAGCCGATTGGTGTGCATTAGACATGAATCCGATTCACCGTCACGTTCACCGAATGGAATAAACGCACGTGTCGGATTGCACCTCGCTCGAGTAACTAACGATACCGTGTGACTAATAGAGACATCATGAGGCTTAATCCTCATTAGTTAAACCGAATCGTTCTGTTGACAAATCTAAGGTCATTAGTTGAATCAATGAAAAACATTCCTAGTATGTGTACACGTACAGAGATAATAAATTAGTATAATAGAATCGTAGGATGGTGCCCTCCAAGGTGTTCGTTTAGAGTCTCATTCGATGTCCATTGTTTTAAAGCGCGTGGGTGACTGATTGTGAACCCACCCATACATTTAAACGCAACTGATGAATTGCTGTGTGCGAAACAAATTAATCCCAATTAGACGCACAATGAAACGGAAATGCATTGGGATACACTCACAGTAAACGAGGTCATTGGAACATTATGAGCAATGCTTATTAATGCAAAGATTAAAGACAAATATTTATAGGATTTAAAACTATTTGAAGACAAAGATAATACTTATTAAACTCTTAAATATGACATTTTGTATGATGAATTAGGACCATGTTTCTTGCAAATAAATATCATTTCATAAAAGAGGTATAAAAGAATTTCAAGACCGATAACAAGTATTATAACAATAAGAATATGGGAAAAAAAAAACACCGATGAGCGGTACCTTTTGCACCATCCGCGTGGCGGCACTTGCCGAATTGAGCTGTCGTAAAGTATGTAAACCGAGAAATTTTTAGATCTCACGTACCGCCTATAGGGGCGTGTGTGTTATATTATAGCTGATAGCTTGTGGGCGAAATTTTCCTCTCATATTTATATTGTATTTCAAGCGAATAGACCGCTTTAGTCTAGAAAAATATACGATAAAAATCTTTTTCAGGAATGATAACATCATGTAAAAGTCACATCTTAAAAGGTTTATGATATTATGCAATACGTACATTATAAGTTCAGGGCGTTCAAAGAGGCGCAGCTAAAGGTTAAAATAACAGTATTAATAAAATACAACATCAATTAACCATTAAACAATTATTCATCAGAGCACGAGATCGTTAGATGTATCGTAATTAATAATCGCGAAGTCCCGTTAGAGATAATAATAAACAATGATGAACACAAACGTATTATATGCTTAGTACTTATAATAATTAGTGAGACAATTTCACCAGAGTTACCTTTCCCAATGACCCGGAAGCAAAAGTTGTATCAATTAATATTAGACAAAACTCGAAGTGAAAAGTAGAATATTACATACACATGTACTAGATTATTGTTAAACTAGATATTATCTAGATCAGGCAGCTATGCAAATGTAATAATGGTGCGTTATTTAATAACCGACAGTTGTTATTGAACAACTGGTTCTATGATATCTGTCGTGCAATTTTCCATTGGTAGAATGCACTTTTAATAATAGACTCTCGTTTGACTACTTTCCCTTCTGATTTAAAGACAACAACAACAGGTCTAGATTAACTATAACCTAATAATAAAGAGTTTCATTGATTAGGTTAATTAAATCAATATTTTAAAATAATTCCATCCAGCCGCCCGCCGATAGAGAAAACAGATTCCCATTATAAAAATTCACAGAAGACAGAAACGCATAAATTCAACAACAATAACGGTCCCGTTCAATGCCCGCTCCAAAATTGTAACAATGATAAATTAATAGCTACCTAACAAATGAATTATTGAACGTTACTTAAGGACAATCGCATAAATTAACGGCTAACTGTGCCACTAGTCATTAGACTATATAGAATAATAAATAACATTAATATAAGATACATAATATACGAGTACTGCGACAGTGCCAGTACCTAACCATAGACACAAATAAGTATGCATAATCGAAAAGTAGATGTTATTTAAATGGAAAGGGAATGTTGTTACTTCTTATAGAAGTCTCCAAACATGAATAATAATAAATACTCTTAGTAGGTATAATATTTTATTTTAAGCGACAGTGAATCACTGAATAAATTAAAAATAATATTATAAACTAAACTGAACACTGGAGAATTTTATAGTTGGCGATATCCGGCAATTTTATGCTGCATTTAGCAATGATAAAAATAAAATCATTATAATAGGAGAACATGGTAATGAATTCTCATCGAACTTGAATTTCCTGTGCAAGGAAGTGCCTTGATACTTCCTACATGTTACATGGCACCCGCTTCATAGAACATTTACCTAACTAAACATGAAACAATGTTTAACATTAGTAATGTTGTTAACTTACATAGTAAGTGCTAGTAAAACAACAACAGAATCACGAGAAGGTAGTTATAATTATATATTACAAAAAAACTGAGTATTTGAAAAATAATAGACAGTAAAACTAAGGCAGGAATTTACTGTAATAAAGGAAGTTGAACTGGCAATCGATTGGTTGCATTATCTGCAGTTTATTTATAGTCATTTGATTACATCATACAGCAAAACCAATCTCAAAAAGAATTCAAAGATCTGTGCATTTATACCTTTTTTACCTTTCATCGTTCTGACAAAGAATAAATAATAGTACTGTCGTAGTTCTGATCAGGACAAGGCCATCAAGCGACCAGTGAATAGGTGTATTGAACTAACGAGTTCCTAAAACTGTTATTATTTTCTTAAAATTTTAGGCATACATGGAAACCTCAAGGCCTTGAGACTATGAAGTAAAGGAAAAAGTGCAACAAATCCTTAAGCCCGACTCTTACATAACCTAAACTATGTTAAAACTTCCAATCATTAAGAAACAGATAAAATACTAAAAGCACAACTAATGTGTAACTCAACACGGGTACGTAAATAAAGATCGGGAAGTAAAGTAACGATAGCATACAAACAGCTCACAGCTGAAAGCACAAGATAACATATTAAGTAATTGATGGTAGAGAAGTATGTGACTTAGTAAGTGTACGATAACTGACGCCGAACGGAATGTGGGAATCGTCTGTGAATATGTATGTAAATTCACGAACGATTTAATGCTTCATGTTTAACATGTAGATACTCTGAGAACGATCTTAGTAGTTACTAGTTACTTGCATAAATTTAACGATGAGACTGCTACTAATATCATTACTTATTATAATAACCTACAATATCAAGGATCTAGAACTCTTTCATGTAACTGGACTAAGTCCTTCCTTGATTTCTTGTCGAAATATACATTTCACTCTCTTCTCTTCACTTCACTCCTTTACTTTACTTCAAAACCTTAATTTGGTTTTGAGGCATTAGCAGCTCATTTTGTCTCTAAAACTTTTAATTCTGACAGTCAAGAACCAACTTAATACGTATCACCGATCACACCAGTTCGGTGTTCCTAGCCCTCATAGTTACGACGGTGACACGCTTCGTGGCCCCTTAACGGAACTAATGAGACCGGCCCCCGTCACAGCACCCGCTACTACCTTTTGCGTCACTTATTTGTGTCATTCTGATCCTGTACTTCATTATTTGTATTATGATAAATTTTCATGAGACGAGCAGTCATGAGTCAAAAACGACACATCTCGTATTATAGGATGATTTATCATAGATAGTTGTCAATAAAAACATCGATAATGTATCTTTCTTGGATAAGAATATAGACTTAGGTTTTCAATAAGTTGTGTTGTGTTTTCAAAATGTGACATTATCAAAATGTGAGCGTTTAGGTCAACAATCCATAGATTGCAAAACACAATAGCTGGCAGCCAATGCAAGGAAAATCAGTCTGGTAAAAATTTAAACAAATAGAAATCTTACATAAAACGCCAACACTTCTGCTGCTACAAAAGATAACAGATATCATTTCGGCACATTCAAGTGGCATGTAGGAGTGAAATACTCAAGATATCCATAAAAATCCTTGATGCCACATGGCCCGAGGATTATAACTTGAAGTGTGGGCGCGGACAATACAGTGAATCACCACAGCTGTGAATGAAGCGTATTAGGCAGTAGGTCGCTGCTCCCGAAACCAAAATAGACCTTCCGTTGTTGCACCGCGTTTGCTATATCATCACTACTGACACTTTCAGGTAAACGAGTGGGGTTCTGTCTATTTTGAACGTTACGTAATATAAATATAGATTCGAAACTGCCCAATTCATGATAAATGGAAGACATTACGAGAGAAAAAGTGATGGGGAAAAGAAATATTATATAAACAAACTATAGTCGACAAAATTAAAGCGGCTTCACGTACGAGCTTTAAGATGGAGGGGATGATTCATATATAAATCTAAATTAACATGCCGGAGAGCTATTACATTTGGTGAAACGTAAAATCATCAAAACGACTGCAGCTATTTCATTTCCCTTTTTATAGAACAAGAAACCTATAAAAGTCTACACTCTGGACACGGAACAGTATTTTTCGAGTAAACAAGGAAACGGCTGATGCTACGGGAAGGTGATGTGGGTCGACATTTACAGTTTTTACAATCATTCTTTCATCACTATTCACGATCAATACAATTATCACGAGTGGAGTGAGGAATAAAGTTTCATATTTGACATAAAACTTAAACCGAATAAAAATGTAGCTAATTAATGCAAATATTACATGATATGTATGAATGGATATTGAATTAAAAGCATTATGCATATTGCAACATAGGTTTCTAGGAAGTCTGAGATATCTATCTATCATATATCTTAGTGACACTTCAAAGAACGACGATCGATTGTTCTGAGAGTAGGACACTTTCACCAGAGCCCTGGCTCACGCCTCTTAATTCGAAAACCTATGCAATCTTACTGGTTATCATTTAAGACGTGGATTAAAATCGTACTGCACAGTTTATTTTATTCACATGCACGCAACGTCTCATAAAGGTTACAGTAAAAGTAACTTGAACACATTGTTACAGTCGACACTTTCTATTCATTTATGTAAGTAGACGAGTTTTATTTTATAAGTCATAAAACGACGACAATTTTATCGGTGATAAGGTTAACGACGTGACACATATTTAAACCCCTTTTGTCGCATCTGACCGAGAACTTTAAAGTAGAGTATTGCGTAAGAAAATAATTCACAAAACCCAACTGGTTTGTTGAATAATCTTGAACTTTATTAACTAAACCATATTCACGTGGAAAGTTATAAACAGGTTCGTATATCAGACGGATTACCAAAATTTAAATAAGCTAGACGGTGTGTTCTCTCATAAATATTTTAAGAAAGTAAGATGAAAGACAGGAGAGAATCAGTTTAACATTAAATAGCCGTTAACGAACAGAAACTTCTAAAAACACAAGTAGACCACAAACAAGTAGTCACTGAATCTTCTCATTCTAGTCAATGATAAAACAGCTTCAAGTAGCTAACGTTTCTCTACGCGCTAATTGCAGTGCACGTCGAAATCCGATAAGAAGGTATCATGTAGCAATATGTCACTTGAAACTACGACGGACGGAGTTCGAACGGGCCTCTGGTTTCTTGCGGTTGCACTGGGCAATACAAGTATTGAATGTCTGGAAACTTCCCCCACATGCAAGGATGTAGGTCTTCCTGAACAAGAATGTATGCTTTAGTTTGAAGCAATTATACGAACTGTGAATTGAAGGCGTTGCCGTTTGAGTTAGCAACCATTCTCTGGGGACATGATCTACAAGGAAAAAGTTAAGTTAACGATCTGAACAAAAACAAAAGCCTCTTGGATTATGACGCAAAACATAATTAAAACAATCCGTATCAGGAGTAGCACTCAATTTAGAACAGTAAAGATGACGCAAGCTCAATGGAGGTGATATATTGTATTGATTTATTGTGGTGTATCAATCATGAATTTTGTATTTAGCAGTTCACATAATTCCGCAGAAGGCGGAAATGCTCAAGCGGAAGCGGCGCGTCACGGTCCACGGATCAGGAATCAGGCGCACACTATGACGTGACGTCACCGTGCCCACTCCCGAACGAAAAGAGGTTGAATATAAAAGAAAATTTATTTTAAAGGGAAATATATAACACGACAGTTTTACACACAGAGGAAAGGAAGCTAATGACGAAATCAACGAAGAAAGACCGGTAGTATTCTGAAATGTTTTTAATTTTTTTGTAATACTAAGAGATACACTCAAAAATTGAGGGTGATACAAGATAAGTTCACAAGTGGTTCTACATTATATTTTATAGAATAACAACAGTATCTTATGACATTTCAAGGCTATTAGAAGGCTATTTGATACATTGAGATACGAGAAAAATAAGTTGCATTAAATTTATTGGTAAATCAAATATGACAAAAATTTCCAAATTTTTTTACACGAACGTTACATGAAAAGTTATTGTTCGTTGTAAAATAATGGCATGGAACGAACTTCCATGACTCCACCAACAACATAGATTGAGTTTATTTAAATGAATTAGGTATACAGTACAGATTCTTTATTGGTAATCCAAGTTACATGTCATTTTTACATGTACAAATTCTCATTAAAATTTCATGGTTATAAAGCAGCCATTGACTTATATTTGTATGTGGAACCAGAAAACCGTAACATCCACGATTGAGTCCAGTAACGTCCTCCCATGACAATGACAGTAAAACTAAACAAAAACTGAGGGCAACTACAATTTAGAGAACATAATACAGAAACCAAAAAATCTATTTCCATTACATGTATGATAGCTCAAGTAAATATGTACTGTGTATGAACCACATTAATGCGAGCCCTTACCCCTTAGTAGTTGAGTTACTCACTCGCGGATTCAGTATCCAGTATTATATAGTAAACGAAGAAAAATGCACTGTAGATAGATAATATGTATCATGTAGTTGTTTAAATGCATGCTGCGAACAGTCTTCATAAAGAAAACAGTAAGTTACGCGTTTCGCATGCATTCTACACAAATCTCCACAGAAAAACCATTAGAAAGTTCATTCATTGCAGAGCAATATCGCAGTATGGTTGAATTCTTATCCCCCGTGGCACCGAATGTGTCGCATCACGCGAGCTAATCGATAGTTACTCGATAGGTTAAATATCTCGATCGCACGTAATATCGATATAATAGATATTAGCGTTGCACAATATTAACTGTAACTTTCACATTTCTATGCTAGTTATTTTTATAAACGGAACCTAAAGCGGATACTTGCGATTCGTAATAATAGGCCTGGACTGGTCAACTCTAGTAGTGTGTAATTTTATGTCTATAGTTACTAATAACAATAAACTAACCCGAGTTATTATCTACACAGCTTGTTCATTACAAAATCATAATAAATGAGAGAATTAGGCAGACAATATTATAGCAAAACAATCCTTTGGAAACCGTTCAGTAAAAGAACATTATATTGTTTATAATAATAATAAACGTCAGTGATAAATTTGTTACATTTCCATAAGTTAAACTGTTGAAAGTGTAATATATCAATCTGCAAGTAAAATATTATCTCGTGAGATTTAGGATACACAACTATTATTTCAAATGATGGATGGTCCTATGAATCCGATGACAACATCGCCTCTTCCTTCCGCTATCTATTTCTATAGAGTTATACAATATTATGATGTTGGTTAGATATGGCCGATAAACATTATTTATATTGTGTAACCTTTTGAAATCAATCAAAAATAACAAGTCTACCCAATATTATTAGGTACCTACATTATTGAATATACAAATAAATAAATTTTAGAACGCCCAAAACCTTAGAAGTATGAATTGGGCGTTCTTAACAGATAATTTTAAACCGACAGTCACTACAAACGATCACTAGCACATTCATAACATTGTGTATGTGTGTGGAAGTGGTTCCATTTTATTATTATCATATTATACTAATTAGATATATATGGTGTGTGTGACGATTGTGAAGAGGGTCGGGCGACTAACCCATTTATGAGCAGGGCGGTAATTGAATTACGCTCCTATAGCTGACTCCGCGGAAGATTCAATCGAGTGCGATCGCCACTTGGGACTCACTATTATTATGGAATATAATAAATGTCTGCTGGATGACGTTGGTTCAAAAGTTGGTTGAGAAGACAAATACATTGTATGAAAATCATAAAAAATATAATACCAATAAATTAAAAATATAACTTACGCATGCAGTGTGACTGAAAGAGTAGAGAAAGATTCAAAAGCAGACGAGGGTAATGTGCTTACCTGAAAAGATATACATAATATTAGTAAAGTAGTTAAGTTACATACTCGTACATAAATGTAGAAATGCACAATGTTAATAGCCTTGGGGCAGTAGATTATGAAAACTGGAGAAGGGTTAACGATTGTAGATTAAGTAATAACAGAACATCGTGTAATAAAAGAAATGTATAGAATTAAAACTTGGCAACCGGCCATTAGTCATCGAAATGCGAACAAACAACATAATTCCTATATTTACGAAACGCTAGACACTATGTCCCAAAACAAAGGCTTACAAAATCTCATACTATTCAATTACTGGGTATAAAAGCAAAATAATTATACAAGTCAGCAAAAAATGCGCTTATGCGTATTTAATTGTAGCCAGATTCATTTGCGATTGTGAAAATAATATTACAATAATATACAGCTAACGTAACACTTCTAAAACATCAAGTACCTACGCTTTTATGTAACTAAACATTATTTTACACTGGTTGTTTTAAAATCAGCGTACTTTACTGTGGTGATGTAATTGGTCAATGTTTTTTAAAATTTGTGGTTACAATAAATTGAAAGCCATAAAATGTTTGTGATTAAACTGCTTTCCAATATTAATAATATTTTGAAATAGATTGAGACTGATAGCGTAACAAGTACTTCCGTTTTGTATGTCTCTCTTGACATTGTTATCTTTAAGGCGCGGTGCTAAGCAATTTCGCCCTCTCGCTCACACGTACCCACATTTTCGAAGATATAAAAAAACTACGTAAAATAAAGACAACTAGAAAATAACAATACAATTAATCAGTAAAAAATCCAATTTAATCCAATCGAGTTTTCATGTATAAAAACCTGCACAAAAAAAAATATCTCAGAAAAATAAAAAGGCTCTGAAAACTTGTTTGGATTAAATTGGATTTTTTACTGAATCTTTAAACATAAAACATAAACATACATTCACGCCTTTTTCCCTAAGGGGTAGACAGAGCTACAGCTCTGTACAGCTCCTGGGTACACCCAGGACTGAATCTTTGTATTGTTATTTTCTAGTTTTTGGTTATCTTTATTTTACGTTTAAGCATTTAGTATTTTATATCTTAAAAATATGGGTGGTACGTATGAGCTAGAGGGCGAATTTGCTTAGCACCGCGCCTTAAGTTTAAAAAATCTTGCTGTTTATTATAATAATACATAAGGCCAAATTATGAAAGTAACATCCTCCACAATGTACCTAGCAAAATGCCGCAGCGCAGCGTATAGGTTAGATTTAGCGCTCTCAACTACATTCTTAAAGATTGTCGACAGACTGATTATGTACTTTATGGAAAAAGAGTTCTCAGTCCACGCCCAACCATCGGCTGAAAGGAACAACACTACAAATCAGGTAGATACTCTACAAGTGATCTTTGCTATAACAATCATAAAGCCAAATGAAAAGTGCATATAAACAACAATAGGGTCGTACGAGTTGGAATGACAATCTGTTCCATGAACCACATTGTTAGCGTCGCTCATGTAAATATACCCGATGTGCACTCAGGGCAAACAATAACGGTGCAACAAACAGACCAACAAGTCAGTCACATAAAGTCCATGAATAGTCAGATTCTTATTGTTATGAAATCGTAGCGCTTAGCTTATTTTTCCAATAATTTCCATGTCTTACCTACCTTATTTTGCGCGATAATGAACTTATTTTTTTTATTTTTTTTTTTTTATGGTAGTGAGTAACAACACGAACAAATCAGGTGCCTGATGGTAAGTACCATGATTGCCCATATCAGACACAGTGCCACCCAGTGTTTTAAAATTCAAAATTCTGCGCGGCACTGCACTGCGCCTGTCACCCTGAGATATGAGTTGTTGAATCTCATCATGCCCAGTAATTTCGCTGGTAACATTGCCCTTCATACCGGAACACAGTAATGTTTGCACATTACTGCTTGGCGGATGAATAACTGGCAAAGGTGTGGTACTTCCCCAGGCGGCCTCCTGCAAAAGAGGCCTACTACTACAAAAAAAACTTCCAATATTATTTATTAATACATGATGCCATATCTACTTGTTTATGCACTGACTATATAAACAAGTACCTATACACACAGTATTTACATTTGCTTGAACTACAAATTTAAGAATAACTACAGAAACACATATAATATGTATTATAGGTATATTATTTAATGCGATACGCAAGATGCGACACTATTGAAAAGTAGTCGAAGCAAATATCGGTGTTATTTGCAAAATCATCAATAAAGTGTCAAGTGTTTTTTGAATCGGTTCAAACATTTGTTAGCACACTCAACATTTGTTAGAACAGTTCCCATGGAATCACCAAGGTTTATGAGATATTGATGGTGGATACAGTTGCAAGTGGTCTCCGTTAGTTGTCGACCGCCGCCCGTTCTGCATGAGTGGTATCCTCGTCTCGTTCAATGGAACGTGACCCGTCCGCTGGTGTCCAATCGAAACTCCCTTCACGACGGAAATCATTTAGAACCACGTACACTACTAGCTCAATTACTTAATATTACACGCAATACCCGGATAACATTAATATACAATTCAATCAAGTCCTAAAATTACTGATTTTTATGACTTTTTCAAGAAAATATCGTTCTTTGCCTCATGCGTACATTAAGATTTTGGATATTAGCGTACGCTTAAGCCATGTACGATTTTGCATCAAAGTTTCAATGACTGATCTTCATTTGAATATCGACACTGCAAGGAGTAGTATTCTTTAAAACGAATTGACTTTATATGGATGAACCCATGAGTCAGTCGTGTGCAACGTGCAGTGGTGAGCACCTAACAGTCAGCGGCCCAACGGTATATAACCGTGCGTAAACGGTTCTAAAAATGTAGCAAACAAGCCATAATTAGTAAGTAAGGTACATCAGCTAGCTCCTATGGCATTCAGTGTGGCAAATGAATGTAAAGCATTTGACACTTTCTATTTATGTTCGAGCGTAGTCTTCGTGACTCGCGACTGTTGCCATATTGTGAGCCCCCAAGATACAATATTCTCCCTATACAGACAACACAAGGAAACTCTGCGTTTATATATTACGTATGTAAACTAAACGGAAGTTTGCGAAGTGTGATGGACGCTGATCACGTTTTAGCTTTGTAAATTTCTGTGTATGGAACAATATTATTTGCAGAAAGAATTTTTAAATAGTTTTGTAAGTAATAGCGATTTCATCAATCTTGTCATTTAGGTCGACGTCCGTTCAAGACGAACGACTGCAGATGACAAACAACCGCAGTGCTTCTCATGCGGTTGGTGGCATTAGCCTGGAAATGATAATGGCATATCCATACTAATATTATAATTGCAAAAGCAACTTATACACGTACAGTACAGTAGCTACAGTATGTCTGTTACGCTTTCACGCCTAAACCGCTGCGCTGGACCGATTGTGATGAATTTTGGTATACAAATAGAGTATTGTTTATTGTTAAATTGTTTAACGATATCCAGTACGGTACATAAAACAAATTAACACAGGGAACAGAAAACATCAGAAAACAACAATATATGGAGCCTAGGTAAAGGACATAGAGTAGGGTGTTTATGCCGATATTCCCACGAGAACCTGCAGACTGCCGGGCACAATTTAGTAACTTATAAAGTGACTTTTTGACGGAAAAAGTGAAGTGTGAAGTATAGCGGCCAATGACGTTGAATTGCTTCTTACTACAGGCGTACAATCCCTGAACAAGCTTCACAAAAAAGTGTCCATCACTGACAATTACGCGCTATGACATCTACTGACATCCACTTAATTTCTATTATTTGAATTTAAACTCTATTTACCGGATTGTTTTAAAGCCTAATTTGGATTGAACGATTTTTCACCTTATGATGTTCAATGTTAAATTTGACACTAAGCTACGTGGGGGAATATAGGAGCATTGGAGTAGACTTATATGCACTAAAATATTTAGTTATTTAAATATTAAAATTTTTAAAATAAATTAATCACACTTAGTACTTTTAAACTTTTATAAATATAATATTATACAAGAATTAAAATTTAAAAGGGTCAAAAAGTTTTAAAATTAAAATGTATTTATGTTTGTAAAGATAATTAAGTTACATGATAGAATCTCGGTTTAATAGTGAGTACAGGTTCGTGGGCCTGATTCTAGCACGTAGAAAGGGTCTTTGACGATATTATTCTGAATTGTTACGTGATATGATTACTTTCATACTCTTAATAAATAGTCGAAAGTAACAAAAATATTAAAATGTTATCAAAATGTAAAATTAACGAGGACTATGCAATTTAAACCAATTATAAACAAAAAGTATAATATTATAATGCACAGTGCGTTATTGAGATAAAATAAACAAATATTTAATTCAATGTTTAAAATGTTTTCAATCCACTAGGTAATTAATGCCAAACCTTAATTTATGTAAAAAAAATATATTTATGTTCTCGGATAATATTATGCAAAAATATTTAAAAAATATAATCGACTTCATAGTTTTTCATTCGAACAAAGCGCTGTTGTCCATTTTATTGTGTTTAAAAAATTAAAATAAAATAGAAACACGCAATGTGGATACATAAATTCCTAAAATTATTGTAAATACATGCCTAAATTATGAAAAGCTATCACTTTCACGCACGTATCTGTTGTTATTCGGTTAGCTTTTTACCTAACACTGGCATCACGCGGTCGGCCTACGGTTGCCATGCAACTAACCACATAGTCTGGTAATTTATTGATTTAGTACCAGACTTGCGGCTTGGAACAGATTTTTGCACGACTGGGTCTCTTTGGTATCCTTACTCTGAGATAGCGGCCGACAAATTAACATCGACAACGTCATAAAAATTTTGCTCACGTTTCTCGTTTCTAACATAACTAAACGTCAACAGCCCACTGACCTAGAAAAAGACAGTGAGCGATCAACAAGGCGTTAAATAAGATTGTTTAGTTGGCAACATTTAATCAAGCAATCCCTAATCATGCAGACATCGGCTACCGAGAGGAGAGAAGATGACAAGATAACAGATAGAAAGCGCCGCTGGAACAACTAACAACCACCCGTGTTACGCGCGTTGAACAATCTCGAAACTAAACGTAATTTTGCACTATTAACAATACTGAGCTAGCCGTTGATTATTATCATTGTACGAGTACACTAATGAAACTTGGTTTTTATCACTAAAGTAAGTAATGATACAGTTAATGGCTTCAAGGGTTGTTGGATATATCCTCACTGCGACACATACTAATTAATGCAAATTAAGTAAAATTCTAGCTAAGTAATTTTATTGAACTTATCTGTAAATGGAATCTACAAAAGTGGCATCAAGGGAAAAAACATATACAGCATGAGATCATTCTAGATTCTAGATTAGGTGCGCGGGCGCGCAAAGGTTTCAACAGGACCAAATCGCTATTCGAAATCGACGATTCCAATGTCAGACTGCACAAGGTCGCCTGTCACGATAAATACGCCTCCACAGATCAGTGAAGCCTGAATGCTTCAATGTTGCTAGCAGTAGTAAAGTAGTCATAATATTATTGCGGTCAATATTCATTTAGCTTGGAGCTCTACATGCTGCTACTGTTTAGTACGTTTTTAAGCATTGACATTTTAGACTTCATGGTCAAGCTCACAGGGCTTCCCTTAGCTAAACAAAACCAAATTAATTCCCGACATCAAAACATTAATCAACATTTAAATACGAAATGAACGGAGAAACTTTGCAAAGCCCAAAATCTTTTGTTTGGAAATAACCGAGTGTTGTTTTGAAGGATTTGTTGGGGGTTGCCTGGATTTCTTTTTGTTCCGCTCAAATTCATGTGTTGGTTATGAGTTTGGTAACCTGTGAACAATCGATCACGTTTCACCAGTTCTTATCGCGATCAAGCAAAACACGGCTCCGCTTCCACGTGCCGATTTATTCCTGCAGTAGGTATAAACTACGAGTATTGCATAAATGTGCAACAGTCAAGCATAATATAACATTCTGTGATAACAGTAAATACTAGTTGCTTTCACCCTTTACAAATTACATGGAATAATTTCCAACTACTTGCCATAAGTTCAAACTCAATAGATATCTATTAATAAATGTTTTAAAGCTTTAGAAATACTTAATCCTCAATACACTGAACATAAAAACTACGATATTAGAAACCGACGTTTGTCGGTCTCGAATTTGATTTGGATAAAAAATATATTAATGTAGAAAAGTGAAACTTGCCGCGCTCTCAATTTTAAAGTCACGATGGAAAATAACTGCTAGTTCACAAGAAAACAGTAATGTTATTGAAAATGACAATAGCTATTAAATCACCACAACTATATTTATGGTTAGTGGCTAGCTTTTAGAGCAAACGGCATTAGTTTATTAATATGCCATAGATTTTATTGTGATGGTGCCAATGGAATTCACTATTGTTATGGGCATGTTTTGGATACCAGCAGCTGTCGTATGGGCATGGGACGCTATTGATATTTTTAAAACTGGTTTACCGGATGGAGTTTTGTTATTGTGTCCACCTGTCTCGTGAGATCAGGTACACTTGGTGCCATAAACCATACACATTGTCATCTTAAAATTTACTTTTCAGCATGGAGGGGTAAAACAATATTCAATGGAATTAAACTTTGAACCTTCCTACGATAGGATTGAGTCCTGGGTACACCTCTGCCTACTCGTTCGGGAAAAAGGCGTGAATGTTGTATGTTATGAAATGAAATGCTTTGAAAATATTCTAAATGTACACTTATTGCTCGCTATCTATACTAATATTATAAAGAGAGAAACTTTGTTTTTTTGTTTTTTTGTTTTTTTGTTTGTAACGAATAGGCTCCGAAACTACTGGACCGATTTTAAAAATTCTTTCACTTATGGATAGCTTAATTCAGTGTGAGTGCCATAGGCTATATGAGATTTTGAAAAAAAATGGGGATCCGTAAGAAAACTGCAATATTGTGAACCAAGGTGTTACATAATATAATTACCATATTCATAAATTTGCGTGCGCTGTGAAGTGCATTGATGGTAGAATAATATAATGTACTAGGGGTTTGTAGTACTTATCAATACCTACAAAACAGTATACATAGATTATATCCATCTTTTTTGGTTTAGTCACAATAATCGAAAAAGTGATTATTTTCATGCGGTGTGAAAACTATTGGAGGTAGAGTAAAGTAATGTACTAGGGGTTTGTAGTACTTATCAATACCTACAAAACAGTATACATAGATTATATCCATCTTTTTTGGTTTAGTCACAATAATCGAAAAAGTGATTATTTTTCATGCGGTGTGAAAACTATTGGAGGTAGAGTAAAGTAATGTACTAGGGGTTTGTAGTACTTATCAATACCTACAAAACAGTATACATAGATTATATCCATCTTTTTTGGTTTAGTCACAATAATCGAAAAAGTGATTATTTTTCATGCGGTATGAAAACTATTGGAGGTAGAGTAAAGTAATGTACTAGGGGTTTGTAGTACTTATCAATACCTACAAAACAGTATACATAGATTATATCCATCTTTTTTGGTTTAGTCACAATAATCGAAAAAGTGATTATTTTTCATGCGGTGTGAAAACTATTGGAGGTAGAGTAAAGTAATGTACTAGGGGTTTGTAGTACTTATCAATACCTACAAAACAGTATACATAGATTATATCCATCTTTTTTGGTTTAGTCACAATAATCGAAAAAGTGATTATTTTTCATGCGGTATGAAAACTATTGGTGGTAGGGTAAAGTAATGTACTAGGGGTTTGTAGTACTTATCAATACCTACAAAACAGTATACATAGATTATATCCATCTTTTTTGGTTTAGTCACAATAATCGAAAAAGTGATTATTTTCATGCGGTGTGAAAACTATTGGAGGTAGAGTAAAGTAATGTACTAGGGGTTTGTAGTACTTATCAATACCTACAAAACAGTATACATAGATTATATCCATCTTTTTTGGTTTAGTCACAATAATCGAAAAAGTGATTATTTTCATGCGGTGTGAAAACTATTGGAGGTAGAGTAAAGTAATGTACTAGGGGTTTGTAGTACTTATCAATACCTACAAAACAGTATACATAGATTATATCCATCTTTTTTGGTTTAGTCACAATAATCGAAAAAGTGATTATTTTTCATGCGGTATGAAAACTATTGGTGGTAGGGTAAAGTAATGTACTAGGGGTTTGTAGTACTTATCAATACCTACAAAACAGTATACATAGATTATATCCATCTTTTTTGGTTTAGTCACAATAATCGAAAAAGTGATTATTTTTCATGCGGTGTGAAAACTATTGGTGGTAGAGTAAAGTAATGTACTAGGGGTTTGTAGTACTTATCAATACCTACAAAACAGTATACATAGATTATATCCATCTTTTTTGGTTTAGTCACAATAATCGAAAAAGTGATTATTTTTCATGCGGTGTGAAAACTATTGGTGGTAGAGTAAAGTAATGTACTAGGGGTTTGTAGTACTTATCAATACCTACAAAACAGTATACATAGATTATATCCATCTTTTTTGGTTTAGTCACAATAATCGAAAAAGTGATTATTTTTCATGCGGTGTGAAAACTATTGGTGGTAGAGTAAAGTAATGTACTAGGGGTTTGTAGTACTTATCAATACCTACAAAACAGTATACATAGATTATATCCATCTTTTTTGGTTTAGTCACAATAATCGAAAAAATGATTATTTTTCATGCGGTGTGAAAACTATTGGTGGTAGAGTAAAGTAATGTACTTGGAGTTTGTAGTACTTATCAATACCTACAAAACAGTATACATAGATTCTATCCATCTTTATTGGTTTAGTCACAATAATCGAAAAAGTGATTATTTTTCATGCGGTGTGAAAACTATTGGTGGTAGAGTAAAGTAATGTACTAGGGTTTGTAGTACTTATCAATACCTACAAAACAGTATACATAGATTATATCCATCTATTTTGGTTTAGTCACAATAATTGAAGCAGTGATTATTTTTCATGCGGTGTGAAAACTATTGGTGGTAGAGTAAAATAATGTACTAGGGGTTTGTAGTACTTATTAATACCTACAAAACAGTATACATAGATTATATCCATCTTTTTTGGTTTAGTCACAATAATCGAAGCAGTGATTATTTTTCATGCGGTGTGAAAACTATCGGTGGTAGATTAAAGTAATGTACTAGGGGATTGTATTAATTATCAATACCTACAAATTAGTATACATAGATTATATCCATATTTTCTGGTTTAGTCACAATAATCGAAGCAGTGATTATTTTTCATGTGGTGTGAAAAGTATTGGTGGTAGAATAAAGTAATGTACTAGGGGTTTGTAGTACTCATCAATATCTTCAAAATAGCCCACGATAAATTATAACATGTGTTAAGGTTTGGTCATTGTAACAGAAATAGTCATTAATTTGCGTGCGCTGCGTAAACCATTAGGGTTATATTTATTAAAATACAATGTATCACGAATTTACTCCTGATAAACGTCCACTATACCTACTTCTGCTACCCGTGCGAAGCCGGGGCGGGTCGCTAGTATAATAATATAATCGTACATTTTTTTTCAGAGTAAATAACAACAGAGATATTATAACAAGATAAGCAGTATCTCAAATTACTTTATCTGGAGTCTGGACATATCAAAGAGACAAGAACACTCGAAACGCTCTTTGTTATGAAAATATCAGCTCTGATTGTACAGAATTTTATCTTTAGAAAGATACTTATAATATGTATTGTATATTAACGTATTAATAATGTTATATCTTCTGTAGACAAACAACATCCATGAGTACCTAGTTAAACAAGGATGTTTAACTTTCACATTATACTATTCCTGTTTCTAATTTAGGTTAGGCTTTACATCCGATTTACTGTAAAGGAAAGCAAAAAATAATTATTTGATATCGATGATTAGCATAGTATAAATTTATGTAGTATAAATTTATAATATAAAAATAATGTTCAAAGGAATACAAAGTGAGATAAGTGCTAAAATTATGTTACTTGTATTAAACCTGTTTAAATGGATGGGGCGGAAGGTCTCATTAACATTAACTGTAAAATTACTCAAGAACCTTAGTGCCTTTGAGTCATAATTATAAGGAGGATAACAAAAAACTAATTTATGTCGATTTTGTTGACATAAAATATAAAACTTTACGGGGAGCATAATAACAATGGTCTAGTATATATAGGTAATATACTTGCGTTAGTTTAATTAATTATAGGTTGTTCCCTAAATACGAATTATAGTAACAGGAATAAAAATAGAGTAATAATTTAATCCAAAAATAAAATGTAAGCATTGCAGGTGGGTAAAATTTTGAGAATGTAGACTGCAGTTAATTAAATAGACGACTTTACAAGAACCCGTATTTTAAATTACCTCTCTGTGACAATAACGAAGCTTCTGCAAAATTCGATGATTGTGCGAAAAAATAAGCAGATGAAAATATTGCAAAAAGAATAGACCGAAGGTAAATATCATAAGAACTTTTTGTGTAGGTGTCGGTTAAGATGATTTAAAAACTAGTTTGGTAATAAGTAAACATCTGTCGATACAATAATAATTGTTACTTTGCGGTGTCATACACCATATTTGTACCTGGCTGGTTTAAAGTTTAGTTACTTTCTAGTATGAGTCATATGCAAAGGAAACCACTAATGACCACAGCTTGACTTCTTCTGAGCTAACTTTTTAGGAAAATTACCAGTATCTAATTATGTAGTGCCTTTTACTATGTCTAGTTATATTGTAAATATGCCTGAACATACTAAGTATGTTTTTGCTCAGTGCAAAGTAAATAAAACGAGCTGGTTTTGTTATCCTCTTGCTTAGTAGAACGTTATCAAGTTTTGCTAAGATAAGTCGGGATCTATAAATAAATGTCTTTCAAGTGGTTTATCAATTTCAGTGACATATTCCTATCGAGCGTAAGTTTTATATGACTTATCAATTCAATTGCTTAATGGTTAATCCCTTCACAATTTACCTTGGAAACTTGTTCATAAATTATTGTCTTAATATGCGCGATCGTGGTTCGGTGGTTTGACAGTTATTGTTCCCTTTGAGTTAACAAAGTTTAGTCACGTAGCCAGCCTCTGCCTTTACATTTTCTATAGTAATATCTAATGAATTGTAGTTATTAATTTTGGTATGTAAAAAGCGAACCTGTGGTGCAATAACCGTAACTGCCTCGGTTGCCGCCGTCTTGCCGGTATTCGGAGCCAGGGCCACTAGTCACAACCACGAGGGCCCGCATGACTGCCCTTTGGAACAACTGCACAATCCTCCATCAGTCACTAGTACTCGTATGGCAGCTGCAACTACACTGGGTATACAAGCCAGGGGCCCGGGAATCACTGGGCCGTAACCAACACACGCACTCGCCTATCAATTTTACCGTTCTCTTCAATTTCCAGATATCGTCACTTCAATTTCTAGATATAACACTGATTTACCAGCTCGCATGCACGACGGAAAATCGCATGTTTCGAAAATATAATAGCGATTTCCCTCGTATAGTCGAATCCAAAAAACTTTGCAAATAACATGCGGTCGAAACTAATAATCGTCACAAAAATCACCAATAAGCAACACTTGATATTGACAGTTATTATTATGATTTCGATGGCAGATCACGTCGTATTATTTCGTTACGTTCGATATCGTTTATGGCTTTCACGTAAAAACAACGTAACAGTCCGTGTCACTTGAACGCTTTTACCATACTGGTCGGAAGGCAGCTGAGCGGCTCCGGGAAAGAGAAAGAACTATGATATGACGCGCTGGAAGCATAAAGCCGTAACTGGCGCGAGGTAGTTATGCCGATACATACTGTATCCATAATAGATTAAAGCCTATTTGGTCAGATAATCTGAGCACAGCTGTGTCGATTTTCACGGGGATTGCCGGTGGAAATTCGAGATAGATCGCGTAGTGCAATTATTTGAGTGAGACAGAGAAGGGTGCTACTGCCGAAGGCTGGCGAGTCAGACCGAGCGGGGACGTCCGCCAAGGCCGGCTAACGTCACGTTTCGCAAAGACTAGACTAGACGTGTCTCCTTCCACACCTATAGTGAAATTATGGGTCCTATTGTACAGTCAGCATCAAAAGTCGATGAACACATTCAATTTTTCAAAATAGATGAACACCATATTTTTAAAAATATATATATAAATATGTTCAGCTATTTATGAAAAACTGCGTGTGGTCGTTGACCTTTGATGCTGACCATACCAAGCCAACTACATTTTTAAGTTTCAGTGCACGATGATGAAGAAAAGACCTCCCATAATATAATATTATTGTAAACTAGCTGCGCCCCGCAGTTTCACCCACGTAGACATCGTTCCCGTGGGAATATCGGGAAAAAAGTACCCCATGTGTTATTCCAAGGTCGAACCTACCTACGTACCGAATTTCAGCTCAATCGGTTGAGTAGTTTTGGCGTGAAAT
The DNA here is from genome assembly GCA_947063395.1 of Hemistola chrysoprasaria. NCBI lineage: Eukaryota > Metazoa > Arthropoda > Insecta > Lepidoptera > Geometridae > Hemistola > Hemistola chrysoprasaria. The sequence continues at coordinate 12,567,085 of OX346716.1, read as the reverse complement.
AGTAACAAACATCCATCCATCCCCACAAACTTTCGCATTTATAATATTAGTAGGAAGTAGGATAAAGGTTTTATAAGTACATAAACGAAAAAATTAGTCAGTTATTTGAATTGGCTGATTATATTTATTTATCGAAACATGAACTGATAATAAATGTAAACACAAAACAGATTAAGAACCTACATATATTCAGGTACATAGGTGCAAAACAATAATGAAATTTAATGTAAAATATTCCTTATCAATAATATTATATACGTTCATTTAGAAAATAAGCAAGCTAAAATTTAGCACATTAATGCTAAATTTTCGCTATAATATCATAATAATGTAATGATATTGTGTCCTTGTCGATGACAGTTGATGTGAAACACATCTACACGCAAATAATCGGTAATTTCTCCTGCAGCATCCGTTTATCAACCATTCAAGCGTGAAATGAAGACGCAAAAATGCAGCCACGACAATAACGACCAAATTAATCTCTACTCTCTACATTCCTAAGAACCATCACTTATAAGACTAGCGTTTAGGTCCTGTATAAGTATCTATCATCCAATCAATAAAATATTAAATTGTATTAACGCCAAGCCTTTTTGGCGCAACGTCAGCCCACGTGATTCCCCGTGACTTAATATGTGGTTCGACCAGATTTTACAATTCACATTAATTGGATTGGTGAACGCCTCGCAAAAAGACGTCATCAGGTGACAGGCATTTGAAAATTTCTTAACATAGCCATAAGTCATAGTATCTAATCGATAAACAAACGGTGTGTGGGTGGGCGGTCATTGACCGCTCTCTCCTGCAGATCAGGATCAGGATCTCTCCTGCAGATACAGACCTCTGGGATCGGGAATCGTTTCGGGATTTACTATTGGAAAATGACAATAGTATGAATGCAAGACACGTTAGTAACTACGTTAAAAGAGAACAAAAACTAGGTATAATCTAATATATGAATATAATATACCCACTTTTGTTTCTTGAAACTACTCGTACACTTGGTTAAATTTTCCTAATGTCATGTCCTAATTCACACCGATAAACGGCTATCAAGAGAAATTGCAAGAAGAGGGTGTGTGTGCGTTTGACACTCGAGTCGAGTCCAACATCGACGTCGCATCGGAGCGTAACTACTTTCTTTTTACGTCCAAGAGGCAGAGGTGACTCGTCCAGTTTGTTAACATAATGTAAATGTCATTGAATGCTGTCCAACCGGTTCATAAGTTTTTTTGTTAAAACATCAACTACTTTTGTTTCAAAAGCTGCAAATTACATTACCTTTGGTATTCATCTATGCGACCTTTTCAACGGGATCATTATTTATCGACGAGCCATGAGAACAAAAAGCTCAATACCCTCTTGAGCATGCAGCAGACGGTGAGCTACGAATATTAATTAACAAAGCTACCTTTAACGATTTGAATTTCATATTATACCGCGAGAAATGCACTTATTAAAGGTATAACAGGCTCATACATAATTAAAATTATGCAAGAGAGACAATAAAAGTAAAAATAATTGTTTGTATTATAGTCATGTCGTATAATCACGCGCACTGTCATAGAAAGGATTGCATGACAGCATGCGCGTTCAAGAAGTTGTAAATAAAATATATTATTATTGTTTTAAAGCGGTCGTGTATTAAAACGGCCTCGCGTCTGCTGTGAATTAGTGTCGCGTTGTAAGCATTGGTCGAAACAATTAAAATCAGCGATGGAAGCAATGAGTAAAATCGAAAATGTTAAACACAATTGACAAGCAGCCACTGACCTGATGGTTACTAACGATGTGCACGGTGCACGACCACCTTTTATTTGTAATGCAAAACTGTGAACATCCGATCGTCACGAACACTACGCAATACGCATGTCACAGAATCTCTTTAAAGTCAATCGAAATGAACAACATGTTTACCTACTGAAAAGTTATACCCCACTTTCTTTGACGATTATATCAGAATAAGATAAAGTTAGGGGTTTTAAACAAAACATTCCATTGATGTATGAGAGTATCACCATATCACAGAGTCAATATTTTTTCACTTATATTTTGTGGCTAATTTTTAATTTACACATCAAAGTTTCTGTCGTCAATCATCTAAATGTGGTAGTTGGCCTATTTTAGTATGAATATGATGTTTAAACGATCCTCAGAATCGCTGCTTTGATGCACAATATTGTTTATGAATGACGAACAGAAGTACGGCCCTTTGGATGTGTCCCGGAAACGAGCTAATAAAATGCATAGAGAAGCTTTTAACTTCCCGGCTAAGCAAACTGAAGTTTATCAAACGAATGTATTCATTGGCATAACTCATAACGCAACTGTTGCCAAGAGTTCATGAGCTCGTAGAAGCTTTGATTACTGATGCACCAACAATAGCAACGCGTTTGCAGGAACTAATTATGTTGAAGCTAATTTTTGAGAACAAATAAATAGTGTATAATTAAGTTCCTTAGTCCATGACTGGTGTCGGCGTAACACATTATTTGGTGATGTCTGGTTAGTTATGGACGCAACTCAAGTGATGATAGATTGATGAGAATGTAGGCGTGGTACTATTAGTCAACATTATTTTATTTCGTTATATCGAACAACCTAATAATTATCCAGTCAGGTAGATAGATATCTTGCGTCATCTATCTCATTGTATTATGCGGAAAATGGGAGCATCTGCCGAACAAGAAGTGCCGCATCTTTTGTTGGATTAGTTGGTCGTTCACGTAATACTAGTTTCACGTAGTAATGTAGAGGCATTAAATCAACTCTGGTTTTAATTGCGTTTTCATATTATTGTTGCAAAAGGTGTAAACTGCAAAGTATAATAAGAATATGCGCACGTGCGTCATTGATGCCAGTTTATCAAATAAAAATATACGTATGACAATTCCAATACGTATGACAATATTGAAACAAATGCAAATTCAATTAACAAGCAAAAGAAACTGGCAGAATGAACGTTAAATAGGATAACAGAACAGGCAGAAGAATTTGATCAAATCCTAGGAAGAAAGTTAAGAAAACTTGGTATTCGAAACTTTCTAATATACCACTTGATTTTAGCACAGTTAAATCATAAACGCGATATTTTAGAGTTATTAAATTTACTGTTTATAACAATTTAAGTGTGCAATTACTCTACTTCTTCTCTAGAGATATCACTTTTAATTTCACAAAAATATAATGTATAGTGAACTAACGTTACAATTAAACTTCACGAAAGATCTTATCGTAAGTAAGCATGTGCAACAAGTACAATTAATTATTGATTTTAACCAAACTACTTTTCAGTCAACATTCTTTTACTTTTTTTAATCTATCGACATCGACTATCAGCGGACATTTGCACAGTAGCTGTTCTGCTCCAATTTCTGGTAATTGCATTTGCACTTGTTATGCAAACTAAGAAGCCAACCTCGTCAATCATTATTGACCAAGCTGTAGTTGTAACGTGATTATTTCTTGTATCAGCCGCTAAAGAAATTTCATACTCGTTATATTCGTATATGCCATGTGACGTTTATGATACATAGCTTATAGTTGACTCTTTGGTTAACATATTTGATACTGGAACATAATATATTAAGTTACGCAAACCCATGATGATCTCGTTCATATCGTGATTTACTCGCACGATATACATTATTAGCAGCATTAGATCCCATCACACCGCTGTAATTCTTGCTCAATCCAATTCTTTCTGTGAGACCGATAAATTTTCTTAATGAGGCCTGTAGCACCGAGGGAGTTTCTAATATGCAAAGTATTAGTTACTGCAAATCAGTTAGGTGCTTAGAAAATCTATGGCTTCTGTCATTCGTTCATGCGTAATGACTGCGTACTGCATTATGCAACCAGATAAATGAATTAACAGCCTATTCCTAGTCTTTCTCAATCCCACACTCATTTACAGTCAAGACAAAAGTCTGCATTAAGCATTGGAAGATTTCTCATTTCGTGTGGTATACATTGGCAATTTTACAACATACATAATCAATACTGACAAAAACAGTCATCGGCATCGGCTTAGTTATCAGATAGCATTGTAAATTATGGCGCATCGCTTCGGTACCTGCCACCGGCGTCACCGCCTACGAATATAACAATATTTTCGTGTAGGCAAATATTCTGAAACACGCTTTATAGATTGCACTGTCGCCCATAAACGCGTTACTTTAAAAATGGGCATCGTTTAGAAAATTAATCACATCAGGTTTTCATTCCGTTACTTCTCATGAAAAGAGTTTGTAATATGTAATCAGAATATTAATCTATCGTCCAATACACCGTAGCGCCGAGAGTGTATGAGTCATTTAATCTTCAAGTTGGCTCTATACAAACCAATTCTTCGCTTTGGGGTCAAACAACTTTAGTGGAGCCATGGTAATTACTTCCGCATAATGTGGCTAAAGTGCGGGTACGATGATAGTATTGTGCTTACTTTTTCTGCGGTGCACGTGCGAATCAGTCTAAAGAGGCCTCGCAGCGAGGGTGGCGGTGGCGACCAACCGTGAAGGAATTATTATGCCTTTCCATGCTATAAATTACCGATGTACGACTGTCACACCACTTCTCGATGTTACTTCATCACACCAAAAACTAGTCATAAATTGCCACTACATGGTCACCCTTGCCAACTAAAAAACCCGTCATCAGTACAAACATAATTTTACTTTCATTCTGTTCGTTGTTGGCATAAGTTGGGCGTTACCAACTGTCCCGCCGCTTTCAGCGGCGAGCTGCAATTGTATACTTTCCCTGTTTTTATGGGAATCTCACCGGTAGGTACTATGTACCTACTATGAATAAGATAACAATGTTGTGAAAGCTGTCGTCTGCAGTAGGCAAACAAACATTATCGGTGACTAATTGTATTAAAGCCATAAAAACATGTATATTAGGTAGGTTTTAATTATAAGTGTCTTCTGCATAAGACGTTGTGTAGGTTGATAAGCTTTCATTAAATAATTTACCTTCCTACACAACAAATGCTAAAAATGGAGACGTAGATCACCCTATCAGTGTGTCTTTCGAAGTACACCTATGCATCGACCTCAGTTTGCAGAGTGGGCGTTCGCAAGTTGATATTAGCATTGACACACATTATCATAGGTATTCTCTACTCTGCAGTTGCAGTCACATTCCCAACTTTTCGGCTCTACGAATTATAATGAGAGGCCAATATTGCGCAATAAAATTACCTCTACACTTCATAATTCATGCTTCATTATATTACAAATAAATCGAGGTTAATTAAGTCGACTGTAATGTATTGAATAAGGGGTTGTAGTCAATCGATATTTTGTAATAAACCAAAGTAAGAGAATAGAAGAAGGCAAATGATGGAATGTATTATAATACAATAACATTATATAAGAAGCATTCATTAAATAATTTCCCTAGATGATTGATAAGTTAATATTGATGGTTTCGCGCTATCTAGTTGATCAATAGACCTCAAATATAAAAAAAAAGAACGTGACTAACAGTTATCAATCAAGTGAGATCAAAACATCAGTCTTTAATCTTTACAAATTTGCAAGGCACGACATAAATCTAATCTCATACCAATAACCACCAGCTCGAATGCCAGGTCAAGTTCACTTATTGTATGTATAGTCCATAAAGGTAATAAGAACCAGATACAAGTAGCTGTATTAATAATGACGTAAAAAGTTTACAATTCAAAACAGCAGTAACATCGAATGCGACATTAATGAGTGCGTCAGGATGGCGGATGGAAATAAAACGGCATTTAATTTTTCAGATGTGCTAGATTTGAATAGTACTATAATCTGAAATATATATATAATTCTGAAGATCCTGACGTCAGGGCTTGCGCTATATTTTTCGGTTTATTCTGTATATTATAATATACTGACTGCCTCGGTGGCGTAGTGGGCGCATGCTCGACTGCCAATCAAGAGGTCCCGGGTTCGATCCCCAGGTCAGGCATAGTGCTAAATATTGGATTTTTCCATTAGGAATTATCTCAATAGCTGCCTGGAGTCTGGAACTGTGCCCGGTATATGGCAATAGGCTCGCCCCCTATTACATGGGACCAATAACATACTGGCGAAATGTGGGTGTATCTACTATGGGACTGAGTCCTGGGTACACCTCTGCCTACCCCTTCGGGAAAAAGGCGTGAATGTATGTATGTATTATAATATACAGAACTACATTTTTTTTTCTCTACCACTACTAAATGCTAAAGGAAGTCAAATTTGATTTCATGATTTACCACCCGCCATCCTGACGCACACGACATTAACCACAGTACAATTATTGTTCTTAGTCTTTACAACTGAATCATTATAATGCAGTAATAAACAAGTGAGACGTGACAATGGCAAATAAAAACGCACTAATTTGTTCATTGTACCCGGTGACTGGTAGCAAAGAGAAATTTTGACAATAAGCTTGAAGAAAGTTTCGTCGAGCTCATCACTTAATCACTACGTGATTAAAACAAACGTGTTTCGGCTGATGCATTCGCCGAGACGAATCAAACCAGGCATTTGATGGTAGAGGTTAAGTGATAAGTTAAGCGTGACTTTTCACTTACAGTTATAAAAGCTTTACTTTTGTTAGCTTTATTGAATTATATATGGCAATAATATATAAGAGACTGAAATAATAACTTGTCCTATTTGGGTTATATGAGTTAGCCAAACTTACTGCCTCGGTGGCGTAGAGGGCGCATGCTCGACTGCCAATCAAGAGGTCCCGGGTTCGATCCCCAGGTCAGGCAAAGTGTCAAATATTGGATTTTCCATTAATTATCTCAATAACTGCCTGGAGTCTGGAACTGTGCCCGGTTGATGGCAATAGGCTCGCCCGCTATTACATGGGACCAATAACATACTGGCGAAATGTGGGTGTATCTACTATGGGACTGAGTCCTGGGTACACCTCTGCCTACCCCTTCGGGAAAAAGGCGTGAATGTATGTTATGTTATGAGTTAGCCAAAATAATCTACCATTATTGAATAATTCATTGGTTTTAACGGTTATGAAATGAAACTGGAATATTACTTCTATAGAGTTGCTCTACTAGATTAAGGCGCTCTTATTACATTAAACTGTTCGCTAATGCCATGCCAAATAAATATGTAAATCAGAATGGATATCGGTGGCGAGTGGCGAAAGACGAAGAAAGTGACACGGTGACCTCTATACATCCGCGATGGAAGAAGCGAGAGTAAATTGAGTGACGTCATAGACCAAACCAAAATATTGGCCTTAAGTATTTACGAAAATAAATGTAGAGACAACTTAGGTGTACCTAAATATAAAGGAAGTAACATCTTCTGAATCTTTATAAGAATTCGTATATAAAGCCAATTTTAAATAAAACATATAAAACATAACAATGATAACATAATAAAAATTTAAAGTAAATATTATAGTGGTATGTAATAATAATATACCTAATAATTAGATGGAGCTTCTGCAAATTTACATATATCATTAATTTAGTTAACTACGAACAGTTACGAACTCATTCTAAATAATTTTATAGTTACAAAGAACTGGCTTCTAAAAGCCATTGAACGGGACGTGTTAATGTTACGATCGATGACTTTTGTCAGTATCTTGACAAACAGGGAATTTAGGATTTTTAAAACTGTTCAATCAACGTATATTATTACCTACTTCTTAAATATCGTAACAGTGTGTAATTATTCTAAACTCTTTTTGAAGAAACAGCAGCGTCTAACAAAGCATAATTTGCTGAACTGCCCATTGAGAATCTTAGAGTGAATTTACACTCGTTTAACATGACATAACTGATATATAGATATATGCGTAACACACTTGTCAAATGCGACTGTAATTTTGTAAACCATAACCATATGACGAAAAGCAATTTAATAGCGATCTACTTTCGCAATAGGAACTGACAATGTTCAATTGTGTAAATGCGGTAATCATACCAGTGGAGCAATTTCGAGCCTCACAAATAGATAGAGGTTGTATGAGCTCGTAATAAAACAATCAAAGGCAGCAGGTGAGATTGTACGTGAGGATTTAACAATAGCAAATCTAGTAGCAGTGGTCGTGGAGTCGTGCAGAAGGTCGAGAAGTAAATCAGCATAATTTATATACCTGTAATTTAACATCTTACAAGTTTAAGACTTACACCCATAAGTAAGCATTATGTACCAATTCAGGACGTATTATTTCAAACATTAGTCTATTTCAATACACCCAAACACAGTTTCAAGAATAAACTTATCTATTTTTATCGGGAATTGCGGAGGTATGCGACGATAAATGTAGAAACAATAGAATGAGTTTATTTTTTCTTCCATTCAAGATCAACGATAACAATGGTGATAAACGACAAAGCACAACAATCGGTATATTATGATCAGGTAGGTAATAAAATAAAATAGTTCAATTCATAAACAGATCATAAATCAAAGAAGAATAAGAATGATATTGAAACATTATGGATTAATTGTTTCTCAAGTCCTTTCCCACGGCAAAAGCAAAAATATATTATTATGAAATTTTAAGTAAGAATATTTTAACTCTATCTGAGCGCTTGGTCGAAGCGACGCGTGATCAAAATGCTAGTTTTCTGGCCCAACGTATTATAAACATTGCTATTCAACGTGGCAATGCCGCCAGTATCTTGGGTACGCTGCCATCTACCATCCATCCGCCAGGCGCCATCCTTACATGGTCGAAATTCCACTTAATCGTACCAAACGCCACGCGGCTACTTTCATCCCGAGGACCGCTAAGGAGTGGAATTCTCTACCGGCGTACGTTTTCCCACTTGAATATGATCTTGGGGTCTTCAAGAGAAGAGTGAATAATTATCTTCTAGGAAAGCGTGCTCCATCTTAGGCCTCATCTTTACTTTCCATCAGGTGAGATTGGGGTCAAACGCAGACCTATTTAATGTAAAAAAATAATAATCTGACAGTAGTTTAGGGCACTTGGATTTTCTATAGGCTGACATGTCAGCCTGTGGATTTTCGAAGTGTTCTATGGCATAGTATTATGGCATATTTAGTTTGGGTAGATAGTAAATAGGTAGGCTCTATTGTTTAGCCTTTTTAGGGTTCCGAACCCTAACGGGGTACCGAAGGAACCTTATTACTAAGCCTCCGCTGAAATTACTGTACTAAAAAATAATATAAATTTCATGAAAAAATCTTTACTTGGACTTACATGGACACTCCCTTTAATTATTAATTTTATTATTAATAATTAATTAATAATTAATTTTATTATTAATAATTAAAGGGAGTGTCCATGTAAGTCCAAGTAAAGATTTTTTCATGAACGTTTTTTGCAGTAGCCATAATAATGTAATTAGATATATATACTTATTTTTTTAAAGAACGCGTTTTCATAGTATTGTTGTAGTAGTGACAAGACGAGCTAATCAGGTGCCTGATGGTAAGCATCATAATTGCGCATATCAGACACAGTCCCACCCAGTGTTTTAAAATTCAAAATTCTGCGCGGCACTGCACTGTGCCTGTCACCCTGAGATATGAGTTGTTGAATATCATCATGCCCAGTAAACTGTGCCTGTCACCCTGAGATATGAGTTGTTGAATATCATCATGCCCAGTAATTTCCCTGGTAACATTGCCCTTCATTCGGAACACTTACTGTGTTCCGAATGCGTTTGCACATTACTGTTTGACGGATGAATAACTGGCAAAAGTGTGGTACTTCCCCAGGCGGCCCCCTGCAAAAGAGGCCTACCTTTAAAACTTTAGTTTGAAATTATTCAGTACCAAGCATACTAGATAAAGTTTTTTATCAAAATTTTGTTTAGACGTAGGCACGTGTTCCTTACAATTTTTTGTTGCTATTGATACCTATGCTAGTTTTTGTTGCGAAAGACAAGTGAAGTATTCAGACCTTCAAGTGGCATAATATAAGAACAGAGACCTGAATTTTTTTGTGCAACTCTTTTTTATCATTTGCTGTATTTTAGGCACATTTAGTAGGTGGTGGCGGAGGTGATATCTGCAGGTAGGTATATACGAGTACATGCGGTGGTTAGGAACCCTTTAAATGCGAGTCCCGCATTGACAAGTTTATTTCAATAAAGGCATTTTGCCCTCTTATAGGTGTAATAAAAAAAACTTAAAAGACTCGCATAGAATAAAACTTTTGAAACTAACCTGCAATTTCTATTTCTAAAAAGGTTAATCATATTACATATTATTATATTATCAAGTCAGAAAATCCTTTTACACGTACATGATTGTTATCATGTCACAAGTGAGTTACATGTTATATTATTACAAAATCAAGCTCTAATTATAGCAGTTTACATGGTGTTTAATAGTCATACAATTTAAGATATTCACCGCTATTTCGTATAATGTAAGTGTTGTGAAAAGTAGCACTTAAATATAAAGCAGACTTCACAATATTATAGCTGTTAATATTTTTTTTATATA